>CM053791.1:413841770-415251770 GCA_028749045.1 Cupressus sempervirens
TGAACGAGACATTTGGCATTGACACACAGGTAAATTACTAATTTGATCACATTTCATACGTATAGTGAATGATTAATTAATTAGGATTTATTGACATTGTTCAAAATTTAGGGTCAAAGTGTTCCTGGGCCTAGCAGCGATCCTCCAGGCCCATTTTTTGTCCCTTCGACGAGTCCTGGGGTATGTATCAATTTAATCATTTTAATTAATACATATATTTATTACATAATCATATTAAGGATTGACCAAAAAAAATATGCATGTGCATCAGTTCTCCACAGGACCCTCAACCTTTACCACAGACGTAGAGCAGAGACATCATACGAGCTTCACACAGGTACAGTTGTTTCATGTTAATTTAATTCATTTGATTATATTTATTCCATGTTTAATGTTAGATATAACGTGTATTGTATGACATGCAGCTCATGATGTTGGACACACTTCCTCATCTGCAATAGTTTGTTGATAGTGGAGTGGCTGCAACTGTGGCTAGCTCACAGCCACTAACGGAGGTATGAAAGAATTTTATTTGTTTTAGTTGTTGTTTATAATAGTTAATCTCAAAATTTCTAATTTTATTTATAAGTGATTATATTTATTGAATTGTTGTAGGGTCTTGTCATGCCTGATCGTCCACAAGCATTTGAGGTGGACTTACAGAGTGACTATTTGTTGGCAGTAAGAAAATAATTGATTTTGTGAGTACATATATTTGATTTCAATGTATAATAAATATTGATTCATATCTACTTTCTTTGTATCAGTTGGACCTGGAGAAGAGCCTCAACAAGAGGTCAAGTGAGTGTTTCAGGAGGGTCCCGTCATCTCCACTGTCTCCCTCCACATGACGGTAGAGGACGTCGAGAGACTTGTTTCCTTCCCCTCATGGGAAGGAAAATATGTAGTTGAGATATTTGATACATATACATAGAGACTTGTTTCCTTCCCCCTCTTTCTCTCCCCTCTCCCATCCCTTACTCTCTAGATCGTCCACACACACTCCCATCCCTCTCTCTCCTCCTCTCCCACTCCCTCTCCCACCAGCTACTATCTCTCTCTCTCTCTCAAGTTCTCTCTCTCCCTCTCTACTCTCTCTCTCTCTCCCATCCCCTACTCTTACTCTCTCTCTCTCTCTCCAATCCTGAACTCTCTCTCACACTCTCTCCCATCCCCTACTCTCTCTGACACTCTCTCTCATCCTTTCACTCTGTCTCTCTCATCTTGTACTCTCTCTCTCTCTGCCACCTCCTACTCTCTCTCACACTCTTTCCCATCCTTTCACTCTATCTCTCCCATTTCATACTCTCTCTTTGCCACCCCCTACTCTCTTTCACACTCTCACACTCTCTCCTATCCCCTACTCTCTCTCTTTCATAGACACACACACACACACACACACACACACTCACACTCCCATCCCCCCTCTCTCTTCTCTCCCATCCCCTACTCTCTAGATTTTTCACACACACTCCCATACCTCTCTCTCCTCCTCTCCCACTCCCTCTCCCAGGTCACCTACTATCTCTCTCTCTCAATTTCTCTCTCTCCCTCTCTACTCTCTCTCCCATCCCCTACTCTTACTCTCTCTCTCTCTCCCATTCCCAACTCTCTCTCACACTCTCTCCCATCCCCTACTCTCTCTCACACTCTCTCCCATCCTTTCACTCTGCCTCTCCCATCCCATACTCTCTCTCTCTCTCTGCCACCCCCTACTCTCTCTCTCACTCTCTCCCATCCTTTCACTCTATCTCTCCCATCCTTTCACTCTGTCTCTCCCATCCCGTAGTCTCTCTCTGCCACCCCCTACTCTCTCTCACACTCTCACACTCTCTTCCATCCCCTACTCTCTCTCTTTCATAGACACACACACTCTTATCCCCCCACTCTCTTCTCTCCCATCCCCTACTCTCTACATCTGTCATGCACACTACCATCCCCCCTATCTCTCTCCCTCTCCCTCTCCTACCACCTACTAGATCTCTCTCTCTCTCAAGTTCTCTCTCTCCCTCTCTACTCTCTCTCTCTCCCATCCCATCCCTTACTCTCACTCTCTCTCTCCCATCCCCTACTCTCTCTCACACTCCCATCCCCTAATCTCACTCTCTCTCTCCCATCCTGTACGAGCTCTCTCCGCCACCACCTACTCTCTCTCACACTCTCACACTCTCTCCCATCCCCTACTCTGTCTCTCTTACACACATTCCCATTCCCCCTCTCTCTCTCTCCCTCTCCCACTACCTACTTTCTCTCCCCCATCCCCTACTCTCTCTCTCCCCTCTCCCATCCCCTACTCTCTCTCTTTCATAGACACACACTCCCATCCCCCCCTCTCTCTCTCCTCTCCCATCCCCTACTCTCTAGATTTGTCACACACACTCCCATCCCCCCTCTCTCTCCCTCTCCCACTCCCTCTTGCACCACCTACTATCTCTCTCTCTCAAGTACTCTCTTTCCCTCTTTACTTTCTCTCTCCCATCCCCTACTCTCACTCTCTCTCTTCCATCCCCTACTCTCTCTCACACTCTCTCCCATCCCCTACTCTCTCTCACCCCCATCTTGTACAAGCTCTCTCTACCACCCCCTACTCTCTCTCAAACTCTCACACTCTCTCCCATCTCCTACTCTATCTCTCTTATACACATTCCCATTCCCCCCTCTCTCTCTCTCTCACACTCCCTCTCCCATTGCCTACTCTCTCCCATCCCCAACTCTATCTCTCTTACACACTTCCATTCCCCCTCTCTCTCTCCCTCCCAGTCCCTCTCCCATCGCCTACTATCTCTCTCTCTCTCTCTCACTCTCTCCCTCTCTCTCCCATCCCCTACTCTCACTCTCTCTCTTTGCCACCCCTACTCTCTCTCACACTCTCACACTCTCTCCCATCTCCTACTTTCTCTCTTACACACACTTCCGTCCCCCCTCTCTCTCCCTCTCCCACTCCCTCTGCCATTGCCTAATCTCTTTCTCTTCCATCCACCCTCTCTCTCCCTCTCCCACTCTCTCTACCATTGCCTACTCTCTTTCTATCTCATACCCTACTCTCTCTATCTCTCTCTCTCCCCTCTCTCATTCCCTACTCTCTCTCTTTCACACACACCCATCCCCCCTCTCTCCTCTCCCATCCTCTACTATTTCTCTCACTCGCTCTCCCTCTCCCATTGCCTACTCTCACTCTCTCACACACACTCTCTCTCTCTCTCTCTCTCACTCTCCCTCTCTCCCTCTCTACTCTCTCTCTGCTACCCCCTACCCTCTCTCACATTTTCACACACTCTCTCTTTCTCTCTTACACACATTTCCATCCCCCCTCTCTCTCTCCCTCTCCCACTCCCTCTCCCATCACCTACTCTCTCTTCCATCCCCTACTCTCTCTTCCATCCCCTACTCTCTCTCAAGCTACTCTATCTTCCCTCTCTCCCATTCCCTACTCTCTCTCTTTCACACACATGCACTCCCATCCTCCTCTCTCTCGCTCTTCCTCTCCCACTCTGTCTCCCACCACCTACTCTCTCTCTCCCCCATCTCCTCTCAATCTCTCTCTCCCAACTTTTACTCTCTCTCACACTTCCTCTCTCTCCCATCCCCTACTTTCAATCTCTCTCCCCCATCCTGTACTCTCTCTTTGCCACCTCTACTCTCTCTCTCACACTTACTCTCTCTTGCATCTTGTACTCTCTTTTCCACCCCTACTCTCTCACATTTCCTCTATCTCCCATCCTATACTCTCTCTGCCACCCCTACTCTTTCTCACTTCCTCTCTCCCCTCTCCCATCCCCTACTTTCTCTCTATCTCTCTCTCACACACAAATAGCCATTCCCTCGCCCCACCCCCCTAGCTCTCTCTTGGTTTTGGTTTGCAATTTAGGTCTCAATAGTGCATGCACACTATAGCGCGTGCCACTACCTCGAATTCAATAGCATTTTAATAGCGCATGCGCGCTATAGGGCGCACGCGCTATTCAAAGCTTTGCATTAAAACCAAGCCTAAGGCTTGGTTTTGCCTTGGAGATCCAACCCAAAGGTTTGGAGTTTATAAATAGGTCTGAGACATGTTTTCCAGCAAACATACAAAAAATGATTGATTTTTCTTGTGTGCTCCCCTTCAAGATTCCTTGTGGTTGGGTATCGATAAGATCAGGTTACATAACATTATAGGTCTCTGTGTTAGCTATCTAACCATATAATTTATTTTTAATTTGAACTATTTTAAGTCTTTCATCTATAATTTCTTTTGAATGTATGTTCATTTTTGTCAAAAACCACCATGTACTAATTGGGCTGTAGATTTTAGCTCATTCATCGAATTTTGTAACAACTTAGTTTTTTAGAAACTAGACTCCATTCTACACAGTTTGAAAAAAAGAAGTTTTGATTTTAGATTAGTTTTCAATCATTTCTAGGGGGAGCACACATATATTTCACATTTTTGGGAAAAAATTCATTAAAAAAAATACACATTATAAAATTACTCGAAAAATCTAGGATAAACTACATAGTGTTAGGTAACTTTTGACCGGAGCGATTAAAGAATTTAAAAAAAAAGTTAAAATTTTAGGGGGGCCACACTTTGTACTATGTTATGTTTTTTTGGAATAAACAGTACCACTTTCTGTGGCCCCCTTTTTTGAGGACCTAAAACTAAACCATTTTGGAAAAATATTAGTAGTTTAGAAACTAGATTCAAAGGACTACAACTTTTGTTTTTGTCATATCTTAAAATTTTGAGTGTAACTATCTTCAAATTCTTGTTGAAGTCTAGAATTTGCTGATTTCAGGAAAAAGGTGTCCACTTATACCCCCCTTTTGGCACCACAACTTTGTGCACTTACCCTTAGATAATTTACAAAAAATCACATACAAAAGACTTAAATACCTATTAAGAACATCTTGGTCAAAGAATTTCACAATTTTTCATTAAATTTTTAGGAATAAATCAATAAGATTTTTACCTATTATCTCTTTCTCCAAATTCTTTTCATATTCTTTAAGCTCTTCCTTTGTTGTGTAAATCCTCTCCTCTATGATCACTCTAGACAAATCTATAATTTTTAGTCCCCATTTCTCTTCTTTGGAATCTCTATATTCCTCTAATTGACCTCCTATTTATCCTAACTTTTCCTTCATCTTTTAAGATTTACTAAACCTAATTAGGGTTCCTTACTACTTTCTTTCACATATTCCATAACATATTTTTAGTATAGGTCATCTCCAATCTTTCTTTGTCATTCCCAATAAAACTAAACAGATTCTTATTTACTAAAACATACTAAAATTTAATGCTCAGATCTTGGCACAAATATCTATAAATTATATCCTCTGAAACTTTAACAGATGTACTTCACTCTATATTCTATCTAGATTCAATGAATCTCTCCTTGATGATCAACCATTTGATTTACCAAATTGCTCCTTATTCTACCTGTTCAACTTTTTTACTATTTTTGAATAGTGCTAGTTCACTGATATCATTTGTTTTCATTAATATTGTTAGATATTCAATTTACCGATAGTGTTCTACTAATTTCCTTTACCAATAGTGCCTTCTATTCTATGAGAATATTTCTCTATTTATTTGTTGTCTTAACTTGTTTACCATTGACTAAAATTTTCATTAGAGATATTTTACCTCTTCATAATTTTCTAGGAATGACGAACATGCTCTAAAATCTTCTTCAATATCTTAAAAATGATTTTGTCAATTAACAATCTCCCCCTTTGGCATTGATGGAAAAAAATTCAAATTTTTTATATTGTATTCTTCCTTTCATACTAATGGTTTCTAATCTTTTATAGAACTCCCCCTTATTTTGTACTTCTCCAAATCTATTTATTGATCCTAACATAAGGATATGGGAGAAAGGTACGGCCAAATGCTTTCCTAACAATCAACCAATCCTTGTACAGTTATACAATGAAAGAAAATCATAAAGAGACAATGTTAGAAAGGGGAGAGAACCATAAATATTTCATTTATTCCTAATATTTTCTTCATACATGCTTGTCTATGAGGCCTTTTGGGTTATAGCAAATACAAAGATTAAACACAAAAAATTTCTATGAGCATGCAAGATCTATGATCTCCCTTTAAAATCTAACTCCTCCAAGCTCTAATCTACACACTGCTACTTAACCTAGACCAAGACCCTCTATTTATATGTGTTAAAATTTATTACAAACATTTATAGATTATCATATGGAGAAGGTTGGCCAAATAATGATCTACATGCATCACAATGATCAATCTAATAAATTAAATTAATATCACAAATTAAATACACAAGTTGGCTCCCAAATTTAAGAACCAAAAAAATAACTCAGTGAAACAAGAACAAGATGTCATAACAACAACCATAGAGAGTCACTTAAGCACTTAATGAATACTAAAAAAAAAAAAAGTCAATGAACAAAGAACTCAAGCCACTCAAAGAATAAAGATAGAAGCGCATCCACTAAACCAACAAAAAAAAGTCACCAAACATGTTGACAAAGATAACCAAGGACATATCTACCATGCAATATAGCAATGCAACCTAGGATGATTTTGCATCACATCCCCCTTTTTTATTGGTTCTTTATCTATTATTTCAAAATTTTGTTTACATCTCTTCCTTTTTTGGAAATAATTCCAAAGATTATATTAAGAAATTTATGTGTTGGGGCATGCACCTATTCATATCAAGTGCCAAAAATTGGTTTGAACTTGACCTTGATGTTCATTAAAGTTTGACTCTATAGCTCTTTGAGTTGATTTAGTATAGTGATGTGGGCTCTACCCAGTGTTTCTCATTCTACCATACTCTTTGTAATTGTTTAATCTTGTCTACCAACTTGGTATTTGTTCTCATTTGTTTATCATTATTATTATAGTCATAGTACATGTTATCATACAATGTATTTTCTCATGTCTTAGACTCTCAATTCTTGCATTTTGTAGAAAAATTATTTTATTTGTGTTGTGTGATCTATTATTAACATAATTATAGGGTCCAAACCATTTACTAGAGTATTAATACTAGTACTTATCTCTACTACCTTTGTATCAATATCTACACTTAATTTCGTAACAAGTAATGCTTAACTGTATATCTTACTAGCTTTCATTGTATTTCTCTTTATCATAAGGTGTGCAATCCATTTTGTCATCTTTGCATTTTTGTTATTCTTTGATTTATTCTCAATTTTCTTCCCTAACATAGTGTCTATGTCTTGGTTATATTTCTTAATTATTTTCATAAAAAATTGTAACTGATTCATTGATGACTCATCTATATCAATAGAAGTTCCTAGAAACAATTCCAATAATATATAAAAGGCTTTCTTTAAAATTAATTTGTTTTGTTTTTTCTCCTCAATGTTTCATTTTTTTTCCTTTTCCTTGTACTTTTTCACATATATGTATCTATCTTTATAGCTTAAATATTTTGGATTTGGTGTCAGTTTTGCATTTTTTGGATAATTATTAATGCCTTCTTCATACTTATCAAAACTTATTCTTTTTTCCTTTTCTCTTTCAATCATTTTTTATCAAAATTGTAGCATGTGGCATGCTTTCATGTTATACTTCTTCTTTAATTTGTGTTTTGTCATGCCCTAATGTTTATTACAAGGCAAACACAACATCCCAATTTTTTTAAAAACCAACACCCTAGTTAACACAACATTGATACGACAAGTGTTAATGAAAAGACACTACATTGAATTTCAACAAGCTGCACAAAACAAGTTCAAACACACCTAGTCCAGTTTGTTGTTACACTATCATCCACTACATCAACTTAGCTCTAGGTAGCACTGTTAAGTATAACATAGAACTAGATGTTCATTAATTGAGTTAGGATTTCATAGATAACCCCTAGTTAGTCAGAGTAGTCAGTTGAAGGGTGTGTCCCTATTAGTGGAAGATGCATGAATGAAGGCACTCACCAAGACTTGTTTCATTAAGGAACGAGGTAGTACTTGCCTACCAATTTCTAAGTGGAGTGTCTCATATATATTGCAAATATGTCAACTAGAGTATTTTGATATATATATCCGATGTGTTTGTACTCAGTATATGCCTCAGGTGGTGCTAACCATCATACTACTAGACATTATAAGGTTTCCTATGCACATATACTTATTCGAAACTATTATATCTTGTTTATCAACACCTTTATTATCTTCTCTCAATATAGCATAAAAGCAGTAATATATAATGCTGCAACCTATTAAATTTTATCATGAATTCTTTTCACTAAAATTTCATAACCACATCACTTTCTTAAAGATCTCTGGACCCACGTATCCAACTCAAGAAGCTGTTGGAATATAAGAATATCTTTTAATTTACTTTTATGTTTAATTATATATGTTCATAACATTCTTTACTCTCTTTTCTTTATAAGATGAACTCTAGAGCATACAATGTTAATATCATAGCTCGACTACTTCTACCATGTATTAGTTTTGTGTACGTAATCTTAGCATTGCATAGACCATTTTTTTTTGAATATTTACTCCAAACATAATTATTTAATAATCTTTAATTTATTTTATTCTATTATTTTATTCTTATTATTATTACCCTCTTCACAATTACTAATCACATAGCATTAGTTAACATTAAAAATCCTTACTAAAACTAAGGTAGCAAAATATATGCATCTAAACATATTAATTAACCATCTATCTAAATATCCTATTAGCTATAGTCCACAAACTTGACCCCACTTACTTCAGAATCACAAATAATTTCAAACTGACCACACACTATCCCCATAAACTTTTTCGCTTACCATAGACTATGCGAATTCCTTGGGTTTCTCTCCATGGTGGGCTCACTTATAAATGTTTTGACCAAAACAAGTATGGGAACCTTTTCCATAAGTCAAATCCTATTAACTTAGGGCTAGTGACTATGCATTTTGAATTCCTAAGCCAAGTCGACTTGCTCCTAGGTTCCTTAATGTTGGCAGCATGGAGAAAACCATATAAAATGCCACAACTTCTTCCAAGGCAATCAAGGAGCCACCTCTCATGTCAGAACTATGACATACACTTGCAAGTTATTCCCATATAAATTTTAAGGCACAAAGCGCCTAGGGAACAAATTCCTTGGTCTCCTTTTCCATGAGACAAGGTAATGCGCCTAGTGGGGATCCCCTATACTCATTTGTTTTTGTTTGCATTTAATATTTTGATTGAATTAGTTTTCTAAGTGGGTCACCTAGGTGAGGTCATGCCTGGGGTTGATTTATCAGTACCATTCTTTAATTGCTACTTGGTCTTAGTTCAGGATGGTTCAGTATTATTATAGTATATATATATTTCTAAAAAGTCTTCTTGATATAATGAGATGGTGACTTTTGATAAAGTGTTTTTTTAATGTTAAACTATGACTCTAGGGAATATTTTTGATTATTTTAATGTCTGTATCATGACAAAAGATTTATTTTTCTCTTCCATACAATTTTCAGAGTATTAAAATGAGCACTTCCGGTAGTATTTTTTTAATGCTCTTGCATTGTATCTCTTCTATTCAATTTCCTTCTCCTTTAGTTTAGAATATCCCTCATAGATTATTGGAGTGGAATAGTAGAAGTTATTAGCTTTGTTATTCCAATGTAGAGTAATAAATTTGTTGAATCATGTGAACAGATAACTCTTTTCAAAAAGACACATATAGAAACCATATGAGTAATCTTAGATGAACCAAACTCAATGATGCAATTCTATGAGTAATAGGAATTGGTAATCATTTGCTTCACCTATAAGGATCCAATTTTCTAATATGCATATACCTTTATTATCCAAGAAAATGGAAAAAAAACATTATCATTCTAATACCCTTACCTGATCTAAAACTTCTGGTTAATTCTATTCTTCCATGATGATTAGAATCAATCTTGCAATCTAAATAGAAAGGAAGAAGCACATGAACTTAAAGCACCAAGCTAATTTAGCTTCTCACACACAATAAATGTTTCCCATCGATGATTCTTCCTTACATACAAAGGTGGTAAGAACTCTTAAGTATGCTAATACAATGAAATACTACTCACTAACTCAGATGTTCCTCCCAATCTTCTCGGCAAAGAGAAGCAATCAAATGACTTCTTGCAATGCAATTAACACACACAAGAGAATGGAGTTTTACTCATAGCTTTAGCTCAAAATACAACAAGAATAATTTTGTCTCCTATGCACATGGAAAACATTGAGAGCTCCAAGTTGTCAAGAACATCCAAAAAGGGACTTGCAGATAAGAAATAAAAATAATGAACCATGGAGGCTCACCTCCCAACCTAGGCCTCAAGGAGGCCACCCACCGAGCTTGGGGAAACAAGGTATAAAAAGTTTCATGCTTCACATTCACATGCCATGCATATGCACAATAAATTGACATGATTACACAATATACTCTCACACACCCCATCCCAAGGCTTTGCACAAAGATTCAACAAATGAATCAAGAATTGGGTGAAGGTGGGCTCTCATCATGAGGAAGATTGCATAGCCTTTATTCACAAATCACACATTTTATCAATATCAGCATTCCCTTTTGGGGAAATTCTTTTTAATATCAAAATGCCCTTTCGGAGCAATGAGCATCTTCCCTTCTACATACCTCCTTATACTTCCCAAGATGCAAGAGAGCAAGATAATTTGCATGCCATAAAACATATTCAATCATCTCCACACAAGGGACAACTCCTCAACTCCATGTGTGAGCCCAACTAACCCCTTCACCCCAGACATCTCTTCCCTCCCAAGGGTGAGTGATGCCTCACACCCAATTCACAAGACATATAACATGAAACAACACATTCAAGAAAGACTCCCACAACACTACCCACATGCAACATACAACAAGATCTATTCACAAATACACCACAAGACACCACAATCCCATCATGCAATGAAAACACCATTCTAACCTACATGCAAAAATGAAGAGACTTCATGGATCATGTTACCAACCTTCCTCCAAGCAAGGCAATGAATACTTGCAGTAGAGCTCCCTTCTCTTTCTTCAACCTTATTAGTCTCTAAAAGTAGTGATTTTCCAAGTGAGTTTCAATTTTAGCCTTGCCTCTATTTATAACCCTCTTATTTTCGGATTCAATGAAGAATGTCATTTTTATGGGGTCTTCTAAGTCCACTAGACACCATAGAGGTCATTAATAACCCCCTACCCTATAGTACTAACATGGGTAAGGTTAATTTTAATCACAATTGGCCTTAAAGTTACTCTATGACCCTCCTAAAGCTAGGTAATTCAAATTTCCATTTTTTGTTAAAGGTGACAACCTTGTCCTTGTAATCACCTAAAAATGGCCATCTAGACTATTAGCCCCCTTTTCAACATTTTGGCTAAATTAATTTAATCACTTACCTAAGCCAAATTGCTAATAATCAATTTATTTGATTATAACGTATAGTTTGACTATGCTATCCTAAGTTCATTATTTGATTAAAAGAACATGTCCCCTTTTAATTAAATAAAACACCCCATTCTTCTAACCCACTTAAAGTGCACACATAAAGTCCTTTTTCTATTTTGCAATTAAAAGAAAAGGCTTTGTGACTTTTGTCTTATATGACAAGTCAACTTATATTCTATTGGTTGACTTGTGTGTGCACATGGATCACTCCTCTTTTTGAATTCCACCGTTGATCATCCACCATCTTCATCTTGATCTGTACCATCCATACATATTTAAAAGGGAGAGAGCTTTCCCCCTCAATCCATCCTCATTTTGAATATTGTTATGCTGCAGGTTTTCTAACAGGTTTCTTTGGAGCTTTGTGGAGAACTTCTATTTCTTGTCTACATTCTCTCATCCATGGAATCATGGCATTCTAGCTTAGCTTAGCTTTCATTTTCACATGTAGCTTAATCTCACATAGCTTAATAATGGTATTGTAACACTCTCATCCATGCTTAGAATAGCTGCACTTTTCATATTCATTCTAGTTTAATCTTTAGTTGCATTGCATTCTTGAGGAACTCCTTGGGACATTTGCATTCTTGCATCTTGTCTTTGGAACCTCCCATTGCATGGTTTACTAGCAAGAAGAGTATCTCTAAGGCTCATCTGAGAGCCCTTGAACTTGAAATACACTCTCTTGCAATTCGTGGATAGGGAGCTCTAAGTCGGCATCCAAGCATTCCAAACTCATGTAATCGTTTGGATAGAAGGGTTTAGAGTGTGACACAAATCAAGTGTACATTTTTGGCACCCACCGTAATCACCTAAAAATGGTCATCTAGACTATTAGCCCCCTTTTCAAAATTTTGGCTAAATTAATTCAATCATTTACCTAGACCAAATTGCTAATAATCAATTTATTTGATTATAACCTATAGTTTGACTATGCTATCCTAAGTTCATTATTTGATTAAAAGAACATGTCCCCTTTTAATTAAATTAAAGACCCCATTCTTTTAACCCACTTAAAGTGCACACATAAAGTCCTTTTTCTATTTTGCAATTAAAAGAAAAAGCTTTGTGACTTTTGTCTTATATGACAAGTCAACTTATATTCTATTGGTTGACTTGTGTGTGCACATGGATCACTCCTCTTTTAAAATTCCACCGTTGATCATCCACCATCTTCATCTTGATCTCCACCATCCGTACATCTTTAAAAGGGAGAGAGCTTTCCCCCTCGATCCATTTTTTGAATATTGTTATGCTACAGGTTTTCTAACAGGTTTCTTTGGAGCTTTGTGGAGAACTTCTATTTCTTGTCTACATTCTCTCATACCATAGCATTTTAGCTTAGATTCATGTTGCATGTTAGTTTATTTTCTATTTTGCAATAATCTATCTCACATAGCTTAATATTTGGATTGTAACACTCTCATCCATGCTTAGAATAGCTGCACTTTTCATATTCATTCTAATTTAATCTTTAGTTGCATTGCATTCTTGAGGAACTCCTTGAGACATTTGCATTCTTGCATCTTGTCTTTGGAACCTCCCATTGCATGGTTTACTAGCAAGAAGAGTATCTCTAAGGCTCATCTGAGAGTTTTCTTATTCTTGAAATATACTCTCTTGCACTCCATGGATAGGGAGCTCTAAGCCAGCATTCGAACATTCCAAACTCATGGAATCATTTGGATAGAAGGGTTTAGAGAGTGACACAAATCAAGTGTACATTTTTTACGCCCACCGTGGGGCTAATAGTCTAGATGACCATTTTTATGTGATTACATTTGCCCCTCTTTGACTAATGCGTGATCGATCTAGGAACACATTATCTTCTAGGCTCTTTTATGCTTGGCTTTGCATCTACCACTATGGAATTCAAATCTTGTGCTACCAAACCTCAACCAAATCTAGATGATCATGATATCCTCCATATCACTAAAGAGTTTCAAGATCTATATGTGCAATACAAAGAACTAGAAGAGACAAATGATCTTTCTTACCTTCATCTCTCTAAGCGCATGATAGAAATGAAGTCTAAACTTGAGAAAAGGTTAGAGGAGAAGATTGCATCATTACATGAATCTTCCTTAAGGTCTTTACATGCATGTGAGTCACCTTCTTTGAGGTCATCCTCTTCTTCTAGGTCTACATGCTCAACTTCAAGACATCAAATGTCTTCATCTTCTAGATCTAAAGGCCTCTTTAGAGAACAAGCAAGTGATACCTCCTTTGAGCCTATGCTAAAATTTCATGATGGACCTATCTTTGACCAAGATAATGATGAAGACATGAATGCATGCTATTCACTTGAGAAACAACAAGAAGATCCTAGACATAATTTTAATAGAACTTTTGCTCCCTTGGAAGATTCTTATGATGACACTTTGCAAAAACTTCTTGGCAATAAGATCATCATGTTACCTAAGTCTAGCTCATATAATGAGCATAGTACTTTAGATTGCATTGAGCTAAAACATAAAATCCAAGATCTTATTGATAATGGAATTATTGGAACCTCTAGTGACTCATGTGTTGAGGATACTTCTCTTGAGCAAGATTATGTTGATGAACCTATGTCTAGTAGTGTCTCCATTACATCTTCCACTTCTTCCAACACTCATGCATCTCCCAACACTTCAAATCTTTCCAGCATGCCTCCATAAAATAAAGAATCTAATGCTTTCCACATTGACTATGTGTATCCTCAAGGGCTATCTCTAAAAGAAACTCAAGCTAACCTTCATTTGGCTGCAAACCTTTTCCATGCTACTAATCCTAAACATCCTCAACCTTCATGCACTACTATGCCTAATCCAAGCACTACTCCATTCACTCTTCATTCTTCCTTGTCCTTAGAAGTGGCTCCATGTCAAGAGGACTCTCAAAAAGAAAAAGCTATAAATGTGAAGAAAGATCAAGATCAAGAACCTTTTCATCTCCTTCAAAATGTCACTCCACCATATCCTATAACTTGTCCACCTCCTAAGTATGATGAAAACACAACTTCCATTATCTCCCTTGAGCTTATTGAAAATTATGAGAAAAGTTCTCTTCATATGCTATCCAAAGCTACTTGTCAAGATCAAAGCATCCCATCATGTTCTACTTCTCCACATCCACTTCAAAATTGTGCTCAAGCTTCAAGTGCTTCTATTAAAAATGTTGTTCCTATCAAGGGTACTTATGAGTCTATTGATGGCTTTGACCATGTTGCTCATTCTAAAGATGTTGATATCCCTTCCCACTATCCCTTTGCATCTTCTAAATCTATCTTTGGTCCTTATCCATCTAAGCTAAAGAATTCAAACGTTCCATCCATATTGGGGCCTTATGTTCCTCCATCTCCTACATTCACTCATAGCTCATTCCCTATCTCTCCTATAATACCTCAAGATCAACAAAGACACTCATCCTTGATGACTTTTCACCCATCTATACATCTAAACTAGTCATATCATCCTTATTCATCCACAAATCCCAAGTCATTTGGAAGTGAGAATAAACATAAGAATCCATTGAAAAATAAAGATCACTATGTCCCATCTAATCGACATGTGAATGCTAAGAAGGAGAATGCACAAAAGAGACCGCAAAGGTCCACTATTAAGAGAGCTAAATCAAAGAAAATGTGGGTTCCTAAATCCATCATTGAAGAAATGCAATCTCAAGCACCCAAAGAATGAGGAAAATCTAAAGCTATATGGATTCCCAAGTCTCTTTTAAAAGACTTGAAGATTGAAAATATTTCAAAGTTGACATTCAAGCTTCCAAAGGCTTCCATTCCATCTTCTTCCAAAAATCTTCCTAAAAATATTCCAAAGCCTTCCACTCGACTTTTTTCCAAATCTCTTCTACTAGCTCATACATCTAAATCTCAAGCTATTTCATCCATGATTCCTCCATTGTTCCAATACCCTTCAAGGTGTGTGTCAATGTTGATCTTGTACAATATTTCAGCTACCCTCATGAAATCCTCTAAAGCTTACACTTACTTTTTATACATGAACTCTTATTCTCCATATACCCTTCCTACTACCATTTCTCTTTCATCACCCTATCAACATCTTTGAGCATACCTTTCTATGGTCTTGGCTTGTCATGACTTATCTTTTCTATAGGAGCATTATCTACATTCAAACAGCTTCAGCTCTTTTTAAAAATTCAAAAAAGAAAAAAAAAATAGAAAAAATAGAAATTTTTTTTTAAAAAAATGTGCCTTGGTGAAAACTACTTCTTGTAGCACCTTGGTAGCAAAAGTAAAGAGAAATAAATGCGTCCTATGGTGAAAACTACTTCGTGTGGCACCTTGGATAAGTACCATGATGAAAACCTAGCAAACAGGCATCATGCATAATTCTTCCATCATCCATCTATTCCATCTTCTCTCTTTGATCTTGACAATGTTGAGCTATCTTTGCATATTGACTATCTTATCCACCAGATTTTCTATTGTGCTCTCCCATTCACTCATAGCCTCTATCTTGAGCTTTATTCTTATTGCTCTATCCCATTGCTATACTATCTAGTTGACCCCTTGGTCTTGATCATAATAAATGAAACATGGTTCTCATAGGTCTCTTGACATGGCTACTCTTTTGGACTACACGCTTTCATGCTATCTTACTCATTAGCTTCCATCGCTTATCTTATATGCTATCACACTTGTTGGCTTCACCGCTTATCCTACACGCTATCTTTCTCATTACTTCCATTGCTTATACAAAACATGCTTCATCTGACTATTTCACCTCTTTCCCTAGCTTGGGTACTCTTGAGGAGTCAGTCCTTGAGGATCACTTTTACTTGCTTCATACTCCTTTTTCATCCATCTTTGCTTATCCATTGGCTTTTTTCTCCAACGTTTCCTATACCTTGCTAAACATTGGGAGAAAATGATGTGATCTTGCTTGAGAACTAGTGATCTCTAAATTATTCTAAAAATTTCAAAAAATCATATATGATGGTAAAAAAATCATAAAAATCAAAAAATGTCCTGAAAAAAAGATCTTCTTAGTGAAAACCTAGCAATAGGCACTTTGATGTATCACCAAAAAAATCAAAAATACAAAAATACAAAAAATTGAAAAAAGTACTGAAAAAATCTATCAAGTGGTGAAAATTTGGAAACAGGTGCTACTTGAGACCCTTGCACCTCTGTCTATCAGTCTCAATCATCCACTTCGCTACACATTTCCTAACTTGGAATTATTTCTTGTCCTCATCTTTGGGGCATAACTACTTAGCCTATTGAGGTATTCTTGTGCATTAGGGTTTCTTTGACAACTCACAAAACAATGTTTCTCAACACTACCCCCACCCACTTTGACATCAAGTGTTTTTCAACACTTTACAGATAGTTTACCTACGATCTCTGATGTCGCGATATTTCTCACTATCAGAATCAAGTCTGGAAGAAATGGCCAAGTGACTTACACACACGCACTTTAGCACTTAAATGACTGAGCTATGCTGACATTTATCTACTTTGTGTGTTGTCTATGATGATTTATTTTCCATGTGTTCCCTCCCTAATAGTCTTTCAAGGATGTCATTGACTAGAAGACTGGGGGCATGGGGCATGTCTTCTTGATTTCTGCTTGTGGGTATACTTTGTTTGTCTATAGTGTTGTAAGCATTTATGCTGGCCCTATTCAACACGTTGACTTAAAAATGTATCATCCTTGACTGTTTTGCAAGACCGCACTCAAGGTTTACCCTGGCGCTTATGCCTTGATACAAGTGTAATCTTGCTAAATTAAACTTAGGGAATCTAATCGCATAGTTATCTTGACTTACATGTCTCTGATGCTTAGATTGGATTTCCACATACCTATCTAATATCGATCATATTCATATCTTCATAGTTATACTAGTGATGGTTGTATGATCTCATGATGTCCCTAATAAATGCTCAATGATGAAATTAAGAGTCTAAATGTTATGCGCTTCTTGTTGGTAAACCACTTTGCATATTAGCTTGCATTTTAGGTTCATTTTCTAGCTTAGTCTTGCATTCTTGCATATGGGGAGAGCTCTCTCTTCATCTTTTTGTGGACATATCAGCTAACTCCTTTCATATATTTCTTTATTTTCTTCTTGTTCATGTCTTTTCACCTTCTTAATCTTTCACTTCATCTCTTTTCTATCTTATCATCATATTATATAAAGTTTTGACCTCTTAAATAATTTTGACGTCCTAGATTCATTTTCGGGATCGAAATCCAAATTCGAGTTCATCTTGATGGTCAAAATTGTCTTTTAAAATTCTACTTTCTTCTGAGCAGTTAGCTGACCTTTTGAGGTCTAATCTCTGAATCATCACTGGGGCATCTTCATTTCTTCATGTCTTCATCATTTCCATACTTCATATCTACTTAAATTCACTATTTCATGTCTAAAATCACCTTTCTACTCATTTCGACCTTATTTTTATGCTATATCCTTCAAGGTCAACTCTAGTCAAACTGGGGCATTTTATCAATTTTTTTATATAGTCATTCTTGGGTTCTAATCATCTATCTGTCATCTTGGACATTTCTATATTCTAATTTTCTCATTTCTAGCCAGTTTTTGCATCCCCTTACCTCATTTCAATTTCGATCCCGAGGGGGCAGAAATACTCTATCACTGCTTAGGAGCATTTGTTTGATCTTCTCACTTGCTCTCACTCTATCTGCTTTTCTAAGTGTTAGTATTCTTCTTGAATTCTGACATCATCTCTTCCTAGTGTTCAGTACTACTGCTATCAGGCTGTGCATTCAGGACTTGCTATCTATTTCTGCATTTCACTCTTCGGAATTAGACATCTATATCTATCATCACCTACTTGGCTTCAATTTTCTTTGACATAATGTGTTCCCAGATCGATCACACATTAGTCAAAGAGGGGCAAATGTAATCACCTAAAAATGGTCATCTAGACTATTAGCCCCCTTTTCAACATTTTGGCTAAATTAATTTAATCACTTACCTAAGCCAAATCGCTAATAATCAATTTATTTGATTATAATGTATAGTTTGACTATGCTATCCTAAGTTCATTATTTGATTAAAAGAACATGTCCCCTTTTAATTAAATAAAACATCCCATTCTTCTAACCCACTTAAAGTGCACACATAAAGTCCTTTTTCTATTTTGCAATTAAAAGAAAAGGCTTTGTGACTTTTTTCTTATATGACAAGTCAACTTATATTCTATTGGTTGACTTGTGTGTGCACATGGATCACTCCTCTTTTTGAATTCCACCGTTGATCATCCACCATCTTCATCTTGATCTCTACCGTCCATACATCTTTAAAAGGGAGAGAGCTTTCCCCCTCAATCCATCCTCATTTTGAATATTGTTATGCTGCAGGTTTTCTAATAGGTTTCTTTGGAGCTTTGTGGAGAACTTCTATTTCTTGTCTACATTCTCTCATCCATGGCATCATGGCATTCTAGCTTAGCTTAGCTTTCATTTTTACATGTAGCTTAATCTCACATAGCTTAATAATGGTACTGTAACACTCTCATCCATGCTTAGAATAGCTGCACTTTTCATATTCATTCTAGTTTAATCTTTAGTTGCATTGCATTCTTGAGGAACTCCTTGGGACATTTGCATTCTTGCATCTTATCTTTGGAACCTCCCATTGCATGGTTTACTAGCAAGAAGAGTATCTCTAAGGCTCATTTGAGAGTCCTTGAACTTGAAATACACTCTCTTGCACTCCGTGGATAGGGAGCTCTAAGCCGGCATCCAAGCATTCCGAACTCATGGAATCATTTGGATAGAAGGGTTTAGAGTGTGACACAAATCGAGTGTACAGTCCTCTCTTAACTATGACAATCAAATTCCTTAATTGAGGTATATAACACGGAACAAGGTGGCCACATGATCCATTGACGAATAACATGTCATTTCCCATAACAAGTACAAGTGTCAAGTGACACACACATACATCACATGTTCACAAAATAAGCACATCACTACGAGGTTTACGAATCCTGCAAAGATTGACCTTGGCAGAGTTAGTAAACATGTGTCTATACCTTGTTTCCTCGTTAAGTTTCCATGGGTCCACTTTCCTGCACACTCAACTTAAACATCAGTAACCCAATAAAATAATATAGGATACATTAAAACATGTACAACATTGCTCCAATACCTCATACTTCTCATTAACATTTACAATTAATTATCATCTAATCATTTTTGTTCTAAGTACTATCAGTAAAACATTGCCATATCATATTCCATTTAACTTTCATCTAAGTGCATATTCAAAATATTGCATTATCACTCTCATAAAATATTTAAAATGTTGAAATATTGAATATGTGTATCAACAATAATCCTTCTTACTATAAATCATTTTAAAATCAGAGTATCATCACAACTCTTTCTCCCATAACAATGAAACTCTAAGTCATCTTTAGTGAATCGTAAAAACAATATAAAATGGATCTTAACATATATGTCTTAAGTGAAAATCACTAATGTGCGGACCGGTTAAGTAGTAACTTTAGGTCAAGTTAAACATAGTGATATTCCTAGCAATATTCCTTTATCACATTATGAGGGGTTTGTGTGATTTTCCAGGTTTAACTCCACAGATTGTTAAAATGTTTTAATCATTATGTCATAATAATTTAAAACCAATTTCAAACATATCCATATACCTGATTATCATCATAACCTATGTTCATAGTTGTTCTTAGTAGGATGAAGGTTATTTTATCCTTCCTAAGTGTCTAGTAGATCATCCCTAGTGTCTCATGGTTAGGTTCTTGTCTCGAATATTTTAAATCTCGTTTCCATGTGGTCTTATCTTATCGACCTAATGTTACTAGATAAAGTATCAAAACCTATATTAGTCTCCTATAGGATCCCAAAATGTAAATCATAACTCAATTAACTCCTAACCATAATTATTTCATCCAGACCTAAAAGAGAGTACTAGTGTGGGCCTTACATGTTTTATCTCTTTATTCTTTGTTTTCTTTTCTATCATATATGTTCTTATTAATAGAAACAACTTCAAGGGTTGTACCTAGGGCCTGTTCCTTATCAGTATTCTATATACCTTATGATCTAGTTCCTATACCTATTTCTTGTTCTATTATGCCCTTTTCTTTTGGTTATTTTAGATTACTTTCCTCTTCTTATATCTTATTATCTATTTTCTCTATTGGATTATCATTATTATTAACATCATCATCATGTATCTCAATAGGATTAAGTTCTTGTGGTTCATCTCCAAATTTAATGGTGTCCTCTACAACTAGTATCTTCAAGCTATAGAATCTTCATCTTGCTCCTATGTAATATTAATGTGTACCTCATTTATCATATTATGTCCTAACATGTCACAAATCATATAGTGCATTTTTTATATGTCTCCAATTTATAAAGACTCATCACTCTCTAGTTCTTACCTAGGTACATCTATATTGAAAATACATATCCATATTTGTATAGCTTCATCTTCAACTTCATGATTTATTCCTGCTAGTAATTCTTTAGTTATATATCCTATAGTAAACCTATTCTTATATTTCTCCATTATTGCATCAATTTCTTCATTATTAATTTTATGGTTTCGTGAGTACTATTGTTCTTTCTCTTCTCTATTTCTCTTGTATGGGTGCTTCTTTCCATCTTCTCATGATTCTATCAAGTAATTCCTTAGGAATATTATCCTTAATCACTCTAGGAAATCTCCTAGATTTGTGAAAATAAAATAGTTGCATATTCTATAATATTTCTTTCTTCATGAAACCATATTTTAAACTTGATTTTACTAATCACTCAGATAGTTCCATATTTATTTATTGCCTCTATTATATTAGTAGTTTCCTTAGTAATTATAATAGTCTCTTGACCTTTTTTAGTTTCAATTTTCTTCTTCTTGTTAGATATGTTGGTCAATGCTCTTGTTTCATTTATTTTTATTCTTCTAGGTTGATATATAATAACTTTAGTAGTTTTAGACCTTGTCCTTTTTTGTAAGTGTTTCTTCCTCAACTTCATTAATGCCTTGTTATTTAGCCAGTTTTCCTTTTATCTCAGCATATGTCTCATGAAATTTTGTTGAATTTTATCTTCTTATTTTTTTTTGTCCTTAACCTATAGCTAAATTTTTACTTAACTTCATTTTATGTTCTTACCTTTTGGTTTTCTCAAGTCTCAATGTTACTTTATTATATGCTTCTTCATGTATTCCAAAACTAACTTTACTTCCATGTATTTTGGTAAAATTAATAGTTGATTAATGCTATAACCAACTCATTTTCATTTGTCTCTATCCCAAAGGTAGTATCCATGATAACCTTGGTTCTACTACTTTGATTATGCATGAATTTTTATCAACTAAGAATCATATATCTTTTCTGTACTTTTCCTCAATATGGGGTAGAATCATATATCTCTTGTGCATTTTCTCTTGAAATTCCTTGAAATAACCCCACATAATCAAATTGAAATTTCTTTATAATTGACTTATGTACTCATTGATCTAGTACATTAGTTTATCCAATTTTTAAATTATTTCACCAATACTAGGAAAATAATTCTAAAAATAGAAAAAGATACATACCAATAATCTCATGAATTTCATCTCTTTTTATCTGGCTTGATTCTCCTCAAATTCACCAATAGCTAATTCCTTACAATATCTACTAAATCATACATTTTTCATAGGAAATCAATTTCATATGTAACTTGTACAAATATTCTATTTAGTTGACTTGAGTGATAGATTTTATACCTAATTATCATTGAAGAAAATCTTACCTCTTGATCTACAGTACTATTTACAACCATTTCTCTATGATCCTATTTAGATTCTATTAATTCCCCATTTTTTTTTGGAATTTAACCTTATAATGCATTCCCTTCTGATAACTTATAAACTATGATTGTATAAATGATCTTCATTGTGATTTCTGTCAATTGATCACCTTCTAACCAAATGTTTATCCTCATAGAATCTACTCAACTCAATTATGATCCATCTTTGTTAAAAATCTTCAGTAGATACACAACATGTGCCAGTCCTTTTATTTCCAAATGTTGAAATCCTTTTTTTATTTTCTCAATTTTTATCGCACATCTCTTGGTGAGATTCATTAATGTTTGTATCTCCAAGATTCATCAATTTGTAGTGAATAAAATTTATCACATCTTCGATCAACATAACTCTTGGTGCAATCAAAGATATCACTCCAACTTTGTCTACTTCTATCACTTTCAATGTATCCAATTGATATTCAAGTTTGGAATACTATGACTTATTGATCAATACTAAGGTGTTCCTACTTGCAGTCATGATAATTATTTGTGTTTTGTTTCCATAATTTTCTCACCTCTTCAATTTAGAAATTTATTCCCTTCATACATCTAGCGTTTGTAACCTGATCAATATGGTATTCTTTTTAATCCTTTCTAAATCATGATTGTCTCACTAGATAGTCATTTACACTTAGTTTTTAATCATACAATTACTTTTAAAGTAATTTAATGATAATTTGATATATTCCCTTAAATATAATATCCAACAATATTCAACATCTTTTTTTTATTTAATGCCTTTTTATCGATAATAATGCATTTTTATCAATAAAATATATAGTTAAACTCTAATAGTAATATCACAATCCTTAATTTTGTCGACAGTTAGTTACTAATAATATCCTTATTTCTGATAGTTCACCTGTTCCTTTATCTTGTAGTTTAAATAAAAACCTTTTTAAATGTATGATTCCGAAGGAGCTGAATTTGTCTCAATTTTTATTTTATATAAATTTTATCAAAAATTCATCTAATTATGCTAATAGTTGTAGCTTAGATGATCTAAGGGTCTAATTGATAATCCAATGAACTTCTAAGTCCCTAATAACTTACTTTATTTCATATTTAGTAGATGAATGTCATGTTCCTAAGCAAAAAGGGATGTCTATTGAAGTATCACATTCATTCTTCTTTAACCATATTTACCTCATCACTTCTCTAACTTGTCCTTGATTTTTAGTTCATTTTCTTTTATTTTATTCTTTGGTAGAGAACCAATAATCAAGAGTTATATATTGCATTATTATACTTTTGATAGATATAAAATGGAAATCCTATTCATTTTCAAGGTTTATAATTTCTTCTTGTTTCTCCCAATTTGTATTATGATGTTAGATCTCCTAATTTTCCACATGTAAAATATATAATAGAGTATTGTATCCTTTTTCTCATGTAGTTCACTTATTTTTAAGACACTCTTATTGGTGGCATTTTGGTTATGCATTCCTCAACTTTATGTCCATAATGATTACATTTATAACAATGTCCAACATATTTTTTCTCAGAAATCCTACTGATTGATATTGATCTATGTTCATATTATTTATGATCATACTTATTGCAATTATAACAATGACCACTAAAGATGTACCTCTTTGAGTAGTCACTTGTCTTCTTCTACAAACATTTGTAGTATGACCAAATTTCTAACATTGTAAGAGGTGGGGCTTATAATGATTCTCACATTACATGATGTTGGATCATTTAGGGATCCTTACCTATTTCTTAGTTTAATATTTTGATGATTCTCTAGATTCAAGTTTTTTCTTACTAGTATATCCTAGTCTAATTATATCACTAGGTTCTGTTTACCTTTTAGTTTCTCATCAATTTTTTACATGATCTACTAAAATCTTGTAAGTATCTCATTATTTTTCTTCTTAAATTTTAGATTTTTTTCTTATGCTATTCATTTTTTTTGCTTCAGTCTTTCATTTCCTACTTTTTTCTAAAAGTTCCTATCACCTATCCCTCTTAACTACTCATTTCATAAATTGATCTCTTATTATTATCACTACATGATTGAATCTTTGGTTCTAATCATTTCTTCAACAATCATTTTTTGTTATAATTCTTTTAGAATAACTAAGAGGAAGGGTGAATCAGTTATTCAAGGTCCAATATGTCCAATTCAAACATTTTCACTAATTATAGTGAGCACATTCTACTTATTGTTCATCTAAGCTTAAACCTTTATCCTAGTAAGTTACTATAAATAAATATGCAACAATGAAACACATGGAATCAACACATAACACAGAGATTTGTGTGGAAACCCAATTTGGGAAAACCACCAGTAATGTTCTACCTTCTCTCTCACCCTTTTGAAGTGATGCCCTATTAATGGCCTACCCTGTTAAAGGCTACAAAACATTGTTAGATGTGACCCTATTAAAGGATTTCAACACCCTATTAGGAGTGTGCCTTGTTAGAGGAATTTAGAACATTCAACTTGGAATGCCACCTTGTTAAAGGATTTACAAATGGCTAATAGTCCAACCTATGTCCATAGGATTTCCATTATCTAATACAATTTCTAGAGAGTCATAGAAAGTCTTTGACTTGATGTAACTTACAAATTCAACCTTGCAAATGTTAGATCACAATTTAGCTCCCAACCTTTGCTTGGCTTCCTTCCTTTTTAGTTTTGACAGCTTGTCCACCCTAAAAGTTTTGTCTCCTTGAGTCTTCTACTCATTATGCCAATGCAATCTCCTCCTTGTGGTCACTTGATTGAATTAGAGTCTCTGTGCTCTATTTTTCCTCACTGTGTCTTCACCTTGACACTTCACACTTTCCCACATTCAACCACTCTCAAACACTATTCAAACATTGACCTATAACTCCTTATGTAAAAGTCTACAGTTCATTTTCTCGCTCAATTATTCCCACTCATAACTTGAGTTGATTTGGAAAGATACGATATATCTTTCCCTCCAATTTGCTTCTTCTAGAAACTTTGTGTTAAATCCACTTGTATTTGCCTAAAAAAGTTAGCATAAAACTCTGTGACACTAGCTCATCATCCTTATCTTCCACCTAGTTCACAAAATTCAATGTAACATCCTTATCATCTCTGATCTGGCAAATCTTTGACTTTTCATATAATGCAACAACTCGACACTATTAAAACACTGGTGCTTGACACATAATGTGTTACTCGACATCAACTACATTTTACCGATGCTTGAAACCTACTATGGATTCACTCGGTGTCAACTATATTTTATTGATGCTTGACACTTACTATATTTTCACTTGGCACCTGAAGTTTTCTTGGCACCTAAACACTTTTACTTGGCACACACTAGATTGAACATTTTCTTGGCTCCAACTAAATATTTTCTCAACTTGAACTAGCTTGCTTGGCAATCATTGATGAACTTAGTTAAGCTTTGTAGTCAACCTTGTTGCAACTTATCCTTCTAATGTTTCTAAGTGTGTCCAACCTTTGTCCCTTAGAATATGTTATCAACATATTATTTTATCAATGTCTAAACTAATCCTTATACTTCATTACAACATCATAACTCAATCTTTCCCTTAGGTGCTCTTGTTACCTCTTATTGATTAACTCCTCTTTGTTAATCAACTAAGTGATAGTACTTGGATCATATAAGAAATTTTCATTCTAGCAAATAGCAGGTTTGACATCAAATGACAAAAAAATGATTGAAAACATTCTTTATCATCTTCATGATTCTTCATCAATGATCTTTTCAATCATTTTTCATAAATCTCCCTCTTTGGCATTGATGGAAAACCAAGCTGATCAATTAATCAAGTTGATCAACTTATTTACCATCATACTTGTATGCCAAAAAGAAAAAAAAATTTCATTCCATATCTCCCTCTTTGTATCATATCTCCTTTTTTGTTGATACAAATCAATTCCTCTGATCTATCATCCTGATCTCTCTGTTCTGTTTCTCCCTCTTAGCTACTATTACCTTTCTTGTTTTAATCTATATGTATGATCCTCTCTTTCTCCCTCTGACTGATCTATTTCTACTATTTCTCCCTTTGATCCTCTACTACTACTATTTCTCCCTTTTGTCAATAGCTCTTGATGATCAGTTATTTTCTCCCTCTTTGTTGATCAGTCAGTTGATCCATTTCTACTATTTCTCTTCTTTGAAAAAAATTCCAAAGATATAGCATCTTTGATTATGCTGATATTGACTTTTCATCTTTTGATCTTCTACCTTTTTCACCATGCTTGTGACTAATTTGGGAATTTAGTAATTTAGTATCCTCTGCATCAAATTTTATTAGTTCAGCAATCAACTCCCTTTGATGCAGGGAAACTCTACTATTGCTCAAAAAACTTGAGATAGGGGTTTCACCCCTAGCCAAGATTCTTAGATATGTTGATAACATTGTGTTATTACAATGTAGTATCACTGGCTTAGTTATCTTCTCCTTTATACCTTTCAATAAGTGTTTGAGCTACACAATGTTAGTGCAATTGATGGCTGCTACTACATACTCTACTTCTATTGTGGATTGTGAGGTATAGGTTTGCTTCTTGCTAGTCCAGGTGACTAATCTCTTTCCTAAGAAGAGTGCTCCTCCATTGGTTCTTTTCCTATCATCAATGTTTCCTCCTCAATCAGCATTAGTGTAGGTATTCAACTCAAACTTATCACTCCTCTTGTAGTACAAATCAAAGTCATCTGTCCCTTTCAGATATCTCATTATCCTTTTTACTACCATGAGGTGATTTTCTCTAGGATTAGCAGAAAATATTGCTACTATCCCAATAGCTAATGCAATGTCTAGTAAGCTATGTACAACATATTGCAACTTTCCAATCATGAATTTGTACATTGTTTGTGTAAGAATCTGCCTTAGGGCAGAATTTACCCAAGACCAAGGAACTCAAAAACACAAGCACAATTAGACTAGAGTATAATTAGAATAAATGTATAGTATTCAATTCTATGTAGAAATACACTAGGAGTGCCTCAATATAAAGGCCTCTGAGATGCATCTAGAATGCCTCAGAATTATCATCATGATAAGTCCAACAACTAGGCTCATGTCCACTAGATATGGGTTATCCTCCATTATGCACGAAAGTAAGTGCGATGATGAGAGGATAAGCCTACAAAGGTGAAACACGCACATCGGTGTAGTAGACAACATGTGCAAAATTAGGAGTGCAAAAAATTGTGTTGTCTACATGACAACTCAGTGAATGATGCAAACTCCTATGGTGTAGACACCATGTGTATAATTAGAGTTGCGTACTTTCATGTTGTCTACATGACAACTCTAGAAGATGCACAAACTCCTAAGTGTCTCATAAAGAGAAATAATAAAATAATGCAAAATAATAAAATAATGCACTAACCTAAGTAAACTTAAGTAAAGTGTAAATAGTAAACACCTATTTACACCAACACCCCCCCTTAAGTGAAACTTAGGGGAGTGCACTTAAGCTCACTAATGCATAATGGGTCCCGACTACTAGGCCATGTTAGGTACCCATGTACAGAAGCAATGCGAAGAATGATGCAATGCAATCTCTCATAAAGTGGAGAAAGAGAAAAAACCTCATGGGAAAAACCCTCCTCCAAAAAGAGAGATCAGTACAATAGAGAAAAAGACCTCATAAGAGAAAAAAATCCCTCCCAGAAGAAGAAGAAGAGAGAAGTCAAGGGACTCCCCTATCTGCAACATCCTGCACCCCCAAGAGATATTGCAAATGAGTATACTTGACCTTGATGAAGGGTTTGGTGAAGATATTAGCGACCTGCTCTACTATAGGATAGTACTATAGTGCAATGATCTGCTCATGTATAAGCTCTCTAATATAGTGCACATGAACCTCAATGTGCTTTGTCTGCTGATGTTGAACTAGATGCTTAGAGATTTCAATGGAACTTTGATTATCATAATGAATAACTATCGGCTTAGGTAGATCACATCCAAACTCCTCCAAGATGTGTTATAACCAAAGAGCCTCTGTAGCTACATTGACATCCCCTTGATACTCAACCTTTGTGGAAGAAAGAGCAACATTGTTATGCTTCTTACTTTGCCAACAAATAGGGCCGAAACCAAGGTGAAATATGTACCTTAAAGTAGACTTCTGATAATTTAAGTCTCCTAAATATTCTAAATCTGTGTACCCAATCAATTGAAGCCCTGTACCTGCTGCATAATGAATCCCATGTGCGTGTGTTCCCTTGATATAGTGCAAAATGTACTTGGTAACCTTCTAATGGAGCTCATGAGTTTCTTGCATAAAGCATGAAACCATACCAACTGCAAAGGAAATATTAGGTCATGTGTGTGTCAAGTAGATAAGGCTCCCAACTAAATATTTGTATCATGTTGCATCAACAAGTGGTGTGGTGCACTTAGCCTCTAGCTTGACACCTGATAGGAAGGGAGTAGGAGTAGGCTTGCAGTCACTCATGTGAAACCAAGAAAGCAAGTCAAGAGCATACTTGGGCTATGAAAGTGAAATCCCTACTAAAGACTGTATGATCTCAATGCCAAGGAAGTAATGTAGCAAACCCAAGTCTATCATGGAAAATATTTCCTGTAGAGAGGTCTTGACACTGGTTATGATGGATGCAGTGCTCCTTGTAATGGTCAAGTCATCGACATAAAGCACTAAGATCAAGTGAGAGTCTTCCTTCTAAAGAATGTAGACATTCAAATCAAAATGACATCTGGTGAAACTTGCTAAGAGGAGGAATGAATCCATTTTGGCATACCAAGCTCGAGGATCCTGCTTTAAACCATAAATAGACTTCTTTAATCTGCAAACCATAGTAGAATCCTGGAAAAACCCCTATGGTTGCTCCATATAAATTTGCTCATGAAGGTCACCATTCAAAAATGCACTCTTAACATACATCTGGTGTACAACCCATCCTTGAGCTACAATAATTGCTAGTGTCAGGCGAATGGAGTTCATCTTGGCAACTGGTGCAAAAGTCTCTGTATAGTCAATACTTGGAACTTGAGAGAAACCTTTGGCAACTAGTCTAGCCTTATGTTTATCAACACTTCCATCCGTTGCAAATTTGGTTCGATAGATCTACTTGCACCGAACCACTTTTCTTCCCTTAGGAAGGGGAACTAAGTTAAATGTGTTATTTTTCATCAATGAATTATATTCTTACTCCATAGCCTTATCCCATTTTGGAATCCCTGAAGCTTCCTTAAAAGACTGCAGGTCTGAAGCAATGACTATGTATGCATGTGGAAATGACCTATGCTATGACCTAGTCCTTTGAGTGTTTGAAGGATTTCCCACCAATGAACCTGCTGCATCAAGAGTTTTTTGTGCCCAACGAGGTTTAGTGGAAGAAGATGAAGGAATGCCCTCAATTATTTTTTGACCCTACAAAGGTGGTGTCCTACAAGTCAAGGTTGGAGGAATTTCATCTTTTGAGTCACTTTCATCACTATGATTAGTATCCACATAGGAAGAAGAAGGAGGAGTTGAAGAAGCCAAACTTGGACATGTCTCTTCAAATGAACACTCCTCTCATAGAATATTTTGTGAGTCTCTAGATCCATTAATTTATATGCCTTGAGATGATTAGGATATCCAAAAAATATGCATGGTTTTCTTTTTGGTTCTAATGCCTTTCACTTTTGTGGAGGTATCTGAACCCATGTTGGACAACCGAAAACTTTGAAGTGCTTAACACTTGGTTTCCTGCCACACCATGCCTCAAAAGGTGTTATACCATCTAAGGTCTTATGCAGACTTTTGTTTTGGATGTAGTTGGCACAGCACATGGCTTCAGCCCAAAACACTTGATCGAGAGACTTGTGTTGAAGCATGCAAGTAGTTATTTCCTTAAAGGTTCTATTCTTTCTTTCAGCTACACCATTCTACTGTGACATGTATGCAACTGAATGTTGAAGATCTATGCCCTCATGTGTCCAATAGTCTATAAGTCTAGAGTTGACATATTCTCTACCATTTTTTGTCCTTAGGATCTTGATGGCTTTCCCAGATTTCTTCTCAACTTGAGCTTTGAATGTGATAAAGTTGTCAAATACTTCACATTTATGACCAAGGAAAAAAACCCAAGTGTACCTTGAAAAGTCATCAATAAATGTGAGAACATAGTGGGCCTTACCAAAAGAAGGTACTGGAAAAGGGCCAGCTACATCACTATGAACCAATTCTAGAATAGTAGTTGCCTTCCAAGACTTCCCCTTGTCATATTTCTCTTCGGGATGTTTACTTGCTTCACAACCTGGACATACTCCCTCTAAAAACTTTACTTGAGGTAGACCAATGACATGTCCTTGTTGCTTAATTACTAAAGGTAGTGATAATTAAGGTGTTCAAATCTTTCATGCCATAGTTTACTTTGAGTGTTTGAATCAGTCAACAAGGCAAGAGACGTGGACTTAGGCACAAAATGTGAGAAAGAATAAAGTCTAGTCTCATGGTTTTCCTTTCCAATCACCACCATTGAATCATCTTTTAGGATTTTCACCACTACTGTGTCAGGGAGGAACTCTACTTTGTTGCCACATCCATAGTGAGTGATTTGATAGATGGCAAGAAGGTCAGTGCTAAGATTAGGAACATGAAGTATGTCCTTGAAGATGCCATTCTCTAACTCAACATTCCCTTTACCTTCTACTTCAATTTGAGTATCATTGCCCACATAGATGTAAGGTACATTTGAAGGTTTTAAAGAGGAAAATTTCTCCCTTGAAGAACCCATGTGATGAGTTGCTCCTGAATCTAGAACCCATTCCTCTGCATTATTAGTACTTGCAACTAAAGCTTGGCCTTTTCCCTTTGAAGTGGATAAAGAACCCTTGTCTTTGTATGCATTAGGAACATCCATTTTGTGTTTCCTCATAATGTTTACCAATTCATCAATCTTCTTATCTTTGCACTCATGTTCATCATGTCCATTCCTCTTACAATAGGAACACGTTTTCTTCTCCTTCTTGTTGGAATTGTTCCCCTTTTGATTGTTCTTGGAAGAAGACTTTCCTTGTTCTTAAGAAGAATGTTGAGGAGAAGAAGATTGACTTGTGGAAGATTCTTGTTTTGAGAAGGACTGTTGTGTGTCATCTTGTGGCTTAGCCTTCCATTGCTTTTGATTCCTGTTTGAGTTTTTGCCACTTGAATTACCTTCATTTACTACCAAGGCTTTGGTTTTGGAAGACTTGAGAATTCCCATTCCTACTAGATTTTCATGTTCAAAGATCAACATTTCTGAGAATTTCTTGAATAAAGGCTTAACATAGGCACTAATCATTGTCACTTTGTGTGTATTAAAGCTAGAAACAAAAGGAGCATATTTAGGTGGAAGATGAGTCATGATGTGTTTGATCATCTTTCCATCTTTAATGGGTTCACCACAATCCTTTAGCTGTGCCCTATACATTTCTACTTGGGTAAGATAGTCTTTAATTGTGTCAAAATTTCTAGGATCCAACTTGAGAAGTTTATCCTCTATGGTATAAGTCATCTCTTCATCTACTATCTTGTACAAAGCTTCTAGTTTAGCCCAAATCTCTATTGGATCTATAAGCTTCCTAATGTGAAATTTGATAGGATCAGAGATATTTTTCAACAAGGTTCCTAAGGCCATCTCTTGTTTGGATTCCCGGTCTTCTTTATGAGCTTCATCAGCATCAACATGAGGTTTCTTGGCTGCACCAATGACATAACACCATAAACCTTTTTCTACCAATGGCTCTTTAATGTTTTCTTTCCAAGTAGCATAATTATGTGGAGTTAACTTTGAAAAAGAACCCATAATGAAAGAACACAAGATAAAGGAGATACAATACACACCCCCCCTTTTCACTCAATCAAAAAATCCCGCCCCCCACAAATAAATGATTTTGGTACTCTATATACAATGCATTTACAATGGGCCACTTGCCAAAATGGACAAAGTGGGCTTTCTAGTTTTGCTGATTACAACCTCTGTATAGAGTACAAATTTGGACTATTACAATGTAGCTCAAAATTACATCAATTGTGAAGCATTACAATTCAAAACAAGACTTTTCTCTGAAAGTGATACTTTTGTCTAAATAAGACTGCAATCTAACTACAGATCTGAAAACTAGATGGAAAAATATACATGTCCAAAAAAAATCGAACCTGAAAAGGAGTCTAGATGAGCTCGTACAATGCCTTAGAAGTTGCAAAAAGTAGGATTACATAGGTACAACTGCCAAAAAATGCTTATACTGACCAGTTCAAGCACCAAAACCAGAATCTAGCTACACCACTCAAAAATTCAGGAAATTCTACCCAAAAAAAAAAGAAAATGCACTTGATTTGAAGTTTGTATGACTGAGTAATGGTTGTTTGAAGTTGAGCTGCCAAATCAAAAATGCATCTGAAGAGGGGTCTATAGAGGAAAACATTATGTTAAATTTGACAGTCAAACGATCGTTGCAGTAGTTCAAAAATACCTTGGAATGACGGTCAGATGATCATCAATTTTAGGCTCTCAATTTGCTGATGTTAGCATTTGCGTAGGGCTGGGATGATGTCACATTGTACGGATGCTGATGTGGCTTTTATGAATTGTACAAAAAAAGTAGACATGTCACATTACGTGACGTATAGTCGTTGCTGACTGTGTAGTGCACAATAATGACTGGAAGTCATGTTAGCGGTATAGATATGCTCTACTGGAAATGACGTGTTCCAATGCTAAGCTGTCTGGATCACCGCATGTCAAATATCAGAGATGTGAGTGCGCAGGTGGAGCTTGCCACATGGCAGCTTTTTTGGCTTCCATGTGTGTGGGTAGTAATCACTGAGTCTTCACCAAATTTTGTCTCTGTTCACCGACGGATAAAGAAAAGGGTGGGGACTTGATTAATTAGTCCCACATGTAATGTGCTATGGTGCTCTACGCTTTTTAAAAAGCTAAACCCACGAAAAGAAAATCAAAGAGCTTATCATTGTCTTTGGCTTGGTCGCAGTTTGTATATTCACTAGAAAAATTGTTGACCGTGCCCAGAAATTTTTGTTAGGACCCGCCAAAAGAAATAAAGTCGACTGTAGAATATTCTTGCCTAAAAATGAATATACTTTGCATAGGGCCGAGAGCTGATAGCTTGGTTCTTGTGCTAAAAAATTTTCTCTACACCCCAAATAATTTCAAAAAAAATGAAAAAGCAGAGAATAAATCAGATTTGTAAAATAAATTGTAGATCAAATAAGACCATACCCAGATTTGCAAATCGGGCCTTCGGGTTCTGATTTGCAAAAAAAATTTGCCTCTTGATTGAATATGGCCTAAAATAGGCAAATTTATAGTCAATCTTCATCGAATTGTCGCTTCAAATGCAATGGTGAGGTTAGCTTCGGCTCTAAATGCTCCCAATTGCAACTGATGCTCTGGATCTAAATCAAGTCTCTTAGAGAGATGAAGCAATGAGGTCTCCAATGACTATGTGATGAGTATCTCCCTTAGCTCTAATACCTTGTAAGAATCCACCTTAAGGCAAAATTTACCCAAGATCAAGGAACTCAAAAACACAAGCACAATTAGACCAGAGTATAATTAGAATAATTGTATAGTATTCAATTCTATGTAGAAATACACTAGGAGTGCCTCAATATAAAAGCCTCTGTGATGCATCTAGAATGCCTCAGAATTAGCATCATGATAAGTCCAACAACTAGGCACATGTCCACTAGATATGGGTTATCCTTCATTATGCATGAAAGTAAGTGTGATGATGAGAGGATAAGCCTACAAAGGTGAAACACACACATCAATGTTGTAGACAACATGTACAAAATTAGGAGTGCAAAAAGTTGTGTTGTCTACATGACAACTTAGTGAATGATGCAAACTCATGTGGTGTAGACACCATGTGCATAATTAGAGTTGCATACTTCTGTGTTGTCTACATGAAAACTCTAGAAGATGGACAAACTCCTAAGTATCTCATAAAGAGAAATAATAAAATAATGGACTAACCTAAGTAAACTTAAGTAAAGTGTAAATAGTAAATACCTATTTACACCAACAGTTTGATTGACTTCAATAGACTTATCATTCTTGGATAGTTTGTGTCATGTTTCCATTGGTGTGCTGATAGGTTTGGAATCATCTAGACCAAATGTCTTGAGTATTGCTTTGATATACTTTGATTGGGTCACAAATATACCATGTTTAAGTTGATGTACTTGTAATCCAGCAAAAAACTTTATTTCTCCAAACATTGACATTTCAAATTCATGTTTCATCTTATCAGCAAAATCTTTGCTTAGTACTTATTTTCCTCTAAAAATTATATCATCCACAAAGATTTTTGATATTAGGATATCCTTACCTTCTTCTGATTTGATGTACATGTTGTTGTTTTCATCTGTTCTTTCAAAGCCTATATTCACCAAATATTTGTGAAGTCTCTCATATCAAGCTCTAGGAGCTTGCTTCAACCCATATAGAGCTTTATGTAGCTTGCAAACCTTATCTTTGTTGTTTTCAGTAACAAAACCTTTTGGTTACTCTATGTAGACTTCTTCTTCTAGTATACCATTCAAAAATGTAGACTTTTAGACTTTGAAACTTTTATAGGTAGCATATGCAAGTAGGGTCCTCACTCCTTCTTTTATAGACTAATCTAGCTTTATTTCTTATGATTTCACCATTTTCATTTAACTTGTTTCTAAAAACCCACTTGGTTTTAATCACATTCTTGTCTACTGGTCTTGGAAATAAAGTCCAAGTCTTATTCTTCTCAATTTTCACCATCTCTTCTTTCATTGCCTTGTACCAATCATCATTTTGTAGAGCTTCACTCACTATCTTGTGTTCAACTTTGCTAAGTAGACATGTCTCACTTCTAAGTCAGTTCCTTGTCATTGGTCCAACCTCTTTGTCACCAATGATCTATTTTGTAGGATGGTGCCTTCTTACATACTTGGTTAATCTTGGTTTTGTCCTTCTTTCAATTTTTGACCTTTCAACATTAGAGTCACTATGTACATCTCTATTAGGTAACTGTTCATCTCTTTCATGTGTGCTAATTTCAGAATCAAAATGTGCATTTCCTACATTTTGCAACTTGGCATCTGAATGCAACTCAACATTCATTAGCTGTGACTCGGCAGATACATAAGTTTGTTGCTAATTTCCAATTTAATTTGTAGCATCTTTTCCTTTAGACATTCCTTCATAGAAGTATACAAAAGACTTGTATTCTTCTAGTTTCTTGGTGCATTCGTCATTATGAAATTTTGCAAGCTCATCAAAGTTCACATTTGCACTCTCCAAAACTTTGTTAGTGTTAGAGTTTAAACACTTGTAACCTTTGTTTCTAGTAGAATAACCAAGAAATATGTCTTCATCACTTTTGACATCAAATTTTCCATTCCTAGACTCTTTAAGAATATAGCACTTACATCCAAACACTTTGAAATGTTTAACATTAGGTGAATGACCATACCATAGCTCAAAACGTGTTGCATGAGTACCTTTCTTGATTTGAACTCTATTAAGGGTGTAGACTATTGTACTTGTAGCTTTTCTCCAATATTTGAGTGCAACATTCTTTTCCATCATCAAGGTTCTGGCATAGTCAATCACTGATCTATTTCTTCTTTCTACTATACCATTCTGTGGGGGAGTTCTAGGTGCTAATGTTTGCCTTTGGATTCCTATATCATTGGAAAACACTTCAAAATATTTTGATGTGAATTCACCTCCTCTGGTAGATCTTAGGCATTTCAATCTTTTTCCTATTTCTTTCTCAACTCTAGCTAGGTTCCACTTAAACTTTTGGAATGCATCAAACTTTTGTTTCAGGAACATGACAGTCATCATTCTTGAGTAGTTATCCAAAAATAACATTATGTCCCTATCTCCTTTGTAGCTTTGTACTTCAATTGGACCACATAAGTAAGTATGAACTAACTCTAATACTTCATTGGAAGTATAGGTCTTGCTTTTGAAGCTAGACTTTGTCATCTTCCCTAGTTGACATTGTTTGCACATTATGTTGTTAGGCTTCTTTAGTTTTGGCAATCCCCTGACTTTCTTCATTTTGCTGATGTTGACCAAATTATCAAAATTTACATGGCATAACCTCTTATGCCACAACCACACATCATCAAGTTGTACAACAAGAAAATTAGTATCTTCCATATCCAGATAAAATAAGTTGCTCCTAGTTTGGTCACCCTTTCCTATCAGACTTCCATGAGTATCATAGATCTTGATAGTTCTATTTTCAAACTCTACTTTGCATCCTATGTTGCCTAATTTTGATACACTTAGTAGATTATAATTCAAACCTTCAACATAGTATGCATTATCACATGATATCTAGTCTATAAGTTTAATGCTACCATTTCCTTTGATTAGACATGGAGCATCATTTCGAAATCTAACACTATTACCATCATATTGAGTAAAGGTAATAAACTTACTTTTATCTCCAATCATTTGATGTGAGCATCCACTATCTATGACCCATTTGTCATTTTGTTGATGTAGGTTACCAGGGCTATTGCTTCTTCTTCATCTAATTCAACCTTCATGGCCACATAAACTACTTCATCATCATTCTCATCAGAATCTTCTTCAACAATGTAGCATCTTTTGCCCTTGTCCTTGTATTTTCTGCTATCATCTTCTTTCCTTCTCTTGTACTTGTTACCTTCTTTGTGGTTATTCTTTTGTGTACACCTTTTAGCAATATGACCTACTTCATTTCAATTGAAAAAAAAATAGGTAGCTTACCTTTGAATTTCCCTTTGCCTCTATGGAATCTTTTGGTTTGTAATGCTTCCAATTGCTCCACATCATCTTCATTTGTGCTGCTATCACTGGATACATTCTTTCCTCTTCTATTCTTCTTTGATTTCACCTCCTTAGTGTCTTTTAATGTCATCTTGGCCTTGAAAGTAGATTAAAGGTTCTCAGGTCTATAGTTATCAAATTTGGATAGTTCAAATACAGTAAGCCTTCCCACTATTCCTTCAAAGGTTAGTGTGTTTCCTTGTATACACCTTAGCTCTTGGATGGTTGAAACTCTAATAGCATAGATAGGGAGCAAGGTTCTCAAGTATTTTCTACTAACAATCTCTTCTTCCAACTAACCACCCAAACTTCTTATTGCATTTACCACTTCTTTCAATTTGGCACCATATTGGATAGCATTTTCTCCTTCCTCCATTTTCATGTCATCAAAATTTCCTTTGAGGCTTTCTCTTTTAGCTCTTTGAACATTCTGATCTCCTCCATAGATACCTGATAAGGCTTTCCACATCTTGCATGCACTTTCACAACCTTTGATGTCATCAAATTCAGCATAGCCGAGTGCAGAAGCAATCTCCAACATTGCCTGATTGTGCTCCTTTCTTTTGTTCAAATCATGAGCAGAGAGGGGTCCTACTAGATCTATATGATCCATTATAATTGGAGTTTTTGCATACTCACCTATTGATCCAAGGTGAAATTTCATTAGAATTTTCCATGCTGCAAAGTTGTCTCTTTTGAGCTTGGGAACATCTCTTGGACATCTTGATTTTCTTGCTGCTAGTACCTTAAAACCAAATCAACAGTTAGCTTTGATACCAAATGTTAGAATTATTTTAGAATAACTAAGAGGGGGGGTGAATTAGTTATTCAAGGTCCAATATGTCCAATTCAATTTTTTTCACTAATTATAGTGAGCCCATTCTACTTATCATTCATCCAAGCTTAAACCTTTATCCTAGCAAGTTACTGTAAATCAATATGCAACAATGAAACACATGAAATCAACATAGAACACATACATTTACATGGAAACCAAATTTGGAAAAACCACTAGTAACATGCTACCTTCTTTCTCACCCTTCTAAAGTGATTCCTTATTAAAGGCCTACCTTGTTAAAGGCTACAACACATTGTTAGATGTGACCCTGTTAAATGATTTCAACACCTGGTTAGGAGTGTGCCTTGTTAGAGAACTTTAGAACATTCAAATTGGAATGTCACCTTGTTAAAGGATTTATAAATGGCTATAAAGCCAACCTAAGTCCATAGGATTTCTATTATCTAATACAATTGTTAGAGAGTATTAGAAAGTCTTTGACCTGATGTAACTTACAACTTTAGCCTTGTAGAACTTAGATCACAATTTAGCTCTCAACCTTTTGTTAGCTTCCTTCCTTTGCAGTTTTGAGAGCTCGTCCACCCTAAAATTTTTGTTTCCTTAAGTATTCTGCTCATTATTCCAATGCAATATCCTCCTTTTGGTCACTTGATTGAATTAGAGTATTTGTGTTCTATTTTTCCTACTCACTATGTCTTCACCTTGACACTTTACACTTGCCCACATTCGGCCACTCTTAGACACTATTCAATCTCTGACCTATAATTCCTTATGTAGAAGTCTATAGTTCATGTTCCCACTCAATTATTCCCTCTCATAACTTTATTTGACTTGGAAAGATATGATATATCTTTCCCTCCAATTTGTTTCTTCTAGAAACTTCATGTTAAATCCGCTTGTATTTGACTAAAATAGTTAGCATAAAACTTTGTGACACTATCTCATCATCCTTATCTTCCACCTAGTTGGCAAAATTCAATGTAACAACCTTATCGTCTCTTATCTGGAAAATCTTTGACTATTTAAATAATGTAGCAACTTGGCACTATTGAAATATTGGTGCTCGACACATACTATGTTACTCAACATCAACTACATTTTATTGATGCTCAACACCTAATGTGGATTCACTTGGCATCAACTATATTTTACTAATGTTTGGCACTTACTATATTTTCACTTGGCACTTGAAGTTTTCTCAGCACCTGAACACTTTAACTTGGCACACACTAGATTGAACATTTAATCGACTCCAACTAAAAATTTGCTCAACTTGAACTAGCTTGCTCAACACTCATTGATGAACTTAGTTAAGCTTTGCAATCAACCTAGTTACAACTTATCCTTCTAATGTTTCTAAGTGTGTCCAACCTCTATCCCTTAGAATATGTTATCAACACATTATTTTATCAATGTTTCAATTGATCCTTATACTTCATTACAACATCATAACTCAACCTTTCCCTTAGGTGTTCTTGTTACCTCTTATTGATTAACTCCTCCTTGTTAATCAACTAAGTGATAGTACTTGGATTATATAAGAAATTGTCATTCCAGAAAATAGCAGGTTTGACTTCAAATGACAAAAAAATGATTGAAACTTTTTTTTATCATCTTCATCATTCTTCATCACTGATCTTTTCAATCATTTTCCAACATTTTTTTGATTCAAGTATTTCTTTGCATTCTCAATAGATCTCATCTTCTCAATTACTTTTTTAATTATTAGGGATTGAATTTCTTATTTTCTCTTTGTCCTTGTTATATATTCTAATATTATATTTTTCTTTATGAATATATCAAATAATGGAAGCATCATTTTTCTCAAAATTATCACTTCCTTCAGATAGTTGCTTAATTTTTTCAAGGCATATTTTTAGTTTTTTTGAAAATTCATTCATTTTAGTAAACGAGGTCTTCAACTCGTATCTATTATTTATCATCTTATAGGGATCCTTCTAATTTCTTCCAATACCTATTACTTTCTTCCATCTGACATAGTACAAGGTAGGAGAATTCCCAAAGGAGATGTCCTAGCCCCTAGCAAGTAACCACAAAGTGGAAACACAAGAACAAGAAGATTTAGTGCAAGATCTAATACCAAATCACAATTCTTTATTAATAAAATAACTATTTACATGTGATATAATAATCTATAAGGCCTTAAGAGTTATAGAAAAATAAAATAGCAATTACAATAATAGTTTTGCAAGTTCCCTCAAGATCCAACCCAAACACTAGCTAATCCAGATCCACACTCTGGTAGAAACCTCCAAGGAAGATCTCAACTTGTGCTCACATGCCCACCAAGAAATATCCTTTTTTTCTAACTAAAACCATAGATCTACTCCAACTTCATCCAAGATCCAAGTGTAAACTACCTCACATTTGATGCTCTATCCATACATTCAAAACTCTATCAGAATCCTATTGTAAACTACCTCACATTTGACACTCTGTCTATAGACTTAGGAAAACTCACTCTTCAACTACTCTCCACACTTACTCCTCTAAATGGATTAATCATTCCAAAATATTTCACCACAACCCCTAATTATACCAATCTAAGCTACAAGTCATCCTAGAAGGCTAAAAACTAAATAAACCTAACATTAAATACTTCAAGAGCCATAAGTCAACCTCCAATAGAAATTAAATGTCCAAAAATTGATACCTGAGAAAAATCGTGATATCTCTTAGCCTTGATTGAATTAGAACTTGTGCTTTGAACTAAAGATATTATTTTAAATCCTCTAAAACCCATTAAGGGTGCAAATTATAATTCATAAATGATATCTATGCATCCATCCTGAAAGTCATGCACAGAAACCTATTATGCAAACTGCCAAAAATTGATACTCTAGGAGAATTGCCATATCTCCCATATTATAATGAATTAGGACTTTCACCTTTGAAAAAAAGAATTAATCTAGGCCTTCCTCAATCCCTAAAATTTTCATCCTCTAACTCATTACAAAAAATTTGTTACATGGCCTGCAACAGGTACCCAAAAAGTAGAAAACAAAGCTCCAATAGCAAGGTAAAAAAATGACTTAAACTTTAACATGATAACTCCAATCTCTATACATACACAGGAAAAGGTTCCCCAATGTGTCTCCAACACATCGCTAACCATGAAAATCATAACCTCACCAAATCCAAGCTTGATACTCCTGCATCAAGCTCCCCAGATAAATAGAAAAGTATGTCCCATACTTTGATGCCCAAAGAAAGACCTACAACCAACTTCATCTTTACCAAAGGCTTCCACTTTATCAAATTCAATAGAAAAAATCTAAAAAAAACCATCTATTCTTCATCCATTGAAAAATCATAATAAAATACATATCAACAACCCAATCATCTTGCTCACACCCAAGAATAAACTAAACATAATGCTTTATCAACAAATCATCATCCACATCAGCAACTAGTGAATCCACACCAATAGCAATAAACTCCACATTAGTAGTAATATGAAGATATCCATCATCACATGCCAAAATTAGAACACTAGAAATCTCATTGTTGATAACAAGATTCTCTACAACATACAAGTCACTACTAATAGTAATCAAATCATTCACGACCAAAGTGCTCTGCAACATACAAGTCACCACCAACAACAACTAGATCATCCATGACCAAGTGCTCTACGATTTCCATATCAGACCAAACTAACTAATCATGAAAACCAATGTCCATCCCAACATCAACAAGTTTAGGAATATCCTTAGCAACAACCTCTAGTTGCTTTGTAGATTTTGTATTAGCTCCGCAAATTGGTCAACAAAATTGAACTCTTCCAACTCGACCTTGCTATGCCATCTTCTCTATCAAACAAGTCTTCTAACTAACCAGACAAGTCTCTTCCAAATTAGTAGACTCCAAATCTAGTAACATACATTTTCCTTCTTTTTTTATCAACTCTTTTAGAAAAAGTAGCATCCACAACAACATCCACTCGAGCTATTGTCTCATTAATCCTCCTCTCCACTATATTGCGGAGATTTTCAATCATCCCAGGGTCCAATCTTCTTAGAACCATCTTCCAAGATCTTCATAAACCCTTTGCAACAAATCACCAATAGATCAATCTTCCTAAACAAGATCAACCTTCCATCTCCACAACCATAGATCCATTTTCATGTCCTCCCAAGGTCCTAGTGGAAACTACCTCAACTTCACCGATCTACTTACACACTTAGGAAAAACTGAGCTCTGATACCATCTAACATAGTGCAAGGTAGGAGAATCCCTAAAGGAGATGTTTCTCATTGAACTTGTATTCAACTTGTTTCTAAATACCCACTTTGTTTTAATATCATCCTTTTCCTTTTGTCTAGGTACTATTGACCAAGTTATGTTCTTCTAAATTTTCTCAATCTCTTCATTCATTGCATGAATATAGTGTTCAATATCCAAGCATCCTTTACTAATTTATGATAAAATTCACATAGTAGACATATGCCACTCCTCAATCACTTTCTTATCATAACTCCTAAATCTTTGTCTCGAATGATTTAATCTAGTGCATGATGTCTTCTCATATATTTTGCTAATGTAGGCTCTGGTTTCCTCACTCCTTCTTTAGGTAAATCTTGTAGATTAGCTTTAGGTCATACTTCTTGTATCTTAGTTTGTTCTTTTGGTTGTTCAACAATCACTTTTTGATGCTTGACATGCTCTTCTTGATGCTCGACACCAATTTCCTAATGCTTAGCATGTTGCTACTATAAATCAGCATGCACTACTAATTGCTACTTGGTAACTTTCTTCTTAGGTTTAGGTAACATTATGGGTTCTTTCTTACATTCAAATTCATTCTTTTCTACATATTCATCAAATTTCACATTTTCACTTTCCACAACTTTGTCAGTGTTAGAATTGAAACACCTATTTCCTTTGCTCTTAGTGAAATATCTCTAGAATATAACTTTATCATTATTTGAATCAAGTTTTCCATGTCTATTATCTTTTAGTATATAGTATTTTCTTCTAAATACTTCAAAATATTTCACATTAGGTTCATACCCATACCATAACTCAAATGGTATGAAATTTGTACCTTTCTTGACTTATATTTTTTTCAAGGTATAAACTATAGTACTTGCAACTTCTCTCCAGAACTTAGCCACAACATTCTTCTCCATCATCAATGTACTAGAATAATCCATGATTGATCTATTCCTACTTTTAGCTATAACATTCTATGGAGGGGTTCTTTGTGCAGACATCTATCGCTTGATTCCTTTATCATTGCAATGAATTCCTTAGATATGAATTCACTCCCTCTATTAGATCTTAGACACTTCAAACTTTTACCTATTTCCTTTTTATTTCTAGTCAAATACCACTAAAACATATAAAATTGACTAGATTTTTCTTTAAGAAACATCATAAACATCATTATAGGGTAGTCATCAAAAAATAGAATAAAGTACTTGTCACTACAATAGCTTTGCACTACAATAGGTCCACAAAGGTTAATCTGAACCCATTCTAAAATAACATTAGAAGTATAGGTCTTTCTCTTGAAACTAGACTTTGTCATTTTTTCCAATTCTCATTGTTTACACATCACATTATCAAGTTTTTTCAATCTTGGTAATACTCTTACTTTCTTTCAACAAGTCCAAAAATCCTTCTAGACCTAGGTGTCCCTATACTCCAATGGTTGTTTCATAAAATGTGGTTTTGAAGACTTTTTTTGCCAAAAAAATCACTATGCTACCTAACAAATCATGACCTTATGATCCACCTATTAGACATAATTGGTGGAAAGATGAGCAATTGTGCAACTACCATAAAGATAAGGGTTGCAATAGTAATAATTGTTTCAAAATTAAGGATGCCATACAAGATATTATTGATGAGGGAAATGTTGTCATTGATGTTTTAGTTCATAATTCTAATCACAAGGCTTTTAAGAAACCATTTCCTAAGTATGAGAAAGAAGAAACATCCAACACCAACAAGAAAAATAATGATACAAAGATAAATTATAGATACACCAACACTAATATTGTCATCACTATGCTTCAACCTATGGAAGGAAGTGTTTACATGATGGGGCCCAAATTTGATGAAGAACCTAATAATAAAAAACCTGAGGTCATTTTGAGAACACATAACCTGTTTATTATTTTTTATGATATTAGACTTGTTGATCTCAGAATGGTTTTGACTATTAAATGTCAAAAAACTTAAGTTACTTACTAAGTTCATGTTGAGCTAGTAACATATGCCGAGTATAATATGTACAAGTTCCAAGTTGCAATAAGTGTGGTGCCAAAAATATAGTAAGTGTCGAGTCACTCAAGTACTGAGCAAATAGACAGTGTCGAGCAAGTATAAGTGTTGAGTGAATAGTAGATGCTGAGCATGTTTAGGTGCTAAATATAATAGAATTACATTAAGTATCGAGTGCCAGTATCATCAAGTGTTGAGCAACGCAAAATTGACATAAAATTTTGAGAAGGCACAAACATATATGTAAACCATTTTTATGCCAGCTAATGGATATATTTTGAAGCTTAGAGATAAGATCCAATCTATTTGATTCCCTATGTAATCAACATGCAACCAATAAGAAAAATAGAATGGTAAAGAGGCAAAAAAGATGAATCTTAGTTGTAGATTCATACCTAACCCTAAGTCATGAAATCTTTATAGGGAGATTAAAGCTTGATAATTAAAAAAGATAGAGCGATTAAAAATTTGATGCATGTGAGAAAAGAATAGGAGAAAAGGGCTGAATTGATCAAAGGACATTCAAGGTGACTTAGCAGAGTAGGAGTATTGCAAAATCAATTAGCAGAATAGAGGATCAACATTACAATAGTTTCTTATTAGATCAGTGAGGATTAGAACCGATAGAACAAGGATATGAAGTCAAAAATATTAGATTGTAAGTGATCAAATCAAACATTCTACTATACTCTCTAACAATTGTATCAGCAAAATAAAATCCTATGGATTTAGGTTGGTTTAATAGCCATTGAGAAATCCTTTAATAGGGTAAGATCTAACCATTCTTTGTAAGCCTTCAACAAGGTAGGCCTTTCATAGGGAAAACCATGGTTCATGGTCAAACTTTGTAACCTTGACAAGTTACATTATTGTTGTAGTAGTAAGTTCTGGGTGTCATCCCCACCCCAATTTTATCTTCTCATTTTGGAGGGTTTATGGGTGATCAATCTAATGCCAATTGTTTACATGCATGCTTTTAATTTCATGTTATTTCAATATGTTTCATGCATGTATTGATTGATATTAAAAGTTTTAATGGTTAAAGTTCAGAACTTCTGATTCACCTCCCGACCTCTCAAAAGTATACTTCCTACTTTTAAATTCAAAAAATTGACATCAGATCTCAGTTCTCATCAGGAGGAGCCTTACAACTTAAAGAAAAGATTAGAACATGGAGGTCTACAATCTTGGGAAGATTATAGAGAACTAGGAGATTGAAGTACATCTCATTCTACATTCTTTAGAAGAAGCTAGGGAGGAATTGAGGTAATCTCTAAAAAGAAGAAAAGAGATAGCCATAGCTGAGAATGATACACAATACAAGGAGATTGACACCACTAAATTATTTGCAAATAAAGACTCAAAGGAGTTTGATGTAGCAATAGCAGATCTAATGGAGAAGAATAGAGCTCAAGCATAAGAGAGATAAAAAATCTCAAGATTGAACAAGAATCACAAGCTATGATGTTGTGTGAAGTGATTGAAGAGAAGAAGAGAGCCATTGAAGATAGGGTCATGATAGAAAATGACAAGAGAAACCTAGCCAATAGAGTAGAAGAGAAGTCAATTGAACTTGCTAGAATTTCCAACATACAGTTGGATACCCTAAGTCAAATGATGAATTCTCATCATGAGATAAATGTCAAAGACATTGAGATTACTGCACTAAAGTTATAGAATGAAAAAATACAAAATGATCTGAGAAGAGAAAGAGAAATTGCAGTAAGCTTCAACAAACCCAATGAAGCCACCAAGTATTTTGAGCAACTATTGAAATCTCGTAGATCCAACAATGACACAATAGGACTAGGCTATACTAGAATTGAAGAAGGAGAATCATCCAAGATTATAAAAAAAAGGAATGATAAAGGTAAGAATTCCAAACCCACTTTTCATTTTTGTGGTAAGAAAGGGCATATTGCTAATGTGTGCAAGAGAAAGACTAAAAATCTACATGACAAATTAGAAAACATGGGTCACTATCACAAGTGCAATAAGCATGGTCGTCAAGCACATGAATGCAAGACAAGAACCATGCATGCACCATGATTTGAAGGTCACTACTAAAACTACAAAAAATATGGACATAAAGCCTTTGAATGTAGATCTAAGCCTATGTGGTCACCAAAAAAACTACCAAATGCTGGAAGTCATTAACACTTCTACAATTGGGATTGCAACACTAGGCAAATGTGTCACTACTGTTAAGAGAATGGACACATCCCTGAGAACTGCATAAGAACACATTTTAGTAGAAAATACAACAGATGGTTAATTCAAACCATATGCTTCAGCTATTTAAAGACTGGCCATATCAGCAAGCCTTGTCCAACAAGGTCAGAGGCACCCAATTTAGAGTTCAACAAAGGAAAAGGAAAAGTAGATGTTGAACACGTTAGAGGAGAGATGAATAAGACATGGAAGAGAAGAGATGGAAGCAACACATCTAATGGAGGGATCACTTCACCTAATAGGTCAAGTGGTCACACTTCATCAAACTAAGCAAGAGAAGGTATGTGGAACTTATATTTAGATGCTTTATCATACATCAATTCCAAAAATAAGTTAGTGTTGAAAAGAATAAATCAACATGAATAAAGATGCAAGGTCAAACACTCAAGTTTTAATCTTACTACCGAGTGTGAAAAGTTCCCTTTAGATGATGAGTAGAATTCTAGTGTATGCCAAGTTGTTAGCAAAAGCCTATTGAAGCCGAGTAAGTAGTTGTTGCTAAGTGAAGGTAATGTTAGTTGCTGTTGAGTAAGGGTGAAATTCCTATTGATGCTGAGTAAAGAAAAAATTGCATAGAAGCCAATTTTACATCTGTATATGCACTAAGCATTAAATGCAATGTATTGAAGGGTATAAGGCTGATTTTTGCCCATTTCTTATCATTACAAACATAGAGCAAGATTGAGAAGAGTGAAGAAGAAATTTTCAAGCAAGAACAAAGAATTTTTGTGGATTCCAGCAATGATTCAACATCATTTCATCGATCTAAGGTATTCTACAAGTGCTGAGCTACATTAATTTAATTTTTGTTGAAACCCTAGTTTGCAAAAATGGCCTCTAGCTCTAAAAATCCCAAGGAAAAGGAATATTTTGAAGTTCATCTAGTTAGGAATGAGGTAAAGCAACTAGATTTTAGGGTTATTCCAGAGGTTGCATACAAAAATGACCCAACTGGTGCATTATTAGTCATTCGACCCAAGGTCATGATGGTATAGGATGTTAGAAAGTGTTATAATTACAAGGTTAGAGGAATAGGAGACATGGAAATCTTGCAAGTAGTTGACAAACTATGTGAAAATGGAGTGTTGAAATATGAATACATGATAACCCATGCCCTATAATTCCCCTCTATCTTTAAGACCAAATGGATAAAGTTTGTTCTAAGAAGAATTCATGATGATTGTCTATGGTTGGAAGGAGGGCCTATCAAACTATCAAAAAGAAATATGCATAGGGTTTCATGATATGCAACCATAGATCAACCTAAAACCCTAAGAAGAAAATCAAAGTAAGTTATTGAGAAGAATACAGGGGCATAATGGAATAAGAGAGGAATGGCAATTGAAACTATCAAGGATCCACTTATTGAGTTTGCAGTAAGGGTCATATCTCACAAGTTCTATCAATCAAGCTGACTAAATAGTGTAGCATGTATAGCAGTTAATATAGGGTACAAGATTGTAAAGTAAAATCATACTTATGATTTGGTAGAGCTACAATTGTAGCAAATAATGGAAAACTTAGGGGCAATAAGGAGATCCAAGAGTGCTCAATGTAAGTTTGGTTCCACTTTGATATGTATATTTTTCTATGTTCAAAATGAATTCCCCTCTTTTGGAAATATAGGATGAAAGACAAATAGGTCCATGGCTATACAAATAAATGAGTACATAGAGAAAATGGCAGATAATTTTGAAACCATAATGACTAGCTATTTTGTGGACTTCAAGAAGTCCATGAAACAAAGATTGAGAATTCTAGTTTCCTTAGTAGAGTAGTACATCAATGACATCTGCTTTCTAATAGACATTGATTACGCATACATCCAAGTAGTAGTACCAAGATTCATATGGTTAAGGCCATTAGGATATGAAATAAATATTGATGAAGCATCGATAGCTATTACTACACTTCTTATAGAAGAATTTGATAAAGGAGCATTTTTTTTTGGTACTTATAGTGTTGTCAAATTAAAGGTGGAAATGGAGTTGAAGACAACATCAACTCTAAAGAAGAAAGATAAATTGGTGAGAAAACTCAAGGAAAAATTTGGAGAGGGAACTGTTGGAAATGATGAAGAGGAAGATGATGAAGTTGAAGAAGAAGAACAAGGCCAGGAACCACTTTCCTTAACACAAGGCATGGGTGAGGATGCCAAAGAAGAAGGTGTTGAGGAGGAACAAGCTGAGAAAGCACCTGCTAAACCTAAGCCTAAAAAGAGGAAGGTTAGCACACAACTTGCAACACTGTCAAAAAGTAAGAAAGTAGCTACACCTCCAACTACAAGAGCCAACATAAGGGCTAAAACACAAAGGCCAAGGGGTAGGCCAAAGAAAAGAAGGCTATTAAGCAACAAGGTCTTGTGTAGAAGAAACCCAAAAGAAAATAATTTGCACAACCAAACTCAGATGATGAAAGTGTAGACACCTAAAAATCTTTTAGAAAATAAAGTATTTTTATTTTTTGAAAAAGTTCCTGATGACATCATCATTAATTAATTAATTAATTAATTTTTATACCATTAAATCCATTTATCTTAATTAAAAATATTTAATTAAGGAATCCCTCCCAAAAATGTTTAAATCTTATTTAAACACTATTTCCTTATTTATTAATTATTTAATTAATAAATTGACCAAAAATCTCCAAAAAAAATGGCCAATTTCATTAAGACCACTAACCTCTTCCAAAATCTTCTAATCCTTCTTTAATTTCAATTAAAGGCTAATCCCATCATTTCCTACCCCTAATCCCAACTCAAAATATTTAATTAATATTAAATATTAATCTTCATGTTTATTAAAAATATTTTAATAAATATCTCCTCAACTCAAACCCTTGAAATAAATAAAATTTTATTTATTTCCTAAAAACCTTATTTATCCTCATCCTAGGAAGTTCTGGACTCTTCTAGAAAGTCTTCATCCTCATCCAAAGCCTAGACTCTTCTAGAATATGCCAATCCTTATCTTTGACCCTAATCCTAATCCCCCCCCTAACCTTGTCACATTCCCTAAACATGGGTTAAGACTTGCTAACCCAAGCCAAAGCCAACAAATATCTCCTCCTTCACCCACCCTCATTAAATGTCATCCACTTGCCCATCTCTAACAAGCCTAATCTAATCTTTACCCAAGCCTAATCCAAGCCTTAATCATTTGCACATTCCTAAGTCAAGCTTAAGACTTTCTTAATCCAACCCAAGTTAAATATCTCAACTCTCTCACATATATCCCAACCATAAAACTTTATGAAGCCCACAAAGCCATAAATGACTCTTACAAGCCCATTCATTGCTCTTACAAGCCATTATGAGGGTCTTTATAAGCTTTGAGTCTCCTTTGTTGATCCCCCAACCCCTCTTGCTCTAACCAATGACCTTGTGACATGTGTCACTTCCTGATTGGCTGTAAGGAAGCACAATCCATGTGCTCTCCTCTCATTCAATCTAAACCTTCCATAAGCTTTCTCCCATCCTTGCATCCTAGCTCTTGGTCCCTAAGCCCTTTGCCTATTTAAGGAATTCTCTCCCAAGCCATTTTAACACAATCTAGAAAGTAAAGCCATAATGCTATTTTGAGAAGCCATTTTTACATCAAATCCATTCACCAAAATCTATCAAAAATCCTCCATTGAAGCCCATTTGAGCATACATACATAATCAAGCCATCTTAGCTATTAGACACACCTCTACATCAAGTGATCATCCTCATTGAGAGAGCCTATCCATGGCTCATATTCTCATTTGAGGACTTCACTTTGTCTTTGATGAAGTTATGTTAAATTAGTATGCAAATGCTTTTTGATTGTTTTAATTTAGTGTTTCTAATATGCTAAAGTAGCGTATACATTCTAGCATGCCCGGTGGGACCCCACATGGGTCATCTTCATTAGCTTTTTTTAGTCAAGTTTTGTATGTCATTTGCTAATTTTGGCTAATTTTGCTTGTTTTTGTGATTGGTAGGGTTGTATAAATTGGTTTTGCAGGTCCATATGAGCATGAAGAAGACAAAGGAACTCATAGTCTATCTCATAGTGTTTGCAGATTTTTCAAGCTTATAGGTGGACGGAGCACTTGAAATTCTTCTTCCTCTTCTTGTCTATATTCTTCTTCTATTCCGTCTACTTATTATTCTTCTTCTTGAGGGATCTTGGCCTTTTTTTTTTAAGTTCTTAAAATGAACCCCCAAATCATACTTAAATCCATTAAAAACTAAAAATTTGTAAAAAAAAAACAAATCTTTTAACAAGTGAAACTAAACCAATCCAATCATTTGCATCCTTGCAACATCAAGGTTTTAGATGCATTCATGCAAAGTTAGGAACACTTCATTTTTAGAAATTTAAAAAGAACTTTAAGTTTCCATTTCAAAAGGTTCAAAATCAACACTAAGTGCACACTAAAATCTAAATCAAACTCAAAGCATCAATAAAGGATAAAATGAACCTCATTTGCAAATATTTTAAAGTTCTTTTAAAAATCTCATAAAACTAAGAATCCTAAATGGTTGCCAAAATTGTCCTAAAAGATTTGTTATTTGTTCCAAACAAATGTCATGTTGCAAAATCTTGAATATTTCTTAGGTTTTTCATGCATCAAAACAATCTAGGAATATCATTTTTGGGCTTAAAACATGCAAACTAGAACACAAAATCTTGAATGAAAACCAAAGTCCAAAGAGTCATTTTCACTTTTAAGTCCAAAACAATCTTGAATGATCTAAGGTTAAAACAAAGCACTTCAAAGTTTTTAAAACAACATGCAAAATCTCAATCTTAAATGCTTAAAGGAAAAAACTTGAATGTTTAATCACTTGTCTTTGAATGCATGTTGCTAAAATCACTCTTGAGTGCCATGGATTAAAATAAAGTTTTTTTTTTATTTTTATGAATGCATGATTAAAACAAAAAATCCAATCTTGAATTCCATAGATCAAATAATCATCTTTTGGGGCATAAAAAGAATCCACATTTTAGAAACTTTCTAAGTTATAAAAAAAAATAAAGACACTTTGAGTGAATTTTTTGTTGGACTCACCCTCTTTAATCACCTATAATTCTAACCATTGGTTGCAATATCAGCACCATATATGGGGATGGGTCTACCTAAGAAGGTGTTAAATGCTCCACAAAGATCAAACTCCACTCACTTGAGTTTTTATTGGTTTTTCTAAAATAGAAAAATTCTTGAATACACATTAGTCTCGCTAACACTTCATTTGGGCATAAAAATTAAACAAATCTTGATGTGGAGGGCTTCTAGGCACACACTTGAAATTGAGCTTTACACACATCTTTGTTTTGGCCTTAAAATGAACAAACACCAACTCTTGAATGCCTTAAAGGAAATTAATCAATACTTGACGTGGAGGGCCTCCGGGCATTCTCCTTTGTGTATTCATTCTTCGATCACTTATCTTTTGTTGGTGCATTTCAAATTGGAATTGAACCTTTGCATCTTAATCATGTGTGTTTTCAAAATTTCTAGATCAGAAAACTTAAGCGTCAGTTGGAAAAGAACTCTGTCTTTTAGCTCAAGATCATCCAAGTCTTCTCTCCCCTTGTCATCTTTCAAGGCCATCTTGGGTGCATAAGATTAGGATCCAAAATCTTGTTTAAGTTTTAGGAGGCCTTCTCGGGGATTTCATCAGCCCTTGGGATGACCTCAACTTCAGCGTTCCAGTGGAGTATAAAGATCGAGAGGTGAATCCAAAGACACCTCTCTTGGGATCAAAATTCTATCACTCGAGCTAAGCCTTAAGGAACTTTATACCCTTGAGAAGTGAAAGAGGAGAAGTGGGTTACCACTCCTCTCGGCTGTGTGACATCTTTTTAGTTTCATCTATGGATTTGGGCCTCACATACCTTGCATATATCGAGGACTCCCTAGCTAAACCAAATTTTATCCTTGTAGAAAGCTTCCTAGGATGTTGGTGTGTTTGACGTGGTTGCTCCAAAATTTTGTTTTCTTATTTGTTCATAGCTTTTGAATGAATGTTTGCCAACTTTGGTCAAAATCCTAGAAAATTAGAAATCTCCTAGCTCAAGGCATACTTAGTGTAGTCACTACCTCATCAGAAAATCATCCAAGCTCCCCTGCCGCAACCAAATCTATCTAGTTCTTTGCTTTAGAAAAATCCCAAATCTAAAGTCTATCCAAATCATCCCCCCAGCTAGCTAGAAACCCAATCCAAAATCACCCCATGCCTTTAAGGAATTGTTGCTACTTTGCTAGAGTTTGCTATCCACTCAATCTATCCAAATCCCTCAATCTCCCCAAGGTTATGCCTTTGAAATAGCTTTGTCTAGGGTAATCTAGCCTTGTCAGTTGTCATCCCTCATCACTTTAAGCTAAAGGTTGGGATCCATAAGTGGTCAATCTCGTGTCATGCCCATACGATCATTTGTCTATCCTCAAGTTGACACCAAAAGCCACCAATCCTGCACATAGGAAAGAAAAACTCTCACTTTTTGATAGCATAGCCTTGAAGTCTTCCATCCACAAGAAAGCCAAAAATCTCTAGCCAATCCTCCTTAGGTCTGTCATCCAGCTTTGACTCTCCCTAGGAAATATTTCATCAACCAATCCAAAATCTATGCTTAATCCAAATCCAACCATGAGCTTCCGTGTTCATCCATATGCTAGACCCCATCCCATCCAAATCATTATCAAAACATGAAATCCCAACCCTATCATGATGAGTTTGGTTGCATTGTCCTTTCTCCCACTACATCCTATTCCAATGATGATGAAAATCTTGTTGACTATGATGGGTATCTTGAGAGCCTTAGATGCCTTCTGCCTACCATCCCCCAAAATCCAAGCATTCCTCCAAACTATCTAATCATGCCATCTCATATTCTAGCTTCTCCTCCATCACCCAATCAACCAAGCTTCTAATCTTCCACCCCCATCACACCAGCTATTCCTATCAATCCACCACCTCCACCTTCGAAACACGAGTCTCCTAGGAATCTCCTAGAGAAAATACAAGAGAAGCCACCTTCAATAGTCGATAAGCCATGTCATCTAATCCAACCATGTGAAGTAGTTAGTGACAAAGCTTCCCCATCTATAATATCACCTCCATCTTCCATAGCCATCATCCCCATACCATCCATCAAATTTCTTAAAATCCTTCCACTTCCCGCAAGCATCAAAATCCCACCACCTTTCAAATCCCTCCAAATCCTATATATATAACCTCCAAGCATTTCCCAAATCTCCCGTAATGACCCTTATGCATCCATCTTCTACTGACCCATCTCGACTACCGAATCTCCCATCTATCCATCTACTGCCTTTGAAGAATCCATCCCTTCACCTCCTATCGCACCATCCACTCCAATCCAATCCTATCAAGATCCTACGCAAAAGCATGTTGACATCCCCCAAAGAATAAATGAAGATATCATCGTACCATGTCTTCCATCCATAGTGTAACCACCATCCCTTCCATCTCCAAAACCTCAAGCCATACCTTCTCTATTGTAGGATATCTTTTCATCCCATTAGCTAAATCAAGATCCTATCCTACCATCTCCTCCACTCCATGCTTCCATCTTATCACCTATCAAAGCTATTCCACAATCTATAATCTACCCTCTTGGTTCACTTACATTCATCCATGGTGGCCCCCTCTTAGTAGAAGAATTACGAATATTATCTCCCCGTTGTTGTACACCTAATAAAGCACTTCTACTATTTTCTACAAGCAAAAAGTTTCCTCAACTCATTCAAATGCTCAATCGATGGTATTATCAAGGTCAAGGAATTAGAAAGCCTATTATTGCACAAAAGAATCTAGGATTTCATGGTCTTGGATATGTATCCAAAGCCTCACTATCTAAAAGTGTTGGTACATGCGACCCCCAAACCAAACCTATCTCTAGGCCCACCATGCCAGTGTCCCATCACTCCTTCAAGAAGTCTTATGTCATGCCCCCTCCACCATCTTTGCAACCCAAAACAACCTACCATATCCCCTCTTCATCTGCTAAATCCATTTTGGGTCCTTATGTCCCAAAATCTACCATCCTCCATCCTCCTATCAGCCATCATAAAAATCCTATTCCCTCTATTCCTACGCAAGATCAACAAAGGTACATATCCTGGCACATCATCCATCATCATCCCCCTACATGCTCTTCCATATCCTCTCCATCTCACAAAGCTTCTCCTAACCATCTTCCCAAAACTTACCACAACAATGTGAATGCCAACTTCAAAATGCATACAGCTAAAAATCCACATCCTAGGAAATCATATGTCTATTCTAAAAGACATACTCCAAAAAGGAAAAATCCAATCAAAGAATGCAAAACAATGCAAAAGCCTATGAAAAGAAAATCCAAAACCATGTGGATCCCAAAGAAAAAATTTGAAACCCAATGCATAATGGCATCCACCATTGCTAATCCCCCATCCAGTGACTCGTGTCCCCCATCTCCTAACTCCATCTTGGGTGCCTATATCCCCAAGCACGCTTCCACAAATCCTCCATCAAGCCCACATCTACCATCTATCCCCCATATGCTCTTTTCACACCCGTCCCAACATGTGCCAATGTTGATCCTGCAAGCATCCCCATCTCATGCTCCTTTCTAGCCTTTTCATCCCTCCATCTCCTACCATCAATCCCATCTAATCCAATCTATTGCATAAATCACACATCCGGTGTACCAACAACTAGCAACAAAATTGAACATTCCAATAGCCAGTGAAAAATCCCAAAAAAGCCAAAAAAAACTGAAAAAAGCCAAAATCATTCTAGCTAAGTCCAAGGTCAAAAATTCAAAAAAATAAAGAAAAATAAAGCGTCCACTGGTGAAAACTTGGCAATTCAAGCACCTTGGACAAGTACCCTGATGAAAACTTGGCAAACAAGCATCATGCGTAATCCAGCCATCCCCAAATTAGCCTATCATCCTCATGCTTTTGGTCACATCTTGACATCCAACTCCATCTTCCAATTTATCCACCTATCTTTCATCCTCTAGCTTTTATCTATCACTATCCACTTATCTTCTGCAACCTCACCCCATCATCCCAGCTATTATCTATCTCCCTAGTGCTTTTAGCTTTTCCATCCTAGCTTCAATCCTATCACATCCATCGTAAGACCTCCTTCTTCATGTCATCTTCTGACTAGGGGCACTATATTCCTTTGAGATCTTGTCTTGTCCATCCTCCCTTATCATTGGTATCTTGCTCTAGGCTATCCTCATGCAAATCCAATGTCATCCTCTCATTAGCCATTCACTCTAGCACCATCTATATGCTCAGCTACCACCAACCTTAACATTGTCCCCATCCTTGGTCGCACATCTATCATCATCATTGGATGCATCCTGCCAAATCCATATCTTTTGCTATCACCTCATCCTTAGCTTTTGCATCTTGCACCAACTTGAACCATCCTACTATCTTATCATTTGGAGCTCCTATACAACTTGTAAATAATCTTGTATCCAACGCTTGTATCATAGCTTGTATATCCAATCTTGTCCAAAATAACTTGTACATTTGTACTATATTTTGGTCCGTTAGCTTGTTCATCCTCTTTAGCTTAGTACCATTGTATCTATCTAGCATTCATGTTAGTTCATCCTTGATCAACATCTTGCACACATCGCACAAATCTTGGTTAGCTATTCCAATGCATCATTTAGCTAGATCTCATGTCACCAAAGTGTTATCCTTCTTCGTTCAGCTTGCCAGATGCATCACTCATCCAAATCCACTAGCTTAGGTGCTCTTCGATAGATCCTTGCAAGATATACCTTTCCTCATGTCTGATCTTGGTCCGTTAGTACCTTGTCCTACCCATCTCATCGGCAAATGGTTCTCTTTTGAATTTTTGCTTTCTTTTGATTTGGAATCTTCCTTTTTGGGTCTTGAAGTATCTTTTCCAAGAAATCTTTTTGTTCCCTCCTCAAGGTTGCCATGATCTTCCATATCATGGTATGCTATGAATGGGGCACTCTGAGCATACAGTTTTGATCAAGTCTTTGATTTGTCTCTTTTTTTGCTTGTGGGTTACCCAATGTCAGTTCCACACTGTTTCCTCTAGGTTTAATGTGTGATGCTAGTGCAATCCTTGTGTGTTTGTTTCGAGTCAGTTCATCTGTCCTTTGGATGGTTGGTGACACAGCCTTGATGTTCTTGGTAACCTTGGCAATTAACCAACAGTCCTATAGCAAATCTAGTGCTCAACTACATGGTGTTACTTCTCTTTTAAGTATCCCCCTGCTTAAAAAGCTTCAATGGATTCCCTTCATCTCCATTATCCCCCATCTATATCCAGGATCTGTCTCTCCTGCCCCATCTTATGCATTAGTATCTCTTTGAATCAATCTTCACTTTTAGCTTTAGGGATCCACCAATCCAATCAATCCACCAAGCCTCATCTTTTGAGATCCACAATCCTAGTCCTAGGGATCTCCGAAGCCCATCTTTCACCAATCTGACTCTTTGAAATCCTGTTGCATCAGCTTTATAATCCCCTAATCCTTCTCCCTATCTTGGATTCTTTTTTATAGCACTCTGCTCCTTCATCTCCACCTTCCCTAAAGTCTTAAGCTTGCTTCCTCTTGTGCATCTAATTCTCCTTTATCATTCTCCCATAGTGAGAGTTTGAGCTAATTCAACCCCTTCTCTTTGCCAATCTGAGTCTCCTTGCTTATCCCACATTCTTGTATTTTTCAAGAAGTCATTGAGCCTCATTTTATCTCCCTGCCACCTTCTTGAGGGGGCATCTCATAGTCTAGTCTCTCCTTCTTATCCAAGACTGGGGCAACTTTGTTGCTAAAACATCTTCTCCATGTTGTTTATATCTGAACTTTTTTGAAATAGTGTTGTTTCAACACTATGTCAAAGAGGGGCAAAATGTAGACACCTAAAAATTCTTTAGAAAATAAAGTATTTTTATTTTTTGAAAAAGTCCCTGATGACATCATCATTAATTAATTAATTAATTAATTTTTATGCCATTAAATCCCTTTATCTTAATTAAAAATATTTAATGAAGGAATCCCTCCCAAAAATGTTTAAATCTTATTTAAACACTATTTTCTTATTTATTAATTATTTAATTAATAAATTGACCAAAAATCCCAAAATAAATAAATAATTTATTTTTTGCCCAAAACTTGGCCAATTTCCTTAAGACCACTAACCTCTTCCAAAATCTTTTAATCCTTCTTTAATTTCAATTAAAGGCTAATCTCATCATTTCCTACCCCTAATCCCAACTCAAAATATTTAATTAATATTAAATATTAATCTTCATGTTTATTAAAAATAATTTAATAAATATCTCCTCAACCCAAACCCTTGAAATAAATAAAACTTTATTTATTTCCTAAAACCTTATTTATCCTCATCCTAGGACGTTCTAGACTCTTCTGAAAAGTCTTCATCCTCATCCAAAGCCTAGACTCTTCTAGAAGATGTCAATCCTTATCTTTGACCCTAATCCTAATCCCCTCCTAACCTTGTCACATTCCCTAAACATGGGTTAAGACTTGCTAACCCAAGTCAAAACCAACAAATATCTCTTCCTTCACCCACCCTCATTAAATGCCATCCACTTCCACATCTCTAACAAGCCTAATCTAATCTTAACCCAAGCCTAATCCAAGCCTTAATCATTTGCACATTCCTAAGTCAAGCTTAAGACTTTCTTAATCCAACGCAAGTTAAATATCTCAACTCTCTCACAAATATCCCAACCATAAAATTTTATGAAGCCCACAAAGCCATACATGACTCTTACAAGCCCATCCATTGCTCTTACAAGCCATTATGAGGGTCTTTATGAGCTTTGAGCCTCCTTTGTTGACCCCCCAACCCCTCTTGCTCTAACCAATGACCCATGTGACATGTGTCACTCCCTGATTGATTGTAAGGAAGCACAATCCATGTGCTCTCCTTTCATTCAATCTAAACCTTCCATAAGCTTTCTCCCATCCTTTCATCCTAGCCCTTGGTCCCTAAAGCCCTTTGCCTATTTAAGGAATCCTCTCCCAAGCCATTTTAACACAATCTAGAAAGTAAAGCCATAATGCTATTTTGAGAAGCCATTTTTACATCAAATCCATTCACCAAAATCTATCAAAAATCCTCCATTGAAGCCCATTTGAGCACACATACATAATCAAGTCATCTTAGCTATTAGACACACCTCTACATCAAGTGATCATCCTCATTGAGAGAGCCTATCCATGGCTCATATTCTCATTTGAGGACTTCACTTTGTCTCTGATGAAGTTATGTTAAATTAGTATGCAAATGCTTTTTGATTGTTTCAATTTAGTGTTTCTAACATACTAAGGTAGCATACATTCTTATCTCATAGTCTAGTCTCTCCTTCTTATCCAAGACTGGGGCAACTTTGTTGCTAAAACATCTTGTCATGTCATTTATATCTGAACTTCTTTGAAATAGTGTTGTTTCAACACTATGTCAAAGAGGGGCAAAATGTAGACACCTAAAAATCCTTTAGAAAATAAAGTATTTTTATTTTCTGAAAAAGTTCCTGATGACATCATCATTAATTAATTAATTAATTTATTTTTATGCCATTAAATCCTTTTATCTTAATTAAAAATATTTAATTAAGGAATCCGTCCCAAAAATGTTTAAATCTTATTTAAACACTATTTCCTTATTTATTAATTATTTAATTAATAAATTGACCAAAAATCCCAAAATAAATAAATAATTTATTTTTTGCCCAAAACCTGGCCAATTTCCTTAAGACCACTAACCTCTTCCAAAATCTTCTAATCCTTCTTTAATTTTGATTAAAGGCTAATCCCATCATTTCCTACCCCTAATCCCAACTCAAAATATTTAATTAATATTAAATATTAATCCTCATGTTTATTAAAAATATTTTAATAAATATCTCCTCAACCCAAACCCTTGAAATAAATAAAACTTTATTTATTTCCTAAAAACCTTATTTATCCTCATCCTGGGAAGTTTTAGACTCTTCTAGAAAGTCTTCATCCTCATCCAAAGCCTAGACTCTTCTAGAAGATGTCAATCTTTATCTTTGACCCTAATCCTAATCCCCCCCCAACCTTGTCGCATTCTTTAAACATGGGTTAAGACTTGCTAACCCAAGCCAAAACAAACAAATATCTCCTCCTTCACCCACCCTCATTAAATGCCATCCACTTGACCATCTCTAACAAGCCTAATCTAATCTTAACCCAAGCCTAATCCAAGCTTTAATCATTTGTACATTCCTAAGTTAAGCTTAAGACTTTCTTAATCCAACCCAAGTTAAATATCTCAACTCTCTCACAAATATCCCAACCATAAAATTTTATGAAGCCCACAAAGCCATAAATGACTCTTACAAGCCCATTCATTACTCTTACAAGCCATTATGAGGGTCTTTATGAGTTTTGAGCCTCCTTTGTTGACCTCTCAACCCCTTTTGCTCTAACCAATGACCCTGTGATATGTGTCACTCTCTGATTAGCTGTAAGGAAGCACAATCCATGTGCTCTCCTCTCATTCAATCTAAACCTTCCATAAGCTTTCTCCCATCCTTGCATCCTAGCCCTTGGTCCCTCAAGCCCTTTGCCTATTTAAGGAATCCTCTTCGAAGCCATTTTAACACAATCTAGAAAGTAAAGCCATAATGCTATTTTGAGAAGCCATTTTTACATCAAATCCATTCACCAAAATCTATCAAAAATCTTCCATTGAAGCCCATTTGAGCATACATACATAATCATGCCATCTTAGCTATTAGACACACCTCTACATCAAGTGATCATCCTCATTGAGAGAGCCTATCCATGGCTCATATTCTCATTTGAGGACTTCACTTTGTCTCTGATGAAGTTATGTTAAATTAGTATGCAAATGCTTTTTGATTGTTTTAATTTAGTGTTTCTAACATACTAAAGTAGCATATATAGAAAGGACTGATTCAGAAGACATAAGCCAGTTCAGAGTGGTAAGTCATGCCACAAATTTTGATTTAGAAAACATTTATGATAATATTAAAGATAATGCAAACTTAACTGGTTTTGAAAACACTGATTTAAAAAAACTAAGTAGAGAAGAACAAAACATGGTTGAAGAGTCAATATATGCCATGATCGAAAAATTCAAGAATACCCCTCTTGAATTTGATAAAAATATGCCTAAAGATTTATATTCAATTATTGAGAATAAATGGCATTATTGCCTAAACATGGAGAAGAAAATAAGGGAATCTACCATAGCTCAAGTAATGCTAGAGTTGACAAGGGGACAATTTACTAAGGCCAATAAGAAGCATGGGAGAAAATTTTCTTTGAAATACATAGCATTCAATATTCTCCAAAACAACATTGAAGATGTTGTTAATAAATCCACCAAAATGTGGAAATTAATTTATGGATTGACTAATGTTAAGAAAGGAGAAGAGGATCCCTTTGAGGGAAGAAATAATGAAGAAGATGAGGATGATAAGGAAGGTGAAACTGAAAAGGAAAAGGTAGATAATACACAACAGGAGGCACAAAAGCAAGATAAAATAACAACAGCTAAGGAGCAAAAAATTGAATAGAGTGTGCAAGACCCACAATTGCTACCACTAAGCCCTCCACATGATACAAATACACCTATAGAGAACATAATAGTGAAGGATGTCACTGAAAATTCTGGTTAGAACATCAACCCATTAACTATAGAGGATCCAAAGAAGATCCTTGACCAATCAACACTACAATCACAATTGTGTAATAACCTAGTGTTGGTCAGTGTAGATGAATTAGAGAAAGTTGTAGCTAACATAACTAGGGACAAGGTGAATACATAAGAACCACCTTCTATCATCCCTACAACTACAAGTGGAAAACTTCAAGCACAAGCATTAATTGATACATCTGCAAAGGTTGATTCCACAGTTAAAGTTGTGATGATTAAACAAAAAACTCAAATTGTTAAAGAAAAAGAGCTCAGAAATAATCAAGGTGCAGGATAGATAGAGGTATATGGGACTAAAACACAAAATCAAGGGATAGGACAAATAAATTTCATTGATCAAGGTAGGTCAGGGAAAGAAAAGAAGATTACAAAAGAAAAGGAGGAAGAAGCTATTCAGACATTGGTGAATTTTCCAAAAATTCAAACTCCTACAAAAGTCCTTCGAAAGCTGAGCAGTGATGCTATGCCACTCCAAATTTTAGCACCAAGATCAAGCTCCACAAAGGTTTCAAGGGTACTTCACTATGGAGACCCTACATTAAATGAAGATATAGTTATACCTAAATATAACTATGTAACCATTACACTTGAACAAATCAATCTAATGCAAGAGGCATTAGGAAGAAAGAAGAAGCAAGAGATACTTAGAAATGACTATAAAAAAAAGCAATAACTTCATGAGATTAAGGACATCTTCTTAGATGCATTCATCTTGCAGACACTTGATGAAACAAAGTCCATATTGGAGCAACTATAAAAAATAGTGGACTAGGTGATAAGTGAAGACCATGACACTAATGCAAAACTCATGGAATGGTTTAAGAAGAAGTTTCAAGAGAGTAAATGAAAAGATATCTAGTGAAATAGCACTATCTCAAGTAAAGCTAGAAAATAAAATTGAAAAAGTAAAGAAAGTACTTGAGAATATACTCTCATTGTACACTAAATTGTGTTATCCAACAATCTTTACATAAGAGACAAGCTAGAGAATACTGAATCTAGAGAGAAATTTGAAGATATCAAGCATGTAGTTGCCACAAAACCTAGCTCAGAATGAAAAGCACTTCAATACAGTGCTTCACACACAAAAGGAAATATTGTACTAATAGTAGAAGAGGCTAATACACGAGCCAAGTTAGTTCAGATTCAAGCCTCCCTAACCCCCCACATGGAAATTATCCAAAAGAAACTAGCCTATGCTGAAACAATACTAAAGAAAGATCCAAATCTTTCAACTCTAGATGGCTTAGTTCACCTTGCAGTAGAGACAACAATTCAAATCAAATCCATAGAAGTTTCCATAAAAAATTGGGATGCTACTATGAAAATTTTCATGGAAGTTAACAATTTTTTTTTGGCCAAATACAATGTATAGACCCTTTGACATAAGTGTCAAAAAGGGGGAGAAATATTTAAAAAGGGGGAGATAATCAAAGTGAGAAAAGCAAGGGAAAGAAAAATCTGCAAGGAGGAGAAATGTGAAAAGGGGAGTGAACAAGAGAAAAGTAGAAATAGGGCATACCAAATAATCCTAAAGATAAAGAGTATTAGCATAAGGAAAATTTACTCAAAGGAGTAGAAGATCTTGGATACAGAAAAAGATACATCAACTCAAGGGGAGACACAAAATTTTGAGGTATATGGTTCATTACAAAATTTTGAACAATTTTGAAGTTTTGTATATATGCCAAACTATAAATACATTATACTTGAGGAGATTAAATTCATCATGTAAAGTTAAGTGTTTTTGACACTCATGTCAAAGGGGGAGATTAAGTTCATGTTGAGCTAGTAACATATGCCAAGCATAATATGTACAAGCATCGATTTGAAATAAGTGTTGAGATAGAAACATAGTAAGTATCGAGTCGCTCAAGTGTTGAGAAAATAGAAAGTGCCGAGCAAGTATAAGTGCTGAGTGAACAGTAGATGCCAAGCATGTTCAGGTGCCAAGTCAAAAAGAATTATAGTAAGTGCCAAGTACTAGTATCAGCAAGTGCTGGACAACAAAAAATTGACATAAAAGTTTGAGAAGGCACAAACATATATATAGACCATTTGTATGCCACCTAATGGATGGATTTTAAAGCTTAGAGATAAGATCGAATCTATTTGATTCCCTATGCAATCAACATGCAACCAATGAGAAAAATGGATTGGTAAAGAGGCAAAAAGGATGAATCTTAGCTGTAGATTCATACCTAACCCTAAGTCATGAAATCTTTATAAGGAGATTGAAGCCTAATAATTCAAAAAGAAAGAGTGATTAAAAATTTGATACATGTGAGAAAAGAATAGAAGGAGAAAAGGGGTGAATTGATAAGAGGAAATTCAAGGTGACTTAGCAGAGCATAAGTATTGCAAAATTAGTTAGCAGAATGGAGGATTAGCATTACAATAATTTCTTATCAGATCAGTGAGGATCAGATCAGACAGAACAAGATTTGAAGTCAGCAATATCAGATTGGAAGTGATCAGATCAAACATTCTGCTATGCTCTCTAACAATTATATCAATAGAATGAAATCCTATGGATTTAGGTTGGTTTAATAGCCATTGAGAAATCTTTTAACAAGGTGACATTCCAAGTGAATGTTCCTTTAAATAGGTACACTTCTAGTAGGGCGTTAAATCCTTTAACAAGGTAGGATCTAACCATCCTTTGTAAGCCTTTAAGAAGACAAGCCTTTCACAGGGCAGACCATGGTTCATGGTCAAACTTTGTAACCTTACCAAGTTACATTATTTCTATAGTAGTAAGTTGTGTGTTTCATCCCCACCCTAGTTTTAGCTTCTCATTTTGGAGGGTTTCTGGATGATCATATCTGGTGTCAAGTGTTTATATGCATGCTTTTACTTTCATGTTATTTCAATATGTTTCATGAATGTATTGATTGTTATTAAAAGTTGTAATGGTTAAAGTTTAGAACTTTTGATTCACATAGCCCCCCCCCTCAAAATTATACTTCCTAATTGTAAATTCCAACAAGACCTACAGATTCACTTAGGGTGGAAAATATTTCATCTTCTCATGGTGAAACACTCAATGCTATCACTAGGGGGTAGTATAAGGTTATCCTTAAAGTATCTAATGATCCTGTAAAAGCCTTATCCTCTAAATAAACTACTATTGCCTCTATATCTAGTTATGACCTTGTGAGCTAGTTATACCAAACTCATGTTCAAACTTATATCTTTGAGTTGCTAGAGCTATCACATTTTCACAAGGAGATCCTAGAGAAAGCCTTACATGCAACTAGTATCCCCATAAATATTGATGTAGAAAGGTTCCAAGGTATAGATAGCCACATTTCCATTCCACATTACTTGACCTTTTTTGAAGAAGATGACAAATCCCTAAACCATCCATAGAATCTTTCCTTACACATTGAGGTCCAAATATACCATACCTGAGTCAAACAAATATTGATAGACAATGGTGTAGGGTTGAGTATTTTTTCTTTTAGTGTGGTTCAACATTTGGGGTTATCTAAAATTTTCATCAACTCTATGTAGAAATTAGCAGAAAAGCACATGATGAGATTGAATGATCTTCTAAAGGACTTATTGTGTTTCCCTTCTAGGTAGGTCCTTTTGAAAATTATTTCATGTTCAAGGTATTATAAATTCCACTTGCTTATAAACTTTTTTTGGGGAGACCAGGGATCCACAAAATGCAATATATATCATCAACCTATCATCAATACATAAAATTCCCCTTTAATGGTGTTGAGATTGTCATCCTAGGGAGAACTCTATGTCTATCAATACACTTACTATTGTTGAGTCATTAGTAATAGATAATAAACTTGCTAGTGACATTAGACCCTCGCTTACTGACTATAAGAAGAAGATGAAAAAAGATGAAAATGATGAGTATTAGTATGGGAGAGTGCAACTTGGATTTCATTGTTGTATTACCTATTTCTTCACATTATATAGAAAAACATATTAGAAAATGAAACCTTTAGCCTTGGCCATGACTATCTATAGTACATTTGTTCAATCCTTAATCCTTTTAGAGGAAGAAAAAGAAGATCACGTAGTGAGAGTCCAGATATATATAGAGGAAGAAAATGTTAATTAAGTTACTCTTACCACTCCTATTTCCTCAAATAGATATGAGAAAAGCTACTTGTATTTTAGATAAATGGGTTATAATAGCCAAGGACTTTTAAATGATAACAAGAATGCTCTTGTAGAACCCATGAGTCACAATGCAAAGATACTGCAAGTTTATGTTATGGTGTTGATGATGATTTACCAGTATTTGACTAAGAAGTTCATATAACTAATGAATCTAAATATGAAGTTAAACCAATAGCTACTTCCTTACTAAAAGAAGAGGACTTTATCACTTCTATCTCTCTTCTTTGGGGGGAAGATATGTTGTTCAATGATAACACTACTAAATAATTTACCTCTAAACAATATGAATTTGACGAGTCTAACACTAAGTATCTTAATAGAGATGGAGTTAGAAGAAACATTGCTCATCTTATAACTTCCTATGAAAGTACTGATTCTAATGAGTATGAGTTTGAATCTCTTTCTAATGCTTCTTGTGAAGTTGGGGTAGATATTGTACACGCCTATGTTAGTCAAACCAACATAGCTTATGAGTCTTATGTAAATTATGAAAAGTTGGATTTACAACTTGCCTTAGTGGATTATGTTGATGCTCCTATGACCTATCCTAATTTGGACTCCTTTGGATATTTCCCTATAGATTCAACTTATCTCATCACCTAAGATGATGCATTTCACATCAAGAACGTCTAAGCATCCACCTTGATATCTCTTATCCATCTCGATCCCATCAACTAGTCTACAAAAAATTAGAGACTTTAGCTTCCATCTTTCCAAAATTATTATGTGATGGTCTCTTCCACCGATGAACTAGTGATTATCATGAATGAGATGGATATCAAGCACCTTAGTCATAAATAAAAGAGAAAAATGAAAAATAAGAGCTCATATGGAAAAAATCACATTGTGGTAGTGTCTAAGCCAAAAAAATAGTGAAAAGAAAGACATATTTGAGGGTGAAAGCTTCTTTGAGGTGCTTGAAAATGAGATATTTGGTAGTCTCCCAAGTTATTTCTAGGATGGATTATCAGTTAACATAAATCCTAAACATAATGTTAATCTTGGTAAAGAATGATCTCTTAAAATTGTACACCTAGCACTATCATTATCAATTGAAGAAAATGAACAATTCACACACTTCTTTTGTGAGAAAAATATGAACTTTTCCTGGATCTATATCGATATGCATGAACTTGATACAAATCTCATTATGCATCATTTCTCTATAGCTCATAGTATTAAACATCTCAAACAAAAACTGAGAAAGATGCATCTACATGTTGCCTTGCTAGTCAAAGTTGAATTAGTAAATCTCCTTAGTGCAAAGATCATCAGAGCTATAGCTACACCTAATGGATCTCCAATATTATACCTATTTCTAAAGAAAAATCCATTCAAGTTTGTACTATTTCCAAGAACTTAATAAAGCTCTCCCAAGGGATAACTTTCCACTCCCAAATATTGACATAATAGTGGATATGACTGCATGTTACAAAATATACTCTCTCATGGATGGTTTCTTAAGTTATAATAAAAAAAAGATAGCTCCAGACAATCAAGAGAAAATAACTTTTACTTGCACATGGAGTACCTTATATTGGAACTTCACAGCTTTTATTCTAAAAAATGTGGGTGGAATATATTAGAGATCTATTATTGCAATTTTCTATGACATGATGCATAAGAATATTGAAGACCATGTTGATGAAACCCTTTCTAAATCCAAACAAGGAAGCACATGCCTAGCTGACTTAAGTTTGATATTGGACCTTATCGAATAATTTCAACTTAGGATTTATCTCAAAAATGTACTTTTGGTGTCAACTCAGAAAAATGATTAGGGTATAATATCAACTAAGGGCATAGAATTTGATCTTGAAAAAGTCTAAGCTATCATGAAAATACTACCTTCTAAACATATAAGTCAAGTAAGGAGTCTATACGAACATTTAGAGTCTATTAGGAGGTTCATACTCAGCTAGCTAACAAATCACATTTTTTCAACAAAAACTTGCATTAGGGATCTCCATGTCTTTGGAATGAGGAATCTGAGAATAGCCTTTCCCAAACAAAGGAATACCTAGGTAAGTGATGGGGTCAAGCCAAATAACAGAATGGACACAATAGGAAAGGGGAAAACTTTATTAACTATGTAACTATACTAATACATTCAATACAGAGAAAATAGACTTCAAAACATGCCCTAAGGGCTTACAATAGCATAAATTTGGAGATAAATTCTTCTCCCAGTAGCTCCTCCCAAACTCCACTCTGAACTGCCTTTTACAATGCCAGAAATATTCTTAAATAGACTCCAAAGGGTTAAGGATTAGGAATACATTCTAGAAAGTGCTAGTTGGCATCCACTGACTAAATAGAAGACTCCAAAAGCCATGTTAGAAGTTGGCACAAAATTAGAAGAATCCAAAAATGGTAACCAAACTTTTGGGAGGCATAACTTGTGAATCGTAGCTTTGATTGACGAACCATTTACATTTTTGGAAAGCTCTCAAAGCGCTCTATAGCCCTATATAAAAGCTTTACTTGTCCCCCATTTTTGGCTCTATTTGAGGTCATTTAATTCTCCTAACCTAACTTTGAAGCATTCTTAGGAGGTCTCCAAAAGCTGAAAAACTGTGATAACTTTCAAACCATGGGGCCTTTTGACCTGGTTCTTTTTTTGAAATGTTCTAAATTAAAATTACAATCATCCCACCAATTTACACCTTCTAGTTCACCAAAATGATGGCTCAATTACATACTCCTATTTTTTGGCATTTACACGTATCCCAAGGTGTTCAAATACTCTATCCTAGAACACTGATAGTGGAATTGTGAGAGTTGGAACCTTTATTTGACCCAAATGGGTATCCAAAAATGAAAACACATGAAATAGAAACTAAGTCTAAGGACATTTTTTTGGGTGACACAAGATTGCCCTTATACCTCTGGATGCTCCTGCATCACTAAGTCCCCTATGCACATGCCTTCTATTCAAAGAAAAACTTTGATATTGTATATTTCTACTATAGCTAATTCTTTAGGGGCATTATTAGCTCAACATGATGATAATGGGAAAGAAAGTGCTATATACTACATAAGCCACACATTAGTTTCTTATGAGATCAACTACAACAACATTGAGAAAGTTTTCCTTGCCATAGTATTTGCATCATAAAAGCCATCACACAACATGCTTGCACATACCACATAATTGGTTGCAAGAATTGATCCTTTAAAGCATATTTTAAGTAAAGCTTCTCTTACATGCAGACTAGCTAAATGGATGATGATTCTCTTTGAATTTGACATTTAGCACATCAAACATGAAGTTATTAAGGGGAAAGCCATTACATTTCTAGTCACTGACTTTCCTATTTAGGATGATTTCCCTATGAAAATAGACTTTCCAGAGTCTTTCATCATGTATATCATTGAAAGAACCTAGAAAAATGTCCTTTGATGACTCTCACACACAAATGGTGCTAGAGTAGGTATCTTATTTAATACAGCTCATATTTACATAATCCCTAAGTCATACAAGTTACTATTTACTTGCGCTAATAATATAGTTGAATATGAGGCACTCACTAATGGTATCAAGCAAACCATTGAGTGGAGGATTAAAAAATTACACATTTATGGAGATTCTCAACCTGTAAACCAATTTAATAATGATTATCAAACTAGGGATGACAAGTTGGTATCATATGGGAAATTTATTGATGCCCTAATGAACTACCTCACTTTAGTCACTTTCTAAAAAATTCCCAAGGATGAGACTAAAGCTATAGATGCTATGGATACCTTGGCATCTATCTTACAACTACAAGAACCTAAATCATGCTTTGAGTTCTTGGTAGAAGAGCTGCATTATCTCTCTTATGATTTTTTTGACAATTGAGTCATCCAAAGCAAAGTACAACTGGATCTATAATCTTTGATCATAAACCACAAAAGGTTACAAACAACAGAGATAGGAGACAAGAATTAGAATGAGACTAAGTAATTTTATTTTCTTTGTATTAATTCATTTGAAATAATTACATTCAAGATATATGAAAGACTAATAAAATACCAAATAGATGAGAACTATATACTATATTTCATTATTGTTGTTTATACAAGACAAAAATGTTGAGAATGGTGGTATCACAACTATGGAATCTTCTCCAAAAGCATGAAACCAACATTGTACAATGAGAGAAGAAAGAAAGATATAGAAGAAAGAAGAAATTTTGATTCTAATCTAGAATAAAAAAATTTCCACTTGAATCTACCTCCATTTTTATTGCAAATCCTCTTTCTTCTCTCTAGAATTGAAAACTAGATCAAATCCTATCATTATGCCCAACAAACTCACAAATATCTATCAAGAATGATGAGAAAAACCCTTTTCTGATAAAATTTTAGATATGGTATCAAAATATTATCAAAATCCACATTAAATTATGTTGGAGGCAAAATAAGATCACTACTAAGACCCTCTCAACATTTGGTGGATACCCATCTTACCATTTGGCCACAAATTGAGTTTCAACTACTCATACTAGAATATAGTTGCATATAGAAAAAAAACTAGTATAACTTCTACCCACTAATACTTGTGGAAACATTGATGGCAAGTCTAGAAAATAGACTCTACAAGCTTTCTACTAATATTTAATAGTCCTATGTTGGCCTACAAGACATGCCCATGGAATCTATTTGAAATCGCACGTTAAATGGATGAACAAGTCCATGACTTGTTTTTGCAATGATTTCACTTTAATATAAAGTTGAACTTTATAATATAAATCTTGTTTCATTTAAATGACTTGATGTGGAAATTGAGGAAAACCAATTAAAATTTTGAATTTTGGAAATCTTTTATTTTCCGTCCCTTTTAAATCTACGTCAAACTTAAGTTGACCAACCTTGACGTGTGGCAGTCTATAATTTGTTTATCTCTACGATTCATTTGTTAGATCCATGTCAGCACACTATCATCTTTTCCTATAAGGACCTTCACCACATCACCACCATGTAGCACCATATGATTCTTCCTTGGATCCTTCACCTCATATAGCCGTATGCTACATGTCAATCGAGTGTAACTCTAGGAGTCTTCTCATAGTTTAGCCACTAACTTCCCTGACCATATGACTAACTACTAGTAGTTAGTTGTAAGGTTGAGCTAGTTTTCTTTAGCCACCCTAATCTTATACTAACTAGGAGCATATTGTCATAACCATCACACAATTTGAGCTCTGAACTCCCACTCAACACCAAGTGTAACTGTGTATTTTAACTTGTGACCTCACAATTGATTGCCAGTGTAACTCCATGACCTCCTTTTCCAACTATGTAGCTAAGCTTGCAAACTTATGATCACATAATTTGACCTTCAAACTGGCATTGAACACCAGGTGTAACTATGTATTTTAACCTATGACCTCCCAATTGACATCCTTTGCCAACTGTGTAGTTAACCTTGCAAACTTATGATCGCTCTTCACTTGTTTGACTGTACCTCAAGAACCATGCCACATGGTGCTTGCTTGTTTACTGCTAGGTTCCACATCATTAATTCATGTTGATCAAAATTTTATTATTTCATCATAGAACTCCCTCTTATGCACATGATTTTTCACCTTCCAAAAGATTTCACCTTTTAGGTACTCATACTATGTGCATAGATATATTTAAAAAGAGAGATACCCACCTCTTAGGAAATGTGGGATAAAAGAGCTTACACTTTCCCTACAAAAAGGTTTAGTGGTGAATCTCTAAGTAGTGCATATCTTGAAAACACTTCTCCAATGACAATGGAACCTTGACTTCACTTATAAACATAACTATGTGGTGTGTCACTACCTCCATTTTGCATATTGCAAATGTAGATCATGTTTGATCACTCATCTCCACACACTCTTACATCAATACATATTTTCCTTATATGATCAATCCTTTGCTTAATCAGCTCATGTATAGGGACATAATTTATAAATGGTCATAACTCTTTCCATTACACTCCATCTATCTTAGAATCTATGTTAGGTCTAAGTCAATTTGTTTAAATATCTCTTTATCTTATACATACAACTGAAGCACCAGTGGGTGAGTTCCTATGTAGAAACTATAATAAAGGCATACTAATGGGATGGTACTCACATTTTAGTGACAATATCATCATGCATTAATCCCTTGACATTTTCACAAAGAATTCTTTCAAAAATATGGAAAATCATTTCTCTTGTCATACTTGGTAGGAAACCATGGGCAAATATTGTTTTCTTGGGGTTAGATTTGGGATACTTCCTAAAATCAAAAGGTTTTTCTTGGTGGTATTAATCAGATTCTTCTCCGAAATCAATTTTTTAAAATTCTCTTAGCATTCCTTTCCAACTATCCATAAGCACCTATAGGTTTAGAATCTATTTGAAAATGTGGAATTCCTATGGATTTGATAAGATATCAGCCTGGTTTAATGTATATACCCTATTAGGCTTGCCCATATCTTCCCTATTTTCATAGATGTACTTGTTACCTATTTTTATTTTCATGCAATCAAAAGGCTTTGGTATTTGAGAATGCAAATCTAGCATGAAGTCCACTAGCTAAGGTGTTGCTAAATCCACAAATGCACACTTATTTGTATGCACATATCTCACATCTAGAACCAACTTTCTCTCATTTCAGCTTCTATCCTACTAATGAAGAGCACACAAGACAATTGTCACAAGAAAAGTTTTAGATAGAAATTTCATTAGACGTCAATAAGTATGAGCTTAGGAACCCTTGTAGTATATTCAAACTAATTTGTTATCATTCGCTATGTGCCTAATACCACATAACCATTTGATCTTAAACAATGATGTGTTAATTATGTTATCTATTATAATGATCTGAATCATTATAACATATTTCAAACATCTTCAAATCCCACCATGTCCTATGAAAAGGATGCAATTAGTTAGGCCCCAAAGTGGGTTTGACTAAAAAAATTGAACTCAAATACCTAAATCTCAAATCTGATCCATTTGACTCCATGTACTAATTGGATTCAAGATTGATCATTAGTTTAAAAATTTAAATACATCTTTTCCTTGCCAGGAGGGCTCAAGAGAGTCTTAAAAAATGACTGAATCAAACAACCAAAGTTTGACACTTGAAAAATCTATTCTTTTTTCCACGTACTCGTACCCTGTTGAATTTCATCTCTTGAAGAAGTTTGAATAAACAATTATTAATTCTCAAAATTGCCTCCTCCAAATTGCCCTTCATTCAAACATGTCAAGAACAACAAAGTGCATTCAAATTAGACTTGGAAAATCAGTCAAATGATCACTTGGAGGCCTAAAATTTGGGGTATTGGTTCATTTTCATGTGGAGAATATAAGTCTTTAATTTCAAATCATGAAAAATAATGGGGAAAACTTGGCAAGTGAATGAAGTTGGCTACTTGGAATTGCATAATTGGGAAAACTAGCAGAATAACATTTTTTGCAAATAGAATGGACTTGGGAAAGTGTGCAGACAAATTAGTCAAGACTTGAAAAATGGAATATTAGAAGTATTTTTAGATTAGATTATATTGATACAATTCATTAAGTCTCATGTTCATGGATTCAAAGTTATAATGTCCCAAATAGGCCGTCCAATCATTTGCACATTTAGTTACTAGCAAAACCTTAGAAATTACATTTGCAACCATGTTTGAAAAATAGTCAAATGGATTCTTCATTTGATAAAATATGAAAAATAGCATTTATTTGATCACTAGAATGAAAAGAAAAAAACAATTCTCTCAATAGGGTCAATTGGGTCAACATTACGATTGGTCAAGCAGGGCTTCCCAAAATTTTGAACAATGTACATCAACATGACAAAGATAAACACCTCACTTTGAGGAACTCAAAACCCTATCAAAACATGTCAAAATTACTTAAAATATGAAATAAAAGTTCTATAATATGCATACTATGAATTCAAAAAGTGACAGGTCATGACACTTTATGTAGTGCAAGATATTAAATTGTAAACTAGGCAACCTGATGGTGTTTGACACTAAGGTGAAAATGTAATTTTGAGCAATGCTCAAAATGACACTTCACAAAATAGTTCAAGAAGGTAAATTATCATCATAAAATGCATGCATGTACTAAATGGAAGATGTTAAACACATGAAACATGTGATAGGCCTCAAAATGAGATTCAAGTACATATGCATGAAAAGTTCTTATAGGGGCTTGATTAGACTCAATTTTTTGAATGGTACTCAAAATTAGTGCTTAAATTTTGAGTCCCAACAAATATTACATCCATGTATTTAAAATAAATCCTCTCTTCCATTTTTAAGGATTGAGATATTTTATAAAGAAAATATTATGCTAATAACTAATAAAATAAAACTAATTACATGCAAACTAACTCTCTAAATGGTGCTAAGTAGGTCTCCACCTTTTTTCTATCAATTAATGGGTGCATGAGCCTTTACATTACTTAAAAAAATGAAAGAAGAAGATAAGAAGATAGAAACCATAAGATGGTTTGAGAGTCACTAAGACTTCTAAAAATGGAAGCTTGGCCTTCTTTATGTGTTTTTGGAAGTTGAACTATCATTAAAACATATTTTCAATGCATGGAATGCCCAAAAATATAGTAGTTGATTTTTAACTATTGGTGTACTACTTCTTGTTCAAAATTATTGGCACACCTTTTGAAAAGTGAATCTTTGAAAAAATGCACCTTTGAAAAGTGCACCCTGATGACAAGATCAAAAAATACCAAAATTCTGCTTAGTGTCAAAACTGAATTTCAAGCATTTGGGTTTTCTTCCCCTTTAGACCAAAATGATGTCTGTATGTTTACTTTTAAACTTTTCAATTAGCTCCATGATTTCCTTACCTTTTGGAAAGTTTAATGAATCATACTTATTGTCCACCACTTGGTGATAATTACTTATTTCTAATCTTGTATCTGCAAAATTTTCCAACTTAGAATCTAACTCTAACAATACTTCTTCTATATTTAAAATTTATTTGACATCATCTTCAATCAAAGAAGCCTCAAATAATGATTTGAACTATTGCACCACTATCTATATTGAAGAAAGTTAATTTCTAGACTTGTCCTCAAAAATCTCTAGGCTAGTGTCATTATAATATTTGTTCGCTTCCAAAAATTTTCCTTAGGATTTATTCCTCATCTCCTAGATTTTAGGTACTATAGATTTTTATCCTAGGTATGCACCTCATTTGTCAACCCAAAATATTGGTTTACAATTTTAACCAACTTGTCAAGATTATTTCAATATTGTATAAAATGTCAAAATTACCTTCTATAATTTCATTGCTTTATCTTCAAAACTCTGATGCCACCTTTTGGAAGCATCCAAAAATGATTGAATTTCCCCTATGACTTTCCCCACCTCTTTTCTCTCAAATTATACCCCTAAAGAAATCTTTGGATGAACAAGGCCTATTGGACCTACTATCTCATTCAAGAATCCTCTTAAAAATTAATTTTTCTTCATTAAAACCAAGAGCTATGACATGCCTTTATATAGGTGCAAGAATATATTTTTAAGGCCTATGGGGTTCAAAACCTTTGTTGTATCCACTATGGGATTCCCTAGTACTATCTCCTTCATCTGATAGTTCTTTGGAGTCAATTCTTTTCTATCCATGTGAGGTGGTAGAATGGAAATATGACCCAAAAGATCCTAATATTTATTCTTCATGATGAAATCTAGTATTTTGGAATCACCCTTGGGTGGCTTAGTCTTTTTAACTCCTTTAATCAACTCCACCATAACCTCTTCTGTAGTAAGATTTACTTGTCTTCTTTATAATAATAACACCTCCTTCTTTAACCATGATGGAGTTGTTCCCATGGGTGACATATACTATGTTGAAGATATTGGATTTGATGCTAGTCCTTTCCCCTTATAACTTCTCTTTGGAGTTTTCCTTTGTTGAGGAAGGATTTTGGACTAAGCTTCTATATCAGCATGGGTCAAGGACCTAGTCTATTTTGTGGAAAAAACTTGTTCCCTTTCTTCAACAATATATCCTTCTTCTTATGTTTCATTAGTATGCAACTAGACATACTCCCCTTCCTCTAAGGTGTGACTCTCAGGCTCAGTTGTTAGAGGAGGTATGATAACTGATTCTTGCTCCAATTGAAGAGGCATAGATGTAAGATCTTTTGATGATGGAGGAGGTATACCTAGAGGCCCTTGTGGTAAAGGAGTCAATCAATTCTGATCTTCTTCTAATGGCTCATTATAAGGGGTATCTCATGTCTTCTCTCCTACCATCCTAGTTCCTACAGGCTTGAAATTAAAGTACAAAATGTCAAAGACATCGACCCCTTTACCTTCCATGTTCATAATCCATTTCTCATGTTTCTCTTTTGGGGCTTCTATGTGAATAGGATCTTTGGGAATAAAAGGTAGTGTCTGATTCAAAATCCTACTTTCTTCTTTTGCTAGCCTAGCTAAGAGAGGTCTCTTGTTTAATGGGACATATTCTATTTTTTCCACTTCTTCCTTTTCTTCCACCTCGAGAATGGTTTTGGGCACCTAAGGCAATGGAGTGCTCTTTTTCTTCAACTTTCTCCTCTTCTCTCTTACCACTGTAATCTTGGTTTTGTCTCTCTAGGGTACTGACAGGGAGGCATCTACTACAGTTTTACAGTCTTGTAGTGCTAGTGCCCCTTCTTCTACAAGTTGAACCACTTCTTACTCTATTTGAGTTTCTTCTTGGGTAGCCATCTCTTCTTGAGCTTCTTCTTCTAGGTCCCTTTCTTGTGTGACCCTTTTTCTCTTCTTTCTCTTTACCATTTCTATTTGGAGGTACTCTACCTCCCTCTCATGCTGATGTACCATCTTTGGCCTTGCTAGTCACTTTGAAATGTAGGTAGATATGGTAACTTTGGTTCCTCTTCCCTTCTTGGGTTGAGTTCTGGCCTGAAGGGTTGGAGTTTGAGGAATTGATTCTAGAGGAAAAGGTTTTTTGGCCCACTCCCTTGTCAACTTGATAATATGACAAGCCCTATGATGATTATCATCATTTTATTCTTACCCAATTTATGTGTTCAAGATGGGTCTCTCGTATGTTTTATCCATGTTATAAAAGAAATCCAACACCTCAGGGGCATCTTTGTCCATGATTTAAGGGGAATTTCTAGGTTCAATACCTTTTCCACAAGTCATAGACTTATTCTACAATAGTCCCTTATTCAAGTGTCACAGTTATCTACAGAGTTCATCCAATGATCTTAAAATTCCATATCAAGCACAAACTTCTTTCCTACCACATGTTGCACCATTCTAATATTTTCAAAGTATGGGTGAGGTGACTAATAATCCTCGAGAGGATATTGGTCCCATTCTAAATCAAATGTAGCAATATCCTACTTATGTTTGACCTCAAAAGCTCCAATAGTGATTGGCCAAACCCATGTTTTCCTATGTTGCTTCCTCACCCTATTATAAGCAAAGGCTAATTTCCTTGCTCTCTCCAATAGTAGTAATCGATCTAATGGGTATTGAGGGAGCTTATTTATTCATAGGAGAGTACCAAATACATGGATATAACAAAATGTCTTAAATTGGATCAAATAAGAACCAATTTTTATTATCAACACTTATTCTTATACTAACATTCTCTTGGCATAATCTCCTTCTATGAATAGAATGATGGAAAATATGAACCCATCATTGACCACCCTATATTCAAGACTTTTTAAGGGGAGCTTCTTCTTCACAAGCTAGGGATAAACTATGTAGAGCTAGGAATTTACATCTTGCATGTTTCCCTTTATGTACAACCTTGGGTAATATGTGGGTCTTGTTGCTAGAAGATATACTATATAGGAGGTCATAAAGAAGTGAGGGTCATTCTTCACTGAAAGCAATTGTCCATCTATACTTTCATTGAGTGTAGTATCCCAATCAATAGACACATTCCCCATTCTGATGGTTTCTATAATGTGTGTCATCCATGTATCTAGGTGACTAGCTATTGGTGGGCTCATGGCTCCTCTTAGAAGAACTATAGAGTAGCCAATATCATCTATCATGTAGCCTCAGGTCATATCAACCTTTCCACTTCTCTTGTCCAATGGTGATTTGTCAATTAGGGACTTTTCTTGTACCAACTTCTTTGTTTCTGACTCATTCTCCATGTTTCATCTATATGCCATGTCATAGGTGATCTATAGGTACTGATCTAACTATGGTAGATAGAAGAAATTATTAATGTTTTAGGGTCTAATATCAAGTACTATTTCTCTAGTCACATTCTTGGACACTTTATCTTTCAGTATGTAATGGTGTGCTAGAGTCATAATCAATTTTGATGATTGAACTGAGGCCAAGTGAGAAGTTGTGTTTATTAATCCACTTATGATCAAAGATGACACCATAGTTGACCTCTCCTTGGGCTTGTTACATAGTAGTATAAAGGTGTTCTAGTCAATATTTCCCAACTCGGTGTCTTAAATTTCAAAGTGCTTGTCTCCAAATTGGGATTTCTCAGGCCATTGTTGATACTTGAACAAAACTAGTTTTGGAGCAATCTTCATGGCATAAAGGATGAAGACAATGTCATTTTATCTATACAAAAGAGAAATGTTAGTATTTTTTATGATGGAAACTTAAGATGGCCCTAAAACACAACTTAATCTAGCAAAAAAAAAAATCTTGATTATGTCTAATATGTGCATATATGCACCTTGCACAAATGGTGCACCTGTGCAGGGGTACAAGGTGTGCATATGTTCACATTATAGGCTTATGAATTCAATAAATATAGAGTGCATAGTTTCACACTTGGCACACATGTGCATGTACATAACTACACACTTTTACTTGTGGTGGTGTGGGGATCTCTATTATGCACACATCATTAGGGTGCACAGGTGTGCATCCTCTTTTGTTGTATTTTATCCTAAGTGGGTGGGTACATAGTAGTGGAGGTGCAGAGTAGCAGAGGTCTAAGAGGTGTGGATGTGCACTTCTAGTCTCTGAGAGACAAATAAGTGATTAAAAGAGGGTGAAGGAGGGTTTATTTATAGGATAGAGGCTCCTAAAGGTGCATCTCCAAGGGTGTACATGTGTGCATCCTTAGTTGGAGGTGAGTGTGCTTGTTGCACACTTAGTGTACATGTACAAGTGTGCATGGTGCACAACTACTCACTTTTTGCACTTTAAGTCAATATTTTTCATTTTGAACCTTCTAATTATATTGAAACTCATCTAACCTAGCACTGGGGATTGTACTAGACTTTAGAGGGATATCCTAATCGATCAAGGCACCTAACTGGGTGTTTTGAGAGGGATTTTTAAAAAGAAGGGGGCCCCCATTTTGGACTCAAAATGGGGTGCATGATGTGAAACCATAATAATACTTTATATAATATATAATATATATAATATTATATAATATTATGACCATGATATACTAAATAATAATATTTAGTACTCTAGGAAAGAACCTACATCACAATGGTAAAGTTGTGAGCCTCTCATGTGGGAGGTCTTAGGTTCAAATCTACTCAAGCTTAACACATAGTTATAATAATTGATCCCAACCAATAATAATAAATATAATAAATAATCTAGTCTTTGACTGATTACTTATCAGATATATATAAACATATAATACTCTATAATATTATAATAATAATATTTATTGCATAGTATATATAGTAGTATATAATATTATATAATTATATTTATAGATAATTATATTTATATATAAATATAATCTACTTTCAACTAATAAATATAGTTATATAAAAACATCATTTTAAATATGGTAAGAAAGGTAGTAGAAAATTTACTAAAAGAAACCATTATTTAAAATATACTATATAAATATATTATTAATATAGAAAGACAATACAAAATTTTAAACGCATCACTTAACACCATAAATTAGGTACCCGATAGGTTTTGAGTATTGGATTAGGCTTGATCCTATTTAGTCAATCCAAAACACACGTTTCTGACATATTTATTTGAGTTCTAGACTTTGACCAACCATCTGACAACTCTTATTCTGTCCAAATTCAATGAAATAAAAACGCTTTCTTGAAAATGTTCTTAGAATTCCATTGATATAGTTGTTGTCAAATGATGAGTTCAATAGGTAATTATTCCTTAATTTCTAATGGAGATACCTAGAAAGTGTTGATTGACATATTGATTGGAAAACAACTTAAATTTCAAGCGGTTTAATATTTTTAAAATCCAAAAGATGTGTCACGTTCTAAATCTCTTTTGCTACAAGGAAAAAATTATATCTAATTTGTAGATTTTTTAATTCATTAAGGTGGTCAAACATGAGAACTTTTTATTCTAAAAATATTATAGTAGAAAACTCATTATTAGTTATTTATTTGGAATAAAAATACCCAAGAATATGTGTCACATCTAGGCAGGAGTCTACTTCTTATATCTAAAATCTTATAAAAAATAATATCATTTGAATGTGATTAAGGTGGCTAGACATACACCTACTTCTTAATTTGTCCTATATTTTTTGAACTAGTACATTAAAAATTAAAAAAATAATCGACCAATCAATTTTTCTTCTTTAGTTAATTCCTAGTAGTTTAGAAACTAAATTCATTCTTCTACAGATTTTTTTCTTACAATTTTTTGATAGAAAGTTCATAACTACTTAAAAATTTTGTGTCAAGTTCACATAACCCTAATTTATTGATTTTCCACTCCCACCTAAAAGCATAGTTTGGTTGAACATGACCCTGCATGTACCAATATATTTTGTTTGTATTTGGATGAGAAATGATATGAATTTAATATAATCAATGAAATGGATATAAACTAGATAATATGCTTTTGTTATTTTGTAAAAATATCTTAATCATTCAATGTGTATGTTGATGACGATAAGTTTATTTGATAAGTCCATCTATTTGATTCTGATTTTAGTCTAACCTGGCTAATTCATCATGTTATATATATTTTGCTTGGCATGTTTATTGGATGAAGGGAATTATAGTCACTCTTGTGGAAGATCTACATGATGTCATACTCCTCCCTCATTTTCTTATATAGCTTGCATATGTACATATATATTATTTCCTATCTCAATGATGCTTAGGTTACAAGTACCAAACATTGACTCCATCAAGCTACACAGAGTGTGCCTTTAAAATCCTCAAAAGTTGTTGCACAGGTAGTTCCAAGATCCCCACAAGTTACTCCTTTTGGGATAGTTTTTTATTTATTTAGGTGGGCCAATTGGCTTTATTTGAATTTCTTGGACATGGTGATCTTACACTTTTATTATTTTGGCTATATGACTTGTTTGATTATTTCATGATCTTCCCTATGTTATGTTTTGAAGTTTCATGTTTTGTGAGGAGTTTGGCTTAATGCTCCTTGTTGACTATGATTAACCTTGTTTATAGTGTGATTTTCTTTATGTGTATTATGGTTTGGTGTTTTGGCTTCTTTGGATGATTATATTTACTTCAAGACATGTAATTCTATTCTATTTGACTACTATATATTATAGTAAACTTGTATATAAATATGTAATTATGTTATTATTGTGATCTATTCTTCATAATCATATAGATCATAATGTTTAGTGTTTCACATAAATCAATATAAATCTATATATGGGTATACAGACACAAGCCTGATGTCATTATAGTTTTATGATTGTGGATATTGTTTATAGTGTTTATTTTTGGTACTAAGTTTAAGTAGACATATTTTTAATTAATTATTCCTTAATGCAAGATGAGATATATTTAATTTCTAATTACTTATAATATGATTATATTAAATATTATTTATATATTATATAGCACATATTATAGATATATGTACTAAATATTATAAAAGTATTCATTTGTAGTTGTATTAATGTACTATATAACTATATTAACTTACTTAATTATTCTCTTTATTTAAGAGTTAGTTGGGGTTGGTTACCTTTAGAAAATATTTTTATATGATTTCTCTTTTTAATTTAGTGGGATAAGCAGCTCAAACTTTGAGGAATTTTTGGTTTTAGTTTTCATGGAGATTTTTAGAGATATTTTTTAATCAATTGTGAGAGATGGTTTATGAGCATGATTCTTTAAGAAACTGGGGAGGAAGTCATGCATGATAGTTTTAAAAGTCAAGAGAGGTATTTTTTGTTGTGTAATTTTTTCTTCTTCTTCCTTGGAAATTTCTGAAAGTGATGAGGAAATTTCTCATCTTTTCCTTTTAGGTATAAAATAATACAATGTCATGTACATTTTGTCAAACTAAATCCTTCCATTTCAAGTTGCAATTTTTCAATCAAGTTCATCTGAGTTATACATATTTTATTTATGTATTGCATAAAACTAAATTTGATATCATAATCTTTCTCTATCTTATCTTTCATTTTCGACTAGTTTGGTATAGTTTTAGTTTACTTTGTGAAAGTTACAATCATTTTAGTGAATGTAGGTCTTAAACCTATCAAAGTTTTTTATTTATTTACAACATAAGTCATAACTTTAATTCCCACCATTGGATATCCATATAAATTATAAAAATGTAGCTAGAAAAAAAAAACTTCATTTCCATTGAACTAATTATATTTATTATGTGATTTGTGAAAGATATGAATTTTTGACCATTGATGGCCTTTCTTGGCATTTAGTAATTATTTGAAATAAATCAATTTTCAAAGTTATTAATTGTTAGAGAGTTGTAGGTTACTAGAGGCTTTTAGGATCTTATTTTGTTCTCATCATTTGATCTTGAGTAAATAAATTATGGTTTTTTATTGCATGTATAAAATACTTTGATTCTTTTTCATGAGTTTGAAGGCTTGAGTAGGGTATAGGGATGTCTAGTAAGCTAGGGACAACTAGAGGTTTCATAAACCTAATCAACTAATGTTATGATGTTAATATAAAATGTGTTATGTGTTATTGTATGCTTAAATGAATATATTTTAAGTGTAGTGTAAACTAAGTACCCTAGGTGAGTGGCTCACAATAGGTGATAGGACCAAAAAGCGATCACTAAAGGATCCTATGTAGTAGAGACCAAGGCTGTGAGTAGGCTAGGTCTTCATGTGATTTTTAATCAAGTGAAAATGTTAAGTATTTAAATGGGTTATTAGGGGTTTGGGTTAACACATTAATCAAGATAAGAGATATTTGAGGCATACTTGTCTTGTTGGAATAGAGGGACCATATGTCATTTGGTATAAGGTCTGGATGTGATAGGATGACAATGGTTAAAGAGGTTGATCCCAACATTATTAAAAGTTTGATAAGATCACATATTCCATGCTAGAGTACTAGGATGATTTTTCATTTTACGTAAGGCTTGGATGCAATGCGTGACAAGAGTTTAGGAGTTTGATCCCAATATTTAAGGGGTAGGTATGTGTAGGATCATGGTGTGTAAAAAAGTGAAACTTCTAAAAGTGTTTCAAAATCTTCTCTAACTTCTTTCTACCCATCCTAATACCAAGGAAAAAAACATAGACTGATCCTAATTAGGTCTTCGATCCATTATCAAGTACCCAATATCATATCAGGTATTTGATATGAGATTGGATACTCAAAACTTGTGACTCAAAATTTTAGAATAAATGAGAGAAATCAAAACCAATTGTTTTCTATCATTTGATATTATTTTTTCTCCCCATTTTAGGTACCTAATGTTGGAAATATTGAAGACTATGGTAGGTTACTGAGAGGGGAGGGGTAAATTAGTAACCTCTACAAACTTTATCAATTTTATAACATAATTGTAATATTCTAATCACCATTTAGTTCATCATATCTGATCTAATTGCATGCATGAGAAAATTGAAAATATAAAATGTTCATAACACTTCAACACAATGATTTGGTGACCTAGAAACATTCCAAAATAGAAAGTAAAACTGGGGTGGGGATGATACCCACAAAACTTTGATACTATAGCATGAAGTTGGCCTGTTAAGACTTACATTGATCACTTTTGATGATCTTCCCTATTAAGAGTAATTAGGACTATTAGGTCCACCTTGTTAGAGGATTTACAAATACACAATGACGTATGTACTTGGTAAAGAGATTTGAGAAATATTGTTAAGTTTACCTTGTTAAAAGATTTGACTAGTTCACCTATTAGGATGAAACAATAGATCTTTGACTTACAACTGAATTGTTGATAGAGATTTCTTGATGTATTGATCACCTTTTGGTGATGGATATGTCTCTGGTGCTCCTTTTCTGATATGGCCTTCACAATATAGTCTTTATCTATTGTTTTTTCACATTCAAATTCTTACACACTTATGTTCATATGTTACACATATGGATATGGTACATTACATTACATATATACCAATCCAATTTATAAAATTACAAAGTCAACCATCATAAAAGTTAACACCAATATTACAAAGTCGGCCCATATGAAGACACTTGGGTTCTGAAGACTAACTTGGTGAAGTTTTGATACTTGGCACCCACTATCATTACTTGACATCATCATGCTCTCGATAGACATAGAAGCTCCATCCATAATGATCACCTCAAAGTAGTCTTGAACTCAGTCTACATTGGTGGCTTGGTAGATACTATGTAACTGAGTATAAACTAGATTACTTGTTTACCATGACTGTAGTCGATAAACACTAATCTTCGTATTACATAAATTGCTAGACTTGTAGAAAATGTGATGCTTGGTAACCACTGAAATGCTTGGGTTGAATTGCTAGACTTTATGCTAACTAAATTTACTTGGTAACCACTGGAATGCTCAGTAGCTACTAGAATTAGTCCAGAAGACTCGATGGCAACTATAAAGCTTGGTGGTTACTGGACTACATGGAAAACATTGTAGATTGTTCAATGAGCTTGGTAGCCATACAAAATCTAAATAAGTATTGTCACTAATAACAAACTTGACTAATATGTCAACAATCTCCCCCTTTGGCATTAGTGACAAAAATCTTATATATATCACAATGTGATACTAGCTTAGTAGAGTATACTGTTGTAGAGATTTTTCAAAATTTATCTTTGTAAGTATATATAGTGTATTATAGAACATATTTTCAAATTATCCTCTATTATGTACATTCTCTCCCTTTGCATGTTTCTCCCCCATACAATATGCATAGTGACATAGTCTCTCCCCCCTTTTGAAAATAATACCAAAGATTTATTCAAAACTTATCTACATGGAGACATCAAAATGAGATAAAACTTAGAGTATACCTTAAGAATAAGCACCAATGTTTTATCCCAATTATCTTGTAAAATATTGAATGTATATAGAGCAATTTGTACTTCTAGAGAGAGTTATATCATGTGATATGCAATGGAGAAGTTTTTATCATGGATCAAGGTTTTTGAGTAAATAATATGTTTCTACATTGTATCCATGATAGGAAGGATCATATTCTGAATATCTATCAATGTTGACTAGATCCTTGCTTCTTCTCTTAACAACTTTTCCTATATGTCTGACAAAAAAATGATCTTTATATGATGTGTAGAGCTTGAACTAGAATCAAGTTGCAATTGTTGAGCACTAGCATTCATATCATTATCAATTTTTGATAGTTTTCCCTTTATTTCCTTTGTGAACTTGGAAGCATCACATAACTTTCCAAAAACTGATGTCACATTGGTGTAGGAGGTCTCAAGATTGATCAAAATTGATGAAAGCTCAACTTGATGAATAGTAATTTGCTGAGCAATGTGCTCCAACACTCTATTGTCAAATTTATTCTTAGCTTTCTCAATTAGCTTGTCCTAAGCACTAGTGTCCTCATTAAACTTTTGGATTGCCTCTGCTAATTGCAAAAAAATAGGTTGAGATGTATCAACCTCAATTCCTATAGCCTTAGAAAAAATATTTTTGGGTTCATCTATAATCTTGTATTCTCTATTTCTTTCTCCTCTTAGTTTTTACTACTTTTCCTTTTTCTGAAGAACTTCACCAAACTCATGCATTTTGTTTACAGAAAGATTATGAATATCCCATTTGGGAATTTCAATCTCCTCATCTAAATTTATTTCATCCTTTATCTCCTTTCCTTTACTCAAAAATTTTGTACTCAGTTGAACCTTAGGTTTAACTATCCTTGTACTTAATGCCTTTGTGTTTGGGATGGAGACAATAGTTGATATAGTAGGACTTGTAGAAAAAATTGATATAGTACCAACTGATGGAATACTAATAGGACTACTTGTATAATCCAAAATTGAAGTACTTATTTCTGAATAACACAAAATTATAGAAGACACTACATCCATTACTGATGACACTAACCTGATAGCTAAAGAAGTAGAAGGCTACATCTTAGTAGGAGAAGTGATAGTCATTTCTATCAATGATGCTCTGAGATGAGTGGGGGTGAATAGTGATTGGACATTTGAATTATTTGTAGTTATCACAATCAAACTTGTTGAAGCTATCTCTAAGCTTGATGTGGCTACTATTTTTGCCAGAGAGTGGGAAAGTGAGGCAATGACTATTGTAGCTATCTTAACTGGGCCAATTACATCATCATCTTGCTTTGCTTCCTCAATATCTTCCTCCTCTTTATCTTCTTCATCTTCCTTCATGAGTTCTTCATAATCAATTGTGACAAATTGAGTTGATTCTTCATTATCTTCTTCATCCTTGTCACTGTCATCATTGTCTCCATCTTTAATTTCCATTGGTTGATCACTTGGCTTGTGAAGATGATACACATTTCTCCAAGTGTTTGTGGCATTCTTCACAACATATTCAATGTCATTCATCAAAACTAAAAAAGTATTGAATTTGAGTTTCATTTTGTTCTCATTGCCCTTCAATGACTTGTTTACCTCAACATCTATAATGTTTTGTACCAAATGTCTCAAGGTTTGTGCAAAAATATCTCTGATAGTTTGTTTGGTATTTTCCCATCTTACTTTGATTTTTTCTAATAAGACATTGGGAATTTGTGATGGTAGCTGATCTGGTGAGTACTTCCATTGGCCCATTTTATCCATGATAGGGTCTTCAATATGTTTCCACTCAACCTCTATTCCGGTCTCATATTTGAGAGCCTTGAAGTTGGTTATACTAGCTCCTTCTCTTAATACCTTGAGTTTTTCCTAGAATGTAGGTGGAGGTTGGCTAAATATAATATCACCACCTTCCTTGTTTGCCTTTTTCTTTTACCTTCTTATAAAAATTATAGTTGATGGCTTAGGTTCATCTTCATCCTCTACTTCATCTATATCTTCATCCTCTTCCTTTTAAGATTCCTCTTCATCCTCTACTTCATCTATATCTTCACCTTTGTCCTTGGTTAACATGAGAGGTGTACTTGATTTCGATTTAGCTACCCTCCTCTTTGCTTTGTTAAACGCCCAAGGGAGCTTTATTTCCAACTCTATCCTTGCCTTAGCTTCATCATAAGTTCCAAAGTAAGGGTCCTTTGGATTAAAAAGTTCATTGAATAGGGCTTCAAAATATCCTTTATTTCATCAATATTTACCTCATAAGAAAGAGGTTTCACCCATACAACTCTGGGTTTCACTGCTTGGATATACTTTGTCACTATCTACCATGAAGCACACAACGTCTTTGTAATCTTCAACTAGCTTCTTAGGTATTTTGAATTTGTTATTCATTTTCTCTTTGAAAGAATCAAAGTAGTTATCCATAATACTAACATAGTTTTCACTCATGTCTAAAATGTATTCATTAATTTGGTACAACATAGGCACATCTTTTCTCCATACTATTGTGCCTTTGGAAGAGAAGAACTTATGAACATAGAAGAACAAATAGGTCAAAAATGAATAAAATTTATAGGGGTTGTTCTTGGATGTCCTGATACTTTCCATATTCTTGTTTGAATTGCTTCACCAATAGATCTTCCAAGTCATAAGACAAATTGTTCTTCACCACTTTCTATGCCAAATCAATAGCTTCACATGATACATTGTTAAGACGACTTGAAATGTATATCTTGTGTGCTATCACATGAATCCTAAATTTTAACTCTGCATCTATTACACTACTAATTTTCATGCCTCTTCCATCCCACTTAGCTAGGGTTTTCTTTTCTAATTCCACCTAACCTAGGGTTTTTGTAGTTTTAGCCTTGGCAAGCATGGGAAGGCCAACAATACAATGAATCATTTTCTTTTTGATCACAACTAGTTGCTCAAGCCATAGCTAACCATTATGCACCTAGCTTAGAATGTATCTAATCCATTTGATTTGAAAACCTTAGGGCATGTGGGGAATATGTGTCAAACCTTTGTCTTCCAAATGCTTATGCTTAGGTTTAAGAATTCCATTAACACATAATTCACCTAGGGTATCATCCATTTCTAGGGTTTTAATTTATTGAATAGAGCACTTGAAATAAGTATGAATCTCATTAATAAAGAGTATCTTAGAAGGGTTTTTGCAATCACAGGCACAAGTTTAAAATATGGCACTTTCCACTCGACTCCTCGAACCAACATTTTAGACCCTCTCTTCGCTTTGCTACTGCTAGATGCCATTTTTCTCAATAAACTATGAGAACTTGATAACCTTGCTATAAATTCACTTGAAGTCACTTGTTCGCACTGTAAATCACTTCTTCGCAATAGCACTTAGATTTCATGATGAAAAATGAATTCAATTTCATGCTTTATGTTAAAACTTTGCCATTAATGCTCAATACAGAGGTAGCTGAGTTGATATCATGCTTGATAGGCTGTCATCCACTATTCTATTTGATTACTTAGTGAAGGCTTTGTAACTTGGTAACAATGTGTGTCTTTTTACTCTCAACCTTGCTTGGTAGAGTTTATGACCCAAACTTACTTAGTAGAGAAGATAACTTGGTGATAACTGATACCAATCTTCCTTAGTGATCCATTTTGTATCTTGAATATGGATTGGGATCTTTGTCACCTTTCAATTTGAATTGTTTGGATGTGATCTTGATAATGCAGTTCTAGTTCTTCTTTGGAAACTTAATTGGAAATCATGGAGTCACCCACTTCTTGAGTGAAATGACCATCATTACTTGAACTAGCATCCTCACTATATTTACGAATCCATTGCTACCTCATCTACTTTCAAATGTTATCTACTTTTTCCTTCTTTTCATCTTCAATTTTACCTATATTCATGTGATTCTTGGCTAGATGACCAAGTTCAGTAAAGTGAAACATCTTACGGTGGTATATTTTCTCCTCATGTGATGTTTAACATAATTTATGCCAATGTGTCCAAATTCTCCATAGTAATGACATCTACACCAAGTGTTGTAGTCCCAACCGAATATTGCTTTCACAATTTGCTTTGCTAGATTGAATGATTAGTTCTGGATTCTAATGACTTGTGACCTTAGTTCTTGCATTTTTGACACTTTCCCTCAAATTTTGGTTTCTCTTTGCATTCATTAGCCTTGTGACCATGTTGACTACAATTGTAACATTTTCCATTAAATTTTTCTTTACCATTACTCCAAAATTTGTTTGATGTATGAACTATCTTACCACAATGATTGCAAGTAGGTTTTTTATTCTTTTGAGTACCTTGTTTGGAGGATTCACCTTCTTCTTTGTATTGAATTCCTGCTTTACCCTTTTATCTATAGAGATTCTACTCATTTAGCTTATTCAATTGATTCATGTCTAGTTGGGATCTCATTATCCTTTCATTGAGTTTCTTTTTAGAATTTAGATCATTCCTTAATATTTCATTGATTTGTCTTTCAAAATTTGGATCATTCCTTATCCTTTCATTTTCAGATCTTAAGCTCATGATTTCTTCATTTGCATTGGAGAGTTGATCTGTGAGATCTTCTTGCTGAAGGGATTGATTTTGAATTTCATTATTCCTTCCATCCATTTCTTCTTTTATCTTTTTTTTCTATTTCGAGACTTCACACAACCTTATTGACTAAATTTCTTGTTCTCTTTTAAGTTTCCTTACTTCTTCTTGCAGGGAACCATTCTTTTCTAGGAGTTCTTTGATTGCATCATTTGCTTCATCTGGGCTGCTTGAAGGGGAAAAGTCTTCAATTCTTTCTTCAATGTACTAATGATCAGTCATCTAATTTTCAAGTTCCTTCCTTCTTTTTAGGGGTTGGGAAAGATGCTCCTTTTCTTTCTTAAGTTGGGCAATTGCCATTTCTAGATCCAACTTTTCATTGTCAATGACTTTGTCAAGTTTGAATATCTACATTATCCTTGATCTTTGCTCAAGCTATCAAACTTTCTCCTAAGAGACATAATGCTCTGATACAAATTGTTGGAAATATTCAAGACTATGCTAGGTTACTAAGAGGGGAGGGATGAATCAGTAACCTCTAAAAACTTTATCAATTTCAGAACATAATTGCAATATTCCAATCACCATTTAGTTCATCATATTTGATTTAATTGCATGCATGAGAAAATTGAAAACATAAAAAATTCATAACACTTAACCATAATGATTTGGTGACCCACAAACCTTCTAAAATAGAAAATAAAATTGGGGTGGGGATGATACCCAAAAAACTTCAATACTATAGCATAAAGTTGGCCTGTTAAGACTTACATTGATCACTTTTGATGATCTACCCTGTTAAGAGCAATTAGGACTACTAGGTCCACCTTGTTAGAGGATTTACAAACACACAATGAAGTATGTACTCAATAAAGAGATTTGAGAAAGAATATTGAGTTTACCTTGTTAAAGGATTTTGATGGGTCCACCTATTAGGATGAAACAATAGATCTTTGACTTACAACTGAATTGCTGATAGAGATTCCTTGATGTACTGATCACCTTAATGTGATGAATATGTCTCTACTACTCCTTTTCTGATATGGCCTTCACAATATACTCTTTATCTACTACTTGTTCACATTCACATTCTTACACACTTATGTTCATATGTTACACATATGGATATGATACAATACATTACATATATACCAATCCTATTTACAAAGTCGGCCATCATACAAGTTAACACCAATATTACAAAGTTGGCCCATATGAAGACGCTCAGGTTTTGAAGACTAACTTGGTGAAGTTATAATACTTGGCACCCACTATCATTACTCAACATTGTCATGCACTTGGTAGACATAGAAGCTCGGTCCACTAATCAGCTCAAAGTAGTGTTGAACTCGATTTGCACTAGTGACTTGATAGGTACTGTGTAACTCAACATAAATTGGATTACTTGTTTGCCATGCCTGTACTCGATAAAGACTAATCTTTTTATTACATGAACTACTAGCTTAGTAGAAATTGTGATGCTCAATAACCACTAAAATTCTCAGGTTGAAATGCTAGATGTCATGCTAACTAAATTCACTTGGTAACCACTGGAATGCTTGACAGCTACTTTAGTTTAGAAGACTCAGTAACAACTATAAAGCTCGATGGCTATTGAATTACATGGAAAATATTGTAGACTATTCAATAAGCTTAGTAGCCATACAAAATCTAAATAAGTGTTGTCACTAATAAAAAACTTGACTAATATGTCAACACCTGATATGAAAATAGGTATACGATTTAGGAAAGTTAAATTTTTGATGGTTTTCAATGAATTTTATTTAAAATTAGTTTTTATGTGATGATTTTTAATGAATCATATTCAAAATTAGGTTTTAAAATAGAAAATCTTGATTTTTTTTATTTTAATTAAAAACTTAAAATGTGGTTTTGCAATTTAATAGGTATGAAATTGATAACCAAAATGATATTGATAACACTGAGCCACGAAACAATGTTCCTCGAAACCCTCCACCAAATGATCTAGTACCCCCTCAAAACCATCCACCAAATGATCCCCTACCCCCTCAAAACCCTCCTCAAATTGAATATTTGATATAATAAAATATTACCTAAGGGGTTTGAAAACCACATAGAACACTATACATACATTGGCTCCCATGTTATCTAGGTTAAACACCATAGTGGATAATATTCAAACACATTCTAATGAACAAGATGTTTCTCTTCCCTCGTGTGAGAAAATGCATGCCCTGCTTGATGATGGGTTGGACTATGATGAGGTTGCATCCCTAAACATAAGTGAAGATGATATAGTTAACCTTTTTGTGAACCCAAAAATGGTAAAAAAGTAGACCGCACAAAGCCCAAATTATCAATTAAATGGTGCAAAAATGAGGCTATGCGTGTGAATTTTTGGGATTGTTGCTGGATGTTTTTTGACAAACCTTCACAAAATAATTTAGAGTGCCATTCTATTTCATTAGAAAATTGTATGCTGAATTTTTTTTGGTGAAGGTGAACTATTGGATCATGAGGCCAAACATGGGTGTAGGAGGAGAAGTTCCTCATGATAGACCCTTTTCCCAACAAAAGAAAGCTAGTGATGTAGGAGCATCCTAGGTTTTCTTGAAATCCTACACTTTTGTTCATTTTGGTAGTCTAAATAAGTTCCAACTATGTTGACTGAGCTCACTTGTATTAACTGAGTTTGTATGTGCTTCTCAATTTGCAATTCTAACCAATTTATTTTATGAGTGCAATTTTGACTGAGTGGTTTAGTGCTAACTAAGTTGATCAATATTAACTGAGTTCCTTTAGGGTTAACCAAGTTATTTAGAGCCAACTGAGTGTTCCTTTATGTGTTGAGTGAACCTCTTGTTTGTTAATACTTGTCTCCTTCTTTGACCAAGTTGTTTGTGTTTTAGTTCCTAATATAAGATGATTCTTATATTTAATTTGGATCATGAATTTAATGATATGGTCTTGTCTAGGGTGAGTTTTGACTGTTGTGAGGTTGGCCTTTCTTTTATGTAATATTCTAGAATATTCTATAATTCATTTTGGAAAGTACTAGTAAAGGTATTAGGTTTAGCCTAGGGTATACTAAAGAGAAGCATGGACTTAGAGAATTCAGATCAGATGTTGCAAATTTGAAGTTGTATTGTAGATCTTGAAGTTGTATTTTTTGTATCTGGTTGTAATCCAAAAGGCCTTACAACTAGGCACATGTGTTGAAAACTTGATGAATCAATAAAAGTTCTTTTTCTCTCTCTCCTTGATGTTGTTCTTTGTGTGTTTTCTTCTATTGTTTTTACTCAATAAGGTGGTTGGATAGTTGGGTGTGCCTTTGGCCTTACATGTTTATACTCCTCCTTGTGCTAGCTGGCACTTTTATCCCCCCTATTGATGTCTCCCCCCTCCTTCAGTGCAACATCCTAATATCATTACAGAGGCTAGCTCTTAGACAATTAGATCCATCCATAGATTGAGTAGCCTATTGATATCTTAGCCTAGGTTAGTGTTCCCTACTTGTGTTGATGATGCTGGTGTGAGTTCATCATCGGTAAGCTCATCACATGTTTTTGTGCCCCATGCTTGAATAACATGCAAGAATATTTGGCTAGGTTCCACTAGTGATCTTTCTGAATATTAATTTCTGTTTGAGGGGGATTATACAACAAATGTGCCTACAAAGACTATATACCCTGACATGAGAGAGGAGGGGCATGCAAATCCATGGAATCCTTTTGTGTCATTACGTGTATACATTTTTTTGTCATCTTTATAATAGAATAATTTTAACCCATATTGACTTATACATGTATGCAATCTTCATTCATGTTTAGTTGATGACTAAGGAGGAGCTCAAACAAGTTGATGATGTCATGCTCTCAACTATTTAATTTAGCCTTGAGACATCTATGATACATTATGTTGTGTTTTCATTTTTTTTCTATTTGATATTGGAACATATATGGTTTCTAATCTATCTTTTCTCTTGCAGGTATCATCTGTCAGTGGGAGGTAGAGTGTGGGGGTGAGGCACAACCCATTGACAAGGGAAAGGTAATTAGGTGCTTTTAAAGTGATTACAAATTGATGCATTCTTTATAAATATCTTTTATAATAAAATTTAATTACATTATTTATTGTACAGCATGTGGATATTGGTGATGAGTCTAGGCATATTTGGCATCATAGACCCTCTAGAATTTCCATTTGAAGAGAGAGCCCCATCAAATGTATCAGTATCATTTATTTTTTATTTTCCTTATTTTCATAAATGAATTGAAAACTAATTTCCATGATATTGACATCTAGGCTTTTCTATTTCATGGGAATCATGTAGTGCACAGGAGGTTGGACATTAGAGTTTTGTATCTTTTCTCACTCAACCATTATATCTAGAGTCTAATTTAATTTTTAGATCCATATGTCAACCATACTTGAACATATACAGGTCACAATTAATGAGGTTCAAGCATTACCAAGGACATATGAGAGGACTCCTAACTGACACAGGAGATTGATGAGAGAGATATTTATGATAAAAGGTTAAAACTGTAAATCTTCATTAAAAAGGGATCATTATGCATTGGAGTAATTTAATATTAGACACATAGAATCATATAAATTTAGTAGCCTAACTTTGGGTTTTCCTTTTTTGTTTACGTAGGAGGCATCTGATCCACCTAGTTCAATGAAGAGGCTACATTTTGATGATCTATTAGTAGCATAGGATAGAATAATTGTCATAGGATGCATCATGAGACATTTTGAGATGGCATATACCATATTGTATACAAAAACATTGATATTATACACATTTTGATGGCATGATCAACCACATTTTGTATATTGATCTATGTATTTTGATACATATTTGCATAATTTGTCTATAAATACATGAACTTTGATATAAATTTGTGTAATTTGTCTATGGATACATTTATTTTGACACACACACACACACACACACACACACACACACACACACACACACACACACACACACACACACACACACACACACACACACACACACATATCATTTATGTGCACAAGGATATACATATTAATTAGTATACTATTATTCAATTTATCATGGATAATGTGTATTGATCATGTTTGTTATATTCGATTCAAATGCAATAATTTCTGAAGAACATTTTAACAACCTTTATTACCACATATTGATGCAATGTTTAATTTTGAATTATATCATATATGTTTAATTTGAAATGATCTCCACAATCCCTTAAGATGTCTATAATTAGCTTAGCAACCCATCTTTTCTCTTAGGGCACGCTTCAATATGTAGTAGCCGCAAACATTATAAGGGCTCTATGGTCAAAATAGGGGGTCTCAATAGGTGCCACTATGTTATTGTAGACCTCAACATAATCGTCTTATAGCATTCAATTTTTCACCAATATCCCCCATGAGCTTAGAGTTATGACCCTCAAAAGATCAATCTCCAAACACTCTTAGAGAATCTTGGAGACTCTTTAGTATAGGGTGGTTGTGAATGTTGTAAGCTCTTTATGGCTAGAAAAAGGGTTTCACTAGGCATCACCCACCCATATGAAGCTGATGGCACTGAGAATTTGATGCCAAGATCAATAGTTTTAAAGTTACATAGTGATGCACCAATGAACTAAGGAACATTGAAAGTTTTGGCATCGAGCTAGATCATTGTGCCAACTCCAAATGAAATTTAATTTCTCAAAAATGAGATAGGTTATTGTATACCTTGACATCATCATCTTGTAACACTCAAATTTTTATTGATAGCCCCCACGAGCTCTAAGTTATGACCCTCAAAAGGTCGATCTCCAAATGCACTTAGAGCATCTTATAGACTCTTTAGTAGGGGGTGGGCATAAACATTCTATGCTCTTTGTAGATAGAACAAGGGTATCACTAAGGTTCACCTACCCATCCAGAGCTAATGGCTTTATTGATTTGATGCTAAGATCAATGGTTTCAAAGTTACATGGTAATGCATTAATGAATTGATTCACACTGCAAGTTTTAGAATTGAGTGAGATCATTGTGCCAAATCCAAATAGAATATGATCTCTCCAAAATAAGATAGGTTGTTGTAGATCTCAACATGTCTATTCTATAGAATTTTACATTTCACTGATATCCCCTGAGTTACAACCCTCAAAAGATCAATCTCCAAATGCACTTAGATAATTTTAGAGATTCTTTAGTGTGGGGTAGCCGTGAATGTTGTAGGATCTTTGTGGTTGGTTTTAGGGTGTCACTAGGGTTCACCCACATATCTAAAGCTAATGACACTAGCAATTTAATGCCAAGATCAATGGTTTCAAAGTAACACAGTGACACACTAATGAACTAAGGCATACTGCAAGTTTTGGTATCGAGTGAGATCATTGTGCCAAATCCAAACATAATGTGATCTCCTCAAAATGAGATAAGTTATTGTAGATCTCAATAATTTTAGTGTGTTTTTTTATTTTTCCTATTTTGCTAGGTTTTTCATACACTTTTAATAATCTCGCTTAGATTAATAAAGCATGTCTTATTAGGTGAATTGTTGTGAGGTGTCACCTTCCTACATATGAGCATCCCTTAGCTATCTTGGGAAGATACTTTGCTATCTTTAGTCCGATAGATGGTTGCTCCTCATTGGTTGGTGTTGCCACCTCCTCCCTCTTCCTAGCCTATATAAGCATGCTACCTGGCTTGTATTTGCATCTCTTATTTTTGCATCCTCTTAATGCTATTTTGCTTCTAGCATTTGCATTACTCTCTTGGAGACTAACTCTATGTTGCTATTTTGATTTTGTATCATTTGCATTCATAGTTTAGATATTTATTCTTTGCACTAGTTTTCTGGGTTATCAATCTTTTCAGATTCTAACATGGTATCAGAGCTTTTCTATGTGCAAGAGTAGATTTTAGTTTTCTTATTTGAGAGATTCAGGGGGGGGGGGCGTAATAAATTTTATTGTAGTTTTTTGAAAAATGAAGTATGCTCTTCTCTTGCATCTTTGGATGATCTTGAGAATCAGAAATTTTTTGACAAAAATAGTTTTTCTCTCGAGTTTCAATCTCAAATCTGACAACCAACTTGCATATTTAGAGTTTTCAATTAGTATTGCAGGTTACAGCATGTCATTGATGGACTTAGGAAGCTGATCCAGCATTTGCATGTCATATTTTGGTTGCTAGGGTCATTTTTTGATTTTTGGAGCCATTTTTTACTGTTAAAAGCGTCTAATTTACAAAACAACATCTTCTATACATCAGCAAAAAAAATACTTTCTTGGTTTTGTTTGCAGCCCGAAAAAACCATCTGGGTATATTTTAGATTTTGCATGCAATCTATATATTTTTCAGGATCGAGCATGAAAAGCTATAGCCGTACCCCTCTCCGTTGGCAGTTGCAAATTTGAACGCAATTTTCAAATGTCTCGTTCTTGCTCATACAAACATCAATTTTGATATTCTTGTTATGACCTTGGCTATTTTCTTGTGCTCTATCCACTAGTGGAGTTGTTTTTTGATTTTCATGAATAAATTTTTAGAAATTGTAGATTCTTGGCCATAACTATGCATAGTTCTTATTTTGGAAACTTCAGAGGATCATAACTTTCTCATACGACCTTGTATCGAGGCGATTCTTTTTTTAAAAGTGCATGATTTTTTGAGAAGATCATAGTGGTGCTATTTATTTCTTTGATTATTGTGCCTAAGTTTCACTTTTAGCATATGCTCTTCATGAGGGTTTGTAATGCATTGAAATCAAGACCTCTAAGTATTTATTTCTAGTGGTAGTTGTAAATGCACTAAAATAAAGTGCCAAATCATATTTCTTTTGGGGGGGGGGTGGGTGGTTCTTTGATTGAGTAAAAAGGGGGGGCATTGTTGTGGTTGTGTTCTCTTCTTTTTAACATTTCTTCTCTACATTTCTTCATCATGGATAAAACAAATATGCCCATCCTAACTCCATACAATTACTTTGAGTGGAAATCACGCATGACAATTCACTTAAGGAAAGCGGGATTAAATAGGATAACTATGGGACTTGAAATTGAACCTAATAAAGATGAAGATAAGCCTAAGTGGTTTAACAAATGTGATGAGGCATATGGAACATTGTATTTGTCTATTTCTCCTGACTTGCTATTTCACATTGAGTCTTTGGATACACCAAATGAAGTATGGACAAAGCTAGAAACATTATTTGGCACACAAGATTCAATGAGGGGTCATATGTTGGAAAATGAATTAATTAGTTTAAGTCTAGGCAATTTCAACATAATCCAAGATTTCTTCTCCAAATTGAAATCACTAAGGCTGGAGTTAAAACAATGTGGAATTGAAAAGAAAGATGAACAACTGATTCTTAGTATTTTCTCTAAGCTAAGTTCAGAATATTCTGTGTTTGTCTCTACCTTCTATGCTACTAAGGGTGCACTTGGTACTCAATTCACCATGCCATCTCTAGATGATTTTGCTGTCAATCTCACTCAAGAATAGAATAAGCTAATCCAGATGGGCACTCTTAAGTCCTCTAAGTCACATGCCTTAGTAACCAACCAAGGCACAAAAGAACAAAAAGGACAAAGTAGTAACAACAATAGTAAGGATGAGAGACAAAATAATAGTGAGGAAAAGAAGGATTAGATACCAATTGCTTCAAAAGAAACTATTGATACCTAATGCTCTAAGGGCGATAAGCCTAAGAAAGAAAAGGTTAACTGTGCCTATTGTAAAAGACCCGGTCATGATGAGCATAAATATTTGAAGAAACAAAATTGATCACTTGACATACATTCTTGAGAAGAATAATATTAGTGTTCCTGAGTCTATCAAACAAATTTCTAATGAAGATTCTAACAAGGAAAAAGAAAACAACAAGGGGAAAGGAAAGGGCAAAGCTCTTGTTGTAGTTGCTTCCTCACCATCCACTTGGGTTCTTAATTCAGGTGCTTCGCACCACATGGCTTCATCTAAGGAAGAACTTGCATCATTAGAGCCATGTACTATGCCTTCTATTTTGATGGGTGATGACACTCCTATTGAGGTGTGTGGGAGAGGGTCTGTTGATGTGGGGGACGACACATTCCATGATGTTCTTTGTGTACCCTCATTATCAACTAATCTCCTATCAATATACTAGATCACTCACACAGGTTTAGGCAAGCGGGTTGAGTTCACTCCTAATTCAGTGGAGATACGTGAGTTGCATATTGATTCTGTAGTTACAGTTGGGAGAGTAGATCATCAGTCATGACTCTATCTATTTTCTCACTTTGTTCTTGATCCTCCTTCATCTATTTTTCTCACTCACTCTAATGATGTGAGTAAACTATGGCATGAGTGGTTTGGCCATCTTAACTTCTGCTATTTGCATCAGCTCAACTAGCAATGCATGGTCATAGGGTTGCCTTCGGTTCAATTCCCAGGAGGTGTTTGCCAAGGTTGCATTCTTGGCAAGCATCCTAAGGAAATTTTTGACAAAAGTAAGGCATGGAGAGCTTCATAGATACTAGAGTAAGTTCATAGTGATTTGGTTGGTCCATTTCAACATCCTTCTTTTAGCAGGGCCCGATATGTCCTCACATTCATTGATGACTTTTCTCGATACACATGGGTGTACTTTCTCAAATAGAAGTCAGAGGTATTTGATCATTTTCAAGACTTCAAAATTTTTGTAGAAAAGCAATCTGGGAAAGCTATCAAGATTTTTCACACAGACAATGGTGGTGAGTATGTCAACCATCAGTTTGAAAGATTTTGCACTTCAAAAGGGATTGACTTACAAGATTTAGTTCCATACAATCCTCATCAAAATGGTGTTGCAGAATAGAAGAATAGATCCTTGAAGGAAATGGTAAGCTGTATGATTCACTCTAGATCTCTTGCACCGTAGTATTGGGCAGAAGCCATTAACTGTGCTTGTTATATCTAGAACCATGTTCCTCATGAGCCTTGAAGGGAGTTACTCCTTTTGAAGCTTGGAGTGGTCAAAAACCATTAGTTAAGCACTTTTGAGTTTTTGGCTCCCCTACATGGGCCCACATTCCTACAGATAAATGTAAGGCCTTGGATCTGCAAAACAAACCTTGCATATTTGTAGGTTATCCTGATGGTGTGAAGGGTTATCAGTTGCTCCACCCTACTACACATGAGTTATTCATTGAGAGGAGTGTTTAATTTGAGGAGGGATCTTCAAGCTTGCTTTCTATCACTTCTCCAACTCCTTCTACCTTGACATTAGAGTCACTTGGAATACATGACAGATATTCTGATGAGTCAGATTCACCTGAACAATCTTCTACCTCTACTTCTGATGCAGAAAGTGATTCAAAGAACTCACCTCCTTCCTCTCCTAGTCATCATTCAAAGGTTAATGATTCCCCTCCAGGTTCTCCATCTTCCTATCCACTTTGGGCTAAATAGACCTTGCAGTTTGTAGGTGATTGGGTTGGGGATCCATCAGACACCAGGCGAACTCATTCACAATTCCAGGATGCTCTATATGTCTTCATTGCTACTGCCTGAGATCCACAGTCCTTTCATGAGGCTTCTGGTATTCCTGAGTGGGATACAACTATGCAGGAAGAATATAGTTCTTTGATGAGGAACCACACTTGGGATCTTGTCCCTCTTCTTAAAGTAAGAAAACTTGTTCAATGTAAGTGGATCTATCAAATAAAATTTGTAGTAGATGGATCAGTTGACAAACACAAGGCTTGCTTGGTTACCAAAGGATTCTCCTAGGTTCCTAGGATTGACTACTCTAAGACTTTTGTGCTAGTTTCTCGAATGAATTCCATTTGAATTGTTCTTGCCATTGCTGCAGCTAATCATTGGGAAGTGCATTAGATGGATGTGAAGAGTGTTTTTCTTCATGGTGACCTTCATGAGGAGATCTACATAGAGGAGCCATAGGGCTTCCTTCAGGATTCTTCACTTGTATGCCATCTTCAAAAGTCTCTCTATGGCCTCAAACTGGCTCCTCAAGTCTGGTATGCCAAGATGGACTCCTTCCTTCTATAAGTTGGGTTCACTCAGTTCCATTTTGATCATAATGTCTACATTTTGCAACATGGTGATTCACTTCTATTTTTGGTTTTGTATGTTGATGACTTGCTGATCACAAGAAGTTCTTCACCCACCATTAAGGCTGTCAAAGTGGCCCTTCAGGATAGTTTTTTAATGACTGACTTGGGCTTGTTGCATTACTTTCTCAGGATTGAGATCCTTCAATCTCCTTCTGGGATCACCATCACACAATCTAAGTATGCTCTAGATTTACTCTTGAGGTTTCATATGGCTGACTATAAGCCTTCTCTGACTCCCTTCCTTTTCGGAGTCAAACTTGAGGCTCAATGTTCTTCTCCACTTGTTGATGGCACTTTGTACCACCAACTTGTTGGGAGTCTCATTTATCTGACTCATATGAGACCTAACATCTCCTATGTTGTAGGCATGGTCTCTCAATTCATGCAGGAGCCCCTTGAGTTGCACTAGAAAGCAACCAAGTGGATCCTTCACTACATTTAGGGTTCTCATAGTTGTGGGATTCATTGCACAACAGGTATTGAGCTTGATTTGGTGGGCTAAATAGATTCAGATTGGGAAGGTGATTTTGAGGATCGTAAGTCTACTTCAGGGTATAGCTTCTCACTTGGGTCAAGTTTTATTTGTTGGTAGAGCAAAAAGAAGTCTGCTATTGCTCTATCTTCTACTAAGGCTGAGTATCGAGGGGCTGTAAATGCTGCCACTGAGGCCATTTGGCTTCAACATCTTCTCACTAAGTTTGGTATCTAGATTAGATGGCCATCAGTCATATTTTGTGACAACTAGAGTGCCATTCAGATCTCATGGAATTTGGTTCATCATCAATGGACCAAACACATAGAGTTCCACATGCACTACATCTGAGAGCTCATCCATGGTCATGTCATTGACCTTCGCTATTTTCCAACTTCCAAGCAAGCTATTGATATCTTCACCAAACTCTTCACTAAGAGCAAGTTCCTTCATTTGTGAGCTTTGCTGGGGGTTCAAGATGCTTCATCTTTTGGGGGGGCCTCTTCCTCTCACTTGGAGTCTTGACTTTTTTTGGGGGGGTCTCTTTTCTCTCTCTTTTGGAAAATCTTATGTACATGGGTACTTCATCAGGCTTGACTTGTGGGAACCCATTTCTACATTGACCTAAGCTTTGCTTATGGGAGGGGCATGTTAGTGTAGTTTTTTATTTTTCATATTTTGCTAATTTTTTCCTACACTTTTAATAATCTCGCTTAGGTTAATAAAGCATGTCTTATTAGGTGAATGGTTGTGAAGTGTCACCTTCCTACATGTGAGCATCCATTAGCTATCTTGAGAAGATACTTTGCTATCTTTAGTCTAATAGATGGTTGCTCCTCAATGGTTGGTGTTGCCACCTCCTCCCTCTTCCTAGCCTATATAAGCATGCTACCTAGCTTGTATTTGCATCTCTTGTTTTTGCATCCTCTTAATGCTATTTTGCTTCTAGCATTCGCATTACTCTCTTGGAGACTAACTCTATGTTGCTATTTTGATTTTGTATCATTTGCATTCATAGTTTAGATATTTATTCTTTGCACTAGTTTTCTAGGTTATCAATCTTTTCAGATTCTAACAAATAAAAATGTCTCATATCATTCAACATTTCACTAATATCTCTCACAAGCTTTGAGTTATGACCCTCAAAAGATCGATCTCTAAACACACTTAGAGCATCTTGGAGACTCTTTTGTATGAGGTGGCTATAAACATTATAGGCTCTTTGTGGCTAGAAAAATGTTGTCAATAGGACTCACCCACCTATCTAGAGCTAATAGCATTGTTAATTCAATGTCAAGATTAGTGGTTTCAAAATTACAAAGTGATTCACCAATAAATTGAGGCACACTTCAAGTTTTGGCATCAAACGAGATTGTTGTGCCAAATCCAAATGGAATGTGATCTCTTTGAAATGGGATAGGTTATTGTAATCAACATCAGTATCCTATAGAATTTTATGTTTCACCAATAGCGCCCATGAGCTTTGAGTTACGATCCTCAAAATATTGATCTCCAAATGGACTTAGAGCATTTTAGAGACTCTTTGGTATAGGGTGGCAGCGAATATTGCAGACTCTCTGTAGCCAAAAAATGGTTGTCAACAGGGTTCATTTTCCCATCTAGAGATAATGACACGAGAGATTCAATGCCAAGATGAATGGTTTTAAAGTTATGTAGTGATCCACCAATAAACTAAGACATACTACAAGTTTTTCCATCGAGTGAGATAGTTGTGCCAAATCCAAATAGAATATGATCTCTCTAAAATGAGATAGGTTATTGTAAACCTCAAAATCATCATCCTATAGCATTTAACATTTCATCAATAGCCCTCACAAGCTCTAATTTATGACCCTTAGAAGACCAATCTCCAAATGCACTTAGAGCATCTTAGAGACTCTTTCATATGAGGTGGTTGTGAATGTTGCAGGCTCTTTGCAGACATAACAATGGTATCACTAGAATTTGAGGTTTCACTAATATACCCCATGAGCTCTAAGTTATGACCCTTGAAAGACTAATCTCCAAATGCACTTAGAGAATCTTGGAGACTTTTTAGTATGGGGTGGTCATGAACATTGCAGGATCTTCATGGCTAGAAGAAGAGTGTTACAAAGGTTCACCTACACATCTAGAGCTAATGGAATTGACAATTTGATGCCAAGATCATCAATTTAAAAGTTACATAGTAATGTACCAATAAAGTGAGGCACACTACAAGTTTTGGCACCAAGAGAGATTGTTGTGCCAAATCCAAATGGAATGTGATCTCTCTAGAATGAGATAGGCTATTATAGAGCTCAAAATCATTAACCTTTACCATTCAACATTTTACCAATATCCTCCATGAGCTGTGAGTTACAAACTTGAAAAGATCAGTCTCCAAATGCACTTAGAGCATCTTGAAGGCTCTTCGATATGGGGTATGTTGTAGGCTCTTTGTGACTAGTTAAAGGCTGTCACTAGAGTTCACTCACCCATACAAAGCTAATTGCATTGACAATTTGATGCCAAGATCAATGATTCCAAATTTACCTAGTGATACACCAATAAACTAAAGCATACTGCAAGTTTTGGCATTTGACAAGATCATTGTGCCAAATCCAAATGAAATGTGACATCTCTGAAATGAGATAGATATCATAGACCTCAACATCACTATCTTATAGCATTCAATATTTCATTGATAGCTCCGATGAGCTCTAAATTATGACCCTCAAAAAATTAATCTCCATATGCACTTAAAGAATCTTGGAGACTCTTACCTATGTGATGGCCGCAAATGTTGTAGGCTCTCCTTGGTTAGAACAAGGGGTGTTACTAGGGTTCACCTACACATCTAGAGCTAATTGCACTAATGATTTGATATCAAGATCAGTGGTTTCTAAGTTATGTATTGATGCACCAATGAACTGAGGTGCACTACAAGTTTTGGGATCGAGTGAGATCATTGTGCCAAATCCAAATGAAATGTGATCTCTTCAAAGTGAGATCAGTTATTGTCAACATCAACATCACCATCTTGTAGCATTTGAGATTTCACCAATTGCCCCACTAAGCTCTAAGTTAGGACCCTTAGAAGATCAATCTTCAAACACACTTAAAGAAGCTTAGAGACTCTTTTATATAGGGTGGTCTCAAATTTTGTAGGCTCTCTTCAGTTAAAATAAGGTTGTCACTAAAGATCACCCACCCATTTACAGCTAATGGCACTGGCAATTTGTTTCCAAGATTAGCAGTTTCAAAGTTATGTAGTGATGCACCAAGGAACTAAGGCATATTACAAGTTTTGGCAATGAGTGAGATCACTATGCCAAATCCAAATGGAATGTGACCTCTCTAAAATATGATATTTAATTATAAAACTCAACATCACTGTGTTGTAACATTCGATGTTTAATTGATATCCCCCATGAGCTCCAAGTTACAACCTTTAGAAGATCAATCTCCAAATGCACTTAGAGCATCTTGGAGACTCTTTGATATGAGGTGGAAGCAAGAGTTTCAAGCTCTTCATAGCCAAAAAAAGGGTATCACTAAGGTTCACTGGCCCATCTAGAGATAATAGCATAGATGATTTGATGTCAAGAGAAATGATTTCAAAGTTATGTTGTGATATGCTAATGAACTGAGGCACATTGTAAATTTTGGCATCGAGTAAGATCACTGTGCCAAATCCAAAAAAAATGTGATCTCTCCAAAATGAGATATGTTACTTTAGATCTCAACATCAACATCCTATACCATTTGACCTTTTTCCAATAGCCCTTATGAGCTCCAAGTTACGACCCTCAAAAGATCAGTCTCCAAACATTCTTAGAGCATCTTAGAGACTCTTTAGTATGGGGTAGCCATGAATGTTACATAATCTCCATGAATAGAAAAAGGGTTTCAGTAGGGTTAACCTACCCATATGGAGCTAATGGTGCTAAAGATTTGATGCCAAGATCAATGGTTTCAAAGTTACCTTGTGATGCACCAATGAACTGAGGCAAACTACAAGTTTTGGCATCAAGCAAGATTGATGTACCAACTCCACACAAAATGTGATCTCTCTAAAATTAGATAGGTTATTGTAGACCTCAACATCATTGTCCTTTAGCATTTGGAATTTTACCAATATACTCCATGAGTTCGTAGTCACGACCCTCAAAAGATTGATCTCCAAATGCACTTAGAGCATCTTGGAGACTCCTTGATATAAGGTGGTCATGAATGTTGTAGGCTCTCCATGTTTAGAACAAGGGTGTTATTAGGTTTCACCTACCCATTTATAGCTAATGGTGTTGATTATTTTATGCCAAGATTAGTAGTTTCAAAGTTATGCACGGATGTACTAATGAACTGAGGCACGCTACAAGTTTTAGCATCAAGTGAGGTTGTTGTGCAAAATTCAAAATAGAATGTGATCTCTCAAAATGAGATAGCTTATTACTTCAAAATAATAGTCTTTTAGCATTTAATGTTTCAAAAATATCCCCCATGATCTTTTAGTTAGGACCCATAGAAGATTGATCTCCAAGTACAATTAGAGCATCATCGAGACTCTTTGGTATGGGGTGGTTGTGAACATTGCATGCTCTCCATAGCTAGAACAAGGGTGCTACTAGGGTTCACCCACCCATCTAGATCTAATGGAACTAAGGATTCTATGCCAAGATCAATGGTTTCAAAGTTATCTCATAATGCACTAATGAACTAAGGCACACTACAAGTTTTGGCATTGAGCAAGATCATTGTGCCAAATCCAAATGAAATGTGATATCTCTAAAATGAGATAGGTTCTTGTGACCTTGACATAACCATCTTGTATCATTGAATATTTCATCAATAACCCCCATGAGCTTCAATTTATGACCCTTAAAATATCAATCTCCAAATGTACTTAGAGCATCTTAGAGACTCTTTGGTACAAGGTGGCCACAAACATTGCAGGCTCTCTACATAAAAAACAAGGGTGTCACTAGGGTTCACCTACCCATATGGAGCTAATGGAATTGATGATTTGATTCCAATATTAGTGGTTTCAAAGTTATGTAGTGATGCACCAATGAACTAAGGCACACTACAAGTTTTGGCATTGAGGGAGATCATTATGCCAAATCCCAACAAAATGTGATATCTCCAAAATGAGATAAGTTATTGTAGACCTTGAAGTCATCATCCTTTATCATTTTACATATTATCTATAGCCCCTATTAGCTTTGAGTTATGACCCATGAAATATCAATCTCCAAATGCACTTAGAGCATCATGGAGACTATTTGGTACAGGTTGGTCATGAATGATGCATGCTCTTCATAGCTGGAATAAGGGTGTGACTAGGGTTCTCCCATCTAGAGCTAATGCATTTGACTATTCAATGCCAAGATTAATGGTTTCAAAGTTACCTAGTTATGCACCAATGAACTAAGGCACACTACAAGTTTTGGCATCGAGAGAGATTTATTTGCCAAAATAAAATAGAATGTGATCTCTCTTTAATGAGATAGGTTATTGTAGATCTCAAAATCACCATCCTGTATCATTTAAAATTTCATCGATAGCCCCCATGAAATCCAAGTTACGACCCTTAGAAGATCAATCTGCAAATGCACTTAGAGCATCTTAGAGACTCTTTGGTACAAGGTGGACACAAATGTTGCAAGCTCTTCACGATTGGAACAATGGTGTCACTAGAGTTAGTGTTAAGTAAAAACATTAACTTTTAGCTCCCTCAAGTTTTTTTGCATTGGTGATAGTGCAAGTTTGGTCTTAGTATTAAGTAAAAACATCATTCTTTCTTATATTAAATCAACAAGTTTATATTTACAATATCTCAAGTGTTTCGTCATTATTACATCAATACACAACTACCAAAAATCATAGTTTCAAAAATCGTAGTGTCAAAAATCATAGTATTAAAAATAGAATGATTTTTTCTTCAATTTTCTCCTTATTTAGTTTTTATCTTTATGCATGAATACTCTTCATAATATAGCTACATTCCAATATCATAAATAATATCAGTAAGTAATCATATTAAACAAGATAATCATTAGTTTACTAAATCATTATGAACAAAAGAACATAAGTAAATATACCCAGCCGAGTGATATTGTAGGGCCCTCTTTTTGCTTTAGGGTCTCCAATAGGGCTTCATGATTAGCATTAGTAATAGTAAAAAAAGTATTTTATGTTTGGTTTTCCTTGATGCTTCAACAACTTCACATTTGTTGCTATAATAAGATATGAATATATGATAGTTATTTTGAGCTTCTGATAGTCTTCGAATGTGGAAATTCTATTCCTTCTAAGGATGTATGTTCATAGCCATGTTCTAGAAACAAAAACTGAACTAGTAGGATATGTGAATCCATCATCATTTGTAATAGGTTGTGCAAGCTTATGTTTACCTCTTATACAATGTGCTAACCAATAATCTAATTTCTCATCATTCCCCTGTGCTGTAACCAATACAAAGACATGTCTTGACTGAAGAAGATCTGATAGATGGTTATGCTCAACTAGAATTTGCATGTCATCATTTTTGATAGAGGGTATGATAGACAGTGGAGTAATAATGTGGATCCCATGTGTATACCACTTGCTCGACTCATAGTGATCCTAATCACACTAAAAACAACTAGGAAAAAAGAAAGCTAATTGTTGTGTCCAAATGTTCCATCTACTAGAGTTAGAACTCCCTAATGAGTGTATTTTTTATGAATCTCTAATACTAGTACAATCTAATCTATCACCTATGGACCCTTCCACAAAAAACCAAAAGAATCTACGTACTACTGAATCAAGAGTCACCCCTATGGTAATCCTAAAATACACCAATCAACAATGCTATGAGCATCAAGAAGCTTTGATCAAATATTTAGTTCCTCCTTAACTAGATCTCTCTTTACACATGTCCCTGCTTTATTATGTTCCCCTTTCCCATGGCCAAACTAAAAAAAAAATCCAAATATGAGGCACCCCAATCTCTATGTGCATCCTACACAACAAATAAAACATGTGAGCATTCTTGAATTGACCTATACAATTATCTAACCAAATGATATGTCTATCCATATCAATGTCACACTCATGTAAGAAATCAAAATAATTATTAAAACAATGTTGCAAAAACTTGAGAGAGTGAGATCTATCATCAATCATATAAAAAAGATACTCTCTAATAATCTTTTTAGTATCTTCCACACTACTAGGGGCATGTCTATATGCTATATGGACAAAAATAGCAATCTAAATGGAGTTATAATACAAAGATTATGTCTCATTTTGGGGCTACAATGTGTAGTTCTCTACAAAGTCAACAATTGATATAATAATGCCAATGGAAAATATCTCCTTACACATTCTAAATTTTTTATCCAACCATTGAGACCTGTGACTATTCCTTGCATACTTTTAGAAAATATTTTTCTTGAAATTTGACATATAACTAGCCACACTGATTTCTTTTGCAACCAATTCACATCTATTGCCTTCACCACCACTCTTCAATGTTTATTTTCACCATTTCATATACCTTTTTTCCATTATTATCCTCCCAAGATCTTATTTGCATCCCTCATGGAAATATGTGTCAAACTTGGATAAGCCACCATATTGTGAACATTTCTCATTTAAGCAAGCATTTCTATAAAAGAAATATCCATCAACTCTAGGACATTGAGGTCAATTTGTCTATTAGTGACTCACACATAGTCAATAAATAATTGCTACTTTTTTTATTAGTTGTTACCAAGCTTCACAACCTATGTACAATTTATGCTGAGTGTAGCAGTGTTTACCAAGATGTCTAGTACAAGTGATGGAAACTCCAATATTAACCAAGTTCCATAGTATTAACTTAGTTTCATAGATTAAAAAAATTCCATAGTGTTAAATGAGTTAACCATGTTCTCTAGTGTCCACTAAGCTAATAGTGTTAGTGATATGAATCTAGTGTTGACTAAGCCATGGAGTGTCTACCGAGTGATTTAGTATATATCGAGTTTCTTAGTGTTCACCAAGTCACATAGTGCTAATTGAGTTAAAGCTACTTAGAAGTGATTAGTATGAACTAATACTCTTCATTAGCCAAGTGCCAGATGATGTCAAGTGTTGAAAATAGTTGTTGAGTATTAGAACATATCTGAGTTTTCCTTGAGAACCTTAGTTACAACATTTGGGTTGACTATGTGGATTTTGGTGAAACTTGTATTGTATCCAACTCTAGTAAGTTATGATTGGCATTGGTATTTATGTAATGCATTATATCATATCCAAACAAGTATGTAAGCATATCATGAGAAAAACTATGAATTAAAGAAGGCTACAAGAAGTATAAGGGACATCAAAGTATTATCTATCACAACAAGGTGATCATTACAATTCAAGGAATCTCAACTAGCAAATCAGAGATACAAATCAGAGATCAACCACTGGTTCATCCTAAGAGGTGCATCAGTCAAATTCTTTAACAAGGTAGACTTAACATTCTTTGATAAACCTCTTTACCGAGTGCATATGTCATTACAAGGTGGACCTTATAGTCCCTATTACTCCTAACAAGGAAGATCATCAAAAGTGATCAATTGTAAGCCTTAATAGGCCAACTTTATACTATAATAATAAAGCTTGTGGGTATCATCCCCACCCAATTTTGCTTTGTATTTGGAAGGTTTCAGGGTCACCATATCTTATGTCAAATTGTTGTGTATGTTTATTTGCTTTCATTCTTTCATGCATGCAATTAGATCAGAATATTGTATGCAGAATTAATTAATGAAATCATACTAAGTTTTATTGGTTCTTGATTCACCCCCCTTCCCACCCTACCCCCCACTCTCAATAACCTTTCCTCTCACATTTTCAACAATTTTTATTTAGAGCTTTTTTGGTTCTCAGAAAACAAGTTTAACAATTTGAGAAAAGATTAGAGGCAATGGAGGTATATAGCCTGGATAAGGCTAGTGAGAATAAAAACTTGGATCCTAAATTGGCTATTAGGAAACTAAAGAAAAAAAGGAGAAAATCTCTCAATCATTGAAAAGAAGGAAAAATCTTGTAGTAAAAATGAATGAAAATGTCTACACTGAAGAAAGATTTAAAAATATCTATCTAGAAAGAAACTCAAATGAAGCTGATGAAGCAATCAAAGACCTATTGAAAAAGAATTCTAGTCTTTGAGAAGAAGTTAGAAAGATAAAACGAGAACAAGAAATCCAATTAGTAAGATTATGTGAAGCCATGGAAGAAAAATACAAAGCCAAGGAAGAGATAGAAGAAAATAACAATGAAATTCAAAATCTATCCCTTCAACAAAAAAACTTCATTGATCAACTCACAAATGAAAGCGAAGAACTCACAAATCTAAGGTTAGAAAATGAAAGATTATAAAATGATCTAAACAAAAAAAAGAAAACCAATGAAATGATATTGGAATCTCAAGAAAGCATGAATCGGTTGAATAAGAAAAATTAGTATAGACATAAAGGCAAAGAAGGACTAGGATACATAGAATAAGGTGAATCATCCAAGCAATGATCTCAAAAGAATCAAAGGCCTACCTACAATCATTGTGGTAAGATAGGTCATACATCAAACAAATATTGGAGTAATGGTAAAGAAAAATTCAATGGAAAGTATTACAACTACAATAAGCATGATCATAGAGAAAATGAATGCAAGGAGAAACCTAAGTTTGAAGGTAAATTTCATGATTGCAAGAAAAAAGGACACAAATCTTCTAAATGCAAAACCAAGATATTAAATCCAACAAAATAGATTGTAAAAGAAATATTTTGATGGAATTACAAGATTTGGTGTAGATGCCACTACTATGGTGAATTTGGGCATATTGGAGAAAATATAAGGAAAAGAGATACTACTAAAAGATGCTTTATTTTTATAGAATTTGGACATCTTGCCAAGAAATATATGAACACAAGAAGAATTAAAGATGAAAAGAAAGCCAAAGCTAATAATATCAGAAAGAAAATGAAGCAACAATGGATACCAAAATCTTCTAAGAATGCAAGTTTGAGTCATGAATCATATGTCACTCAAGAGTTGGGTGACTCAAGCCACAACTTGAATCCCTATGGGAATAATTGGAACTTAGAATTTGAAGTAGACATCTCTCATCAATTCTATGTAGCAAGAAGAAGAGATCCATATCAAAATTTAAGATGCACAAGGATCACTAAGTGGTCATGGAAATCATACACATTGCCAAACTAGGTCAGGTTGCAAGACCCTAGCGAGCAAGGTCGAGAGACACTAAAGTATTGAATATGGAAACTAAGTGATAATGATTATGTCAAGCTATGAATGTCTACTAAGCATTAAAAGATAAACCAAGTTGAAGATAGCCTGTCACCCAATAAAAAAATGTACCGAGAATTAGTGGTGATTGTAAAGAGGAAATTTGTTAAAAGGAGGAAAGTGAATGAATTATTTCACATAAATTTCCAGAGCTAGTTGAGAAGAATGATTTTAGAGATTAAGAATGATTTGAGTGTTTTTTGTTGAAGAAATTTTGAGTTTTCCTAAATCCTATTGAGAATGGGGTCTTCTAGCAGTAAAACCAAAAGGGGGTTCGACATTTTGGTTTGTGCAATTGATTGCAAGGCACCAAACTTAAAACTTAGTCTGGGAATTGCAAAAATGCTAGACCTAGCTAGTACACAATTGTACGTTATTTCTCATACATGATATCTATTCATCTTATACATGTTCTATCCAAATTCTAGGCACTCATGAGATGAATGAAGCATTGAACGAGTTATGTGTGAATGGCATTCTAAAACCTAATCATCAACATCTTGAAGCTAAGGGCTTAACTTATATTTCACATATGCCAAGGAAATTTCAGTCATAATGGATAATATTTATCCTGAGCCAAGTTCACAATGGAAATTTATGGTTAGACCAACACATTCTAATCACAAGGAAAATGATTCACAAAATTATTATTCTTCCAATGTTAGACAAAGAAAAAGTGCCCAAAACCCTAGGTTAGATGCAACTAGAGAAAAAAACCCTTGTCGAGTGGGATGGTAGAGGAATTAAAATTAGCAATATGAAAGACATGGAATAAAATTTTTGGAATCCATATCATTGCTCATAAATTCTACAACTCTAGTTGTCTCAACAATGTATTTTGTGAAGTAATTGATCTAGCTCTCAAAGTAGTGAAGAATAGCATGTCATTTGACCTTATCAAGTTGTTATTGAATCAATTCAATAAGAACATGGAAAGCATCAGAGGTTCCAAGAATAATGTGTGTAAGTTTGGTTCACTCTTGACTTGTCTATTTTCCTTTGTTTGAAAATTATTCCCTTCTAAAGGCTCAATAGTATGGAGAAAAGATGTCCCTATTTTATATCAAATAAACGAGTATATAGTAGAAATGAGTGAAAACTTTGATAGCATCATGGACAATTACTTTGAAATATTTAAAGAGAAGATATAGAATAGATATAGGATACTTATGAAGCTTGTAGAAGACTACAAGGATGATATCTTTTTATGGTAGATTGTGACAAGGTATATATTTAGGTAGTCAGGCCTAGAATAGGATGGGTTAAACCTCTAGAGTATGAGTTTAACATAGATGAAACCAAAGATATCATTGAGGCTCTATTGAATGAGCCTATGGATTCTAAAGCACCATATTTTGGGACTTATGAAGAAGCAAGGAAAGAATAGAACTTGAACTTAAGTTCCTCAAGTACTTATCAAAGGAAGAAAGAGGATAACTATGAAACTAAAACAAGCAAGTTCTACTCTCCTACTAATAGAAGGAAAAGGTGACAATGTGGAAGAAGACAATGCAAAGGATGAAGACAAGGAATCCAAATTTGAGGAAGAACAACCTATAAGAAAGAAAGGTAAGGTTATCATAGCAACCTACCAAGTCATCCACTATTGTATTCACAAGAAGGGCACAAAAATATAGGAAGAAATTGAAGTTAGGTGAGGAAGATTCTGAGAAAATTATCTTCAAAAGACCTCCACCTACAGTTCGAGAAAATTTAAAGGAATTGGAAGAAGGAGCTAGCATTGAAAATTTCAAATCTCTTAGATATGAGACTAGGAATGTAGATGAAAAATATTAGATAGAGGACATGGTTATGTTGAAATTGGGATATGGAAGTACTCACCAAATTAGCTATACAAAAAATTCCTAATGAGCCTATGCAAGTAATCAAGCCTAGATGGAAGAATGAAAAGAAGACTATAAAATACATCTGTGAACAAACTATGAGGCAACTCATGTTGAGTCTTAGTGAAAAGGAGGTGAAATAATCTTTGAAAAAAATTAAGAAAAATTCACTCTTAAATTAAACACATGTATAATATTGATAAATAACATGGAATATGTAGTGAAGGAAACCACAACTACAAGGAAGACTATTTACAAACTACATCAACCTAGTGATTTTGTTGTTCATGTTAATGATAAAGATGATGATGAGGAAGAAGTGTGGAAACAAAAGATGATGAAGAAGATGATGTAAATTTGGATGATAAGGAGGAAGAATATGAAACTACTAGAGGAAGTCTTCCAAAGATTCAAATCATTTAGGAAATTGATGCATAAAAGATTTCAACAACAGTAATGGCTTCATTTCCTCATTCTCCGAGAAAAGCCTTAGTGCAATATAGCTTCAAGAAAGCTTCTATTGAGTTGGTTGTGACTACCACTAAAACAACATACACCCAACCAAGATCAAGACCTATTCATCTAGGTATTCCATCAATTTAAGCGGCCAACACTTCACTTATTGAGTAGCAAGTGCCTCCATCATCAAGTTTTATCATGCAACAATAAGGTATTTCTACTATCAGTTCCATATCTACATTTGTTGCTAGCCCCTTTGCTTCTACTATTGTTTCTATTCCTAATATAGTTGTTGGAAATATAAGAGGAGTAACTAAGAGGGGAGGGGTGAATTAGTTACCACAAAAATAAATCCCAGATCCTTCACATGTCAATACAAAGAAAAACTCTATAAACCATATTCTATTGTTACTTGGCAAACACATAGGCATTTGGTTAACACTAAGAAATGTTGTAACTTGACAAATGCTTATCATGAAAATTTTAAGATATTATGTATGATTAATCTTACTTTGACTTAGTTGAATACACATAAAAGAAATAAGATGAACACAATTGATACCAAGATTTAATGTGGAAACCCAATTTGGGAAAACCCACCAATTGCAACTAGTTACTGATTTTCACTCTTCTAAACTAATCCCTATTAGGAGCCAACCCTATTAAAGGTTACAAAACACACTGTTAGGTGTGACCTTGTTAGAGGATTTGATCAGCCTATTAGGAGTGGCCTTGTTAGAGGTCTTTAAACACATCAATAGAAATATCACTTTGTTAGAGGATTTACAAATAGTTGTTAAGAAAATTTTCTTAAGAAATTTAGATCAATACTACAATGGTTAGAAGGTGGAAATGAGATGACCTAATTTTTGATGCAACTAAATTGCTGATTACAGATCTCAATTCTAGCCTATATACTTGATTCTTTGTGATCGAATGTATCTTTGCAGCTCAACAAGCATATTTTTCTTATCCTTCTAATTAACTTCTTCTAGGCATCATAAAATATTCAATAGTGTTCCACACATTCAATCCTAAACTTGATTTTATATTTATATCTTATACATTGTCAAGTTAGCTTGAAAATAACTTAAAATAATTAATGTTCATCTCCTAAGTTAGCTAGAACAAATAAACAATTCAATTGAACTCAATATGTCAAAACAAGAAAATTCTTCATTAGCGAACCCTGCTCAATAGATATTAACTCAAAGAATTTTTCCTATGTTAACCAAGTGAACTAGGTTAACACTCAATATTCACAAAGTTCCTTTGGTAACCAAGTGAGCTAGTTTGACACTAGTTCCATCCAACATTTTCTTTTAACCAAGTGAACTCAGTTAACATTGAATATTCACAAAGTTCCTTTGGTAACAGGTGACCTTGGTTAACACTCATTCCATCCAACATTCCCTTCATTTATTGAGTGAGCTTAGTTATCACCCAACTTCTATAAACTTTTCTTTTTCACCCAAGTGAACTTGGTAGACACTGTCTTCTGAACTAGGCAAACTCTAGAATGTTCAGTAGACACGAGAAATTTTCTTCAATGCTTAAGTGAGCTCGACATAAACTGACCAAAAATGATATGACATTTTTTGTAACATTGAAGACAATACACAATTAATCAATTATTTCTAACAATCTCCTTCTTTGGCATTGATGGCAACACATGTCATAATGTAATGAAATTTTAGAGCAAGAATAAAATAAGAAACATCTCCTTAGTTTCATTCTGATTCTCATCCATGAGACCTCCCTATATTAATGTGAACTCTGTCTACCTTTAGTTTCTTCCTCTATCACCAAAACCCTAGCTTCAACATCTTATTCTAATAGAAAAATCTATCTTTGATATTATACTAAGTTCATTCTCCCTCTTTTGATATCTCTTTTTCTGATGACTGAATGAAATTTCCCTTTTAAGAAATTCTTTGTAACATGACAATAAACTTCTTCCTCTTTGACATCTCATGCCAAAGACAATATTCAGTGAATTTTGTTGGTGTAAATAAGTATTTACTATTTACACGTACTTAAGTTTACTTAGGTTAATGCATATTCTAATATTTATTTATTAATCACCTAGGAGTATGTGCACTCTTATGAGTTTCCATGTTGACAACATAGGGGTCTGCACCTCTTTTATGCACATGTTGTCTACAACACAGGAGTTAGCACACTAAATAAGCACATGGTTTCTACAACCTTCTCATTATTATCCACTCATCTAGAATGTTGGATAAGGTGTGTGCTTACTTGTTAATGCTTATTTTATCTCCTAGTCATTTCTAGATACATTCTAGGTGCTTCCTGAGAGGCCTTTATATACAGGCACTCCTAGTGTGTTTGTACATACTGAATAGAGCAATGTGTTAGGACATACTTTGAGTAATTGATCATATCCATTTTTGGTCTACAGTTGTGCTTGTATTGAGTTCTACAATCTTGGGGGAATCTTTTCCTAAGGAAAATTCTTACATGGTATCAGAGCTCTTGGAAAATTCCTCTTCACAAAGTCATTCGAGATCATCATCTTGCTTCAGCACTGTAGCTCAACTTTAGAGTATTATAGAAATTGGGAGTATCTAGAGCTAGATCTGACCTCACCATTGCATCCAGAATGTTGAATCAGTGAAAATTGGCTATAAGTTCACCTACCCTAGGCCAAAGTCAATTTTGAGGCAATTTTTTTTCCAAATCAACACCCAAAGGGCCGATTTGCAATTTTGGTATGATCATTTCAGATCTGTATATTTAATTTTTAGATCTAAATTTTTTTTTATCTACATCTCTACTAATCTTTTTAGATCTGCATTATTTTCCAAATTTTTTGGGACATTAGGCTATAGGCAAGATTTTTTGCATGTGAAGATTGGTGCTTGTTGGTGCAAATCAAATATTTGCATCACAATTAGAAGGTCAAAAAACCCCCAAATCAAATTTTATTTCATCCAAATTGGACATTAGAGGAAAAATCTAGAGCCATTTGATTTTTAAATGCATGACCGTGATTCAAGAAAAATAACAACAATAATGATTTTCAAATAGCAATATCTCCCTCATACAAACTCATTTTTTCAAGCAATTTTTTTGTTTTGGGATAGAATTTCATGATCTACACAATGGTGCAAGTTGTTTGAGATCTCTATTCTTGAATTTTTCTACAAGTCATAAATCTCAATTTTTGCCACTTCAAATGCTCAGTACGAGCTCATTAGGACACATAATCAGGTTCCATTTTTTTTTAAAGTGCTTTTTTTTGTCTACTTTCCAGATCTACAATTAGATTATAAGTTATGTAGATAGAAATACTACTTTTAGAAATAGGCCCTAAATTGACAAGTGGCTATAGAGTGCTAAAATCATACATTAGGGAGGGTTTCTTTGATTTGCTTTGATTCTTTGGAGGTTACATTGATTGGTCCATCATGGAAGAGGAGTATTGTCCCACATGTTGATATGGAATTAGACCCAAGTTGACAAACTGCAACTATTATACATGGAGGGGTACACTTCTTGATCATCTTAGAAGAGAGCATAAGGAAGTATTTCCTTATTTATGTCCTAATGACTTAATCACTGAGAAATAATAGGAACTTGAAGGTAGACTAATTGTTATCATTCTTAATAGTCTCTCTCCTTTTGATCGTCATAAGTTGATTGTAAAGATATGGCCACCACATGATTATTGGATGTATCTTTGAAAGAAGTATGGAGATCCAGACATTCCTCCATTTCCAGAAGACATCCTACCTCTAGTTGTTGTTGTATCCTCTTTAGATGAGATCACACCTCCAGCTCATGTTGCTCCTATTGATCCTATTCCAGCCACATATGCTTCTGATTTAGTGCAGTAGGACCCTTCAAGTCTTCCTACTTTACCTTCATGTAATGACTCCCTTCCTACCCTTGCAAGCCTATTCATGGAGTCTCACATTGAAGATGTGGCATACATCCTAGATGACATTTGTCTTCTTTTTGAGGAAAATTGTTTTGCCATAGTGATAGATTCATGTACTTTAGCACGATAGAGTACACTTTGTCTTCTAGGTGATGACTTCTTGCCAAACATTTCAACTTTATTTATAGAGTCACACACAACATATTTGGAAGACTTCTTTGATGATCTACCACTTCTCTTTACTAAGGATGATCCTTCTATAGTTTTTGCAAGGGCCCACTTTGACCCTCATGTCCATTCTCTACATGACCAGTCTTTATAGGTTGGCATGATTGTGGATACTTATGTACAACATCTACAAGAGGTCTCTTCATCAATTGAGAAGACTATTGGTTTCCTAAACCAAGTTCAACATTCACTCCTTGTTCAATTTGTACTTGTTCTCAGCAATTTTGGAGGTCAACATTGACACAAGGACACTTGAATAGGTTTCAGCAACACTATTCATCATAAAGATTCTCTCTCCATCTAGGGAATGTATCTCATAGGTACCCTTTTATTTGTTTCTTCTAGAGGGGAGGATCATTATCCAAAGGTCATGGATCAGCTTCTACATCAGAGCATTTCTCACTAATTGACACACTACTTTTAGTGGGGGGGACTACCTTGTCTCCTTCTTCTCCTTTTTTTGGGGGGGGAGAGGGGGGACTTTTTTTCTCTTAGGAGGTTTTTTCCTTCTCCTTATTCACTTATGTATATACTGGATGCATGTCGTAATGGGGGGGTCTTGATTACTCCATCCATCAATACATCCCCTTTCATCTCTCTTTTTGGTGGAGGGTTTTTCCCATGAGGTTTTTCCTCTTTCCTCGCTTTATGAGAGATTTGCATCTTCATTATGTACACGGGTACCTAACATGGCCTAGTAGTCAGGAATCATCATGCATTTCATCCTAGCATTGGTAAGCTTAAGGGCATTCCCCTAAGTTTCATTCAAGGGGGGGGGGGGGGGGGGGGTGGGTGTGTTGGTGTAAATAAGTATTTACTATTTACACTTACTTAAGTTTACTTAGGTTAATGCATATTTTAATATTTATTTATTAGACACCTAGGAGTATGTGCACTCTTGTGATTTGTCATGTTGACAACATAGGGGTCCACACCTCTTTTATGCACATGTTGTCTACAACATAGGAGTTAGCAAACTAAATAAGCACATGGTGTCTACAACCTTCTCATTCTTATCCACTCATCTAGAATGTTGGATAAGGTGTGTGCTTAATTGTTAAAGCTTATCTTATCTCCTAATTATTTCTATAGGCATTCTAGGTGCTTCTTGAGAGGCATTTATATACAGGTACTCCTAGTGTGTTTGTACATACTAAATAGAGCAATATATTAGGACATACTCTGAGTAATTGATCATATCCATTTTTGGTCTATAGTTGTGCTTGTTTTGAGTTCTACGATCTTGGGTGAATCTTTCTCTAAGGAAAATTCTTACAAATTTTAATGTACCTTATGTACTGATTCATTTGCAATGTTCCCTTGTCAATACTGCATCAACTGATTGATCTTCAATATGCTCTGGATGATGCATAACTAAACTTCATTTAGTGAGCTTCAAATAGGGGAATGACCCCTAACTTACTTCTTAGATACATAAATGCATCCTTAGGTAATGTCTTAGTGAATATATCTATAATTTGTTCTTTACTATTAACATATTCCAATCTTACCTCTTTATCGTGTACCAATTCTCTAAAAAAATGATATTTTATAACAATGTGTTTTGTTTTCGTATGCATCATAGGATTATTTGATATATTAATTGTACTATTTTTATCACAAAAGATAGCCACTAGACCCTTGATTTCTATCTTAATACCTACCAAAAATTGCTTGAACCAAACAATATTTGAACAATTAACTGTAGCTACCACATATTCTACATCTGTTGTGGACTGAGAAATACAATTTTTTTTCTTGCTTTTCCAAGACACTAGTATTTTACCAAGAAAAAATGCTCCACCACTGGTGCTTTTCTATCCTTAACATTTTCTACCCAATCAGCATTTGTGAATGCTTTGAAATCAAAATTCCCTCTTTTTTTGTATCATATACCATACACTTCAATACCTTTTAGATATCTCATGATTATTTTGATCTCCATCATGTGATTTTCTTTGAGATTTTGTGAGAATCTTTCCACCACACAAATTGATAATGCAATATTAGGCTTTATGTGCACTACATACTGCATTTTCCAATCATTGGTCTATATGTGGTCTAATCTACCTCCTTGGAATTATCATTTTTTGAAAGCTTATGTCTAGTAGACATAGGAGTTCCAACTGGTCTTGAATCTTCCATTTGAAACTTCTTTAGTATCTCCTTCATATATTTAGATTGAGTAATGTAGATACCATCTTTCTTCTGTTGGATCTAAAATTCAACAAATAATTGTATCTCTAGACATGGACATCTCAAATTCTTTGCTCATTTCTTCTAAAAATTCTTTTCACAAGTCATCGTTTTCTATAAATAAAGTGTCCTCCACAAATATCTTTGTCAGCACAATCTTCTTGTCTAGTCCTTATTTGATATAAAGACTATCATTATCATTTGGTCTTTGAAAACCAATCTTTATCAAGTAGTTATGAAGTCTTTTATACCAAACTCTTGTTGGAAATATTCAAGATATGATAGGTTACTGAGAGGGGAGGGGTGAATCAGTAACTTCAAAACTTTAAACAATTCAACACTTTAACCATTCATCATTCATTTATCTAATCTATTGCTTAATGAGAAATCAAACATCCATAACACATGTACATAGTGATTTGGTGACCCAGAAACCTTCCAAATAGAAAGTAAAACTGGGATGGGGATGATACCCACAAAACTTCATTACTACAGTATGAAGTTGGCCTGTTAAGGCTTACATTGACCACTTCTAGTGATCTGCCCTGTTAGGAGCATAAAGGACTGCTAGGTCCACCTTGTTAGAGGATTTACAAACATACACTGAAGTATGCACTCTATTAGAAGATTTATACAAAGACTATTAAGTCTACCCTATTAAAGGATTTACAAAACTGATTCACCTATTAGGATGAAACAGTGGATCTACTTACAAACTTGATTTGCTACTTATATCCTTGAAGTATATATCACCTTTTGTGATTGATGAATCATTCCTGCTCCTTGTAGACCTTGCTGAATACTCTGCTCTTCTATTGATTCACTTTCATTCTTCTCAAAACATTACATGTCTCTCTTGATACTCCTTTTTTTATCACATCTCATTCTTTTTCTAATTGCAAATGATATAATAGATTACATATATACCATTCCAATCATTAAAATTACAAGGTCGGCTAAAACAAAAGTGAAAAAAAAATTACTGAGTCAGCCAAATAGTAAATAACTTGGGTTCACTGAACTGACTCAGTGACCTTTTAATACTCGGCATCCACTGCATTACTCGGCATCGTCATGCACTCAGTAGAAGTGAAGGCTCAGTCCATACTAATCACCTAACATAGTTATGAACTCGATAACCATTGGAGACTTGGTAGATGTAGTGTCACTCGATAAAAATTGAATCCTTCATTTACCTTTCTTCCAATCATTAAACACTGTGCTTGCATCACTCGGTAGGCACTGTGCTTTCATCACTCGGTAGGCACTCTGCTTTCATCACTCGGTAGACACTGTGCTTCCATCACTTGGTAAACATTGTGAAGTTTGGTGAACACTGTAAACTTAGTAGACACTATTGGATTGCACATTCACTCGGTAGCTATACTCAGCTCAGTTAATACTTGAATGCTCAGTGTGAACTGCGAAGCTCGATTAACACTTAGAATGTTCGGTGTGAACTATGAAGCTCGGTTAACACTATGGACTGAGTGATGAGCTCGGTAGCTATACTAATATAGATAAGTGTTGTCACTAATGGAAATAATAACTTAATGCCAACAATCTCTCCCTTTGGCATTAGTGACAAAAAGACTTATAAGCCAAAACATATGTACACAGCCTGACTGAATGAATTTCGGTTGCATATACATTTTTATATACAAAGATACTTATGTACACATGCTAACTCAAATGAGTGCTAACTCCCCCTATCACTTATAGTGATGACTCTCCTCATTTATTATGCCAAATCTCTAAATCTCTAAATCTCTCCCCCTTTTTGACAATAATGCCAAAGGACTGGATATGTACAATTTATATGGCTACACCAAAATGAGATAGAAATTCTTGATGTACCTTAAGAATAGTTGCAAAAGTACTATCCAATGTCTGTTGTAGAATCTAACAAGTGGAGAGGGCAGTTTGAACTTCTGCCGGTAATTGGATCAAGTGATCAACCACTGAGAAGTTTTGATCTTGGACCAATTTTTTGCAATGTACAAGATGTTTTTGCATTGTGTCCATGATAGGAAGGATCATGTTCTAGATGTATATGAGTGTAGACTGGATCCTTGCTTCCGCTCTCAATAATTCTTCTTGAACATTTGCCAAATATCTAATCTTGGTGTGATGGGAGGTTGTGGAGGAGGAGTCCACCTTCAAATTTGATGCACTTGATTGTGTATCAATGTCAATCTTATTTAGCTTATCTTTTATTTCTTTGGTGAAGCTAGAAACATCACAAAGTTTAGCAAAAAGAGATGCAACATTATTAAAAGAATTTTCAAAATTTTCCAAAAATGTTGACAATTCAACTTGCTTTATTGCTATCTTTTGAGCAATGTTATCTAGCACCTTATTATCAAATTTATTTTCTTCTTTCTCAATAAGTTTTTCTTGTCCAGAAGAATCGTCATTGAATTTCTATACAACCTCTTCTAACTGAATCAAAATGTGTTGAGTAGAATCTACTTCAACACCTATAGCATCTGCAATAATATTCTTGGCATTCTCAATTATTCTGTATTCCTTATCCCTTTCAGACCTTAATTGCTTCTATGTAGCTTTCATCTCTATTAGTTGACTAGAAAACCTCATCTCTTCAATGGTAGCATTTTCATAGTCAATCTTTGGAATTACTATCTCTGTGTCTAAGTCAATATCTTCTGGAATTTCCTTTCCAATGATTAGAATTCTTAATGGATGCTTTTGTTTGACTTTTTTGATGATTGATTTGACCTTAGGAATAGACACAATAGTGGAGATGGAAGGACTAGTAGTAAAAACTAAGATAGGACTTGAGGATTGAATGCCAATAGAAGTATTAGCCGGATCAAAAATTGGAATACTTCCCAAAAATGATGATACACTTAGTATAATAGTATCTAAACTAATTGGATTTAGAGTAGATGCAGATAATGCTGAAAAAATTGTAGAACTAGCTAGAACTGATGAAAACAAAATTGTGGAACTTATGGGTGCACTTATTGTTGATGAAGGAATTGAGGAGGCTGGCTCGGTAGCTAAAGAAGTGACAGTCAGCTCAGTAGATGAAGTTCTTGGCACCTCTATTTTAGATACCTGGAGCTGGGAGGTGGCCAGTGAAGATTGAGCAATTGATGTGACTATTGTGCTCACAATCTCACTTGCAAAAGTTGTCTCCATAGTGGATGTAATGGTCTTTGGTGGAGAGTGAGGAAGGGATGCAATCACTTCTGCTACAATTTTAACTGGATTTTCTTCTTCCTCATTTTCTTCTTCCTCCTTGTCTTCTTCCTCCTTATCTTATTCCTCCTTTTCTTCCATAAGTGCATGCAACTCTCCTTGAGTAACTGTGATGGATGGAGTGCTCTCAAAATCATCATCATCACTGCTATCATCATCCTTGATCTCCACTGGATCTTCACTGGGCTTTTACAGATGATATATATTTTTCCACATGTTTGTTAAATCATTCAAAATATGCTCAATTTCTTTAACTAAGATCAAACATGTGTGAAATCTTATCATCATTTTACCTTCATGGTTTTTCATTGCTGCCTTTATTTCTGCTCCAGTGAGACTTAGGTAAAAGATTCTTTAGAGATTTCTCATATATGTCTTTAACCATTTGGGTGGCTGACTCCCATCTTGGTTGCAATCTCTCCAATAGTTCTTTGGATATTTGAGAGGCAAGCTAGTTTAGGGAGTATTTCCATTTACCCATCTTGTTGAATACCAGTTCCTCAATCTACATTTTCTTAGCATTAGTTCTTGTTTCAAATTTCAATGCCTTGAAATTTGTGATGCTAGCTTCTTCTTCTAATTTTTTAAGCCTTTCCTCAAATGTGGGTGGAGGCTTGACCAATATAGGTTCTTGCTTTCCTTTTCTGGTTCTTTTGGTGAATACTGCAGTGGTCTTTTCCTTAGGTTTGGTAATGGTTACCTTACGTTTCTTCTTTGGCTGTTCCTCTTCAGATTCATGTTTTTTTTTTTTCTTCTTCTCCTTCTTCTTCATCATCATCTTCTTCATCCTCACCTTTTCCCTTGGTAAGCATAAGAGGAACAGTAGCAGTCTTTAATTTTTCTATCTTCCTCTTGTCTTTGCTTATGGTCTAGGGTAGCTTGATTTCAAGCTCAATTCTGGCCTTTGCCTCATCATATGTTTTGAAGATTGGTTGCCTTGGGTCTACTAGCTCATTGACTAGTGCTTCAATGATATCCCTAGCCTCATCAATATTTACCTCATAAGGAAGAGGTTTTACCCATGCAGCTCGAGGTTTGACTGCCTGAATATATACCTTATCACAGTCAACCATAAAACATACATCATCGATTTAGTCTTCAACTAATTCTGGTGGGATCTAGAACTTGTTATTCATTCTCTCCTTGAAATATTCAAAATAATTTTCCATAATGCTTTCAAAATTTTCACCCATTTCAGCTACAAACTCATTAATCTGATAAAGAATGGGAATGTCTTTTCTCCATACTATTGTTCCTTTTGATTGAAAGAATTTTTGAACATAGAAAAATAAATAGATCAATAGAGAGCTGAATTTACAAGGATTGTTCTTTGAGGTCCTTATGCTATCCATATTTTTATTCAATTGTCTCAATAATAATTCTAACAGATCAAATTCAAGGTTCTTCTTTACAATTTTGAAGGCCAAATCCACAGCTTCACAAGGTACATTATTCAATCGACTGGAGCTATAGATTTTTTGGGCAATGACATGAATGCCAAATCTTAGTTCGACATTTGATATAGTGGTGACCTTTAAACCACTATCATTCCACTCGGCTAGGGTTTGCTTCTATAGCTCTTACTAACCTAGGGTTTTGGTAGTTTTTGCCTTGCTAAGCATAGGGAGACTCATGATTTTGTGAATCATTTTCTTTGTGATTAACATTGGTTGCTCTAACCAAAGTTGCCCATTGTGCACTTGACTCAAAATATACCTAATCCATTTGGTTTGGAACTTCTAGGCATATGCGAGATATGAGTCAAACCTTTGGTTTCAAGATGCTTGAATTCAAGTTTCAAAGAGCCATCTACACACATTTCTCCTAGGGCATTGTCCATCTCTAGGTTTCTAATTTCTTGAATAGAACATTTGAAATGAGTGCGAATATCATTGATAAGAAGTACCTTAGGTGGAATTTTTGATTGAGCTCCATTCGAGTCGAGTGATTCTGCAATGGCCAAAACAATCTTGAAGTTGGGCACTTTCCATTTTGTACCCTTTACCAACATTTCTAAACTTCTTTTTTCCTTGGTGCCACTGCTACTCCTAGATGCCATTGCTGCTCGATAAGTGTAATAAAATTCTAAATAGTTTTTCTACTTTAAAATTGCTTGAAATCGCTTGGAGTTTTCTTGGGAATCACTGGAAATTTCTTAGCTCTAAAATCACGATGAAGAATGAAATCAAATTCTTCCCTTTTGATGAAATATTTCCATAAATGCTTGGTATGAAGGTAGCTACGATGACATAGTGTTTGACAGGCTATCATTCATTTGCTCAGTATAAGCTTGCAACTTGATGATTGAACAAAACTTTTAGTTGTTACTGACCTAGCTTGATAAGGTGTTCAACCGACTTCCCTCGGTAGATGCAACTCGACAAAAGATATGTTTTCTTTGATCTTCATGTATCTAGAATATTGATTTGATCATTCCACTTTCTTGCATTTGGAATTGCTCTAGATATTGCTTGATGATATAGTTTCAGATCCTTTATGAATCTAATTGGAAATGATGGAGTCACCCACTTCTTGAGTGACATTGCCATCACTTGAACTATCTTGCTTGGTAGATTTTGGAATCCACTATTGTCTCATTTTCTTTCAAATGTTTTTAGCTTTAGCCTTCTTTTCATCTTCAACTCTTCCTATATTCATGCAATTTTTAGCTATATGAATGAGTTTAGTGCATATATAACATCTTACTGTTGTGTCTCTTTTCCTCAAGTGATGCCTTGACCAGTCTTTGCCTATGTGTTCATATTCTCCACAATAATGACATCTACACCAAGTATTGTAATCCCATCCAAAGATTACTTTAACAAGTTGTTCAACTGGATTGAATGATTTGAATTTGCATTGGAATGCCTTGTGACCATGCTTCTTGCACTTGTGACAATTACCTTCAAATTTTGGTTTCTCCTTGCATTCATTACCTTTATGACCGTGCTATCTACAATTGTAGCGTTTACCATTGAAATTACCTTTTCCATTACTCCAACACTTGTTTGATGTGTGACCTAGCTTACCACAGTGATTGCATGTAGGTCTTTGATTCCTTTGGGCACCTTGTTTGGAGGTTTCACCTTCTTCCTTGTAACCAAGTCCAGCTTTGCCTTTTTGTCTATGAAGATTTTGCTCACTTTGCTGATTTAATTGAGTCATGTCTGCTTGAGATTTTATCATTCTCTCATTGATTTGCTTTTTAGTGATCAAGTCATTCCTTAGATTTTCATTTTTAGATCTTAGATTTATGATTTCTTCATTTTCATTAGATAGTTGATTTACAAGATCTTCATGCTGAAGGGATTGACTATTTCTTACTTCTAAGTCTTCATTTGCCTTGTCTCTCTGTTCCACAACTTCACATAGCCTAATTGATTGAATTTCTTACTCTCTTTTGAGCTTTCTTACTTCTTCCTACAGAGAACCATTCTTTGCTAGGAGTTCCTTAATTGCCTCATTAGCTTCATTTGAAATGCTTAAAGGTAAAAGGTCTTCAATATTTTCTTCAACATACTGATGATCATTCATTTTTCTTGCAAGTTCCTTCCTTCTCTTTAGGGATTGAGAGAGATGCTCCTTAGCTTCTTTGAGTTGAGCCATGGTTAATTCTAGATCTAGCTTTTCATTTTCAATAGGTTTGTCAAGTCTGAATATCTCCATTATCCTTGATCTTTGCTCAAGCTGTCAAACTTTATCCTGAGAACCACAAAGCTCTAATACCAATTGTTGGAAATATTCAAGATATGATAGGTTATTGAGAGGGGAGGGGTGAATCAGTAACTTCAAAATGTTAAACAATTTAGCACTTCAACCATTCATCATTCATTCATCTAATCTACTACTTAATGAGAAATAAAACATCCATAACACATGTACACAGTGATTTGGTGACCCAGAAACCTTCCAAATAGAAAGTAAAACTGGGGTGGAGATGATACCCACAAAACTTCATTACTACAGTATGAAGTTGGCCTGTTAAGGCTTACATTGACCACTTTTGGTGATCTGCCCTATTAGGAGCATAAAGGACTACTAGGTCCACCTTGTTAGAGGATTTACAAATATACACTAAAGTATGCACTCTGTTAGGAGATTTATACAAAGATTGTTAAGTCTACCTTGTTAAAGGATTTACAAAACTGATTCACCTGTTAGGATGAAATAGTGGATCTACTTACAAACTTGATTTTTTGATTAGATCCTTGAAGTATATATCACCTTTTGTGACTGATGAATCATTCCTACTCCTTGTAGACCTTGCTGAATACTCTACTCTTCTATTGATTCACTTTCATTCTTCTCAAAACATTACATGTCTCTCTTGATACTCCTTTTTTTATCAGATCTCATTCTTTTTCTAATTACAAATGATATAATACATTACATATATACCATTCCAATCATTACAACTACAAGGTCGACTAAAACACAAGTGAACAAAATATTACTGAGTCGGCCAAACAGTAAATAACTCAGGTTCACTGAATTGACTCGGTGACTTTTTGATACTTGGTATCCAATGCATTACTTGGCATCATCATGCACTCGATAGAAGTGAAGGCTCAGTCTATACTAATCACTTGACGTAGTTCTAAACTTGATAACCATTGGAGATTTAGTAGATGTAGTGTCACTCAATAAAAACTTAATCCTTTGTTTACCTTGCTTTTACTCAGTAAACATTGTGCTTGCAACATTCAGTAGGCACTGTGCTTTCATCACTCGGTAGGCACTATGCTTTCATCACTCAGTACGCACTATGCTTCCATCACTCGGTAAACACTGTGAAGTTTGGTGAACACTATAAACTCGTTAGACACTACTGGATTGCATATTCACTCAGTAGCTATACTTAGCTTGATTAATACTTGAATGCGCGATGTGAACTATGAAGCTTGGTTAACACTTAGAATGTTCGGTGTGAACTGTGAAGCTCAGTTAACACTTAGAATGTTTGGTGTGAACTGGGAAGCTCGATTAACACTATAGACTGAGTTATCAGCTTAGTAGCTATACTGATACAAATAAGTGTTGTCACTAATGACAATAATAACTTAATGCCAACAACTCTGAGAGCTTTCTTGAGACTATATGATGCTTTGTGTAATTTGTAGACCATATCTCTTTTGCTTAGATCTATAAAATCTTTTGGTTGTTCTATGTAGACTTCCTCAAACAAATTTACATTCAAGAATGCAATTTTTATTTCCATTTGATAAAATTTAAATCCTCTATGTGCATATAGTAGTAAAGTTCTAACACCTTCTAATCTTGCAACAAGAGAAAATGTTTCACCATAATAAATACCTTCTTCTTGAGAGTAATCTTTACATGCTAACCTTGCTTTGTTTTTGGAAACTTCTCCATCTACATTTATTTCTAAATACCCATGTTGTGCCAATTACATTTTTATCCTTGGGTCTAGGAAAAAGAGTCCAAGTCTTAATCTTCTCTATCTCTTATATATCCTCATTCATAGCTTCAATCCAACTTTCACTATCCAAATCATCTTTAATATTTCTAGGTTTAAACTCAATAAGTAATCATGTACCTTTCAATTTGTCTCTTGTCACTGTTCCATATGACTTGTCTCCAATGATATGATCAAGTGCATGATGCCTTTTGACATATCTTGCTAACACAAGTACTTTTTAGTTGGAGTTTGTTCCACTAACCTCTTGATGATATTCCATATTAAGCTCAAGTCCCACTATCTATGACTCAGGTCCATCAAAATTGATTTTCTCTAGCAATAGCTTGGTAGCTTTTGACTGTGACTTGAGTCCTTCATCAGACTGTAACTTGGGTTGTAGTAGATGTGACTCAATAGCTTTTGGAGATTTTGGGGACTTGGGAGGTGAAGCTTTTTGAATTCTAAATAGATTTTGTAATATATGAGGTTCATAGTAAACAAATCTTTTATAATCCTCAGGTTCCTTGTTGCTCTCTTCTTCACTCTTTTCTACAAACTCATCAATTCTCACATGTGCACTTTCTATCATTTTATGAGTAGACAAATTCAAATATTTGTATGCTTTAGATGTGTAGGAGTATCCTAGGAATATGCCTTTATCACCTTTGACATGGAGTTTACCTTTCCTAGATTCTTTCAAGATATAACATTTACTACCAAATACTTTCAAGTAACTTACATTAGGTTTATTGCCATACCATAGTTCATAAGGATTTTAATTTGAGTCTTTCTTCAACTGTACATTGTTCAATGTATGCATTGCAGTACTAATTGCAACATTCTTTTCTATCATCAATGTTCTTGCACAATCCATAATGGATATGTTCCTTCTTTCAGCTATACCATTCTATTGTGGTGTACCAGGGGTTGATACTTGTCTCTTAAATCCTTTTTCAATGCAGAATTCATTGAACTCATTGGAAATGAATTCAAAACCTCTTTCCGATCTCATATATTTTATTTTCTTTCTAATTTCTTTCTCTACTCTTTTTAGATACCACTTAAGTTTTTGAAATGCTTCATTCTTTTCTTTTAGATACATTACTCTCATTATTCTAGAGTAGTCATCAACAAAAAGAAAGAAAAAATTATCTTCACTCTAACTCTCTATTCCAATAGGTCCACATAAGTCTGTATCTACAAGCTCTAAGACTTCTTCAAAATGATAGTTCTTGCTTTTGAACTAATTTTCTCAATCTTACCAATCTTTTGTTTGTTTTCCAGATTGTTTGCCAAACCCAACCAAATTATCTTTTCCATCCAGCACTTTGGTCTTCCCATCCATGAATTCTACCTTGAATACAATGTTATTAAATATTGCCACACTCAGTAGATTATGATTTATTCCTTCAAGCTAATAAGCATTGTCACATTTAAGTTCATTGGTTAACAAGATACAACCTTTTCCCTTTATGCAACAAGGTCCAATGTTTCCAAATCTCACACTTATATGCACCCTAAAATGGTTGCCTAGACTATGGGTCCCCATTATTCAATTTATAAAATTTCCTAAATCAATGGTTTGCAATATTTTATTAAATCAATTCAAATCAATTTCTTTGACCATATTGTAATTAATTCTATTATTTCAACATTTCCTAAGGTTTGACAATTTTAATCCTAAGTCTTATTTAATTGAAAACAACCTCTCTTTTAATTAAATAATTAATCCACATTTAATTAATTAAGAGAAAACCCCTCTTCTAATTTAATTAAATATTTCCTATTTAGTTAAAAGAACTTGCTCCCTTTTAATTAAATAAAATCCCACTTGAAAAAGGAAATAAATAAAATAAAAATTAAATTAATCTTTTTTATTTCCTCTACAATTAAATGCACATATTTCTAAGTGGGATTCTATTTAATTTTCCTCCTCTTTTCTCATTAATGGAATTGTGTCTCACATGAATCATTCTTTCTCCACCCTTGATCAAATCTTATTGCCTCTTAATCTTAATCATCTATTCTTCTTATTAAGTGAGAGCCCTCTCTTCATTTTTGAGATCCACAATTATGCTATTGTTATGTTGTAGGTTTAGAGAGCAATTTTTGGAGGAGTTTGAGAATTAAAGCTTTTTGTGGAGAGCTTATATCTTCTTTTCTTCTTCTCTCATGCATCTATGGCTTCCATCATCATTATCCATCCTTGCATTTTCACATTAGCTTAGATCTGTATTTGATTTCATAAATCAATATTGCATTGTTATTTCCTTTCATAGATTAGATTTCCCTTCTTGCATTTCTTTTTGCATTGTCATCATTTAGACTAGTTTGCATCTTCATTTGCATTCATATTTTGATCTTTGAATATCTCATTTAATGGTGTACTTTCATGGGCACAAACTACGTCAAACTGAGGGCTTCCATCAAAAACCTCGCACTCCATAAATATAAAGCTATGAGCCATCATTCAAGACCTTATTCTTGAGTAGTCTTGATTATAATGACTCATAGAAGTGTGCTCACATTTTAGGCATGCATCTTTGGCTCCCACCATGGGGCAACCCACCTTTACTTGTTGGTTTTAGATATTTTTGGAGCTAATTCCCTTATGCAAATTTGTTTGGAGAAAAAAAATTTTAGATCTTAAAGATTTGATCATATCTCCCAAACATCTTGGTGTTTTGTTTTGAATTATTTTTTGCAGGTTGGCAACATATCAGGGAAACTTTAGTGAAATTTTTAGATTTTTTTGAGGTATTTTTGTTTTTTATGATTTCTTCTTGATTTTTCATTAAACAACATGTTAGGGCACAAATTAGTGAATTTTTTGGAAAAGTAGACATTTTTGGAAAGGGCTCTGAATTCTAAGTAGGTTTGGTTAGTACATTTGCAACAAGATCCTTGAAACTTAACATGGTATCATAGGAAGTTACAATTCTAGAGGAGTAATTTTATATGTACGCCCCATTGATATAGTTTAAAATGAAATGGGAAGCATTCAAAAAAATAGTGTTTTTCAGTAAAAAGAATCTATTGCAGAATAGTACTGGTTTCAAGTGTCTTTTTTTAAACCATGCGCTGATTAATATTTATTCCTCCTCTTCTCTTCTAAATTATTACAAGTCTAGAGGTTATTTTTTGGAAGGGTCTAAATGATTGTTTGATTCTCAGGGTTAGTGGATAAATGGTGGCACAAAAAGAGATGAGCGAAGAGGAGTTGGATGCCGACAATGAGGAGAGAAAAGAACCAATGAGGAACTAGACTAATGACTTGCTAGGATTTTTGAATCTGTCTACAAGTTTTCAAAAGCTACTCTTAGTTACATTATTAACATCTTTAGTGATGATGAAATGACTATGCATTGTGACTTCAGAAGCATATACATACACATAACTTTGGAATGAACTTGGAGATCGAACTATGACTAAGCATAGTTCAGTTGAGCGATCACTACATGTGCATTTCACAATGATTGGTGCTTGATCAAAATTTTTGTCCTATATGCTACTATTCAAGGAGTAGAAATTCATGCCTTTGATTTGATATTCTATCTTCATATAGATACATGGGTATCAAATGGATTCTAGCAAGGAAACTATGAAAACAATTTGTGACTATTACAAAATCCTGACCCCAAATAATGTGCATAACCATCGACAAGAAGGAAAGTACATGAGGTATATATATATTTTTATAAGGGTTATTGAAATTTATCATTACTACTATTTATAATAATATATTAACTTGAATATATTGATAAATATGAAAGTCATGTTTAATGTTACAAACATAACTATTATGTTGACGATAGAAGAAATATCATGTAAATTGTATTATCATTAAATGATGAATAAGTCAATTATGTAAATAACTATGTGTGTAATGCTTCTTTATTTATTATTTGAATAAGAATTTCATAATTATAGTTAGTTATTTGATAAGGAAACAAAATTATTAAAAACATGTGTATTGAGATTAATTTATGTAGGCATATGTGATTATAATATATCTATGGATATATAATATGTTTATGAAGATAAATTATGATGAATTAATTATTATTGAAAATATAATTTTTATGATAGATGAGAGGAACATATACATATATGTTTTATTGAGTGGTCTTATACTATGTGGACTTGCGTGTTATTCTTGAAATTTTTATTTAACTACTGAAGTCTCTCTTATTTGTATATATACTATAAGAGCCACATTAATGTTTTCCTCTAACAATGTTCTTGTAGGAAGAAAGAGATTAAGATTCAGAGGGAGAAGACTGAGGATGCTATTTGGTTAACCTTCAGTGAACTGGATTTTATTGATTAAGAGGGAGTAAACCATGCTATGATGGTTTCTCTAATGTTTAACAAGTTTTCATAGTCAAGAGGACTGTAACAATGTGACATTTATATGGGCCTATCCCCTGTGTATATCATAAGGAAGTGACAACTTCCAAATGATCATCACTTGTATTTGGGAGAAATTGTTATAAGATGAAGATCTTACAATCAACTTGTATTATGAGATCTAATAAATTGAGTAAATGGTGAATGTCTTGTATCTCAACATTATGGGAGGCCATTCCTCTTAGAGTACTTCGTGAATATCATTGATATTCTAGGAGGCCAATACTCTTGATATCAAATGTGGTATCTAAAAAATGTATCGAGTAAGTGGTGAATATCGTTGATATTCTAGGAGGCCAATACTCTTGATATCAAATGTGATATCTAAACATTTTGAGTAAGTGGTGAATATCATTAATATTCTAGGAGGCCAATACTCTTGATATCAAATTTGATATCTAAATGATTTTGATTACTTGGTGAATATCAGATGTTGATATTCTGGGAGACCAAGACTCTTGGTATCAAATGTGATATCAAACCTTGTTTTTGAGTACTTGATGAATATCGGATGTCCATATTCTGAGAGATCAAGACTCTTGATATCAAATGTGATATCTTACCATAAGTTTGAGTAATTGATGAATATCATATGTTGATATTCTAGAGATCAATACTCTTGATATCATATGTGATATTAATGGTGAAAAACTTCTTAGATATTACCAATGGTATAATATTTGTCTTGTGTTAATTTTCCCTTGCTAGAAGGGAGTGTTAATGTTTGGTAGCTTCTGTTGGATAAGTTTATGGTTATTCATATAAAATTATATATGAGATATAATATTATGTGAGATATGAGCTTATTATTTGATATCTATATAATATAATAAAGTTTTTATTTTTAATTATATGTTTATTGAATAAACATGTCTATTCATTTACCCATGCTCAATATAAATGAGAGGATGTTGCATATGGAAAACATATACCTTATTATAGGCAATGCTCAGTACATTTACAACAAGAACATGGAAACTTAACATGGTATCAGAGTAGGTTACAATTCTAGAGGAGTAATTTTATATGTATGCCCCATTGATATAATTTAAAATGAAATGGGAAGCATTCAAAAAGTCAGTGATTTATAGTAAAAAGAATCTATTGCAGAATGGTGTTGGTTTCAAGTTTTTTTTTTAAAACTATGTGTTGATTAATATTGATTCCTCCTCTTCTCCTCTAAATTATTACAAGTCCAGAGTTCATTTTTTGGAAGGGTCTAAATGATTGTTTGAGTCTTAGAGTTTGTGGATAAACCATGACATGGACAAAGATGAGCAAAGAGGAGTTAGAGGCCGATGACGAGGAGAGAAAATAATCTATGAGAAACTAGACTAATGACTTGCTAGGGTTTTTCAATCCACTACAAGTATTCACAAGCTAGTTTCAGTATTATTAACATCTTTAGTGGTGAAGAAAAGACTACGCATGGCAATTTCAGAAGCATATAAGTACACGTAACTTTGGAATGAACTTGGAGATCAAACTCTGACTAAGCATAATTAAGATGAGCGATCACTGCATGTGCATTTCAGAATGATTAGTGCTTGATAAACTTTTTGTCTTGAATGCTATTGTTCAAGGGGTAGAAATTCATGCCTTTGATTTGACATTTTGTCTTCGTATAGATACAGGGGTATCAAATGGATTCCACCACGGAAATTGCAAAAACAATTTGTAACTATTATAAAATCTTGATCCCAAATAATGTGCATAATCATCGACATGAAGGAAAGTACATGAGGTGTATATATATTTTTATAAGGGTTATTGAAATTTATCATTACTACTATTTCTAATATTATATGAACTTGAATATAATGATAAATATGAAAGTCATGTTTAATATTACCAACAGAACTATTATGTTGAGGATAGAAGAAATATCATGTAAATTATATTATCATTAAATGATGAATAACTCAATTATGTAAATAACTATGTGTGTAATGATTCTTTATTCATTATTTGAATAAGAATTTCATAATCATAATTAGTTATTTGATAAGAAAAAAAAATGATTGAAAATATGTATATTGAGATTAATTTATGTAGGCATATGTGATTATAATATATCTATGGATAAAATATGTTTATAAAGATAAATTATGATGAATTAATTATTATTGAAAATATAATTTTTATGATATATGAGAAGAACATATACATATATGTTTTATTGAGTGGACTTATACTATGTGAACTTGCGTATTATTCTTGAAAATTCTATTTAACTAATGAAGTCTCTCTCATATTTGTTTATATACTATAAGAGCTACCTTGATCTTTTCATTTGAGAATATTCTTGTAGGAAGAAAGAGATTAAGATTCAGAGGGAGAAGATTAAGGATTCTATTTGGTTAACCTTCAATGAACTCAATTTTATTGATTAAGAGGGAGTAAACCATGCTATGATGGTTTCTCTAATGTTTAATAATTTGTCATAGTCAAGAGGACTATGACCATGTGACATTTATATGGGCCTATCCCTTGTGTAATAATGAGGAAGTGATGACTTCCAAATGATCATCACTTGTATTTGAGAGAAGTTGTTGTAAGATGATGATCTTACAATCAACTTGTATTATGAGATCTAATAAATTGAGTAAATGGTGAATGTCTTGTATCTCAACATTCTGGGAGGCTATTACTGTTAGATTACTTGGTGATTATCATTGATATTCTGGGAGGCCAATACTCTTGATATCAAATGTTGTATCTAAAAAATGTATTGAGCAAGTGGTGAATATCATTGATATTTTGGGAGGCCAATACTCTTGATATCAAATGTGATATCTAAACATTTTGAGTAAGTGGTGAATGTCATTAATATTCTCGGAGGCCAATAGTCTTGACATCAAATTTGATATCTAAATGATTTTGAGTACTTGGTGAATATTGGATGTTGATATTTTGAGAGACCAAGACTCTTGATATCGAATGTGATATCAAACCTTGTTTTTGAGTACTTGATGAATACCAGATGTCCATATTCTGAGAGATCAAGACTCTTGATATCAAATGTGATATCTTACCATACGTTTGAGTAATTGATGAATATGATATGTTGATATTCTAGAGATCAATACTCTTTATATCATATGTGATATTAATGGTGAAAAACTTCTTAGATATTACCAATGGTGTAATATTTGTCTTTTTTTTATCCTCCTTACTAAGAGGGAGTGTTAATGTTTGGTAGCTTCTGTTGGATAACTTTATAGTTATTCATATAAAATTATATATGAGATATAATATTATGTGAGATATAAGCTTATTATTTGATATATATATATATATATATATATATATATATATATATATATATATATATATATATATATATATATATATATATATATATATATATATATATATATATATATATAAAATAAAATTTTTATTTTTAATTATATGTTTATTGAATAGACATGTCTATTCATTTTCCCATGCTCAATATAGATGAGAGGATGTTGCATATGGAAAAAATGTACCTTATTACAGGCAATGCTTAGTACATTTGCAACAAGATCCTAGAAACTCTATATGATATCAGAGCAGGTTACAATTCTAGAGGAGTAATTTTATATGTAGGCCCCATTGATACAATTTAAAATGAAATGGGAAACATTTATAAAGTTAGTGATTTTTAGTAAAAAGAATCTACTACAAAATGATGCTGGTTTCAAATGTTTTTTTAAAACCATGTGCTAATTAATATTGATGCCTCCTCTTCTCTTCTAAATTATTACAAGTCTAGAGTTCATTTTTTGGAAGGGTCTAAATGATAGGTTAAGTCTTAGGGTTTATGGATAAACCATGACATGGATAGAGATGAGCAAAGAGGAGTTGGAGGCTAATGACGAGGAAAGAAAATAATCGGTGAGGAATTGAACTAATGACTTGCTAGTGTTTTTCAATCCACTGCAAGTTTTCACGAGCTGGTTTTAGCATTATTAATATCTTTAGTGGTGATGAAAAGACTGCGCATGGAAAATTCAGAAGCATTTAAGTACACGTAACTTTGGAATGAACTTGGAGATCAAACTCTGACTAAGCATAGTTAAGATGAGCAATCACTACATGTGCATTTCAAAATGATTGGTGCTTGATCAGACTCTTTGTCTTGAATGCTACTATTCAAGGGGTAAAAATTCATGCCTTTGATTTGACATTTTGTCTTCGTACAGATACATGGGTATCAAATGGATTCTACCAAGGCAACTGCAAAAACAATTTGTGACTGTTATAAAATCTTGATCCTAAATAACGTGCATAACCATCAACAGGAAGGAATGTACATGAGGTATATATATATATATATATATATATATATAAGGGTTATTGAAAATTAATATTACTACTATTTCTAATATTATCTAAACTTGAATATAATGATAAATACGAAACTCATGTTTAATATTACCAATAGAACTATTATGTTTAGGATAGAAGAAATATCATGTAAATTATATTATCATTAAATAATGAATACCTCAATTATGTAAATAACTATGTGCATAATGCTTCTTTATGCATTATTTGAATAAGAATTTCATAATCATAGTTAGTTATTTGATAAGAAAACAAAATGATTGAAAATATGTATATTGAGATTAATTTATGTAGGCATATGTGATTATAATATATCTATGTATATATAATATGTTTATGAAGATAAATTATGATGAATTAATTATTATTGAAAATATAGTTTTTATGATATATGAGAGAAACATATACATATATGTTTTATTGAGAAAACTTATACTATGTAGACTTGCATATTATTCTTTAAAATTTTATTTAACTAATGAAGTCTCTCTCATATTTGTATATATACTATAAGAGCTACCTTGATCTTTTCCTTTGAGAATATTCTTGTAGGAAGAAAGAGATTAAGATTCAAAGGGAGAACACTAAGGATGCTATTTGGTTAACCTCCAATGAACTCAATTTTATTGATTAAGAGGGAGTAAACCATGCTATGATGGTTTCTGTAATGTTTAATAAGTTGTAATAGTCAAGAGGACTATGACCATGTGACATTTATATGGGCCATCCCTTGTGTATATCATGAGGAAGTGATGACTTCCAAAAGATCATCACTTGTATTTGGGAGAATTTTTTGTAAGATGACAATCTTACAATGAACTTGTATTATGAGATCTAATAAATTGAGTAAATGGTGAATGTCTTGTATCTCAACTTTCTGGGAGGCCATTACTCTTAGAGTAATTGGTGAATATCACTGATATTCTAGGAGGCCAATAATCTTGATATCAAATGTGGTATCTAAAAAATGTTTTGAGTAAGTGTTGAATATCATTGATATTTTGGGAGGCCAATACTCTTCATATCAAATGTGATATCTAAACATTTTGAGTAAGTGGTGAATATCATTAATATTCTGGGAGGCCAATACTCTTGATATCAAATGTGATATCTAAATGATTTTGAGTACTTGGTGAATATTGGATGTTGATATTTTGGGAGACCAATACTCTTGATATCAAATGTGATATCAAATGTTATATCTTACCATAAGTTTGAGTAATCGATGAATATCATATGTTGATATTCTGGTCTTGATATTGTCTGTGATATTAATGGTGTAATATTTGTCTTGTGTTATCCTCCCTTGCTAAGAGGGAGTGTTAATGATTAGTAGCTTCTATCGGATAACTTGATGGTTATTCATATAAAATTAAATATGAGATATAATATTATGTGGGATATAAGCTTATTATTATTATATATACAATATATAATATAATATAATTAGGTTTTTATTATTAATTATATGTTTATTGAATAGACATGTCTATTCATTTACCCATGCTCAATATAAATGAGAGGATGTTGCATATGGAAAATATATACCTTATTATAGACAATGCTTAGTACATTTGCAACAAGATCCTAGAAGCTTAACATGGTATTAGAGTAGGTTAAAATTCTAGAGGAGTAATTTTATATGTAGGCCCCATTGATATAATTTAAAATGAAATGGGAAGCATTCAAAAAGTTAGTGATCTTTACTAAAAAGAATCTGCTGTAGAATGGTGCTGGTTTCAACTATTTTTTTAAAACCATGCACTGATTACTATTGATTCCTCCTCTTCTCTTCTAAATTATTACAAGTCTGGAGTTCATTTTTTGGAAGGGTCTGAATGATTTTTTGAGTCTTAGGGTTTGTGGATAAACCATGGTACGGACAAAGATGAGTGAAGAGGAGTTGGAGGCCAATGACGAGGAGAGAAAAGAACCGATGAGGAACTTGACTAATGACTTGCTAGGGTTTTTCAATCCACTAAAAGTTTTCACAAGCTAGTCTTAGTGACATTATTAACATCTTTAGTGGTGATGAAAATACTGTACGTGGTGACTTTAGAAGCATATAAGTACACGTAACTTTGGAATGAACTTGGAGATCAAACTATGACTAAGCGTAGTTGAGATGAATGATCATTGCATGTGCATTTCACAATGATTGGTGCTAGAATTTTTGTCTTGAACTCTACTATTCAAGGGGTAGAAATTCATGCCTTTGATTTGGCATTTTTTCTTTGTACAGATACATCGCTATCAAATGGATTCCACCAAGGCAACTATGAAAACAACTTGTGACTATTACAAAATCATGACCCCAAATAATGTGCATAATCATTGACAAGAAGGAAAGTACATGAGGTATATATATATTTTTATAAAGGTTATTGAAATTTATCATTAATACTATTTCTAATATTATATGAACTTGAATATAATGATAAATATGAAAGTTATGTTTAATTTTACCAACAAAACTATTATGTTGAGGATAGAAGAAATATCATGTAAATTGTATTATCATTAAATGATGATTAACTCAATTATGTAAATAAACAATTTCATAATCATAGTTAGTTATTTGATAAGGAAAAAAAATGGTTGAAAATAAGTATATTGAGATTAATTTATGTAGGCATATGTGATTATAATATATCTATGGATATATAATATGTTTATGAAGATAAATTATGATAAATTAATTATTATTGAAAATATAATTTTTATGATGGTTTAGAAGAACATATACATATATGTTTTATTGAGTGGTCTTATACTATGCAAACTTATGTATAATTCTTGAAATTTTTATTTAACTAATGAAGTCTCTCTCTTATTTGTATATATACTATAAGAGCTACCTTGATATTTTCCTCTAAGAATGTTCTTGTAGGAAGAAAGAGATTAAGATTCAGAGGGAGAAGATTGAAGATTCTATTTGGTTAACCTTCAATGAACTCAATTTTATTGATTAAGAGGGAGTAGACCATGCTATGATGGTTTATCTAATGTTTAATAAGTTGTCATAGTCAAGAGGACTGTGACCATGTGACATATATATGGGCCTATCCCCTGTGTATATCATGAGGAAGTGACGACTTCCAAATGACCATCACTTGTATTTGGGAGAAGTTGTTGTAAGATGATGATCTTACAATCAACTTGTATTATGAGATCTAATAAATTGAGTAAATGGTGAATGTCTTGTATCTCAATATTCTGGGAGGCCATTACTATTAGAGTACTTGGTGAATATCATTGTTATTCTGGGAGGCAAATACTCTTGACATCAAATGTGGTATCTAAAAAATGTTTTGAGTTAGTGGTGACTATCATTGATATTCTTGGAGGCCAATACTCTTGATATTAAATGTGATATCTAAAAATTTTGAGTAAGTGGGGAATATCATTAATATTCTAGGAGGCACATACTCTTGATATCAAATGTGATATCTTACCATAAGTTTGAGTAAGTGATGAATATCATATTTTGATATTCTAGAGATCAATACTCTTGATATCGTATGCGATATTAATGGTGGAAAACCTCTAAGATATTACCAATGGTGTAATATTTGTCTTGTGTTTATCCTCCCTTGCTAAGAGGGAGTGTTAATGTTTGGTAGCTTATGTTAGATAATTTTATGGTTATTCATATAAAATTATATATGAGATATAATATTATGTGAGATTTATGCTTATTATTATTATATATATATATATAAAATAAAGTTTTTATTATTAATTATATGTTTATTGAATACACATGTCTATTCATTTACCCATGCTCAATATAAATGAGAGGATGTTGCATATGGAAAATATACACCTTATTACAAGCAATACTTATTACATTTGCAACAAGATCTTGAAAACTTAACACTTTGTATTTTGATTTTAGAGATCATATTTAGGCTCAATAATTTGATTTGCAAAAAATGGTCTGTTTTGACAAAATGGATCTCTAAAGCATAAATGAAATGGTTTTCATAATTCTGACATTGGTGGAAAGCTTTTTAATTTTTGATAGGGTCTTTTTTCTACATTTAGGGTTTTGGATCTGAATTCATGGCATATAGGTTCTATCTTGTTGACTAGGTTAACAATTATCATTAAATTGCATTTTATTTGTACAAAGTTCAATGTATGATATGAGTTGTCATTTTTCATAGAATCAAATAGTTCAATATATTTTCATATGAACTTTCCTATTTATTCATGATTTCATGCACTTGATTGAAGTTTGTAAAGGTAACTTAGAGGTCTAAAGAGCAAAAAATGGAAAATTTTGGAAAGCATGAAATCAAGGTGCACACATTCCAAACCTTCTCATTTGAATTATAAAAATTGATCATTGTAAGATAATTTTGTTTCTTTTGTCAAATTGTTTGGTCTGTCTTCCCAACATTGAAAAAAGGGCTTAAAATGAATCATTCACATTTGGATTTGAGCTTAAAATAAAATAAAAACTCATTTTGTCTTTTAATCCCCAAGATTTTCTTATTGATGTTTTCTTCTTGCATCCTTGTTAAGGAGTTTGAGGGAAACGTAAATAAGGGATCTTGATTTTTTTTTTAGGGGTCTTCCTAGAGAAGTGATCACCATAGGGGAGAGCCTCAACTCCTGTGTTCTGGTGGAGTATAAATAATGTGACTTGAATCTAAAAATAGGTCTCTTGGAAGTAGAAATATTTGCAATCTTGGCTAAGCCCCAAAGAACTTTATACCTTTGGGAAGTGAAGGTGGAGATTGGGTTACTATTTCTTCCTAACTATTTGGCAGTATTCTCTTTCATCTATGGATTTGGACCTCACATACCTTGTGTATATCAAGAACATCCCCTAGTTAGCTTGTTCATCCTTATAAAAACTTAAATAGGTTGTTGGTATGTTTGATGTGCTTGAATGTTTATAACCTTCCCCACTTTGAACAAAAGGGGACACATCCATCAAATTGAGCCTTAAAAATTCTTTCCTTTATATGCTTTCAAAACCACTATGGGGTTCAAACCCTATGCTATCAAACCTCGGTCAAGTCTAGATGATTAAGAGTTCTCCTACATCATTAAAAATTATCTAGACTTACCTATTAGTATCTCTTTTTCAATGTCTACATCTTCTACTCAAAGACATCAATTGTTTTCATCTTATAGATTCAAAAACCTCTTGAGAGAAAAAGTGAGTAATAACTTCTTTAAGAATATGTCAATATTTCATGATGCACCTATCTTTGACTAAGATGAGAATGACAAAAATGGTCCAAGATATACTTTTGAGAGAACTTTTACTCATTTGGGATTTACATATAACATGGTGCCTAAGACCTTAGTTGCAAAAGATATAATTATGTTACCATACAAATTTTCTACACCTTATGAACCTGAGGTAAAATCTTATTGGTGGATAAATTATCATGATTGTGGCTACCATACATGAAAATGTCATAAAACTGAAGATTGTATTGCATATAAATATATGATTTAAGATCTTATTGATGATAGAGTCATTGGTGTTGAAATTCCTAAAGACTTATGTAATGAAGATGATTCTCTTAAGAAAGATTATGTTGAGGAACCTATGTCTAGTGATGGTTTCCTTGATACCTCCATTTCTTTCAATACTTATGCATCTCTAAAAACTTCAAAGCTATCCAACATTATTCCATCAAACAAAGGTCCTAATTCTTTTCATGTATTTCCCTATAGTTTTCGTCAAGGGATACCTCTTTCAAAAACTCAAGCTAATATACACTTGGCTAAAAACCCTTTTCATGTTTCTAAGACTAAACATCCTCAACCTTCATGTGATGCTATGTCTACTAAAACCACTTCAGCTAGTCCTTCGTTGCCCCTTCAAGATCCTATCATGAAAACCACATATACTCCCTTGTCCCTAGAAGTGGCTCCATGTCAAGAGGACTCAAAAAAGATGAAAATAAAAATGCCAAGAAAGATCAAGATCAAGCACCCCTTCATCTCCTAAGATGTCACCCCTCCATATCCTATGTCTTATCCACCTTCTAAGTTTGATGAAGATTCTACTTCCACTATTTCTCTTGAGCTTACTAAAAATTGTGAACAAAGTTCTATGCCTATTTTATCCAAAGAAACTTGTCAAGATCAAATAATCCCTTCTTTTTCTACTTCTCCATATTCACTTCAAAACTAGGCTCAAGCTTCAAATAATCCTATCAAAAGTGAAAATCACTTCTTGTGGCACCTTGGATAAGTACCATAATGAAAACCTAGCAAACAGGCATCATATATAATTATTCCCTAATCCATCTATTCCATATTTCCTCTTTGATATTGACAATGTTGAGCTTGTTGGAATTATAGATGGAGCAACTAAGAGGGGGGTGAATCAATTGCCACAAAAGAAAAAATCCACAGATCCTTAAATGTCTTTAATACTTATTTACTATTGATACTCGATAAAACTGTAAGAATGTTGTAACTCGGTAGATTAACTAGTTACTGATCATTTAGCATTCATAATTATTAATATGCATGAAAAAATAAAATGAACACAAGAGACACCAAATTTAACGTGGAAACCCAATATGGGAAAAACCACCAAGTAACTAGCTACCAATTTTTTACTCTTTTGAAGTGAGCTCTATTACAAGCCAACCCTGTTAAAGGTTACAATACACATTGTTAGGTGTGACCTTGTTAAAGGATTTAATCACTTTGTTAGCAGTGGCCTTGCTAGAGGTCTTTAGAAAAATTCAACTGAACTATCACCTTGTTAGAGGATTTACAAAATGGTTGTTAAACCAACTTTATTAAGAGATTTGAAATCACTACTACAATTGTTAGAAAGTAACAATGAATTGACCTGAATTAAGATGCAACTAGTTTTGCTAAGTATAGGTCTCTGTTCATCATCATTAGATCCTCTTTGATCAAATATAGCTTTGTTGTTCCTCAATGATCTTTGATCATTCTTGAAGATTCGCTTCCATAATAATCAATCTTTGTATCACATCTAGTCCACCACACACTTAGAATTCACAACTTGACTTCTTATTTATACCATTTAGATTATCAAGTTAGTTCATTCAAATGTTACATTTACGAATAAACCATACATCAGTTAGCTAAAAATATTATTTTAGAAAAATAGATGTTATTTCAAAAATCAATGAAATCCTTCACTGGCCTACCCTGTTCAGTAGATATTGCTTCCAAAAATTTCTTGTGTTAACCATCTTGACTCAGTTAACATTACAACTTCTACAAAATCCTTTGGTTACTGAGTTGACTCAGGAAGAACTAAATTCCTTTAGTGTTCGTGAGAGCTAGGTAAGAACTATTTCTTCCATATTTCCCTTTGATGACCGAGTGAGCTCAATAACAACTAAATTCCTTGAAGGCTCGGTAACAACTATATACTTTCTTTACTAACCTTCTAAGCTCGGTAGACTCTTTCCTTTGCCTTGCTACCCAACTGAGCTCGATAGACTCTATACTTTGCCTTGCTGACCAACTAAGCTCGGTAGACTCAGTCTAATGACTGATATGACATTTGTGTGACATCAAAGACAACACACAATTGAACAGTTGTATCCAACAATCTCCCTCTTTGGCATTGATGGAAACACAACATGTCATAGTAGAATGAAATTTGAAAACAAGTCTTTACTAAAAAAATACTTCACTCTCTTCTTCAAAACATAGCAAACTTCCTCTTTTCATAATAATCTCTCCCTCTTACACAAACTCTTATTATATTATGAAATTTCATAAAGATATAACAGTATATTCTCCCTCTTTGACAGCACATGCCAAAGACAACATAAATCAACTGAATAGCATTGTACCTGATGTATTGATTCATATGCAATGTCTTCATTACTTTGCTACATCAACTGATAGATCTTTAGTTTTGTTTCTGTTGATGCATCACTAAAACTATATTTTAGTGAGCTTCAAATAGGGGTATGACCCCTAACTTACCTCTAAGATACACAAATGCATCCTTAGGTAAAGGCTTTTTGAATATGTTAGCAATTTGTTCCTTTGTATGGACATATTCCAATCTGATTTTCTTTTCTTGTACCAATTCTCTAGCAAAGTGATACTTTATGGCAATATGCTTGGTTTTTTAACGCATCACGAGATTCTCGAAGATATTAATTGCACTTGTGTTATCACAAAACATAACAATAGGTTCTTTGATTTCTTGCTTCATACCTTTGAATAGTTGTTTGAACCACACAATGTTTGAATAGTTTATTGCTGCTGCAACATATTCATCTTTTGCTGTGGATTGGGATGTACAACTATGCTTTTTACTTTTCCAAGAAATCAACCTTTTCCAAGAAAGAAAGCTCCTCCATTTGTGTTCTTTCTGTCATCAACATTCCCTACCTAATTTTCATTAGTGAACACTTTTAAATCCAAATTTTCTCCAAGTTTATATCATAATCCATAATCTTCAGTTCCTTTTAAGTATCTCATGATCCTTTTGATTGCCATCATGTGATTTTATTTTGGTTTTGCTGAGAATCTTGCCACAATTCCTACTGCAAAGGCAATGTCTAGTCTTGTATGCACTACATACTGCAACTTTCCAATCATAGATCTATACAATGTCTGATCCACTTCCTTTGATTCATCATCTTTGGTAAGTTTCAATCTAGTACACATAGGAGTCCCAACTGGTTTACAGTCTTCCATACCAAATTTTTTTAGTATCTCCTTGATGTATATAGATTGAGTGATGTAGATGCCATTCTTATTCTATTGAATTTGAAGACCAACAAAGAATTTGATTTCACCAAACATTGACATTTCAAATTCCTTGTTCATTTGTTCTAAAAATTCTTTGCAAAGATCATCATTTCCTGTGAACAAAGTATCATCTACAAATATCCCTACTAAAACAATCTTATTATCTGGTCCTTCCTTTATGTACAAACTATTGTTATCATTAGTTCTTTGAAAACCAATCTGAATAAGATAGTTATGCAATCTTTCATACCATGCCCTAGGGGCTTGTTTCAAACCATATAATGCTTTATGCAGTTTGCAGACCATGTCCTTGTTTTGATCAACAAAACTTTTAGGTTGTTCAATGTAAACCTCTTCATCCAATATGCCATTGAGAAATGCTGACTTGACATCCATTTGATAAACTTTGAATCCTTTGTATGCAGCATATGCAAGTACGGTTTTGACACCTTCCAATCTTGCAATAGGAGAAAAAGTTTCTCCATAGTCTACACCTTCTTCTTGAGAGTATCCTTTGCATACTAGTCTAGCTTTGTTTCTTGACACCTTACCATCTTCATTTAAATTTTTTCTGAATACCCCCTTAGTTCCAATCACATTTTTGTCTTTAGGTCTAGGTACAAGAGTCCATGTTATATTTTTCTCTATTTTTTCTATTTCTTCATTCATGGCTTGAATCCAACTTACATTTTCTAATGCATCTTTGACATTTCTAGGTTCACAATCAGCAAGTAAACAAGTGATTTTCAACTTACTTCTTGTCATTGTTCCTTCTGATTTATCTCCAATGATCTGATCTGGTGCATGATGCTTCCTGACATACTTGGCTAACACAAGCTCCTTTCCTTTTAAATGACATCCATTGTTATTCTTCTATGTCTCAAATTTTGGTTCTAGATCTGGTTGCTTAGGCTCAGTAGATGTTGATTCGGTAGCTTTTATTTGCAACTCGAGTTTTTGCAAGTCGATAGGCATTAGCTCAGTTTGAACTTCTTGTGACTCGGTTACTGAAGACTCTGGAGTTGGGGATTCTTGATTAATAGGTACAGTTGGCATTGTATTAGGTTCAATGTAAACAAATCTCCTATAGTCTTTAGGTTCCCTTTTGCTTTCTTCTTCAGATCTTTTTGCAAACTCATCAACTTTCACATGTGCACTTTCTATGACTTTGTGAGTAGACAGATTCAAACACCTATATGCTTTACTTTTGCAAGAATGTCCCAAAAATATTCCTTCATCACCCTTTACATCAAATTTACCTTTTCTAGATTCTTTCAAAATGTAACATTTTCTTCCAAATACTTTTAGGTAACTTACATTGGGTTTGTAGTTATACCATAACTCATAGGGAGTTTTGAATGAGTCCTTTTTCAGCTATACTCAGTTCAAGGTATGAACTGCAGGGCTAATAGCTTCCTTCCAATATTTGATAGCAATGCTCTTTTCAATCATTAAGGTTCTTATATAGTCCATGATAGATCTGTTCCTTCTTTTAGTTATTCTATTTTGTTCAGGAGTTCCTAGTGTTGAAACTTGTCTTTTGATTCCCCTTTCAATGCAAAAGTTCTTCAATTCATGTGAAATAAATTCACCACCTCTATCAAACCTTAAACATTTCAGTCTTTTGCCTGTTTCCTTTTCCACTCTAGCTAGATACCATTTGAATTTTTCAAATGCTTCTGATTTTTCTCTTAGGTACATGACAGTCATCATTCTTGAATAATCATCAACAAAAAGAATAATTTTTTTTTTCACCAGTATAACAATGAAAATAGGTCCACACAAATCAGTATGCACAATTTTTAGAACTTCTTCAGATTGATAGTTATTGCTTTTAAAGCTAGTCTTTCCCATTTTACCAATTTGACAATTCTTGCATAGACCAACCTCAGATTTCTTTATGTTAGGAATGCCTCTTACTTTCTTGAATTTACTTATTTTTACCAAGTTGTCAAAGTTTACATGACATGACCTTCTATGCCATAACCAACTTTCTTCAACTTGAGCAATAAAACATGAACATTCACCAAGTTCAAGATAAAACAAGTTGCCTTTAGTTTGATTGTCTAATCTAATCAGCTTTCCTTTGCCATTCAGCAGTCTTGCTTTTCCATGCATAAATTCTACTTTGAATCCATTATTGAGTAGCTATGCCACACTCAAAAAATTATTCTCTAGTCCTTCTACCCAATATGCATTATCACATACAAGTTCTTGGTCAGTGAGATTCTTTCTTTTCCTTTTATACAACAAGGTTCATTGTTACCAAATCTTACACTACCACCATCATAGTCTTCAAAGTGTTCAAACTTAGTTTTATCACTAGTCATGTGATGAGAACAACCACTATCACTAATCCATGTATAATTTTTGTTTACATGAGAAATAAGTGCCATTTCTTCATCTTTATCAGGTTCATTCTTTATAGCTATGTAAATAATTTCATCTTCTTCTTCATCATCAGAATCATTAGAATCTTTAGCCATGAAACATGTTTTCTTACCATTGTCCTTGAATAATTTGAAGTCTTTCTTGCCATTGCACTTGTGACCCTTTTTCTCATCCTTGTTTTTCTTATTTGGGCACCTAGCAGCAATATGTCCAATTTCTTCACAAGAAAAATAGATTAGAGGAACCTTACCTTTGTATTTTCCTTTGCCTCTGGAATATTTCCTTGCTAGTAGAGCTTCAACCACTTCAAGATCACTATCTAAACTCTATTATGATTCTTCATCATTATTTGATTGAGGATCCTTTAGCTTTTTGCCTTTTTCTTTGAGTGAAAGCTTGGCTTCAAATGCTGATTCAATATTTTTGGCAGTTGGAACATAATTATCATAGTTGTCTAGCTCAAATGCAGTCAATCTTCCAACTATGGCCTCTAGATTTATCTTATGATTTTCATCACATCTTCTTTCTTGAATTGAAGAGACTCTGATTGCATAAATGGGAAGTAGAGTTCTAAGAACTTTACTTATAACTATCTCCTCCTTGCTATCTCCTCTGGATGCTTTGATTGCACTAACACATGCTTTAACTCTTTCAACATATTTTGTAATGTTTTCATCCTCTCTCATCCTCATTTGATCAAATTTTTCTCTTAAACTTTTTGCTTTGGCTCTTCTCACATTATCATCTCCTCCATAGATTTCTTTCAGCTTGTTACACATTTCAAAGGTAGTTTTACAGTCCCAGATGTCATCAAATTCTTCATAACTTAGAGCAGATGCTATATCTATCATCATGTTGTTGTGGGTCTTCTTTTCAGAAATATTATTGATAGATAATGTACCAGCAAGTTTTGGATATTTTTCATCAAGGTACTTCAGTCCTATATCTATAATAGAAGCTAGATGAAGTCTCATCAACCCTTGCCATGTTGAGAAGTTGTCCCCGTTAACTCTTGGAATTTCCCTCTTATAAGACATCCTGACCTTTGGCTTAGATCCTTAAAATCTTTTCCTACAAGCACCAAAAGCTTTGATACCAATTGTTGGAATTATAGATGGAGCAACTGAGAGGGGGGTGAATCAGTTCCACAAAAACAAATCCATAGATCCCTTAAATGTCTTTAATACTTATTTACTATTGATACTTGATAAACATTGTAAGAATATTGTAACTCAGTAGATTAACTAGTTATTGATCATCTAGCATTCATAATTATTAATATGCATGCAAAAATAAAATGAACACAAGAGACACAAGATTTAATGTGGAAACCCAATATGAGAAAAACCACCAAGTAACTAGCTACCAATTTTTCACTCTTTTAAAGTGAGCCCTGTTAGGAGCCACCCCTGTTAAAGGTTACAATACACACTGTTATGTGTGATCCTATTAGAGGATTTAATCACCCTATTAGAAGTGGCCTTGCTAGAGGTCTTTAGAACAATTCAACTAAATTATCACCTTGTTAGAGGATTTACAAAATGGTTGTTAAACCAACACTATTAAGAGATTTGAAAGCACTGCTACAATTGTTAGAAAGTAACAATGAATTGACCTGAATTAAGATGCAACTAGTTTTGCTGATTATAGGTCTCTTTTCATCATCATTAGATCCTCCTTGATCAAAAATAGCTTTGTTGTTCCTCAATGATCTCTAATCATTTTTCAAGATTCGCTTCCACAATAATCAGTCTTCATATCACATCTAGTCCACCACACATTTAGAAATCATAACTTAACTTCTTATTTATACCATTCAGATTATCAAGTCAGTTCATTCACATGTTAAATTTACCAATAAACCATACATCAGTCAGCTACAAATATTACTTTAGACAAATAGATGTTATTTCAAAAATCAATTAAATCCTTCACTAACCGACCTTGCTCAGTAGATATTGCTTTCAAAAATTTTCTCTGTTAACCATCTTGACTTGGTTAACATTACAACTTGATCTGATGCAGGAGTATCTTGCATGGGAAAATTATTTATTAGAAAAAAAAAATTGTGGAGGAGAGAGAAAGTGATGAGAATAGAAAGAAAATAATAAAAATTGAAAAATTAAAAAAAAAGGAGAAAAGAGGAATTTCTATTTTCAAGGTTCATAGGTGGCATAAATAGAAAAATAATAAAAATAGTTGTTATTCCATTAATCGAGGTGTGTAGGTGGCATCTTAAGAAGTTTGTAGAAAGTTCCTTAAATCATGCATTTAATATTTGTTGTGATCTACAAAAGAAATTTAATTTTCTAATTGGGCCACATGGTGGTGCTTAGTTGTATTTAGGTGAAAATTCTAGAAGGTTGTGGATATTCTAGAATGTTGTGGATAAATCATGCATTGGGTGGTAAGTGCCTATTTAAAGAAGGCTTATGCTCATTTGTAATCAAGCTCTTCGAAGGTAATTTCTTGTAGAAGCTCTTCGAATGTAATCTCTTGTAAGCTCTTCGAATGTAATCTCTTGTAAGGAAGCTCTCAAGGTGTAGCGAACAAGCTCTTTTGTTGTAAGCTCTTCTAGTTGGAAGCCCTTAGTGAGGAATCTCTCTCATAATATAAGAGTTTGGAGTTTTTTCATTTCGAGAATATTGTAATGAATTTCAAGTATTAATGGATGCTTTATGAAGCATTTTGTCATCTCTTGTCTCCATCTTGTTGTGATCTTGGTTGTGAGTTGTTATAGGTGGTGTGGCCCTATATCAATGGTATCAGAGCAGGAGTTCCTGAGTGTACAGATGGATTGCCGAACGTGAGGCAGTTTGCACCAGTACCTTGAATTGGGTGAAGTTTGTCAAGAAGTTCTTGATTGTGTAGATAGATTGCTGACTATGAGGCAGTTTGCACAAGGTTCTTGTGTTGCACAAGATTTGTCTTCTAAAGACTTGATTATGAAGAAAAGAAAGAAGAGGATGACTTTTTTGATTGGATGGATTCTAAAGATTCTTAGACTTGAGAAATTTAGAGCAAGAAATTAACAGTCATTGCTAGCTGATTTGCAAAAGCAAGTGAATGAGTTAGAAGTAGAGTTGTGAAAGAGAGGAGTTCTTCATCAGAAAAGTGATGTTGAGGATTGTGCACATGTAGAAAACAAATATGATCCAGTGGAAGAGCAAGAGGATGAAGAGGAAATCATTTGTGAACCTAAAGTTGAAGAAGATGAAAGACAAGAGGAAGAGCATCAAGATGACAAGATTTACGAACCTAAAGTAGATTAAGATGATTTGAAGATTGCAGCAATGGAGTAAAAATATAGTGCCTTAGTTAGAGATCAAGCAAGTGGAGTAGTTACGTGCATTTTTGAAGACATGAAAGAGGCAAGCAAATATGAAGATGTCAAATAGGTAAATTCTTACGAATCATGGGATGTTGTCTTTGAGATGAGTTTGAAAGATATTAATGATGGTTTACATGAGGATCTTGTTCGTGATGTATGGTATGCCAAGGAAGATTGGTATGGTGTTGCTAGGTTTATTACAGGTGTGATTAATTCAACAAGATTGAATGAGGATGAGATTTATACTTGGACAGAGTTCATTGCAAAGGAGAAATTTCAGCAACAGACACTTGTTCTGACTAGGTGTTGGAAAAGAAGAAAGAAGGAAATATATCAACACCAGATACTTGTTCTAGCTATGTGTTGGAGGAAGAGAAAAAAAAAATTCAACAATGGCTACTTCATTTTGTGAATCCATACTCACAAAATTTTTCCTACCATGGGAGTCAGATGCAGGAGCATCATGCATCAGAACAAAAAATGTGGAAGATTTGCATGTTGGTTTTTTCTTGTTCCTATCAAGGTGGAAGCCTTTGGTGAAGATGAAGATGGTTGTATATCTTTCTTTTGGCATCAAAGTGTGGGAAACACTTTTCTATCTACTTGGGGAGTCTGATGTAGGAGCATCTTGCATGGGAAAATTATTTATTAGAAAAAAAAATTGTGGAGGAGAGAGAAAGTGACAAAAATAGAAAGAAAATAATAAAAATTGAAAAATAGGAAAAAAGGAGAAAAGAGAAATTTCTATTTTCAAGGTGCATAGGTGGCGTAAATAGAAAAATAATAAAAATAGTTGTTATTCCATTAATTGAGGTGTGTAGGTGGCATCTTAAGAAGTTTGTAGAAAGTTCCTTAAATCATGCATTTAATATTTGTTGTGATCTACAAAAGAAATGTAATTTTCTAATTGGGCCACATGGTGGTGCTTAGTTGTATTTAGGTGGAAATTCTAGAAGGTTGTGGATATTCTAGAATGTTGTGGATAAATCATGCATTGGGTGGTAAGTGTCTATTTAAGGAAGGCTTATGTTCATTTGTAATCAAGCTCTTCGAAGGTAATTTCTTGTAGAAGATCTTCAAATGTAATCTCTTGTAAGGAAGCTCTTCGAATGTAATCTCTTGTAAGGAAGCTCTCAAGGTGTAGCGAACAAGCTCTTTTGTTGTAAGCTCTTCTAGTTGGAAGCCCTTAGTGAGAAATCTCTCTTATATTATAATAGTTTGAAGTTTTTTCATTTGGAGAATATTGTAAGGATTTTCAAGTATTAATAAAACATGCTTTGAATAATTTTTTCATTTCTTTGTCTCCATCTTGTTGTGATCTTAGTTGTGAGTTGGTATGGGTGTTACGTACCTACATCATAACTTCTGTAAAATCCTTTGGTTACCGAGTTGACAAGGTAAGAACTAAATTCCTTTATTGTTCGTGAGAGCTTGGTAAGAACTATTTCTTCCATTTTTCCCTTTGATGACCAAGTGAGCTCAGTAACAACCAAATTCCTTGAAGGCTTGGTAATAACTGTCTACTTTCTTTACTAACCTTCTGAGCTCGGTAGACTCTATCCTTTGCCTTGCTAACAAACTGAACTTAGTAGACTCTATCATTTGCCATGCTGATCAATTGAGCTCGGTAGACTCAGTCTGATGACTAATATGAAATTTGTGTGACATCAAAGAAAACACACAATTGAACAATTGTATCCAATAGAGCTATCATTGTATATTGGCTATTTTAACTGTTAAATTCTCTAGTATGCTTTCTTTTTCTCTCATAGCCTTCATATCTAGCTTCATTCTTATTTCTCTATCCTATCATTATCCTATCCATTTGACCCCTTGGTATTAATCACATAATGAAAAATATGGTTATTAGGCCTCTTGACATGGCTACTTTTTTTGGACTACATGCTTTCATGCTATCTTGCTTATTAGCTTCCACTACTTATCTCACATGCTATATCCTTTCTTAGATTTCTTGGCTTGTCCAACACATGCTTCATATAGCTATCTTTCCCTAGCTTGGGTACTCTTGAGGAGTCAATCCTTGAAGATAACTTTCACTTGCTTCATACACTCCTTACTTATCTATCATATCCACAAGCTTGTTGCTCCATCATGTCTTACATCTTCCTTAACATTGGAACAAAATTATGTGATCTCCCTTGAGAGTGAGTAATCTTTATTTCATTCTAAAAATCCATTAAAAAAAATCATATATGATACCAAAAGAATCCTAAAAAGCATAAAATGCCCTAAAAAAATGATCATCTTAGTAATAAGTGCTTTGATATATCCCTAAAAAGATTATATATTCTAAAAAAAAAAAAAATCAACTAATGAAAACTTGGAAATAGGCACTACTTGAGGCCTTTGCAACACTATTTCTTAGTGTGTATCCTCAACACTTAGCCTTTCTACATCATGTCTTGTCCTTATTGTCTTGGTTTGGAATTGGTCTTTATCTGGGGGGCATAGCTATGTTCACTTTGGTCTCTTGGCTATGTTAGTCTTTAGGACACCTTGCAAATGGTGTTTTTTAGCACCACCCCAACTATATTTTTCAATACAACCCTTGACATTGAGTGTTTTTCAACACTTATTGATTTGGTCTTACCCAATTTTGTCATGTGATCTTACCTACTTGTAAGAATTTGATCCTTATCCTCAAAACTTAGTATCAGTTAACACACTTCAAATTTTTAAACACAAACACTTAATGCTTGACCTATGTCATGATCTTTTCTTTGTGTGCTAACTGTTATTGGTTTTTGTTGTGTGTCCTTGTCTAATAAGTCTCTTTGGGATGCATAGCTAAAGGACTTGGGGCATGAGACATGTTTTTATTTATTTTATACTTATGGGTGTGGTCTTGAAACTCTAGAGTGTCTCTTGTTGTCCCCTTGAAACACTTAGGAGATTTGAGGCATCATCCTTGACTATTTTTGCACAACTATTCTTATTGTAATCTTGGCATCTATGCCTTGATGTGAGCATGATTTTGCTACATTAAATTGGTTAAGCTACCATTGAAGTCATCTGGACTTTATGTCATTGATGTTTATGTTAGAATCTTCCCACATTCCAATTCGATACAAATCACATTCATATCTTCATAGTTATGCCTGTGACAAGTGATGATTGTGTGATTTTCTGATGTCCATTACTAATGGCCCAATGATGAAAATAAGTTCTTTAACATTTCATAATGAATGATGAACACAAAATCTTATGTTATAGTTACTCTTTTGCAAGTGCACCTTTGTATTTTCATGTAGCTTGCATTATTAGACTTCATATTAGTTTTCATTTTTAGGTTGCATTATGAGTTTGAGAGGGTTTTCCCTTCATCTTTATTGTGAGATTTTAATCAAATGTGGTTATGTTTCCTTATCTTCTTTCATGATCTCAATCAAATTTTTGTATCTTAAATAGTTGATTGATTTTGGGGCATTCTATGTATTACGAAAAAAATCTCTTTCTTCTTTCCATTTCTTTCCATATCTTCCAAACTTCTATCTTCCATTTACTTTGGCCCCACTTCTTTTCTTCTAGTTCAAATTTGGGGCATAATATTTCATTCTTGATGACATTCCTTATTTTTTTAATTATTTGATCTTTCATCTTACATCAAGAACTTTATCTTTTGTTTGATTTGATCAAATTTATCAAATTGTTGTTTCTCCTCTATCTCATTTCAATTTTGATCATGAGCGGGTAGTACCTATTAACTTCAACCCTTGATTCAATTTTATCAATTTTATCCTTGAATTTTTAAAGTCAAAATTTATTTGTATTCTTTATCTTTATGTGTTCCCAAATCGACCACACATTTGGGTTGTTTTGTGATCCTAAATCAATCTCACACTTCAACTTCTTTCTTTGACTGTGTTCCAAATTTATCACAAATTAGTCAAAGAAGGGAAAATGTATGCACCCTAAAATGGTCACTTAGGCTATGGGCCCCCATTATTCAATTTATCAAATTTCCTAAATCAATTTTTTGCAATATTTTATTAAATCAATTCATATCAATTTCTTTGATCAAATTGTAATTAATTCAATTATTTCAACATTTCTTAAGGTTTGATCATTTTAATCCTAATTAAAAGGTAACCTCTCTTTTAATTAACTAATTAATCCATATTTAATTAATTAAGAGAAAAATCCCTCTTTTAATTTAATTAAATATTTCCTATTTAATTAAAAGAGCTTGCTCCCTTTTAATTAAATAAAATCCTACTTGAAAAATGAAATAAATTAAATAAAAATTAAATTTTTTCTTTCATTTTCTTACACTTAAATGCATATATTTCTAAGTGGGATTCCATTTAATTTTTCTCCTCTTTTCTCATTGGTGGAATTTTGTCTCACACAAATCATTCTTTCTCCACCCTTGATTAAATCTTATTGCCTCTTAATCTTAATCATCTATTCTTCTTTATAAGGAAGAGCCCTCTCCTCATTTTTGACATCCATGATTATGCTATTGTTATGTTGCAAGTTTGGAGAGCAATTTTTGGATGATTTTGAGCATTAAATATTTTTGTGGAAAACTTCTATCTTCTTGTCTTCTTCTCTCATGCATCCATGGACTCTATCATCATGATCTATCCTTGCATTTTCATATTAACTTAGATCAACATTTTTTTTCATAGATTAATATTGCATTGTTATTTTCCTTCATAAATTATATTTCCTTTCTAGCATTTCTTTGCATTGTCATCATTTAGATTAGTTTGATCTTCATTTGCATTCATATTTTGATGTTTGAATCTCTCATTTTACAGTATACTAGTATAGGCACAAACTATGTCAAACTACAAGCCTCCATCACAAACCCTTGCACTCCATGAATAGAGAGCTATATCTACCATTCAAGACCTCATTCTTGAGAAACCTTGGATATAATGACTTAGAGAAGTGTGCTCACATTTTAGGCACACAACACTACCACTATCATAATGTTCAATGTATTCAATTTTTGTTTTATCACCAGTCATATGATGTGAGTAGCTACTATCTATAATACATGTATCATTTTTCCTAACATGAGAGATAAGTTGCATTTTATCTCCCTCATGATTAGATTCATCTTCTACAACATTATACACCATTTCATCTTCACTATTATTAGAATTTTTAGCCATAAAACAAGATTTCTTACCTTTGTCCTTGTAGTCCTTATAGTTCTTGAATTCCTTCTTGCCTTTGAACTTGTTGTTTTTCTTTTCATCTATATCTTCTATGTTTGGGCACCTTGTAGTAATGTTCCCAACTTCTTCACAAGAAAAATAGATTAAAGAAATCTTACCTTTTTACTTTCCTCTGCCTTTGGAATATTTTCTTGCGAGTAGGGCTTTAACAACTTCAAGATTACTGTCTAAATTATCTTCCTCTTCTTCACTTTTTGATTGATTGACTTTTGATTTCTTATCTCTTTTCTTGAGTAGAAGCCTAGCTTCAAATGTAGACACAATACCTTTGGAACTATGGACATAGTTATCATAGTTATCCAACTCAAAAGCTATCAATCTTCCAACTAGAGCATCCAAAGTTATATTGCTATTTAGACCACATATCATCTCTTGAATAGTAGATACTCCAATTGCACACATTGGAAGAAGGGTTTTGAGTACCTTACAACTTTTTGTCATCAATGTCTCCTCTAGATGCTTTGATTGTGCTCACACTTGTTTTAATTCACTGAACACATTTTGCAATGTATTCGTCTTCTCTCATCTTTATCTGATCAAATTGTCCTTTGAGAATTTTGGCTTTAGCTCTACTTACATTATCATATCCTCCATAGTTGGCTTTTAGTTTGATCCACATATCATAAGTTTTAGTGCAAATTTTGACTTCATTAAATTCAGCATAATTAAGAGTAGAAGCAATGTCAATCATCATGACATTATGATTTTTTTTTTCAGTAATTTCTTCAACTAATAATGTTCTAGTAGGAGTCTTGCATTCACTATCAAGATATTTACAACTTGAACACTAATAATTTCCAAATGCAACCTCATAAGTCCTTGCCATGCTACAAATTTTTCTCTATTCAACTTGGAAATCTCTCTTCTGTAAGACATGCAGATCTTTAGCTTAGGTCCTTGAAACCTTCTTTCTAAGCACCAAAAGTTCTGATACCAATTGTTAGAAATATAAGAGGAGTAACTAAGAGGAGAGGGGTGAATCAATTACCATAAAAATAAATCTTAGATCCCTTAGATGTCAATAAAAATTAAAACTTTTTGTAAATTGTTTTTTGTTGCTACTTGAAAAACACATAGGCACTCGGTTAACACTATTAAATGTTGTAACTCGATAAATACTGAAACAACTCAAAAAATGCTTATCATGAAAATATTAAGATATTATTTTTGATTAATCTTATGTTAACTTAGTTGCATACACGTAAAAAAAATAGTATGAACACAATTGACACCAAAATTTAACATGGAAACCCAATTTGGGAAAAACCACCAAATGTAACTAGTTATTGCTTTTCACTCTTCTAAAGTGAGTCCTATTAGGAGCCAACCCTTTGAAAGGTTAAAAAATACACTGTTAGGTGTGATACTATTGGAAGATTTAATACCCTATTAGGAGTGACCTCGTTAGAGGTCTTTAGACACTTTGATAGAAATGTCTCCTTGGTAGAGGATTTACAAATAGTTGTTAAGCCAATTTGTTAATAGATTTAGATCACTACTACAATGTTTAGAAGATAACAATGGGATGACATAATTTTTGATAGAACTTAATTTCTGATTATAGATCTCAATTTTATCTTGTATACTTGATCCTTCCTAAATGAATCTATCTCTACAACTCAACGAGGACATTCTTCTTATCCTTCTAATTCTTTTCCTTTAAGCATCACCAAATCTTCAATTATGTTCCACACATTCAATCCTCAACCTAGCCTTATATTTATATCTTACACATTGTCAAGTTGACTTGAATACAACTTAGAATAATTAATATTCATCTCCTTAGTTTTCTAGAACCAACAAACAATTCAGTTGAACTCAATATGTCAAAACAAGAAAATCTTTCATTAGCAAACCTTGCTCGATAGATATTAACTCAAAGTGATTTTATCGTGTTAACCAAGTGAACTTAGTTAACACTACATATTCAAAAAGTTCCTTTGGTAACTGAGTGATCTTGATTAACATTGGTTCCATCCAATTTTTCTCCATTAACTAAGTGATCTCGATTAATACTCAAGTTCTGCAAACTTTCCTTTGTCGCCTAAGTGAACTCAGTAGACACTATCTTTTGAACGAGAAAAACTTTGTGATTCTTGATAGATAGGAAATTATCTTCAATGCTAGAGTGAGTTTGGAATTCACTAACTAGAAATGATATGACACTTTGTGTAAATCAAAGACAATGCACAATTAATCAATCATTTTCAACAATAGCTAGTACAATGACAGTTGAGAACAAGTCTGAACTGAGTACTAAAGTTTCAAATAATGATAAGGGTAAAGAATATATTGATCTAGATGAGGATATAGTTATTCTAAATTTGGATATCTCTACTCTCAATCCTAATCAAATGAGAAACATGGGTGAGTTATTGCAAAAGAGAGCTAAGCAACAAAAGATTAGAGAAGAGAAGAGAAAGAAAACCTAAGTGCTTGAAGATATAAAGGACATATTTGTAAGTGCACTAAGTATTGAGGTTGATATTACTCAACCTATTTTTGATCAATCAGAAAAAGTTGTCCATAAATTCAATGAAGAATTGAATGGACAAGATAAGTTGCTATAAAGAGAAAAAGAAAGCTTGAAAACAAGGTATTGGAACAATTGGCACAAAAAATTGCAATAAACCAAGTCGAATTGTCTACAACTTTTATTTTATTGGAGACATCTATAAATAATATCACTTCATTATTTCTTAAGTTGTGTGATACATCTATCTTCACACAAGACATTAAAAATAACCTATCAAAGATAGATGAAGACATGAAGGTAAGTGCACACCAACTGTCACATGACCCAAGCTATAGCTCTACTCATTATTCAAAGATCAGATTTCTGACAAATTTGCAAGCAAAATTGCTAAAAGAAGAAGCCTAGATTAGGGCAACACTTACAAAAATCCAAGCCATGATTCTTCTAAACATGAATGTATTGCATACACACATTTCACATGCTAAAACACTCATCCATGACAATAGCTTCTCCATAGCTGATCACATAATGGAGCTATCAACAAAAGTTTAGATTACATTGCATGCAAGCATGGTGTTACAAAAAATCTAGGACAGGAAAATGGCATTAATCCTGAAAGTACACTATGAATTCTAGTCACTTTTTTGTATTAACATATAACATACACCTTACGCATTTATGTCAAAAAGGGGAAGAAATATATGTAAAGATATCATGGGGAAGAAGTATAGATGAATGTATATATGTATAAAGAGGGAGAAGTATGTGTAAAGATATGTAAAGAATATATGTATGGGCGAGCATTACTCTAGGTATATTTATGGGAAAACAATATTGTATTGAATAGATAAGCAGAAAACATCTTTACAAAATTAATTTTGAAAAATCTGAAAAACTAGACTATGTTACTGAGTTGTAGACACCGAATGGAGATAAAAGAATGTTTTCACTTGTAATTTTGAGTATTAAATTTTTAAATGATAAGTGTTTTTGTCACTAATTCCAAAGGGGGATATTGTTGACATAAAGGTCAATTTGTCTATTAGTGACTCATACTTCATCAATATATAGTTGCTACCGAGTTTCTCAATTGCTATTGAGTTTCACAACCTATGTACAATTTATGTCGAGTGTAGCAATGTTTACCAAGTTGGCTAGTACAAGTGATGGAAACTCCAATGTTAATTGAGTTTCATAGTGTTAATCAAGTTTCATAGATTAACTAAGTTCCATAGTGATAACCAAGTTAACCATGTTCCCCAATGTCTACTAAGCTAGTAGTGTTAGCAATATGAATCTAGTGTTGACTGAGCCATGGAGTGTTAATCGAGTGATTCAATATATGTCAAGTTTCTTAGAGTTCATTGAGTCACATAGTGTTGACTAAGTTCAAGCTACTTGGAAGTGATCAATATGAACCAAGCCTCTTCATCAACCAAGTACTAGCTGATGTCAAGTATTCATAGTGGTTTCTGAGTATCAAAACATCACTGAGTTTGTCTTTAGAACCTGAGTTACAGCAGTTGGATCAACTTTGTGGATTTTGGTGAAACTTGTATTGTAGTCGACTCCAGTAAGTTATGGTTTGAATTGGTATTTACATAATGCATTATATCATATCTAAATAAGAAGAGTAAGCATATAATGAGAAGAAGTGTGAATTAAAGTAGGCTACAAGTAGTACAAGGGATAGAAAAGAAATATCTATCATAGCAAGGTAATCATTACAATTCAAGGAATCTCAACTAGAAAATTAGAGTTATAGATAAGAGATTAGCCATTGGTTCATCCTAATAGGTGCATCAATCAAATCCTTTAATAGTGTAGACTTAATAGTATTTGATGAATATTTTTTACTAAGTGCATACTTCATGGTATGTTTTGTAAATTCTTTAACAAGGTGGACCTTATAGTCCTTATTGCTCTTAACATGGCAGCTCATCAAAAGTGATCAATTGCAAGCTTTAATAGGCCAACTTTATATTGCAGTACTAAAGCTTGTGGGTATCATCCCCACCATAGTTTTAATTTATTTTTGGAAGGTTTCTAGGTCACCATATCTTGTGTCAAATTTCTATGAATGTTTATTTCTTTGATTCTTTCATGCATACAATTAAATTAGAATATTGTATGAAGAATTAATTGGTGAAATAAGATTAAGTTTTATGTCTACCTCATATTTCCAATACCTATGACCCCTAGGGACATATAATAATTGATCATATGGGTTGAAGGGTGTTGTAGGCTAACCTATGACCCCCTTTGACCTATTTCAATATGACATTTGTCCTAGGGGTCCTAGGACCCCTAGGGACATATCATAACCCATCATAAGGGTTGAATAGAGTCATAGGATAACCTATAACCTCCTTCGACCCATTTAATCATAACATCTATTCCTAGGGGTCCTAGGGCACCTAGGGACATATGGTAATTGATCATATAGGTCAAAGGTGGTTGTAGGATAACCTATGACCCCCTTCGATCCATTTCATCATGACATGTATCCCTAGGGGTTGGACATATGGTAATTGATCATATTGTTTGATTAAGTCACAGGCTAATCTACGATTCCCTTCAATTCATTTCATCATGACATGTGACCCTAGGGGCCTAGGACTCCTAAGGACATATTGTAATCAATCATATGGGATGAATAGGGTCATAGGTTAAGTTCATCGTGAGATGTGTCCCTAGCCCCTAGGGACATATCATAATCAATCATATGGGTTGAATGGAGTCCTAGGCTAACCTACTTGTAGGAACATATTGTAATCAATCGTAAGGGTTGAATGGGATTGTAAGCTAACCTATGAACCCCTTTGATCCATTTCATCATGACATGTGTCCCTAGGGGTCCTATGACCCCTAGGGACGAATACTAATTGATCATATGGGTTGAATGGGGTTGAAGGCTAACCTACAACCCATTTCAACTCATTTCATCATGACATGTGTCCCTAGGGGTCAATTTGTGATCCATCTTAAGGGTCCAATTGGGTCATAGGCTAACCTATAACCTCTTTGACCCATTTAATCATGACATGTGTCCCTAGGGATCCTAGGACCCCTAGGAACATACAGTAATCAATCATATGGGTCGAAGGAGATCACATGCTAACCTACAATCCCCTTCAATGCATTTCATTATGCCATGTGTCCATAGAGGTCTTAGGACATCTACAATCATACTGTAATTGATCATATGGGTTGATGAGGGTCATATGCTAACCTATAATCCCCTTTGACCCATTTCATTGTGACATGTGTCCCTAAGGGTCTTAAGTCCTCTAGGGACATATTACAATTGATTATATGGGTCAAATAGGGTTGTAGGCTAACCTACAACCCTGTTCAACCCATTTCATTGTGACATGTGTCCATAAGGGTCCAAGGACCCCTAGGGACATAGTGTAATAAATCATATGGGTCAAAGGGGGTTGTAAGCTAACCTATGACACCCTTTGACCCATTTCATCATGACATGTGCCCCCTTTAACACATTTCATCATAACATGTGTCCTAGGGGTTCTAAGACCCCTAGGGACATTTAGTAATCAATCATATGGCTTGAATGGGGTCATAGGTTACCCATTTTTTCATGACATGTGTCCCTAGGACCCTTAGGGACATATCATAATCCATCTTATTCAACCCATTTCATCACAACATGTGTGCCTAAGAGTCTTAGGACCCCTAAGGACATCTGGTAATCAATCATATGAGTTGAATGGGATCGTAGGTCCCCTATGACCCATTTCATTGTGACATGTGTCCCCTAGGAACATATAATGATCAATCATATGGGTCAAAGGGGGTTGTAGGATAAGCTATGACCTTTTTTGACCCATTTCATTGTGACATATGTCCCAAGGGGAGGACCCCTAAGGACATATGGTAATCGATCATATAGGTTGAAGGGAGTTGTAGGCTAACCTACATCCCCCTTTGTCCCATTTCATCACAAGATGTCTCCCTAGGGGTCCTAGGTCATCTAGGGACATATTGTAATTGATCAAATGGCTTGAATGGGGTCTTAAGCTACCCTATGACCCCCTTTGATTGTGATATGTATCCCTATGGGTCCAAGGATGGTCTATTGACATATGGTGATTGATCATATATTGGTTGAAGGGGGTCATAGGCTAACCTATGACCCCCTTGCACCCATTTCATCATGACATGTGTCTCTAGGGGTCCTAGGACCCCTAGGGACATATAGTAATAGATCATATGGGTTGAATGGGGTCATGAGTTAGCCTACAACCCCTTTCCACCAATTTCATCATGGCATGTGTCCCTAGGGGTCCTAAGATCTGGACCCCTAGGGGCACATCATAATCCATCTTAAGGGTTAAATTGGGTTGAAGGCTAATGTATGACCCCTTTCAACCCATTTCATCATGACATCTATCCTAGGGACATATGGTAATCAATCATATGGGTCGAATGGGGTTGTAGGATATCCTATGAACCCCTTCAACCCATTTCATCATATTGTTTGATCATATGAGTTTAATGGGGTTGTAGGCTAACCTATGAGTCTCTTTAACCTATTTCATCATGACATGTGTCCCTAAGTGTCCTAGGACCCCTAGGGACATATCATAATCAATCATATGGATTGAATGGGGTCGTAGGCTAACCTACAACCCCCTTTGATCCATTTTATCATGACATGTGTCCCTTGGGATCCTATGACCCCTAGGGACATATTGTAATTAATCATATGGGTTGAATTGGGTCATAGGCTAACCTATGACTCCCTTCAACACATTTCATTGTGACATGTATCCCTAGGAGTCCTAGGTACCCTAGGAACATATCATAATCCATCTTAAGATTCAAATAGGGTTGTAAGCTAACCTATGACCCCGTTCAACCCATTTCATCATGACATGTGTCTCTAGGGGTCCTAGGATCCCTAGGGACATATGGGTTGAAAGGGGGCATAGGCTAACCTATGACTCCCTTTGACCCATTTAGTCACAACATGTGTCCCAAGGACCCCTAGGGACATATGGTAATTGATCATATGGGTCAAAGGGGGTCGTAGGCTAACCTATGACCCCCTTTGACCCATTTCATTGCAATATGTGTCCCTAGGATCCTAGGATCTCTAGGGACATATCATAATCAATCATATGGGATGAATGGGGTCGTAGGTTAGCCTATGACCCCTTTTGACCTAGTTCATCACCAGATGTGTCCATACCGTCCTATGGTAATCGATCATAAGAGTCGAAGGATGTTGTAGGCTAACCTATGCCCCCCTTGACCCATTTCCCCACTTCATCATGGCATGCGTCTATAGGGATCTTAGGACTCCTAGGGAAATATAGTAATCTATCATATGGGTCGAATGGGGTTGTATGCTAACCTAGGACACCCTTTGACCCATTTTATTGTGACATGTGTATCTAAGGATCCTACTTAGGGAAATATTGTAATACATCTTAAGTGTTAGGTCATAGGCTAACCTATGACCCCCTGATACTAATTGCATTGTGCCATGTGTCCCTAGGTGTCCTAGTACTCCTAGGGATATGTGCTATTCAATCATATGACTCGAAGGGGTTTGTAGGCTAAGTTACAACCCCCTTGGACCCATTTCATCATGACATGTGTTGATCATATGAGTCAAAGGAGGTCATAGGATAACCTATGACCCATTTTGACCCATTTCATCATGACATGTGTCGCTAGGGGTCCTAGGACCCCTAGTGATATATCATAATTGATTGTATGGGTCGAATGGGGTTGTAGGCTAACCTAGGATTCCCTTCAACCTATTTCATCATTACATGTGTCTTTAGTGGTCCTAGGAACCCTAGGGACATATGGAAATCAATCATATGGGTCAAAGTAGTTGTAGGCTAACCTATGACCCCATTCAACCCATTTCATTGTGACATCTATCTATAGAGACATATCATAATCCATCTTAAGGGTTGAATGGGGTTGTAGCCTAACCTACGACCCCCTTCAACCAATTTCATTATGAAATGTGTTTGTAGGGGTCTTAGGACCCCCAAGGACATATGGTAATCAATCATATGTGTTGAAGGAAGCCTTAAGCTAACCTACAACCCACTTATACCCATTTCATCATGGCATGTGTCCCTAGGGGTCCTAGGACCCCTAAGGACATATGGTAATCAATCATATAGTAATCGGTCATATGGGTAAAGGGGGTCTTAGTCTAACCTATTAATCCCTTTGAAAAATTTCATCATGACATGATTCCCTAGGAGTATTACGACCCCTAGGGACATATCATTATCCATCTTGAAGGTTGAATGGCCTACAACCACATTCAAACAATTTCATCACCACATGTGTCCCTAAGGGTCCTATGACCCTTAGGGGCATATGGTAATCAATCGTATGGGTCAAATCAGGTTGTAGGAAAATGTATGACCCCCTTTGACCTATTTTATCATGAAATGTATCCCTAGGGGTTCTAGGACCCCTAAGGACATCTAGTTATTGATTATATGGGTTGAATGGGGTAATAGGCTAACCTACGACCCCCATCAACCCATTTCATCATGACATGTGTCCCTAGAGGTACATATCATAATCCATCTTAAGATTTGAATGGGGTTTTAGGATAACCTACAACCCCATTTGGCCCATTTCATTAAAACATGTGTCCCTAGGGGTCCTAAGACCCCTAGGGACATATGGTAATTGATCATATGGGTCAAATAAGGTCATAGGCTAACCTACAACCCTCTCCAACTCATTTCATCATGCTATGTGTCCCTAGGGGTCCTAGAACCTTGAGGGACATATGGAAATTGATCATATGGGTCAAAGGGGGTCATAGGTCAACCTACGACCTCCTTCAACCCATTTAATTGTGACATATGTTATTAGGGGTTTGAAGACCCCTAGGAACACATCAATAATCCATCTTAAGGGTTGAATGGGGTCCTATGCTAATCTACAACACCCTTCAACCCATTTCATCATGACATGTGTGCCTAGGGGTCATATGACCCCTAGGGATAAATGGTAATCAATCATATGGGTCAAAGGGTGTCATTTTCTAACCTATGATCCCCTTCAACCCATTTCATCATGGCATGTGTCCTTAAAGACATATGGTAATCGATCATATGGGTTGAAGGGGGTTGTAGGCAACCCTATGACCCCCTTCGGCCCATTTTATCATGGCATGTGACCCTAGGGGTCCTAGGAAATCTAGGTACATATAGTAATCAATCATATGGATTGAATGCAGTCATAGAATAACCTATGACCTTCTTTGACAAATTTCATTGTAACATGTGTCCTAGGAACATATCACAATCCATCTTAAAGGTCAAATGGGGTCATAGACTAACCTACAACTTCCTTCAACATATTTCATTGCAACATCTATTTTTAGTGGTCTTAGGATCCCTAGGGACATATGGTAATCGATCATGTGGGTCAAATGGGGTCGTAGGCTAATGTACAACCCCCTTCAACCCATTTCATCATGACATGTGTTTGTAGGGATCCTAGGAACCCTAAGGATAGATGGTAATCAATCATATGGGTCAAAGGGTGTAGTAGGCTAAACTATGACCCCCTTTAACTCAATTCATCATGACATGTCTCCCTAGGGGTCCTAGGACCCCTAGGGACATATCATAATCCATCTTAAATGTCAAATAGGGTCTTAGGCTAACCTATGATGCCATTTGAACCATTTCATTGTAACATGTTTCTCTAGGGATCCATGGACCCCTAGTGACATATGGTAATTGATCATATGGGTCAAAGGAACCTAAGACCCCTTACAACCTATTTCATTATGACATGTGTCCGTAGGGATCCTAGGAAGACTAAGACATGTGGTAATTGATCATATGGCTCGAAGGGGATCATAGGATAACTTATGGGGCCTAGGACCTTTAGGAACATATCATAATCTATCTTTAGGTTTGAATGGTGTCATAGGCTAACCTATGACTCCCTTTGACCTATTTCATCATGACATGTGTCCCTAGGGGTCCTAGTTACCAAGGGACATATGGTAATCAATCATATGGGTTCAAGGGGGTCACAGGCTAACCTACGACCCCCTTTGACCCATTTCATTGCAACATGTGTCCCTAGGGGTTCTAGGACCCCAAGAGACATATCTTAATCGATCATTTTGTAATTTAATAAACTATATAATACTATGTAATAATTTCTAATAATATGTTAAAATATATATTATAGTAATATATGTAATAATATATATTTTAATATTATATATAATAATAATACTTGGATAATATAGAATACTATATAATAATGTATAGTACTATAATCCTAATACACTATCTAATCATATTTAATATCATATACGATATTATAACAATAAAATTTATGATATAATATATAATAATAAAATAAAAAATAATAAAATTCAAATATCATTATATCTTAAATGTAAAAACATATTTAAATATGTTTGCAATCCTTTTTGGCTTAAAATGTACAATTGGTTCCCACTATCTCAAATTAAAAATTTTATGTTTTGCCACCACATTTTGGGTGCCCAATTTCAAATTGTGTTCCTAATTAGGCTTGGTATTTGCCAAACCTCTTTGGTCAACTAAAAAAACATGTTTGAGACATGTTTCCCTTACATTCAGACTTTGATTGGCAATTTGACAATAAATTTTGATCTAAATTCAATGAAATGAAAAGGATTTTTGAGAACACTCGAAATTCCATCGATATAACCGCTATCAAAATATGAGTGCAAGAAATATTTATTAGTTAACTTCTAATGAAGATGTTTGTAAAATTTTGATTGACATACTAATTGAAAAATAACTATAACTTTTAAATCATATGACATTTTTGAAATCCAATAGTTTCATCACATTTTATGCTTTGCCTAGTACAAGATTTTTTTATTATTTTTTTGTAAAGTTTTCAAGTAGTTAAGGTGGTCAAACACGAGAATTTTTTATTTTGAAAAAATGATAGTGGAAAATTCATATTTATTTATATATTTGGATTAAAAATACCAAAAAATGCATGTCACATTCTATTATGTAACCTGACTTGGTACCATGCTTGGATAAACAGAAGGACAAAGCAATGAAGTTCATTAATAAAATTGCAAGAAGGGTTGCTACACAAATAAAGCAGAGGACGTTACAATCTACCAATAGCAAAAAGGAAAAACTTGATGATCCTGGCTGCCATTTTTAGGTTTCAACAATGAAGGAGATTACGAGAGTAGCCACAAAAAATATTAAATTGGTGACAAGGAGATTGCTGCTAACCAAGGTTAAAGAGAAGTCTAAAATTGCACGTGAGGAAAGAAGTCGTTGCTTTAGAAAATGTTGTTGCCAAAGTGAGTAAAGATTGAATTCATGTTTAGAGGAGAGAAACTGAAGGCTTTTATTGGGCATGAGTCTACTTTTTATATCTATAATTATATAAATAAATATTATCTTTTGATTTTGATTAAGGTGGTTAGACATAGACCTACTTTTTATTTTTTCCCTAGAATTTTTTTAGTACTACATTAAAATCCAACACTTTAACCAATCAAATAATTTTTTCTCTAGATAAGGCCTAGTAGTTTAGAAAATGCATTCAATTTCCTATAGATTATTTTGTTACAATAAAGTCCATAACTACTCTAAAATCACTTGTCAAGTTAACATAACCCTAATTTGCTAAATTTTCACTGCCACTTAAGGCCATAGATTGGTACCTCACGATCCCACACATACTTGGTATGTAATGATATTTAGCTAGTAAGTATGCTAGAATCCCCCGCACTTGATGTTGTTGCCTCTGGTAGTCCTTTCTTTATTATTATTTTTATTTTGCCTTATTTTGGGAATGAATCTATCATGTTAGGAACATCCTAGTTGTCACCTCTTGTGTGGACATTGGTTTCTATAACCTAGCTCAGGGGAGTGATCCTTTATTCTCCCACATGGTTGGGTGGTAAAATTTTATTAAAGTATTATTTATGGTATTGTGGATGCTCTTTATTCATATTCCTCTCTAGATTGGTCTTTGAATAATTTATTTTGTTGAGATGTACTCATATACATGTATTCATGTCAAAGTATATTAACATAGTGATGTATTTTAATGTAATCCACTTTGAAAGACATGAAAAGGGAAAAGGGTATATGTAGGAGAAATTAAGGGAAAATATAATATGAATTGTGTTTAAATAAATTAATCATCTAATCAGGTTGTTAACATGCATTTCCTTATGTGAATAATTTGGATATTGGAGATAATGATGATATGTTGTGATGTGCCAAAGATCAATGATCTTTTCTAAAATTTATAGAGATGTTCTAAAATGAATGGTAGAAGTAATTATCAAATAAAAAATTGTTAGTAAACATGTGAAGTTAAGACTTGAGTTTACTCAATTTGTCACTAAAATAGATTGATACAAGTTAAGTAGGTTGTAAATATATAAGATATACCAAGTCTTATACCATAGCTTCTAACTGGATATTGTTAATATAATTATTTATTATGAGTTTAAGGTATGGTTATCACTCAAAATTTATAAGTGAAATAAATGGGGAAGATTACCTAGATTTTGGTCTCTTATGTAAACTCCTACAAAGATGGTTGTGGTTTTATTATAAATTAAAATGACTAAGTTAGAAAGTGATTGTTATTAACCTAAAGTGTTATGATAGTATGAATGTATATAAAAGTAAATAATGAACAAAGTAAGAAAAGTTAACTAGATATGAAACTAAATAATTTTCTAATTTAAGTGTCCCTTATTCCATAAGGGGTGAAATTATAATGTTTAAAGGGAAAATAAGCAAATGATGCTTTAATTTGCTTACAAACTAGAGGCTACTTTTAAATTGGATAGTTCACATAATCTTAACTAAAGATGTCAATTACATACTCATTCACATTAGTATCTACCCCACCACATATACCCTATAACATAGGATAAATATGCTCAATAGACTGAGATTATTTTAATTTGATACACATCATGATGATGCAGGTGGTATAGGTGAGTTTTATCCTAGTGGTGTAGATGATAAAGACAAGGTTAGTGTAGGCTTTGATGACCCTAATGGTGTATTTGATGGTTTTGGAGGTGTTGTAGGTAATGATTTATTAATTTTATGAGCTAATTATTTCTATGTTGAATGATTACATTGGTTAATGATGTAACTACATGAAGATTCTATAAATCCATAGACTCATTTATGGCTATTGGGACTAGACCAAGAGATATGATTTTTATTTTTGTATGCCTCCAATATTGTGGTTGTACCAGCCTATGGGCCTCAAGTCTATCCTATGCAGACCCTTACCCTTAACCCTACAATGAGGTTGATAAACTAAGTTGTGGTGCTAAAAAAATGACACAAAAAATAATTCTTAAAGTGGATACATGCTTGGGCTTGGGCTCCACAATCCTTAGGCTTGTGAAGCCCAAGCCAAAGTACATGTGCACTTTTTAAAATTACAAGTTTTTATATATGGGCTAAAAACTTGCGGCCCATTCCATTTCATTTTATTTCTTTTTATTGTTGCCTTCTATCTCCTTAACAACATGCATGTAGTTTGTAAAACTTGAAGAATTTTCTCACTGACCTCCTCAAAATGCCTCCTCACCACTGAAGATCAAGATCAGGATCACGTAGTATATTTTCTACTTTTTTTTAATATTATTTTATATTTTTTTCATTGTTTTGTAGGTTTTTACATTCTTTTGTAGGTTTTTTTAGTTTTTCTTTAGATTTATTTATTTATTTAGAATGCAATTGTTTTCTTATTAAAAAATGTGAATAATAAACCACAAAATCCACAACCTAATCAAAAATATCAAAATCAAAATTCTCCACAAGATCCAAATCAAAACCCTCCACAAGAAGAGCAAGAAATTCCACAACCTCCATCAATTGAAAGACCTCCTCTTGGTACCCAAGAAAACTTAATGAATGAAATAGAAAAAGGAAAAAAATGAATTAGAAGCAATCATTGGTAGGTTGAAAGCTTGTGGAAAAAGCAATCCTATGAGATGACAATTGGCATCCTCCCTTGAGTCCATTATGAGTCATGTAGCTTCTATTAGTGGTCAATTGGACATTTGGTGTATTAAGAGAGAAGAATAAAGAAGATATTTTGCAAATAAATTATCCTATAAAGATGTAGGAAAAAAGGACACAAAAAAATGTAGCATTTGTGCATTATTTAAAAGTCCTAGAGAACAAGACACTGTTAAATATACAACAAAAATGTTTCACATCCATTGGTGCATACATGATGATATTAGAAATAACTTTTGGGATAGATGATGGGTGGTCTTTGATGCCCCTCCCTACAATAATCACAAGGTTATAATGTATTTCTTAAATATTTTTTATTGTGAATTTATCCTTTTGGAGATCCCCAATTATTTTGATATGTTAGAATCTCATGGTAGAGGTGGGAGGTTATCATTTGAAAGATTGGGGGTAGTTAGGGCACATATTGTCAAGCCATAGGGTGAGCATGTGATTATTCCTTTAGTTGTGAAGGAACATGTAGAGACTAGTAATCTAGGGACTATCAATGCTTTGACATAGAGCTTCATTCATTGTGTCACATTAGTTGAGGAGGAGCCTTCTTTGTGTCACAATCACATGTGCACATCATGTAGATCCTTATGCACATTTGGCAGTCATGTTGGAGACACTATAGATGATGGGCTAGTCACTGATGAGTTCCTAAGTGACACAGTTGGCATTAACACATAGGTAAATTACAATTATAATAAACTAATTTGATCAAATTTCTTATGTACACACTAGTACATTTGACCCCATTTTTAGACCAAAAATTTTGACCATCTATTAAAATGTTTTAGATTGGGCAAATTTTGCAAGGATTTTTTTTTTTTTTTCAAACCATGCCTGTGTTGGTCAAAATTTTGACCAACACAGGCTTCATCATGTTAAAATGTAAAAAGGTCAATTTACCCTAATTCATTATTATTATTATTTTTGGCAAAAAGTGGTATCCCACTTTGATATATATTAATATAAAAGCTGGTTCAATGGTTCATGGAGGGAAGAACTAGTAAGAAACCCTCCAATCTTCACCAAATACAAAATTATATGAGATATTATACAATAATACCATGTCACTATACCTATACACAGAGCTCTTACAACATTTGAGCTTTTTACACCATATATTTATGTGGTATATCAAAACATGTACATCAACCCTAAATTATATTAAAAAACCCAAAAGTATTTTCAAATTTACATATATCATACTCATAACATTACCCCTAGGAATCCAAAACAGAAACAAACTACTATGTCCTCAAAATAAAATCACCTCATCATACATGTGAATATAGTAGATCCACTATAAAAATTTGAGACTGCTGCAAGTTACAAAATCCACTCTAGATCATGCTACAAAACTAACTCCCAATCCATCAATAGTAGATCTCCCTCTTCAAATAATTTCAACTGAGCCATTGGGTTGTTAATCTACATCAGGTTAATTTCCCCTTGTTCATAAGAAGCCGACAAAAACCTAGCTTGCCCATTATTATTTGGCCATTGCGAGCAATATTTGGTATGTGAATTTTCTTACTATTTTCTTTATCTTCTCTGTGTGCATGATTTTGATGAAGTTTTCTGGTTTATGGCCTGGTATTTTATGATGAATAGATAACCTTGGTCACTTGTATAACCCTATCAGTCAACATGATTTAGCTTTCTTCCATGTTATATGATTTAAGCATAACAAGCAGTGTTGTTGTATATTCAACATTCAACATTTAGGAAAAATATTGAGGGATTCATATATAATTTATGAGGCAATTCATTCAATTTTATGGATTTCATAGCAATACCCTATATAATTTAATGTGTATTCAACTCAAGGGTTTATAGATCTGGCGTTAAGTTCATATTTGTGGGTTGATGTTTCATCTATGAATTTGACTGTTGGTCTCATGTTTTTGATACCTCTAGGGTTTAAGCTTCAATTAAAATATGTTTGAATCACCTCTACATTTGAAGGAGCAACTAGTAGATTCAATGGGCAAATTGAAAGGAGAAAATGTTTGAAGATGGAAAAATGAGTCAATTGCATTCAACTCTGAGTTGTGCTCTTCATTCTTCAATGTAACATTTCTAATCCATGCCTCAACATGCTTTCAATCTTCCATCGTCAAGGCTAAGAAGGTTAGGCTCCTTTCATTTCCATTGATATCCCATTTGGAGATGGCAAAAACTCTTTTTCTAATGCTTTTTAGGATAATAGAAAAATCTATGACTTCTCCAATTTGCAGATGAATGGGTGCACCCATAGATTAGGCAAGCAACATTAGTTGGTATGATTAAAAAACCCTAAAATGATTTATCACTTTCTTCCCATTTGTGTTCCACTATTAATCTTTTTACTTCAATGCGTACAGTGATGTCTTTCTTAAGTCCTTGTTCTTTATGAAATAATGACATCAACTATAGATTCACATTCGTCAGGATTACTTAACATAAAAAACTCCATCTTAAAGTATAACTTTGTAATGTGCTAAAATATAACTTTCTCCTAGCTTTTACATCAATAGTTTAGCTATATTCTCAAGTTGGGAATAGTTTTTTTGGTAGTTTTTGTTTTTTCTTTGATGAGGTGGCCTCAAATCTATTGCATGCACCCATGCCAAGTCCCATATGGACTCCCCATGTGCATTTTGTACAATTTCTAGACCCACAAGCTCCATTTCAATTTTTTTTAAACTCACACATGGCCCTTGGTTTTTCTACTACATTGTTCAAGGCCCACTCACATTCCCTGATTTGGTGGAGTGATTTGGAGCCATCTAAGTCCTGTCCAAATAGATTTTATACTTTGGACTCTATGCCTTTTGTTACCTCTCATACATTCAAGCTTGTTTATGCTCTCTCAGTGATTATTGGAGGTTACCAATTGTTGGAGGTTAGTATTCCTTATGATCTAGAGTGTTTTCTTTTGCACTACCATGCACACATGTCCTTAGAGACCATCATCTTTGTTCCTTTCTTGGAATAGGATTTGGGAAAAGCCTTGGGATTGGAGAGCCATATCAGTAATAATATGTTCTTATTAAAGGTTGGTGATGATTTCCTTGTTTATAGTGATAACTATGCCATGCTCATTAACAAAGGCATTATTTTGGGGCTGACTATGTCTTTGTCAGCACACAAATTTTATGGACTTGTTGCATCATGCCACCCCAATTTTTGGGATTGATATCCACATATTTCATGGGGAAACACCACTCATGGCCTTGGGAAGGCCATGTGGGAGCACTTTTTTGTGGTCCACGCTCTCCTTTTATTATCATTTTTTTGATTGGTGGTGGGGTTTTTTATAAATTAAATTTATCTCCCATTTAAATTCCCTTGAGCAGCTAGGAATTTGGATATTTCTCGATACTAAAGAGAAGCAACTTGGAGATTCATTTCCTTCCACTATTCAGATAGCCATCCACTCTGCTTCAGTCCACGTAGCCATCATTTCCAAGGGATATGCAAACTCACCTTGGTGTTTGAACAAGTTGCTTCACATGCAAGAAAGTGAGGCCAAAATTATCCCCATGTTCTACCAAGTCAAATTTTATGATCTCTGCTACATAGAAACAAAAATATATGTTGAAGCTTTCATTAAATATAAATAGAAGGGTAGATACCTAGAGAAGCTTAACCAGTGGAAGGAATCCCTTCGATCTCTTTCACTTACAGTAGGGGAAGAGATGAATAGGTAATATTTTTACATTCAATATAGTCTCCTAAATTTCAACAACAAAATCTCTAGACAACATTTTTGCATCCATTTTTAAATCTTCTATGGAATCATATTTAGACACAAAGCCAAACATCATAATTGTCTTTGTCATGTTGAAAAGTAAAAAAAATGACTATAGAAATAAAAAAAAGCCTTACAAATATCATTAGGATCATAAGACACTACACCACTAATCTTAATTTCCTCAATCTTCCCCCATTTCTACTTATGTCTGATTAGATTGAAAAAATAGTTGGTTCCTCTATCTCTCTCTTTTAACCAATTCATCCCAACCCTCATTCTTTGCCCTTTACATTTGAAGTTTGGAACCTTTTTTTAGCTCCCCTCTAGTCTTTCAAAGCTAATCCTTTATCATAATATCATGTCTATCATCTTACAAAAAGCCCTCTAATTTGTGTAACTTCCCTTGAAATGCCTCCTCTACTTTGTTCCTATCACCCACAAATTAAAACATCTTCTTTCACACCACAAATTGAGTAGACATTTTATTGCAAATGTTAGTCATGAAAGTGGCCATCTTGATAATATCTACATTATCCTCATATTTAATTAAGGAACAATTCAATTACTTTCTTCCCCCAGCCTTCAGAGCAAACAAAGACAATTCATACTGATATGAGCATAATAGGGAGTGTTTGGATATGACAATATTAGCACTCATTTATCACCGAGTGTTTTTTTCTTCCAACTTGCAATATGGCAATATTAGCACTCATTTATCAATGGGTGTTTTTTTTCTAATTTTCATAAAGTTTTGTTAAAGCATTATGGAATCTCCCCTCCTTTTCTATGAATGGTTTTAGTCTCCATTTAATTGTGAGAGAGGTTTCCTATCATCAATTTTTATTTTTTCCTTAATACTTCTAGCTAGAAAAGAATCCTTTGTTAATATGGTCTCTATCATACTTTGTTCATTATTAACTGTGACTATCATCTTATAATATCCTCATTGTTTTTTACTTAAAACACATTTTACAAAGTTCTAGTTAAGTTTCTTATGTACTTTTTTTGTTTTAGTGATAGTGACCAAGGTCAATTTTTGAGCTTTAAGTCTTTTCTGAGCATTATCATCATTAGGGGTTTCTTGGTGATTAAACTATTTATTTCAACTTTGCATCTCATTATCAATTTCAAAACTTTTGTACACAATTTTCCCAAAATGTCATTAGGACAATGCTTAAGTTATAAGTTATTATAAATAATACATTAACATAAAAGTTTGTTAGTGTTAGTGTTCTAATATATTATAATAATAATGTGTTAGTGTTCTTAAGATAGTTTTAAGTGTTAGCCTCTCAATGAACAAATCAAGAAAAAAAAAAACCTAGTGCTAAATAGGCTCAACACTTAAACAAACAAAATTTTAATATAATCGTGTATCCATTGTAATGATGTTCATAAGTCTTATGAACATCATTACAATGAACATCTCTTAGGCAGTGACATTTTGAGGCTTATGAGCATCTCTTTGGCAGCTGCAAACATGTGGGTTCATGATAATGTCACTAGATATGCCTTCAAAGGGGGCATTCATATTAGGTAAAGATTTAAATATTTTCTTTCAATGGATGTTTCTGATTGAATATTTTACCTTCAAAGCTATTTAAAAAGGTGTTAGGGATCATTTTTAGGATATGCTGAATAATGTTATGGTTACATTGCAGGAATGAGCTTGGGTTCTTCCACAATATTTTGAGGACAAAATTCCTCTCAAGGTTTCTAGTTTCAGTGAAACCCCCCCCCCCTAACTACTCTATTATATGTGAATATTTATGTCATGCATTATTTGTAAATTTTCTATTTGTGGGTTTAACTCTAAATTTAAGTGCTTGATTTATCTATTGTTTGGATGTCATTTATTAGGTTTTTGCATGTTGTACATCATTGAAGGGTGTGGAAACACATTTAAGCTAGGTCATGCCATTTTACTTTGTTGGTTGTCCCATGGCTGAGGAAAGGTATGAGCTTGCTCAGGCAAAGTGCCCAAGCTTAAAACCATTTTCTTGATGTATGGAGTCACATAGGTGTGGTAAAATGTTTCCATGTAGTTTAGCATAGAATAAATTAATATTGATGTTTCTATATTATTTTGGTTATAATTATCAAAGTAATATTACTTATTTCCAATGATATTCAATGAAGTTTGGGAATGTATAAAGGAATATGTTGAATGTGTGTTGGTGAACTATCTAGGTTAATATGTCACTGTCCAGGCTATTATAGCATGTTGCCAATCCCTTTGTAGACCTGTGATGGATTCCTAGTTAGTAAAATAAGGTATACTTGTTATTTCCAAATGAGTGAATTGGTTTCATTATTTTGGGTCCTTTTGCAGAGGTGTTTAGTATTTGTTTTGTATCAATACTTCATTACAACAATTATTCAAGGATTATAATGAATGTGGAGTAAACTTATTACTCTTTGGAATGCTATACTATCAAAGATATATTTTTCTAAGCTATTCAAATTTTGACATTAGATGTTAATAATGTCATGAGTTGATTGATTACTGTTACTCCCTAGCTAAATGATTCATTAGATTCACCCACCATTGGATAAGTGGAAGGAGTTTACTTTGTTCTGAGCAATGAATAAGCTTTCCCACTGAAAAGTGAATGTGCCCCTATATTTTTAAATTTTCCCACTACAATTAGACGTGTTCACAAACTCATCATTTACTTTAAGAATTGTATAGGCTTTCCCACTAAACAACCAAATGTGCCTCTAAAATTTCCCAGTGCAAGTCGAAGTGTCATTATGATTCCCATTAAACAAGTAGAAGATGACTATCTTTTAGTATTACAACACATCTCATTGAATAGGTGGTCATGGAGAGCTTTCCACATGATGCAATGTAATATGATTTGTTTACATTGCTCTTGTAGCTGCACTTGCAAAGGAAAAGTATTGTGAATGGGAGCAAAATTTTTGGAAAGGTCTAGGATGGAAAGTAGTTGAACTAATAGGTGAGACTGTGACTAATTTGAAGCTACTTGAGAAAGGTCAAATTTCTATAAGTACACCTAAGAAATGGGATTCTCTATCTCACATATGGAAACAACATAAGCAAGTGTAGCAAATCAGCTTATTTTTTATTGATGAACTTCATTTAATCGATGGAGAGGGTGGTCCCATATTAGAAGTAATTGTTTCTAGAACGAGGTATATTTCAAGTCAAATTGAAAATCATATTTGCATTGTTGCTCTTTCCACTTCACTTGTAAATGCTAAAGATCTTGGTGAGTGGATTGGAGCTACTACACATGGCCTTTTTAATTTCCTCTTGGTGTCCATTTTGTACCATTAGAGATTCATATCCAAGGTGTTGATATAGTCAACTTTGAAGCTCGAATGTAGGCAATGACCAAACCAACTTACACATCAATAATTCAGCATGCAAAAGGAGGAAAACCAGCTCTAATATTTGTGCCAACAAGGAAACATGCCAAGCTTACTACCATTGATTTATTAACTTATTCAAATGTAGATGGTGGGGAAAGATCCCAATTTCTTCAATTTAATAAAGAAGATTTGAAACCTTTCATTGCCAAAGTGAAAGAACCTACATTGAACCATGCATTATCTAATGGAATTGGGTATTTACATGAAGGTCTCACTTTGGTAGAATAGGAACTTTTAGCCTAGTTGTTTAGTGCAAGGGAAACTCAAGTGTGTGTTGCAAGTAATTCAATGAGTTGGGGATTGTCTTTGTCATCTCATTTGGTTGTTGTCATGGGTACACAATATTATGATGGATGATAAAATGCTCATACAGACTATCCTATAGTTGATCTTCTCCAAATGATGGGGCATGATAATGTTGGAAAATGTGTAATTTTATGCCATGCACCTTGTAAAGAATATTATAAAAAATTCTTGTATAAGCCATTTCCCGTGGAGAGTCATCTAGATCACTTTCTTCATGATCATATCAATGCTGAAGTTTTCATGGGTACTATTGAAAGTAAGTAGGATGTTGTAGACTATCTTACTTGGACATTCTTCTACCGAAGACTCAAATAGAATCAAAATCACTATAATCTTCAAGGTGCCAGCCATAGGAATTTTTTAGACCACCTTTTTGAGCTTATAGAGAGTACTCTAAGTGATTTGGAATCAAGAAAATGTGTTGCCATAGAAGATGATATGTATCTTTCTCCTTTGAATCTGGGGATGATAGCATCTTACTACTATATTAACTATACCACCATTGAACTCTTCAGCTCAAAAGCTATATGAAATAATGTGGTGGGAGAAATAGAAAGAAGATTGGATGAGGACATGTGGGAGAAACCAATCTTGAAGCACTTGAGATGGTTCACAATACTCCTGGTCTACTTCCATCAATGCATGCCATTTATAATATGTACTTCTTTGAATATTATCTCTAGCTAGGGTAGTGTTTGCAACTTTATGCACTTTTTTATTGGTTTGACCCTATAAGAGTGACCTCTTTATTCTATCCACCTAATAGTATTCTATTAGAGCCTATGATAGTAGGTAGAAAATTTTTTATCCCACCTTCTAAACTATGGTGCAATTCATTTTGAAACATTCTAGACATGCCTACCTTCAATGCTCATGAGAGAGAATTCCCACTTGAGAAATTCCATCAACTATCATTTAGTGATAACCTTTGAGGCTGCCATGGCTACTACATTCCATAAAAGTGCATGCTACTACCAGAAAATGTTTCTCTATCCTTCATTCCTGACCCCCATCTAACTTCTACCTTCTCTAACCAAAGTCAAGATGAACAAAATATTGTCAAAGTAGAAATATTTTTTTTGAAGAAAATATTTATAATGATTAGTCTACATTTAATCTACAAGTTGGAGATCTTAAAGGAATATTTGGACTTTTAATGGTCTAGATACATGTGTTACATACAAAATTTTTGTCTTGGACATGTCATATGGATGTGGAACATGCAAGTTCTTTACCTTAGGAACCATGTTATGGGTGGCATTTGCTTAATGCATGGTGATATTCTTTCTTTTAATATTTTATAAATGCATCATTAGTTATATATTGCTTGTTGTGAGAGAAATTTATTATGTTGGTAAGAGCTTATATTTTGGCATTTGCAATCTTGGCTCTTCAATATATTTCTTTACTTTATTAATCTAATTTTTTCATATTATGCAGCCAACACAATACTTATATATCATCATGGGAAGCTACTTGCACTTTCAAAGGTAGATAAGCCTTGTAATACTTTCTCTTTCTTCCCTCTGTCATCACAATATTTCTTATTGGTCATTTTTTCTTCTTGCTATCTCAAGATATGGTGAAGGATGGAAAATTCATTATTTCTTATAATACTACAATAAAAGCACATTTTGGTATACTACCTTGATATGCCAAAAATTATCTTCAAATGAGATGGTTTGAGCTACCAAACTACTACATCTTTCATAATGGTAGTGTTAAGACACAAGCATAATATTTTAGTATTGTCTTGATAACTTATTGACCATTTTTCCTTAAGTTTCCTTCAAGACCCTCCTCACATTTTTTAATGTTATATTTAATGAACTTACATTTTTCTCTTTTACAACTAGTAGTGGATAAGTTCGTATTACTATTGTTAGTTTTATGATTATCCTACATAGGATGGTCAATCACTCTGAAATCAAGCTAAATTATCTCTTAGGAGTCTTATATATCTCTGATTTTTTTCTCCATTTTAGGTCAATCTTATTTCCTTGGATACAAGGTTAATTGGAAAATATCTAATTCTACTTTATGATTGAAAATGCATGCAAAAAATAGTGTTATGTGTATGGTACTACACTAGATTCAGTAGCTAAGGTCAAGGGACTTGTAAAGTTTGATCTTCAAGTAGAACCTAAGGTAGGAAAGTTTCAGATTGAAGTTGGAGGCAATGTGCTAGGGGTTTTTGACTTTGGGCCTAGAATATTTGGTTTTGAGGCAATATTTATACCCAAGGATTCTGGGTTAGATCTAGAGGAGGATGATGGTTACTTGATCTATTTTGTTCATGATGAGAACATTGGGTATGGTTCTAGCTTACACTCAATTTTTTTGAGTCCTGAGTTGTCTTATATTTTTCTCTAGAGATGATAAGAAGAAACTTATATTTATGTGAAAGCTATTGTCTCTCAAATACATGATGAATAGGCTTTCTAGTACATTCCACTATTTCGAGAGATATAGTCCTTAACAAAATTGCTCAGAATAATAACAATACCATAGCCAATACTAAAACTAGGATTGGGATAAATCATAGTGTTTTCTATTAACCACTATATTAGTAGGTGAAATGTGAGGAAAAAAATTGTTATGTTATAGAAATTAGTAGTTATGAGATGATTAATTGAGAGGAAACAATTGAGAGCTTAGAGTGGCAATTTTTAGATAATCATATGAAATGAAATGGGTGTTGGAGTAGAAAGAAACTAGAAAGACAATGTGTATTGATGAAGGCATGAAATGGATGGTTTTGGAGCATTCAGCATAAAAACTTAGCATTCAATGCATATCTTCATTTGAGATCAAATGGGTGTGTGGGATTATACACACAGTGAACAATAAAGGAAGGAATTGAACCCTTCCTGAGGCTCACACTTGTTGAGGTCCACTTCAGCAATGGACTTTCCTATGAAATTTTTGTCTAAAGCCTTTTTAATGAGATAATATGCTATGAGCTCTTTTTTAGTGGGATGGAACATGAATCTAAGAGGCAGTTGTGCATCACCCATATCATGATTCTAACTAAAGTTAAGAGTTGCTATTATTGAATTCTCTTCCCTATCACCCATATTCATTTCCTTTTCTATTCATAATTCACTTGATGCATTTATTCTATTTATTTTGATTTTCTCAATATAGTTTATGACTATAATTAGAGTAAATTCTATATATAGTTTATGACATTTCTTTGAGGCATTCTATAAAATAGTTCACATGCCCTACCTATGATTTGACATTTTGCATGCATCCTACAGTCTCTCATCCAGCTAATGATGGATTATAGAGAGTGATCTAAAAGATGATGCTAAAAACACACACAATCAAATCCAAAATGAACTTGCATTACAAATGGATTGCGGAAATTTGATATTGTTAATTTTGTATGCATGTCTACTGGGACAATCATAACTTAAACATATATATTAATAGATTTGATTTATTATATATATGTTTAAGTTGTGATTGTCCCAATAGATATGCATGCAAAATTAACAATATCATATTTCTACATTCAATTTGTAATGCAAGTTTGTTTTGGATTTGATTGTGCATGTTTTTTAGCATCATCATTTCAGATCACTCTCTGTAATCCATTAGCTAGATGAGAGAGTGCAGGATGCATGAAAAATGTCAAATCATAGCAAAGGCATGTGAGCTATTTTATAGAATGCCTCAAAAAAAAATTGACCAAGCATTGGTCAAAATTTCAACCAATGTTTGGGGGTTTTGTACCAAGCATTGGTCAAAATTTTGACCAATGCTTGACAGAAATTGTGCCAAAAATTTTGAAAGTTTTCAACCAATGTATTGGTCAAAATTTTGACTAGCCAATAAGTTGGTCAAAATTTCAATGAGAAAAAATTTGACCAGGACCAACCTCGGTCAAAATTTTGACCAATAATGGTCAAAAAATGAGCCCAAATGTACTAGTGATAGTGAATTACTAATTAATTAGCATATCTTGACATTGTTCAAAATTTAGGATAAGAGTGTTGATGGCCCTAGTATAGATTACCCAACCCCATTTTATGTCCCATTGACGAGACAAGAGATATGTATCAATTTAATCATTTAAATTAATACATATATTTGTAAAGTAAGCATATGAAGGATTGGAAAAAATATTATGCATTAGGTCTCTACTAGACCATTGACATTCACAAGGGACTCTGAGTCTAGGCATGATACTTACATGAAAATTATATTATATGACATGTAATTGTTGACATCTAAGACTCCTCATATTCTCTAGTCCATCGATCATGGAGTTATTGCCGCAATGGCTAGTTTAGAGCCATTTGAAGGATTTGAGCAAATATGCAAATCAAATCCATGAAGCCCTTGAATACCTAAATGCAAAAAACCTGTCATGGAGTAGAAAAAGATAAGAAGAGGCAAGGGTTTGCTTTGAAAACATGCAAATTATATATTCAAATGAAGAAGAGATAATGAAATGCAAAGACATCAATCCTTATAAAAGGAGATCAAAACCTGAAAAGGGTAACTTAATAAGCTACAAAGGGTAACCTAAAGGTGAAAGCTATTTAATAATTACTAAATAATTATTAAATAGAGAAAACAAAAACTGCATAAAGTGAGATCTTAAGAAGGAAGAAAAGGTAATTTAATAAATTAAATTAACCTTTTTCTCTAGCATCCCCCCTTAAGATGAGCAACAATGCAATCACAAAGAATGTAGAAAGAGCAAGGAAACTTCAATGAAATGCTAAAAGAAAACTTGGGTCTTGGCAACAAGGCTTGATGAGGTACCCAATCACAAAAAAATATCTATGAAATGGAGAAATAGAGAAAACCCAGTGGGAAAAACTCTACTCCAAAAAGAGATAGATGAAAAATCTAGTGAAGGACTGCAAAAGCCTCCAACTAGACAAATGTTTCAGAAAATAGGAACAAAGAGTGATCATGAAGAAAACTAGTCAAGCATGAAGAAGGTGCAAACTCTGTCAAAAAATCTCCACTAAAATAGAACCTAACTAGGTAGAGAAGACTGTAATCTACATTGAATCAAGAGGCAAACAAAGGCAAACAACTAAACTCAAAAATGCATATGGCATAAAATACCAAAGCCTGAAGAGCTATCAATTGAACCAAGGAAGGTTGCAACCAGAGTAGGAACAAAAAGAAGAGTATCTATATGGTAGATGATCCATCTCATCAAAATGCATAGGTATCTAGCCACTACAATCGCCTAGTACATAGAATCAAATACTGAATACATAGCTTACTCCAAAAAACCAAGGAAACATGTGAAACAACAGAAGGATCCCCCTAATGTAGGCAAGGGTGAGGTGACATGCAATTTAAAAAGTGGGCCAAAAAGAACTGCAAGTCAAGGAACCATGATCAAGATGCTTAAAAGAGTACATAAGTGTGTACTGAGGTGATCAATCTCAGACATGTCATGAGGCTAATGTCACAAAAGGGACACTCAATAGAAAAAGGAAGATGGCAAACAAATAAAAACATCAACCCCCCCATGGAACTTTATTAGAGTAGTGCATATACAATATGGCACAAGACATAATGAATCCCAAGAATAGAGTAATCTATACGAGTGTCCTTAGATGACACTACTTGAATCAGAAGGCAAAAATAAGGCAAACAACTAAAACAAAAGATACATATGCAATATGACACTTTATCTCAATGCGTTTACATAAAATGTTGACAAATGATATCACCAATGATTAGAAAGGGCAAAGAGCTAATACAATAGATAGCACAACCCAAACGAAGAGACCTCATGCCATGAAAATGATCCCTGGACTTGAAACACCCAAGATATCCACCATAGTGTAGAAAAGCAAAAAATATGATAGGAAGAGCATGAAGCAAAATTTGGAAAAAAATTATAGCATTTCTAAAAAGTAGACAGAACCAGCTTTAAAAAAATATAATCTTTTCACAAAATGAAGATGGGATGCTCAAGATATGTCCTCTGGAGTTAAAAATTGAAGATTTAGCTTTCACTACAAAAATAGGCAATCAAACTATATTAAAACCAAAAAACACCTACGTTAATATCTTTGTCTCAAAACTAGCTTTTTGGCACTTTTTTTGAATTGAAAAATATGTATATATGCTCAAGTTATGACCAAAAAACCAATAGTAGGTCAAAAAAGGACCTGAAGGGCTTGCAAGGGGTGCTGATGTAGTCCTAACATCATTCTGGTGTCAGAATTTCACTACAAAATAATTGATGGCTTGGTAGTCATCATAGCAAAAAATGACTGCCATGTGGTAGTGCCACATCACGTCCATGTGGCAGTATGGGTCCAAAAAAGGTGACATGTCACTTGACATGTGGTAAATGTCAACAGGGCACCCCTACCATGTGGCAAGTGCCCAAGATGCCATGTGTGCATTGAAAATGGTGGGGATGTTAAGGTAGGAGCTAGTGGCACCACTGGTAGCTGACAGTGGCATGGTCACGAGTGGGAAGCCACAGTTGGCAGAGGTGGCTAGAGGGAGGCCCATAAGTGGTTAGCTATGCTGGGACTACTGGCAATTGGTGGGAACACTGGCATTTTATCACAATTATGACTAGTTTTTGTGACTCCTAGAAATTTTTGATAAGTGCAGTAGCCAAAAAAGGTCACTTTTTAATTTTTTTTATAAATTTTGAGTTTTTCTATAATTTTTTTGTCTCAAAGTGTGTGTAGAGGTCATACTGCCCTATCAAGAAAAATGTTTTTGCCTCCTGGATGAACATTGTCCAAAATAGATGAACTTTTTATGAAAATAGGGGTTTTGACACCTTTTGGATCCATTCGTGACCCCCTATTTTTCTAAGGAAACACCTAAAAACTCAAGATCTGATTTGTCAAACCCTGGTTCTTTCTTTTCCTCTGAATATCAAAAAAGCTATAGCAGATCTGGCTCTGATACCATGAAGGATATGAGAAAATATGTGAATCAAATCTATGAAGCCCTTGAATACCTACATGTTCACAGAGAAGAAAAAGACAAGAAGAGGCAAGGGTTTACTTTGCAAATACACAAATTTTATATTCAAATAAAGAAGAGATAATGAAATACAAAGAGATCAATTCTTATAAAAGAAGATCGAAACCCAAAAAGGGTAACCTAAAAAGTTACAAAGGGCAACCTAAAGGTGAAGTCTATTTGATAATTACTAAATAATTATTAAATAGAGAAACCAAAAAATTCATAAAGCAAAATCTTAAGAAGGGAGAAAAGATAATTTAATAAATAAAATAAAACTAACCTTTTTCTCTAACACCATTGATTGAGGTATTAAAGAGTAGTCTTAGTTTTAGTTGTTATTTATAATAGTTTGTATTGAAATTTCAAATGTTAATTATAAGTGACTATATTGATTGAACTATTGTAGGCCTTTGTTACACCCAATCATCAACAAGCCTTTGATGTGGATCATCTCGTGACTATTTGATGATGGTAAGAAAATAATTAATTTTGTGTGTACATATATTTGATTTCAATTTATAATAATTATTGATTCATATCTACTTTGTTTGTATCAGCTCTAGTTAGAGAGGAGCCTAAATAAGAGGATGAGCAAGTGTGTGAAGAAGATTCCATCATCCCCATCATCTCCCTTCACATAATGATCGAAGACCTCTAGGCATTTGTTTTCTCCCCCTAATGGGAAGGAGAAGATATAGGGATAGACACACACATGTATAGGCATTAGTGGAAATATACACTAGATTTTATGTTAGTGGACATATTCAACATGCATTTGATGTATATATGATATTTTATATTTGATGTATGACATATATTTGATGCATGACATTATTAGACTTATGAAATTGTTCATTATCATAATATATGATATGTTTGTTCGTGTATGAAATTATTCTATTATCACAATATATTATATATTTGTTCATGTATGACATTATTGGTTATCATAATATATATCTTTTTTTGTTTTGTTTACTTTTTAAGTATATTTCATATTTTTTTCATTTTAGTGTAATTTGCATCCAAAATGATATAGAGTGCTCACACCAAAAGCTAGTGGATTCTTAAGAAGAACACTTTTAAGGAAAACTACTTATTCCAAATTTCTCTACCTAACCCTTTACAAACTCAACCAACTACCTCTCACAATACCCAACACCTCCACTACCTTACACCCTCCAAGATCTTTCACAAAACCATACCCAATAAGAGGGCTTAACTCATTTCCATTTAAGTGGTTTCAACATTCATAAGGTGCTATACACCTTAGTGGACTTCACAACATCAATTCTCACAAACAAACCTGTAAAGGCTCTTTCTTGTAGCCCTACCTTGAGGGTTTTAAGGTAAGAAATCAAAATATCTCCCAAAAAATACCAAAACCAATGAGGGATTAAGATACCCAATACTATGGTTGACTAAATTTTTAAAATATAGACTCCCAATTGTTCAATAAAGCATATAACTTTCAAGCCCGAATCTAGATAAATAGGCCTAAAACATACCTTCTAACTCCCAACTAATTAAGCTTTCAAATAGAAATAACAAATGATTTTACCTTGCCAAGCTCTTACAAACTTCTAACTTTCAAAGTCCTAATTGTTGAGGAGATAAATACACCTTCAAACCCTTGTTATAATGAAGGTTTCCTTGCTAAATAAGATAACTATCTCACAAACTTTAGTCTCTCATCTATTTTATCCTTCCAAGAGATTCTTTAACTATCTTATAAAGTTCTTTGTATTCATAGATTGAGTAGTAAACTACATGCTTCTTCAGGTTAAATGATCATAGTACCTGCATGTTATCTTTATATAAAGTGGAGGAAGATTTAAAGGCTCCCTTGGTTTTTTTAGATCACCATCTTATAAGTTGACACCATACCTTTTTTTATTATTATGGATATGGTCAAGAATTAGTAAATACCTTCTAATTGCATGGAAAATATAGAGAATCAGCAATTGGAAACATGATGATGGCTTGGTTAGAGTTTGCATGTGTGTTCGAAGGATTTGAAGACAAGGGTTTGAAGAATTTTCCTTCTACTAAATGACTAAGAGCCTGAAAGTTGGTAGTTGGAAAGGTTTTGATAAGGTAATGGAGTACTAGAGTTTTTTTATTTGAGCTCTTTGAGAGTTTTGAGAGTTTATAGTTTATAGTTCAGTATTGATAGGTGATTGGAAGATTTTCATACCTTGCATGAGCTCTGAGATATGCCATGTCAAAGATTGCATCCCTATGACATTTAGTGACTCTTAGGGTCAATTCAATTTGGTGTGCCTAAGAACATTTGAGTGATCAATGAGATAGGAAAATCTTCAGACTAGGGTTTACCTGGCTACCTAGAGCTAACAAAATAGATAGTTTGATCCCACAATGAATTGTGAGAGAGATTCAGTAGTTGGCAACTTTTTACTAGCCAACACTACACGTTTTAGCATAACTCGAGATGGGGCCGCAAAATCAAAATAGAATCCAGTCTCCAAAAAGAGAGAGAGATAATATTGTCAATCCCAATAACATAGTCATGTAGCACCCAAAATTGCATCCATACCCCACACGAGCTCTGAGATATGCCCCATCAAAAATAGTTGTCCTATGGCATTTAGTGACTCTTAGGGTCAATTTGGTTTGGCATGCCCAAGAATGTTTGAGTGCTCAACAATATGGGAGAAGCTTGGGAATAGTGTTTACCTAGTTACCAAGAGCTAACAAAATAGATAATTTGATCCTATGATGAATAGTGAGAGAGATTCAATAGTTGGCAATTTTGTATCGGCCAACACTAAAAGGTTTAGCATCACCTGAGATGGGGCCACAAAATTAAAATAGAATTTGATCTCCAAAAAGAGAGAGAGATTATTATAGGTCTCAAAAAAAATAGTCTTGTAGTACCTAGAATTGCATTTATAACTTGCACAAGCTTCGAGATGTGCCCCATCAAAGATTGCTACCCTATGGCATTTAGTCACTCTTAGGGTTAATTGGGTTCAGCATGCCTAAGAAAGTTTGAGCACTCAATAGGATAGGATGAGCTTGGGACTAGGGTTTACCTAGCCATTCTAAGCTAATAGAACAAATAGTTTGATCCCATGACAAACGATGACAGAGATCCCACAGTTGGCAACTTTGTACTGGCTAATAATACAAGTTTCAACATCACCCAAGATGGGGCCACAAAATCAAAATGGAATCCAATCTCTAAAAAGTAAGAGAGGTTATTGTAGGTATCAAAAAAAAAGTCTTGTAGCACCCAAAATGGCATCCATATCTCACATGAGCTCTAAGATATTCCCTATCAAATATTGATGCCCTATGGCATTTAGTGAATCTTGGGGTCAATTTGGTTTAGCATGCCCAAGAATGTTTGAACACCAATAGGATGGACAAGCTTGGAACTAGGTTTCACCTAGCCACCTATAGCTAATAGAATAGATAGTTTGATCCGATGATGAATGGTGAGAGAGATTCAATAGTTGGCAACTTTGTACTAGCCAAAACTACAAGTTTTAGCATCACCCAAGATGGGGCCACAAAATCAAAATGGAAACTGATCTCCAAAAAGTGAGAGGTTATTGTAGGTCTTAGAAACATATTCCTATAGCACCTAGAATCATATCTATACCTCATATGAGCTCCAATATATGTCCCATCAAAGATCACTGCCCTATGGCATTTACTGACTCTTAGGGTTAATTTGGTTTGGCATGCTTGAGAATGTTTGAGCTCTCAATGGGATAGGAAGAGCTTGGGACTAGGGTTTACCTAGCCACTTAGAGCTAATGAAATACATAGTTTTATCCCATGACAAATGCTTAGAGAGATATGAACAAGATATGTATGCCTAGGCCACTTTGTGCAACATATAAGAAAAAGTTACTAATTAGGAAAAATTGATTTTTTTGAGTTTTTGGACAAGATAGCTATTTTAAGTTTCTTTTTAATAATTTGGAACCTTTTCCAAGCCCTAGAAGTGAAATCTAGTGAACTTTGCAAAGGTTGCACTTTCCTAGCTAAATTACAAAAGTTGTAAAAGTTGCTTTAAAATGCAAATCTGACTGGAAACCTTCTAACCTTCCAAAATATGTTTCCCATCCTCTTATACCCAAGCATGGATAGTTACAACTTCCCAAAGCTCCATTTGCAACTTTTTGCAAAAGTTGCTCAAGCAATGTTTTGAGCAACTTTGCAACTTTTGAGCAATTTTTGTTTTTTACATATTTAGGTTGGGTCCATTTAGGACTATTATAGTACCTTAGTTAAGATTCATAGGACCTATTATGTAATCAAATACCTTAGTTTCCCATGAATATTCAAAGTTAATGAATTGTTAGTAACTATAGAATGAATGGTGAAATGAAATCTCACTTCATATTTATGTAATGAAAGAAAAAATTAAGAAAATAAGCAATTGGCTACTAGCCACAGATATTTCAAAGACATTGAAAACACTATATTATTATTTCAAGAAAAATGAGATACCGAGTCTGAAAATAAGATTAAAAAGATTCTCATCACTAGCATGGCAAAGAACTACTTTTTCAATATAGTGACTAACAATTGCCTTGACTCCCAATGCCTTCTCATTCCTAAGGAGGAAATCTTAATATATGGAGGTATATATAGAGGAATTGCTGCTACATCTATTAAATATATAGAGGAAGATATAGAAAACTTTCTTAATAGAGAGATTAATCTAAGAGAAAAGGACATTTTAGAAGAAAATGGTTATCTTGTTGTCATCCAAGGTATGCCAATTACTTAGGATGAAGACACAAAACCTATAGCTATTGGGAAAGAGTGCACATGTACAAAGACACAAAAAAATTAGATAGAGAAGTAACAAATGGTATAGAATTATCCATAGAGAAATGTGAAATGAAGCCTCAAATTGGCTCATTAGTAGGCAAAGTATCTAATCATGCACTTTATTCCAACACCACAGATGTTTCAATTAGAAATTCCAATTTATCAATGGCCTTGGATTTACAAGACTTGGGAAGCTAGGATGCTCAATTTGGGCATGATCCCTCAAAGTTCTCATCAAAATATATTAATGATCTTAACAAAACAACAAAAAGCTCATTGCCACCTTTGGTGAGGCAGTCTCACTCCTTTTACAATAAGTTCATCCATATATAATCCAAGGTTTTAATTCAGCTAACAAATAGAGAGCTTCTCAAGGTACTAATTTCTTTTACAAAGTTCCAAATAAATATCAAGGTTCTCATTTAGGTGACCAAGTGCCAGGAGGTCCATGATCAAAGAGTATCCCAATCAAAGAGAAGTGGAAATCCTAATGAATTGTCATCTATCATTTAGGTGACCAACTTCCATCTATAATTGCTTCTAGAGACTTGAGTTTAAATGGAGATTGTTAGTTCCCAAACATGTTCCAGTCAATTAGATGACCAATATGTTGTTTGACTAAAGGTAATACTAGTTTATTAAGGTATCGTTATGATCCCACTTGCATTCAATTACTATTTTTTGAGCAACTAGCAAGTTGCTTCAGTGTGGGATATTTATAATATATAATGTCCTCTTACAAGTACATGCCATTTCTTGGAAACATTTTCTATTGTAAAATATTAGTAAGAAATATATGTAGTGTCCCTTTTTGGGACTAAAGAATATAACTTTCAACATTACAAAGCTTCAATGCTATTGTAATGGAGATTATGTGCAATATTATTTTGCTAATTCTATTTTGGTTAATAATATTATATACATATGTAAGAATAATCTAGTTCATATATATCTGGTTCTTATTTGTCTGACTATTATGAATGACTTATTGCCTTTGGTTTGGAAAAATCTTTGTTTTATACAATACTCAATATTGGTATTCCTTAATATTTTTTATTGGTTAATTTTCATATATATAGATATATCCTTCAATGATGTGCCTTTTCCTTACTGGATGCACTTGCTTCAAATTCTCAAAATGATTGTTTATTACCTACTAGAGGGTTGTATCTCTTCAAATCTCATCAAGAGTATCATCTCTTTCATGCATCCCCCCCCCCCCTCTCTCTCTCTCCTTCCCTCCCTCTCTCTCTCTCTCTCTCTCTCTCTCTCTCTCTCTCTCTCTCTCTCTCTCTCTCTCTCTCCATTCCTCCCTCTCTCTCTCCTTATTCAATCTAATGAACCAACTGGATATGTTTTACATTTTAATGTCTCAAGTATTTCTTTGTGGTCTGACTTGCATACCTTCCAAAGAGTCTTATTATGTGGTTTTCCACCATATTTTATCACATGGACATTTTATTCAACAACAAGGTTCAAATAATAAAGAATCTTCATCTCTATTTTTCAATCCTCAAATAACCAAAAGTTAGGGTTCTTCATAGAATATTGTCTAAGCCATGTGCCAATTACAACCACCACACTGATATGGTACTCTAAACCTTCACCATTTATAATTGAGTGATCTAAAAAAAAATTGGCTTGGACAAAATGACACAAATAATAATTTGTCCCTTCTTCATTGTCTTTAGGTGCAATAATAGCAAAAACATGTCCCACAATGATAAATGTACAAAAATGTGGTCATTAATTCAGAAAATACATAGGTAAAGTTATAAAGTTACATATTGAAATTACAAAGATATATATATATTATCAGGTTGCACTAGATCATACAAGTGGTTAAAGTCAATGGATAAATCCATTTCTACCATTTTCAGTGCTTGTAAGGGATGATAGGTGTCAATTGGGTCCAAAACCTATATATCCCATTTGTCCACCCATTCAATCCACTCACACTCATCCCAATTTTCCTCTACACATGATGGACAATAGCATGTCATTTTTTTGTGTGTGGATACTCCATGAACCTACATCAGAGCTTCTATAAGAGTGTAACTCACTTAGTCCTATTAGTGTGCAAGAATTCTCATAGGGTGCAATGTTAGTATTATCTATCAACCAAAAAAAATCTATAAACCGTAGATTCACCTTCCTTACCTGGACCTATTGTAGCATTACACTACTGGACAATAAATTTTGCATCTATCAATATTGCTTCATCTTTTTACTTTAGTTTTTCATGAGCTAAGGCTCTTTTGATGCATGCACCTACACCATCATGCCTTTCCTTTCCATGACCATCCTTTGTGAAATTCCACATATATTGAATTCTAGAAAACCTATGCATTACGCTCAACCAATAGAACATCTATGCATTCTTGAATTGAGATGCAAAATTGTCTGACCAAATAATGTGTTGATGTTATGGTATGTCCCTATTAGCCAAATCTCTATAAAATAGTTGAAAAAAACCATGCACAAACTCTATAGAATATGATCGATGATCATTGATGTAAAAATGGTACTCCCTTAAAATCTTCCTATCATCCTTTGTACTTGTAGATGAATGCATGAATGTTATGTGAACAAATATGGAAACCTATTGAGAAGTATAATACTTTTCTTGCACTTCATTTTGTGGTTGTAGTGCGTAGTTCTTTGTGAAGTCTACAACCAAAATAATGGTATCCAATGGAAATGTATCCTTGCACAACATGAATTGCAAATCCCCCCATTGAGATCTATGTGTATGCCTTGCATACTCGTAAATAATCTTTTCACAAAAAATCTTCATGAAGTCATACATTGGAATATTTCAATGATTAAGTCACATCTTTTATCATGTTCCCATCTTTTAGAGCATATGTCACTATCTTAATTTTTTGTAATCTACTATTTCATTTCCAATTGCATGTGTACTATCCATATATTCATAAGTTGATAAAATTTGCAAAGAACCACAAAATAAGCATGTACCATCCAAGAATGGTGTCTTGTAAAAAAATTGGCCTTCCACTATTTCACATAAAATTTTGGATATGAATTCTCTTCAAGATCTAGGTGGCTCATTCATATCACAATCTTATAAAACAAATTTAGAATGCAAAAAAACACAAATATGCCTTAAAACATCAAAACGGTTAGGAAATTCAATATGTACTTACAACAACAAGTTGTTTGTATGTGATTTATATTCACATAAAAAGGTCTACCCATCTCAAAAAATATTTGACTTATTTGAATTTGAGGATACATACCAATAAATTTTGCAAAAAATTGTGTTTGAGTTGAGTCCTAAATTTTTTTGCATGTGCATCATGATTTTAGCTACCAATCCTCCTTCTTACTACATCTCTTTAATTAGGGGAAACATGTGTTATTTGTCCAAAAATCTCAATTAATGATTTCAAAGCTTCAGTAATTTCTTTATAGTTTTGTGGTAATCTACTGCTAAATGTTTATAACTCATTTTTTGTTGGATCTTCCAATTTCTCATGCCTTAGCATGGCTTTCCTTAGAGTACCTCTACCAATTTTTAATGTTTTTCTTGTCTTTCTAATGAGTCCAGCTTTCTTCATTTGATTACTTACTATTGTTGATGTAAGTACTCATCTTGTGATATTACTATCTTTGGTGCATGATTTAGAACTCACTTTGTCATATGCTCTCATTAGATTCTTTACAATGCTTTTTTTCATTTGAATCGTCCATTGTTCTTAGCTCAAGAATCTTCATGAAAGGCCTATATTTCAAATTCTTCATCATTTCAAAAAATAATTGGCATTGACCTGTAATATTCAATTCTTCAAAGAATAATCTCCACATATGATTAACTTTTTTTTGATAAGTATGCTTGCTAATTTTGTTAGGCATTGATTTCAAAATGTTAGTATCAATATAAATCAAATATTTTGGTCTTCTAAAACAAATTTTAGAAGGTTTTATAATATCTTCCATTCCCTCAACATTTTGATCATCAACATAAGGTTGAGTGTTTTGCATACCTTGAACTGAAGATGATGTGTCTTGGCAATCAGATGCAAAAGATGAAATATCACCTACTTGATATGTTGATGTTGTGCCTTCAGCATGACATGATGAAGTGTGTACATCATCAAATCTAAAAATTAGCATCTCTTTGACATGAAATGATGATATGACTCCGACATTGGAAGATGGTGTAGCTTAATAATTCAATTATCTTCTTGAGTGTAAAAAAAAAATGTCCCCTTCTTGGTGGAATGGGGTCTCAGATGATTACTACTCGTACCTATCATCTACAGGGAGTGGTAACTCTTTGCAAGATACTTTGGTGGTGGATTCTACTACTATCTCTGATAGACCATCTTCTCTTGGCATCTTGAAGAAGGATCCTCCTTTGGCTCCTTCTATGGTAGCTCATCTATCTCTAGATTCTGCTATCCTAGTTTCTAGTGTGGATTTTGTAACTATTTCTGGTAGTCTATCCCCTCCTTTAGCTCCCTCTATGGTGGCAGATGGTCCATCTCTAGATTTAGTTGTCCTAGTTTTTGGTATGGATTTTACTACTAACTCTATTTATCTATCCTCTCCTGACTTCTTGATGGTGGCTTTGCCATTGGCTCATTTTGTAGTGGTTGCTAGTTCATCTTATGGTGTTTCCAAGGTAGTTCCTCCTATTATTCCTTTTTTGGGTGCCAATGTTTAGTCTCAGACTTCTATTGTCACTTCCTCTTCTACAATTGGGGGTTTTAGGTTCTGGTTGTGATGGCACTAATTTTTAGTGGTAGAAGGCTATTGGTTTGGTGGCGGATGGATGGACTATAGTAAAAGGAAACAGGGAAAGCCATCAATTCCCTCTTTTGATATGGTACTACGGTCAAATAAGAAGAGTTCAAAAGGGAAAGTCTGATGTGGTTGGCCTTTCCCCTAGCTTTTTTCCACTTGTCCCCTAGCTCTTTTGACCTATTATTCTTTTTAGTTTATTTCACCATGGGGTTTCAAGAGCCCAGTTAAAACCTATTTTTGTGGTTGTTGTGTTCTTTTTTATATGTTGCCACCTTGGTCATCTATTTCTTGGTGACATGTTTCTCCTTGAGTAGTTGATTTGTATAGGGTTTCAGGTACCCTTCAAAACCTGTTTTGAATTACAGATGCCAGTTCAAAACTTGTTTGTGTGGCTAATGAGTATTGTGTTATCTGTGATGTCACTCTAGTCACTATGTCTTGTTGGATGGCATGTTTCACCTTAGGTTTGATGTTTTGTTTGGTTTGGGCTTCATTAAAAAAAAAATCATTTGTAAAGGGTTTCAAATTCCCTTCAAAACCTATTTTTCTTATCCAAAATAGTCTCATTCATTCTCTTTGTCTTTCCAATTCTTCCTCTTTATTTCTTTGTATTAGTGATTCTTGTTCCCCTTGGAAATCCAGTTCTTCATTGTTTCTTTGTAATTTTCTTTGTTTACATAGTTGTTTCATTTTACCTTTTTTAATTGCAAAACCTCTCTCCCTCTCTTTTGTTGTTTGAGTTTTTGGTTTCTTCCTTGGCATGATGATGATTTCTATATATCAAATTATTCAAACATCTGAATTACTTACAATTTGAAAATTATAAATTATTCAAATACATATACAAATTACATTTATTTCAATGAATACACAATATATATCAAATAATGTGTTAAATTTCTAACCATTTCCAAATAATAATTCATTCAAACATAAAAATTTCAATGAATTCACTATACATTAAACAACTTTTCAAATTATAATCTCTATAAAGTAATAATCAATTTTTTCTCTAGAGAGTGTAAAATTGACTGAGATTCATGATATTATTATTTTGGAGGCAGCAATCTAGAAAAAAGAAATGAAGGGGATTAGAATACTAAGTACTTTCACATGACCACTTTGAATCATAGGATGGTTAATAGAATTTCTAGACTCAATACTAATGGAGGTATAATAGAGGGTGAGGAGATTATAAAGAGGGAAGCCATGGATGTTTTCAGCAATTTGCTACAAGGTGATCCCAATTTGGATAAGGAAAAGAAAAATATGTTTCTAAAATATATCCTAAACTGTATATCAGAAGATCATAATAAATTCCTAACTTCTATTCCATCTAATGGAGAAATTTCCAACGCTATTTTCTCTTTTGATGGAGACAAGGCACTAAGACTAGATGGGTTTCCTTTCTTGTTTTTCCATAAGTATTGGTGTATCAATAGTGATGATGTTTTTAATAGGGTTAAGGAATTCTTTGTCTCTAGAAATTTTCTCAAAGAATTGAATAATACCTTCCTTGCTTTAATCCCAAAGAAACCAGGTGTTGATAGAATGGACTAGTTTCGACCTATCAGTCTTTGTAATTCTTTATATAAAGTTATTTCTAAAGTGCTAACTCTCAGAATTTTGTCTCTTCTCCCTAATTTTATTTCTAGGTAGCAAAATGGTTTTGTTCTTGGTAGGAAGATTTTGGATTCAATTATTTTGGTGCATGAAAATATCCTCTCTCTCACCTTATCCAAGAAAGAGGGGTTTCTCCTTAAACATGACCTATCCAGAGCTTATGATAGAGTGGACTAGTATTTTTTACAAAGAGGGCTTCAATCTTTCAATTTTAATAAGATATTTAGGGTTTTGGTCCTTATGCTAGTTTCTTCTACTTCTTTTTTGGTGCTAGTAAATGGTTCACCAACTTCTTTTTCTGGGCTTCACGCAGTTTAAGGTAGGGGGGTTCGCTTTTATGTATGCTCTTCATTCTAATAGTTGAATGTATGGGAAGATTTATACAAAAAATGGTGAAAGTGGGGGATTTTGTTGGTCTAAAACCCTCATCCAAAGTGCTGATTTGTTTGCATCAACAATTTTTGGATGATTCTATAGTGATGGGAGAAGCTTTAGTTAGAAATGCTAGAAACATTAAGAAGGGTTTTGAGGATTATGGGAAAGCGTTGGGTCAAATTATTAATTGAAACAAAAGTGTGATATATTTTATCAATGTTAATGATATCAAACAAAAAAAATAAAAAGGATTATTGGCTATGAGATTGGCACATAACAAGGTTCTTATTTGGATTGCCCGTTTGTATGGACCCACCTAACATCTTTTGGAGTTTGATGATTACTAAATAAATTTTAAGTTAGCATGGTGGAAAGGTTCCCTCCTTAGTCAGTCTGGTAAGGTTATTTACCTCAAATCCATTTTATAGAATGTTTTTCTATATGCTTTAAGTTTTTTTAAGATCCCTAGAAAATTTGTGCTGACAATTGAGAAAATTTAGAAGCTTTTCTTATGGACGGGTATGGAAAAAAAGAAAAGAGTGCCCTTGATTGCTTGGGAGAAAGGTTGCATGTCTTTTAATAAAGGTGGCCTTGGCCTTAGAAGAGTTACCACTATGAATTATTCCTTGCTTGCCAAGTTGTTATGGAGATGGCATAAAGAGGAAGGTGAATGGCATGATATTTGAATGATAAATATAATAGGGAGAACCAAGATCTTAAAAACTTTCTTAATAATGAGTCTATGCAAGGGGGTTCAATGATTTGGAAACATGCTCAAAAAAATAAATAGATTATTAAGAAAGGGGTTAGATGGAAGGTGGGAAATGGGAGGAAAGTTCTTTTTTGGGAGGATATTTGGATTCTTGATCATCTACTTAGCGCTAATCAAAGGTGAAATGGTTTTATGAATCAGTGTAAGAATCTCTTCAAGATTTTTGTAGAAGACTATTGGGAGGAGAATAAATGTTTGGATTTCAATAGAGTGGATAGAAACCTAATTTATCTCAATAAGATCTTGAACGCTATCTTTTTAAGCCATGAGGAGGATGTGCTGATTTGGAAATATAATCCTAATGTGTTTTTTTGTGTGTCCTTGGTGTATGCTAATGCTTTTGAAGAGCATCATGAGCCTTGTTGGGCTAAAGCAATGGTTTAAAGGTATGACCCCTCCAAAGTTAACATATTTTTTTGGATTCTTTTTTAGGATAAATTTTTTTCAATGGATAATTTATTGAAGAGAGGGTTCAAAATAGTTAATAGATGTTATCTTTGTAAGAATGATGTTGAATCAGTTAACCATATTACTATGCACTTTTCTTAGACTAATAGGGTACAAGAAAGGGTTTATGGTTTGTTGAATATTTCTTGGGTTTTTCTTGCTACAATTTAAGATTTTTTCAATGGTCGGAAGCCACCTTCTAATAATGACTTAGTTTTGAGATTGTGGGATTTTATTCTCCCATTCCTTTGCTAGGGCATTTGGAAGGAACATAATGATAGGGTGTTTATGGGTTTTCAATCTAATCTAGATCAGGTATTCTGTAAAATAAAGAATGTGGTGACTAAGAATATTAGATCCAGTGGAAAAGGTCAACAACCTTAGAATGATTGGGAAGAATTGGTGATTCAGAATTGGAATTTAAATGGTAATAGTTTGATGCAAATTGGTCCTAACCTTAGGGATATAGCTATATGGGATTGTCCCCCAATGGACTAGTATAAGATAAATTTTGATGGGGCCTCAAAGGGAAACCTAGGAATTTTTGGTTGTGGTATCATTATTAGGAATGTGAATGGTGATAGAATGGGCATTCCAATTGGAATTCAAACTAACCATGTGGCAGAGTCTAGTGCAACCCTCTATGGTCTTAACTATGAAAGGAGTTTGAATTTGAATAAGATATGGTTTGAGGAGGACTCCCTTAACATAATTAATTTCCTTAATGAAGTTACAATTTCCCCCTAGACTATTAAAAAAAAATTTAGTCAAAACATAGATCTTATAAATTCCTTTGAATTTGTATTGTCACTCATAATTATAGAGAAATGAATCAAGTTACTAACTGGGCAGCTAATGTGGCATGTAAGAATGATGAAAAGTTAATATGGAACCATGATGATATAATACTATTGAGGGGTGCTTACTAATCATACATGAAAAAGTTTAAAGTAAGCAAAAGTGCTTTATTAATGATGAATATGCCAAGAATATTTCATTATTATATGAGTAGAATTGGGAAGAGAGAGGATATTATGAGAAAGGCAATGTATTACCACTCAATACCACATGGATTGTGGGTCAGATTTGCCACTTTTTCCCTTGGCTGCAATATCAACTATGATCTTTAGTTGCAAAGGGTTTTTTTGAGAAGAGAGGAAAATAATCTTGGAGATAAGAAGATGGGAGGAAAGTGGAAAATAATTGAACCAGCTAGTTATAAAGAGTGGAGGAAGAAGAATGAAATTTGGGAAATTCTGGAGCAAGGGTACTTTACAATTTTTATGGAAAAGTTAAAACAAAACAACCTTGCCATTACCCAATAGTTCATAAAGACTTGGAAAGATGGGATTGTTCTAGTGGGAAATTATAGGATGGAGGTGTTTGATGACATCATAGTTGAAGCCATGGGGCTAGAGATGGAGGGCATTAATTTCTATTGGGATAGGAAGCTCTTTGATAGGGTAGCTAATGAGTTTGTAGATTCAGCAAAAGAATGCAATAGACTGGTTAAAATATGTAATTCTTACTTTAACCCAACTTCCATTTCGCACCCTTGGAGATTTTTTGTGTTTTTAATCATTGAGTATCTTACTTTGGATGTATACTTCACTAATATTTATAGTCACCATTTCATGTTAGTCAATCATTTTAGGCATGGGGTTAGGATAAATTTTTCTTTTTACCTTAGACAATCTCTGGGTAATTCTATTCTTGCCTTTCAAAATGACCCTAATGGAGATCATGCATGCCATGAGGGGTTAATGGTTCTCATTATGAACCCTTTGAAGGAAAAAAAGGTGGATAGGCCTATGTAGAGTAAGAAATCACTTGATTATCAGATGGATGATAGTGATTCTGAGGAGGATTTTGACAAGGTTAACGAGGATGAGGTTGAAGAGGTGGATGTAAAGAAGAACATGAAAGGGGATCTAGGAAGCACCTCCAAGAAGAAAAGGAAGGGAAAGGGGAGTGATTTGGATCAAGAAAGTGATTAGAAGGAGGAGCAAAGGAAGGGCTTTTAGAAGAGAGGAACTGAAGGGAAGTTTTTGGGTAAAAAGGGAAAGAATCTGGATATGATCTATATTCCCTTTGATGATGAACATTTAATCAAAAGGATGGAAAGAAAAATAAAATTTACATCTACTCAGAATGAGGGTGATGACAATGTTCCCAAGGAGGTGGAATTGTAAAAAAATAAACAAGGGGAGCAGGAGTACTATTTTGAACATAATAGGGAAGAGGATGAGAAAGGGTTCCTAAAGGGAATCATGGGTAACCCAAGGTCAATTCTGAAGGATTTCAAGACCCTTAAACAAAAAATGTAGGAGATTTCAAATGATTTTGATCAACTTAGTAGGAAAGCAAGGAGGGAGTGTATGTTGGATCAACACATTGATAGGCTTTCTGAAGTCCTTGGCAATGCGGAAGAGGTTAAAAACTTAATGAAGCAAGTGCCAAAAATTGAAATGAAAAATAGGAATCTTGAATAGGTAAACAAAGATTTATAACAAAGGATGGAGAGCTTGGATGCTAGAGTAAGTAATATGGAAAAAAAAAATCAAGAAATTGGCTGATCAAAATTGTAGTATTTTGAAGATTGTTACTGATAACTTCAATACATTGTTGAACAAGATGGATAAGACTAAAGACCATGACTCCTTTATTGTAAATGAGGACCATGGACTGAGAAAGTGCACAAGGGTCATTTCCAAGAAGAATGAAGGAGTGGAAGTGAAAAAGTTGGATAAATTGAAAGCTTCTACAAAAAACATGAACATATTGGCTAATTAAGTTGTAGACCTATTAAAAACTTTATAGTTGTTCGAGTGTTGTCATTTTTCTTTTCTTTTGCTATCTTTTACTACATAGTTGTACTTGGCCTCCTATTTTTGTGGTTGTTTAATTGTTCTTTGAGGCCTTTTATTTTATGAACTTTAATCTTTGTACTTCTTTGTTACTTTGTTAAAGGTTTTGGGTCCTTTAAAACCTATTTTTACATAATCAAAACAAAAAATATTTAAAAAGGAGAGCACTAACCTTTTCTATAGAAAGAATATTCAAAAAGCCTTCAAATAGTGTATCTAATGATTGAATTTAGTGTTTTCTAGCTTCTAATAGAATGAAAGAATGTTCAAAAGTCCTTCAAATAGTTTATCCAATGATTGAATATGGTGTTTTCTAACTTCCAACAACATGAAACTCATGTTTTGTGTTAGAACAATAAAATACACAATAGACAAAAAATAGAATATGGATCAATAGGGACCCAAACTTTCATTATGAATATTTTTTGGTATTTTCATATAGTGCATATGTGGAGGCTACATTATGTCTAAACACCTTTATTGAACCTGTTTGGTTCCATTCAAAAAGGTTTCAAGGGTCTAGAAGTAAAAAATGCAAAAATTGCAATGTGGTCAGTAACTTTTAAAAGTTTATCCATAACATTTTGTGGAACTTTTTAGTTATGGCATGGAAGGAAGGAAAGATGGTGGGTTTAGCTAAATGCACACCTTAAGAGATCTTATAAGCCCTAGAAGAAGACAAATCTACTAGTTGGATGTTGGAAGAGTTCATTCTTGAATTTGAATACAAATGTTTTGCTATATTTCTTTTAACAATTTTTGGATTTTAAAAAAGAAAGTTTAAGATAATGGATTGAATATTGAAGTTTTACCTTGGATTGAGTTAGTTAATGTTTGTACAATACTTTTTTCTTTATTAAAATTTCCTTTAGGTGTTAAACTTCTTGTATTTTTTCATTCTTCCAAGTATTGACACACAATATTTAGTGACTCTTAGGGTCAATTCCATTTGGCATAATTGAGAATATTCAAGAAGTCAATGGGATAAGACAAGCTTGGGAATAGTGTTTGCCTAGCCACTTGGAGCTAATAGAGTAGACAATTTTCTCCCACCACAAATAGATGGAGAGATTTACTAGTTGGTGACTTTGTAATGGCCAACACTAAAAGTTTCAACATCACTTGAGATGGGGCCACAAAATCAAAATAAAATCCAATCTTCAAAAAGATAGAAGTTATTGTAGGTGTCGAAAACATGATCTTGTAGCACCTAGAATTGCATCCATACCTCGCATGAGCTCTGAGATATGCCTCATAAAAGATCATTTCCTTGTAGCATTTAGTGAATGTTAGGGTCAAAGTTTGTTTGGCATACCTAAGAATATTTGAGTAGTCAATAAGATGGGACAAGCTTGGAACTAGGGTTTTCCTGACCACTTTGATCTAATAGAGAAGATAGTTTGATCCCATGACAAATGGTTCAAGAGATTCACTAGTTGGTGACTTTGTACTATCCAACACTACAAGTGTCAACATCACCTGAGATGGGGACATAAAATCAAAACAAAATTGAATCTCCAAAAAGAGAAAGAGATTTATTGTAGATGTCAACAACATGATCTTGTAACACCCATAATTTCATCCATACCTCGTATGATATCCGAGATATGCCCCATAAAAGATTTCTTCCCTATGGCATTTAGTGACTCTTAGGGTCAATTCCATTCAACATGCCAAAGAATTTTTAAGCAGTCAATAGGATAGGATGAGCTTGGGACTAGGGTTTACCTAGCCACTTAGAGCTAATGAAGAAGACAATTTGATCCCATGATGAATGGTGAGAGAGATTCACCAATTGGTGACTTTGTACTAGACAAAACTACAAGTTTCATCATCACTCGAGATGGGGCCACAAAATCAAAATGGAATCCAATCTCCAAAGAGAGAGAGAGGCTATTTTAGGTGTCAACAATATGATCTTTTAGCACCCATAATTGCATCCATACCTTGCATGAGCTCCAAGATATGCCACATAAAAGATCATTTTCTTATGGTATTTAGTGACTTGTAGGGTCAATTTCATTCAATATGCCCAAGAACATTTGAGCAGACAATGGGATGGGACAAGCTTGTCATCCATACCTTGTACAGGATCTATGATATTCCCCATCAAAGATTGTTACCCTATGGTAGTTAGTGACTCTCAAGCCCAATTTTGTTCAGCATTCCTAAGAATGTTTGAGTGCTCAATTGGATAGAAAAAACATTGGAATAGGGTCTACCTAGACATTCAAAGCTAATAGAGTAGATAGTTTGATCTCATGATGAATGGTGAGAGAGATTCACCAGTTGGTGACTTTGTACTAGCCAACACTACAAGTTTCAGCATCACCAGAGATGGGGCCACAAAATCAAAATGGAATCTAATATTCAAAAAGAGAGATAAGTAATTGTAGGTTTCAACAACACAATCCTCTAGCACTTAGAATTGTATCCACATGACACAAGCTGTAAGATATGCCCCATCAAAGATTGTTGCCCTATGGCATTTAGTGAGTCTCAAGGTCAAATTCTATTTCGCGTGCCCAAAAATATTCAAGCAACTAATATGGGATGAGCTTGGGACTAGGTTTACTTACCACTTAGAGCTAACAAAGTAGAGATTTTAATCCCATGATGAACGGTGAGAGAGATATAATCAAGATATGTATGCTTAGGCCACTTTGTGCAAGATATAAGCAAAAGTTGCTAATTAGCAAAAATTGGATCTTTTTGAGTTTTTGGTCAAGATAGCCTAGTATTAGGTTTTTTAGTTTTTTTCTAATAATTTGGAACCTTTTCCAAGTCATAGAAGTGAAATCTAGTGAACTTTGTAGAAGTTGCACTTTGTGTGCAAAATTGCAAAATTGCAAAATTGAAAAGTTGTAAAAGTAGCTCAAATGTGCAACTTGGTTGGAAAGGAGTTATAACTATTCAAATAATAGTTGTAACCATTGGAATAGGCCTAGGATGGATAAATACCTCATTTTTGAGGTTTAAAGGGGCATATTGTACGGATTTGGAGAAATTGCAATAAGGATTTTGAGTTTTTGAAGTCTTTTTCATTGTTTTCTATATGTTGGTCATATTGTATGGATTGGTAGGTTTGATCTAATGATTTTTTGAGAAGGAGATTTAAATTACCTTTTTTATTATTTTGGTTTCATCCTTCTAAGTGTAAAAACAATTTCAAAGTGGTAGGAAGAAATAAAGTAAGAAATAAAGCAAGTAAATAAGGTTTTAAATTCAGATTTTGGATCCTAATAGTCATATCCTAAATTAGGATGGAAACCAAGTATTTGAATTTTTTAACCTTGTTAATGGATTAAAATTGATGAAATATAGTTGGTTAATTTTTAATTCATCCTATATATCTTGGTAAAGGCATAGGATCAACAAGTAGAGCATTGTATGGATTCCATTAGCAATTCTACGACCTGTTGGTGAAGAATGCAAAAAAAACTCCATTTTTGAGAATTTTTTTGTGTATTCTCTTGATTCCAATGGTTTCTTAGAATTTTAATGGTTTTTTTAATCTTTTAGCATGATATCTAATCTATTTCTAGTGCATTAAGACAAGTAGGAATCCATTTTGCCAAAAGTGTTGATTGCAAGCAACTTTTCATCAATTTTTGCAAGATTTGGGCACTTAGGGAGAAGTTGTTCATTCCATGGATGTAGGAAAATTATTCCCATGGAATGAACCTATATTAATATGCAAATAATCCTTATAAAAATGTCTAGATAGAAATTTTCATGGGTGGAGGCCTCTAATGGAGTTTAGGTGGTTGTAGGTGCATGAAATGCATGCCTAAGAGAAGCAATAGAATATCTATCTATTGGAGGGGTATTTTATTGTATATTATGTCTACATATGCCTTGGAGATGGTGAATAAACCTTAAATTTATTGAAGTTGTCTTGGAAAGTCATACATTGAGAAAGCCCTAGGTTTGAGGGTTTGTAAGAGACAGTTTGGGGGTTTCTTACTTGTAGAGGTTGGAGCATCAAATTGACCTAATATTCCTTTGATTGGGTCCATTTGAGGAGAATTTTGAGAGTCTAGACCATTGGAAGCAAGGGAAGCAGGTAGCTTCTTTGGAAAATCACCCTATTTTATCTTTAAAAGGGTGCCTAGTTGGAGGACATGTTTGTTGGTCTAAAATAACCTATACTAAGGCTGAGATATGTTAAAGAAGGATGAAATGGGTATCTAAAAACCTATTTTATTTGAGAAGTCCTTTGGGGAGTTTTTCCAAAAACTTAACATCTTTCTTTCTGGAGACCTAGTTGGCGGCAATTAGGCCTACTAGGCAATTTTGAGAAATTTGAGTGTTAGGATTGGATTGAGGGTCTAAAACCACTTGAAATCTCTTGAATCCATCTTATATAGGTGAAATACATCCACCATAGCCTTTGGGATGGTGTTGGAGTTGTAGAAAGGATAGTTGTTTTTTTGTGGGTTTAGGGAACATTGCCTTTCCCTTGCACATTTTTACATCGTGAACTTGGTTGGGCCCCATCACACTTGTCCACTGCATCAAAAAACTTGTGAGAAGGTTGGAGATTTTTAAGTGTGTTGGTTGGGTGAAAGAGTGGAAAAGTCCATTTGAAGCTACCTAGTTGTACACTACATTACAAAAAGTGAGAGAGGTCCATGTTTTTCTAATTATATTCAATCTAATGAACCAACTAGATATGTTCTAAATTTTAATGTCTGAAGTATTGCCTCATGGTCTAACTTGTAAACCTTCCAAAGAGCCTTATTATGATGTTTTCCACCATATTTTATTGAGTGGAAGTTTGATGCGACAAGAAGGTTTGAGTAATGAACAATCTTCCTCTCTGCTTTCCAATCCTCAAATAACCACAAGTTAGGGTTCTTCATAGAATATCATCTAAGCCATGTATTGGTTACAACCATTACACCTATATGGTACTCTAAACCTTCACCATCTATAACTGAGTGATCTAATTTTTTTTGGCCTAGACATAGCAACAAAAATAATAATCTATCTCATCTTCATTGTCTTCATGTGCAATAACAACAAAAACATGGCCTATAGCAATAAATGTACATAATGTGGCCATTAATTCAAAAAATACTTAAATAAAAGCTATAAAGTTACACATTAAATTTACAGAGATATATTTATTACCATGTTGCACTAGATCACAAAAGTGATCAAAGTCAATTGATTAATCCATTTCTAGTGCTTGTGGGGGATGATAGGTGTCAATTGGGTCCAAAACCAATATATCACATTTTTCCACATATTTAGTCGACTCACACTCATCCCAATTTTCCTCCACACATTATGGACAAAAGAATGTCATTTTTTCGTGTATGGATACTCCATAAACCTACATCAAAGCTTCTAAAAGATTGCAACTCACTTAATCCTATTAGTGTAACAATCCTCATATGGTGCAATATTAGTATTATCTATCAACCAAAAAAACCTATGGACCATAGACTCACCCTCCTTACCTGGACCCATTGTAGTGTTACACCACTAGATGATGCATTTTGCATCTATCAATGTTTCTCCATCTTTCTACTTTAATTCTTCATGAGGTAAGGCTATTTTGATGCATGTGCTTGCACCATCATGCTCTCCTTTCCATGACCAGCCTCTATGAAATTCCACATATATTAAATTCTAGACAACCTGTGCATCCTGCTCAACCAATAGAACATTTGTGCATACTTGAATTGAGATGCACAATTTTCTGACCAAATAATGTGCTGGTGATATGGTATGCCCTTGTTAGCCAAATCTCCATAAAATAGGTGAAAATAACCATGTACAAACTCTATAGAATGTGATCAATCATCACTAATGTAAAATGGTACTCCCTCAATATCTTCTTATCATCCTCTGTACTTGTAGGCACATGCATAATGTTATCTGAAAAAATATAAAAATGTAATGAGAAGTATAATATTTTTCTTGCACCTCATTTTGTGGTCATAGTGTGTAGTTCTGTACAAAGTCTACAACCAAGAAAATGGTATCCATTGGAAATGTATCCTTGCATAACTTGAATTGCAAATCCAACTATCAAGCTCTATGTGTATTCCTTGCATAGTTGTAAATAATCTTTTGATGAAAAATCTTCATGAACTCATACATTGGAATCTTTTCAATGACTAAATCACATCTTTTACTGTGTTTCCCATTTTTTAGAGCATATGTCACTATCTTATATTTTCCATAATCTACTATTTTATTTCCAATTGTATGGTACTATCCATATGTTCACAAGTTGGTAAAAGCTACAAAGAACCACAAAATAAACATGTACCATCCAAGCATGATATCTTGTAAAATTGTTGATCATTTCTCATTTCACATAAAATATTGGATATGAATTCCCTTGAATATCTAGGTGGCTCATTCATATCACAATCTTACGAAACAAACTTAGAATGCAAAAATGCACATATATGCCTTAAAACATAAAAATGGTTAGAAAATCCAAAATATATCCTACAACAATAAGTTGTGCATGTTTTATTTATCTTCACATAAAAAGGTTTACCTATCTCAAAAAATCTTTGACTTATTCAAATTTGAGGATACATACAAATAAATTTTGCAAAAAATTGTGTCTAAGTTGAGTCCAAAAAAATTTCTCACATGTGGATCACAATTTTGGCTACCAATCCTTCTTGCAATATTACTTTGATTAGTGGAAAAGCGCATGGTATTTTCCCAAAAATCTTCAATGAATGATTTCAAAGCTTCACTAATTTCTTTATCCTTTTGTGGTAGTCTACCAATAGATATCCATAACTCATTTTTTGTTGGGTCTTCCACTCTCTCATGCCTTACCATGACTCTCCTTAGAGTATCTCTACCCATTCTCAATGTTTTTCTTGCCTTTTTCATGAGTCAATATTTCTTCATTTGGGTATTTACTATTATTTATGTAAGTATGCATCTTGTGATATTACTATCTTTGGTGTGTAACTTAGAAACCAATTTATCATATGCACTCATTGGACTCTTTACAATGCTTTTTTTATTTGAATCATTCATCATTCTTAGCCCAAGAATATTCATGATGGGCTTAAATTTCAAATTCCTCATCATTTTAACATATAATTGGAATTGACCTGTCATATTTAATTCTTCAAAGAATAATCTCCACATATGTTTAACTTTTCTTTGACAAGTACACTTGCTAATCTTGTTAGGCATTGATTTCAAAATGTTAGTATCAATATCAATCAAATATTTTGGTCTTCTAAAATGAATTGTAGAAGGTGGTATAATCTCTTCTATTCCCTCAACATTTTAAACATCAACATAAGGTTGAGTGTATTGTGTACCTTGAACTGAAGATGATGTGCCCTAAAAATAAGATGAAAGAGATGGAATATCACTTGCTTGATATGTTGATGTTGTGCCTTCAACATGACATGATGTAGTGTGTACATTGTCGAATGTAGAAATTAGCATCTCTTCAACATGAGATGATGATATGACTCCAAAATTGGAGGATGGTGTAGCTTTACAATTCAATTTTCTTCTTGAGCATAAGAGTCTCATTAATTCTCTTCATCTTTCCATTTCTTGCTCTTTGTTTCTTTGTATTAGTGGTTCATGTTCCTCTTCAAAAGACAATTCTTCAGTATTGCATTGTAATTTTATTTGTTCACATAGTAGTTTAATTTTATCAATTTTAATTGCAAAATCTTTCTCCCTCTCTTCCGTTGTTTGAGTTTTTGGTTTCTTCCTTGGCATGATGATGAGTTATATATGTCATATAATTCAAATATCTAAATAACTTACAATTTTTAAATAACAAATCATTTAAATGTAGATACAAATTATAATTATTAAAATGGATACACAATATATATTAAACAACTTGTCAAATCTCTAACCATTTCCAAATAGCAATTCATTCAACCTACAAATTTCAATGAATTCACTATATATTAAACAACTTGTCAAATTAGAATAGAATTTGTCTCTATAGTAATAGAGAACTTTTAAAAAGGATTGCACTAATATTTTCTATAGGAAGAATGTTCAAAAACCCTTCAAATAGTGTATCCAATGATTGAATTTGGTGTTTGGTAGCTTCAAATAGCATGAAAATCATGTTTTCTATTAGAAAAACAATACAAACAACAACAAACAAAAAAATAATATGGGTTAGTAGGGACCCAAACTTTCCTTGTATTCATTTTTTGGTGTTTTTATATAGTGTCTATGCACTATAGCATGTACACACTATAAAGCATGCATGCACTATGGGAAAAATCTCCCTCTCCCTATCCCACCCTCTCCCATCACCTACTCTCTCCCTCTCTCTCTCTCTCCATCTCACTCCCTCTCCCTCTCTCTCTCTCCCCTATCCCTCTCTCTCTCTCTCTCTCTCTCTCTCTCCCCCCCCCCTCCCCTCCCTCTCTCTCCCCCTCACTCTCCCTCCTGCCCTCCCTCCCTCCCTCTCTCTCTCTCTCCCTCCCCCCTCCCTCCCTCCCTCTCTCCCCCTCCCTCATCCTCCCTATCCCACCCTCTCCCATCCCCTAGTCTCTCTCCCTCTCTCTCCCTCTCCCCTAACCCTTACTCTCCCATCCCATGCTCTCTCTCTCTCCTCCTATCCCACCCTCTCTCATCCCTTACATACATACTCTCTCTCTCTCCTTCCACCATCCCTCCCTCCCTCCCTCCCCTTATCCCAACCTCTCCCATCCCCTAGTCTCTCTCTCCCTCTCTCTCCCCCTCCCTTACCCCTTACTCTCCCATCCCATAATCTATCTCCCCCTATCCCACCCTCTCTCATCCCCTACATGCATACACATTCTCTCTCCTACCTCTACTCTCCCATACCCTACTCTCTCTCTCCCTCCCTCTCTATCTCACCCTCTCTTGTCCCCTACTCTCTCTCTCTCTCTCTCTCTCTCTCTCTCTCTCTCTCTCTCTCCCTCCCTCCCTCCCTCCCTATCCCCCTCCCTCCCTCCCCCATCCTATAATCTCTTTCTCCCTCTCCCACCTCTACTCTCCCATACCCTACTCTATATCTCCATTTCTCCCTTCATATCTCTCTCCCTTTCTCTCTCTCTCTCTCTCTCTCTCTCTCTCTCTCTCTCACACACACACACACACACACACACTCTCCCATATCCCACTCTCTCTCCTCCTCTCTCTAATCCCCCAATATCACTCTCTCCATTTATCCCTTTTTTTCTCTCTATCCCACCCTCTCCTATCCCCTACTTTCTCTATCTCTCTCTAGCTAAATTTTTCTTCCACTCCTCTCTTTTACTATATATTTTTTCACACACATCTCTCCCTCCCCCTATCACACCCTCTCTCATCCCTACTACCACTCTCTCTCTCACTCTCTCCCTCTCCCATTTCCTACCCTCTATCTCCATTTCTCCATCCCTCTAGATCCCTATCCCACCTTCTCCCATTCTGATACAGAGTGCTCACACCAAAAGGTTGGTAGAGCCACAACTACAATACTTAAGGTAACTTTACCTTTCTAAACCTTTTAGATCCCTTAAAGACTCCTCCGAAAAAGTTTTAGGACAATTCCAACCTTCGAAAAAACTCTTCAATTTTTCTTAACATCTTTCTTTATTAGTAACTCTAGGGATCAACAATGGTAAAATGTGATAAAACTAAGAAATGGACTCCAACCTATTCCTTGGGTCAAACTCACACCTATAACCTTTCAAGGAACACTCAAGGATTCAAGTTCTACAATTATTTGACTTCCCCAACTTCTACTTTGCAAATTTTCTCTCAATAGGCCTAATTCCCCTTGTAGCCCTTTTTAAGGTTTTAGGAAATTAACTTAATTTTTCTTCACTATACTTGGTAAACAAACTATGGTTTTAGATACCCTTTTGAAAGTTACACAAATCCCCAAAGCACCAACACTTCAACATACTACAAAACCCTTGAACCTACGCAAGCTTTACAAGTTGAATTGGTCAAATCAAGCCTAGACCACTTGGAAATGAGCAAGGATGGGTAATTAGGATTGGTTTTTTTTTGCAAAAGGTCTTACCTAATATTTTCCACCAATAAATGACCACTTGCATTGTTATGACTAAAAGATAGCAATTTTAGTCTAGGGCATGTTCATTTACCCCTTAGATCACTTGAGGTAAATTTATAACTTTGAAATCTGAAATGGCATACCCTAACCTTGCAAATCCTACAAGGCCATGAAAAACAAACCATAGAATTGCAGGTTAGGGCCACATCTTGCTTAAAACCCTCAATTTAAGTGTTTGTAAACCTAATTGAAAATAAAATTCTCTAACTTTCTTCAGAATGAAATCAAATGCAATGTAATCTAGACTCAAAACATTTTCAATTCATGCAACTAGACTTGCTCTCCCAATCTATATAGTTTTGTACATTAGTAAAATACTTAGAGATTCATATATTTGGTATTAAAAAATTGTTGAATGTACACCTCCTTACACCTATAACTTCATATATTTTATTATTATCCAAATACATCATTCCCAACTGATATCTAGTTGGTTTGAGTAGTTACAAGACCATTTGTAATGTTTTGCAAAAAAATGTCAAAATTAACAAAAAGTTGTTTGCAACTTTTCTTGCAAAATGGATTTTTTCCATTAATACTTTCTAGAACTTAACCACTTGGTCATTTGTAACACTTAAGACCTAAATAATATGTAATTACTCACACAACATTCTTAGAATCAATTTATTAGCTAAAAACATAAAAAAGAAAGATCCTTAGGACTAAGGCAACTTAGGCTTATAAGGCAACTTAAGTTCCTTGACCTCACAAATAAGGATCAATGATATTACAACAAAAAAAAACTAATACACTACTGAGGTGAATCATCACCCCTTGTCTTCTATCATGAATCTACTTCAATTTGAAGAGATGACCTATCATGTCAGCTAGGTGCCTTGCACCTTATTTCTCTTGCCAAAAGAGACTCAAGTCCCTTGAGTGGAAATATCTAAAAGCTTCACACAAATTTTCTCAATATCCTTTGGACTCATTCAAGTGGCATCCTTTAAATTTCTAGCCTTCCATTTAACTAATTACTCATGGTATGTATGCCTCCTTGTTTTCTTTCTGATCCTCTTTTCTAGTATGCCTTCAATGCTTGGGTTGACTTGCTTTGGTAGATCCTGAAGTATATCTACATTCAAACAATCAATAGACCTTGCAACACCAATATCACTAATTTTAGAGATTTTATATTCATAAATATTTGATACATTAAACATAGGAGAGAGGTCTATGTCAGTAGGAAATGCAATTTTGTACGCATTGGGACCACATCGCTTGAGAATCTGAAAGGGACCAATCTTCTTCATGTGTAACTTGGTGTACTTTCCCTTAGGAAGTCTCTCCTTCTAAAGATGTGACATCACCATGTCCCCAACATTTAAATTTGCTTCTCTTCTCCTTACATCTTCTACTTTCTTATGCTTTCATGAAATCTATTGTAACCTTTCCTTAACTTGTTGGTGAATATCCCTCATGACCTCTGCAAAGTCATCAGAAAGGGCACTCCTTTGACCAATATTTTCTATAGCACTAAGCTCAAAAAATACCCTAGGATGAGAGCCATGCACAATTTGAAAAGTACTTAGGCCTATACTTCTATTGAAGGAATCATTGTAGGAGAACTCTACTTGAGGTAAAATAGTATTCAGCTATGTAGCACCATAGTCCTTGGTAAGACATTTAAGAAGATTACCTAACAACCTATTAATAACCTCAGTTTACCCATCTAATTGGGGATAATAGGTAGATGACATTGCAATATTTGTTCATAGTCTTCTCCACAAGGTATGCCAAAAGTGTCCCACAAACTTTGGGTCTCTATCTGACATAATAGAAAGAGGAAGGCCATGAAGTCTTACAACCTCTTTAAAGAAAAGACCTACTATTCTAAAAGCATCATGAGTGGACCTACAATGAAAAAAGTGTGCCATTTTAGAGAATCTATCTACAACTACATATACGCTATCATAACAAGACTTAATCCTTGGAAGACCCAAATCAAAGTCCATGATGATTGAATCCCAAGGCTTTGTAGGTATAGGTAATGGAGTATACAAACCTTGATTAGAATTTGCCCCTTTATCCCTTTGAAAAATGAAACAAGTTTCTACAAATTTTCTAACATATGATTGCATTCTAGGCCAAAAGAAAATCCTCTTACCAACTCCACTATTTTTTTAAGGCCAAAATAACCAGCTAGGTTTCCACAATGTTTCTCCCTTATCATATTAGCCTCCATAGAACACTAAGGTGTACATAGTTGACTTCCTTTGAACAAAAGGCCCTATTGAATGATATAGTTTGCAAAATTAGCATGGTATTTATCCCCTAGTTCCATACGAACTTGGTAAGCTTCATGAAAGTCTTCATCCGTAGGATACATATCTTTCAAAGTAGAAACATGTTGGCAAACATTTTGTTCTTTTTAAATAAACTCCCATATGCCCAAATCTAAAAGAAATGATTATCTACAGATAGTTGGATAATCTATCATTGAGTTGATAGATTTCCTGTGAATTGAAAGGTATAGCCCCCTTATGAATGATATGCAATGAATTTAATTCCTAAACTAACTGGGTACATTCTTAACCTAAGAACATAAGAGGAAAACCAAGCCAGCTCTAAACAAAACTAACTTAGGAAATGAAATACAATTCTGAACCTAGCCAACTCTAAGAATTCAGAATACTTATGACTCCTTGGAATTGGTGATGCAATATGAATACTACTTATGCAAATGCAATGTAGAAAGAAGAGAAATTTGATCTAATTTTTGTGAAAGGAATCGATGAAAATTCTTTGATTCATAATAGATTCAAATTTTGAGTCAAGATACAAGAAAGTGCTCAAAACTCAAATACATGAATTCTCTGATTGATTATAATTAGAAAGATAACATTCAAATACTCAAACTCAAAAATGAAAACCTTCCTTATTTTCAACATACAAATACAATGCTTTGATTTTATTAGCCTGCAACTTATGTCAAATCTATTATAGAGATCAAAATAGAAAACTTCAATACATAAAGTGAAATGCCAAAATAAAATGGTTTATCACCTCTACTCTAGATCTTTGACTATTTATAGAAGAAAAATACTCTCCTCTTTTTTAATAAAAAGTTTTTACAATAAATACATTCTCTAGTAGCCATTTGGTTTCTTCCAGTGACTTTTCAGTTCTGTAACTAAATCTTGTCTCTTTGATTTCTCATCTTTTTTCTTTTAAAGCTGATATGCTTATTAACTTTAAAATTAATAATGATTTATCTTAAAATATTTAAATTATATTTTAACAATCGACATTTAAATGTGTTAAATCAATATCAAAATCTTTCCTTTTTTGGGTGAACAACAAAATGAATATTGCTACCAATAAAAATGGGTCATGTTTTGGGGGGCATATCTTTTTCTTCCACTATTGGATTGAGCTCATTTTGGATATGTTTTTCCAAACCTAATTTTCTACATTTTAATGAAAGTGATTAGAAAAATAATCACCGAGTCAAAAGATATGAGCTACTAAATATTAATCTATATGATTATTACAAAATCAAAATTGATAAAATAAAGTTTCCAACCACTCTTCTTTCACATGCTTTGTAACCCAAATGTCTTCAATTTTCTAGTATGTTATCTTCCATAGTTACCATGTTGATTCTCTACTAAATTTTGGGAGTGAGTCTCTAGAATGCCTGTGGCAGAAAATCCCAAATGGAGGTCGAAAAGAATACAAAGTTTTCAATTTTTTGCTTCCTTATTGTAGATGAAATTTCTACATTCTAGTAACAGCTATACTTTGTAAATAATTAACAAGTAATCATTCTTATTTTCTATCAATTCATTGGTTATAGAACACTCCAAATTATTCTTGGTGGAAATTTGACTTTTCTCTTCTCCCTTTTGTGGAAAACTCCAACCTAACTGTGAAAGGCGTAGCAAAAAATAAAATTTTCACTTCATATTTAATGTCATGTTGATGTCCAAATCTTCAAGAGATAAATCATTATTAGATTATCATTGTTTATTTAATCAATTAAGATCTCTTTTCCATCTCTCTGTTGTTGATTTGACACTTGGTGGAAATTCCATTTTTGAGTGCAGAAAGAGCACCCAATCTTAAATTTTCCACTTCCATGTAGTGGGCACAATTTTGATGTAGATTGATTCATAAATTGTTTTTCTAGAGTGATCTTGATACTAGAACCCATATATCTTCACTATGGATTGAGATTTTCTTTTTCTCTCCTCATGTGGAAAATTGAACTTTGGCTGTTAAAGGCACAGTGGAAAATGAGTTTTCTACTACACTTTTCCCTTTGGCAAAAAATGAAACATTTTCTTCCCCAATGAAAAATCTGAAAATTACCTCCATTTTAGCAAACATTTCTATCTTTTCTTGGCATAGATTTATTCTTCTATTCATCTCTTCACATGTTTTCCTTATAATTTTAAATCTATATTCTAGATCTTCATTTGTTATGTTTCTTGACCCTTATTCAATTTGCATAGACAATAGATCTTCACAAAACTTGTGTTTTTAGCAAAACTAAATTTTCTAATAGTCAAGACCTGAATCTATGAAACCTTTGCATCAAATACTTTAGAACATTAAAACTTCATAGAAATATGGTTAGTGAAAACCATAAACATTTGGGGAAACTCTTTATGAGGTTGACCTTAAAATTTTAAAAATAGTGTACCAAAAGTATGCCTACAAAACACCAACACTATCCATTTGAATCTCTTGAATGGTTAGATTCCTCCTACTCAAGGCATCATCTACCTTGTTAGCCACCCCTTTCTTATCCTTGATAGAGAAGGTATATGACTACAATTAATCCATCCATTCAACATGTTTATGGTTCAACTTTTCCTATCTATTCAAAAAACTCAAAGCTTGATTTTCAGTATAAACAATAAATTCTTTAGGTAACAAGTGCAATCTCCACTTTGTAAGGAATTGAACCATAGCATAGAGTTCTAAATCATAATTAGAGTACTTTTTTTTCAAATCATTAATCTTTTCAATGAAAAAGGCCACAAGCCTTCCATCTTGACTCAAGACACCACCAATCACTCTCTTACTTGCATCACACTCAATATTAAAAACCTTGTTAAAATTAGCTAAAAGGGTAAGTGCACAAAGTTGTGGTGCCAAAAGGGGGGTATAAGTGGACACCCTTTTCTTGAAATTTGCAAATTTTGAACTTCAACAAGAATTTGAAGATAGTTATGCTCAAGATTTTCAGATATGACAAAAACAAAAGTCGTAGTCCTTTGAATCTAGTTTCTAAACTACTAATTTTTTTTCAAAATGGTTTAGTTTTAGGTCTTCAAAAAAGGGGGCCACAAAAAGTGGTACTGTTTATTCCAAGAAAACATAACATGGTACAAAGTGTGGCCCCCCTAAAATTTTAACTTTTTTTTTGACATTCTTTAATCACTCTAGTCAAAAGTTACTTAACACTATGTAGTTTATCCTAGATTTTTTGGGTAATTTTATAATGTGTATTTTTTTTTAATGAATTTTTTAACTAGACACATCCCAAAAATGTGAAATATCTGTGTGCTCCCCCTAGAAATAATTGAAAACTAATCTAAAATCAAAATTTTTTTTTTTCAAAGTGTGTAGAATGGAGTCTAGTTTCTAAAAAATTAAGTTATTACAAAATTTGATGAACGAGCTAAAATTTATAGCCCAATTAGTATGTGGTGGTTTTTGAAAAAAAAATGAGCATACATTCAAAATAAATTATAGATGAAAGGCTTGAAATAGTTCAAATTAAAAATAAATTATATGGTTAGATAGCTAACACAGAGATCTATAATGCTATGTAACCTGATCTTATCGATACCCAACCATGAGAAATCTTGAAGGGAGCATAGAAGAAAAAACAATCATTTTTTGTATGTTTGCTAGAAAACATGTCTCAGGCCTGTTCATCAAATCCAAACCTTTGGGTTGGATCTCCAAGGAAAAACCAAGCCTTAGTCTTGGGTTTAAATTAAGGTTTAAATAGTGCGTGCGCCCTATAGTGCGTACGCCCTATAGCATGCATGCACTATTTAAACCTCAATTCTAAATAGCGCATGCATGCTATAGTGTGCACACACTATATTGTGCATGCACTATTAAGATCTAAGTTACAAAAGAGAACTACATGGGGGGGGATAGGGGAATGGCTATGTGTGTGCGTGAAAGAGATAGAGAGAAAGTAGGGGATATGAGAGGAGAGAGAGTACAGGATGGGAGAGAGAAAGTGAGAAAGAGTAGGGGTGGAAAAGAGAGTATAGGATGAGAGAGAGAGAGAGTAGGGGTGGCAAAGAGAGGAAGTGTGAGAGAGAATAGGGGTGGAAAAGAGAGAGTGCAGGATGGGGGAAAGATATTTAAAGTAGGGGATGGGAGAGAGAGGAAGTGTGAGAGAGAGTACAGGTTGGGAGAGAGAGATTAAGAGTAGGGGATGGGGGAGAGAGAGAGTAGGCGATGGGAGACAGAGTAGGAGAGGAAGAACTTGAGAGAGAGGAGGATGGGAGTGCATGTGTGTAAAAGAGAGAGAGTATGGAATGGGAGAGGGGGAAGACAAAGTAGCTCAAGAGAGAGTAGGCAATGGGAGAGGGAGTGGGAGAGGGGGAGAGAGGGGGGAAGAGAGAGAGAGAGAGAGAGAGAGAGAGAGAGAGAGAGAGAGAGAGTAGGGGATAGGAGAGAGTGTGAAAATTTAAGAGAGACTAGAGGCTAGCAAAGAGAGAGATAGTGGAGAGGGAGAGAGTGAGAGTGAGAGAGAGAGTAGGTAGTGGGAGAGGGAGAGCAAGTGAGAGAAAAATTAGGGGATGGAAGAGGAGAGAGGGGGGATGGGTGTGTGTGTGTGTGTGAAAGAGAGAGAGTCAAGAATGAGAGAGGAGAGAGAGAGATAGAGAGTAGGAAATGGTAGAGGGATGGGAGAGAGAGAGAGAGAGAGAGAGAGAGAGAGAGAGAGAGAGTGTGTGTGTGTGTGTGTGTGTGTGTGTGTGTGTGAGAGAGAGAGAGAGAGAGAGAGTAGGTGGTGGGAGAGGGAGTGGGAGGGAGAGAGAGGTGGACTGGAAGCATTTAAGAGAGATAGAGTAGGGGATGGGAGAGAGTAGGCAGTGGGACAAGGACTATGAGAGAGAGAGGGGGGGAATGGGAATGTGTATTTATTTATAAGAGAGATAGAGTAAAGGATGGGAGAGAGTGTGAGAGTTTGAGAGAAAGTAGTAGGAGATGGGAGAGAGAGTGAGAGTAAGCAATAGGAGAGAGAGAGAGCAAGAGAGAGAGAGAGAGAGAGAGAGAGAGGAAGAAAGAGAACTTGAGAGAGATAGATAGTATGCGGTAGGAGAGGGAGAGAAATAGGGGTGATGGGAGTGTGTGTGACAGATGTAGAGAGTAGGGGATGGGAGAGAAGAAGAAGAGTGGGGGGATAAGAGTGTGTGTATCTATGAAAGTGAGAGAGTAGGGGATTGGAGAGAGTGTGAAAGTGTGAAAGTAGGGGGTGGTAGAGAGAGAGTACAACGATGGGGAAGAGAAAGTAGGCGGTGGGAGAGGAAAAGAGAGAGGGGGGATGGGAGTATGTGTGTAAGAGAGATAGAGTGGGGGATGGGAGAGAGTGTGAGAGTGTGAGAGTAGGGGGTGGCAGAGAGAGAGAGTATGATGATGGGGGAGAGAAAGTAGGTGGTGGGAGAGGAAAAGAGAGAGCGGGGATGGGAGTGTGTGTGTGAGAGAGATAGAGCAAGGGATGGGAGAGAGTGTGAAAGTGTGAGAGTAGGGGTTGGCAGAGAGATAGAGTACGATGATGGGGGAGAGAAAGTAGGTGGTGGGAGAGGGAAAGAGAGAGGGGGGATGGGTGTGTATGTGTAAGAGAGATAGAGTAGGGGATGGGAGAGAAGAGAGAGAGTAGGGGATGGGGGAGAGAAATTAGGTGGTAAGAGAGGGAGAGGGAGAGAGATAGGGGAGATAAGAGTGTGTGTGAGAGATCTAAAGAGCCGAGGATGGGAGAGGAGAGGGGGTGAGAGAGGTAGAGAGAGTAGGTGGTGGGAGAGGGAGAGTGAGAGAGAGTAAAGGATGGGAGAGAGTAGGAAGAGAGAGAGGGAGGGGATGGGAGAGAGAGTAGGGAGGATAGAGAATAGGGAGGATGGGGAGTGATGTGTTTTGAGATAGTGCGTACGCACTATAGTGTGTATGCACTTTATAGTGCGTACATGCTATAGTGCGTACACACTATCTCAAATCACCAAAAATAGTCAAAACCCAACCTTGGGGCCCATTTCATCCATTTTTAACTTTTGGTCTGTTATGCTCTCTGTTATTCCAACAGAAAACATGGGTTTCAACATAGCAAACACTATTTCAACACTTTTGGAAGCAAGCGAACACCAAATTCAACCATTAGATACATGATTTGAAGAATTTTTGAATATTCCTTTAATAGAAAAGGTTAGTGCAATCCATTTTAAATATTGTTTGTCGATATATAGATACAAATTTGATTATAATTTGATATGTTATGTAATATATAGTGAATTCATTGAAAATTGTATGTTTGAATGAAATGTTATTTCGAAATGGTTAGAAATTTGACAAGTCGTTTGATATATATTGTGTATTCATTCAAATAATTATAATTTTTATATGTAATTGAATAATTTGTAATTTACACATTTTAAGTAATTCAGATGTTTGAATAATTTGACTTGTAGAAATCATCATCATGCCAAGGAAGAAACCAAAGATTCAAACAAATGCAGATAGGGAGAGAGATTTGACAATTAAAAGAGATAAAATGAAATTACTACATGAACAAAGAAAATTGTAAAGAAATGATGAGGAATCAACTTTTGAAGAGGATCAAGAACCACTAGTACAAAGAAACAAGGAGGAAGAATTAGAAAGACAAAGAGAACGAATGAGATTGTTACACTCAAGAAGACAATTGAATTGTGAAGCTACACCATCCTCCAATGTTGGAGTCATATTGTCTGATACACCATCTTCGAATGTTGGAGTCATATCATCCGCTACACCATCTTCCAATGTTGAAGTCATATCATCCTCTCATGTTGAAGAGACACTGATTTATAGATCTGATGATATACACACTCCATCATGTCATGTTGAATGCACAACATCAACACATCAAGTAGGTGATATTCCATCTTTTACATCTTATTGCCAAGGCACATCATCTTCAGTTCAAGGTACGCAATACACTCAACCTTATATTGATGTTCCAAATGTTGAGAGAATTGAAGAGATTAGAACACTTTCTAGAATTCATTTTAGAAAAACCAAAATATTTGATTCATATTGATACTAACATTTTGAAATCAATGCCTGACAAGATTAACAAGCGTACTTGTCAAAGAAAAGTTAATCATTTGTAGAGATTATTTTTTGAAGAATTAAATATTACAAGTAAATGCCAATTATTTGTTGAAATTATGAGGAATTTGAATTTTAGGCCTATCATGAAGATTCTTGGGCTAAGAACAATGGATGATTCAAATGAAAGAAATATTGTAAAGAATCTAATGAGTGCTTATGACAAAGTGAGTTCTAAATCATGCACCAAAGATAGTAATATCACAAGATGAGTACTCACATCGACAATAGTAAGTAGACAAATGAAGAAAGCTTGACTCATGAGAAAGACAAGAAAAACATTAAAAATTGGTAGAGGTACCTTAAGGAGAGCCATGCTAAGGCATGAGAGATTAAAAGATCCAACAAAAAATGAGTTATGGACATTTAGCAGCAGACTACCACGAAAGGATAAAGAAATTAGTGAAGCCTTGAAATCATTGATAGAAGATTTTTGGAAAAATAACACACGTGTTTCTCCTAATCAAAGAGATGTTGTAAGAAGGAGGATTGGTAGCCGAAATCACGAGCCACATGCGAAACATTTTTTGGACTCAACTCAAACACAATTTTTTGCAAAATTTATTGGTATGTATCCTCAAATTCAAATAAGTCAAATATTTTTTGAGATGGGTAAACCTTTTTATGTGAAAATAAATCACACACACACAACTTGTTGTTGTAAGATACATATTGAATTTTCTAACCATTTTGATGTTTATAGGCACATATGCATAGTTTTGCATTCTCAATTTGTTTTGCAAGATTGTGACATAAAAGAGACACCAAGATCTTCAAGGGAATTCATATCCAACATTTTATGTGAAATAGGGGACGGCCAATAATTTTACAAGACATCATACTTAGATGGTACGTGCTTATTTTGTGGTTCTTTGCAACTTTTATCAACTTGTCAACATATGGATAGTACACATGCAATTGGAAATGAAATAGTGGATTATGGAAAATTCAAGATAGTGACATATGCTCTAAAAGATGGGAAACATGGTAAAAGATGTGATCTAGTTATTGAAAAGATTCCAGTGTATGAGTTCATGAAGATTTTTCGTGAAAAAATTATTTACGAGTATGCAAGGCATACCCATAGAGCTCGATGGTTGGATTTGCAATTCAAGTTGTGCAAGGATATGTTTCCATTGGATACCATTGTTTCGGTTGTAGATTTTGCAGAGAACTACACACTACAACCACAAAATGAGGTGCAAGCAAAGTATTATACATCTCAACAAGTTTCCATATTTGTTCACATAACATTCATGCATTCACCTACAAGTAAGGAGGATGATAGGAAGATTTTGAGGGAGTACCAATTTTACATCAACGATGATCAATCACATTCTACAGAGTTTGTACATGGTTATTTTAAACTATTTTATAGAGATTTGGCTAACAAGGGCATATCATATCGTCAACACATTATTTGGTCAAAAAATTGTACATCTCAATTCAAGAATGCATAGATGTTCTATTGGTTGAGCAGGATGCACAGGTTACGTAGAATTCAATATATGTGAAATTTCACAAAGGATGGCCATGGTAAGGGAGAGCACGATGGTGCAGGTGCATGCATCAAAAGATCCTTGGCTCGTGAAGAACTAAAGTACAAAGATGGAGCAATATTGATAGATGCAAAATCCATCATCCAATGGTGTAAGGACACAATGGGTCCAGGTAAGGAAGGTGATTCTACAATTCATAAATTTTTTTGGTTGATAGATAATACTAACATTGCACCATATCAGGATTGTTGCACACTAACAGGATCTAGTGAGTTACACTTTTTTAAAGGACATGAAAAATGGCATGCTATTGTCCATCATGTGCAGAGGAAAATTGGGATGACTATGAGTCAACTGAATGGGTGGACAAATGAGATATATGGGTTTTGGACCCAATTGACACCTATCATCCCCCATAAGCACTGGAAATGGTAGAGATGGATTCATCTATTGACTTTGACTGCTTGTTAGATCTAGTACAACCTAGTAATATATATATATATATATATATATATATATATATATATATATATATATATATATATATATATATATATATATATATATATATATATATATATATATATATATATATATATATATATATATATATATATATATATATATATATATATATATATATATATATATATCTTTGTAATTTCAATATGTAACTTTATAACTTTTACCCAAGTATTTTTTGAATTAATGACTGCATTTTGTACATTTGTCACTGCAGGCCATGTTTTTGCTATTATTGCACCTGAAGACAATGAAGGGATAGATTATTATTTGTGTCGTTGTGTTGAAGCAAAACAAAAATTGGATCACTTAGTTATAGATGGTGAAGGTTTAGAGTACCATGTTAGTGCGGTGGTTGTAACAGGCACATGGCTTAGATGATATCCTATGAAGAATCCTAACTTGTGGTTATTTGAGGATTGGAAAATAGAGAGGAAGATTCTTCATTATTCAAACCTTTTTGTCGCATCAAATGTCCACTTGATAAAATATGGTGGAAAACCACATAATAAGATTCTTTGGAAAGTTTGCGAGTCAGACCATGAGGCAATACTTGAGACATTAAAATGTCGAGCAGATCCAGTTGGCTCATTAGATTGAATTGTGAAAGAGAGAAAAAGTGATCAATTGGATCCAAATACAATGTTACAACCTCTTCCCCAAGACTATCACATGACTAAGGTGGACCGTATTGTTATGATGTGTAAGTGATGAGATTTAGTTTTGATTTGTTTAGAATCTAGATACATTATTTGAATTTATATTAGATTCTTTAATAGGACCCATTTTTTTAATCTTATCTTAGATTTTTTACTATGCTAATTCTTCATTTGTAGGTCACCAAAGAAGAGGGCTAATAAAGTTGATGCACAAGTGATAAAGGATGAGATGCCAAAATCATCTGTGAAATGGTATTATCAATTCACATCCTCAATAGTTATTAGTGTTCTTTGTTCAAGTACCATTTTATGCTAATCATCTTATGCCTAGAATTGTAGACTAAGATTCTCAGAAGAAGACTAAACCATATCATCTATCTACTCCCTCTTTATATAAGAGTTTATCAAACAATGAGAATGAAACATTGATTATTACTCCCCCCTCAATGTAAAATTCTCATTGATTGCATTTTTTAAAGTTTTAAGTCACTATCAACCTCTATATCATTGTATTCTTCTTATCATCAAATTACACAATAATGAGAATATGAATGATGACTTCTCCACATGAACCTGACAATTATAAATGCTACACCTTAATAAATGTTTAGGCTTGGTCTTTACCATTCAAGCTTATAATACAATACATTGGCTTCATTTGTATTTGGAAGTATTTATTATGTTTGTTCCAAAAGTCATTCTTCATTTGCCAATATGAAAATGCGACTATCATGAAAGGCATAGTCTTATAATTTGTAATTTTTATAATGGTATAAAAGCTTGGTTGTGGGTTTGAATCCATACAACCTATGATGAGTGAATAGTGTCATGCAAAACACCCTTCATTTCTTTTTCTATTTCAAACACATTCAACAATAATTACCACCATTACCACTACCAAGGGATGAAGTCTTGTAGGCTTATAGGTGAAATTCTGATTGGTAGTGATCTCCTTAACAAGGTCATCACCAACATTGGTGATCTTGCTACGAGGCAGACTAGTATCAGTGTCCAATACAATACTCTCCTTCTAGTTGAGAAGCATATTTGACCCATTCTCCTAATTTCTTCCCTCCCCAAATTTTCCATTGCCCTCATGACCCTCCTTCTCATGCATTTATTCTATTTATTCTTCTACCTCCTCCTCTGCTTGGCCATTTTGCAACACCATCTGGATGGAACTCTAGCCTTCCTCAAAACCATTATACATGACCTCTCATTCTTCAAGATATTCTATAAAAATTTCCTCAACCCTTGAACCTTTCAAAACCACAATCTCAATGGAAGGCTTCTAGACCAAATGAACTAGTAGATCCAGTTATTTAAGAGAAAGAGACAACAAATCCAATTTCCTAGTGACTAGATGGAAAATTGGGGAAATCATTTCAATTAGTTGTAAATCGAAAGGAATTATAAGTAAAATATATCAATATAATAAGTAACTTAGTAATTATATCAGTATAATTTAATTAATAAGAAAATGAATTTATTACTCTAACATATAGTACATTATTTTGCACACAAAGGTGTTGAATTTGATGCTTAACAGATTTACATACATGTGTAATAAACAATAAGTGTTGTAGCTTTGGTATCAACACTATAAAATGAAGGATGTCATACTACATTAATAGAGGTATGAAAATAATTTATTTGATATGGAGACAAAAGAAAATATTTTATCCATAGCTTACAAAGTTTAGCACCTTTATGTTGGTTGAATTCTTTGTTGAAATTTGTGACTATGGCTACATGAATGGTTTGAACGTATGATTTTATCACATGTTCTAGATGTTTTTGCATGTGAATGGTTTTATGCCACTTTAATTTTATGCCTATAAAACACTATATACAATGATGCTTTTTGTTAGCTTCAATAAGACCCTATCTTGCCCAACATGCTAAAACCTCAATAATGATGTTTTTTTTGTTCATAGTTTGAATACCCATGTTTGTAGAGTTTGATTCTATTAGTTTGATTTTATTAATATCCCCATGATATATTTTTAAATATTCCACATGTTTGGTTTTATATTCAATCAGTCAACATATTTTCCTTTTAATTCTTCCACATTTGGCATATCCATCTAACAATGAACTTATGATACTCCTATCAAGAAGTGCATGATTGCATGGTTTTATGGTGGATGTCTCTCTCTTTTTTAAATTCCAATTTTATTCATCTACATGAGTAAGGGAGATCAATTCCATTTCTTTCAATTGTATTTAAAGGTCATTAAAGTTTTTTCAAACAATGTGATTAAATAAATATTATTCAGCATTTACCTCTATCATCAAGGTTGATTGATTCCTCCAAAATTGAAAGCCAAAATTAACATAAAAAAGTAAAGCAAGCCTCAACTATATTCTCATTAAACACTATGAATTCAAATATCTTTGAAATTTTATGTTCTTGAGGTGGCTAGGAGGTATGTTCTATGTTGCTAGTTATGTGTTGTGATGTTCTCTATCAGGTTCAATGTGGAACATTGATAGAATGTATAAGGGAGTAGATTGTGAAGAGCATACCATTATCCTTTTTGTAATACACTATTTATTATGTTTTAATTAAACTCACTTCTAAATCCTATCTTCCACTTGGATCCATTCCTCTTTTGGAAATCCCCGAGATTGCCAATTCTTATTAATTCGAGTAGAGACAAGATGAACCAAATTAATACAGTGACCTATAGATCGAAGGAGGATGGTTAAGAAATGGTCTACCAGAGATCAGCCAAGGATAAGGATAGCATAGTAAGAAAATGATTATTTATCTGGTGGATATAAGTCTTTTATATAACAAACCATTTATACACATAGTAAAAGAACTGAATATAGATTTGAGACATATTGATCACCTGCAGTCTAATCATCTTCACAAGTATGAAACTTTTGTTTTACTATTTCATGTGGGTTTATTGAACTTTCTTTATGAGGTCATTTATAGATGGGATGTTCAAAGGTTGAGTTCCTACGGGCTGTCAATACTTTGACTATGGTGACATATGATGAGGTTGTCACATTAATTGGTCACATTCCTAATATTGACACACAACTGAATTGGGACCAACTATTCCTCACAGGTTTACACCAGAAAACATATTTTAATGGAGATGCTCTATACATGTGATACTCATAGTCATCTATCTTTTAAGAAAATCATCACTACTTACATGTGATGCTCTATGTGGCCTACTGTGTGGTGACCATTCCAAATATAAATTGTTCGCCATTTCATATGAAACTAAACTATCATTTCTTCCCATATTATTGGTTTTTCTTCCCCATCCTCTATTTGCATTTCCTCTACCACCTTCTTGTCTCTCTTTCTTTGTATTGACCATATTTATGCACTTATAGCCAATTGGAAACTATCTCTAAGCGTCTTAGGAAAAATCAAGGTAATCCCATTTTGCAAGTTTTATATGAGCCCATTAAGATACCTTGCAACATTTTCATCTTTATGCTCTAATCCACCTCTTATGCTCAACTTGTGAAATTCCTCTATGTAGGTCATCAAACCCATCTCCTTTTCTTTCAAGTTATTCCTTATCCTCTATTTTTGGAATGTATTATTTGATGGAAGAGGCACATCCTTCACCATTTGGTCATGTTTTTTCCATTGTTACAAAACCTCTTTTCCATTACACTACTCCACCATGTCAATGTTGTCCCTCTTAGCAATGTTTTGTATAGCTTTACCTTATTTTACTTCACTTATATCTCCATAATTATAATAGTTCTCTTGGGAATCTATCAACCACAAAACCTCTTCACTATCTATCTTGCCATGATAGATATGGAAATCAATTATTGTCTTTCTTCTACGACATTGAAATATCTTCAACAGCCTTATCATCCTTCTTTCTTCAAGATCTATGTCCCCTCCATCCTCTCCATGAGGATTCTCAAGTGCTTAAGCATCACTTTCTTGTTCTTCATGCACATCCCTCGTAGGAATCCTTTCCAAAGCTTCCAAGATTTCCAAGATGGTTGCATTTTACTTGCTTACTTGTCTCACTTCTCTTTACCTTATTGCATCTTAGTCTCTTTGTTTCCTCAACTCTCTATCCATTATTTTAGTAGCTTATATCAGCTCTTGTATCTCCTTCTATATATATTTTTTGGAGGCATCTTCTCAATATAACAATCTACAAGACAAGTAACTAATTTTTCACCCCTCAATAGATCTACTAGATTTGATACCAATGACTTGAGGAGTCAAACTAGATTCCCAAGAAGTAATCGACATTCAGCAAATGACTTGTTTCAAGAATAGATTCAAACCATTAAACTAAATACCTACTCTTCTCCACAAGGGTACCTCCAAATGTTCAAATTGGGTTACCAAACCACATTCTGCAAAAATGGGAAAGATGGAAAAAGGTTCATTTAACCATGTTTGAGGTCATGGAGCCATTAAATGCACAATAGTGCAAAAGTTGCACTTGGCAACTTTGCAAGTTTGCAAAGTTGCTTGACAACATTAACAAAAAGTGCTAAAACTTTATAAGGGCTTCAAGAATCAGTTGGAAACCTATGAGATCTATTGATTCATGTGGGTAAGAGGTATTTAAGACCAATCCAAGTCAGTTTGAGGGTTGGCACATGCTTTTGTACGAATTTTGGCATTGGAATGAAGAGAAAACTAAGCATTTTGATGACAATTTTATGATTTGACCCTTCATCCACACCTTTAATGTATTGATAGGGTTGTTTTTTTCATGTGGTTTGATAGTGTATGGAATATAGATGCTTTGGTAAATATTAGGAGTTTTTTTGATAAGTTTCTTTACTAATTTAAAAAATCTTTTTAAAGTTGCCAGTTCGCTGGTCTGTACAAAGCAATCAGCAAATAAACCTCTATAACTTGAATTCCAATGGTGGAACAATGATGGCCTTTTGGAATCAAGTAATAGATTGTATAAAAAATGTAAATATATATTTTGGTCTTGTTTTGCAGAGGTTTTTTTTCTTTTTTCCCAAGAAGCCCTAGGTGAGTTTGCATACCTGGCTAGGCAATGAAATCAGCAAATAAGTGTTTGAAAAGAGCATAGAAATCTAGCCCTAGGTGTGTTTGCATACCCTCCTTTATAGCCCCTTTACCCTAGGGCTTTCTAGAAATCTTACTTTGCAACATCTCTAGAATCCCAAAATGGTTCAAACACCTTCACTTTGGTTATATTAGATGACTTCCAATGTAAAATGAAACTCTTGTTTAGAGAAAACACTAAATCCACCTTTGGAGCAATCAATTTTGACTACCCAAACTTAACTCCCACATGTGGGAATGAGGGTTATAAATCATTTATTCTTTCAAAACCAAATGAAACCTCCCTTTGGATCCTTTGCATGACTTGATTAAGCCCATTTTGGCTTTGGCAATTTTACAAAATATTGCACTTTTAGTGCCTTTTACATCTTCTAGAGCCTTCGATAGCCTTATTACATTATTTAATACCTTTATAGGTCTTTTATATCTACCCCTAACCTAGGATCAATCTTGATGTAGAGGATAGGGTGATGGACCCAAGTAACAACACAAAATGGGAAAATCCTAAAAATAGTCAACTCTAAGATGTTTTAAGGCTTTAATAGGTTTTTTCTACCCTATCTAGCATGTTCCCATCAACACCTTTCAGTTTCCATACCCTCCAAGCCAAAATGCATAATTCACCCAAATGTTGTCAATACAAAAATTGCAAAGTTGCATTAGCAACTTTTAGGAAATAACCATAAAACTATCTATATTCCTATATTCCTTTGAGGTTTTACTATTGTCGAACCTTTTCTAAGTCATAAAATTGGAATAAAGTGAAAAATGTAAAAATTGCACTTTTTGTGCAAAGTTGAATTGTTGAAAGTTGTAAAAGTTGCTCAAATTTGCAACTTAGTGGAAAAAAGGTCATGGGATTGAACTGTCTACTTCATTAGCTTCAGGTGGTTAGGTAAACCCTATCCTCAACCTTGTCAAGTCCCCATCAGTGCTCAAACATTCTCGGGCACGCCGAACCGGAATGTCCCCAAGGGTCACTAAATGCTAGAGGGCTGCAATCTTTGACGGGGCATATCTTGGAGCTCATGTGAGGTATGGATATGATTCTAGTTCCTACAGGACCATGTTGTAGAGACCTACAATAACCTCTCTCACTTTTTGGAGATCACATCCCATTTTTATTTTACAATGCCATCTCGGGTGATGCTGAAACTTGCAGTGTTGGCTAGTACAAAGTTGCCAACTGCCAAATCTCTCTCACCTTTCATCATGGGATCAAACTATCTACTCCATTAGCTCTAGGTGGCTGAGTAAAGCCTATCCTCAATCTTGTCTTTCCCCCTTCAGTGCTCAAACATTCTCGGGCACACTGAACCAAAATGTCCCCAAGGGTAACTAAATCCCATAGGGCTGCGATCTTTGATGGGACATATCTCAGAGCTCGTGTGAGGCATGGATGCAATTCTAGTTCCTATAGGACTATGTTTTAGAGACCTAAAATAACCTCTCTCACTTTTTTGAGATCACATTTCATTTTCATTTTACAATGCCATCTCAGGTGATGCTGAAACTTGTAGTGTTGGCTAGTACAAAGTTGCCAACTGCCAAATCTCTCTCACCTTTCATCGTGGGATTGAACTATCTACTCCCTTAGCTTTGGGTGGCTGGGTAAACTTTATCCTCAACCTTGTCCTAACCCCTTAAGCACTCAAACATTTTTGAGAACGCTGAACCAAAATGTCCCCAAGGGTCACTAAATCCCATAGGGCTGCGATCTTTGACGGGGCATATCTCGAAGCTCGTACAAGGTATGGATGCGATTCTAATTCCTAAAAGACCATGTTGCAAAGACCTAAAATAACCTCTCTTTCTTTTTGGAGATCACATTCCATTTTCATTTTACAATGCCATCTCGAGTGATGCTGAAACTTGCAGTGTTGGCTAGTACAAAGTTGCCAACTGCCAAATCTCTCTCACCTTTCATCATGGATCAAACTGTCTACTTTATTAGCTCTAAGTGGCCGGGTAAACCCTATCCTCAACCTTGTCCTGCCCCCTTCAACACTCAAACATTCTCGAGCATGCTGAACCAAAATGTCCCCAAGGGTCACTAAATCCCATAGGGCTGTGATCTTTGATGGGGCATATCTCGGAGCTCATGCGAGGTATGGATGCGATTTGAATTTCTACAGGACTATGTTGCAGAGACCTACAATAATGTCTCTCACTTTTTGGAGATCACATTCCATTTTCATTTTGCAATGCCATCTCGGGTGATGCTGAAACTTGCAGTGTTGGCTAGTACAAAGTTGCCAACTGCCAAATCTCTCTCACCTTTCAACGTGGGATCAAACTATCTACTCCATTAGCTCTGGGTGGCTAGGTAAACCCTATGCTCAAAATTTTCCTACCACCTTCAGTGCTCAAACATTCTCGGGCATGCCGAACCAAAATGTCTCAAAGGGTCACCAAATCCCATAGGGCTGCAATCTTTGACGGGGCATATCTTGGAGCTCGTGTGAGGTATGGATGCAATTCCAATTCCTACAGGACCGTGTTGCAGAGACCTACAATAACCTCTCTCACTTTTTGGAGATCACATTTCATTTTCATTTTACAATGCCATCTCAGGTGATGCTGAAACTTGAAGTGTTGGCTAGTACAAAGTTGCCAACTGCCAAATCTCTCTCACCTTTCATCGTGGGATTGAACTATCTGCTCCCTTAGCTTTGGGTGGCTGGGTAAACTTTATCCTCAACCTTGTCCTAACCCCTTAAGCACTCAAACATTTTTGGGCACGCTGAACCAAAATGTCCCCAAGGGTCACTAAATCCCATAGGGCTGCGATCTTTGATGGGGCATATCTCAGAGCTCGTGCAAGGTATGGATGTGATTCCAATTCCTACAAGACCATGTTGTAGATACCTACAATAACCTCTCTCACTTTTTGGAGATCACATTCCATTTTCATTTTACAATGCCATCTCGGGTGATGCTGAAATTTGCAGTGTTGGCTAGTACAAAGTTGCCAACTGCCAAATCTCTCTCACCTTTCGTCGTGGGGTTGAACTATTTTCTCCTAGCTCCAAGTGGTTGGGTAAACCCTATCCTCAACCTTGTCCTACCCCCTTCAGTGCTCGAACATTCTCGAGTATGCCGAACCAAAATGTCCCCAAGGGTCACTAAATCCCATAAGGCTGTGATCTTTGATGGGGCATATCTCAGAGCTCGTGTGAGGTATGGATGCGATTCTAGTTCCTATAGGACCGTGTTGTAGAGGCTACAATAAACTCTCTCACTTTTTTTAGATCACATTTCATTTTCATTTTACAATGCCATCTCGGGTGATGCTGAAACTTGTAGTGTTGGCTAGTACAAAGTTGCCAACTGCCAAATCTCTCTCACCTTGCATTTTGGGATCGAACTGTCTACTTTGTTAGCTTCAGTGGCCAGGTAAACCCTATCCTCAACCTTGTCCTGCCCCCTTCAGTGCTCGAACATTCTCGAGAATGCCGAACAAAAATGTCCCCAAGGGTTAGTAAATCCCATAGGGCTGCGATCTTTGATGGGGCATATCTCAGAGTTCATGCAAGGTATGGATGTGATTCTAGTTCTTGTAGGACTATGTTGTAGAGACCTACAATAAGCTCTCTCTCTTTTTGGAGATCACATTCCATTTTCATTTTACAACGCCATCTCGGGTGATGCTGAAACTTGCAGTATTGGCTAGTACAAAGTTGCCAACTGCCAAATCTCTCTCACCTTTCGTTGTGGGATTGAACTGTCTACTACGTTAGCTTCAAGTGGCTGGGTAAACCCTATTCTCAACCTTGTCCTACCCCCTTCATTGCTCAAAAATTCTCAAGCACGTCAAACCAAAATGTCCCCAAGGGTCACTAAATCTCATAAGGCTGTGATATTTGATAGGGTATATCTCGGAGCTCGTGTGAGGTATGGATGTGATTCCAATTCCTACAGGACCATGTTGTAGAGACCTACAATAACCTCTCTCTCTTATTGGAGATCACATTCTATTTTCATTTTACAATGCCATCTCGGGTGATGCTAAAACTTGCAGTGTTGGCTAGTACAAAATTGCCAACTGCCAAATCTCTCTCACCTTTCGTCATGGGATCGAACTGTCTGCTCCATTAGCTTCAATTGGTCGGCTAAACCCTATCCTTAACCTTGTCTTGCCCCCTTTAGTGCTCAAACATTCTTGGGCACACCGAACCAAAATGTCCCCAAGGGTCACTAAATTGCATAGGGTAGCGATCTTTGACGGGGCATATCTCAGAGCTCATGCAAGGTATGGATGCGATTCTAGTTCCTACATGACCATGTTGTAGAGACTTACAATAATCTCTCTCACTTTTTGGAGATCACATTCCATTTTCATTTTACAACGCCATCTCAAGTGATGCTAAAACTTGTAGTGTTGGCTAATACAAAGTTGCCAACTACCAAATCTCTCTCTCCTTTCATCATGGAATCAAACTGTCCACTCCGTTAGCTCCGGGTGGCTAAGTAAACCCTATCCTCAACCTTGTCCTTCCCCCTTTAGTGCTCGAACATTCTTGGGCATGCCGAACCAAAATGTCCCCAAGGGTCACTAAATCCCATAAGGCTGCGATCTTTGACGGGGTATATCTCGAAGCTCGTGTGAGGTATGGATGCGATTCTAGTTCCTACAAAACCATGTTGTAGAGAGCTACAATAACATCTCTCACATTTTGGAGATCACATTACATTATTAGTTTACAATGCCATCTCTGGTGATGCTGAAACTTGCAGTGTTGGCTAGTACAAACTTGCCAACTGCCAAATCTCTCTCACCTTTCGTCGTGGGATTGAACTATCTCCTTTGTTAGCTTTGGGTCACTGGGTAAACCCTATCCTCAACCTTGTCCTACCCCCTTTAGCGCTTGAACATTCTCGGGCACGCCGAACCAAAATGTCCCCAAGGGTCACTAAATCCCATAGGGCTGCAATCTTTGACGGGGCATATCTCGGAGCTCATGTGAGGTATGGATGCGATTGTAGTTCCTATAGGACTATGTTGTAGAGACCTACGATAACCTCCCTCACTTTTTGGAGATCACATTTGGTTTTCATTTTACAATGCCATCTCGGGTGATACTGAAACTTGCAGTGTTGGCTAGTACAAAGTTGCCAATTGTCGAATCTCTCTCACCTTTCATCGTGGGATAAAACTATCTACTCCATTAGCTCTGGGTGGCCGAGTAAACCCTATCCTCAACCTTGTCCTGCCCCCTTCAGTGCTTGAACATTCTCGGGCATGCCAAACCAAAATGTCCCTAAGGGTCACTAAATCCCATAGGGCTGCAATCTTTGACAGGGCATATCTCAAAGCTCGTGCGAGGTATGGATGTGATTCTAGTTCCTACAAGACCATGTTTTACAGACCTACAATAACCTCTCTCTCTTTTTAGATATCACATTCTGTTTTCAGTTTACAATGCCATCTTGGGTGATGCTGAAACTTGCAGTGTTGGCTAGTACAAAGTTGCCAACTGCCAAATCTCTCTCACCTTTTTTCATGGGATCAAACTATCTACTTTGTTAGCTCTGAGTGGCTGGGTAAACCCTATCCTCAACCTTGTCATGCCCCCTTAAGCTCTCAAAAATTCTCAAGCACGCCAAACCAAAATGTCCCCAAGGGTCACTAAATCCCATAGGGCTACGATCTTTGATGGGGCATATCTCAGAGCTCGTGTGAAGTATGGATGTGATTCTAGTTCCTAAAAGACCATGTTGTAGAGTCCTATAATAACCTCTCTTTCTTTTTGGAGATCACATTCCATTTTCATTTTACAATGCCATCTCGGGTGATTATGAAACTTGTAGTGTTGACTAGTACAAAGTTTCCAACTACCAAATCTCTCTCACCTTTTGTCATGGGATCAAACTGTCTACTTCATTAGCTCTAGGTGGTCCGGTAAACCCTATCCTCAACCTTTTCCTACCCCCTTTAGCGCTCGAACATTCTCGAGAACGTTGAACCAAAATGTCCCCAAGGGTCACTAAACCCCATAGGGTTGCAATCTTTGATAGGGCATATCTCGGAGCTCGTGCAAGGTATGGATGTGATTCTAGTTCCTACAAGACCATGTTGTAGAGACCTACAATAACCTCTCTCACTTTTTGGAGATCACATTTCATTTTCATTTTACAATGCCATCTCTTGTGATGCTGAAACTTGCAGTGTTGGCTAGTACAAAGTTGCCAACTGCCAAATCTCTCTCGCCTTTCGTCGTGGGATTGAACTGTCTACTCTATTAGCTTTGAGTGGCTGGGTAAACCCTATCCTCAACCTTTTCCTACCCCCTTCAGCACTCAAAAATTCTCGGGCATGCCGAACCAAAATGTCCCCAAGGGTCACTAAATCCCATAGGGCTGCGATCTTTGATGGGGCATATCTTGGAGCTCGTGTGAGGTATGGATGTGATTCTAGTTCCTATAGGACCATGTTGTAGAGACCTACAATAACCTCTCTCTCTTTTTGGAAATCACATTCCATTTTCATTTTACAATGTCATCTCGGGTGATGCTAAAACTGGTAGTGTTGACTAGTACAAAGTTGCCAACTGCCAAATCTCTCTCACCTTTCGTCGTGGGATCAAACTGTCTACTCCGTTAGCTCTGGGTGGTCGAGTAAACTCTATCGTCAACCTTGTCCTACCCCCTTCAGTGCGTGAACATTCTTGGGCATGTTGAACCAAAATGTCCCCAAGGGTCACTAAATCCCATAGGGCTGCGATATTTGGTGGGGCATATCTTGGAGCTCATGTGAGGTATGGATGTGATTCTAGTTCTTACAGGACCATGTTGCAGAGACCTACAATAACCTCTCTCACTTTTTGGAGATCACATTCCATTTTCATTTTACAACGCCATCTCGGGTGATGCTGAAACTTGCAATGTTGGCTAGTACAAAGTTGCCAACTACCAAATCTCTCTCACCTTTCATCGTGGGATCAAACTGTCTACTTTGTTAGCTCTGGGTGGCTGAGTAAACCCTATCCTCAACCTTTTCCTGCCCCCTTCAATGCTTGAACATTCTCAGGCACGCCAAACCAAAATGTCCCCAAGGGTCACTAAATCCCATAGGGCTGCAATCTTTGATAGGGTATATCTCAGAGTTTGTGTGAGGTATGGATGCTATTCCAGTTCTTGCAAGACCGTGTTGTAGAGACCTACAATAACCTCTCTCACTTTTTGGAGATCACATTCTATTTTCATTTTACAATGCCATCTCGGGTGATGCTGAAAATTGCAGTGTTGGCTAGTACAAAGTTGCCAGTTGCCAAATCTCTCTCACCTTTCGTCATGGGATCAAACTGTCTACTTTGTTAGCTTTGAGTGGTCGAATAAACCCTATCCTCAACCTTTTCCTGACCCTTTCAGCGCTTGAACATTCTCGAGCACGCCAAACCAAAATGTCCCCAAGGGTCACTAAATCCCATAGGGCTGCAATCTTTGACAGGGTATATCTCAGAGCTCATGCAAGGTATGGATGTGATTCTAGTTCCTACAGAACCATGTTGTGGAGACCTACAATAACCTCTCTCACTTTTTTGAGATCAAATTCCATTTTTATTTTACAATGCCATCTCGAATGATGCTGAAACTTACAGTTTTGGCTAGTACAAAGTTGCCAAGTACCAAATCTCTCTCTCCTTTCGTCATAGGATCGAGCTGTCTACTTTGTTAGCTTTGAGTGGCTAGGTAAATCCTATCCTCAACCTTATCTTGCCCCCGTCAATGCTCGAACATTCTTGGGCACGCCGAACCAAAATGTCCCCAATGGTCACTAAATTCCATAGGGCTGCAATCTTTGATGGGGCATATCTCAGAGCTCGTGTGAGGTATGGATGTGATTCTAGTTCCTACAGGATTTTGTTGTGGATACCTACAATAACCTCTCTCACTTTTTGGAGATCACATTCCATTTTCATTTTACAATGCCATCTTAGGTGATGCTGAAAATTGCAATGTTGGCTAGTACAAAGTTGCCAACTACCAAATCTCTCTCACCTTTCGTCATGGGATTGAATTGTCTACTCTGTTAGCTCTGGGTGGCCAGGTAAACCCTATCCTCAACTTTGTCCTACCCCCTTTAGTGCTCGAACATTCTCGAGCACGCCAAACCAAAATGTCCCCAAGGGTCACTAAATCTCATAGGGTTGTGATCTTTGATGGGGCATATCTCGGAGCTCGTGCAAGGTATGGATATGATTCTAGTTCCTACAAGACCATGTTGTAGAGACCTACAATAACCTCTCTCACTTTTTGGAGATCACCTTTCATTTTCATTTTACAATGCCATCTCGGGTGATGCTGAAACTTGCAGTGTTGGCTAGTACAAAGTTGCCAACTGCCAAATGTCTCCTCTATTAGCTCTGGGTGGCTGGGTAAACCCTATCCTCAGCCTTGTCCTTCCCCCTTCAGTGCTCAAATATTCTCAGGCATGCCGAACCAAAATGTCCCCAAGGATCACTAAATCCCATAGGGCTGCGATCTTTGATGGGGCATATCTCGGAGCTTTGTGAGGTATGGATGTGATTCTAGTTCCTGTAGGACCATGTTGCAGAGACCTACAATAACCTCTCTCTCTCTTTTGAGATCACATTCCATTTTCATTTTACAATGTCATCTCGGGTGATGCTGAAACTTGCAATGTTGGCTACTACAAAGTTGCCAACTGCCAAATCTCTCTCACCTTTCGTCGTGGGATCAAACTATCTACTCCATTAGCTTTGGGTGGCTGGGTAAACTCTATCTTCAACCTTTTCTTTCCCCCTTCAGCGCTCAAACATGCTCGGGCACGCCGAACCAAAATGTCCCCAAGGGTCCCTAAATCCCATAGGGCTGCGATCTTTGATGGGGCATATCTCGAAGCTCGTGTGAGGTATGGATGCAATTATAGTTCCTACTAGACCATGTTGTAGAGACCTACAATAACCTCTCTCACTTTTTGGAGATCACATTCTATTTTAGTTTTACAATGCCATCTCGGGTGATGCTGAAACTTGCAGTGTTGGCTAGTACAAAGTTGCCAACTGCCAAATCTCTCTCATCTTTCATTGTGGGATCGAACTGTCTACTCCATTAGCTTCAAGTGGCTGGGTAAACCCTATCCTCAACCTTGTCCTACCCCCTTCAGCGCTCAAACATTCTCGGGCACTCTGAACCAAAATGTCCTTATGCACAACCAAGTTAGAATTAGTTAAATCCTTATAGAAATTGTCAACTATTATAGGACTGTAATGAATAAAAGGAAACATTATTTGGGTTACATGGATTAGTAACTATCACTATTCCCTTAAATAATAATGAACACTGTTGTATACACATAGCCAAAACTAAACAAAATTGTTGTTTCAAATGTTGTTATGGGGACACTAGCTAAATAGCCTAATATTTTCACAACAAAAAGTGGGTAAAGTAAGACAAACCTTTAATTGATGAGAAAAATAAGAAATCTAAGGAGGAGATGGCTTTAGTGCAACCAATTATATCACCAAGTACAAGATCAATCACATTACAAGACAAGAAAAAGATGAAAAAGAGTAGAAGAGATAAGGTAATATTAGATGAAGCTATCATACTTTCAATCTATGATCATACAAAATTGGATTATGATGCTATGATAAATTATGGAGAATTGTGAAGGGGAAAGATGCAAAAGAGAAAGATAGGAAGTGAAGTACAAACAAGTATTATAAGATGTGAAGGACATCTTATTACAAATTGTTCTAGATGCACCAGCCAATGACAAACCTCCAATGATTGATCAATTAAGTTTACTTGTAAAATAGGTAAATGCACCTAATGTTGATGTTAATAAAAATTTGATACAATTAGAAGAGAAAAGAATAGAGAAGAAGATTATGGAGAAAGTAAATGAGTCCATTACTACTCAAAAAGTTGAACTTGGTGGTATTACAACTGAGCTAGAAAATATTCTTAAGGAGATAATCCACCTACTCCAATAGTTATGTGATGTACTACATTTGACACAATATATTTTAAAGAAAGTTGAAAAATATTGATGAGGATTTAAGGAATAGTGTTTTTAAGTTAATTGAGGTACCTTAGTTAATCCAAGTTGATTTAAGTAAAGACATGGACAAGATGAGAAGACAAAGTCTTGAATTTCAAGCACTCTTGATACCTTACTTGGAACTCATACAAAAGAATGTTAATAAGGTTAGATAACTTATTCTTACTCCTAAAATGTCTATTATTTAACATGTGATTGAACTTTGAATGGAGATACATCCACAACACTTGGCATTGGATGGCCACTTGGTAAATATTAAGTCTATCTCTCTAATATTTGTAGACCACTATTTTGTTGGATAGAGTAATTTCAAACTATTAATTTCTTTAATGGAGTTCCTAATAAATCTCAAGGTTCTCATTTAGGTGACCAATTGCCAGGAGGTCAACGAATATTGCCTAATAAAGTCTATTGCCAATTAATATTGTATCAAAAATTCAAACTAATTAGGTATTGAATTAAACTTGATAAACAAATGATAGAGAAGGAAAACTTTAAACATGAACAAGATCATAAGTCATATGACGATGACATATTGCAAATGCTTAACTTATGCTTAAACAATGATAAAGTTTATTGTTAATCAATATTCTATCAAATTTTTGAATAGATTAGGTATTGAATTTAATTTCATATGTATGCACATATCTAATTTAATGTCATACATGAACAAACATATCATATCATATGTCATATATGAACAAACATATCATATATTAACCAATAATGTCATAAGTCAAATAATGTCATACATCAAATAAATGTCATACATCAAATATAGAATGTCATATACATCAAATGTGTATCGAATATGTCCACTGATGCCTATATATATACATGTCTAGATCAACTACATATTTTCCTTACCACGAGGGGAAGGAAACAAGTCTCTCGACGTCCTTTGTCATCATGTGGAGGGAGATAGTGGAGATGATGGGGCCCTCCTGACATGCTCACTCGACCTCTTGTTGAGGCTCTTCTCCAGCTCCAACTGATACAAAGAAAGTAGATATGAATCAATATTTATTATACGTTTAAATCAAATATATGTACACACAAATCAATTATTTTCTTATCACCAAAAAATAGTCACTCTGTAAGTTCACCTCAAATGCTCGTGGATGGTCAGGCATGATGAGACCCTACAACAATTAAATAAATATAATCACTTATAAAAACATATATCACCAAAAAAAATATTGTACCCAAGTAAATATCACCAAAGTCATCTTATACCCACCAATTCCAACCCAAGTTTTGATTGTGGGTCCAAGATATTTAGAAAATGTGAAATTTGATCTAACAACTTATTTTTGGGTTTAGAGAGAAAATACATGTCATCAATGGTAAGATAAGGTCCAATAAATGAAAGGAAATATTTGATTGAAGTTGAAATAGAGAAGCACACTTATAGATAAGGGTAACCTTGAGTTTTTAAAGAAAATGAATCAATATAGGACTTAAATAATAATTTGAAGGTCCAATGAGTGTTTAAAGGAGAGTGTGAAATCAATGTAGGAACCCATAATGTATATTAAAATGGAGCTAAAAATAATACCAAATAAGTTTTCTTACTTTTTCAAATGATACATGTAGTCCCCACTTTATTGGAAGCATGTGTCCACCTCATGCACACAATAAAGTAGAAGAAAAAAAGAGAAAGAGGTAAAGATTTTGGGAAAACTACAAGGAGATTAAATATCACCAAGCTTAAGGACAAAAGCTCCCAAACCAAGACTATTAACTATTACATTAATTTGCAAGGATACATAAAAGAACAACAAAATCCTAAAGCTTACTAAGATTCCAAGTCAACTAGTTGAAGAGACCTCACTCAAGAAAATGTCTCAATCTCAAGCATCGTGTTGTGAAAGCTATAGCAAAAGCTCAAGGGGTCACTTGAGAAAAGAAAGAGCAAAAATAAAAGATAAGAAAATACTCAATGATTTATCCCACTAGGATAGCTATAAGAGTATGAAAAGAAGAGAGAAGGTCCATGAATCCAAAAGTCTAGTGATGCAGAGTGGCATGCAAAAGGTGATGGATTCCCACAAAACTGATTCAAACTCCCAAGGTTCCTATTAGGTTCTAAGACACCTTAAAGGGCAAATACCACAAATATGGAATAGACCCTCAACTATCTCTTTGAACCCCACAAAGTGTTTCAACAGACTCAAAATGACATGTATAAATAGGTTTTACAATCCCAAAACCAAGTTCATGCACAAACCCAAGTTACCCCTCTTGACTAGGCTACTCTCTTCTTCAGATCAGCAGACCCTGTTTTCTTGACTTTTCTTCCAAAATTTACAAAACACCAAGAAAAAAAATATGATTTTTAGATACCCTTTTCAGATTTTTATAACATATTAAAAAATCAAATATCACTATTTTGGAAAGATTGTACGGAATAGGACAGTTTTGTCTCAAAATTAGGCCTTTTAAGCCACTTTTACAAAGCAAGTACCCTTCAAACTTGTCCCCTGACTCTCAAACTTTCTACAGTATGGTATTTTGATGTCAAACTAAGGATTCCTCAATATTTCTTCCAAGTTGACCTTTCTAGGCACGATTTCCAACAAACCCTCTCATTAAATGGCATAAAACAAGGGCTTTACGGTTCTCCCACTTCCAATCACTTCTAGAATCTGTTCAAAGATGGAACACCATATTTATGGCATGCCCTAACTCCAGCAAACATAAAAACCCTACCTCCTTAAGGTATATTCTTTGCTGCTATACTTGTCCCTTTGGATTTTCCTCTTTTTTTCACACCTTAATTGCTTTGGTGGCCACCAATCATTGGTTAAATGCTCAGTACAAGGTTATTAATCATAATACATGTTAAATGGATGGTATTCCATGAAGAAATAGTAAACATTTCATGGAAATACCATGATTAATCAAAGAAAACTGTCAAAAATGCCTAAAATATGACTGTTACAGCCAACAGTACGAAATTTTGATGACCAAATCTTTGAATCTGAGTGCAAAACCCTATGAATCACCTCAATACATATCTAAAATGATATTACCATTCATTCCAATATCAAAAAATGCTTACAAAACAAAGGATTCTTCAAATTGCTCTTGAAATGAAGCACTTTTATTGCAAATTCTATAACAGTCTGTACTATCTTAAGGTATAGGCCGTACCAACACATCTATATATATATATATATATATATATATATATATATATATATATGTTCAAGAGATATTTCTCAACCTCCTTAACTAACTCCAATTCGTTTCACTACCTATCCCTTTATAAAATTCAAATTAGAAGGTTTCCCTCCAAAACGGCTTTTATGCAAAATTTGAATTTTTAAAAGCATGAAACTATGTCTAAAGGGACTTATTGACTATTTTAACGTATGCAACAACTTGGGGTTGTTATGACATACTACTAGACCCTAACTAATGACTTCTCTACCTTAAACAACCACTAGATCCCATTCCAAGGATCAATTACAACTCTTCAACATTGGAATCAGCCCATACATCATACAAAACTATAACCTTTTGTTCTTTCAAAAAACCATGATGGGTTGTAAAATAGACCAATTGATATCATGAGATGCTCCAAGACCTCTATATGTCCTTGAATTTCCAATGTGCCCCGGATGAGTATGGGATGCTCCTGCATCATCTAGTAAGTTATCTTATCCAAGTTTATTTTGTATGAGAGGAGGAGGAGGACGAGAATGAAAGAATGTAGAATTTTGTTATGCTAGTTCCTTTCATCCCAAACAAATAGTGAAGGAGAGTTGATGGTGTTGATTCCAAAAATTATAGTTTCTTTGAATCATAAGGATATGCCTAGTTCTATTATCAAGTTCAACATTTGACTTTGGCCTATGAATAATATTAATTTAAAACACAAATTCTCCTGCACTTATGACTCTACTAGACCAAGGTGAGTATATCTAATCACCAATTATATCTTTAAACTTGACTATTATTTATAGAAAACATATAACTTCCATCTTGTAGGTCCTACTCCTAGTTGCAATCAACTTGGAATACAACTAATCTTCTATTCCTGTCTTTACTTTTAATTTCATTATCTCCTACTCTTAGTCCACATACCTTTATTTGATTTTCCTACTTCTTCTCTACTTCTAACTTCAATATGTGCTCCTAGTTCTTCTTTATCCAATTCTTTCATTGGATTGGTTTGTCCGGATTCTTTCAACCGAGCAATGAGTCTTTCTAATTCAATTTTGCCTCTCACTATTTCATTCATTATATTTTCTTGTGTGCTTGGTGGAGGTCTTGCAATTGGTTCAGGTTGTGGAATTTTTTGTTCTTCTTGAGGAGGGTTTTGGTTTTGGGGTTCTTGAGGTTTTTGATGTTCTTGTGGATTTTTTGGTTGATTATGAACATTTCTTGATAAAAAAATCAATTGAAATCCAAATAAATAAACAAATCTAAATGAAATTTGTAAAACCCCTACAAAAGAATATAAAAAACTTACAAAACAATATGAAAAATATATCAAACAATGCAAAGTTAGGTTTATATCACTTACGGTGTTGTCGTGGGTGCGCTTGTGGTCTTGGATTTTGTCGACGAGGAGGCATTTTGCCAAATGGTGGTGAAAATGTTAAGTCTTCAACTCATGTACGCACTGCTCGCTGTAGGAGTAGAAGAAAATACTGATGAAAATGATGGGCTGTGGGTCTGCAACCCATCATATATACTTTTTATTTTTTTTAAAGCACGTATGCACTATAGCATGTACACGCTTTGTAAAATAGGAAAAAAAAATTCCTTGTCACCTTTTTGGCACCACAACTCGGTGCATATGCCCAAAACCAAGATTGGTTTTTGTGCTACACTTGTTTTCAAGTATTTAAATAACTTAAATGCATATTTAGTCCATAAAAATTGACATATCCTTCCCCCCCTTAACAATATCAATCATTGGTGCACTTATCCCACTAAAATTCCTTACAAAATTTCTACAAAAGCTAGCAAGAGCATGGAAAATTTGTACCTCACCAATAGACTTTAGAGTAGGCCATTCCAATATGGCTTCAACCTTAGAAGGATCCATCTTTAGGTTGCTTTTAGCAATGAAAAATCCAAGAAACACAAGCTCATCCTACAAGAATACACATTTTTCCAAATTGATCTTTAACTGCTCCTTATGTAGCCCACTCAAGACCATATCAAGATGTGTTAGATGTTTATTCTTATTCTTTATAAAAATCAAGATAACATTAGATACACAACAATATTAAAATTTATGAAAGGTTTAAGGACTTCATTAATTAATCTTATAAAGGTTCTTGGACCATTGGAAAGGCCAAAAGGAATCACAACCCATTCAAACAATCCCTCATTAGCATTGAAGGAAGTTTTCCACTCATCCCACTCTCTCATTCTGATTTGGTGGTAACCACTCTTCAAATCAATCTTGGAGTAATACCTTGCATTTTGCAAACAATCCATAAGATCCTCCATTCTGGACATTGAAAACCTATATCTAATAGTTATCATGTTGATGTCTCTAGAGTCTATACATAGCCTCAATGTACCTTTCTTCTTAAGAGACAGTACTAAGGGAACAAAACAAGGGTTAATGATCTTCCTTATGAATCACTTTTCTAACAATCCTTAACTCTAGCTTGTTACTTCAATATTATTCTCTAGAGGTAATTTTTACATAGACTCATTAGGTGATAGCCAAAATTCTAAAAAAATTAATGTGAAAATGTCTTCAATTATGTTATGCAGCTAGGGTTTGTTATATCCTATTATCAATCCTCTAGTAAAATCTGATAATTTTTTCCATTCCCAATAGTTAGGTTTCCCTTGAACTTCATAAAAAAAAAATTCCTTAGAAACCCCTTGGTCTTCATCTATTCCTTTTTTAACTTTTAAATTTTCAAAAAAATAATTGGCTCTATCTTGTTATAGCATGTGTATGCATTTTAATGTGAACTTTTGAAATTTTATAACACATGACCATGCAACCAAACTAATCACACAGTCAAGGCATATCTCTAGATTGCAACACCTTATGGTGTGACCTAGTGAAGTAGCTAAGTTTCTTTTGTCTGTTGAGTCATGGTAGATAAGTGCTTGAGTACTTTTTGTATTGTGACTGAGCAAAGAATTCAGTATAGCCTTAGTCACATAGCCACCTAAGTGGAAAGGATACTTTGATCTTTAATAGTAACTGCATTAACTATTGTGTTTACATGAACAAGATGTTAGAGACTAAAGAGTTTGAGATGACCATGACTAGGTGAAAGTGGTCAAAAGAACTTAAATAAAACCTTCATTTAAAATAGGGGTAAACATATAATCAAGATATTTAACTATGAAGCAATGACAGGGTTAAAATATCCATGATTATCTTAAATCATGTAGTTGAGGCAGTTAAGACATCTAGCAAATATAGCTACAAGATGCATGAATTTGTTTGTGCACTCGATTACGTGGTCGAAGTGAATAAGAGTGGTAAATCTAGTGTCTAGGTGACACAAATAGTTTCAAGGAAGATCTCATTTAAATTCATTTTCAAGGTGCTGAGAAGGAATTAATCAAGACAAATTGTGACCTAGAGAAAATAGCTAAGAGATGCATGTTCACATGTTCATGCAGTAAAGAATTGTGAGAAATGTTTAGACTATGACCAAGCAATATATTCAGATGGAAAGAAGAATATAATAGGTCATACGGTTGAAATGTTAAAGAGATGTTCGTTAGGATAAGCCCCAAAGCAATGACTAGGCTAAGAATGCCTGAAGAACCCTTTTGTCACATGGTCATGAGAAAAGCTTGTTATAAGATAAGAAAATTTTCTACTCTATGAACTCTTGAATAAATTGTAAGCAGGAGGTGATCATGTGCTTGCAGCAAAGAAGGTCCAAAAGTAGGAAAAGCGTACAAAGTTATGACTTCATGACTATTAAAATCTTTCACATGATCATAAATAGTAAGTGAAAATGTTAATAAGACGGAGAAACCACATGATTGAAGTTCTAAAAGGGGTTAAATCCTTAACATGCTTAATCACATAGTTAATTGCCCAAAACATTAACTAGACTATGAAGCAATGATGACAGTGTAAAGTTGTGGTCACCTGGTCACTAGTTTTAAATGCTAAGATAGAAAATGACCACCAAATTCTGACCAAAAGGATTCGTTGGGTCACAAGCATGATTTTTAAAGCTAAAAATGGTTGTTAAGCTTCCTTATGATTAAAACGAAATGTCCTATCAAAAAATGCATAAAAATATTTGAAAGGTTGGTAGTACAATTCAATTTTGTCACTTTTATATAATATGAGAATTTTCACATGCATTGACATAAAGACACAAAAATGCTTCTCTGATACTCATTTCTCTAATTAATAGCTATACATAATAATTTCAGGAGTTATAGTATTTTACACAATCCAGAGATAGAAGATTGAGTGCTAAGAAATTTCCAAAATTTGTAGAGGCATTTAGAGTTTTCAAAAATTGATCTTGACAATTATTTGTTTGAAGAATTGATTATAGAAGTCATGGCACAAGAATAAGGCAAAATTACAGCCAAGGTCGATGTAGAACAATCTTCAAAAGCCACTAAAAAGGCCAAAAAAAAATTGGCAAGTTTATATGCAAAGGAATTGGTATACCTCCTTCTAGGATATTCCCATGCTCAAACCATGAAATCCCATATATTCAAAGATGCATACTATTTCTATAGAGATTCTATTGTGCTTAATACTAATGGGAATGAGTTTTTCTGGTATTTTATAATAATAGGTTTGAGAAATCACCAAGATGCAACTCTTGGATTAGGAACACGGAAAAATTGATAATGCCAAAAGTAATAATAGATATTGATTTGATGAAGGCATTGATTAAATCATACAATCCTACAACTAAAGGATTTCATAAGAAGGATATGAGTATCTTATGTAAGCTAGATAGGGAGACTTTTACTAAAGATTTTTACCTAGGGGGACCTATGATGAGGCCAATTGAGAAGGGAAAAATAGATAAAATGTTCAAGAGCTAGAAAAGTTTCTTTATTGGAAGGGTTATGAGAAGACACATTCCTAAAGAAAAGAAGGAAAAGGTTGAACTACCAATGAAGGTAGGATATCTTATGCCACTCGAATTATTGTAAAAAATACTTTAGATATACCATACTCAGGATCAACAAATTGGTGGGAGTAGATGGCACCATGAATGTACCTAGATATATATACATCATGGCACTAGACATCTACGACCTAGTTCATAATGTTGGATATAATTTTGTTGAGTATATCATTAATAGGACACATGATGAGATTGTGGCAGCTCAAAAGGGAGAATTGGGAAATTTTAGGTTTTTTCATTACTCATTGCTGATAAAAATTATTCTTTATAAGAACATAGGGCATGTCAGTCCAGATTTCATTGAAACCACTGAGAAGAATGGCAAGAACCTACCAGTATAGATGTCGACTTGTTTTTGGCAAAGGTTTTTTCCTTATGCTTGTACTATTTCTTTTTATAATGATTTTGTATTTCCAATTTCAAACGTGCTTGCTAATATAACTAAGAGAATAACTAGAGGAGTAAGTATGTTGACAAGACCATCTTCTTGTCCAAATGGGGATAGGATAATGAGTCATGATTGGGCTAGTGTATTTCTTTTTGGAAATTTTTAAATAATATGGGTTTTTGGGTGTCTTCAGCCCCCTCATGTACTACCCAAATATGTTCCAGAGAGATTAGGTTAGTTAGAATTCTTCTAGAAACTTATTATGATGAACAAGGAGTATTTAAGTCTTGCTATCAAGAAAGGCTCTTTTGTAGCCAGGAATATCATAATAAGGGATTTCTTAATATGAAAAAATACAATAGAAAAAATAGACAAATGCATTGTTGAATTCATGCTTCCTATGGCCCTAGCCCAAACCTATGATTCAAATGATTTGGCAAGGCATGCTCTCAAGAAGATTTGAAAATATACTCTTCCTAATAGCAAGCCAAATCAAGAGGAAGGTTGTATAATCAATTGTTTAGACGTAGAGGTCTATAGAGATAGAACATGTAAATGGAGAGAGATAATAAGGATAGAAGAGGCCATGAAGTTATTATATACATCTTTCTAGGGCTTCTTTCATGAAACAAGATACTTTGATAGGTAAAATAAGTACCTTGGTAATTTTGGTTAGATAATGGCACAAGTACCTCCTAAAATAAGAGACAGAGTAGAGCCTCAAACCCCTCAACAAGAGGATGTTATAACTATTAAGGTAGAATATGATCATCCTAAGAGTTCTTCATGGGCAAAGGAAGAAAAAGACAAAAGAGTTATTGACTTTCCTGACAAGGTCAGAGGGAAGGCACTACAAATTTTTCCTAGAGGATCTCAATATTTTGATACAATCAGGCATAATTTCCTATTGAAGCAAGCCGAGGAAAATGAAAAAATCCCTAATGAGACTAAGTTATAGATCCAGATGTTGGATGAGTGAATAATTCAAGCTCAAGAGTTTATGAAGGATGATGAATTCATAAAATTAGATGAATTTAAATCATTCTTATACAAGATTAACTAATATGAGATTACCTTGTAGATGCAACTAGGAGACTCACTAGAGAAGATTGTTGAATTAGTATTGAGATTGCAAGAATATGACCCAAATAGTGAGATCCTTGCTATCAAAGAAGCAATAACTAGTAAAGAGAAGTGGGATGCTTCTTTTCCCAAGTTGGCAACTCAGTTCATCCTTTATGCTTGATGAAATAAGATGAAAGGGTAAATTAGTCATTTTTGAAGAGATAAATGTTGTTGGTGAGCTGCAAGGGTCAAGTTTTAACATTGGTATTAATACCATGGAAGTATGGGGCATGTCTCCCAAGGGAAACAAGCCAACTCTTATCAGAGCTTTAAAGTTGGGTATCTCCTTGAATCCTAGGAAGTGTGCATTTTTTTATTACTGAGGATAAGTTATTAGGCCACTTGGTTGGAAAATAAGGAGTTAGAATAGATCCTAAAAGAGTTCAACCCATAGAAAAAATTCATAAGACTAAAAATGTAGAGGGTATTTGGTCATTCTTTGGGCAGATAAACTTTCATAGAAGATTTGTCACAAATTTTGCTGAGATAAGTAGGCCAATTTCTGAGATGCTAAAGAAAGGTTTAGAGATCAAATGGGATGAAGAACTAGGTATGGAATTTCATAAGATAAAGAAATCAATCAAGGATGCTCCTATTTTGAGAGCTCATAATTATTCAAAACCCATACATATTTTCTCCATTTCCTCATTCCATACAATTGTTGTTATTTTATTACAAAACAATCATGATGGTTTTGAACAACCAATTGCATTTTTTAGTAAATCTTTGCAGGTTGCCAAACTTAAATATGACATAAATGAAAAGAAGGCTTATGCATTGGTCGAATGTGTAAAGGCATTTAAATGTTTCTTAATGGGAGCTACTATAATTGCATTTGTTCCAAGTACTACAGTAAGAAACACCTTCTCACAACAAGAGTTTTTAGGAAGAAGATGTAGGTGGATCAATAGGACCCAAGAAATTAATATTGACATTCAAATTACCAATTTGGCTATAGGTGAAGGTATTTCTAAGTTGATGGAAGAGACTAACCTTGCAAAAAACTAGATAAATCAACTTGATGATGACTATAGGAGTAATTTGTGTGATTTGGACACTTCTAACTAGTACAACAATGTAATTTTCTACCTACAACATTGTTGACATTACGGTCAAGTTTGTTTATTAGTGACACACACTTAATCAAATGGTTACCAACTATCAAGCTTATCTTGTAGTTTATTGTATTAACCAAGTAATTTGGGTTCTACTAAGTTCTACAATTGCTACCAAGTTCTAGAAATAGTATTCAGTTCACACTAAGTAGTATCTATTGAGTTGATGATTGTTAGTGTAAACTAATCTTCATAGTATTTACTAAGTTGCATAGTGGAAACTAAGTTCTCTAGTGTTTATCAAGTTTGTAGTTGTTGATCTTAGATTGGTTTTTACCAATGAGTGTCAACACCCTTAAACCATTTACTTAGTTCATGTTGAACTAGTAATGCATGCCAAGCACAACATGTAAATATTAAACTATGCCATGTTGCAATGAGTGTTGAGTCACTCAGGTGTTGAGTAGATAGACCATGTTGAGTAATTCAAGTGTCAAGTAAACAATTAATGTCGAGAAGTTCAAGTGTTGAGTCAAAATTAGAGATACCATACATTTTGAGCATCAGTAACTTCATATGCCAAGTGATACAGTTTGGACATATTTGTTTGTAATGGCACAAACAACTATGTAAACTATTTTCAAGCCAACTTAAGGATAGATTTTGGTCTTTTGGACCTAAGGAAAAATCTTTATTTGAATTCCCTATGTAATTGCATGAAACCAATTAGAAAATAGGAAGGTTTGAGAAGAAAAATGGATGAATATCATTCATAGATTCATACCTAACCCTAAGCCACCAAATTTTTCTTAAGGAGGATGAAGTCCTAAACTTTTCATATAGTGTACAAGGGGCGAAAGACATAATTAAAAGAGTGAACAAGATAGTTTGTAGAACACTCAAGGTGACTTAGTAAGAGTATATTGTAGAATCAGTTAGTGAAGAAAAAAGGATAGAGAAGGATACAACATTGATGCATCAAATCATGAAGGATCAATCATAGATTGTACAGAGGTGATATGTTATCAAGCGAGCAAGTGTCAATTGTAGGATCTATGCTAAAACATTCTAGTAGGTGATTTCAAGTAAATCTCTTAACAAAGTAGTCCTAACAGGTATTAAACCCTTTAATATGGTACTTAATTGCAATTTGAAGTCCTCTAACTAGGCACACTTCTAACAAGGTGGTGAAATCCTTTAACAACATGGGACTTAACAATCCTTGTAAGCCTTTAACAGGTCAGATCATGATTCATGGTCAAACCATTGTAACCTTAATTGACTACACTTTATTGCTACAGTGGTGAAGATGTGTGGGTGTCATCCCCACCCCAGTTTTACCTTCTCACTTAGAGGGTTTCTAGGTAATCATATCAAGTGTTATGTATGTGTTTTCTTATATGTTCACATGATTAATGCATATGCTTTACATATTGTTTCAATATGTTAATGCATGAGATGTATGAATGGTGAAAATTTTTATGGGTTAAAATTTAATCTCTTGATTCAACCACCCCCCCCCCCCCCCCCCCCCCACCCCAGAACTTTACCTTTCTTACTTGTAATTCCAACAATTGGTATTAGAGCACTAGATCTTAGAAGAAAAATCTTTGTAGCTTTGAGGAAAAGATCTTGAAATGGAAGTCTACAAATTGGGAAAGATTACTGAGAATCAAGGAATTGAGATATAGCTCATTCTACATCAACTTGATTAAGCTAGAGAAGAATTAAGGAAATCCTTAAAGAGAAGCAAAGAAATTGCCATTGTAGAGAATGACACATAATATAGAGAAATCAACACTACCAAGGTATTTGCCAATGGTAAATCCTATTGATAATATTGTCCTTGATGTCACACAAATGTCATATCAGTCATTAGTCTCAAATTCACCAAGCTCAGACAGCCTGCAATGTAATCTACAGTGTCAACCGAGCTGACTCGGTCATCGAAAGAAATGTGGAAGACAGTGTTAACCAAGCTAACTCGGTCAACAAAGGAAAGGTGAAAGACAGTGATCACTGAGCTCACTCGATCAACGAAGGAAATAAGGAAGTCAGTGTTAACCAAGCTTCACTTGGTCTCCAAAGGGAAGTTTCCACAGAGCCCACTCAGTCATCAAAGGAATTATGGAGAAGTCAGTGTTAACCGAGCTTCACTTGGTCTCCAAAGGATAGTTTCCACCGAGCTCACTTGGTTATCTCAGGAAACTCAGTACTTACCGAGTTCTCTCGGCAATTGAAGGATTGTCACGAAGTTCACTGTATTAACCAAGCTCAGTCAGTTAACGCAAGAATTATTTTTTGAACAAAGTTTACCATGCAGAGTTAGCCAGTATAGAGATTTGCAAATTAATTACTTCTAGCCGACTGTTGTAATTGTTTGTTTAGTCAGTGATTCGAGCTGACTAAGATAATCTGAAAGGTATATATGGTCATTCAAGTTATGAATTAAAGTGTGAGATTGTGAAAAAGAAGTTATGAATGCGAATTATAGTATGAAATGATAAGGCAAATGTTGAGCAAAGTCTGATGAAGGATCAGATGTGTTAAAGGAGCTGTAAAGTTGCATTTGATCAGTAAGGATCCAGCCAAGCATAACAGAGATCTGTAATCAGCAAAGATAAGTTGTACTTTATATTAGGTCACTTCATTGTTTCTTTTTAACCATTGTAACAATGAATTCAAAATCTCTTAACAGAGTTGGTTTAACAACCATTCAATAAATCCTCTAACAAGGTGACAGTTTAGTTGAATTGTTCTAAAGACCTCTAGCAAGGCCACTCCTAACAGGGTGATTAAATCCTTTAATAGGGTCACACCTAATAGTGTGTTTTTGTAACCTTTAATAGGGCTGGCTCCTAACAGGGCTCACTTCAGAAGAGTGAAAAATAGTATCTAGTTACATTGGTGGTTTTTCCCATATTGGGTTTCCACATTAAATTTGGTGTCTCTTGTGTTCTTAATTGCTAAATCGCTTTGTGCATGATAATATATCAGTTCTTAATATTTGTCATTTGCTGCATTATCAAGTTTTAGCATTTCATATTAATCAGATCAAGGAGATATTCAGACATCTTAGGGACTGTGATTTTTTTTTTTTGAAATAACTGATTCACCCCCTCCCCCTCTCAGTTACTTTATTCTCATTTCCAACAATTGGTATTAGAGCATTTGGTGCTTGTAAGAAGAGATTTCAAGGATCTAAGCCAAAGATCAAGATGTCTTACAAAAGAGAAATTCCAAAACTCAACAGAGATAACTTCTCCGCATGGCAAGGATTGATGAGACTTCATCTGGCTACTGTTGGTGATACTGGACTAAAATACCTTGAATAAAAATATGAAGAACCTCCTGGCACATTGTCTGTCAATGAAATTTCTAAAAAGAAGACTCACAACAATATGATGATAGATAGTTATGAAGAATTTGATGACATTAAGGACTGCAAAACTGCCTTTGAGATGTGGAACAAGCTAAAAGAAATCTATGGAGGAGATGATAATGTGAGAAGAGCAAAAGTAGAAAGTCTAAGAGGACAATTTGATCAAATGAGGATGAGAGAGGATGAAAACATTGTAAATTATTTTGAAAGAGTTAAAGCATGTGTGAGTGCAATCAGAGCATCTGGAGGTGATATCAAAGGAGAAACAGTTATAAGCAAAGTTCTCAAAACCTTGCTTCTCCTTTATGCAATCAGAGTTTTTGTAATTCAGGAAAGAAGGTGTGAAGAAAATCATCAGATAAATCTTGAGGCCATAGTTGGAAGACTAACTACATTTGAACTAGATAACTTTGACAACTATGTTCCAGCTTCCAAGAACATTGAATCGGCATTTCAAGCCAAGCTCTCACTCAAGGAGAAAAACCAAAAGGAGAAGGAATCTCAGTCAGAAAGTGAAAATGAATCAAGCCAAAGTTCAAACAGTGACCTTGAAGTGATTGAAGCTCTACTAGCAAAGAAATATTCTAGAGGCAGAGGAAAATACAAAGGTAAAGTTCCCCTAATCTGTTTTTCTTGTGAAGAAATTGGTCATATTGCAGCAAGGTTTCCAAACATGAAAAACCATGATGACAAGAAATGGAATGGCAAGAAAGACTTCAAATCATCCAAGAACAAAGGTAAGAAATCATGCATCATGGCTGAAAATTCTAAAGATTCTGATAATAGTGAGGATGAAATTGTTTATATTCCATTAAAGATGATTTTGATAGCAATGAGGAAGATAAAATGGCACTTGTTTCTCAAATAAGTAAGAATGATACATTGATTATAGACAGTGGTTGCTCACATCATATGACTGGTGATAAAACTAAGTTTGATCAGTTTGAAGTCTACAATGGTGGCAGTGTAATGTTTGGTAATAATGAACCTTGTTTCATAAAAGGAAGAGGAAGAATCTATCTAATCAAAGAACTTGTATGTAATAATGCCTATTGGATTGAAGGTCTTGAACATAATTTGCTAAGTGTGGCACAGTTACTCAATACTAGATTCAAGGTGGAATTCATGCATGAAAAGGAAAGACTGTTGAATGACCAAGAAAAGCTGATAGGATCTGGCACCCAAACTAAAGGTAACTTGTTTTATCTAGAACTTGGTGAATGCTCATGTTTTATTGCTCAAATTGAAGAAAGTTGGTTATGGCATAAAAGGTTGTGTCATGTCAATTTTGATAATCTGGTAAAAATAAGCAAATTCAAGAAAGTGAGAGGCATTCCTAACATTAAGAAACCTGAGGTTGGTCTATGCAAGAATTGTCAGATTGGTAAAATGGGAAAGACTAGTTTCAAAAGTAAGAACTATCAGTCTAAAGATATATTAGAAATTGTGCATACTGATTTATGTGGACCCATTGGAATAGAAAGCTATACTGGAGAAAAGTTTTTCATTCTTTTTGTTGATGACTACTCAAGAATGATGACTGTCATGTATCTAAGGAATAAATTAGAAGCATTTGAAAAATTCAAATGGTATTTGGCAAGAGTAGAAAAAGAAACAAGAAAAAGACTAAAATGCTTAAGGTCAGATAGAGGTGGTGAATTCATCTCACATGAATTCAACAACTTCTGCATTGAAAAAGGTATTAAAAGATAGGTCTCACCACCATGAACTCCTGAACAAAATGGAATAATTGAAAGAAGAAACAGATCCATCATGGATTGTGCAAGAACCTTGATGATAGAAAAGAACATTTCTATCAAATACTGGAAGGAAGCCATTAGCACTGCAGTCCATACCTTAAACCGAGTAATGTTGAAGAAGGACTCATTCAAAACTCCCTATGAATTATGGTATGGCTACAAACCCAATGTAAGTTATTTGAAAGTATTTGGAAGCAAATGTTATATTTTGAAAGAATCTAGAAAAGGAAAATTTGATGTAAAAGGTGATGAAGGAATATTTTTAGGATATTCTTGCAAAAGAAAAGCATATAGGTGTTTAAATCTATCCACTCATAAATTCATAGAAAGTGCACATGTGAAAGTTGATGAGTTTGCAAAAAAATCTGAAATAGAAAGCAAAAAGGTACTTGAAGATTATAGAAGATTTGTTTACATTGAACCAGATACTATACCAAGCATACCATTCACTCAAGAATCCTCAACTCCTGTGTCATCAGTAACCGCCAAATCAATTTTCAGACATTATCGAGCAAGTATCTACTGAGTCTGAAGTGCTTGAGCCAATTCTTACCGAGCTAGAATAGCTTGAAATTGAAGCACAAGGAGATAGAAATGAAACTCATTCAAGAGGCAAAGAACCTGTATTAGCTAAATATGTTAGAAGACATTATGCACCAAATCAGATCATTTGAGACAAGTTTGAAGGAACCTTGACAAGAAGAAAGCTGAAAAATACTTGTTTACTTGCTGATTTTGAACCAAGAAGCACTAAAGATGCATTGAAAAATGATAGTTGGATTGAGGCAATGAACGAGGAAATAGAACAGATAGAGAAGAACAAGACATGGACTCTAGTACCCAGGCCTAAAAATAATAATGTAATTGAAACCAAGTGGGTATTCAGAAACAAGTTGACTAAAGATGGTAAAGTATCCAAAAATAAAGCCAGATTGGTACGCAAAGGATACTCTCAAGAAGAAGGCATAGATTATGGAGAAACCTTTGCTCTTGTTGCAAGATTGGAAGGAGTTAGAACCTTACTTGCATATGCTGCTCACAAAGGATTCAAATTTTATCAAATGGATGTCAAGTCAGCATTTCTCAATGGAGTACTGGATGAAGAGGTTTACATTGAACAACCTGAAGGCTTTATTGATCCAGATAAAAAGAACATGGTCTACAAATTACACAAGGCACTATATGGTCTAAAACAAGCCCCTAGAGCATGGTATGAAAGATTGCATAACTATCTTATTTAGATTGGTTTTTAAAGAACTAATGATAATAGTAGCTTGTATATAAAGGAAGGACCAAATAATAAGATTGTCTTGGCAGAAATATTTGTAGATGATACTGTCTTCACAGGGCATGATGATCTTTGCAAAGAATTTTCAGAACAAATGAACAAGGAATTTGAAATGTCTATGTTTGGTGAAATAAAATTCTTTGTTGGTCTTCAAATTCAACAAAATAAGAATGGCATCTACATCACTCAATCTAAATACATCAAGGAGATATTGAAAAAGTTTGGTATGGAGGACTGTAAACCTGTTGGAACTCCTATGTGTACTAGATTGAAACTTACAAAAGATGATGAATCCAAAGAGGTAGATCAAACATTGTATAGATCTATGATTGGAAAATTGCAATACGTAGTTCATACCAGGCCAGATATTGCCCTTGTAGTTGGCATTATTGCAAGATTTTCAGCAAAGCCAAGAGAAACTCACCTGATGGCAATCAAAATAATAATGAGATATTTGAAAGGAACTGAAGATTATGGCTTATGGTACAAATTTGGAGGTAATTTGGATTTGAAAGTGTTTACCGATGCTGATTGGGCAGGAAACCTTGATGCCAAAAAAAGCACAAGTGGAGGAGCATCCTTTCTTGGAAAAAGATTGGTTTCTTGGACAAGCCAAAAGTAGAATTGTACATCCCAATCTATAGTAGAGGCAGAGTATGTTGCTGCAGTAGTAAACTGTTCAAATATTGTTTGGTTTAAGCATTTATTTCAAGGAATGAAGATGGAGATCAAAGAACCAATTGTCATGTTCTGTGACAATACTAGTGCAATCAACATATCTAAGAATCCAGTGATGCATTCCAAGACCAAGCATATTGCAATAAAATATCATTTTGTCAGAGAATTGGTGCAAGACAAGGAGATCAGACTGGAATATGTCCATACAAAGGAACAAATTTCTGACATATTCACAAAGCCTTTACCTAAGGATGCATTTTTGTATCTCAGAGGTAAGTTAGGGGTCATTCCCCTATCTGAAGTCCACTAAAATAAGTTCTAGTGATGCATCAATGCATATAAGATTGAAGATCCATCTGTTGATGCAGTTCAATCAGAAATCATTGCATATGAATCAATACTAAAGGTACACTACAATTCACTTAACTTCTGTTGTCTTTGGCATGTGTTGTCAAAGAGGGAGAGATTTACTGTCATATCCTTCTGAAATTTGTGAGATTTGAAAAGTTTGCCATGAAGTCCCTTAACAGAGGGAGATTATTGAAAGAGGGAGAAGTCTATTATCTTGTTGGACTTGTTTTCAAATTTTCATTCTATTATGACATGTTGTGTTGTCATCAATGCCAAAGAGGGAGATTGTTGATAATATTGTCTTTGATGTCACACAAATGTCATATCAGTCATTAGTTTCAAATTCACCAAGCTCAGATAGTCTGCAATGCAATCTACAGTGTCAACCAAGCTCACTTAGTCATCGAAAGAAATGTGGAAGACAGTGTTAACTGAGCTAACTTAGTCAACCAAGGAAAGGTGAAAGACAGTGATCACCGAGCTCACTCGGTCAACAAAGGAAATGAGGAAGTCAGTGTTAACCGAGCTTCACTCAGTCTCCAAAGGGAAGTTTCCATAGATCTCACTCGGTCATCAAAGGAATTATGGAGAAGTCAGTATTAACCGAGCTTCACTCGGTCTCCAAAGGATAGTTTCCACCGAGCTCACTCGATTATCTCAGGAAACTCAGTACTTACCTAGTTCTCTCAGCAATTGAAGGATTGTCACGAAGTTCGTTGTATTAATCGAGCTCAGTCAGTTAATGCAGGAATTATTTTTTGAACAAAGTTTACCATGCAGAGTCGGCCAGTATAGAGATTTGCAAATTAATTACTTCTAGCTGACTGTTGTAATTGTTTGTTTAGTCAATGATTCGAGCTAACTAAGATAATCTGAAAGGTATATATGGTCATTCAAGTTATGAATTAAAGTGTGAGATTGTGAAAAAGAAGTTATGAATGCGAATTATAGTATGAAATGATAAGGTGAATGTTGAGCAAAGTCTGATGAAGGATCAGATGTGTTAAAGGATCTATAAAGTTGCATTTGATCAGTAAGGATCCAGCCAAGCATAACAGAGATCTGTAATTAGAAAAGATAAGTTGTACTTTATATCAGGTCACTTCATTGTTGCTTTCTAACCATTGTAATAGTGAATTCAAAATCTTTTAACAGAGTTGGTTTAACAGCCATTCAATAAATCCTCTAACAAGGTGACAGTTCAGTTGAATTGTTCTAAAGACCTCTAGCAAGGCCACTCCTAACAGGGTGATTAAATCCTTTAACATGGTCACACCTAATAGTGTGTTTTTGTAACCTTTAACAGCGTTGGCTCCTAACAGGGTCACTTTAGAAGAGTGAAAAACAATATCTAGTTACATTGGTGGTTTTTCCCATATTGGGTTTCCATGTTAAATCTAGTCTCTTGTGTTCTTAATTGCTAAATCGCTTTGTGCATGATAACATATCAGTTCTTAATATTTGTCATTTGCTGCATTATCAAGTTTCAGCATTTCATATTAATTAGATCAAGGAGATATTCAGACATCTTAGGGACTGTGAAATTTTGTTTTTGAAATAAATGATTCACCCCCTCCCCCTCTCAGTTACTCTATTCTCATTTCCAACAAAATCCAATGAATTTGATGCAGCAATTTTGCATAACTAAAGGAAAAAGAATAGAGTACAAGCTGAGGAAATCAAAACACTCAAGCTAGAGAAAGAATCTCAAGAAATGATGCTATGTGAGGTAACTAAACAAAAGAAGAAAGCCACAGAAGACAAATCCATGATTGAAGAAGACAAAAGAATTATGGCCAATAGATTGGAAGAGAAGTCAATAGAGCTAACCAAGATTTCCAACATGCAATTGGATACTCTAAGACAAATGATGAATAATCATCATGAGTTGAATGTCAAAGACGTTGAGATAACTACTTTGAAGTTGTAGAATGAACAGCTATAGAATGATTTGAAAAGATAAAAACAATTTATTGAAAGTCTCAATAAGCCAAATGAATCCATCAAATACTTTGATAAATTATTGAAATCCCCTAGATCCAACAATGATACATAAGGATTAGGCTACGCAAGCACTAAAGAATAAGAATCATCCAAAGTTGCTAAAGAAAAGAACATCAAAGGTAAGGACTCCAAACCTAGTTGTCATTTTTGTGGTAAGAAAGGACATACTACTAATGTATGTAGGAAAAAGAATGAAAATTAGAATGTCAAGCCTAAGAACATGACTCACTATCATAAGTGCAACAAAAAAAGTCATTAGGCACATAAATGCAGAACCAGGACCATGCATGTTCCAAGATTTAAAGGGTATTGCTACAATTGTCAAAAATATAGACATAGAACTTTTGAATGTAGATCCAAATCCATGTGGTCATCAAACAAGTCAGCAAAGGTAAGAAGCCATGGAAACTTTTATAATTGGGATTATAACACAAGATAAAGCTATCATTATTGTCAAGAATATGGACATATCCTTGAGAATTTTATTAGGACACACTTTAATGGTAACTACAATAGATGGTTAAGTCAAACTACATGTTTTAGCTACTTGAAGACTGATCTCATCAGTAAGCATTGTTCAACTAGGTCAAAGACACCAAGTTGTGAATTCAACAAAGGAAAAGGCAAGGCAGATGTTGATTACATAAAAAATGAGATGAACAAGACATGGAAAAATAAATATGTTTGTAGCACATCAAATGGAGTAAGGATCACTTTACCTAATAGGTCAAGTGGTCACACCTCATCAAACTAAGCAAACAAGAAGTATGTGGGATGGATACTCAAGTGTTATATTATACATTAGTTCCAAAGGAGATAATACTCAACAGACTATATTAGCATGAATAAAGATGCAAGATGTTAAAAATTTAAGTCTTTCATGTCATTTCCAAGCATGAAATGTTTCCTATGTATGGTGAGTGAAATTCTAGTTGATACCAAGCTACCAGACCAAGTTAATTGATGTTGAGTCTATGGTAGCTATCGAGTGATGGTAATATCTATAGATGTCAAGTGATTCTAAAATTGTGTTGATGCTGAACTTATAGTTGTAAAAGTGCTAAGCATTAAATGCAAGGTTTTTGAAGGACATTTGATCAAATTTCTACTCATTATTCACCACTTTGAATTCAAGAAAGGAGTGAGTAGAGCTAAAGGTGATTCAAAAACTTGTTCACAAAAATTGTAGAGAATTTGACAGTGATCTAACACCAGTTCTCTAGTTTTCACAAGGTATTTATCATAAGTCGAGCTACATAGTTTATTTTACAAAAAATCTAGCTTGAAAAAAGGTCATCTAGCTCAAAAAATGTAGAAGGGAAAGAGGGTTTTGATGTTCAAATTTTTATTAACAAATTAAAATAGCCAATATTCAAGGCCATATCTAATATAGCTTACAAACAAGATCCTCCTTGCACTTTTTCAATGATCTTGCCAAAAGTTATTATGATACAAGATGTTAGGAAATGTTATAATTACAAAATAGAAGGAACAAGAGACATGGAAATCAAAGAAGCATATGATAGGTTATGTGAAAATGGTGTTCTAAAGTAAGAATATAAAATCATTGAGAAGAAGGGTTTAACACATGCCCTAGATTTTCCTAGTGTATTTGAAATTGAATGGATTAAAATTGTGTTGAGTTGAATACATGATGGATCCTTATGGATAGAGGGTGGACTTATTAAGATTACCAAAAGAATAATTCATGGGGTTATTGGTTACACAACCCTAGATTGGCCCAAGACTCCAAGGAGTGATTCTAAGGAAGTGGTAGAGAAAAACATCGAAGAAAAATGGAATAAAAGAGGCATGACAATAGATACTATTATTGATCCATTATTAAACTTTGTTGTTAGTGTAATCTATCATAAATTCTAATAATCTACTAGATTGAATAGTGTACCCTATATTGTTGTGGATGTTGGCTATAAGATTGTGAATAAAGATCATACTTATGATCTGGCTGAACCTCAATTACAATAATTGATGGAAAATTCTGAAGCAATCAGAAAAACTAGGAGTGCTTAGTGTAAATTTGGTTCAATCATTGTCTATATATTATTTTATGTATAGAATGCATTCCCCTCCTTTGGTATAGTAAGATGGAAAAAAAAAGGTCAATAGCAGTATAGATCAATGAACTTATTGAATAGATGGGAGAAAACTTTGAAACCATCATGACAAGTTATTTTGAAGACTTTAAGAAATCAATGAAGCAGAGACTCAAGATAGCCATTTCCTTAGTTGAAAGATATTATAATGACATATATTTTCTTGTTGACATTGATTATACATATGTGCAAGCTTCCACACCAAGGGTAATATGGCTAAGACCCTTAGGATATGATATCAATATGATAGCCTCTACACTCAAGAAGAAGAAGAATAGGCTGGTAAAGAAGCTTAAAGAAAAATTTGGTGAAGGTGCAAATGAGGAAGAAGAAGAACAAACTCAAGAACCTCTTGCATTGACTCAAGGCATGAGAGAGGATAAGGAAGAAGAGGAAACAAAAGCTAATGAGAGATAAGAAGCCAAAGAAGATAAAGGCTAAGGCATAGCCAATGGTTAAGGAAAAGAAAACTATAAAACTAAGCCCAACCAAGCCAATAACACCTTTTTGGATACAATTGTCTAATTGTGTATTGTCTTTGATGTTACACAAAAGTAATATTAGTTGATATTTAGTGCTTACTAAGCTCACTTGGTTAGCAAAGATAGTTTTTATTATCTACCAAGCATTTTTGGAGATTACTTTGCAAAGACTATGTCTATTGAGCTCACTCGAGTGTCAAAGGAAATTCTAGCAGGAAACAATGTTAATTGATTTCTCATGGTTAACAAAGGAAAGTTGGTCAGAGTTAGTGTTAACCAAGTTCACTCAATTTCCAAAGGATTTTGCAAGTTCACAGTATTAACCGAGCTTCTTTTGGTTAACATAGGGAATCATTTAAGGACTAGTGTTTACTGATCTAGGTCAGCTAACGAAGGATTTTGTTAATTTGGGATATGAAGTTTTAATTATTTCAAGTATTGATTCCAGCTGACTATAGTAATGATTATTTTTCATTGTCATTTGTATTGAGTCGACTTGAAAATATAATGTATATAAATATAAGGTCAACCTATGATTTTTAGAGCATGCAAGTGTATTGATTAATTGAGAAGGAAAGTGTGTGAGTGAACTTGAAGGATGGTTTGATATCCTTGTGGAGTAGCAAAGTAATATTTGATCAAGAAGGATTTAGTGTGAAGCAAAATAGAGATCTATAATTAGCAATTCAATTGCATCATATCTAGGTCATTTCATTGTTACTCTCTAAACATTTTAGCAAAGGTTCAAAATCTCTTAACGAAGTTGGTTTAACAGCTAGTTGTACATCCTCTAGCAGGGTGATAGTTCCATTGATTTTTTTTAAAGACCTCTTATAAGGAAACTTCTTACAGGGTGATTAAATCCTTTAGCAAGGTCACACCTAACAGTGTGTTTTATAACCTTTAACCAGGTTGGCTACTAATAGGGCTCACTTCAGAAGAGTGAAAAATAGCAACTAGTTACATTGGTGGTTTTTTCCATATTGGGTTTCTACATTAAATCTAGTGTCTCTTGTGTTCATTTCTTTTCTCTTATGTTTGCAAGTTATTACTATTCATGTTAGATCTACTAAAGTTAGACATACTCTACATTTATTGAGTTACAACATTCTCTATATGTTTACTAAGTGAGAGCAGTGATTAGTTTTGACAGACATCTAAGGGACCTGTGCATTTATTTTTGTGGTAACTGATTCACCCCCTCTCAGTTACTCCATCTATATTTCCAACACACCTACCACCAGAGCAACCACATGAGCTACAACACATAAGGCCAAGGAGAAAATCGAGAAAAGTGAGTAAGGTGGCCAAGTGCAAAAGAAACAAAGAAGGAAATATGTTGCACAACCTGAATCAGATGAAGAAAGGACTGAATTAGATGACATTAGTCAATTCAAGGTGGTATGTCACAAACCACTCATTGATCTTAAAAATTTGTGTGAAAATATTAGGAATAATGTAGATTTATCTGGTTTAAAGCATATTAATTTTGAGAAACATGGGAAAGAAGAGAAGAATCTAGTGGAAAAAACATTGTATATAATAATGTCTAAATTTAAGAAGACTCCACTTAAATTTTCCAACACTACACTAAATATTTTATATGATATTGTTGAGAAAAAGTGGCATTACTATTTGAATTTGGCAAAAAAAATAAGGGATTCAAAATTAGCTCAAGTGATGCTAGAGCTAACCAAAAGGAAGATTACCAAGGAAAATAATAAATATGGAGAAAGTTTCACACCAAAATATGGAGCCTTCAACATTCTTCAAAACAACATTGAAGATGTGGTAAAAAAGTCAACACAAATGTAGAAACTTATTTTTGGGTTGACCACTATGAGATAAGGAGAAGTGGACCCTTTTGAGGGTAGGAATGATGATAAAGAAGAAGATGACAAGCAAGAAGAAAATATAGTTGAGAAGGAAACTAAAAATAAATATGATGACATGGAAATAGCTAAATAATAGCAAGATGAATAGAGTGTACAAGACACACAAATGACAAGTGCCAGTCCCCCTCATGACACAAATGTAATTGTAGAAACCATAACTGTCAAAGATGTTTCTGATGCATCATCTTAGAACATCAATCCACTAATTGTAGATTATTTGAAAATGATTCTAGACCAATCTACACTCCAAGCCAAGCTATGTAATCATCTAATTTTGGTTAGTGTAGAAGAACTCCAAAAAGTAGTAACTGAGGTCACAAGGAAAAAGGTGAAAAAAAAAGAACCATCTTTTGGCATCCCTTCAGTTACTCAAATAAAACCTTCAACTCAAACAATAGTAGATACATCTACTAAGGTTGATACATTTATTAAAGTGGATAGAATTGAACAGAGGAAAACTGCAGAAGAGATAGGGACAACAGTAGAGCAAATAGGACTATAGATTCTTCTACATTAGAAGTACAAAGACTAGATGCTAGTCAAGTCATTGTGATAGACAAGAGAAAATATGAAGAATATGTGAAAACACCAAAGGTAAAGGAGTAGGAATCCATCCAAGAATCGGTAACCCTACCAATATCTAGCACTTCTACAAAATTTCTTCAGAAGCTACATCGTTACAAATCTCAATGCTAGGGTCTAGCTCTTCAAAAGCTGAAAAGGTAATTCACTATGGAGATATCACTCTAGATGAAGAAATAATGATTCCTATATATGATAATGACACAATGAAAATAGATCAAATAGGCATTTTACAACAAGCCTTAGAGAAAAAGAAGCATCAAGAAATGCTTAGGAGAGAATATAGGCAAAAGAAAGCTCTTCAAGACATTAAAGACATCATCTTAGATGCATTCATCCTACCAACTCCTGAAGAGACCAAGCCACTAATAGAGAAACTAGAAAAATATAGTGGAAAAGGTTATTAATGAATACCTTGATACTACTACAAAAATTTTAGAATAGTCTAAAGAAAGTTTCAAGGAAAAGTGAATGAAAGGATATCTAGTGAGATAGCACTAACTCAAGTTGTATTGGCAACTAATATTGAAGAGATCAAGAAGGTACTTGATAATATATTCTCATTCTACACCAAATTGTGTGACCCTACACTCTTCACCCAAGAGACAAGACATCAAATTTTGAGCTTGGAGAGAAACCTAAATATATTAGGTAATCAGCTGCCTCAGAACCTGATGCGAGCCCATCTCATTACTAAATCATTTCAAAGGTCCAAGATTCTCCATATATTTTAAATGGTCAATTTTAATAATTTAGGATTATGTCTTAGTGGATAGAATTAGGTGTTTTATTAAATAAATGTTATAGTTTGTAGTCAAATATGTTAGAGAGTTAGAGGAAAGGGTTAATGATGTTAGTGTTGGTTTTAGAAAGGATAAAATTAGTAATAGAAATGCCATGTGGTCAATAATTAAAAGAATCTCATCAGAAAGTTGATGGCAATTCTAGGAGTGTTCATAATGACAAAAAAATGGCTATGGAATAAAAGAAACCATTTCATATTCCTTCTATTTGGAGGAAAGTCAATTTTCTTTAAAAAGCCAGTCTGATATGTAAGAAGAATATCCATGATTGTTGCATAGTATTGATGGTAAAGCATCTTTCAGTTTCTTATTCTTAACAGTTACAAGAATATCCATGATTGCTGCATGGTATTGATGGTAAAACATCTTTCAGATTCCTATTCTTAGCAGTTACAAGAATATCCATGATTGCTGCATGGTATTGATGGTAAAACATCTTTCAGATTCCTATTCTTAGATGGAAAAGAAAACATTTTTATTACTATTGGACAGCAAGGCCAGTCAGACTTTGGTTATTAAAAAAAGCAATCTTTTATGTAAAAAATGATTCGAACTTGGGGAGGAATAGGAAGTTTTATGTCTCCTTTGGTCTCCTGTGTTTTTTTTCCAAGATTATGGTTCTACTGTTATGCTTCATATATTTCTCATGGCAATCAGTTTAGGGAATAAAAATTGCAGAAAAATGTACTCTGATGCGGGATCAATATCTCGGGTTTGAACCATTTGATTTCTCTCAAATTTTTATATGTTGTTTGAAACCTAGTTATGCAAAATATCAATAGTTGTATTGAGTAAATCTTTTCTGGTTCGAAAGTTATTCATGTCTAAGTGCGGGTCTATCCGAAGGCAGCAAGAAGATATTTTGGGGATTTATTTTCAGAAAAAATGTACTCTGATGTAGGGTCAATATCTTGGGTTTGAACTGTTGGATTTCTCTCAAATTTTTATATGTTGTTTGAAACCTAGTTATGCCAAATATAAATGGTTGGATTGAGTAAATCTTTTTTGGTTCAAAATTTATTCATGTCTGAGTGCGGGTCTATCCGAAGGCAGCAAGAAGATATTTTGGGGGATTTTATTTTCAAAGTTTTGTTTATTGAATCTGATTTTAGTGTGTGATCCTGAAGGTTGTAGATGCCCCTTGAAGAAAATTAGTTGAGCGACTGATTCCTCCTGAGTTCTCCAAGGTGTGGCTCTGCATCAGAACCCAACTCAATGTTAGAAGCATTTTCACTCATTGCTTGAAACAAAAATTCAATTAGTTTTGTTAACAGTAGAAGAGGCTAAAATAAGAGCCAAATTAACAAGTGTACATGCATCTCTCACCCCACACATGGAAATATTGCACAAGGAACTAGGTTACACATAGACTTTATTGAAGAAAGACCCCAATATTTCTACCCTAGATGACCTAGTAAACCTTTCTTCCAAGCTTGCTATCCAACTCAAGTCATTGAATGTTGCATGTGACAATTAGGATGTAGCTCTTAAAATCATAATGGAAGTCCATAAATAATTTTTGGACAAACACACTATATGTGTATAACCCATTTTCCATAAGTGTCAAAAAGGGTGAGAAATATCAAAAGGGGGAGAAATATAAAAAGGGGAGAACTATCCAAGGGGGGGAGATAAACCACTAGGGAGAGATAAAGTAAAGGGGAAGCCAGAAATAAAAAAGGAGGTGAGTAGAGAAAGGAATAAACAAAAAAAGGGAAGCCTAGTAATAAAGTTATATTATTAGGGTTATATACATTTTTGAGATTCATTTTTTAAAGCAAAGGTAGTAAAAAAATATAGATCATATCTGTTGAAAGAATATTAGTTATAGTGCATTGAATTCAGAAAGGAGCACAAATTTTCAACACAAAATAGACACATTAACTCAAGGGGAGTTATCAGTTCTTGAGTTATATAGGTTATTGTAGAATTTTGAAAATTTTGAAGTTTTGCATATAAGATGAGTCATGGACATATTATTCTCAAGGAAACTAAGATTGATTATGTATATTTAAGTGTTTTTGACACTCATGTCAAAAGGGGAGATTGTTGATCTCAGATTGGTTTTGACTAGTGAGTGTCAACATACTTAAACTATTTACTTAGTTCATGTCAAACTAGTAATACATGCCAAGCACAACATGTAAATATTAGACCATGATGATTTGCAATGAGTGTCAAGCCACTCATGTGCCAAGTCACTAAAGTGCCAACCAAATAAATCATGTTGATTAATTCAAGTTCTAAGTAAATAATTGATGTTGAGTAGTTAAAATGTTGAGTTAGAAGTAGAGATACAATACATGTTGAGCATCAATAACTTCATATGTTGAGTGACACAATTTGGACATATTTTTTTGTAATAGCACAAACAACTATGTAAACTATTTTCAAGCCAACTTAAGGATAGATTTTGATCTTTTGGAGATAAGGATGAATCTATATTTGAATTCCTTGTGTAATTGCATGCAACCAATTAGAAAATGGGAAGGTTTAAGTGGAAAAATGGATGAATCTCAGCCATAAATTCATACCTAACCCTAAGCTAATAGAGTCTTCTTAAGGAGGATGAAGCCCTAAAATTTTCATATAGCATACAAGGGGTGAATGATAGAATTGAAGGAGTGAACACGATAGTTTGTAAAACATTCAAGGTGACTTAGCAATAAGAGTGTATTGTAGAATTAGTTAGTGAAGAGAAGAGGATAGAGAAGGACACAACATTGATACATCAGATTGTGAAGGATCAATCATAGATTGTGCAGAGGTTATCTGTTATCATGCAAGCAAGTGCCAATCACAAGATCTATGATGAGACATTCTAGTAGGTGATTCTACTTAAATCTCTTAACAAAGTAGTCCTAATAGGTTATATTAAATCCTTTCACATGGTGCTTACTTAATTGTAAGTTAAAGTGCTCTAACTAGGCACACTTCTAATGAGAGTTGAAATCCTCTAACAAGGTGGGACTTAACAATCCTTGTAAGCGTTTAACAGGGTAGGCCTTTTATAGGGTGGATCATGATTCATGGTCAAACCATTATAACCTTAATTGGCTACACTTTATTATTGTAACTTAGTGAACATTTGTGGGTGTTGGAGGGTTTTTGGGTAATCTTATCAGGTGTTATGTGTGTGTGTGTTTGCTTATATGTTTACATAATCGATGCATATGCTTTACATGTTATTTCAATATGTTAATGCATGAGATGTATGAATGGTAAAAATTTTAAACTCCTAATTCACACACCCCCCAACACACACCCCCCCCCTGCTTCTCAGATGTTTACCTTTCTTACTTGTAATTTCAATAGTAGCATCAGTGATGTGAATCTAGTGTTGATTAAGCCACGATGTGTCAAGCAAGTGATTTAGTTTATGTGTCAATTTTTGTAGTGTTCACTAAGTCACTAGTGTTGATCAAAAGTAATTAGTTTGAACTAAGCTTCTACATCTACTCAGAGCATGATGATGTTGAGTGTTAAAATTGGTTGTTAGGTATCAATACCTCATTCAGTTAGTCTTCAGAACCTAAGTTCTAGTAGTTGGGACAACTTTGTATATTTTTGTGAAACTTATATTATAGCAGACTTTGATGAATTGTAATTTGGATTATTTTATATGTAATGTATTGTATCAAATCCAAAGAATACAAAAATGTAGAATATGAAAAGATATGTGTAAGAGCATAAGTGTGAAGTAAGAAGGCTACAAGCAATATAAGAAGTAGCAAAGATTTATCTATTATGGAAAGGTAATCATTATACTCCAAAGAAATCTCAACCAACAAACCAAAGTTGTAAATCAAAGATCAACCACTAGTTCATCCTAATAGGTGGAGCATTTAAATCCTTTCACGAGGTAGACTTAACAGTCTTTTTAAAATCTCTTAACTAAGTGCATGCTTCATTTTATTTTTTGTAAAATCCTTTCACAAGGTGGACCTAGTAGTCCTTATTGCTCCTAATAGGGTAGATCATTAGAAGTGATTAGTTATAAGCCTTAACTAGCCAACTTTATACTATAGTACTAAAGATTGTGGATATCATCCCCACCCCAATTTTACTTTCTATTTGGAAGGTTTGTGGGTCAACACATCATATGTTAAAGTATTATGAATGTTTTAATACTTTCAATTTTTCATGCATGCAATTAGATTAGAATACATATGAAAGATTAATTGATGAACTAAGAATAAGTTTTATTGGTTCTTGATTCATCCATCCCCTCTTAGTAACCTAGCCTATCTTATATTTCCAACAATTGGTATCAAAGCTTTATGGTTCTCAAAGAATAAGTTTAGTGACTTGAGAAAAGATAAGAGACAATGGAGGTATTTAGACTTCATAAGGCTATTGACAATGAAAAGGTAGATTTGGAATTGGCTATTGGGAAACTTAAAAAAGAAAAGGAACAACTCTCTCAATCCTTGAAAAGAAGAAAATATCTTGTAGTACAAATGAATGAAAAACTCCACACTAAAGAAAGAATTCAAGATATCTATTCAGAAATTGATTTAGATGAAGCTAATGTGGCAATCAAAGAACTATTAGAAAAGTATAGTAACCTTCAAGAAGAAGTTAGAAATCTGAAAAGAGAACAAGAAGTTCAGTTAGTAAGATTCTGGGAAGTCATGGAAGAAAAATACAAGGCAAAATAAGAGATAGAAGGAAAGAACAATGAAATTCAGTATCTATCCCTTCAAAAAATAGACTTCATTGATTAGCTTACTAATACAAATGAAGAAATCATGAATCTAAGATCAAAGAATGAAATATTGGAAAATGATTTGAACACTAAAAAGAAAACCAATGAGAGGATGATGAAATCTCAAGTAGATATGAATCAATTGAATAAGAAAAGTCAATTTAGATAGAAGGAAAAAGTAGGGATATGATACATAGAATAAAGTGAGTCATCCAAGCAAGGAGCTCAAAAGAATCAAAGACCTACTTACAATCACTATGGTAAGTTAGTTCATACATCAAACAAATGTTGGAGTAATGGTAAAGTCAAACTCAATGGAAAATGTTACAATTGCAATAAGCATGGCCATAGAGCTAATTAATGCATGGAGAAACAAAAATTGAAGAAAAATGTCACAAATGCAAGAAGCATGGGCACAAATATTCTAAATGAAAAATCAAAATATTGAACCCAATAGAATAATTTGTGAAAGCTATATTTGGTTGGGACTACAACACATGGTGTAGATGCCACTACTGTAGAGAATTTGGACACATTGGAGCAAACTGTATAAAACATCATATGAGAAAAATAGACACCACTAGAAGATGTTTTATTTGCACAAAACTTAGACACTCACCAAGAACTATATGACCACTAGAAGAATTGAAGATGAAAATAAATCTAAGGCTAACAAAATCAGAAAATAAATGAGGTAGCAATGAATTCTAAAATCTTCTAAGAATGCAAGTCTGAGCCATGAAGAACATGTCACTCAAGAATTGGGTGACTCAAGAATTCTACTTGATCTCCCATAGGGACAAATGGAACTAAGACTCTAAATCAGACATCTTACATTAGTTCTAGTCAACTAGAAGGAAAGATCTATATCAGCATTCAAGATGCAAAGGGATCGCTGAGTGTCTAGAGAAAAACTAGGCCTTACTGAGCTAGGTCGGGTTAAAGACCCTACTAAGAAAGGTTAGGATACACTAAATCATTGTGTGGACACTGAGTCATGAATGAATCTATTAAAAACTAAGGTCAAAGTAAGTGTAAGATAGTTTTTCACCAAATAAGTGATCGTACCAAGCATTTATGGAAATTAGAAAGTGAAAATTGTTAAAAGGAATATAATTGAATTCATTTATCACCATGAATATTTGAAGAGCGATTTCTATGCTTCCAAGAAATTTGTGCATTTTGTTGCTGAAAATTTTCATGTTTTCATAAACTCTATTGAGAATGACATTCTCCAACAATAAAAGCAAAAGAGGATTCAAGATGTTGGTTCGAGGACTTTATTGGAAGGCACTAGACTTCAAGTTAACTCTGATAATTTTGGAAATGCTTGATCCAACCAGAACTTAGTCACATATTCCACAAAAGGTACTACTTATTAATGATATTCACTTTAATTTTCACTATTTAATCCAAGACATTGGAAACCTAGAGATGGATGAGGCTCTAGAAAATTTACGTGTCAATGGTGCATTGAAACCTGAGCATCAACACTTGGAGACCAAGGGTTTAACCAACATTCCACATATGCCTTGAGACTTCTAGATAAAATGGGTAGGCTTTATCCTTAGCTATGTACACAATGGGTAGCTATGGTTGGAGTAGCTAATTCCAATAATGAAGAAAATGACTCATCAAATCATAGGGATCCCAATGTTGAACAAGGAAAAGACTACCAAAAACCTAAGTCAAGTAGAATTGGAAAACAAAACTTTTGTTGAATGGAATGGAAGATGTATGAAGATTATTAGTATGACTAACATGAAGCTGAAATATAGAATCCATGTGATAGAACATAATATCTATAGCTCCAATCATCTCAACAGTGTGTCATGTGAGGTAGTTGATTAGGCTCTCAAGGTGGTGAAGAACAACATGTCATTTGACCTTGCCAAGCTAATGTTAATTCAATTCAACAAGAACATGGAGAGCATCAAAATTTCAAATAGTAACCTATGTAAGTTTGGTTCACTCTTAACTTGTTTATTCTTCTTTGTGCAAAAGTTATTCCCTTCAAAAGGTCCAATTGTGTGGACAAAAAATGTACCAATATTATATCAAATTAATGAGTATAGAGAAAAGATGGGTGAGAACTTTTTCAATATCATGGAAAATTATTTTGATTCATTCAAGGAAAGGATGAATAACAGATTTTGAATTCCTAATAAACTTGTAGAATATTACAAGGATGGTGTATGTTTCATGGTAGACTATGATAAGGTATTCATTCAAGTAGTCAAAACTAGAGTGGTATGGGTTAAGCATCTAAGCTATGAGGTTAACATTGATGACACCAAGAATATTATTGAGGCACTACTAAATGAACCTATAGATCCCAAGGCTACATATTTCAGTACTTATGATGAAGCTAAAAATAGAATAGAAATTGAAATTAAGCTTCCTCAAGCAGTCAGCTGAGGAAAGAAGAGGATAGAAAAATTGAGGCAAACAAGTTCTACTCTCCTATTGAAAGAAGTAAAAGGAGATGATGTGAAAGAATATGATGCAAAAGATGAGGTAGACGAAACTAAATCAGAAAAAGAAGAGCCAATCAAGAAGAAAGGTAAGGTTATCATAACCAGACCTACGAAGTCATCTATAGTATTATTCACTAGAAGAGCATCTAGATCTTGAAAGAAATTGAAATTAGTTGAAGAAGAAGTAGAGCATATTATTTTCAAAAGACTTCCACCTACATTTCAAGAAAAATAAAAGAGATTAATGCAGGAGCTAGCATGGAAAACTTTAAATCTCTTAAATATGAAACCATGAATGCAAATGAGAAGAAGCAAGTTGAATACATGATTATTTCCAAGTTGGGTAAATGGAAATATTCACCTAATCAACTTGTACAATGAATTCCTAATGAACTTATAGAAAGAATCAAGTCTAGATGGGAACATGCAAAAAGACTACAAAAGATATATTTAAACAGACTCTGAGGTAGCTCATGTTGAGTCTTAATGATAAAGAAATAAAAGAGTCCATGAAGAAAAATGAAGAAAAACTTACTTTGAAATTTCACACTTGCATGATATTGGTGAATGACATTGAACATGTGGTGAAGTTAGCTAGTAATACATGGAAAATTATCTACAATCTTCATCAAAAGAGTGATTTTGATGTTCATATCAATGATGAAGATGATGATGAAGATGAAAGGAGGAAAAGGAAAATAATGATGAGGAAGATATAGAAACAAATGATGTTAATCTAGATAATGAAGAGGAAGAACAAGAAGCTATTAGGGAGAATCTCCCTAATATTTAGAGTATTGAGGAAACCAACCTAGAGAAGATTCTAGGAGCAGTTATGGCCTCATTTCCTCACTATTTGAGAAAATATTTAAAGCCATCAAGCTCAAAGAAAGCTTCTGCTAATTTAGTTGTGGCAACCACTACAATTCCAAGCACCCAACCAATCTTTGCACCTATTCAGCTAAGTACTACATTGACTAAAGTTATCATCACTTCATTTACTGAGTAGCTTGTGCTTATCTAATTTGGCTACATAGCAACTAGGTATTCCTACTATTAGTAAAATATCTACTTTTTTTCCTAGTTATTCTATTTCTACTCTTGCTATAATCCCAAGTGTACAAATAGTCAATACAAGGATAGTTGAGAGCAAGCCTCAATCAAGTACCTAAGTTTCAAGCAAGGACAAAGGTAAAGAAGAAGACATTGATCTTGATGAGGATATAGTTATCCCGAATTGGGATATCTCTACTCTAAATCCTAATCAAATACACATAGTAGGTGAACTATTGCAGAAGAAAGCTAAGTGACAGAGGTTTAGAGAAGAGAAAAGCAGAGAAAACTAAGTGATAGAAGATGCAAAGAACATACTTGTAGATGCACTCAGTACTGAGGTTGATAGTACATAACCTATTTTAGTTTAGTTAGAAAACATTGTTTAGAAATTTAATGAAGATCTAAATAGGCGAGAAAAGTTGCTACAAAGAGCAAAGAAGAAAATTGAGAATAAAATATTGGAGCTAGTTGTACAAAAAATTGCTATATATCAATTAGACTTGTCTACTATTCTTAGCTCATTGGGAACCTCTGCAAATAATGTTACTTCATTATTTAGCAAGTTATGTGGTAAATTTATCTTAACTCAAGAAATCAAAGATAAGCTATATATGATAGATAACGACTTGAAGGCAAGTGCACACTAGTTGTCACTTGACCTAAGCTATAGTTTTCTCATTATTCAAATATCATAGTTTTGACTAATATGCAGGTAGAATTATTAAGGGAAGAAGCTAGGATCAGGGCCACACTTGTAGACATTCAAGGCATGATTCTTCCAAACATGGATGCACTATAGAAACATTTTTCTCATGCCAAAACTCTAATCCATGATAATCACTTCACCATAGCTGATCACATGATGGAGTTATCAATAGAAGTACAAACTGCATTACATGCAAGCAAAGTGTTACAAGAAAATTGGGACAAGGCAATGTCATTTATTTTGAAGGTGCATTTTGACTTCTTGTCACATTTTCGCATTACCTTGTTCTAAAAATAGTATTTAGTTTACATAGAGCAGTATCTACCAAGTTGATGATTATCAATGTAAATTGAGCTTCATAGTGTTTATCAAATTGCACAGTGCAAACTAAATTCTCTAGTGTTTACCAAGTTCACAGCATCTATGATATGAATCTAATTTTGAACAAGCTAGGATGTATCAACCAAGTGATTCAATTTATATGCCAAGTTTGTAGTGTTCATCAAGTCACCAGTGTTGACCGAGTTCATACTACTTGGAATTAATTAGTATAAACTGAGCTTCTACATCTACACAGAGAATGATGATGTCGAGTGTCAAAAATGGTTGTTAAGTATTAGAACCTCACTGAGATAGTCCTCATAACCTGAGTTCCAATAGTTAGGCTAACTTTATGTATTTTGGTGAAACTTGTATTATAGCTAACTTTGATGAATTGTAATTTGGATTGGTATATATGTAATGTATTGTATCACATCCAAAGAATATGAAAAAGTAGAATATGATATTATATGTGTAAGGGCATAAGTGCAAAGTAAGAAGGCTACAAGTAGTATAAGAAGAAGAAAAGATTTATCTATTACAGAAAGGTGATCATTGCACTCCAAAGGAATCTCAACTAGAAAATCAAAGTTGTAGATTAGAGATTAGCTACTAGTTCATCCTAATAGATGGAATAGTTAAATACTTTCACAAGGTAGACTTAACAGTCTTTTGAAAATCTCTTTATTTGGTGCATACTTCATTGTATGTATTGTAAATCCTTTTACAAGGTGGACCTAGCAATCCTTATTGCTCCTAACCAAGTAGATCATCAAAAGTGATCAATTGTAAGCCTTAACCATCCAAATTTATATTGTAGTACTAAAGCTTGTGGGTATCATCCCCACCCCAATTTTACTTTCTATTTGGAATGTTTCTGAGTCACCATATCTTGTGTTAAAGTGTTATGAATGTTTTAAAACTTTCATTTTTTCATGCATGCAATTAGATTAGAATACATATGAAGGATTAATTGGTGAATTAAGAATAAGTTTTATTGGTTCTTGATTCACCTCTCCCCTCTAAATAACCTAGCCTATCTTATATTTCCAACAAGCATATAAATGCTCGATCAAAAATTACTAACAATTAGAAGAGGGCTTTGAAGTTGCAGGCCATCATATATATCATTGTGAGAGGCCAATTATGGTAGATAAACATGGAAGGTGTTCTATTAAAATGTGTAAATGAAGAAGAGTCAAAGAAAATATTGAGTGACATGAATGAAGGAGTATGTGGAGGTCATTATATGGAGAAAAAAATAGCCCATAAAGTCCTTAGGTCTGGCTTTTGGTGGCCTACAATAATCAAAGATGCACATGAGTTGGTAAAAAAGTGTGATGCATGTCAGAGATTTAGTGGAAAATTGAAATTTTCTAGGAATCTTCCATTGAGACCAATGGAGGTGCAAGCACCTTTCCACTAGTGGGGTATTGATTTTAGTTGTGAGTTTTCAAATAAGTCCAATGGAAGGAATTCTTGGATTCTGGTTGCCACAAATTACTTCATAGAATTGGGTAGAAGCTATTCCTACTAGGATTGCAACAAGTAAAGTGGTAATAAATTTCATATTGAATAATATCATTATTAGATTTGGATGATGAGAAAAAATTGTTACTAATAATGCCATATGTTTTAGATCAAATGAATGCAAAAAAAATTGCAAGAAATATGGTATTAATGAATCTACATGATCACCTTATCATCCCCAGGGAAATGGTCAGGCTGAGTCTAGCAATAAAAGTTTGTTCAAGATTATAGAGAATATTTTAGGAGAGAAAAAGAAATCCTAGGATTCTAATTTTTCTCTAGCACTATGGGAAGATAGAGTAACAATAAAGAAGGCTATTGGTTGTGCCCCTTTTGATTTAGTGTATGGGATATAGGCATGGTTGCCTCAGAATAACCTAAATGAGATGTATAAGTTCATCCAAGTTTATGATAAAGATATTGATGATGAGGTGCAAGTAAGAATGGATGATATCTTATAGTTGGATGAAAAAAGGAAGGATTCTTATGCACAGAATGCAAAATTACAAGCACAAATGAAGTATTTGTATGACAAGAGAGCATCAATAGGAAGTTTCAGCCTAAGGATTTGATATTATGGAATGCTAGATTAGAAGACAATTTCAAGCATGGAAAATTTGATCCCATCTAGCTTGGTTCTTTTTTAATCCATGGTAATAAAGGTGAAGATTCCTATTTCTTAAGAGAATTATCTGGTGATATTCTTGAGCTGCTAGTTCATGGAAAATTCTTGAAGAGGTATTTTTGTTAAAATACTTATTTTTCTATAAATAGTAGTTAAGTCTATGCATTGTGTAATTTCTTGTACATATATGTGTTCCCTTTGTATATATTTATGGTTTATGTTGTCTGTGCATTGCTCTCTCATATTTTTCAAAGTTTTTTGTCACGTGTGTGGTCTACATAAACCAAAAATTCTGAATTCTTGCACTAATACAAGTTATCCATCATCCCCACACTGAGCCACTGATAGCCCAAATTCTAAAAATGTCTTGAATTATGTTGTTCAGCTAGGGTTTTTTATTTCATGTAATCAATCCTCTAGCAAAAACCCCAATTTGATAAGTTTTCTCATTCCTAGATATTAGGCTTCCCTTGAATTTCATCAATAAATAAATAAAAATTCCCTAGCAAACCCTTGGTCTTAACCCTCGCCCTTTATAAACTTTTGAATTTTCAAAATCAATTGGTTTTGTCTTGTTATTATAACATGCATGCCCATTTTAATGTGAACTTGAAATTTTATAAGGTGTGACCATGTGACCAAGCTGATCATATGGTTGAGGCATATCTCTAGATTGTAACACCTTATGGTATGATCTAGTGAAGTGGCTAAGTTTCTTTTGTTTGTTGAATCATGGCAGATAAGCACCTAAATACTTTTTTATTGTAACTGAGTGAAGCAATCAATACAAGCTTATTCATGTAGTCACCTAAGTGGAAAGGATACTTTAAGCTTCAACAACAATTGCATGAACTGTTGTGTTCCCATGATCAAGATCTTAAAGACTAAAGAGTTTGAGATGACCATGACTAGGAGAATATGGTCAGAAACACTTAAAGAAAATGTTTGTTCACATGGTCACAAGGATAAACATATAATCAAGACATTTAACTACAAAGTAGTAATAGGGTTAAAATATCCAAGATTACCTTTAGTCATGTGGTCGAGGCAATTAGGCCATAATATACAAGATAAGTTGTGACCTAGCCAATATAACTACAAGATGCATGAATTTTCTTATTTTCCTAGTCATGTAGTTAAAATGAATAAGGGTGATAAAGCCAGTGACTAGGTGAGACAAATAGTTTGAAGGAAGAACTCATTTGATTACATTATCACAATGTTGAGAAGGAATTAATCAAGACAAGTTGCAACCTAGCAAAAATAGCTAAGAGATGCTTTTTCATGTGGTCACATGGTAAAGAATTGTATGAAATGTTTAGACTATGACCAAGTGATATAGCCAAATGGAAAGAAAAATATAATGAGTCTTGTCGTCATGATGTTAAAAAGATTTCAATTAGGATAAGTTGTGAAGTAACGACCAGGGTAAGAATGCATGAAGAATCCTTTTCTCACACATTCATGAGGCAAGTTTGTTATGAGATAACAAAAGTTGCAACCTTGCAATGTCTTGAATAAATTTTAAGTAGGAGGTGATCGTATGGTCATAGCAAGGAAGATTTAAAAGTAGGAAAAGTGTGTGAAGCCACAACTTTGTAACAATTAAAGGCATTTTGGCAATAGAAAATAGTGAGTGCAAATAGGAATAAGATGGAGCAACTGCATAATTGAAGATATAAAAGGGGTTAACTCCTTAAGGTACTTAGTTGTATAGTTAATTGTCCAAAACATTAACTAGACTACAAAGTGGCAATGAAGGTGTGAAGTTGTGGTTGCTTGGTCACTGGTTTTAAATGGTAAGGTAGAAAATGACCATGGAATGATGAAAACATAGATTTTTTGTGTTGCAAGCATGATTTTTAAAGAAAAAAATATTGTTAAGTCTCATCATAATTAAAAGGAAATCTCATATCAAAAAGTGTGTTAAAATATTTGAAAGGCTAGTAGTACAAGTTGATTTTGGCAATTTTACAAAATTTGAGAATTTTCATATACATTCACATAAAGACACATAAATTCTTCTTTGCTTCTCATTTCTCTATTTGATAAGTTGACATAATGATTTCCTAACTTAGAATATTTTGCACAATCTAGAGATAGAAGTTTGAGCGCTAAGAAATTTCTAGAATTTGTAGAGACATTTAAAGTTTTTAGAAGTTTATCTTAACAGTAATTTCTTTGAAAAATTGATTGCAGAAGTCATGACACAAGAAGAAGGAAAAATTATGGCCTAGGTTGACATATAAGAATCTTTACAAGCCACTGAAGATGACAAAACAAAGTTGGCAAGTTTATATGTAGAGGAATGGGTACACTTCCTTCTAGGATCTTCTCATGCTCAAACCATGAATTCCCATATATTCAAAGATGCCTACTCTTTTTGCAAAGATGCTATTATGCCTGATACCAAAGGCCATGAGGTTTTTTAATATTTTATAATAATAGGTCTAAGAAATCACCAATTTACAACCCTTGGATTAGGAACATGGAAAAATTGATAATGCCAGAAGTAATAATAGATGTTGGTTTGATGAAGGCATTGATTAAATCATATAATCCTACAACTAAAGGATTTCATAGGAAGGATATGGGTGTCCTATGTAGGCTAGATAGGGAGACTTTTAATAAAAATTTTGACCTAGGATTACATATGGTGAGGCCAATGGAGAAGAAAAAAATGAATCAAACATTCAAGAGCCAAAAAAGTTTCTTTACTAGAAGGGTTGTGAGAAGACACATCCCCAAAGAAAAGAAGGAAAAGGGTGAAATACCAAAGAAGGTAAGAGACCTTATGCCACTTGAATTATTTTGAAAATACTTTAGATATACCATATTCAAGATCACCAAATTGGTGGGAGTAGATGGCACCATGGATGCCCCTAGGTATATATGCATTATGGCTCTAAACATCTAGGACCCAGTTCATAATGTTGAATATGATTTTGCTAAGTATATAATTAATAGGATGCATGATGAGATTGAAGAAGCTCAAAAGGGAGAATTTAGAAATTTTAGGTTTTTCCATTACTCATTTTTTATGCACATTATTCTTTATAAGAATGCTACCCTACTTTTAGCACCCACATTCTAAACCTTCAAGTCAGCTCCGTAGAGGAAATCTTGGTTGGGTTGAATTGCTAATGATTATTTATAAATTGTGACTTGTGAAGAATATAGTGTTGTGGGGGTATGTTGAACTTGACCCATCAAGTTCATAACTTCAAGTCTAACTTCAACTTCAAGTTCAAGTCAAAAGTCTCACTGATGGAATAGTTTTAGTCAAAAAACTAACTCTATATAGGTAAATTCTTTTAAAAGATCATCAGACTTGAGCATTTGAAAAAGTTGAAAGGGTTTCCAAAAAAATGAAAGACAACATCCCAAGTTCAAATTGAACTCAAACTTGAGCCAAAATTTTCAAAGTTCAACTTCAATTTCAAGTTTGAATCAAACTTTAAAATCAAGTTTCAATTTTTAGAAGTTTACAGAATTGAGCCTCAAGCTTAGCAGTCTACTTTGCCATGTTTTGAAATGCAGACTCAGAAGCCCAATGACTCAGAGTTCATCACTATGCTTAGATCTATATTTCAAGTTGAACAAAAAAAGTTCATGGTTCTATGTCCAGGTTTAGAAATTTTTGAGGTTCAGTTCAAAGTTTATTTTCAAAGTGAAAGGAATCTAATAATGCAAATCCAGGTTTAGATTTTAGACATTCAAACTTGTTGAAAAGTCAAATTATTAAAGGGGCCAAAATGTTTTCAAATTGATGTTGGACCTAATATGTTTCACAAATGATCACCATAGACATTTTGTCCAATAGTTCACATGTGCTCTCCATGTAGGTTTTAGCATTTCAAGATATCATTGTATAGAGCAACGGGATTGTAACCTTCACCCACATTGTCGGCTATCAATGGTGACATGTGGTTTATTTCTAAAATAGCTAGGGTTACATATGTGATCGTTCTACAATTAACTATCCTCAATGCTCTTAAGCCACATAACTGAGTCACCCATCAATGCATCTTTGACTTTTGGTAGGATTCAATTCATGTTTCCTTTGAAACTTATTAGGTGTCAATCACATTGCAACTTCATCCTATTCTTAGAACACCTCACTTCATCCTCCTAGTGTTTGAATCAACTGACACTTTGATCATATTTTAAGTTGTTGTGTGAAGACCTGCATCCAAAAAAAGTTGATGTGTTTGAGCTCATCACATGGTGCCTCACTCCAGTAGAGAAGAAGATCATGAAAACCATGGTGGGCATAGCATTAATGTTCATTGATGTAGGCCCATGGGTTTTGGTGAAGGTTCCTATGTAGGTACAAAAGAGAAGGCAATATTTGGTAATTGTTTGAGAAGATGCCTACGCCATGAAAAGGTTAAATAGTCAATTTTTCAAGACCCAAAGTTTCATGTTCAGAGGTAATATGAATTTGAATACACATGCACCATGCCATAAAAATATTTGACAAAGCACATAATTAGGAGTTAAAAGGGAAAACTAATATGCAAGCAAGACAAAGTATCATACATCAATCCACACCATTGAAGCCAAACTCGATAGAAGCAACAGGGTTTATTCCTCATGAGGCCAAAGCTTAGAAGGAGCTATCAATGAGAAGTATTGGTGAATATGGAACCAAATATATGGATTATTGATTCAAAGATAAGCACCACTTCATACTAAAACCCATAGATGTAGATAGGAATCATTGTTGCTTTATTGACTAAGGGAGTCAAAATTATGCAGATGGTTGCTTATTATTAAGAATCGATGTCAATAGATGTGAAAGGAAGGTGTATTGCATGTCATAATATTTATAATTCATAAAGTTTACAAAGACTTTGTGAGGGGTCATTTTAAAATAATCCGAAAACCAATAGCCCGAATGAATGTCACAATGGACATTGGCATGTATGAGGAGATTCATATGTAAACAATCAATGTGGAAAACTAGGTAACATGCTATGTTTTCTGTCTAAGAGATCAGAGATTATGAAAAGAAAACACAAAATATAAGTGGAAAAGGAAAAACATAAGGTGCTTAGTGATGATCAATAGTAACAGATTTAGGAAATAGAGAACCCGACTCCCCATGGTTAGAACACTGACAATACATGTGAGCCCATTATAGCTCCATTTTTTCTCCTCAATTGATTCACACTCAATGGATATCATTGCAGGAACCAATTTTTTATGATGACTTAGCATAATTAGTGACAGGTGTCTGTAAACAAAAACTTGGCGAAAAGTAAGCAATATCATAATATTTTATTAAACATTATGTTTATCCTTAATATATTACTCTTCCTCAATAATAGATAATGGAATACGTAATTATTTAAAGATCATATAAAGATAGAGGAAGAAGGTAAATATTTGGAGATGCGAGTAGTTTCAAGAAACAATTATTCAAACTAAAATAGAACTAAAAGGAGCAGAGGTTAAATAAATTGAAAATTAGTGTAAAAGGGGTTCTACTTTTCTAGGGAGGATTTCTATAGCTGCTACAACAAGGAGAAGACAGTTCTATTTTGCAACAAGGGAAGGGGCCTGGTTTTATGCAGATTAATATTAATAGAAGGACAAAATAATACTATTGTTGTTTTGTAATGTCTCTGAAATGAAGAGGAATATATATGTGTTCGATCCTGTGGTCTGTACATTTATATTTCTACTTTTGAAGAATATTGTGTTCTTTATTTCCCTTTTTTAGATACAGTCTTTTATTATGAAATCAAATGTGATGTATGTAGTCTTGTGTTTATGTACTCACATTTTTGCATAAGGATATATGTAACTTCTCTCTCTTCCATAACAAGAAAAGATTGGATGGGTAGCCATACAAATGCTTATCCATCTTTCTCTTTTATTTAGTTTATAAATCCAAGCAATTGCATTCATTTCATGTCTATGAATGAATGCTGAAATCTTAGTATCTCTAGGTTAAAGATATATCTTATTATTTAAATCCATTGAAAATGTATAAACAAGAGAGCTATACCTCTTAATTCAAAATATAATTGTCAATCAATGATAACTGATCCAACTGGTAGTATGTTTTGTAAATCTTGTTGATGGGAAAAAACTATTTACTAACAAAGAACATAGGGCATACCAGCCTAGATTTTGTTGAAGCCACTAAGGAGGATGGAGAGAACCTTCCCATGTAGATGTGGACTCATTTTTGGAAAAGGTTTTATCCTTATGCTAGTGCTATTTCTTTTTAAAATGATTTTGTTTTTCCAATTTCAAACATGCTAGCTAATATAACTCAGAGAATACCTAGAGGAGTAAGAGTATTGATAAGACCATCTACTTTTCCAAATGGGGACAGGGTAATAAGTCATGATTGGGCTAGTCTATTTCTGTTTGGAAATTCTTCAATAATAAGGGTTTTTAGGTTTCCTCATCCCTCTCATGTGATACCCAAATATGTCTCAGAAAGATTAGGTTAGCTAGAATTCTTATGGGAACTACATATGATGAACAAGGAGTAGTTGTGTACTACTATCAAGAAAGGCTCTTTTGTAGCTAGGAACACAAAAAATAGGGGATTTTCTAATAGGAAAAGATGTAATAGAAGAAATAAAAAAAATTATTGTTTGAATTCATGCTTCCTACAACCCTTTCCCAGCCCTATAATCCAAGTGATTTGGTGAGGCATGCTCTCAAGAAGATGAGAAAATATACTCTTCCTAATAGCAAGCCAAATTGGGAGGAAGACTGTATAATGAATTGTGTAGACACAAAGATCTGTAGGGATATAACTTGTAAATGGAGAGAGATAATGAAGATAGAATAGGCCATGAATGCAACATTTCCATCTTTCTATGGTTTCTATCATGAAACAAGATACTTGGATAGGTAATCTAAGTGCCTTGATAATTTTGATTAGATAATGGAAAATGTACCTATTGAAATAAGAGATAGAGAAGAACCTCAAGCCCCTTCTACATGAGGATGTTATAACTATTGAGGTAGAAGATAATCACTCAAGGGGAAGAAAAAATACATATGTTGGAAGAAAAATTGTATCAAATATATAGCATATCCATTGATTCCAGAAAGAAGTATGAAGAGGAGCTAAAGAGGACTTATTTCTTGGAACAAAGATTAACTACCTTGGATGAAGATGTAAAAGGCCTAAGGAATGTGGCTAGGCCCATCACAGAGGTAAAGGATCAAGAATCCTAGACAAAATTTGATACAAAAAATGTGTGAGAAAGCTAGCAAATAGATATTGACCAGTGGGATGGTGCAAAGGAGGTAAAAATTGGGATATTTTAGAGCCTGATGATGCACAAGATAAGTGTCATTCAAATTGTTTCAAAAAATGTACATAAAAACTATATCTCTATGCAAGGACTTGAGTTTCAATGCTTAGATGCATTAGATTTGGTATCTCCTTTATTTACAACATGGAAAACATACACATAATTTTTTGATAGCTTGGTCCTTCTTTTGTCTACAAAGAAAGAACTGTCCAAAGGGGTAATTATCCATGCCAGGAAAAAGATAAACATGGTAAAATAATTGAATGGATTTTTCTCAAGGAAAATTCAATTGTTCCAAGGTAAAATGAAGATAATTGCCATGGGGATTCCCAATTTTATTCCTAGTATGTTAGATGTTATTGGAGTCATAAAATATTGGTAGGAGTGGTCTTCCTCTTTTGAGGATATTTTGAGGCATCCATGGTTTGTCACTTACTATAATAATGAGATGAATGTAACAGTTGTCTATGTTATGACTAATTTACTATTTAGGATTGAATCAGATATGAGAAAAGTTACTATAGAATTAAAGGCAAACATAGATACTAAATGGAACAAATGCATAGATGAGTTAAACACCATCTAGGATACCACCTAGACTAAAGTGGATATTGATATTGCTATTTAGCAAGTTATAGTAGATATAAAGGCCATACCATCTATAGAAAGTGACTAGGAAGTTTGAGGGTATAGTGAAAGTCAAGAGGGACAAAAAGGATAAAGCAATGGAAAAGAAAACAACAAATGGCTGAAGACAAACAAAAATTGCTGAAGAAGCCTACAAAAAGTGCCACCTACCAATTTTGAAATTGTACCCTAAATTTTGACCAAAGTACAAAGAATGTTTGTAATGTAACTGTATATGAAATATATTTGTATGTTCTTTCCAATGAATTTTTTACATTTCTCAAGCTTGTTGTAATCCTTCCTATAAAAGGATTTCCAAGATGTGGAGTGAGGGTCCAAAGTCTATATAATTTTAGTGTTTATGCTATTTTGCAGTTGATCTAGTTAGTCTTTATATCAATTTTATATGTTATGTTCAATTTTGCAATTCTAAGGATACAAGTAAATCTTGAATGATAGTTTTGTAATGTCTTAGTTATATTTTGAGTACTACACTAGTGATGTATTATTTTCAAGGAATATCAATATGACGAGGGGGTTTTGAATATCTATGTCTTTAAATTTTGCCTCCATTTTCATATGGTTTTTTATTTTGGGATCAAATGAGCAAATTTTATGCAATTTAATGCAATTGGGATAGGTTGTATGTCAATTTCTGTTTCTTTTAATTCAAGGTGTTAAGTAATTGATTCCATAAATTGATATGGTTACTAGGCATATGAGAGGGATATCATAAGAATGGAGTGTAGGGTTAACAACTGATAAATTTAATTGTAATTCAATTAAATGCTTGTGTGACTCTGTATAGCAATGGATAGTGCACTAATCTTCAATTCAGATGAAAATTGATAAGTTCATATGGCTGGATGAAGTACATTTAAATCAAATTATTGTTTACTTTCTATAATGAAGAATCAAATTATTGGTCTTACTTATTTGTAATAGCTTTCCTCTGAATTATAGTCAGCTATTGTAATCAAGGATATAATTACAAATCTAAGAAGATTGTTGATCATTTTCTACTATAGGGGATAGATTCAAAAAGAAGAGTGTGAGTAAATGAGTTCTAAAGAATAATATCAAATAACCCATCTTGGCCCTACAGAGCCTAAAGTATAGAGAGTCCTTGTACTCAATTATTTTTGCTCTATATCTTAGATGAATTTAGTTAAATATAGGAATTATCTAGCCCTTAGACTGAGTTTTGTGTTCTATATCTAGGTATTGGTATTTTGCAACCTAGTAGTTTTAAAACACCAACAATAGGTAAAGTGGACCTAGGAATGAGGTCTATACAATGGCTTATCTCCCTTTTAGGTGGAAACATATCTATGGTCTCCTAAACAATTATCCCCTTATACTGATCCAATAGGTCTACAACTTCTTTTGGGCCAACTTTCCTCAAAGTCTCTTGTTTTTTCTTCTCTTTCCTAGGTGTATTATCCTTAGGTTTCACTACAATAGTAAAGCATGGCATTTTGGCCTATTTTAATCCCTTTAAGATCTCCCTCTCACATACTAGCATGATTGTACTAGGTACACTCTTATCCTTAGGCTCTCCTACCAGTAGTTTTATGGTGTAGGTTTCCTCATTTTTGGTCAAGGTATATAAATTAGTATTTCCTTCATGTTGGGCATTTGTGTCATATTGCCAAGGCCTACCAAGGAGGGGATGACAAACATCCATATCCACAATCTCACATAGTACTTTATCCCTGTATTCCCCAATCTAAAACTCAACATAACACTACTCATTTACTATGGTTTGTTACTCCTTACTTAGCCAAGAAACCTCATAAGGATTAGTGTGTGGGATTCTTTGTAAACTTAGTCTATTCACCATTTCACTAGAAGATATATTTTAAGTAGAGATTGAATCAACAATGATTTTACATACCTTTCCTTTCACTTTGCAACTTTTCTTAAAGATTTATTTTCTTTGAGGAGGTTTTTGGTTAAGTGGCACCAAAAGTAATATATTAAACATCAAACTCTCTCTTGTCTTAGGGCTTACATGTTTTAAAGAATATGTAGTACTATGGAATGAAGTTATGCTTTGAAAATATTCATCTTGGAGCAACTAAATCCTCCTTTCACCTTGGTTGGTTGCACCTATCTTTTCTGGACATCTAAAGGATTGATGTCCAACTTGGTTACAAGAGAAGCATCTTCCTATGAACATAATTGTTCCTCTACCTTGTTCATCTTGAATGTTATATTTGAGCCCATTGATGTACCTTGCTAGTTTTTATTTTTCATCCTCATACAATTTAAACCTAAGACTTAAGGTATGAAATCTTTGAGTGTAGATACTTACATCCATGTCCTTCTGCTTGAGATTATGTAGCTTCTTATGGAGCATCACTTCATAATCCTTGGGTACAAACCACTTCATAATTTATGCCATCATTCTCTTCCATGTAGAAATGGGTTGCTTCTCTTCCTCTACACTTTCATTTTGGAGAAATTTCATCCAACTTAGGGTTGGACCTTTCAATTTAGGTTTTTCCACCTTCACTCTCTAGTTAGCAAGTATCTTCTCAACTTTAAAATGGTTCTCAAGAGCTTCTAACCATTCCATGCATGATTTTGCTTCCAACTTCCCATCAAACATGGCTAAGTCTCCTTTGTCTTTTCTTCCTACCCTCTGAAGGGTTGTTACCATGATCTTATGATCTTTAGGCATTTTAAGAAAGTTTTCTCCCTCTTCTTCTTCGTCTTCTTCTTCTTCTTTAGACTCTTGATTCTCTCCTCTTCTTACTTGCCCCTTCAGCTTATCAAGTTCTCTCTTCATTGCCCTATTTTCTTCTCTGACTACCCTTGTAAGTAATTTTCTCTTTTACAATATTTTCCAAACTCAATGTTGGTTATTATTGAAGGAGTGTCTTCTCCTTCTACCATCTTTTTCTCCTAATTAAATTCTAAGTGTCTCTGATACCACTTGATGTAGAGTGCTCACACCAAAATCTTTGTACAACCACAACTATAGCACTTTAGGTAACTTTACCTTTCTAGATCCCTTAAAGACTCCTCCTAACAAGTTTTGTCACAATTCCAACCTTCCACAAAACTCTTCAAGCTTTCAAGAAATCTTTTTCTATTAGTAACTCTAGGGATCAACAATGGTAAAATGGGTTAAAACTAAGAAACAATCTCCAACTTATTCCTTGGCCCAAACTCGCACCTAGGACCTTTCAAGGAACACTCAAGGATTGGACTTCTACAATTTTTTGACTTCCCCAACTTCTACTTTGCAAATTTTCTCTCAATAGGCCTAATTCCATTTGTATCCCTTTTAAAGGTTTTAGGACAATAACTTGATTTTTATCCACTAGAAGTGGCAAAAAAACTAGGGATTTAGATACCCTTTTGGAAGTTGCACAAATCTCCAAAGCATAAACTCTCCAACCTACTCTAGCACCCCTAAACCTATGTAAGCTTCACAGGCCCAAGTGGCCAAATCAAGCCTAGACCACGTGGAAATGAGCAAGGATGGGTACTTAGGACTATTTTTTTTGAGGTCTTACTTGACCATTTCCACCAAGAAATGACCACGTGCCGAGTTTCATAGCTTCCTTCCAAGTCTTGTCCACAAAATCAACATGTTTATGACTAAAAATATAGCAATTTTAGTCTAGAGCATGTTCACTTACTCCTTGGATCAGCTAAGAAAAATCTTAAACTACATACCCTAATCTTGCAAATCCTAGAAGGCCATGAAAAGCCAATAGAAGAATTGCAAGTTAGGGCTACATCTTGCTTGAAACCCTCAATTTAAGGGGTTGTAAACCTATTTCCAAATAAAATGCTCTAACTTTCTTCAAACTAAACCAATAAAAATGAAATTAAATGAAATCTAATCCAAACTCAGAATGCTTTCAAATCATGTAACTGGATTTGGTCTCCCAATTTATACATTTTTGTACCACAACAAAATACTAATAAATTTTTTATATTTGGCATGAAAAACTTGTTGAAAGTACACCTCTAACTTCATAGAGCATATTATCATCCCAATATAGCATTCCTAACTAATATCTAGTTGGTTTGAGTAGTTCAAGAGCAGTTGTAATGTTTTACAAAAAAATGTCAAAATTAACAAAAAGTTATGAGCAACTTTTCTTGCAAAATGCCATTTTTCCACTAATACTTACTAAAACTTAACCAATTGGTCATTTGTAACACTTAGGACGTAAATAATGTTTAATGGCTTACAAAACATTCTTAGAGTCAATTTATTAGCTTAAACATCAAAAAGAAAGATCCTTATGACTAAGGAAACTTAGGCTTATATGGCATCTTAAGTTCCTTGACCTCACAAACAAGGATCAACCTTATTAAAAAAAAAAGACCAACACACTATTGAGGTGGATCAGCACCCTTTTTTTCAATCATGAATCTCCTTCAATTTGATGAGATGACCTATCATATCACCTAGGTGCCATGCACCACATCCCCTACTCTTTCTCTATCTCTCTCCATTTCTCCCTCCCTCTCTCCCTATCCCACCCTTTCCCATCTCCTACTCTCTCCCCATCCTCTACTCTCTTTCACTTCTACCCTCTCTCCCTCTATCCTTTCCTCTATCCTTCCCTCTCTATTGAAAATTAGGCTTACCAAGTGTGTGCACACTATAATGTGTATGTGCTATAATCCATGCACATTATGTAAGCATGAAATTTAAAATGCTTTAAATAGCATGCATGTGCTATGGTGTGCACATGTCTCTAAACTAGTCTGAGACGTGTTTTGCAGCAAGCACACAAAAAATGATAAATTTTTCCTTGTGTGCTCTTCTTCAAGTTTCCTCATGGTTGAGCATCAATAAAATCCGGTTACATGATAATGTAGATCTCTATGTTAGTTATATATCCATATAATTTATTTCAAATTTGAACTATTTCAATCCTTTCAACTATAATTTCTTTTGAATGTATGTCCATTTTCTCTCAAAAACTAACATGTACTAATTGGGTTGTATATTTTATCTCATTCATTGAATTTTGCAACAACTTAGTTTTTTGGAAACTAAACTCCATTCTACATGCTTTAAATAAAAGAAGTTTTCATTTTATATTAGTTTTCAATCATTTCAAAGGGGGCACATAGATATTTTACATTTTTGGGATGTTTCCAATTACAAATTTTAATAATAAAAAATACACATTATAAAATTACTTGAAAATCCCAGGATAAACTACACAGTGTTATAGATGCTCAAAAATGGTTTGTGTCTACAATTTAATCACATTTTCATACTATCTTGTCACATTTTCTCATTCCACTAATTCTGATATTTTGGCCAACTTCATTATATCTCAACAATGTCTGTAATCATTTGTATCCTCTTTCACATCAATTGTAGATCATTTTGGAACTATTTTAACATCATCAAAATCATATCAAAACAACCTAGAATCAACTTGAATCTACCTAGAATCACCCCAAATCTACATGGAATCACCTAAAATCAATCTTAATAAACTTGGAATGTGTCAAACATCTCAAATATATCATCATTTTTCCAACCCTAGGCATTTTGATGGCTCTCAGTGCCTAGGAAATCTATCAATCTATCAAACCTATCAATCCAACCTTAAAATTTTCATCACCCTTAGTGCTAGTTCAAACTATCATTCACCTCATCTTCTCTTTGAAATTTTCAAGTCTCTTAGTGTTAGATCATGGCATCATCAAATCAATTTAATAGCATTAACAGTGTTCGTTGATGTTATTAAGATCAACACTATTAATCAATCTCGATCCTATAGCATTTACAATATCATTTAAATGTTATGTGTCCTTAATTCATGTCATGTGTCCTTGGAATGTTATCAATTTTAACCAATTAATTAGTTTGATCATGTCTTTGATCTATCTACCATCATCCTAAGTGATCTATACAATAGTCACATTTTCATGAAAGGATATTGTCGCACTTATTTAATCAAATTGGCCAATCATCTATAAATTTCTCTATAGAATAATCCATAATTTAATCCTATGTCACTTCACTATTTAATCTTCCTAACTAGCATCCTCAATTAATTAATTTTATTAATTAATTGATTCATCATTTGAAAAACCATGGAAATTTACAATTTCCTAAGTTATATTTCCACCATTACTTCCATTTTTACTAATTTCTATTTGTGTGGATATATGGATTTTTAATTCAAATATTCTACATAATATTGACATAATCTTGACCTCATTGTGACATGTGGACATGACACATCATGGATTCTCCATTTACACTTCGTATTTTCCATTAACACTTGGTTATAGAATTGTCATAATTCATATATTCTTATTCGTTATGAATGACTATATTTGGCTTCCATTGTCATAGATTTTTGGCCTTAAGTGGGTTTGAGGTGTCACATGATGCATCATAGATCCTCCATTTATAGCTATGTTTGACTTTCAAGCATCATAAAATCTTACATTTGGCATCTTGTGTCATATGTGTCATGGATTCTCAAAGGAATCTTCTGCCAAATCGCATATCCAAGGTGACAAGTCCAATGCTCTCATATTGCATGTTGATTATAAATTGAGCATTCTTCCTCTCATTTATAGTCCTAAGTCTTGAGGTCTGAACTTCTTAGTATATTTATGCTTCAAATCACTTCTTCTAGTAATCTCATATCATTATCATTATCAAATACTTTTGCTTCCTAGTTATGTGCATTATAGGCAATTGGATCTACAACATATGGAGAAGAAAGAAGGACATGGGAGCTACAAATGAAAGAGGAGATTTTTAACTTTTTTTTGTTGCACATGGTCAACCAAACTATGCCCTTAAGTGGCAATGAAAATTAGTAAATTAGGGTTATGTCAACTTGATGTACAATTTTAAACTTGCTATGAACTTTCAATCAAAAATTTCTAAGAAAAGAATTTGTAAAAAATTGAATTTAGTTTTTGAACTACTAGGCCTTATCTAAAGAAAGAAAAAAATGATTGGTCAAAGCTTTGAATATTAATGCAATAGTACAAACATTTTAGGACAAAAATAAGAAGTAGGCATATGTCTGACCACCTTAATCAAAATAAAATGATAATATTTTTTAATAAGATTCTAGATATAAGAAGTAGACTCATGCCTAGATATGACACATAATTGGGTATTTTTTTTCCAAATAAATAATTAAATATGAATTTTCTACTATAGTATTTTCAGAATAAAAAAACTCCTGTGTCTGACCACCTTAAATAATTCAAAACTTCATATAATTTAATTTAGTTTTTATTTTACTTATAGTAGAAGAAGTATATAATGTGATGCATCTTATGGATTTCAAAAATATTATACCATTTGAAAATTATATTTATTTTTTAATAAGTGTGTCAATCGAAACTTTATGCATAAATCCATTCAAAAATGAATAATAATTACTAACTGAACTCATAATTTTGTGAACATTACATTAATAGAAAGATAAGAGTATGCTTAAGAAAACTTTTTCATTTTATTTAACTTTCTTGGAAAAAACTAATCAGACACATGTTTGAAGTGAAAAATACACAACAACGGGCCAAAAACATGTTTTTGGGACATTTTAAGTTGACCATGTAGGGTTGGTATCCAAAGCAATACTAGGCCTTATAAAGGTATCAATATTTTGGTTTGATATTGAGATTGGTGGAAAAAAAGTCAAAATAGATTTTAAAATGCTTTGCGGCATTTCAAAACTACATAGTTTTTTAGATTGCCACTTTTGGCACACCATGATCTCGTACATACCCTGCTTTCTTTGTTTATTTGCATTTCATGGTAGACTATAGGGTATCAATTTACATTTATTGAGTTTTTCATTTTCTCATAGTATGTTAGATATTAGCCAATTTTTTGGTCCTACAATTGGTGAACCCAATGTGATGATCATGCAAACTAACTTGGGTTTCTTGTTTTTGTGCTCGTAGATGCAAGGAAGGAGCTCACTTAAAAGAGTATAATGGATATCTTCTCTTCCTTATCATGTCTATTTTAATTATGAGGACTAGTAATGTGATTTTAGGCCTTCATTTATTTATTTTGTTATCTTGTTTTCCTAGGGTGCACTCTGCTTTGTTAGGGTACACTTGGGACCTCTATGAAGCAGTTCTAGGGGCCTATGAGTCACCATAACACCCATCTATTATTCATAGCTTACCAACTACAATTAGAAACAACCAACTGCACCCTTTTGGGCCCCAAGTGCACCATGGGTGCAATCTACACTATATGAGCACACTTGGTAGGGTAGATTTCAAAATTTTAGTTTCTAGGTATTGTTTAGGGCTCATTTCCCCAGAATTTACAACTAGTCTCCCAACTGCACACCAAAACTACCAATTTCACCCTTATAGGCTCCAAGTGCACCATTGACACAATTAGCACTATCTAAGTGCACTTGGAGGCATCCTAGTTCATTCTAGTCTTGGGGCATAGTTTGTTCTATCTTAAGCATAGTTGATTCATAGAAAGCACACATTTCACTCAAAATCTACATCTAGGGTTTTTATTTATTTCTATGACCTAGATTATATTTTTTTGTGTTTCTAATGATCTTTTTGCAACATGTAATGATCATTGGATGAAGACATAATCATGAAAAACTACTAATGCTTGTTTGTAGGATGTTGTCGAAGACCCTATGTGCTTATCTATACTATGTGTGTGGATTTCTTAAATTAGATAACACTTCATTTAGTGCACTAATATGAACTTTATATATTGCTTAGTATCCATGCATTATTTAGAACCCTAGGAGTTACATGGACGTATCCTCTCTCCTCACTATTCATGGATCTTGGGTGTATGAGAAATCTATGTCACTTCTATATAGAGGCATGCCTTGGACCTAAGACTCACCACTTAGTAGCCCTAGGGGATGACCTCAAAGTATTAACAAGCCAAATCTAGGTCAACATTCTAATCCCCTATATAAAACTTGATATGGTTAATGTTATGTCGGTGGTATTTTTGTATGATAGCTCTCCTTCAGTACCCTTGTGGTGGGTCAAACCCTAGTTCTCAAGGCTTGGAGACCTTTTGAGAAAGTTTATCATTCACTTACCAAATGGAATGGATACATGAAATACCTTGATTTAGAGGTCAAAAACCTTTCTACCCATTGGCTCAGGGGATCATCCATGCTCATGAAGACATTCCACATTCTTGCAGTCCTTAGTGGAGACAAAAGTCCCTTGGGAAGAAGATCTTGGTAGCCCCAAGAAGTGAGTGTGTTGTAAGGGGGAGCCTATGGTGCCAAGATTCTAAGTTCTCTAATCTAGATAAGCTCGACTGAGCTATAGTTCAAGTGGGAATTCAATGGATACAATCTTAAACCATAGGTTGTGGTGTCCTTTTAATTTAACAATAGCTATTCTTATCTTATTATTTCTTGTGTGTGTAAAAAACATTAATCAAGCTAAAATCCAACTTGCAAATTTACACCTTGGATACTATTTAGACCTTGTCAAAACATCAAACATTGTCAAAACATTATAGCCTTTATCAAAACTTTGCAAGCTTTGGTCGAAAACATTCAAGGCTTGGAAAACATGGCAACTTATAACACTAGTTGTTCTTGGCATAAATTAGATTTTATCCTTTTTTAACATCCACTTGCATTCACCATAGTTTGAGCCTCATACTTGCATCATCTAGGCTTCATTTTGCATCTTTTTAGTCCTTATTGTACATCCCTCATCTTTCATATTGCATTCATCAAGTTTTAGTTTGCATCCCTTAGTCTTTCAATTGCAACCTCAAATCTACATCTTGCATCTCTCATTTGCATTCTTGCATTAACCAACCTCTATCTTGCACACATTAGCCATCATTCTGGGTGTCCTAGCTATCATTTTACACCTTCATTCTAGTCTTGACAATGTCCTTTGCTATTTAGCTCACTGTCACATCGTAATGTCCCCATATTTTTAGCATCTTAGTGGAGTTCTTAGCCTTTAAAATCATGTAAGGCTAAGTAGATAAATAAGGAGAAATTGATTAAATTAATTTCTTTTAAATTCATTAAATAAATTACAATTAAAAGGTGACTTTATATTTAATTAAAAGTGACTAAATTTAAATTAATTAATTAAAAGAATCTTCTAGGAGGAATTAATTATAATTTTATTTCTTCTAGAAGGAGGTTCATCTATAAGAGAAAAAGAGTAAATAGGGAGGGAAGCCTCATTTGTAAGCATTGAATGTATTTCTTTCTACTCTAGATAACTTGTTGAGCCAAGGATTTTTGTAGTTGCTACATTAATAGTTGGGAATAAACACTCCCATTGATTTGCATAACTGAGGTGATGAAATATCTTTCGAAGGGTTGTGGTTGTTGGAGAAGAAAAAATAGTCTTTTTATTGTGCCAAATTTATGACCTAGGGCCAAATTTGTGGAGTAAGGATTACATTGGATATTGCTAGAGTAACTCTACTATAGTAATGTTGCTACAATAACTTGCTATAGTACAGTTGCTATAGTAACCTTTCTATAGTACCACTACTATAGTGATGCTACTATAGTGTCATCACTATAGTAATTTTCTACAGTGTCATTGCTATAGTAATCTTATATAGTAATTCACTATCGTGTCATTGTTGCTACAAGAACTTGCTTTTTCTAGATTTCCTTGAGCAGTTTTCCAAGTTCCTATCTATTTCATTTGTATTGCGTGGAGGATAGATTTAAATATTTTAGGGTATGTGAAGAATTTAGAAATCATTAGTAATCTAATTTATATGAGAATTTTACATTAGAATTTTTTCCCTAATGTCTTATTTATGTAGATGCAAATTTTCTCATTTAAAGTCAATGCTCTATGTTTCAAAAAAATTCAATAACATGTGTTGTTGGTTGTTTGGAGATTTGCAAGTGTATCAATTAAACTTTGGCATTTAGAAAGAAATTAGAATTTAGATCTGCAATGTGTGTGTGTGTGTGTGTGTGTGTGTGGGTGCATGCACAAAGTTTTTGGTGAAATTCTCAAGTTAGAAATCAAGAAATTAAAATTAGAATTGCAAGGACTATTACATTGGTATTAGAGCATTCTTGCAAAGTGTTTGATAAAATGTCAAAAAACTAAATTATAAAATAATTTGTTGTTTGTTGAAGTTATGAGTGATTTGGTTTATTACATTGGTATCATGGCTTTGATCCCACCATCCTAGAGGGTCAAAGTTTCATATGTAGGCACAATAGCCAAGTCACCTTAGGGTTTTCACTCATAGGAGATCAAAACAAGAGAAAAATCAGTTTGAGAATATAATTGTAGAAGAAATGGGTGACAAGGGAGGAGAAGAGATGACAATAAAAAAAGGAAAAGATGGTGGAGACAATGAATAAAGAGAAACACGAGATTTCTTTACACATTTGACAGTGAAGCAACAATGAATAGTTGAAGCTTTATGAAAACTTACTACAACAATACAAAAGATGAATCCACATATCAAACAAAACCAAGTCCTAGATGCTAATAGGAGTATAGTACAAAGAGCATCCTCCTAGACCATTCATAGGCCTACACACCCTACCTTTCTCAAGAATGAACATGAAGATGAAGGGGAGGCAATATTTGTAGATCATCTTATGGTAGTGAATGTTGAATGCGAATCAGTGACACTAGAGGTTAGGGAACACTTGAGCTTTGATAGATTTCTAAATCAAAGGAGAGAGCATTACAAGACAAGGTGAGATTGAAGACCAAGAAACCAAAAGAAAGGTTTGAAGCATGCATCACACAAATTCACTTTACCTATGTTTGATTGTAATGGGATAGTTACAACTCAATCTTGGACTTGTAAGCTAGACACTTTCCAAAATCTTCAACCCATGATAGAGGAGAATGATTTTATGTCTTCTACTTCCAATAAGATGTGTAAAAAAAATATGGTGAATTTGATCGACATGAAAATTTGAATCAGCAAAATAGTATGACAACCTTAGGTGATGATTTGTCTACATCATCCTTATAAGAAGTTTCACATGAGGTTATGAAAGTGATCGTGATGTTGACATTCAAGATACTAGTACCTTGAATGGAGATTGCATAAACACTTTTGATTTTTATGAAATTGGTTATGAAATCTTGTATCCATAAGGGCCAAATGCTATCCTTGAGATGTCACTTGGTAGTACTCAAGAAAGGGGTATGAATGGAACAATGTATGCTACTAATTCATGAACTAATGAATCTAATTCTTCAAATCAGACCTTACAAAATGAGTTGAAGACTTAGTTGTTGACATGGATTCCTAGGATTGCAAGATAGAGGAACATATAGTTAAGTTATTTGTTGAAGGACATAGTAGTAGTACCTTAGATGTTGATGTGCACAGGGATGATAGCACACAACAAAATGCATCTAATTTAGACTCATTTTAGTCAGGGAGTTTATTTTGGAATGGGCAATTACAAAGACCTCATCATTTGATTGAGCCACTTCAGGTGGATGTGAAAGTTCATCGTCTACATAGTGGAGCAACCTCTAGTATTTTTATTACATATGTTAAAGGTAAATATTTACAATGGCATGATATCATTACTAATTTGTTTGAGTAAAATTGCATTATGCACCACCATTCTCCATATAATGAAAATGTTAACACTATGATAACATCCATTGATGGCAGCCTTTCACCTATTGGTAAACTAAAAGATATCAATTATACAAGAGTGAGTTTAACATACTTTGGCATTAAAGAGGTGAGGAAGTTTAAAGAAATTAATGATAAATGGTCGCAAAAAGCTAAAAATGCTAAGTTGTTGGCTCCCAATACAAGACAACATCTTCAAGAAAGGTCAATCTCCTCAACATAGCAAGGAAAAAGAGGATAGATAACATTAGAAGAATCTTATTTCAAATATGGAAATAATCTAAATATGTACTTGGATTCAATGACAACAATGAAGTTGATGAGTCTGATCAATTAAAGGATTTTCTACAAATTCTAAACATGAAGGAACAAGAACAATTTGAGGGTTCTTCATGTGCAGCTGAAGTTGCTCATAACTTGGAGACTTAGTTCAAGGTGAAGAAGGATGAGACTATTATAGCATTATCTCATCATGGCATGACGAAAAAACAAATTGAGGATCATATTTGGACAGTTCAAAAAAAATAAGATCCAAAGGCAAAACCAGTAGCACCCCTAGATAAAGAAACAATTAATGATTTGAGAAGAAAGAAGTTTTGTTTTTATTGCAAATGGGTGCATGATGCAAACCATGATTGTCAATTAAGGTGTAAGGGGAAGATTGACTATGTTATGTGGGCATAATATGAGAATTCTAAATTTGAAAATTTAGATTAGAAATTTGATTAAAAAGGGTCTGAGCTAGCAGGATCAGAACATGAGGAAGAAAGGGATGAAAGGGAAGAGTTAGTGTTAATTCATCTATAGGAAGTGCATCTCTCTAAAATATAGTGTGAGGGATCCTTTAGGATGCGTGGAGTTCTAATTGGGTAGAAGATCATTACCTTGCTTTATATAGGATACATGCATAGCTTCATTGATGCTTGGTTGGTTGAGAGATGCAAAATATAGACGGAAATCTTTGAGGGTATAAGAGTAAAGGTTACAAATGGCTATACTCTTAGGTGCGATAGGGAGATTTCAGTTCTACCCATACATTTGAATAGCTTTGATTTTAATGCAGATTTTAATGTGGTAAACATGGGAGATACTGATATGGTATTGTGGATGACATGGCTTCATGACATAGATTGTGTTTTGATGCCAATAGATGAGTAGCAGCAAAAACATGCTTCTTATCTAGACATACAATAGTTGAGGTAGTTTGTGTTAGTTTTTGTGTACACCAAATTGTGGAGGGATCATATTCCACATCTTGATATAGGTTTGGGTATTCTTGGCAAAGAGACCTTGCATATCAAGGAATTCAAGTGTGAGTTAGTTTCTAGAGAGTTTTTTTACTTAGGACACATCATTATTACATAGGGAGTATGCATGGATCTAGAAAAGGTCAAGACAATAATTGAGTGGCCTATACTTGAGAGTCTCACACAACTAAGAGCAATTTGGGCTCATGTGATTTTCACTATAGATCATTTAATGGATATTCACAACATGCAACACCACTTTTTGATCTAACCAAGAAGGGATATCTTAAGAAATACATTGCAAGGTAGAAAAAGGGATTGGTTAAGTGGATATGTCTTTGTGAGTGCTACTATAATACCACCTACAAACTTTCTATTTAGATGACACCATTTATGGTCTTGTATGGATATGAGGCACCTAACTTTCATTATTTTTTGATGAGTGATAGTAGAATGCCTAGTGTTGGAACTTTGTTGCAAGAAAATAAAGATATCATGAAGGCTCTTAAGGAGAATATTCGAAGAGCACAAAACTAGAAAATGTAATTTGTAGATCAGAAAAGAGTTGAAAGTTCATTCAAGGTAGGAGACATGGTGTACTTGGTGCTACATCCTTATAGATAGTCTACTAAGAGAAAATGGTGCAAGGAAGCTAAAGCCATGCTACTATGGACCCTTTAAAATCATTAGTTGTGTGGTTGAGGTAGCTTATGAGTTGAAGTTAGCAACTGATAGTAAGGTCCATAATTTTTTAATGTGTCATGCCTCAAGAAGGTGTTAGGACATCATGTAGTCATTTTCACAATTCTACAACCCTTAGATATGAGGGTAAGTTGATTTTGGCACTGAGGGCTATATTAGATTTTAGGGAGAAATAGTTGAGGAGACAAATTATCAAGGAATATTTGATCAAATAGAAGGACTTTCCAGTTGAGGATGCTACTAGGGAAGGTGAGGAAATTTTGTAGCATCCAAACTTGACATTGCTTGAGGAAAAGTAATTTCAGGGAGGGTGGATTGTAATGTTCCCATCTTTTTAGCATCTCGGTGCAGTTCTTAACCTTTACAATCTTCGAAGGCTAAGTGGAGAAATAAGGATAAATTGATTAAATTAATTTCTTTTAAAGTCATTAAATAAATTAAAATTAAAAGGTGACTTTATATTTAATTAATTTAATTAAAAGTGACTAAATTTAAATAAATTAATTAAAAGAATCTTCTAGAAGGAGGAATTAAATATAATTTTATTTCTTCTAGAAGGAGGTCCATCTATTGGACGAAAACAATAAACAGGGAGAGCAGCTTCATTGTTGAGAATCAAATATATTGCTTTCTACTCCTCCAAATAACTTGTGCAGCCAAGGGTTTATGTCATTGCTACATTGATCATTGGGAATGAACAATCCCATTGATTTACATAATTGAAGTGGTGAAATATGTTCCCAAGGAGAAACATCTAACACACAAAGCTATCAAAACAAAAACCCAAACATGATGTTCAACTTTGTTATGATTTGTTATCTGGATTTGATTGTGTGAACAACTTTTTACATCAATGTTTTAGATCACACTCTGTGATCCATCATCAAGATGCATACAAGAGAAGAGAAGGAGACATAAAAAACCTACATCCAACTCTCAAGGGCATAACCAACTTCCAAGACAACAAAAAACCTACAATAGTACAAGGACTTAATATTTCTAATTCATAACCAAGTCCAAATCCAATTAACATGCATACAAGATATCAATAGCAACATTGACCACAACAACAATCTCAAGTGGTGCAAGGATGTAATGTCCCTAACACACAATCCAATGCAAATCCACTTGACTTACACAAAATTTATCAAAAACAATTCCAACAACAATTTTAACAACAACAAGCCATGTTCACCAAACAACAAGAGAAACTAAAACAATAGTTGGAATACCAAAGATGCCTTGAGCAAAAAATTGCCTATCAATAACATGTTCTACAATAATAGCATACACTATGACAACCTCAATAGATACCTCTAGAACAATAGTCACACACATGGTCTCACATGCAACCAATAGAGGTATCTCAACAACAACCACATCAAATGGCACAACAACAACCATAACAAGTGATGCAGCAACAACATGTGGTACAACAATCACAGTCGATACCACAACAAGTACCCGTGCAAATACCACAAGAAGGACCCTTTTGTCTTCAAGGTACTAACATACCTCCACCACCTAGCGACACATCACTTGACTCTTCAGACACAAAAATTGTTGGAAATGATTGAAAAAAATCATTGATATAAGAATGATGGAATTGGTAAAGGATGTTTTCAATCATTGTTTTTTCATTGATGTCAAACTTTCTATCTACAAGGAATGAAAATTTCTTAAATGATCCAAGTATTATCACTTAGTTGATTGACAAAGAGGATTTAATCAATAAGATGTAACTAGAGCATCTAGAGAAAAGGTTGAAGTTATGTTGTTGTAATGAAGTATAAGGATCATCTAAGACATTGATGAAATAATGTATTGGTGACATACTCTAAGACACAAAGGATGGACACACTTAGATACATTAGAAGTGTAAGGTGTAACTAAGTCAATTTGCTAAGCTTAACTAAGTTCATCTATGCGTGCTGAGAAAGCTAGTTCAAGCCAAGGAAAATTCTTAGTTGGAGTTGAGCAAGTTCAAAATTCAGTGTGTGCCAAGTAACCTTTGATGGTCGAGAAAAAGTATTCAGGTGTTGAGTGAAAAAGTCTTCAAATGTCGAGTATTAGAAAAATGAAGTGGATGTTGAGCAAAATTATTTAGGTGCTAAGCATTGGTGAAAACACAGTTGATGTTGAGTAACATAGTATATGTTGAGCATCAGTATTTCAATAGTGCAAAGTTGCTACATTATTTGAAAATTCAAAGAATCGCCAAATTAGAAATGATAAGTTTGTTACATTGAATTTTGTGAACTAGTTGGGTGATAAGGATGATAAGCTGGTATTACAGAGTCTTATGCAAACCAATTTTAGGCGAATACAGATGGATTTATCTTAATGTTTCTAGAAGAAACAAATTGGAGGGAAAGTAATATCATTTTCTCTTCAAGTGAATTCAAGTTAAGAACAGGAAGAATTGAGTGGGAAAAGAACTACAAAACTTTTTTTTAAGGATTTATAGGTCAGAAATAAAATGATTATGATAGTGTGTGGTTGTGAAAAAGCCAAGAGAAGGCTAGTGTAAATCATCAAGGAAAGGACACAGTGATGAAGAATAGAGCACTAAGATTTTGATTTGATCAAGTGGCCACAATACGATGAATGCATTGGCATAACAAGCAGAAGACTCAAGGAGACAGATCTTGAAGGGTGAACAAGTTGTCTAAACTACAAGGAAGGAAAGCCAAGCAAGTTAGAAGAGCTGAAGTGTGATCTAAGATCTGCAAGGTTTGAGTTGCAAGTAGTATCAAGTCAAAGCTTTCTAATACTTTCTTACCATTGTATTAGATATTGAAATCCTATATTGATAGGTTAGCTTAACAACTAGGTGGTGAAACCTTTGAGAAGGTAATTGAAAGTCCCATGGAGTTTGGTGGGCCTAATAGCCTTTTGTAAATCCTTTAATAGGGTGACATTCCAAGTTGAATGTTCTTAAGTCCTCTAACAAGGCACACTCCTTATACGGTGTTGAAATCCTTTGACAGGGTCAGATTTAACAGTGCGTTGTAGCCTTTAACAAGGCATCACTTCAGAAGGGTGAGAAAAGAAGCTAGCATGTTACTAGTGGTTTTCCCAAATTGGCTTTCCACATAAATCTTTGTGTTATGTGTTGATTCTATGTGTTTCATTATTGCATATTGATTTATAGTAGCTTGCTAAGGTAAAGGTAAAGGCTTGGATGAATAGTACTATGTATGGGCCTACTACAAAATTGTTAAAAGTTTGAATTGGACATATTGGACCTTGAACAACTGATTCACCCCCCCTCTGAATTATTCTAAAGAATTCCAACAACTGGTATCAAAGCCCATTGTTGATTTGTTTCAAGGTACTAGCAGCATGAAGATCAAGATGTCCAAAAGAGAAGTTTCCAAGTTCAATAGAGACAACTTTGCTGCATGGAAAAGTTTGATGAAATTGCACCTTGGATCAATAGGTGACTATGCATAGACCTCAATCTTAGTTGATCATGTAGACCCTGTAGGACCCCTCACTGTAGATGATTTAAGAAAGAAGAAGGAGCACAATCAAGAAATGTTGGAGATTGCCTTAGCAATCAGCTATGCAATATGATGACATCAAAGGATGTGATACTACACACAAAATGTAGAAAACCATATCAACTATATATGGAGGACATGACAACATCTAGAGAGTCAAAAGAGAAAGCCTAAGAGGAAAATTTGATGATATGAAAATGAAAGAAGGAGAAAATGCTATTTAGTATGGTGCAAGAATGAAAGTAGTAAGTGCAATAATAAATTTGGGTAGATAGCTACAAGAAGAAATAGTTAGTAGAAAATACTTGAGAACTCTTCTCCCTATCTATGCTATAAGAGTTTCAGCCATCGAAGAACTAAGGTGTGTACAAGGAAACACATTGACATTTGAAGGAATAATTGGAAAACTCACTACATTTGAACTATCCAACTTTGACAACTACAAGCCAAACAACTTTGAATCTACCTTCAAAGCCAAAATGACAATAAAAGACACTGAGGAGGTGCAAACAAAGAAGAAGAATGGAAAAGGCAAACATGTATCCAGTGATAGTAGCACTGATGAAGATGATGTAGACCAATTGGAAGAAGCAAATTTAGAGGTAAGTTGCCTATCATTTATTTCAATTGTAATGAAGTTGGTCATATTGCAGCAAGATGCACACAAAAGAAGAATTACAAGGAAGGAAGTAAGTACAAAAACAAAAGAGAAGATAGTAACAAAGACTACAAAGACAAAGGCAAAAGAGGCTACATTGTTGAAGAAGATTTAGATGAGAATGATGATGAAGTAGTCTATGTGGCCATGAAGGATGAATCAAATGAAAATGAAGAAACAGCCCTAGTAACCTGCATGAATAAAAATGACAAATGGATCATAGACAGTGGATGCTCTTATCACATGACTGGAGATTAAAGTAAGTTCATTACCTTCATTCAATATGATGGAAATACTGTTAGATTTGGTAATAATGCACCATGTCTAATTAAAGGGAAAGGCAACATTAAGCTTACTAAAAATATAACATGTGATAATGCATACTATGTTGAAGGCCTAAATTATAATCTACTAAGTGTCTCACAATTACGCAACATAGGATGCAAGGTAGAATTTGAAAATAGAACTACCAAGATCTATGATTCTCATGGAAGTCTAATAGGAAAACATGATCAGACTAGGAGTAATTTGTTTTACCTAGATATGGAAGACACTTCTTGTCTTATAGTTTAGAGTGGTGATGTATGGTTATGGAAAAAGAGGCTATGTCATGTAAACTTTGACAATCTGATCAGCATCAACAAAATGAAGAAATTCAAAGGATTACCAAAGTTGAAAAAGCCTAACAACACAATGTGCAAACAATGTCAACTAGGGAAGATGACAAAGTCCAATTTCAAAAGCAAGGCCTATACTTCCAACAAAGTATTAGAATGAGTTCATACTGACTTGTGTGGTCCAATTGAAGTATAGAGCTACAAAGGTGACAAATACATAATGCTATTTGTGGATGAATGCTCAAGAATGATGATAGTTATGTTCCTGAAACAAAAATATGATGCATTCCAAATGTTCAAATGGTATTTGGCTAGAGTTGAGAAAGAGATAGGGAAGAGCCTAAAATTTCTAAGATCTGATAGAGGAGGTGAATTCACATAAAGAGAATTTGAAGAATTCTACAATGACAAAGGAATCAAAAGGTAGACATCAGCACCTAGGACTCCACCATAGAATGGTATAGCAGAAAGAAGGAATAGATCAGCAATTGACTGTGCTAGAACTTTGATGAAAGAAAAGAATATTGCACTCAAGTACTAGAGAGAAGTTGTAAGTACTGTAGTCTACACACTCAATAGAGTTAAAATTAAGAAAGGTACACATGCAACACCTTTTGAGCTATGATATGATCACTCACCTAATGTTAAACATTTCAAAATATTTGGATGTAAGTGCTATATACTTAAAGAGTCTAGGAATGGAAAGTTTGATGCAAAAAGTGATGAAGGCATATTTTTTGGTTATTCCACCAGAAGTAAAGCTTATAAGTGCTTAATTGTTAACACTAACAAAGTTGTAGAAAGCACAAATGTAAAATTTTATGAGCTTGCAGAAGTTCAAGATGTTGAATGTTCCAAGAAAATAGAGGAATACAAGTCCTTTATATAATTCTATGAAGGTATGCCTAATGAAGGTGAAACTACAAATCAAAATGCAAATCAGCAACAAACTTTAGTATCTGCCGAGTCACAGACAGTGAATTCCAACTTGCATTCATATGCCAAGTTGTAGAATATAGGAAATGCACATTTAGAATCTAAGAATAGCGCATATGAAGGAAATGAAGAATTACCTTATGAAGACATGCATGAGGATTTAGATGCTGAAAGGACCAACATGGAAACAAGACAAGAACCAAGACTAGGAGAGTATGTGAGAAGACATCATCTAGTAGAATAGATCATTGGAAACAAAGAAGCCAGACCAATGACAAGGAATAGACTTAGAAGTGAGACATGTCTGCTCAGCAAAGTGGAACCCAGAATAGTAAATGAAGCTCTATAAGATGATGACTGGTACAATGCAATGAAAGAAGAGATAGAGAAAATTGAGAAGAAAAAAACATGGACCTTAGTCCCAAGACCAATAGATAAGAATGTGACTGAAACCAAGTGGGTGTTCAGAAACAAACTAGATGAAAATGGTGAAATTACAAGGAACAAGGGAAGACTAGTTTGCAAAGGATATGCACAAGAAGAAGGACTAAACTATGAAGAAACTTTTTCCCTAGTTACAAGAATGGAAGGAGTAAGGACCTTACTTGCATATGTAGCCTATAAAGGTTTCAAAGTCTACCAAATGGATGTAAAGTCTACATTTCTAAATGGTATACTAGAAGAAGAAGTCTACATAGAGCAACCAAAAGGGTTTGCTGATGAAAATAACAAGAACAAAGTTTGCAAACTACACAAAGCTCTATATGGGTTGAAGCAAGCTCCTAGAGCTTGGTATGAGAGACTTCATAAATACCTGGTGCAAATAGGCTTTGAAAGAACTAATGATAATAGTAACATCTATATCAAATCAGAAGAAGGTAAAGAAATTCTTATATCAAAAATCTTTTTGGATGACATAATCTTTGTGGGAAAGGAAGTACTAGCAAAGATTTTGTTGACAAGATGAAACATGAATTTGAGATGTCAATGTTTGGAGAGATAAAGCTCTTTGTTGGATTGCAAGTACATCAAATAAAACATGGTATATTTGTAACCCAATCAAAGTATATCAAAGAGATACTCAAGACATTTGGTCTACAAGATTCCAAACTTGTCAGCACACAAATGGCAACTGGACACAAGCTATCCAAGAATGATGAATCAACTAAAGTCAACCAGACAATGTATAGATCCATGATTGGAAAGTTACAATATGTTGTACATAGCAGACTAGATATAGCATTAGCAGTTAGAATAGTGGCAAGATTCTTTGCTAATCCTAGAGAAAATCATCTCATGGCAGTGAAAAGGATAATGAGATATCTCAAAGGAATAGATGATTTTATTTTATACTACAAGAGGAGTGACAAGTTTGAGCTAAATGCCTACACTAATGCAAATTGGGGAGGTAACATTGATGACAAGAAAAGCACTAGTGGAGGTACACTCTTCTTAGGAAAAAGACTAGTTACTTGGACTAGTAAGAAACAAACATGTACATCACAATCCATGGAAAAAGAAAAATATGTAGTAGTAGCAATCAATTGCACAAACATTGTATGGCTTAAGCATCTATTGAAGGGAATGAAAGAAGAGATTACCAAGCCAGTGATATCGTATTGTGATAACACAAGTGCTATAAACATATCTAAGAATCTAGTAATGCATGAAAAAACCAAGCATATTGAAATCAAGTATCACTATGTTAGAGAGTTGGTAGAAGATAAGCAAGTGAAGATGGAATACATTCACACAAAGGAACAAATTGCAGATATCTTCACTAAACCATTACCTAAAGATGCTTATGAGTATCTTAGAGATAAGTTAGGGGTAAAGCCCCTAACCTAAGAAGTTCAAAGCAATAGAGAAGTTACACTACATCAAAAGGAGTTGATCATTGAAATATTAGAAGAATGATGCAGAGGATGATAATAGGTACAGAAATTCTAGATCAGTCACAAGCATGGTGATAGAGGGAGAAAAACTGGAGATGCAAAGTTTACACCAAGCATATTCAAGATCCTACATCTTTGGCATTTATGTCAAAGAAGGAGATTTATGAGAAACTGATCAATAAAAAATTAGAGGGAGAAATGAGAAATTTATCAACACACAACTATAAAGGATTAGACATTCAAAGAAAGGAAATAGCAGTAAAGAGGGAGAAGTGGAACAAAGGACTCAGTTTGTATAAGCAAATGAGGGAGATATGGAATGGATATTTAATGACAACAAGTTTTCTATTTGCCACATAAGTTTGGTGGTAACTAAGTTGATCAACTCAATCAATTGATCAATTTGGCTTTCCATCAATGCCAAAGAGGGGGATTGTTGGAAATCACTGAAAAAGATCATTGATAAAAGAATGATGGAATTGGTAAAGGATTTTTTCAATCATTTTTTGTCATTTATGTCAAACTTTATATCTACAAGGAATAAAAATTTCTTAAATAATTCAAGTACTATCACTTAGTTGATTGACAAAGAGGAGATAATCAATAAGATTTAACTAGAGCATCTAGAGAAACGGTTGAAGTTATGTTGTTGTAATGAAGTATAAGGATCAGCTAAGACATTGATGAAATAATGAGATAGAGGATGGACACACTTAGATACATTAGAAGTGTAAGGTGTAACTAAGTCAATTTTCTAAGCTTAACTAAGTTCATCTATTAGTGTCGAGCAAGCTAGTTCAAGGCAAGAAAAATTCTTAGTTGGAGTCAAGCAAGTTTAGAATTTAGTGTGTGTTGAGTAACCTTTGGGTGCCAAGCAAGAGTCATCAAGTGCTGAGTGAAAAAGTCTTCAAGTGTCAAGCATCAAAAAAATGTAGTGGATGCCAAGAAAAAATGTTCAAGTCTCGAGCATCAATGAAAACACAGTTGATGCTGAGTAATGTAGTATGTGTTGAGCATCAATATTTCAATAGTGCGAAGTTGCTACATTATTTGAAAATTCAAAGAATCACTAGATTAGAAATGATAAGTTTGTTATATTTAATTTTGTGAACTAGTTGGGTAATAAGGATGATGAGCTGGTGTCACAAAGTCTTATGCAAACCAATTTTAGGCAAATATAGATGGATTTACCTTAATGTTTCTAGAAGAAGAAAATTGGAAGGAAAGTAATATCATTTTCTCTTCAAGAAAATTCAAGTTAAGGATGGGAAGAATTGAGCAGGAAAAGAACTACAAAACTTCTTTTTAAGGAGTTACATGTCAAAAATCAAATGATTATGATAATGTGTGGTTGTGAAGAAGCCAACAGAAGGCTACTGTAAAGCGTCAAGGAAAGGACACAGTGAGGAAGAGCAAAGCACTAAGATTCTGATTTGATCAAGTGACCATAGTGTGATGAATGCATTGGCATAACAAGCAGAAGACTCAAGGAGATAGATCTTGAAGGGTGAACAAGTTGTCTAACCTACAAGGAAGGAAAGAAAAGCAAGTTATAAGAGCTGAAGTGTGATATGAGATCTGCAAGGTTTGAGTTGCAAGTAGTATCAGGTCAAAGCTTTCTAATACTTTCTTACCATTGTATTAGATATTGAAATCCTATATTAATAGGTTAGCTTAACAGCTAGGTGGTGAAACCTTTGAGAAGGTAATTGAAAGCCCCATAATCCTTTAACAGGGTGACATTCCAAGTTGAATGTTCTTAAGTCCTCTAACAAGGCTCACTCCTTATAGGATGTTGAAATCCTTTGACAGGGTCACATTTAATAGTGTGTTCTAGCCTTTAACAGGGTAGGCCTTTAATAGGGCATCACTTTAGAAGTGTGAGAAAAGAACATAGCATGTTACTGGTAGTTTTCCCAAATTGGGTTTCCACATAAATCTTTGTGTTATGTGTTGATTCTATGTGTTTCATTATTGCGCATTGATTTATAGTAGCTTGCTAAGGTAAAGGTAAAGGCTTGGATGAATAGTAGTATGTATGAGCCTATTGTAGAATTGTTAAAAATTTGACTTGGATATATTGGACCTTGAATAATAGATTCACCCCCCCTCTTAGTTATTCTAAAGAATTCCAATTTTTTTTTTAGAACCAAGCAGATATAGTTCTCACCATAACAAACAATCTACTCATATACACAAAGGACTTGAAGAGAATACTATCATGCAAAACCCTGAGAATTACTATAACAATTCAAACAACTTTGCAAACAAGTTGAGGCATTGGGAGTCCAGAAGAAATGGGCCCTATATACACAATGGAACTTATATCCCAATCCATTTCATAAAATTTTGTATCTGCCTCCATTCCCAGAACACTTTGAGACTCCAAGATTTGAAAAATACCAAGGAAAAGGCAATCTTGTTGATCACATAAGGGAATTTTGTGTCTCTCATACCAAACTCAGTGATGAGCCCACCTATCTCATGAGACTATCCCTCATTCTCTAGGTGGACCCCAACTTGAATGGCACTCCAAACTTCTTGATACCATAAAATCTTGGTCGAAACTAGCAAAAAAATTCATCTCACTTTGCCTTCAACATTACGAATGAGGTGACACTCTTTGATTTGTGCTCAACTAAAAAAATATAGGAGAACCATTTATCACATTCTTCTTATGCTAGAGAAACTTAGTCAATCAATGCTCACCAAACATTCTTGAAGAACAACAAGTTAATGTATGCATTGGAAACCAAGTCCTTGACTTAATGTACAAGCTCAAGATCAAAGGTCCAAGCACCATTTCCAAATTAATGAAGAAGGGGTCTAGTATTGAACACACCCTCATCTGTAAGGGAATCCTTAAAAATCCAAGGAAAACTCAAACACCAACTCATCAAATGAAAAGGCAAAAAAAATCTCAAAAAACAAGAATGTAACCAATGATGGCATTGTAGATGCACAAACAATCAATGCAACACAACCTCAACTAAATCTAAAAAGTGAAAACCCTATAAATTCACAAACTCCCAATCAAACACCACCTCAAAAATAAAAAATTGAAACTTCCATTCAGGATAGACCTCAGAGACATCCTAGAACCAAAGATAGAACATTTACACCCTTGGGGATACCTCTTGAGACTGCACTACAACAATTACTCAGTAATAACTTCTTACAGTTACCCCCAATCAAAGACAAACCATTAACTAAAATAGAATGAAAGTTCTTTAATTACCACCACACCAAAGGATATAAGATCTCATCATGTTTCTAGCTAAATCATGCAATACAAGACCTTATTGATGATGGTATAATTACTATTCATCCTTTACTACTAGCATCAAACTCTGATCACACTATCTTTAAAGATCCTTTAGTTAATCATGACAAAGAAAAGGCCTCTAGTTTAAACTCAAATTCCTAGGCTAATGTAAACTACACATGCATGGTATATGACTATACCACAAATTTCTTCAATGAGTTTGACTTCCACATATCTACATTCACCTTGAAGTCTGAAGACCATTGTTGTGTTGTCACTATGCATCATACCAAGATCATCCTACTTGGAGCTCCTTCTAGACATTGATAACATTGATGTTGCCCAGTTCTAGGCCATGGTGTGAAACCTATCTACATCACAACATATCACCTTCTCCCCTTAGGATATTCCTAAGGATAGACCCAACCACAATGACCCCCTTCATCTCAAATTCTTTATACACAAAGCCAAGGTCAAACGTGTCTTGATAGATGGTAGAGTAAGACTAAACATTTTTAACCTTAAAGTTGTCAAGGATCTAGGTTACTCTGAAGAAGATGCAGATCCCTCTTGTAGAATCACAATAAATGCCTACAATGATGGTGAACGCTTCTCCAAGGGTGTCATCATATTACCTATCAAAGTTGGTCTAACTACTGAGGATACATTCGTTCAGGTCCTAGATATCAAAATGAATTGCAACATGATACTAGGATGCCCTTGGATCCATACTATGAAAGAATTTCCATCTAAATATCATCAATATCTGAAGTTTGCCTCTAATAATGTGGAGGTTACCATCCCTAGTGATCAAGATCCTTTCCAATCTTGTGCTAATCTGAAAGATGCCACTACATACTAAGTCTCGACAAACAATGAATCAAAACCCACATATTCCTATAAAAATGTGGATGTTGATATACTCCTTAGTAAGGAAAAGGAAAAGATGAAGATTGAAGATAAAGGATGTGGAGAATACTTTATGTCTCAAGTATCCCACATTAAGGAGTCACTAGTTTCTTCCCAATCTTATGGTAAATCACAACTATTACAAGCACAACATTCTAAGATCAATACACAAAATGCCACCTCTATCAATTTTCTTAGTGTTGGTGGCTTACATAAAGACCATGTCTATGAGAATACATCTATCTATATTGAGAAAGAAAATGTAGAATAGGAACCCACTTTGATATCTCCTAAAAAGTATGCACCTAGGTTTACTATCACGCAAAAACAAGGCTATGATGGACATAGTGGTCTTCGATCTCAAAAACAAGGAATGCTTGAACCTATCACTACAAAACAATGACCTCCAAGTTTGAGGCTTGGATTCAAACCATTGTGAATAGGTCCTCCTAGTACTAAGGTATCTATGTGTAAGACTATGCATGTTTCGAATGATGAAAAGGTCTGTAATCCCTATGCACTTAACCATATCTTTGTTGACCCTAATAATATAATTGATTTGGATATCCATATATATCTCTTCAACTAGAGTCCATTCTACACTAATGGTGACATCCCCTCAAGTTATCTTGAACTATTGGATTGGGAGTGGCGTAGACCAATGATTTTTGATTGATTTGACAATGATGATGCGCATGTAATAGGCTTTGACATCTATGAAGGCATTATTATTGAAAATCATATAGAAGTAATTTCTCTAATGTGACACATTGGCATATTTTGGGGAGCCAACTCCATTTTCTAGCTACAAGATTAAAAATAAAGAAAATAATGATAAAAGTAAATCTCTTGGTGAAACCAAAAGGTGCCATTAGACCATGAAAAATCAAAAGCTAAGCAACTTCCAAAGATACAAGATGAACAAGTTGATGCCATGAATATCAATGTTCTATTGCTCAACATGCCAATAAGGATTTTTGAGCTCTCTCGATTAGCCTTCATGTGGGATGTCATTGGTCTCAATCCTCCTAGTTCTTCCTTATATCCAACTACTTATACCCAAATCCTACTACTTAACTTATCCAACACCCAAAATCAAGCCGCTACCTAGCAAGCCTTGGGGCAAGTCATCATTAGTGACATCTTATATCAAGAATACTTTAACCCAATTATCCTCATATGCCTTGATTCGTGAGAAGAAAACACTATCTTACATAAGGTACACAATGGAATATCTCAAGGCCTTTCTAGTGGTTTGATTTTAGCTATGGACTTTGAACAAATCCTACGTAGTTATGGTCAGTTGTGGGTCTAGATATTGTCAACTAGCAGCACCAACACCAAATTTCCTCTTAGCATTTCTCAGCAACATTTATGATTCTGTCTAAAATTCCTAAAAAATATTTTTTTTAAATGGAAAAACGTCCTAAAAAGTAATCAAAAAATGGTAGAAAGTACTAAAAAACAAAGTTTTAAAAAAAGTCATGAAAAAAAGGATGCCTTGATGAAAACCTAGCAAATGGGTGTCTTGGCACAAAAATTTGAGTCAAGAGAAAAATTTAATCCAAAAGTGAAAACCTAGCAAACAGGCACTTTGGGCAAGTAACATGGTGAAAACCTAACAAACAGGTGCCATGTGTAATTAGTTGTTGCTCCCCCATCTATCAGGATTCCATCTAATTTTTATCCCTTCTATCATTCCTTGATCAAATCCTTCATATTGCAAGACATTCCTCATCCTTGACCATGGCCCATGAACTAGTTAATATCCCTTGTTATCTTACTCAAGTGTTAGTAATCTCTACATACTCTATCTTTGGCCTTTGTACATAGTTTGCATCTTGTCTGGAGGCATATTACCTACATAGTGCATGAGTTTGAACTTGAACTAGGGGAGTGCCCCTAAGCACATCTTATCCCTTGAACTTATTGCATATCAATTTGGAGATAACACTTGGAATCATTTATCATCCTTAAAAAATCCTAAAAATTCAAGAATGATCCTAAAGAAATTCTAAAAATTCAAAATTGATCCTAAAAAATTCAAAAAAAAAAAATCAAATACAATCCTAAACAAACTCATAAACATCATAAAATGTCAAAGAGATCAAATTTCCACATTCCATTAAAATTGTTAGTATTGTTTCTAGATTAGATTGTGTTGAAAATTTTTTACCATCAATGTTTGAATCACTTTTTTTTGTAGCTCTTTCTCTCTCATCCTAATGATGAATCACATAGTGCAATTCGAAACGTTGATGGTAAAAAAGTTCAACACAATCTAATCTAGAAGCAATACTAATGATCATAAAATGTCATAAACAAATCACTCAAAATCATAAAATGTCCTATACAAATTGATAAAAATCATATAATGTCCTAAAAAAAAACTCTAAATCATCAAAATGTCCTGAAATAAACCCTAAAAATCAAAAAATGACCTAAAGAAACTAGTTACACAAAAACATGAAATTTCCTCAAAAACCCTAAAAATCATAAAACCCATCAAAAAATTGTAATAAACCTTATAAATAGTCATTATGGATAACCACCCCCTTTTTCTTAAACACATGCATTTTCATAGATTGACACTCAAAGCACTACACTTCAATGACAAATCACACTATTAGAGCAATGTGAACCAACAACCATTCCAACATGTCATCGTGAACTTATCAACTTGAACCAACAATCAGACCTATCACATTGTCAATAGTATCTACAAACATAAAACACTAAAAGGAAAGTAATAATGGACAAGAATAGATATTGGCTCATGTTGTTTAGTGAGTTATTTATTTTTTCTTTATTTTTCTTCATCATGTTCCTATGCCACTCAATGATATATTCTAATCTATGAGATTGGTCGGGATGGTTCATGGTCATCTTTTATTTTTTTGTTTGTTAAACATATAACTTTGAGAGTTTGGGGCATGTATATATTCCTTAGGAAGGACAAGGTCATTTTCTATCTACATTGTGCTTTTTTACACAGAAGGTTTGCATTTTCACTTTGGCCCTTTATGCCATGATGAATTGCATTCCATCTACCATATCAAAATAAAGCTCCAATAACATATAGTGCACTTTGTGAAAAAAAAAGTCTCCACCTCATACTAACTAGTCCTCACCACATCTCCTCAATCTTCTATCATTCATCTTTTCATCCACCACCATTATCATGTATTCCAATACAACAAAAAATCTTCTTCTTCATGCATTCTTGCATTCTCGCATCAACCTACATTGTTTGTCAACCTTTTATGGCTTTCCACTAAGTCTAGCCTTGGTTTGCCCCAAATTTGACCACATTTGACCATTATGACTGATTTTGTCAATGTTTTACCTCTTTCTATCATTTTGGGCTTGCACACAAAATTTAAGGACATTTTGGGTCTAGTTGGGTTGATTTTACCCCCTAGAGCATTCTTGGGTGTAGTCTGAACTTTCAGAGTCTAGTTGGGCTTCCCAAGTGTGCCCAGGGTGCACTTGGTACTATCATAGTGCACATGGCATGACCAAGTGAGACCTAGGTGCATTTGGGTGCATTTTAGGTGCACTTGGGATAGTTAGATGTTGAGAATTGCTCCTAGAATCCCTATCTTGCACTTTGGAGCCCATAACTTTTGCGTTTCAACTCTGATTTACAATCTGTTAGTTGTGCTAGATGTTTATCTTTTTTGTGAACAAATTGATCTATCATTTTCATTATTTGGCCACTTTATTGAGTGGTAACCCATGAAACTACTGTTGACCCCTGATTGGCCCTCCTTTGCAATTTGGACCTCATAACTTTAACATCTTAGCTTCAATTTATGATCTGTCAATTCCTATGGCTTTGTCCTCTCTTTGTCAATAATTTGACCTATTATATGCATGTCTTAGTCAATTTATTAAGGGGGCACCCATACATATATCATCCCTATTGGGGCATGTTTTCATGGATTTCTCCTTAGTTATTGTTAATGTTTGGTAGCTTCTATCAGATAGCTCTATGGTTATTCATATATATTATTAATTTTACATAAACTAATTATTTGATAATTTAATAGACATGTCTATTCAATAACTCATTCTCGATTTAAATATGAGGGATGCTGCATATGGAAAACATATACCTTGAATAGGCAATGCTATTACATTTGCTGCTAGATCTGAGAAACATCAACATGGTATCAGAGCCATCTGCATATGTAAAACTTTGAAGATTCTTATGTTGGGTCATAGAGTTTTAAATAAAAATAATGTTTTGAGTGTGAAAATTCTTTGTAAAATTTTAAAGGGTTCAGATATTAGACCTCGAGGAAATAAGTTACAAAGATAAGGGATCCTAATTGTGAGGACCAACTCTAGCTCAACACCTTCACTACAATTGAGGAAGTTTCCTATGCATATGTCTAGGTTGATAAGATGCATTATGTTGCTTCCATTAGGATTAATTTTTTTGACTCCATGGACTACTATTAGCACAAAATTATATTCCCATGGGAGCATAGTGTTAAAGAGGAATGGGTTCCTAATAGACTCGACTCGACTATATTGCCTTTATCGAAAGGAAAAAGCCATGGAATAGACTCGGCTCAGCATTCTCTAATGTGGTGATATACATTTATTTAGTATTAGCCTATAGATTCCACTAGAAAAGAGGGAGGAAAACATAATTTGCAGAGGTTATAAACTTTACACAATAGCCCAAATGATGTGCAATATATACCTTGATAATAACATTAGCCACCACTTGTGATATAGTTGGTATAAAAATATAAGACTATGAGTGATACTTTGGAATCAACCCTCTAATATATGGAAAGGAAAATCAAATGTAAGACATATTCCTACATGGAACCTGTGAGGGTGAATGACCCACCTAGGTAACTTTTCAACATTGACCAAGTCAACACCCATACATTGAGAGGATAGTTTTATGTGCTATCGTACATATTTGTGACAGACCCAACTCTTGTAGTAGACTAAGATTCATTTAGATGGACATGGAAGGAAAATTGAACAAGAAATCAAAAAAAATTTACTTGCCTTAGCATAAATAATTTGTTGAGTTTTAGTGTTTATGAGAAATCACACATTCATGGCTTTCAATTTTTTGTTCACCATTTAATTAAATCCCAACAAATAGAAACTTGACAAAGATGACAATGAGCGAGAAACTTTAGCAGAATGTGTTGCCTTAAATAGTTACAGTAAATTGATGTTGATAAAGGTAAGTTTGACACCCTATAACTCTTTTTTTGGTTATTTGAGTCATGGATATTATGAGTTTAAAATGTGTGATTATAATATCAAATGTTAGATATATTTTAATAATTTTTGATATCTAAAATGTAGTATATGGGGACCAATATTTCCTTTGAAGAGGGAAATAACTATTTTCAAATATTAAGATAATTTATAATATTGTTATGAAAGATAATCTTGAGTCTAATGATTATCTTCTAACATGATTATATTTTGTTCTCTCGTAAGGAGTCTAATATAGTAATTAATATTGGTATATTGAGAAAGCATCAAGGGCATATATTTATTGATGATAAAATAATAAATAGGAGACAAATTAAAATATTGAATATATATGTATGTGTATGTGTGTATATATATTATTATATCTTTATGCAAACTATTTATTATTGTAGTCTCTAATTCATTTTATTTTTAGAAGAGTTATGTGCCTTGATCTTTTTCGCTGAGAATGTTAAATACAGGAAAAAGAGGGAGATTGAGAGTCAAAGGGAGGTTGATATTTTAGGCAAGCTTGAAAGAGAGGGAGCATATAGATGATATGATTTGGTCAACCTTCAATGATCTTGATTATATTGATTTAGAGGGAGTAAACCATGCTGAGATGGTTTCTATAATGATCTACAAGTTGTCACAGTCAAGAGGATTGTGACCATTAAACTTTTATATGGGTCTATCCCCTATGTATATCATGAGGAAGTGACGAATTCCAAATGATCATCACTTGTATTTGAAGAAGTTGTTGTAAGGTGATGATCTAACAATAAACTTGTATTATGAGATTAAATAAATTGAGTAAATGGTGAATGTCTTGTAGCTCAACATTCTGGGAGGCCATTACTCTTAGAGTACTTGGTGAATATCATTGATATTCTAGGAGGCCAATACTCTAGATATCAAATGTGATATCTAAACCTTTTGAGTAAGTGGTGAATATCATTAATATTCTAGGAGGCCAATACTCTTGATATCAAATGTGATATCTAAACGTTTTGAGTAAGTGGTGAATATCATTAATATTCTAGGAGGTCAATACTCTTCATATCAAATGTGATACCTAAACCTTGTTTTGAGTACTTAATGAATATTCGATGTTGATATTTTGGAAGATCAAGACTCTTGATATCAAATGTGATATCTAAACTTTGTTTTGAGTAATTGATGAATATTATATGTTGATATTTGAGAGATCAATACTCTTGATATTGTATACGATATTAAATTGTGGAAAAATTCTATGATATTTTTATATTACCAATGGTGTAATATTTGTTTTATGTTTATCCACCCTTGCTAAGAGGGAGTGTTAATGTTTGGTAGCTTATGTTGGATAACTCTATGGTTATTCATATATATATATATATATATATATATATATATATATATATATATATCAATTATTAAGTTTATATAAACTAATTATTTGATAATTGAATAGACATGTCTATTCAATAACTTATACTCAATATAAATATGAGAGGATGTTGCATATGGAAAACTTATACGTTGAACAAGCAATGCTATTACATTTGCATCAAATCTGAGAAACATCAATAGTTATTCTTTGACACAACACTCTAACTCACATTGTATCAAAGAGGGGCAAAATGTAGATGCTCAAAAATAGTTTGCATCTATGATTTAATCACATTTTCATACTATCTCATCCCATTTTCTCATTGCACTAATTTTGATCTTTTGGTTACCTTCACTATATCTCAAAAAAAAATTTCATCGTTCGTATCCTCTTTCACATCAATTCTAGATCATTTCAGAATTATTTTAACATCATCAAAATCTTATCAAATCAACCTAAAATCACCCCAAATCTACCTAGAATCAACCCAAATCTACCCAGAATCTCCTAAAACTAGTCTTAATCAACCTAGAACATGTCAAACATCCAAAATCTATCATCTTTTGTCCAACCCTAGGCATTTTCATGGCTCTCAGTGCCTTGGAAATATATCAATCTATCAAACCTATCAATCTAACCTTAGTATTGTCATGGCTCTCAATGTTGGGTCAAACTATCATTCACCTCATCCGATCTTCGACATTATCAAGTCTCTTAGTGTCAGATCAATCATGGTATCATCAAATCAATTTAATAACATTAAAAATTTCCATAGATTTTATTAAGATCAACACTATCAATCAATCTCAATCCTATAACATTTCAATATCAGTTAAATATTATGTGTCCTTAACTCATGTCATGTGTCCTTGGCATGTCACAATTTTAACCAATCAATCAGTTGGATCATGGCTTTGATCTATCCATCATCATCCTAAGTGATCTACACAATCACCTTATTTTCATCAAAGGATATTGTTGCACTTATTTAATCAAATTAGTCAATCATCTACTAATTTTCTCTATAGGATTAAATAACCCATAATTTAATCCTGTCACTTCATTATTTATTCTTCCTAACTAGAATCCTCAATTAATTAATTTTATTAATTAATTAATTCATCATTCACAAAACCATGGAAATTCACAATTTCTTGATTCATATTCTCTACCATTAATTCCATTTTTACTAATTTTTATTTGTGTGGATATATGGATTTTTAATTCAAACATTCTGCATAATATTGACATAATCTTGAGATCATTGTGACACATGGACAAGACACATCATAGATTCTTCATTTACACTTGGCTATAGAATTTTCATAATTCATATATTCTTATTCCTTATGCATGACTATATTTGGCTTCCATTGTCATAGATTCTTGGCTTTGAGTGGGTTTGAGGTGTCACATGACATGTCATAGATCCTCTTCCCTTTATAGCCATATTTGACTTCCAAGTGTCATACAACCCTACATTTGGCATCTTGTGTCATATGTGTCATGGATTATCAAAGGAATCTCTTGCAAAGTCACATATCCAAGCTAACAAGTCCAATGCTCTCATCTTGCATGTTGATTATAAATTGAGAATTCTTCCCCTCATTTTTGGTCCTAAGCCTTGAGGTTTAAATTTCTTAGTCTCTTTATGCTTCAAATCACTTCTTATAGTACTCTCATATCACTATCATTATCATAGACTTTTGCTTCCTAGTTGTGTGCATTATAGGCAATTTGAGCTGTATCATATGGAGAAAGAAGAAGGACATGGGAGATACAAACTAAAGAGGGGGTTTTTAACTTTGTCTTACTTTCTTTTTTTATTTGGCTTTTATTGTAGACTAGAGGGTATCAATGTAAGCTTATTGAGTTTTTGATTTGCTCATAGTATGTTAGATATTAGCCCATTTCCTGGTCCTACAAGGGTTAGGTAATTTTGACCATAAAAATTAAAGAATTTCAATAAAAAAAATTAAAATTTTAGTGGGGCCACACTTTGCACTATGTTATGTTTTTTTTGAAAAAAATAGTACCACTTTCTATGGCTCCCATTTTCTTAGGACCTAAAACTAAAACATTTTGAGAAAAAAAAAATTACTAGTTTAGAAATTAGATTCAAATGACTACTACTTTTTTTTTTGTCATATCTTAAAATTTTGAGTGTAACTATCTTCAAATTCTTGTTGAGGTTCAGCAATTATTGATTTCAAGGGAGAAAAAAAAAAAGTGGCCATTTATACCCCCCTTTTGCTACCATAACTTGGTACACTTTCCCATAGAGAAAGAAAGCATTAAGTCCACAAAGGAAAGTAATTGGACAAGAGCATCAACTATCAAAAATCTCAAAAACCTCTTCTTTAGGGAAATCCTTACCTGGATCTATAGCAATGAGAATTCTGGCATCAAAGTGAGGAAGAAGAGAAGATGACTTATTAGATCTAATAACCTTGCCAAGGGGTTCGAGTTTTGGATGGTTAAGGTTCCACAAAATTGGAGGAAAATTTCTTACAGAGATCTATTGAGGAGTGGAGAGGTTAGGACCTTAGCAATGACAACCTCTAGAAACTAAGGAATGGCCCTAAAAGTAGAGAAACCAATTCTCCAAAATAGTTTTTTCACAATAAATTTGTGGACATTAGGGTCATCAAGAAACATCAGGAAAAGCCCTTTCTGAATCATACGAAGGTAAGAAAATTGAAAAGGTAGCTTTTTAATCCAATTATTGTGGAGTGAATCATTAAGGCAAGCTCTTGAAGGAAGCTTATCAAGGTCTTGTGCGACTAGGAAAATGGAAGTGTTGTGTAGTTTAAAAATATCATCTTCAATGGTAGATTGTGTCTGAGAATTAGAAATAAGGATACAAGAAGTAGAAGATGAGTTCTTACATGTATCTCCCTATTTTTGTCACCATTGTCATCACCTTTCATCTCATGCTTGAACTTGGCTCCATCAGGGATAGTTGGTTCATTCCTCAAAACATGCATAAAGGATTTGTTCATAGAACTAGTGTCTGCAACTATTTTCACCAATGGAGTAGTAATGGTTTTTGTAGAAGCAAACGATCAAGTGAAACCTCGAGACTTGGAGGTCATTATAATAAAACCTCTACCACCCTTGCATTAAAGGCCACAGGGTGGTCATACACTTGGAGGGTGATGTACCACCATGTTGTAGAGCACTCGAGGAAAGTATTTTAATATTATATATATCTTTTATATATATATTTTCTTATTGATTTTTCTTTAAAACCTGATGGATGATTTTTTCTCCTTTTCATATAAAAATTCAGATGAATGATTTTTTTCCCAGTTTTCTTTTTCCTAATTTATTGAAAATAATCTATGGTTTAAATAACCAGACCTCAAGGTATTTTCATAAGGAAACAATATTTTTTTTAGATCCATTTAAAATAATGATTTTTCTAGAATTTCCTCATACAATAAAATCTCAAACTAATTTCTTCAAAATTTACAAACTAAATTACATAAATGAAAACCTGCAATCAAGTCTAGATTTTCAAACTTTGATAAGAGCTTTAGGGGGGCTAGAGTCCCTACCTTTTGTTGAAGATGGAAGATAGATTAATGTTCATGATTTGATTTCATGCTCCTTGACAATAATAATGTCATATAAGAAAAAAAAAATTAATTTAAATTAATGCTTGTGTAAAACTAAAATAGTAAGATAAGCTAAATATTGTAAAACAATGTAAAATAATAATATTGAGAAAAAAGGCAAAAAAATACACATTGTCAATATTTCAAATAGTTTGTTATTTTTTATTTTTTATTGAAGAAGAAATGGTACCAACTTTTAGTGATGATTTGGAACCCAAATAAATCATATTTATTATAATTATTATGTTCAATTAATATAAATTCAAATGAATCTAAATTTTATAGGCTCAAATTCCAACAAAAGAGTAGACTTCTGTGTAGAGCAAGCTAGTTGCTTTATTGGATGAGTTCATGGAGGCCCTAATATTTATTTTATATAGATACTCTAATACTTATATCTAAAACAATTAAACTAATAACAAAAATAATTTTCTATAAATTTTTCATCACTTACTTCACCCATTAATTTTATGATGGCTATTCATTCTTGAAATAACTTTTTTTCTGCCTGAATAACCAGCTCATGAAACAACGGTTGGAAATATAGATGGAGTAACTAAGAGGGGGGGTGAATTAATTACCATAAAAATAAATCCACAGATCCCTTAGATGTCAAATAAATCTATTTACTATTGTCACTCGGTAAACATTCATAAAAATGTTGTAACTCAGTAGATGCAATGAATGTTAACTTTAACAGATCTTAAACATGCATAGAAATAACTTGCAACCATAAAAGAAATATCATGAACACATGAGACACCATATTTAACGTGGAAACCCACTATGGGAAAAACTACCAGTGTAACTAGCTACTAATTTTCACTCTTCTAAAGTGAGCCTTGTTAGGAGCCAACCCTATTAAAGGTTACAAAACACACTATTAGGTGTGACCCTATTAGGAGTGGCCTTGTTAGAGGTCTTTAGAACAAGTCAATATAACTATCACCTTGTTAGAGGATTTACAAAATGGTTGTTAGACCAACTCTATTAAGAGATTTTGGAATCACTACTACAATTATTAGAAAGTAATAATGAAATGACCTGAATGAGATGCAACTGAAATTGTTGATTACGAATCTTTGTTCTACTCCACTAGATCCTTCTGGATTGAATATAGCTTTGCTACTCCTCAAGGATATCTGACCATCCTTCGAAATTCTCTCTCACAAAAAATCAATCCACTTGCATGCTCACTCATTCATTCATTCACTTTCACATTTACTCTCACACATAGAATTCTCAATTTGACCTTTCATATGTACCATTCAGATTATCAAGTAGGCTCATTCACAAGTTAAAATCACCAATAATCATTACCACAGTCAACTGGAAATAATACTTAAAACAGTTGAGCTTTAATTCACAAATTAACAAATTCCTTCATTGGCTGACCCTACTCGGTAAACACTATTTTAGAAATGATTTCCTGTGTTAACCATCAGAAGCTTGGTTAACACCGCAAACCCTATAAAATCCTTTGGTGACCGAGTGAACTCAATAAACACTAACTTCCTTTGTTAACCTTGAGAGCTCAATTAACACTGACTTTTGCCACATTTCCCTTTGATGCCCAAGTGAACTTGGTAGACATTGTTTGCATAAGGTAATGTCCAAGAATGCTTGGTAGACACTAAAAATCATCTTGCAAACCAACTGAGCTCGATAGATGTTGATAGATAACTAACATGACATCTGTGTAACATCAAAGACAACAATCAATTGGATAATTGTATCCAACAATCTCCCTCTTTGGCATTGATGGCAACACAATTGAAAACAAGACTTTCTCTAATAGAAAGTTTCTCCCTCTTAGATTTTACACTTCAAGCTTTACTTATCTACAGTAATCTCCCTCTATGAAAGAATTACATGGCTATACTTCTTCAAACAACAAACTCTCCCTCTAACTGATTTCAGAAAGGTATAATAGTAAGCTCTCTCTCTCTTTCTTAGTAAACTCTCCCTCTTGCCTTCATCTTCAAACAAATTTCAGAAAGGTATGACAGTAAACTCTCCCTCTTTGACAACACATGCTGAATAAGTTTCAATGTACCTTAAGTACTCATTCATATGCAATGTTCTCTTGACTATGCTACATCAACTAATAGATCTTCAACTTGGTTTCTATTGATGCACCACTAAAAATTTTTTTAGTGAGCTTCAGATAGGGGAATGACCCCTAGCTTAGCTCTTAGATACAAGAATGCATCCTTAGGTAGTGGCTTAGTGAATATGTTAGCAATTTGTTCCTTTGTATGGACATATTCCAATATAATTTTCTTGTCTTGCACCAGTTCTCTGAAAAAGTAATACTTTATAGCAATATGCAGGGTTTTGAAATGTATCACTAGATTCTTTGAAATGTTAATTGCACTTGTGTTATCGTAGAACATGACAACTAGTTCTCTGATTTCAACCTTCATGCCTTCCAACAACTATTTAAACCAAACAATGTTAGAACAATTCACTATTGCTACAACATACTCTTCCTCTACTATAGATTGGGATGTGCAATTTTTCTTTTTACTTGTCCAGGATACCAACCTTTTGCCAAGAAAGAATGCACCACCACTTGTACTCTTTTTGACATCAGTGTTTCCTACCCAATCAGCATCAATTTACACTTTTAAATCTAGACTTCCTCAAAGTTTATACCACAAGCCATAATCTCCAATTCCTTTTAAGTATCTCAAGATTCTTTTGACTACCATCATATAATTTTCTCTGAGTTTTTCTGAGAATCTTTCTACTATACCAACTCCTAAAGCAATATCAGGCCTTGTATGAACAACATACTACAATTTTTCAATCATTGATCTATATAAGGTCTATTCTACCTCTTTTGAAAGATCATCTTTTGTAAGCTTTAGTCCTATACACATGGGAGTTCCAACTAGTTTAGAATAATCCATACCAAAATTTTTGAGTATCTCCTTGATATACTTTGACTAAGTGATGTAGATACCATTCTTGCTCTATTGAATCTAAAGACCAACAAAGAATTTAATCTCTCCAAACATAGACATTTCAAAGTCTTTGTTCATTTTCTCTAAAAATTCTTTACATTGATAATCATTTCCTATGAAAAAAGTATCATCCACAAAAATTTCTGCCAAATTTTTTTTTGTTATTTGGTCCTTGCTTGATGTACAAACTATTGTTATCATTAGTTCTTTGAAATCCAATTTGAATAAGGTATTTATGCAATCTTTCATAACATGCTCTAGGAGCTTGTTTAAGACCATACAATGATTTGTGTAACTTCCAAACCATGTCCTTCTTGTTTAGATCAATAAAGCCTTCAGGTTGCTCAATGTAGACTTCTTCATCAAGAATACCATTGAGAAATACAGATTTGACATCCATTTGGTATACCTTAAATCTTTTATGTGTTGCATATGCAAGTAAGGTCCTGAAACCTTCCAATCTTGTAATAGGAGCAAAAGTCTCACCATAATATATGCCTTCTTCTTGAGCATATCCTTTACATACCAATCTAGCTTTGTTCCTTGATACCTATCCATCTTCATTCAACTTATTCCTAAATACCCATTTAGTTCCAATCACATTTTTATCTTTGGGCCTAGGTACAAGAGTCCAAGTTTTTTTCTTGTCTATTTACTCTATCTCTTCATTCATAGCCTTCATCCAACTTTCATTTTCCAATGCATCTTTGACATTTCTAGGTTCAAAATCAACAAGTAAACATGTATCTTTTAGCTTACTTCTTGTCATGATACCTTTTGATTTATCTCCAATAATCTGATTTGGAGCATGATGTCTTCTGACATATTTGGCCAACACAGGTTCTTTGCCTCTTGAATGAATTGCATTGTTATCCTCTTGAGCTTGAACTTCAGGTTCTGGTTGCTCAGGTTCAATAGGTATTTTCTCAATAGCTTTAGGTTGTGACTTGGGTCCTTGTGACTCAGTTTAAACTTCTTACAACTCGGTAGCTATGTTGGGCTCTGTAGATGCAGTCCTTTTATTAACAGATGTGTCTGGAAAAGTATCAATAAAAACAAATCTCATGTAATCTTTAGGTTCCTTTTTTCTTTCTTCTTCTATTTCTACAAACTCATCAACTTTCACATGTGCACTTTCTATGACTTTGTGAATAGACAAATTCAAACATCTATATGCCTTACTCTTAGAAGAATATCCTAAAATTATTTTGTCATCACCTTTAGCATCAAATTTTCCTTTTCTAGATTCTTTAAAAATGTAACATTTACTTCCAAATTCTTTTAGGTAACCTACATTAGGTTTATAGTCATACCATAACTCATAAGGGGTTTTGAATGAGTCTTTGTTCAACTATACTCAGTTTAGGGTATGAATTGCAGTGTTGATAGTTTCCTTCCAGTATCTAATAGCAATGTCCTTTTCAATCATTAAAGTCCTTACACAATCCATGATAGATCTATTCCTCCTTTCAGCTAATACATTCTGCTCGAGAGTTCCAAGAGCTGATAGATGTCTTTTGATTCCTCTTTCAATGCAAAAGTTATTGAATTCATTGGAGATGAATTCACCACCTCTGTTTGATCTCAAGCATTTCGATCTTTCCCTATTTCCTTTTCCACTCTTGCTAAATACCATTTGAACTTCTCAAATGCTTATGATTTCTCTCTTAAGTACATAATAGTCATCATTCTAGAGTAGTCATCAACAAAAAGAATAATTTTTTTTTCTCTAGTATAACTTTCTACTCCAATAGGTCCACATAAATCAGTATGCACAATTTCCAAAATATCTTCAGATTGATAGTTTTTAATTTTAAAACTAGTCTTTCCCATCTTACCAATGTGACAATTCTTACATAAACCAACATCAAGTTTCTTCAAATTAGGAATGCCTCTTACTTTCCCAAATTTTCTTATTTTCACCACGTTATCAAAATTTACATGACACAACCTTTTATGCCATTACCAAATTTCTTCAATTTGAGCAATAAAGCATGAGCACTCACCAAGATCAAGATAAAACAAGTTACCTTTTGTTTGTTTGCCTGATCCAATCATCTTTCCTTTTTCATCGAGCAGTCTTGCTTTGCCATGCATGAATTCCATCTTGAATCTAATGTTGATCAACTATATTACACTCAATAGGTTATGTTTTTATCCTTCGACCCAATATGCATTATCACATACAAGTTCTTTAGTTAAAAAAATTATGCCTCTTTCTTTTATACAATAAGGTTAATTGTTTCCAAACCTTACAATACCACCATCATAGTCTTCAAAATTTTCAATTTTTTCTTTGTCACCAGTCATATGATGTGAACATCCACTATCTATGATCCATGTATCCTTTTCGCTCACATGAGAGATAAGTGCCATCTCATCTTCTTCTTCATCATTATTAGATTCATCTTTTATAGCAATGTAAACAATTTCATCTTCACTACTATCTGAATCCTTAGAATCTTTAGCTATAAAACATGTCTTCTTACCTTTGTCCTTGAATGATTTGTGATTTTTGAAATTCTTCTTTCCATTGCACTTTGGTCCTTTCTTCTCATCCTTGTTTTTTTGGTTTGGGCACCTAGCTACAATATGACCTACTTCACATGAAAAAAAGATTAAAGGAACTTTACCTTTGTATTTTCCTCTGCCTCTAGAATATTTCCTTGCAACCAATGCTTCAACAACTTCAAGATCATTGTCTAAAATTTCTTCTTATTCTTCTTCACTTTCTGACTGAATGTCCTTAATCTTCTTGCCTTTCTCCTTAAGTGAAAGATTGGCCTCAAATGCAGATTTAATATTTTTGGAAGCTGAAATATAGTTGTCATTATTATCTAGCTCAAATGTTGTCAATCTTCCAACTATGGCATCCAAGTTTATCTTGTGATTTTCTTCACATCTTCTTTCTTGAATAGAAGATACTCTAATTGCATAAATAGGAAGTAATGTTCTGAGAACTTTACTTATAATAGTCTCTTCTTCAATTTTTCCTCCAGAAGCTCTGATTGCACTAACACTTTCTTTGATCCTTTCAACATATTTGGCAATTTTTTCATCCTCTCGCATTCTCATATGATCAAACTGTCCTCTTAGGCTTTCTAATTTGGCTCTTCTCACATTATCATCACCTCCATAGATTTCCTTTAGCTTGATACACATTGCATGAGTAGTTTTGCAGTCCTTGATCTCATCAAATTCTTCATAGCTGAGGGCTGATGCAATGTCTATCATCATGGTGTTGTGAGTCTTATTCTTAGCAATGTCATTGATAGATAATTTTCCTATAGGATCTACATATTCTTCATCAAGGTATTTCAATCCTGTATCACCAATGGAAGCCAGATGAAGTCTCATAAGTCCCTGTCATGCTAAAAATTTATCTCTATTAAGCCTTGGAATTTCTCTTTTATAAAACATCTTGATCTTTAGCTTAGGTCCTTGAAACCCTTCTTGCAAGCACCAAAAGCTCTAATACCAATTTTTGGAAATATAGATGGAGTAACTAAGAGGGGGGGTGAATCAATTACCACAAAAACAAATCCATAGATCCCTTAGATGTTAGATAAATCTATTTACTGTTGTCACTTGGTAAACATTCATAAAAATGTTGTAACTCGGTAGATGCAATGAATGTTAACTTTAACATATCTTAAACATGCATAGAAATAACTTACAACCATAAAAGAAATATCATGAACACATGAGACACCAGATTTAACATGGAAACTCAATATGAGAAAAATTACCAATGTAACTAGCTACTAATTTTCACTCTTTTGAAGTGAGCCTTGTTAGGAGCCAACCTTGTTAAAGGTTACAAAACACACTGTTAGGTGTGACCCTATTAGAGGATTTAATCACCTTATTAGTAGTGGCCATGTTAGAGGTCTTTAGAACAATTCAATAGAAATGTCACCTTGTTAGAGGATTTACAAAATGGTTTTAGACCAACTCTGTTAAGATATTTTGGAATCACTGCTACAATGATTAGGAAGTAACAATGAAATAACTTGAATGAGATGAAACTAAAATTGCTAATCACATATCTCTATTTCGCTCTACTAGATCCTTCCAAATCGAATATGGCTTTGCTGCTCGTCAAGGATATCTAACCATCCTTCAAAATTTTCTCTCACAAACAATCAATCCACTTGCATGCTTGCTCATTCATTCATTCACTTTCACATTTACTCTCACACATAGAATTCCCAATTTGACCTTTCATGTATACCATTCAGATTATCAAGTCGGCTCATTCACAAGTTAAAATCACCGATAATCATTACCACAGTCAGCTAGAAATAATACTTAAAATAGTTGAGCTTTAATTCACAAATTAAAAAATTCCTTCATTGGTCGACCCTGCTTGAAAGACACTATACCAGAAATGATTTCCTATGTTAACCATCAAAAGCTCGATTAACACTATGAACCCTACAAAATCCTTTGGTGACTTAGTTAACTCAGTAAACACTAACTTTCCTTTTCTAACCTTGAGGGATCGGTTAACACTAACTTTTGCCACATTTTCCTTCGACACCCGAGTGAACTCAGTAGACACTATTTGCGCAAGGTAATGTCTAGGAATGTTTGGTAGACACTAAAAATCATCTTGTAGACCAAGTGAGCTTGGTAGATGCTGACAAATAACTGATATGACATTTTTGTAACATCAAAGACAACAATCAATTGGATAATTGTATCCAAAAATGGCTTCCCCTAACACCTTTTCCACTACTTTTGTAATATAATTTTACAAATTCCAAGATTGTTTTCATTTTCTATTACTAATAGCGCTATTGTAATATTTTACATAAAACTTGGAGTTGTTATTTAGTAGTCTTATTTTGTATATATGGAATATGGGCCGCCATCCAATATTTTACACAAATTTAAGTAACAAATCTCTCTCAACTTTTGTGCACATTTTCAATTAACACCATTTAAGATCCAATGTCTAAAAAGAAGCCATTAATTGTTGAAGATAAATTAGGTTGAAATTACATAATGAAAATGTTGGGAAAATTCTCTTGAAGCCCATCAATTATCTAGACTATAACAATTACTTTTTAAAATAAATTGTCAATTTAAATAGCATATATATTGAGAATTTATGGATTCTACTACAATAGAAGTAGAAGTTGCAACTTTGACAATACAATAGACTAATAGTGTTGCAAGCAAAATGATCCTCAAGCTCTCTTGAAGCTATCAAAAAGGTGAAGAATACAAAAACAAATAGACAACTTAAAGTGGCAAGGCTCTATTAATATTCCTAGTATAGCCTTTGCACACACTTTTAGGATTTTCTGAACACTTCTTTGGATTTAAAAAATGGTAGTCCAACTTGTTGGTATGTGAAAGAGTGGAGGGATAGCTAAAGGTCCTAACTTTGTTCACTATGTTTCTTTTCCTTCTTCACCAAGTTAAGTTTCTTGGCCTAAAAAAACACACATCTATGGATTGCACTAATCATTGTTATAGTATTGTCAACACCAACATGGAGGAATTAATGGGTATGAAGCCACCCTGCAAGTGATAGAGGGATGGAAGAGGACGCGTGTTTTGTTAAATGGTATTTTGAGCTTGAACCAGTTGACATCTACCAATAGGAATTTGTGGATAACTTTAGCTATGTCTTCATTGTCATCATTCAAGGTCCTCAGGATGCCATGGTATCAACAAGGAACTGTGATGGTAATTTGATGGACGCAATTGTTTCCAGAGATACTTTCCAATATAGTTTTGAAGCCTTCTAATGTTTTTGAGAAAGCATTTAATTCAATTGTTGTATTTAGTTTTTAATTGTTAGGAAGAATGTGGAAGAAGCTTCAATACTTTTATTTTTTAGAAATTTTGGTGGAAAAAAAACCAAATAGAACCCTGCTAAAATTATTATTAATCAATAAAAAAATTAATTGAAAAATAAATTGATTTGTAAACCTTGGAACTTCATTGGTTTTGATTACAAAAATCAATTTTCAGATGCATCCAAGAACATTAGTCCCTTGCCTATATATAGGCAAGGACTAACAACAACAAAAATTTGCCTGAAACCACCAATTGAAAATCTGTGACAACAAAAATTCCAAGTCCAAAATCTAATGATTTATTAACTTGAAGACTCTTCCTAATCTTCAAGCCCAGTTATAAGAAAAATCTCCTTGCAATTTTTTTCTCTCCTCAAACCTTCTTTCCAAATTTACCAATTTCTCTTCAAAATTCAATTGTTATAAAAATGTACTATAATTACTTTCTCATAGAAATTTTTTCTCTCCTCAAACCTAAGTAGATAACTTTCATAGAATAATCATTTCCTTTATTCCGTTATTGAATTCCTAGAATATCTCATTTGATGAAATTTGACTTTAATTTTCTAAAATGTCTCATTTAATAATATTTTGATTTTTTTTTTTTGTTTAACTTTATATACTTAGAACTTAGAATCTCATAAAAAAATATCTTTTGTTATATTATAAATTAATATTTTTTATATGCTATCAATAGGTAATATACACTATATTACTCATTAAAATAACTAAGCATAGAATAATCATTTCATTTATTCTGTTATTGACTCTTTTTTCCCCTAGAATATCTTGTTTGATGAAATTTGACTTTAATTCAAAATGTCTCATTTAATAATATATTGATTTTTTTTGTTTAAATTTATACACTTACAACTTAGAATTTCATTAAAAATATCTTTTGTTGTATTATAAATTAATATTTGTGATATGCTATTAATAGGTAATATACACTATATTACTCATTAAAATAACTATGCATCTAAATTTAAATTTTTGATATTACATTTAAATTTCCCCATTCTATTTAATTAAATCTCATAATAAATATATTCTTATATTAAATACTACAACACATAATAAACCAAAAGAAAGAAAGTCAACCAAATCCAACAATGTAAAAATAAATTTAAGGGGAAAATACTACTGAATTTATGTCACTTGTCATACTCGGATAAGTAGTCAACCTGATACTTGTCCACTATTTCAAGATAATTTGAGGTTTAGGTTGGGATTTAGACCTGATAATTATCTCTCTTCCTTACCATAAAGTTATTGCAATAGTACATGCTCATCTTGGCAATTCAAGGAAGTCAATGTCTAGTAGCTAAAATATTACATAAGAGATGATTGTAAACATACATATATTCATATATAATAAGAAATAAAGGGGAGTGATCCATCATGTAGATCTTGCATGTAGGTGACTACAAGTCTCTCCCTCAACCAGGCAAACATGTCAATCAGAAAAGTGAAACATACATATAACCACACGTATGCAAGTATGAATTTAATAACTAATAAAACCATGCATGTACATGATAACAACTGCAATCATTAACTTAAAGTATTAAAAGTATCCACATCATGAAAAAATTTGTAATCAACCACTAAAAATATATTATATAAGAAAAATCATATAATATAAATGTATCCATAGTGTGATGTCATACGATAAAATTTCAATGACACTGAGTAAACTGATACACACACATGAAAACCAGTTTAAAAGAGTACAACTACATAAACCAAAAAGTGAACTGTGGGTGGGTATTACAAAAAGTTACATGATGTTACAACCTCTCTAGATTTAGTTGATCATGTTGTGCATAGGAAGTTAATTAGTCTTTTTATGAATTTGGTTAATACAAGATTTAATATTTGTTATGTTGTTCACACTTTAAGTCAGTTCATGTGTGAACCAAGACATTCATATTGTGGAAGCCAAAAACATGTTGAGATTATGTTTGTGGTATAGTGGGATATGGTTTAAAATATTTTTCTTGTGTAGAGTTGAACTTATAGGGATTCTTTGACTCAGATTAGGTTGATTTTGTACATGATAGGAAGAGCATTTCAACATATTGTTTCTGCCTAGGTTTAGCTATGATTTCTCACTACAATAGGAAACAATCATGGGTTGCATAGAGTACAACTAAAGCATAATATGTTGTAGCTTGTATGGCTACAAGAGAGCTTGTGTGGCTTCGTAAATTGCTTGTGTGATTGTTTGGGCATCCTTTGGAACCTACAGTAATTCTTTGTGATAAGAAAATCTGTGGGAAGCTTATGATTAATCTTATTTCCATGATAGAACTAGATATGTGGAAATAAAATATAATTACTTGAGAGATATAGTTCAAAAGAAAGCAATTCAAATCAATTATATTTCTAAAAAGGAGCAAAAAATGGACATTCTCACCAAGTCACTTCTTAGAGTGAAGTTTTGTTACTTTTGAGATAAGCTTGATATTGTGGAGAATGATGTTCTTGATGAGAGAGTCATAGCTTCAATAATCACATCCATATTGTTAATGAGTTCTCTTTTTGAAAGATAACTGTGAAGTGCAATCCCTTGTTAATGAGTTCCTCTATAAAAAGAAGTGTGAGTTCCAATCCCTTACTAATGCATGCTTCTCTGTGGGATAGTTTTGAAGTGAAAGCCCTTGTTCCACCCTCTAGGAGTAACTATGGGGGATCTACCCTCTAGGAGTAACCATGGTGGAAGTCATGTATGAGACTCAGTGACTTATTTTGTTATTTTTCATGAATTTTGGCCCCATCGGGAATGTTCTAGTCTTCTTTGAATATCTTTTGTAATGTGATGTTTGGAGTTTTGGGTCTACTCAAAACTTTTTTTTTTTGGTCCTAATAGAGACAATATGGTAATTTTTAATATGTTTTTTATCTTGATGTAAGGGGTTTTGGGTCCTCTTAAAAGCCATTTTTACCTTAATCAATCTCAGAATCACTCTCTATCTCATATTTATTCTTCTTATCTTTCTAAGAGGGGAGAGCCTTCCCACCCTTATTTCCAAAGGCACTCATAAATATTTCCTTCCACTTGTCTCTCCCCCTTCAAAGATTGGACAAAGGCTAAAGGAGACCTAGCCGTACAAATACTCTACAATTAACGAGATAAGACCTTTATGCGGAATAGGCCTTTTAGGATTTTTACAATTCACATTAAGTCCATGAAGCATAGAATAAAAAGGAAAATAAATCCTTTTTTTATCACAAAAATGATGAAGGAGAACAAAATGATAATTGTGTACCCTCGAGTAACAACCATCCAGCATGAAACAAGCCATAATTATGGTCATGACTTCATGCCAAATACCCTTTATTTGGTTGATTTCGCAATAGTCCTCCACCTTCACAAGCCTTTCCTCCTCTACCTTAGTTTTAGGAAAATTGTAAATGCCAGCTTCAAAGATTTTCCTTTGCTTGAAGAAATTCATCCCAGACTTAGGTAGGCCCATTATTTCAGCTATAAAATCAACATTAATAGTCACAGTGACCCCATAAAGTGTAACCTTGTCCACGTTATAGCTCTTAAAGAAAACCTCTGTGACATGGCAATTGAAACCATGAAGCCTCTCCAAATAGAAGGAAATTTTTCCTTTCTACAATTGCTCCCAAACCTCCACCTTCTCCTTCCAAGGTCTATAATTATCAAGATCTTGTTTCTATGGTTCACCACCCATACTAAAATTCACACAAAGAAAGCTGAGGTCTTCAAAGAAAGGTTTGAAAGAAACAATAAGATACAAAATACAAACAACCTTCAAATAAACCCACCACCTATACAAAATGAAAATGGTAATAATAGCTTGGTGCATAATCTAGCCCAACCACTTAATAGCATTATTTTCGAGGTTCATTATTAATATGAAAAAATCTTCCCAAAAGTAGCATTTTTCATATCATAATTGATAATCACCTCAAGGGTCAAAGCAAGACATGCATCATCCATCCACATGATAATGTTATGAGACCTAACTACCAAGTTGGCAAGCCAATCCATCACATTATTGGTTTCCCTAAAGTTGTGGGAAATGTGAATCTTTTTGAATTTTTTAAAACTTTCCCCAATCAAAAAATCATCGGCTCAATAATCAAACCTTTTGAATTTTTTTAAACTTTCCTTAAACTCGTTCCAACCAAAAGTTAGTACAACCTAATTTCTAAACAAGTTTAACCGTATAGAGGGCTCCAAATGCTTTAGCCAAATGACTAGTAATTTCACCAAGAGGCACCATAGTGGCACCAATAAATCTGCCATATCAATCTTTAAGAACCCCACCACAACCAACTTTGTCAGGGTTACCTTTTTTAATTCCATTAAAATTAGCATTCATCCAATCAATTGGAGGAAAACTCCCATTGGTACCATCCCTACTTAAAAAAGAAATGTGGATTTGTTGGCTAGTTTGAGGAAAATTGATATCAAAATTACCACTATCTACCTTCGAAACAATAAAATTATCCTTAATAAGGACCAATACTCCAAGACAATCTTTCAAATATCATGGCTATATTGGCAATGAAGAAACAAGTGGTTCATAGATTCACTTTCCATTTTAGAAAGAAAACAGCTACTAATGATTTGAAAGCCCCTATTGTTCAAGTTACAATAGTCAAATTCTTATTTTGCAGGGCTATCTCGGGGGGGAAAAAAAACAATTTTTCGAATGAATCCCTTAGTCTAGGCTTTTGCCCAAATTGGAGAAAAATTATCATCATTAACAAGGAAAATTAAAGAAATCTTGAATAACCATTGAGATGAAGGGTCCAAATCAAAGAAGCGTGATGACTATCTCTGATGCTAACAAAGTTTAGAGTCTTCTGAATGGTAGCCAAGCCTAGTCAAAACAAGTCAAACTCACCTAGCTACCATTCCTCCAATTGTCCCTGACAAAAAGATCAAAAGACTTATTCCAGTTTTCAATAAGCTATTGCTTAACAAAGAAAGAGTCCACATGAACAACTAGCAACTAGATATCCTCCCAAAACTTCACCACCTTGTCATTCCCACTTTTCATCTCCTATCTAGAGCCATGATGTACTTAGTGTCTTGAACAGACTTCCAAATGGATGATGCATTGAGAATAGGAGGCGAAGAGACAAAATCAAGAATAGAAGGGGAATTAAAAAGATATTTATGTTTCCAAATAAAGCTCCATCCCTTACCATCTTCAAAAAATCTCCAACCCTACTTAGCCAAGAGAGCTTTGTTCATAAGCCTAATAGGCCTGATCCCCAAGCCCTCATGCATTTTGGTTGGCAGACAAGATTCCAAGCTACTAAAGGAAATCTCCTTCTATCTTCAATACCAATCCATAGAAGAGTCCACTAAATCCTCTCAATACTATCAACATGTTTAGCTCAAATTTTAAACAAACTCGTAGCATACATTGACAAACTTTGAAGGCAGCTTTTGAGAAGAAGAACCTTGCCAACCTAACTTAAAATATTTCCTTTCCAACCAACATTTTTAGCATTAAATTTATCCACCAGTGAAACCCAAAAGGAATCAAGGGGCTTTGATCCCAATGGAAGACCCAAGTAAGTCCCAGGAAAGGACACATGTGTCTATGATCTTGAGTATTGATAAAGAAAATATAACTATTATCCCAATTTATTAGTTGTCCTAAAGTAGCAGAGTAGAGAATAAAAGCCTCTTTAAAATTATTGGCTTCCCAAAGGACCCATTTCGTTGTAGGCATATGAATTGAAGATTATAATGGAAAATGGGAATGAGTATGGGAATGCGGAATGGGAATGGAAAATATGTATTCCAATTCCATTTGGTTCACTTGGAATTTGTTTGGGAATATGTTTTTGATTAAAAAAAATAGGTTTTGAAGGGTGCCTAAAACCTTGTACAAGTCTAAAGATTTTCAATAAGCACAAATGAAAAACAACAGAAAACAAAAGAGAAATCGGTCACCCCCCTAATAAAGGGTACCCATGGTGACATAAAAGCCTATCACTAGCCAAAACTAAACATCTAGCTAGGGGGCTAAAAACCAAATAGAGATCAACCTCCAAAAAATTCAGTCACTACAAGGGAGCTCACGATTTTCCCTTTGATTTAGATCCTCCCTTGCATGATTGAAGGTTATTTTCTAAAGGAACATCAGAGGGCTTATTTTTCTTTCTTTTTACCATAGTCCAACCATCCTCCACCTTTGCTACCTTAGCAACCCAATCCCTAGAAGAAACTGAATAGTGGAACCCAAGGGAAGTAGGAGTAACAACAATGTCCCTAAGAGAGCCTATAGATGACTAGCCCCCAACAAGACCTTGTCTTCCTAATTGAATCTACTCACTTAGAAAATCTAGCAATTTCCATTCCATCTCTCTTGTCCACACCACTTTAGCAATTTCAGCCAAAGTAGCAACCGCAATCACACATACCTCCTCATCCATTCTTGTTAAGAGATTGGTGAATGACATTTGCAGTTATCAATGTGTAGCTGCAAAACTTCAGAAAACAATCAACATCTAACCTAACTCTTAGCAATTATCACATCCAATATAGGCAGTATGCCAACATGACAATGAAATGAACAGAACTGGTCCTACATACACCTGACACACTAAAATGAAATGGTCTTATAGCACAATCTTGTGATTCTCCCTCATGCTTTTGACATAGTTTAAGTTTAACATAATCAATTACAATAACATTGTTGCTGGATGTAATACTTTATTCGAGATATCTTATCTGGGTGTTGCTGGATTAGATGCTACACCTACAAATATCCAACTAGAACACATATAAAGTAGGTGAATTGTTGGATAGAAATACAAAAGTAGAGAACATACAAAGCAGGCAAGTTGGTCGATAGAATGCCTCAAAACGATTTGGTCGCACGGACTGCAAGATTGCATAATATGTTCTAACTAGATTTGTTGAAATGTTTTTCTTGAATCAGATTCAATTTTCCTTAAAAATTTTGTACAGATTCCAGAATGTGAAGTATTTAGCCTATCTTGGCTGGTTGTACTCTACATCTATCGGTAAAACTTTAGTGTTCAAGCAACTAATGGAAGCTTATACAAGAACACTTCCAGTTTTATATTTTAGGAAAAACCAAATTTCACTTTGCATAAAATAATTATGTACACAACATGAAATGTAGCATATCCTTTCTTGGAAACTACAAAAAAATGTTGCAAAAATTGAAATGTTGACTTTAACCTGAAGTCTGAATGCAAGGAGCACTGGATATCTATTGCACAAATAAGTTCCAAGACATAATGTTATGGATGTTATTAGAATTTGCAAAGCATAACCAAGTTCTAACCATAAAATATAACATATTAATGATAGAAAGTCTAGTATAAACTCCATTATAATTATCAACATAAAGCATGTGGAATGGGAATGAAAAAGTATTGATGTAGTAGTTGTGGCTGTTGTAAAATCCTTGACAATAAACTATAAATTAAGGATGAATGTCTTAGATTCAATAAATGATTATTCACACCATCATTGGAAAGAATAATGTTTTTACTTTTGTCAAAGCATATTTATTTGCCAGTAACATGCATATATGGTTATTCTTGGAATTATTTTCACTCAAATGCTTTTTTCTATATGTCAAGCCAAACTCCAAAGCAAGATTCTTCCATGGTAATGTCACTCCATAGGTTGGTACATGAACTGCTCAGGAAGCATGCCAATCGTATGACAAAATGCCCAAATCCTAAATGTAAAGTGTAGAGCCTAGGTGCAACATGATATTGATTCTACAAAATTACTTGGAGACTTGTCATCACTTCAAAAACACAGATTACATACTTTAAAGATTGAATGCTTCAAACAGATCAAGCAAGAGAGATGATAGGAATGAAACAAACTAATACCTTCTCAAACCTGTGGCACCTTAGTATGTGAAGCACATGAAACACCAATGCAACAAGTTGCATGTGTGGCTGAAAATACACAATGTGTTCAAAATAATACCTTAGAGAGTTGAGTTTGTGTGGGCATCCTTGGTGCACGGTAAAAGGCTTTGGCAGGGAATATGCAAATTGTGATAACATCTCATGAAGCGCAATGATTTTAAGATGTGTATATGGCAGTAAACTATTTGATGGAATGCCTCAAGAATAATTGTTCTATAAAATGCTTCAAACATAGGGGAATGTGAATGGAGAAGATCACTGCCAATGCATGTAGGAGTCGAGTCTTGTGTTGTTCAACCAGTGTGGAAGAGCACAATTGCTGTTGAAGTTTGTGATGATAGGTGAGTATATACAAATAGATTTGTTGTAAAGATGTAGGGACATTCAAGAATGTTAGAGCTATCAAGACAAATCACCAACCCATTTTCAGCATCATACGTGTGCTTTATAACAATACATTAGCCTCAAAATAGGGTCCGAACACTCATCACAAGAAAAAGGAAAATTTTGATGAACTTATTTAAATCATATGATAAAATGTAGAAGAGATGTATCTCATGTGAATTAACCCTTCATAATAACTATGAATTTCCCATTGCAATCAGCAATCTCAAAATAAATGAGATCAATCGTAATGAATGTTCATAGAAAGTCATATTGTACTAGAGATGTACCAAAGCCACAATGCCATATTCATATAAATACCAAGTACATAAATTATAAAAACCTCATAACTACTATATAATGAGCTATATACTAGAAAAACTCTAGAATGTTAAAACTAATATTACCACAACAAAACTTGTTGAAGAGTGCAATACCCATATACTACAAAGTGCAATTCCTAATTACTACTAAGTGAAAATAAATGTTCATGTTTTGCAATACATCTAAGTTTGAGATTTGTAGTATTCCCACACCCTTCATGCTATTTCATCTTGAAATTTCCCCCAATCATCTCTATCTCTTTCATTCATTCCATAAGTCTCAAAAATTGGCACATTTATTCCAGCACGATCATCATCCTCTTCAATATTCACTTCGGGTGGAGCACCATCCTCCATGGTAATGAAGTTGCGTAATATGCCACATGCCAAAAGAATCTTTGTTTGGGTAAATATACTGTAGGATGTTGCATGCTTTAAGATAGGAAAATGCTGCTTAAAAATACCAAATGTCCGCTCTATCACATTCCTAAGAGAGGAGTGTCCGTGGTTAAATAACTCTTCGGGAGTGGTGATCAAGTTTGCTCTACAAAAATCTTTTAGGTGGTAACTCGTACACCAATAAGGGGCAAGAAATCCTGGGACATTTGGATACCTGGTATTTACTAAATAGAATTTGCCTATAGAAATGGAAATAAACTTATAGTCAAAATAGATCATACAAATTTTGATTTAATATAATGACAATATTATCATATAAAATATGAACTAATATACCAAGAGGAACCACAAGTGGATCTACTCTAGATAAAGCTGAAGCAAGCACCTGACTATCTGCAGCAGACCCTTCCCAACTAGCAAGAATATATTGAAACTTATAGTCAGATGAATAGATACCTAAAGTATTTTGTGACAAATTGCCTTTTCTATCGTAATATTTTTCTTGGATGTCCACATCGACAGTAATAGGGAACTGGGCTCCATCAATCACACCAATACAATCCTATAACAAGAAATATTATTATCAAATATAAATTAATATAATTAAGTATATACCAATGAAATACATGCCACTAGGAAATTTACCTTGAAATACATATCAAAACGATCTTTCCTAGCAATTTTAGGAGGAGTGGTTGCAAGAGGAGGTAAAAGATAATAGTTATGAAGCCCTAAGATAGCCTTCAAGACCTTGTGGAAGTGTCAACTCACTGTCTCTGCTGAGTGACTTAAGTTATGGCCAAACTTTCAATTCCTTAGATTGTGGCCAAGAGTGTGGAGGAACATCACTACTTGTTCTTCCAATGTTATGTTTGTTGTATCTTGGATGCTCCCTTTTTGCCTTAGAATTTTGGCAAAGCAAATGAAGGCTACTCTACTCATGCGCATTTGGTCATGGCAATTTGTGTTATTGCAATGGATAATACACTTATAAAAAGGACATGCAGCTCTTCTTCACTTATGCCTATGTCTTCTATCCTCTTGGGAAGATGTAACTATGAGTACTGCAATTGTGGCAGGTAAAATAGCAAGCATTCGCATGACCTTGATCTTCTTAACTATGGCTTCTTGAACTTCAATATCATCAATAAAATCCATTGAAAGACCTACATCCACATAATGGAGTTACTATTTGGCATAATCAAAAAATATATATATAAATATTATTAGTGTAGCTAATGTAGTACAAAACCTATTATTGACAATGGAAGCACATAAGATCCATTAAGGAGATGAAATAGTGGAGAAAACTCCTAATGCATATATGCTTCAATAGTTTGAGAATATGCTACAATAGAAAATTGTCAACAAAATTTAACCAAAAACAATGAATCAACAATATGATAAAAAATTTGGAAGAAATATATGGCTAGAAAAGGAACAAATAGAATTAAAACTTACAAGAGAACAATGTTTAAAGCAGATGTGTGGAATTATTACATTTAGACCAATAAGGGAAGGAGTAATGATTGGCAGCAATCAAGTGCAGCTTGCACTTTTTATACTCAGAAAGCATTCTATCTATTATTAATAAACTTATTTTGGCAATTTCTTGGAAGTTGTCTGCTATGACTCCTTGATATGTAACTAGGACCCAAACAACTCTCTATAGTTTTCACTTATCAGAACCAATCAATACAAATAGCTTAATAAGTAATAAATTTAGTACTTGCTTTAGGTTCAATAGTTTTGTAATATTCTTAGATGAAAATATGAAAGAAATATCTGATGAAAGCTATTTTACCATATATGTCTATTGTTGGGGAATTGTTTGACTGTTGTTTAACTCATGAGAGTTATGATGTTTAATAATCTTTGCTAGAAAAGTATAAAGAATCTGGCATCCAACATTTTACATCTTGCTAGAGTTGGTTGTGCTAATTTCCTCCCTAGTTGCAGTTGTATCTTATGATTGGTATTATACACAAATAGTGATATCTCTATGTAATCAAGTTAGTATTCAAGTCATTCCAAGCTAGAAGACAATCTTTCATATAAATACTCTTAGTTGTATATCTGAATGATCCATGAAATATATTTAGGTTCTCTTGGTCGCAATTGATTTGTTTCACGGTAGAATACAACATGAATAAATAGATGCATTGAAATAGAATTTATCTTTTCGAGTTTGGACAAATGTCTCAGCAATTGTAGCTCACAAGTCCAGCCCAATTTTTAACCAATTTACAAGACAAGGCACCTCCAAAACACCATCATTAAAAAAGATTCAATTTAAGAACATATGCAAAATATAGACCATATATTGATGCTTTTTATCTTGAAAGAGTCTTTGAGACAACGTAGCCCTCTAAGGTCAAACCAATGGCTGACAAAAATGGCATCAAGTGAATAGACTACGAATATGGCATCATGATTTCATTTTTTTTGAATTTTGTGGAGCTTCCATGAATAGGGGAAGTTGCAGGTGTGGGGGGGGGGGTTCAAAGTTTTGTTATAGGCAGGAAGAGAGTACAAAGAAAGAGATGCCAGCCATGTATTTCTCTAGATGTTCACATGGGCAAGGGACAGAAACAAGAGTTGTATTGCAATTTCCAAGGCTCATTTGTTGTTATTATTATGAATCCTTCCTTCGATCTAAAACTCTGTTACTTATGCAATGTACAAGTTGTGGCTGATTTGGTAGAATGTAAATATCTGTTTCTTTTTTTCTAAGGTTGGTCAAGAAAGGAATTTATGTCACATTGTTCCTATGCCAAGAAGTGAAAAAGAATGGACATGAAACCAAATTGTAATTGCATTGAATCAAGAGAATAAGCAGCTAATTTCAATACAATTATTGCCCATCTGAATCCTCTGCTCCTTCAAGTGACCCCATTTATTGTGCCCATTATCACTGTCATGGAAAGATGGTCGTGTACATGGACATGGAAATGGAGATGATAAAGAAAATGGATTAGGGGAAGCAGACAGAGATGACAATTTAGGTAGACAATCCTGTGATGGATGCCCAATGTGCCTACCACTTGGGGCCAAGAGGGTGGGTGTTTATGTAAACTCCTGTAGGGTACTAGATTAATTACTATGCAGACTAAACATACATATCATTTACAAAACACAACAAATAAGAACAGAACAGAATAATTGTCAACATAATATAGTCTCAAAGAGATATTCCATTTATTACCACATGCAATGCATACAAAATTGGAACTGGTTCTACATACACAAAAATGATTATCATAGATACTACTCAGTAGTTGGATAAGACTACCAACAACTACCTTTCAAGAAGAAATGTCATTACATCACTGACAAACCATTACTTAATTTACATGCATTTATTTATGAACATGGCAAAACTGCTGACTATTGTCTGCTATGTTAGGAATAAGGTGTCTCAACCTTGTATAATTCCTATTCTTATTATTTGTTTCATAAAATGTATTTCTTGCAAATAATGTTGATGTGTCGACATCTTGAATTGAGTGTAAGGAGATCATGGCTAAAATGGTTATGATGGATTCCTATGACACGTAAGAGCTATGTTAGGAAGATTCAATGATAGGTGAAGACATGTGGCAACTAAGATATTTGAGTACTATACACTCTATCCCCAAAAAAATTTTGGGGTTCCTATTTTCTTGGAGAATGGTAAAACCCTAATACGGTTTACCTTTGGGAGTAGCCCTAAAGTGAAGTGCATGTTATAAGCATTTTTAGGGTTGCAAAGAGAGATGATGCGAAAGAGGTGTATTGTTGGTACTCCGAGTTGCTATTGGAGTCTTCTGTTGTCATTGTTGAGCTTGCACTGCAAGTATATTGTAACATTTTGTTGAAGATAATACATTGTGCAGGTTCTGGAGGGGTGGGGTTGTTTTACCAAAAGGTTTTTCCCCACTGGTAAATCTTTGTGTTATGTGTTTATTTCTTTGTCTATTTTCTATATGCATGGTTGGCTGCAATATTTTTGTTTACATGATATTGAATCTGTAAGTGTAGAAGATTTTAATAGGATTTGCATCATACTTTCCTTATGAGATTAGTGTAGGAAGTTGTTTCCACACCTGAGTTTCCTTACAATTGGTATTAGACCCTGATCAACTTTTGATCCTAGTTGTTGGGTAAGGTTTTTTGAGCTAATCTCAAGTCGAGTGGGAGTCTTGTGCAGAGCATCCTAAATCTTATTTGTAGATTGAGATGGCGAGTTCATCATATGGAAGAATGGAGGTGGAGAAATTTAATGGCACTAATTTCGAGTTGTGGAAACTCAAGATGGAAGACATGTTGGAAGATCGTGACCTATGGGAAGAAACTACAAGTGCTATAAGACCAGCAACTGTAGCTCAAGCAGATTAGGATATCAAAGACTATAAAGCTAAGGGTCTCATAAGACTCTATTTAACCGATGCAGTTCTTCTGAATGTTCTAGATGAGAAAATCGAATATAGTTTGTGGGAGAGACTTGGGGCTGTGTATCAGGCCAAATCTTTGGTGAAAAAGTTGTTCCTAAGGAAGAAGTTGTATTCTCTACAAGTGAAGGAAGGTGGATCCTTAACAGATCATTTAAATGCATTTAATCTACTGGCTGCACAGTTGACATCATTTGGTGTCAAGTTAGAGTAGGAGGATCATTGCTACACACTTTTGTGTTCTTTACCGAATTCATGGGACCATCTTGTGATGGCTCTCGGAAGCACATTAGTAACCTTCAAAATGGATGATGTGGTGTCTTCGCTGCTATCAGAGGAGATGTAGAGAAAGACTTTTGTTTTGAAAAAAGAAGCCCTTGCTATTCGTGGGAGATCCACAGAAAGAGAGAAGAAAAATGACAATAAGTCTAACAATAATGGTAGGTCCAAATCCCGTGGGAAGTCAAAGACTTCCAATAAGTCCAAGGAAAAATGTTGGGACTATAATAAGACTAGGCACTTCTATAAAGACTGTAAAGAGCCTAAGAAGAAGAAGAAAGCCTCAGATTCTGGTTCTGAAAAATCTCAAGAAGATGGCGATGCATTTATCGTAGCTTTGGCAGCCCATGCATCTAATGATGTGTGGTTGGTTGATTCGGGTGCATCTTTTCACATGACCTCTCATCGAAACTGGTTCTCAAGATATGAAGAGTTTGATGGTGGAAAGGTGTACTTGGGTGATGATTCTCACCTAAAGAGAGTTGGACGCGAAAGGATCACTATCAAATTTCCTGATGGACGAGTAAAGGGAATCAATGGAGTAATGCACATTCCAAGTTTGGCACGAAACCTATTATCTGTAAGTATGCTGAATGATGTAGGTGTGCAAGTTGGTTTTCTAAAGATGGATGTAAGATGATGAGAGGAGCTATGGTGCTTGCTAAGGGTACTAGGAGAGGTACTTTGTTTTAGCTTGATGCATACATTTCTCAGTGTAATAGTTCTTCTGTTTCAAAGAAGAGAGCAGCTATCACTTCATCCCCACCATCTAAACGGGCAGTAAAGAAGATTGTGGTTAGTGGTTTTGATGGTAGTGCAACAAGTGTACCTAAGGGCGTAAACACTTTGGAAGGAAAGCTTCCTGCAGAAAAGACAATGTTGTGGCATATGAGATTTGGCCACATTGGTGAGAAGGGTCTTAGAACCCTGAAAAATAAAAATCTTGTTGAGGGGTTAAATGATTGCAATCTCCAGTTTGACTTCTGTGAACACTGTGTCTACGGTGAACAAAATCATGTTCAGTTTTACTCTAGTTCTCACAAATCTTTTGATGTTTTGGATCTTATTCATTCTGATGTATTTGGTCCTGTAAAAGTTCCTTCAATCTCCAAGTCTATATTTTTTTTATCTTTCATAGATGATTACAGTAGAAGGACATGGATTTATTTCCTTAAAAGTAAGACATAAGTCTTTAGTCGATTCAAGGAATTTAAAGCCCTTGTAGAGAATCAGACTAGTAAGAAGATTAAGTGTGTGAGAACTGACAATGGTGGTGAGTTTTGCTCAGCAAAGTTTGAACAGTTCTATAAAGAACAACGTATCGAGAGGCATAAGACAACTCCTTATACCCCGGAGCAAAATGGAGTTGCAGAGAGAATGAACAAGACACTCATGGAGAAGGCTAGGAGTATGCTTAGTGGAGCTAGTTTAGAACAAAGGTTTTGGGCTGAAGCTATGGCCACTACTTACTATTTGGTTAACAGATCTCCTACATCAACCCTTGTTGGTAAGACACCCATGGAGGTGTGGTCTGGTAAGAAGCCTTCAATTAGACATCTTCATTTTTTTGGTTGTGAAGCTTATGCACATGTTCCAAAGGAGAAAAGATCTAAGTTGGAAAACAAAGCTGTTAAATTTATTTTCATCGAATACAGTGCTGGTGTGAAAGGATACAAGCTTTGGGATCCTGTGACTAGTAAGGTGTTGTATAACAGAAATGTTATTTTTAGAGAGCTAACATCTTCTCCTATTATGCTACAACCAGATGAAAAAGAAAAGGAAAAAGATGTTGTTCATTTGCCTCTTACCCCTGAGAAGATTGAACAGAGAGACCATGTTGGGTCTAATGATGAGGAGAGCTCTAGTAGCTCTGACAGTTCAGAAGAAGAGGAAGAACAACCTCAACCTCAGCCCTTGAGGAGATCCACGAGAGAAAGAAAGAAACTAGAAAGGTTTGGTTATTCAATGTTAGATTCCAGTTGTGCTTTTGCTTTGATTACTAACACTGATGAGCCTAGATCTGTGAAAGAGGCTTTGGGCATGAAAGATGCAGGTTCCTGGATTGAGGCTATGGATGATGAGATGGCTTCTTTAGAGAAAAAAAAAACTTGGGACCTTGTACCTTTTCCTAAAGGGAGAAAATCTATAGGTTGTAAATGGGTGTTCAAGAAGAAATTCTGTGTAGATGGCAGTGTTGAAAGGTACAAAGCTAGATTGGTTGCAAAGGGGTATTCATAGGTAGAGGGAATAGATTATGGTGAAATATTCTCTCCTATTGCAAAGTTGACATCCATTAGATTTCTGTTATCTCTTGCTGCATCATATGATTTAGAGATAGAACAGATGGATGTGAAGGCAGCTTTCCTTCATGGTGATTTGGAGGAAGAGATTTCTATGTCACAGCCTGAGCACTACATTGTTAAAGGTAAAGAATCCTTAGTTTGCAGATTAAAGAAATCTCTATATGGTTTGAAGCAATCTCCTAGGATGTGGTAACTTAAGTTTGATGCCTTTTTGTTGTCAATTGGATTTGTAAGATCGAAATCAGATCATTGTGTTTATTTCAGAGTTGATAATGATTACCTTCTTATTGTTGCATTATATGTTGATGATATGTTGCTATTTGGGAAGGGTAAGGGTATGATTTCTGATTTTATATCTCAGTTTTTAGCATAGTTTGAGATGAAAGATCTTGGAGCATCTAGGTACATCTTGGGTATGGAAATAAGTGGAGACAGGTCTAACAGAAAACTTTGGTTGAGTCAGAGTAAGTATGTGAAGTCTTTGTTGGACAGGTTCAGCATGGCAGATTGTAAACCACTATGTGTTCCTATTCCTGTGGGATTAAAGTTATCTGCAGATGATTGTCCAAAATCTCCTAGTGAGGTGGAGGACATGAGTAGAGTACCTTATGCTAGTGCAATTGGCAGTCTTATGTATGCTATGGTCTGTACTAGACCAAACATTGCCCAAGCAATGGGAGTCTTGAGTCATTTTATGGCTAACCCTAGATGGGTACATTGGGATGCAGTTAAGCGAGTATTCAGATATTTGAGGGGTACATTAGATTACTCCATATGTTATCATGGTAATTCTTCTGGATTTCCGCATTCAGTTTATATTCATGGGTTTGTGGATTCAGATTGGGCAGGTGATATTGACCGCAGGAGATCCACCGGTGGTTATGTGTTCACTATGTTTGGTGGTGCCATCAGTTGGATGAGCAAGCGACAACCTGTGGTTGCTTTGTCCACTATAGAAGCTGAGTACATGGCTGCTACTCATGCTTGTAAGGAAGCCATTTTTCTTAAGATATTGTGTTCTGATGTTGATGTTGATGTAGAATAGACTACTATTTGGTGTGATAGTCAGAGTGCTATTTGCCTTGCGAAGAATCCAACTTTCCATGCCTGAACGAAGCACATTGATGTGTAGTATCACTTTGTGAGAGATATGGTGGAAGATGGAAAGGTAAATTTAGAAAAGGTAGATACTGTGAAGAATGTTGCAAATGCATTAACGAAACTAGTCGGCACTGAGAAGTTCAGATGGTGTTCGGAGTCTATGGGCTTTTTGGCCTATAGTGGTTAGTTCCTGTTATGTTCTTGTTGCTCTTACAAGATATTCGACAAGTGGGAGAATGTTAGTAATAAGGTGTCTCAACCTTGTATAATTCTTATTCTTATTATTTGTTTCATAAAATGTATTTCTTGCAAATAATGTTGATGTGTCGACATCTTGAATTGTGTGTAAGGAGATCATGGCTAAAATGGTAAAACCCTAATACGGTTTACCTTTGGGAGTAGCCCTAAAGTGAAGTGCATGTTATAAGCATTTTTAGGGTTGCGAAGAGAGATGATGTGAAAGAGGTGTATTGTTGGTACTGCGAGTTGCTATTGGAGTCTTTTGTTGTTGCTGTTGAGCTTGCACTGCTAGTGTATTGTAATATTTTGTTGAAGATAATACATTGTGTAGGTTATGGAGGGGTGGGGTTGTTTTACTGAAAGGATTTTCCCCACCGAAAAATCTTTGTGTTATGTGTTTATTTCTTTATCTATTTTCTATATGCATGGTTGGCTGCAATATTGTTGTTTACATGATATTGAATCTGTAAGTGTAGAAGATTGTAATAGGATTTGCATCATACTTTCCTTACGAGATTAGTGTAGGAAGCTGTTTCCACACCTGAGTTTCCTTACATGCTATTGGGCTTAAGAGGATTACCAGGCACCATATTGCAAATTCATTTCCAACCTCCACCAATGTTGGAATTTGGAAGATGACAAAGGAGACAAGAATAAGGACTGCATATTCAAGCACCCCACTAATTATATCACCCCATGACAGATTTCCATTGTGCCTGCTTGGGGCCAAAAGGGTAATTGTCCTCTCATGGGCTAGTGTGAGGGCTTTGAACCAACCTACAATGCTCTATCATAAGAGAATGAATAAGAAAATTCAAAAAGGGAGTTCAAATATAAGCATCCCACTAGATAGACAACTCATGCTCAATGTCCCATGGGCCTACCACTTGGGGCTGAGAAGGTGAGTGTCTCCTCTTGGACTTGGTGAGAAGATTGCTTCGAGCCAAATTTATCATGCTCCCACATTCAAACTCTATTGTGATTGAATACTAAAAATGAACAAAGATGTTATATGACCTATCTATTGACTTACAATAATTATATAATTTTGTACTTATATGTGTGATTACTATCCCTAATGGAAAAAATTGATATGTTTGTGTATGGTGGAAAACTTGAATGAGGGTTTACCTTATTAAAAGGCATTTTAAATGGTAAGTTTATACCTCCAATGATCTTAAGAGTTCTAATCTGAATGGAGTTTTTGATTTTAGGGCAAGATTTAGGGCAATCCAAAAAGGGTACGTTACATTTCATTACTTTTGGGTACAAGGGTGTGCAAGCAAAGTCATTTAAGCTCCATTAAAGAAAGTTTAATCAACCTTTTGACATAAACAAAGATGGTGTCTGCGGACATAGAACAACCAAGCCACTGTGTGTCCTACCCCCTAAAAGAAGTGTCTCTCATCTTGTTGCATTTGACCTTTCTTGTACCAAGATATTTGACAAATGACTAAGAAATTGTAGTCTAGGGCCTCGTCGCATTTCTCAGTGTATGAAACTATAATAAGGCTTAATGATTTGTCGCAAGAAAACTAGCTAACTATCATATCTCTGGCTTTTAAGAAAATCACTTAGAACTAATTTTTTGAAGAAAGGTCATACTACATATAAAAGATTAGAACACACATCATGGTCCCTTCCCATTTTCCAACCAAACAACATGGCTGCAACAAAAATAAACAACAGGATCAATCAATAACTACAAAGGTTGGCCATTTGTACTCCCACCCTCCTTTTGTTTTCTCAAAATAGAATGAAGATTTCCTTTTGTTTTCTTGGGATGCAGTGAATAAAGTGGTCTAATAAAGAGAGATGCAGGGTCAGATAGGTTTCAACTCAAGTGAGTGTCTACCTCCCAATAGCTTTACCCTTGCAAATTAGTTGCATATTCATCATTTGGAACTATCTTACAGGACAACAATCTTACATATTTTGATTTCCATTTTACTCCGCCTGCCTAAGATTTAACTTCCAACAAAAGAAAACCTAATGAAATGCTCAAACAACAACATTGTCTGCCATATGTCTAGGATGAAATGCCCAAAAAAGGAAGAAAATAACATTTATTTTGAAGGAGAGGAGCATAATATCCAACATTGCTACATATCTTTCAAAGGATGGAATCATGAGAAAAGGAAACACAACGCAAACCTGCAGCAACCAAGCAGTGCTTATTACAATAGGGCTAGGATTTTACAACCAAAGATTGAATAGGGCATAGATTCAACAACATAAATCGACCAAATACTTGTGAAAAATTGCTCCTGCCCAGGGCAAATCGACCACTACAAACCACTACGGACCATTGTGGAATAATTCCTGTTGAATGCTGTAGAACACTATGAAATGGCTCTTGTCAAACATTGCACCTTTTCCATCAACAAGCAGGAGTTCAGATTTTAACCCCAAAACAATACCTACACCTATGGACCCAATGGAATTATTAACTTTGGCAAAGTGAGATTGAGAATTGGAATGATCATTCCAATAGCTAGTTTTTTTGGGAATAGATAAAAAATCCTTTTGGGCTATAATGGGAATACATAATCTTATTCTCCATTCCTATTCTGCACACAAAACGAAGAATTAAAAAACATATTCTAACTCTCCATTCCTATTCAAGTCATATTCCCACTATCAAATGGGCCCTAATAGATGCGATCCCCATGAAAATTGTGTCATCCACAAACTGTTTGTGGGTGCAGGATAAAGGGTTGGAGGCAGGAGAAAGACCATGAATGCTCCTATGCCTGGATAAAGTTGAAATGTGCCTCCTCAAACACTCAGTCATAATGGTGAACAAAATAGGAGAAATAGGATCCCCTTGCCTAAGGTCTCTAGAGGGCCTAAATAACAAAGTGGAAATAGTAACCAACTGAGAAATAAGTTGAGCCAAAGATATCCAAAATCAAAAGATTCCAGGACTTTGAACAGGGAACTCCAGTCCACATGATCATAGGCTTTAAAAAAATCAACCTTCATTACAAAACTTTAATTAGAAGAAGAAACCAACGAGGAAGTTATTAAAACTGTAAGTAACTTCAAAACTCTCAGAGTAAGCACCTTTGAAATAATATTTTAAATGGAATTACAGAGGCGATATAAAAGCTAATTAAAAATGGAATTAGTATGGTGAATATTGTTATGTTGGAATAATAATTTTACATTGAGAAAATCTGCGATGAGATTTTTGTTGGCATTCCTTTTGTTTGCAACTATGTGCATTTGTCATGTGATGACATATTGACGATCTCTTGCTAAGAGGGAGTGTTGAAATTAATAGCTATGATAAAGATCTTCATACCTGTTTGCAATACATCGTAAGCAATCTTAGAAATTCATTGAGTCATTATGATGCTTGTAGTTGTTCTGTGTTGAACTGTTGTTCTTCCTTATGTGTTTGAGTTTCTCTGTTATCCTACCTTTGACCATTGGAAGTATATATGAAACAACACCTCCTCATATGGCATTTCACCTTTATGTTTTGTTGTCATATTTTTGTCTTGGCATCCGAATTGGCATCATGTGTGTGCTCTCTCTTTGTAGGCATCAACTCATTTATGATAGGCATTGTTTGTTCTCATTTATGATTGTCAATTCAACATCTTGTTAATGACCGTTTATGACCTATCTACTGCCAAGTATGGATCAGGGCAATGATCGGTTGGAATTTTGGGTATCGACATCAAGTTATTGCTTTAGAGCATCATCATATTTTGGTTTGAATGGCTGATGACTTCTCTGTTATTATGTTTTTAGGGTATTGTGAGTTCTGCATTTTTCTATATATTCAAAGACATATTTTTTGTGTTGTCTATTACGTCGGTCTAGGTATCGTAGAGCAGTCCTTGAGAATTTTTTGGTTGATTGTAAGTTGTTTTAGATGAGAGAGAGAGAGAGAGAGAGAGAGAGAGAGAGAGAGAGAGAGAGAGAGAGAGAGAGAGAGAGAGAGAGAGATTACGCTTGAGCAAGCATCTTGTAATGTTGTTCTTCTCAAATTTTGAATCAAAAGGCATCATCGTTTGTGGGCTAGGTTGTTTCCCTCAAGAGGAGGATTTTTCCAAGGATAACCACAATGAGAATCCTCACATGTGCAATGAAAAAATACATCTTTTGATCCACCATACATTTCTCTGCTTGTTTCCTTGGAATCTTCTTCATCTATAACAGCTGAAAACAAAAATTGAGAAAGTTTTTGTTTACTCCACATAAGCTTCACTTGGTAGGGAGAAACCATTTATCAAAAGATAGTAATAACAAAATTTAGGTAAAAAAATATTTCATATAAGAAAATAAAACAAATCAAAGCACTTGCAAGACCACAAAAATTCTACAGCTCTACAGCATTTAGCAGAAGCCTTTGAAACTTAGTAAACAATATTTAATAAAGTAAATGAGTCCTTTTATAGTTTTTAATGCTAAAACTCAGAATCTCATGTATAATAAAAAAAAAAAAATTCAATAAATGAAAGTTACCAGGTCCTTGAACAAAACTGGGTCATTTTGTTAATGATCCCATCTTTTGGCCTTCACGTTCTCCAAAGTCTAAGTGGAGGATAAGAAAAAATTAAATTAATTTCTTATAAAGTCATTAAATAAATTAAAATTAAAAGCTGGCTTTATATTTAATTAATTTAATTAATTATTGTATTACAAAAGAGATGCGTCTAGAGTGTGTATTAATTATTGGAAAGGTGGAAGCCTCTAGAAGCACAATTAATTATTGCAAGAGAGGAGTTTCTAGAGAGTGCATTAATTATTGGAAGGGGGGAGCTTCTAGCACTTGCAATTAATTAATGTTTTAGTTCTTTCTAGAAGGGTGAAGGAATAGGATAAATAGGGGTGAGAGTCTCATTGTTTAGCATGGGATTATTGTATCGAATGATTATGACTTGCATTTGATAATAGTTTGGATGTGTGAATCACACTCTTTTTTGGCAATAGGGGACGTTCATTCTCTATTGTAACATTCTAGATGTCATTCCCTTAGGGTTTGGCCTTTGGAATACATCTCTTTGTACTTGATTGCAACATTTTTAGAATTAATATAATTTTAGTAGTTGGTTCAACTTTGGGGCATTCCTAGGTGTCCATTACAGTGGTATCAGAGCTATAAGTCCTGCCATCCTACGGAGATCATATTGATAGCCAGATAAACATGTATATTAGTCCAGATCAAGATGTGATGTTCAAACAGTTATTGGGTACATTAGAGAAGAGGCAACGTATGCAACAGGAGCAGAATAGGTGAATGGATATGATGTTGCAGCTTATGGCTAGACAGATGGGCATCAACATTGATGATTTGTACGTTGCTCCAGAGCAGAAGGTAGTCGATTTCTCAGGTGGGATCGAGACACGTATAGAGCCAGCCAGCTATGATGTTGGTGATGTGGGCATTTTGGCAGAGTTAGTAGAGACATGCGTGCAAAGTTAGGAGACCACATATGAAGCCTTGTCAGGGGATGATGACGTAGCAATAGTGGAATTAGGAGAATACGAGGATACTATCATATCAGTAGCCACTTCTATGTCAGTTGAAGCATCCAATGAGGAGTTTAATGGTATAAATGCAGTGGTTGATGTATTTTCTAATGAAGCTACACATGTTAATGATTATGAGTTTTCATCAACTAAAAATTCAGTTCAGTTTTCTGTTGCAGCAGTTAATGTTGTTCCTATGTCCATATATTTTGATGCGGCAACACCTATTGTTGATACAGTTAGCATGAGTACATATGGTTCACCTAAAACTACATCTTTTTCAATGCATGATGGTGATAATATGCATTCCAGTCCATTATATATTATGTGGATGGATAAAGGGAAGAAGACATTTCATAGATCTTCTATGGAGTTGCCTTATGATGACATTCTGACTTCATCAGCACAAGTTTTGAATGCTAGGCTACAGGGGTTGGTCTTGATGATGTGGGTTTGTAGTTGGTTTAACTTCCATATGGATATCACATATTGGGATCCAGGTGGAGGTTGGAGTCCATTATGTTACTTAATTGCTTGAGGACAAGCAATTTCAAGGAGGGCGAATTTGTAATGATCCCATCTTTTGGCTTTCACGTTCTCCAAAGTCTAAGTGGAGGATAAGAAAAAATTAAATTAATTTCTTATAAAGTCATTAAACAAATTAAAATTAAAAGGTGGCTTTATTTTTAATTAATTTAATTAATTATTGTATTACAAAGGAGATGCGTCTAGAGTGTGTATTAATTATTGGAAAGGTGGAAGCCTCTAGAAGCACAATTAATTATTGCAAGAGAGGAGTTTCTAGAGAGTGCATTAATTATTGGAAGGGGGAAGCTTCTAGCACTTGCAATTAATTAATGTTTTAGTTCTTTCTAGAAGGGTGAAGGAATAGGATAAATAGGGGTGAGAGTCTCATTGTTTAGCATGGGATTATTGTATCGAATGATTATGAATTGCATTTGATAATAGCTTGGATGTGTGAATCACACTCTTTTTTGGCAATAGGGGATGATCATTCTCTGTTGTAACATTCTAGATGTCATTCCCTTAGGGTTTGGCCTTTGGAATACATGTCTTTGTACTTGATTGCAGCATTTTTAAAATTAATATAATTTCAGCAGTTGGTTCAACTTTTGGGCATTCCTGGGTGTCCATTACACATTTCAAAACAATCAATTTGTTTGCTTTCGAAAGCATTCTGAAAATGGATCCTCTGTATGTAATGATGCAATCCTCCTAAGAAAGTTTGAAACATCTGGGTCAGTAGATGACATTTCAAAGAAATTCAAACCTTTGTTTCCTTGTCATTTTTCTCTGATCTGTTCAAGATCTCAATATTGTCAAATTCTAATCTATACCACAAAAATTAAGAAATTGAATTCCAAGCAAGTTGTTGCCATGGTATTATAGCTAAGGCTTCATTCAAGGAATCATTTGGCTAAATAATTTAATTAATATCTTATCTCCATTCAAGAAAACATCTGACTTAAGATTGTAATTAAATCTAGTCCATGTCATTATTAATTATAATCAATATGATAGATATCTAGTCCTGAAACATTGGCTCACATATTCTCCACACAGAGGACTACACTCCCAATGGCCAAAGATAACACAAATGCAGTTCTAAATGGGTTGTTTGGTCTATCAAAATTTATGAAATCTTCTGGATAGAACTGCCTAAATATGATATCTTGGAAACAAATTTAATAGTCTTCCTAGGGAACACATACACAAACACAAATGCAAAAGGATTAAAAAAGTTAATCAAATGTAATGAGAAATCATGAAAATTGAAGCATGCACCAAATTAAATGAAAGATTGAGGCATGCCATCAGTCATAGTTTTTTCATGAGTAAATGTGCACAGAAAGACATACCAAAGAACTGACATCAGTCACTTCATTGGAATTGTTGCCAAATAAAAATAAATTCCCCTGGCTAGAGGACATATCTATCAAACATGAGAATATATCCCTTCCCAACAATACATAAAAGCATGAGAAAAAACAACTAGAATATGTTCCTTCCAACCTTATGCATTTTAGAGCTTGATGAAAATGAAGGCCCATTTCACAAGCTTCTAAGTCAACATCTAAAACTAAACAATTTCAAGACTTGCAGTTAGTCACCATATATCTCAATAGTGACAATTTCAATGAAGCATAAATGAGCATCTCAAAGACACAAGGTGGATTTCTTTCTTCCCATTAGGAGCCATATATATCTGAAACAAAATACAACAAAGCATAAGAACTCTTTGACATATAAGTTATTAAAGACTAATATGCTAAACTATTACAAAAGTTGTACAGATGTACAAATATAAACATGATAGACATCAAATACATTTTTATCAAAATTACAACTCTGCCAGCAACTTAATAAGCAAAAACCAAGGTCTGAGAAACAAATTATCGGCTAATTAGCTTTGAGAATAAAAAGGAATCACTGAGATGGATCCCTTCCTCATCAATAGTAGCCGCAAAAAAATCCCATCCCAACAAAGTCGTAAACATTTAATAAACTCAAAATATAATCTGTTATATTAAAATGTTGCTGCTAACATATAAAGTGCAGTCTACGATTAAACATAAATGAATTGGTCAGTATGAAGCTACATGACATATATTTGCAATAAGCTAAAAACACCAAATATTCTTCATCAAAATTGTAACTGCTCTAGTCACTAAGAGCTGTAAGTAATAGACTAGATCAATTATAAATACTAGACAAGATCAATAAAGAAAAAGTTGCAGATCAACTCTTAAAACTGGAATCACTAGTTTACCAGATTCACTTTTAATCAATAGGCTTTGGAAAAGAATTTTCACCAAAGGAAATAGAATCATAACAATAGATATCTGATACTGACAATTGCTTTAAAAGATTAAAAAATGTTTAGTATCATTGGCAAAACTCAAGCTCATATAAACACAAAATTGCCATTCGTTTCTCCATGACCTTCAATTTTTCCTTTATCTTTCACACCTATCCTCTTATAGCAACCCTCACACTAATTGAATGAGTACAGGAACACACAAAAAACATGGACATCAATATCATCTTGCAAAAGAGCATAGTTTCCCATAACATCATATATATGTTACATCACATCTTGCACACACGAGTTAGTCCATCACAGTGCATCATATAGTCAATCATCATAGCCAAATCCTTATTGAACCATAAGTCTAGCTATTTCATAATCATAGCTTAACTACAAATATTAACTTGAGATTAGTTAGGTTTACATTTAAAATTGGTATTGATAAATTAGGGTTAGAAAAAGAATCAAATTGGGAATAGAACTAGTGTGAATTGTAGATTTAGGGTTAAGGGACAATAAAGCATTAATATGTCTACCATTAGTCCCACATAGATAATATGACCAATGACATATCAACACCATCTAAATTATAAATCTATGTACAATCATAACATCACACATAGTCCATCACATAGGAATGCATAGTAGATGCATATATAAAAACCACACTAGAAGTATGACATCACATAGGAATACATAATAGATGCATATATAAAAACCACACTAGAAGTATGACATCATATAGATCACCACCAAAAATAGTCTCATCACATTAATGATTCATCCCAAAAATAATAGTCTATCACATTTATGATTTATCCCAAAAATAATAAGTATGGAATATAACAATGTCAAATAAATCTCAAGGCTACTAAAAGCCTCCAAAAATAATCAATGTCCAACATAACTCTTTCCAAGTGTCTAATTCAATAATGTCAAATAAGGATTGAATGGTGATATAACGTGCTACCACCCCACAAAAATCCTGTTGCTCAACCTATGACTGAGCCCCAGTCAGTTCTCCTCCTCATGGCCTTGTCGCTCCTCATCCTCCTGACCTTGGTGGTTGCACTCCTATAGGTCCCAATATGAATCCCATCCAGTTGTGCTTGTCAAGCTGCCATCTGCACTTGTAGGGTTGTTGTATCATCTTGATCATGTTGTGCTTGTTGTTGTATAAGCAACCCACCCAGTTTTACTTCCAAAGCCACCATCTGTACTTGTGAAGTTGCATGTTGTATCTAGGGCTGCCCCAATGACCTAATCTGTGGTCCAGGCAGTTGACTAGGGACCTCTGTTACACCTCCTCACTGTCCTCAATCATTGAAGAGATTTTTAGGTGTCTATAATAGCTAATAACAAATCAGAACTCAAGATAAGACTGGAGAGCTTACAATGTGCCTATAAAATGTTGATTCCACTAGTGTGTTCATGGCAACAATTTCACACTCTCTAATCACATCAACAAAACAAAAAATGTTAGGACCTCTAGAAAAACTTGAAACCAACCAACAAATTCCCTTATGATTAAGTTGCATCACAAATTTCATTGATTGGTGTAGTAAATAATACAAAATGCAGTGGCAGTACACAACATATTTTTGCATCAAACGATAAGACTATCTATTTGATTGCAGAAGCTTCTTACCCAAACAAAAAATGAACCTCATGAAGAGTAGAGCACCAAGAATCTTCAATAATTAGGTTTGTAATGAAATCCGTGCTGGTGACTGAGGAGGATGCTCTGGTGGATCTTTCCTTGGATGCTTCTAAGGACTTTGTGGCTGAGGATTGCGTTCTGTCCGAGCTGATGGTGGAGGTGGATGCTTTGGTCTCTTCCCCTAGTTCAGATGTCCCTCCTAGGGGTCAGGCATCTTCTGATTCTCTCACGGAGGTTGGTGTGGCTTCTGCGTCCCCTAGGTTCCTCGGGTCTTTGTATTTTGAGGCGTGGGTTGCTGAGGCTGCGAAGATTGAGGACAATTGGATCACGGTTAAGCGGAAGAAGAAGTCTTTTTCTTCTACCCCCCCTTTAGATAGGGTCCTTCAGTCGGGTAAGGGAAAATTCATATCAAAAGAAAAATCCTTTGTTTCCTTATGTTGATCGATTTTTTATGTTGGTGAACTGGTTGCTTTTCTGGTTCGTTGGTCTCTAGTCTGGGAGGTTTTTTAGGTTGCTATTCCAGTCTGTTGACCTTCCAGGTTCCAGTACTGTTTTGGTTGTTTTTTTTGGTCACATCTGTTGATCTCAGGTCCCTGTTTAACTTGGTTTAGTTGTTTTTCTGGTTTCAGGTTTCTTTTTAACCTGGTCTTGCTTAATGGTTTATCTTTCCATTAGATGTAAAGGGTTTCGGGGCCACTTCAAAACTTGCTTTTACCTTAATCTAAAAACAATGAAAATAATATTGACACACTAGAAGCAATTTTGATGGAAATCACCTGGTACTGTAGCTCATCCTTATGCTTACACATCTCTAGTTTTATTGCCTCATCTTCATTCCATGTTGTGTCTGGCTAAAGAAGGGAAATTGAACTGTCTTACAAGAAAATTCTCATGGAAACTAAAAACCTCAAGGAAAGTAATTTTACTACATAAAATGATACAAAAATTTCCATAAACAATGATAGAGATAATATTAAATTATAAAAGATACCACTGCTTCTTGAAGTCCAATGCTTTGGAGTTCCATCTCATTTTGTTTGTCCAAGCTCATTTCTTGGCTTGTTTGATTTCCATTTTTCTTTGATCTGTTCAAGAACTCGACATCCTCAAATTTTAGTTTATACTGCATAAAATCAGAGATTGAATACCAAGCAAGTGGTTGCCATAGTTTTATAGCTAGGGCTTCATTCAAGGAAACCTTTGACTAAATCATTCAAACCTATCTTGTCTGCATCCAACAAAACATCTAACTAAAGGATCTAATTAAATCTAGTCGACATCATATAATCAATTTGATAGATACCAAGTCCTGTGACATTAGCCCACATATTACAACTGAAATGCAGTTCTACAATAGGTTGTTCAGTCTAAAATGTATCAATCTTCTAGGTAAGACTGCCTAAATATGAGTCAATGAATTTGACTAAAAAAAAACTACACAGTTAAATCCTGATACATATATCATAACAAATTTAAATAGTCCTCTACAGGAACACATACACAAACACAAATGCAGAAAGATTAAAAAAGTTAATTAATGTGATGAAAAATAATGAAAGGATTAAAAAAGTTAATTAACATAATGAAAAACAATGATACTTGAATCATACACCAAACGAATGAAAGATAGAGGCATGCCATCAATCACAGTTTCTTCATGGGCCAATGTGTACAGAAAGACACACCGAAGAACTGCCACCAGTGCTTCATTGCAATTGTTACCTCATAAAAAAATTTTCCCTAGCTAAAAGGCAGATCTGTTAAACAAACACGGAAACATATCCCTTCCCAACCTTCAATAGAAAGAACAGAAAAAACAAATATTAAAATATGTCCCTTCCCAACCTTATGCATTTTAGAGCTTGATGAAAAAGAAAGGTCCATTTTACAAGCTTGTAAGCCAACATCTAAAACTAAACAATTCCAAGATTTGCAGCTAGTCAATGTATATCTGGATACTGACAATTTGGATAAAGCATAAAGAAGCATTATAGAGACACAAGGTGGATTTCTTTCTTCCCAATAGGAGACACATATATCAATAAAGTATAACAACTCTTTGACATATAACTTGTGATGGAGTAAAATGCCAAACTTGTACAGAAGCTGTAGAGATGTACAAGTATAAACAAGATAAGCACCGAAGACATTTTTATCAAAATTACAACTCTGCCAGCAACTTAATCAGCAATAACCAAGGTCTGAGAAACAAACCAGTAGCATGTTAGCTTCAAGAACAAAAAGGATTCACTAAGTAAGAGCCCTTCCAAAACAATAGTCGCTGCCAAAAATTCCTACCCGAACAAAGTGGCAAACACGAAAATAAAGTCACAATAATCAGTTATATTAAAAAAATGCTGCTAGTATGTAAAGCACAGTCAATGACTAAACAGAAATCAGGTTGGCCAGAGTGAAGCTGCATGATATATATATGCAATAACCTAGAAAACACCAAAGATAATTCATCAAAATTGTAATTCGCTCCGGCCACTAAGAGGAATAGACAAGATCAATAATAAATATCAGACAAGATCAATAAAAGCAATAGTTAAATCACTAGTTTACCAACTTCACTGTTAAAAGTTTTAACCAAGACTTAGAAAGAATTCTTGACGAGGGAAATCGAATCATACCAACAGTTATCTAATACTGACAATTTCTATAAAATATAAAAACATTTGGTATTGTTGGCCAAGCTCAAGCTCACAAAAACACAAAAACATATATATTGTTCCTATCTGCATACACATTTAATATCAAAGATAGAAAACACAACCAAGTAGTAGACGCTTGAAACAGCAATAAGAAAACAGAACAATACATCTTAAAGATAGTACAGTCAACTAAGGCATTCTTTCACCGCCTATCAGTGCGCACAAAAACTTATGGGATTAACATGATAGTCACTATGACGCTTCTGCTTGTGCCTTTTGGTTCCCCTTCAGCTTGGAATGACTTATTGTTTTGGTCACAAATCTACTCCCTCTGGTATTAATTCTTGCCATTTTATCATATATTCATAATCACAGTTATCTAATACAAGCAACGATTCTAGAAGATAAAAACAATTAGCTCAACAAAATTCAGGCTGATCCAGCCGACAGGTTAGGGACTTCTTACGCATTTAATAAGTACAACCTAAGCTAGTAATGACAGTTGTTTTGGAACATTTACAAAGGGATACAACCATGCTATTCACCAAAACTCAAACTCATCAAAATCAGTCAATAACTACAAAGATTCGCAGCATATAAATGATCATAACCAAGACAATGAAGATTCAAAATTGCCCTCCAGCAACCTCTACCTGCTGTATAAAGCATCTACATTTACTATGACAATTAACGGAGGAAATTTAGATGTATATAATCTTAGATGCAATAGAATAACGTTATATAATTCTTAAGAAATTGAAGAGATGAATTGATCAATATTTCATCTATGTATGCACAATAAATTAATGGAATAACAACCTCGTTAAACACTTTTCAATTGTGTAATTCCCTGTAAATTACACTTTGTCAATCTTTTGTTTAGATTTCATTAGCAGGGCTATTTTTGATATGAGAACGAAGTTGGAGGCTAATCATTTTATATTTATTATAAAGACTAGAAACTGAACAGAGGAACTCATAAGTGATTTCATATAAGTAAACACATTTTAGATGAATGGAATAAAAGCTTCATCAAACACTTTCCTACTCTCTAATTTCATGTATATTCAATTTTGTCACTTTTCCAATGTCAGGTATATAGCACTTTTCCATACATTTCATGACCAGGTCGAGATTGATATCAAAACAAGGTTGAAGGAAAAGGATAATATTTCTTATTTAGACAAAAAAATTGAACAGATGAACCAATAAGTCATTTCATCAAAGTATGCAAAGTTTGGATGAATAGACACAAAAGCTTCATTAAACACTTTTCTATCCTCTAATGTACTGTACATTGAGTTAAATTATCAATCATTTCTTTGCACTTCATTCCTAGACCTACATCAATATCAGAATAAGGTTGGAGAACAATGTTGCCTGAGAAGTTTAAAATCATATGCCAAATTTTAAGTACATTCAATATTTATTTATTTATTTTTATGGAGGTCATCCACAAACAAGTTTTAGGTATTCAAAACGGGCCCACACGTGCCTGAAATCTCTTCGCCTAAGAGCCAAAGACTAAAGAACATCCACACTGCGAAATTCATCAGAAGCACAACTCCAACCTCAACCCTTCTACCCTTCTGATGTCTTTGGGCCTTGCACGATCCCCGCATCATCAATCTTAATTTGAATGTCTATTAAAAATACAATGTGCAATCTCTCATTTTGTTTTCAAGCAAAGCATATTCCAAGTAAGTTGCAGATCTATGTTATTAAAAAATGGAATTCGGGTAATCGTCTCTTTCCAAAGATGGCGGCGGAGCCTCCTGTCACATTCAGCGCCACCACAAAATCGCTGTATCGTTCAGGTAATAACTACTCCACCCCCTTTTGTCTTTGCCTTAAAATTCATAATTTCTTACAATTTGCTGCAACTTTCTCTTTCAAAGTAATTTTTCTCTTTCAACTCGGATTGCGTCTAAAATGTCGAGATACAATCACCAGGAAGAGGCACCATGTCTTGCATGTAAGGTGACAGCTGCTTCTGGAGGCCATTGCAATACACCCGCAAGACCTGTCTGCAACAATCTGCGTGTCCTAACCAACGAAACCTATGTCCATTTCTCTGCGTTTGGCCAATACCTGCCTACAAGACTCGGGAGACCTGCAACAACCCGCGTGCCCTAACAAAAACTCATGTTGATTTCCCCGCATTTTGCAGTTTGCCCTATTGCTGACTGTAAAAATCATAGTTTGAAAGGGTAGTGTGCCTAGTCGATGTCGAGCTTTTTTCGCTTGGGCAACATCCGCCTGCAATAATAATGCAAGATCTACAACAAATATAAGGTGAAAATTTCAGATCGCGGCCATTTCGAATTGTGATCGACCAGATCGTGGCTCGTGTTCTTCCGTCAAACATTTCTGCGCCGGTTTTCTGAAAATTAAGATGGATAGATAGACAGGTTGGGGTCTTGTAGAATGGGCTACTATACATTAAATTCTCTGTCAATTGTTCAACCTAACCATTTTTATTAGACTATTCTGAGGAATCTATAGAAGTTTTACGGCATGGAATATCTACAACAATAATTATTAAGTAGTGGGACATAAAATCCTGAAATTTTATTACTATAAGAAATTCTTCGAGAAAATTATATTTGTACTTAGATTATTGAAGATTTATATTAACAAGTAAGTTTATGAAAAATTTAGAATATTGAAAAAGTATGTAAAATCATAATAGATCTGTAAATAAGATCTCAAAAATCATTTGCATTTATTTTATTTGTCTAAGATGTTCTTATAATTAAGAGTATGGAGATTTAGATGCAAATATCTCATAAACATCTTAAAATCTGACATATCAAAATATTCAGAAAATGAGAGCTCAATTTGTACCATTTGTCCTTATTATTCCTAATGAAGCTCAATATCAGGGAGGCACCTTGTTGAGGATAACTCAAGTCTACATCAATTGCTTGATTTTCACAAAATGACCTCTAAACTTTATGATGAATCGTAATTTTGAAAGTGATGTGCAGAATCGAGCCAAAGATTACAACAGCAGATGAAATACTAATAACATAATAAACTTTAGAAGAACCATATAATGTTATATAATAACTTGCACAAAAAATGATTTAACCTTAATCCTTTGATTCTCAAGCATCTAAATCTAAAGGTCCACATTAAAAACCTAAAATCGAGCCAATAAGTTTCATCACAATCCACACCCCTTTGACCTTATTAGCACATGCTTACTAAAATCACTAAAGTATATGCAAAGAAGAAGAATTAAGTATTTAGGCTAAAAACAAGTGTAGACAACATAAAGATGGAATATATCACATTCAAAGCTTCTCACTTATAAAGCATATAAAGGTTTTTTTTTTTTTTTAAATCTTAATTTTACCTTTAATTATTTTTTTCCTTTTCAGTTGAAAAGACACCAACATTTTAAATTTAAAAAAAAAAAATCTAAAATTTCGAAATTGTCTTACTTTATGTAATTAACTGTCATTTTACAAGTTGTTTAGGCATATTAAAGGTACATTAAGGCTATATTAGGGGTATACAATGCATAAATGACCTAAAAGTGATGTAAATTGTAATTAACTACCATTCTACAAGTTGTTTGGGAATAATAGAGGTATATTGAGGCTGGTTTAGCTGTATATATTGTATAAATGATCCAAAAGTGATGTAAAAACCCTCTATGGTGCTTTATAGCCCTTTTTTTTTATGTCCATAATTGTATTTATGTTATGGAATTCATCCTTTTTGTGGAAAATCTAATTTTTTTAAAACTAAAATAAAATGGTTAATTCTCAGGCAAGAGCCTACAACATAACAGTAAATTGTGAGCCTCTTACTGATTAAAAAAAAAGGTTAACTCTAATTTATTTTAAGAAAAAATACTAATTCTTTATTAAAATTCAAACATAAATATACTTGAGGATAGTTGAATATTTGAAGTAAAACTAAAATTATGTTAAAAATTTAAAAGTTCAAAATAAACTTAGATAATTCAAGAAAATTGCAATGTATACATACATGTGTATATAAATATATATGTGTCTGTATAGATGCACATACACACACACACACATATACATGCATGCATACATACATATGTTTATATGTAGATACATGTTTGTCTATACATTTATGTATGTGTATAATGTGTGTGTATCATATGTATATATTTATATATACATGTGTGAATATGTATACAAATCTATATACATGCACATGTTACGCATTTTTGCATGTGCATATAGATGGTGTTGCTCTTACTCAATCCTATAGAAAATGAGCCCACTTCAAGATGAAATGCGCGCGTGCGTGTGTGTTATAGATATCTACACACACACACACACACACACACACACACACACACACACACAAGTGTATGTTAGATGTATTAGTATACACCTAAACATATAAATATATACATGCATACAAATACACACATATATATAACTTAAGTCATTATAACAAAAGTGTTGCATCTAATGTTTACCATAGTTGCAAAAATGACATATGTAGCTTCAGCTCAATTAATTTTTGAGGAGAATTTGAGTTTCATATTTCCTTTGTTTCCTTAGATTATCCATTAATCAATACAGTAAAATATAAATAGTAACAAAGGTTCATTCATAGAGAAAATCCTAATATAATATTGTGTACATATATAATCTTACATGCTTTAATGTCACTCATGCTTTAATGTCACTTTTCATATGCATAAAGGTCTATTGAAAGGATGTACTAAAGAGTGGGCATATTGAGAGTCTTCATATAATAATCTAGCATTAGGTGATTAAAAACCAAACCTACTTTATTTGAAAATTTTTAATAAGGTACTATCAAATGTAATGTCTCCAACCATTGTTAAACGAACTTTATTCATACATATGTATGATTCTTGTAATCATATCCACTTTGTATTTCCATGTTGACATATTTTTTATAAAAGTTAAAGACAAGAGTAGAAAAAGTAAAATATAGCATATCACTATTGGCATAAATATAGCATATCACTATTGGCATAAATTGATACAAACCTATATTCATGTATTTTTACTTGTATCCCTACAAGATATTGAGATAAAGAAAAAAAAAATAGATTGCAAGATCAAACACCCATTGTCTTGGCATAGAGTAAATATGATGTATAAAATATTATTTCTTCAAATTTGTATGGTCCCTCCATCATACAATGAAATTGTAAAAAGAATTTATAAATTAATGTTTGTTTTTAAAAAATACATAAAATGAAATTAATGTCAAAAAGATTTATGAAAAGGGAGGTGATTTTGTCCTCTATTTTGGGGACCACTACTTGTTGTAGACTAGGTATACATTGGTGTTTTGGGTGCCTAATCCTCTTCCGATTGTGGGTAATCACTTGTAGCCCTTTTTTTTTTCATAGTCGTGTCCTTGGTGGGGGTCTATGGTGGTGTGGGGTTGAGGGGTTCAACCCTATCTTTCCCTCTTCTGCTTGCTAAGTTCGGGTTTGGGGTGAATGGGGGATCCTGGTGCCACCTTCCCCCTGCCTTCTGGTGGAGATTTGGAGATGGGTGAGCCGGCTTCGATAGTGCATGCCAGTAGTAAGGCTCTGAATGGTAAACCCCAATCGGGAGAAGGAGAATCTTCTTCAAATGGGAAGCTCCGATTACAAAAATTAATGGATGTTTGTAGAAAGCTGAGGTCTGACCAATTTTGGTTATTCAACCTGAACAAGTTTCAGAGGATGTTGAGTACTGGAGTAATCATGCTCTTATTTGCAAATTTCTCAGCCTTCACCTGTCATTACCTGTGTTGGATTCCTAGGCCTATTGGGTGTGGAACCTAGAAGGAGATATGGAGATTATGTTAGCAGCTAATAATTATTTTATGGTTATCTTCTCAAGAATGTTGGACAGGAATAAGGCTTTTGAAAGTGGCCCTTATTTCTTTAACTAGGTGGGGCTATTCATCAAGCCTTGGCACATGGTCTTTAATTCTACTGAGGAAATCCCCTCTTGAGTTTCGGTGTGGGTCTGCTTGCTGAGACTTCTTTTGGAATTCTAGAGGGAAGATATTCTTCACTCAATCTCAATGCTTCTAGGAAAACCTGTGGGATTGGCTACACAGACTCAAGATCATAAGGTAATCTCTTTTGCTCGTATTTGTGTAGAAGTTGATTTAAATAATTCGTTGCCAGATTCTTGAAAATTTGTTTGGGCTCAATTTCCTGGATTCAATAGTTGGATTATGAGACCCTACCATTTAGATGCAGAATTTGTCATGAATATGGGCATCTACTTTGCAGATGTCTCAAGTATAAGAACCCCTCCTTGGATGCTCTATGTACCCCTAGGGAGGACAAGGGAAAGGCTATGGTATCTAATAGACCTATTGACAGCGAGCGATTTACTTAGGTTAAATCTCGTAACAAGGGCAAAGGTAAGAAGAGAACCTGGATGGATAGGCAAATTGACGACACCTTTAATAGGTTTGATGCTCTTGGAGACATGGTCCAAGAGGAAGGTATCCTAGTTGAGCTCTCTTATGAGGCCAAAAGTCAACATGAGAGTCAAGTAGGGGATATGCAGAGAGAGGATCAGATTCTATTTACAAGGGACCTACAGGCTAGGCAGTTGGATATTGATTTGCCCCCTCTTGTTCAGGATATCAGGGATCTTCATGGATCATAGGGTTCAAAGGGCCCAGTCTTGGTGGCTTCTGACCCCCTTATGCCTAAGGGGACCTTTGATTCTGCAAAGAGTAATAAGGCTCATCTTGTTTTAGGCATATAGTAGAAATCCTTCAAAAAGAGGCCTTTAAATAAACTATCAAAAAGTGGTAGGAAGACTGATCAAGAGAAAGTGAAGATAAAGGGTGAAAAATTGGTTGATTCCAGGTTTGTGAAACCCATTGATTCTCATTCTCCCACCCCCATAAATGATTGTGCTATCATGGAATGTAAGGGGATTGAACAGCATCCCCAAACAAAAGGTTGTTCACAAATTAATTGAGTCTCAGTCTCTTGATATGGTTTTTCTTCAAGAAACTAAATTTCCATTGGATGGATTAGCTAATTGTGCTACTTGTATATCTAGCCCCAAGGCTCTTGGTAGGGGGTGGGTGCCTTGAATAGTTCAGGAAGAGTGGCTTACTTTTGGGACCCAAGAAAAGTCTCCCCATTATGGTGGATCTTCAGTCAATCCTCCATTTCTTTGATTGCCACTAGCTTTGAGAATGGTGAAAGGTGCCTTTTATCCAATATTTATGATCCTATGGATTTTTTAGGTAAATACCAGTTATGGGCTCATATTAGATTCATCCAGTCCCTAGACCCTTTTCTCCCATGGATTATGGTGGGACATTTTAATGCAGTTACTAGTCTGGAGGAAAAAAGAGGTGGACTAGCTAGGTTGGACCCATCTTCAAATCTACTTAGAGATATGATTGGCTCATTGTTTCTCATTGATGTTGTTAAGTTTCCAAGATCTACTGCAAATGTAGTGGCATTGCCTTGAAATCAGGTATATGTTTTCCATATGCAACATCCTCTCATTTATATTGAGTATGAGTAAAAAATGAGTAGACATGTCTATTCATTAAATAGATAATTAATAATAAAATATATAATTATTTTATATATATATATATATATATATATATATATATATATATATATATATAGATATATATATATATATATATATATATATATATATATATATATATATATATATATAGATATATAGATATATATATATATATATAGATATATATATATCAAATAATAAGCTTATATCTCACATAATATAATATCTCATATATAATTATATGAATAACCATAAAGTTATCCAACAGAAGCTACCAAACATTAACACTCCCTCTTAGCAAGGGAGGATAAACACAAGACAAATATTACACCATTGGTAATATCTCAGAAGTTTTTCACCATTAATATCACATATGATATCAAGAGTCTTGATCTCCTAGAATATCCACATCCAATATTCATCAAGTACTCAAAAACAAGGTTAGATATCACATTTGATATCAAGAGTATTGGTCTCCTAGAATATCGACATCCAATATTCACCAAGTACTCAAAATTATTCAGATATCACATTTGATATCAAGAGTATTGTCCTGCCAAAATATTAATGATATTCACCACTTACTCAAAATGTTTAGATATCACATTTGATATCAAGAGTATTGCCCTTCGAGAATATCAATGATATTCACCACTTACTCAAAACATTTTTAGATACCACATTTGATATCAAGAGTATTGACCTCCTAGAATATCAATGATATTCACCAAGTACTCTAAGAGTAATGGCCTCCTAGAATGTTGAGATGTAAGACATTCACCATTTACTCAATTTATTTCATCTCATTATACAAGTTGATTGTAAGATCATCACCTACAACAACTTCTTCCAAATACAAGTGATGATCATTTGGAAGTTGTCACTTCCTCATGATATACACAAGGGATAGGCCCATATAAAATTCGCATGGTCATAGTCCTCTTGACTATGAAGAACTTATTGATTATTAGAGAAACCAGCTCAACATGGTTTACTCCCTCTCAATCAATAAGATTGGGGTCACTGAAGATTAACCAAATAGCATCCTCATTCTTCTCCCTCTCTTTCAAGATTTCCTCAAATGAAATGTTAGGCTCCCTCTGAATTTCAATCTCCCTTTTCTTACAATAACATTCTCAAATGAAAAGATCAAGAGAAATAACTCATATATAAAAATACAAATTAAACAAACATCTTAGTTAATAGAGAATTCATCATACATACCTTACAAAGGGTCTACAATACCTTTATGATACCAAAAATAGGAGCAATTTGAAAATAGTAATTTTCACTTTTATTGAAAGCATTTGACTTGTCAAAGTGGGGCCTCGAGTACTCTCATAATAGTCAACACACAAGGTGTTGAAAGATCAAAGGTTTTCACTATATTTGATGCAAGCAATTGTATCATATTCTTATCTTTTTTCCCAAAGTATATGGATTTGTCACTCTCCCTTCTTACTCTGCCAAAAATTGATCCCCTCTGTACACTGGATTCCATACCCATAATGTAAGATCCATTCATCTCTAGGTTAAGTGGAGGATTAATAGGTCTTGGGAAACATTACTGGACTTGACATAGTCATCCTTAGTTGCCTATAAACACTCATGCCTCATATTTGTGTAGGTTGATGAGAGTCACCAATAAACATGCATGCCCCATATATATTTTGAGCTAACGGTATTATCTACCTCCATTCATTGATATTTGACTGGGTTCTCCTTGATTCCCATCTGTCTTCCCACTTACTCTTCATACTTCTCTAGGCATCGCATTATGTTTGCTAATATGTGCATTTGATACTGCATAATTACTGTGCTCCATTACTTGTGTAAGAAGATGTATTTCAATTGTGTGAGGCAATAGCTCCAACTTTCGTGACATGATTGAAGAGCAATTTTTTAGCAATCTTACAAATTTTCACCTGTGCTCTCTCGTGCTACCGGTGGTGCGCAATGATAGTTCTCTACTTCAAAGCGGGCATTCTACCATCAAACACAAACATGGGCTTAATACAAAAAAAATAGAAGCTTGCAAACTCATCGAAAGAATCTGATAAAATGAGCATTTCTTATCATTTCTCCCTTATCGTTTCGCATTGCCTTCATAGATTGCACCATCCAAATGCTTGCATCTACTGCCAAATTTTCTTCCAGCTAGGGTTTCAATAGATACCCGCTTGCCAATGGAATATAATAATTCCCATAAACCTTGCACTCCCATGGCTTCTGTTTGCTTTTTTTCTTTGCAGTTACTATAAAGGAAATTTATGATAACAATATATACAACATTTTTCATATTAAGGAGAAGCATTGAACTATTCTCCCTACAATGGCTATGAATTTTAATTTCTGAGACATTGATCACCATTCACAATAGCAATACAGACCAAAAAAATTAATCTCTTGAGTTATAACATTTCTTCACTATTGAAGCTCTATAGGCTGGTAAAGAACCTGCTCTGATACCATGTTAATTTTCCAGGATCTGTTGCAAATGTAATGGCATTGCCTTGTAATTAGGTATATGTTTTCCATATGCAACATCCTCTCATTTATATTTAGTATGAGTAGATGAATAGACATGCCTATTCATTAAATAGATAATTAATAATAAAAAATATAATTATGTTATATATATATATATATATATATATATATATATATATATATATATATATATATATATATATATATATATATATATATATATATATAATAATAAGCTTATATCTCACATAATATAATATCTCATATATAATTATATGAATAACCATAAAGTTATCTGACAGAAGCTACCAAACATTAACAGATGTGAAGCCAACTAATAATGTCTTTACATGGAATAATTAGAGATGTGGCAGTGAGGCTATCTTAGAAAGGCTTGATAGATTTTTTGTTTCCTACTATTGGATGAACAACAGGTGGATCACTAGTTCTAGAATTCTTGACTAGAGGGGATCAGATCACTAGCTCATTAAGCTTTCCATCACTTCATATACAGTCACCAAGAATCCCTCTTTCAAATTCTGATTGATGTGGCTCAGAGACTTGTCTTTACCTGATCTTATGGTGGATTGGTGGTATAAGGTGATGCCTGATCATGATAGGACCATGCATACTTTTAGTAAGAGGCTTCAACATGTGAAGTACAGGCTTAAGAGATGGAATAAATAGTGATTCGAGTATCTACATGGTCAGAAGACTGCTACTCGAACCAAGCTAGATAATATTACCCACTAGATTCGTGACCATGGGTTGAACTCTAAGCTGAGTGAAGCTGAGTCCTTAGTTGTTAAGGATTTGGAAGAATGGGAGCTTCGGGAGGAGATTTTCTAGAAGCAAAAATCTTGTATTGATTGGCTTCAGGAGGGGATAGGAACATTTCTTTTTTCCACAACTCTGTTAAGGCATGAAGGCATGGGAACTCTCTCTACTCTCTTGTCTTAACTGATGGAACTCAGATCTTTTCTTATGAAGATATTTCTAGGGAAGCAATCAATTACTTCTCTGATCTCTTTTCTAGGGAGGATCCTTTTGTTGGGCTTGAGGAGCAAGACATCCTGGATTGCATCCCTCACCTAGTTTTTGGAGAGATGAATGGCACCCTCTTAAGCCCTATCTTGCTTCCAGAATTGGAGAAAGTTATGTTTAATATGAAGAAAGGTAAGGCCCTTGGTCTAGATGGGTTTTTGATTGAATTTTTCCAAGAATTCTCGAAGATAATAAAGTATGATCTCCTAGATGTGGTCCAGGAATCATATAGGAATAAATAGATGCTGAAGTCTTTGAACTCTACCTTCTTGGCTGTCATACCTAAGAAGGAAGTGGCTAATTGGTTGGATCAATTCAAGCATATAGCATTATGTAATATTTTCTACAAGATCATCACCAAATTTATTGCTGAGAGGCTCAAGCCACTCCTTGGTTCTTTGATCTCTACTGAACAAGGTGGCTTTTTTTATAGAAGACAAATTTTGGATGGGTTGTGATAGCAACCAAGGTAGTCCACTCTATGGCTACTTCCAACGAGAAATTTATGTTCATTAAGTTGGACATGGCCAAAGCTTATGATCAGTTGAGTTGGGAGTTCTTACAGAAAATTCTTTTGACTTTTGGGTTTGTTGAGGAGTGGGTCGATTGGGTTCTTTGTTGTGTGACCTCATCCTTCTTCTCAATTATTATTAATGGAGAACCTTAAGATTTATTTGGTGCCTCTTGAGGACTTTAGCAAGGTGACCCTCTATCTCCCTACTTATTCATTATCATGGTGGAGGGTCTTTGTAGATTTCTAAAAGCTCAAGTGTGGCAGGGTCTTATGCAAGGTTGGTGCTAGAAAATGACCTTTCTTCATACTCTCATCTTTAGTTTGTGGATGATATTGGTGTATCAACCAATATCTAGTAGTGTAAATTGAATACTAATACTAACAAAAGCATTCACACAACTAAACAAGCTAACACTTAAGATAGGACTATATGGTTATCACCATCAAAGGAAGCAAACAAAGAATGTTAGGCTCCTTATGGCATAACCCATGGTGAATTAGATTTGTCTTTGATAAGTAGAGATGTGTGCTCATGATTGTACTCAAGCTTCAAGTGGATGGATAGTAAACATGGGAGATGGTTTCAACAATGGAGTTGTGGAAAGATTTCAGCATTATAATGGTATTTTGGTAGTTTTCAAGCTCTCAAAATAGCATTATAACATTGCATGAAAGGTGGATGATATTTGTGAAGGAAGAGGATTCTATTTATAGGCCAGGGGGTATAGAGATAGATGATTAGGATGTGAGGATGATGATATGGTGAAGGAGGGTCAAGATGCAGTCAAAAGGGAGCACATGGATTGTGCTTGTTTAGAGACAATAAGGAGGTGACACTTATCACAAGGAGGATGAGTGTGAGAGGATAGGATAAGGGTTGGTCAAAGGAGTAATGAGGGAGGTTGATTATGTAAGAGGGATGTAAGAGTCATAAAGGGAGGTGTAAGAGGTGTAAGAGTCATTAATGGGGATGTAAAAGATGAGGGTGAGTTTGTTGACTTTGGCTTGGGTTAGCAAGTCTTGACCCTTGCTTTAAGTTGTGCACATGTTTAGGTGGGGGATTAGGATTAGCTTAGAACGGGGGTTAGGGGGTAAGTGATTTAGCTTTGATGGGATGAGTTAGTTAGGTGGCTAAGTGAGGTTAGTATGGGTGAATGGGTTGGATTAGGGGTTAGGATAGGGTTTAGGGATGCTTTTAGGGTTTTAGATATTTTATTAAATGATTTATTTAATAAAATGGGGGTATGGGATTAAATTAAATAGTTTTGAGGATTTATTCAATTTAATAGAGGAATAGGGATTTAATTGATAAATTAATTTTGGGTAATCATTTGATTTTATCAATTGGACTATAGTTAATTTAATTAATTAATTAACTAGTGGATGATGGTTAATTAATTAAATAGTAAATATTCAATCAATAATGTCCTAGGAGATGACTAAATACGATTACCTATTTGTGTAATTAGATTTAGGTGTCTACATTTTGCCCCTCTTTGACATAGTGTTGAAATAACACTATTTCAAAGAAGTTCAAATATAAACAACTCGAAGAAGACTACTTAAAGGAACATGGTTGCTCCAGTTTTAAGTAAAGGAGAAGAGAATGGACTAGGTGATGCCCCCTCAAGAAGGTGGCGGGGAAAGAATATGAGGCATGAAAACTTCTTGAAATTTTTTTACAGTAATTCTATAGGGGACAAGATGACGTAGAAGAAGGAAAAATAGGAAAAAAAGAGAAGAAATGGGAGGAAGAAGAAGGATGGTGGCCAATGGGGGGTTGATGGAGGAGCTGGAGAGGTAGCTAGGGCACCAGGAGGCCTATAAGTGGTTGGAAGAGGGTTAGAAGGGGTCATTTTCTTTCAAATGGACAAGGAGACATTGCTGCCAAGAGCTCTGAGTTGGATTCTACGATGGTGGCTATTGGACAACTGGAGCATCGAGTTGATGTTGTGCAACAAGTACAAGTGAGGTGGATGCTCGATCATTTGGTAGGGTCAAAAACCTCTTTGTAATTTTTTATTTTTTAGTAGCTTATAGCATTCCCGCGAAAGCAAAAATACAATTTCGTGGACTCAGGTTTGACGAAAATACGTGCGGGATCGGTGGGATTGTGATCCCACAAAACTAGTGAGGTTGAGGGTCAAAATTAGTTTGAGAAATAGTTATTGTGGGATCATGGATTTGGGGAAGGAATTTCACGTAGGGACGAGGGTAACTAAGTGGGATTGCGATCCCGTCAGTGAAAATATGGATAACCCTATAGGGATGCAATCCCGTGATAGGGATGAGGTCAACATTGGAATAGGATAGGGTTGACTAGGGGAAAGAAAGGGTAAAATGTGATCTTCTAGGAACAAGGATCCGCAAGATCACCAGGGTAAGCTCGTGTGGGTACGCGTATGTGGGAACATTGGTCAAATGGGTCAAGGGTGGGCAAAGGTCAAAAGATAATCCCACAAAAACATGTCTCCATGGGATCATGAGGGTCAAGGCTCGTAGAAAAGCAATCGTAGGAGCATTGGTCAAACCAGCAAAGGAAAGGAAGGTCAAAGGTGCAATCTCACAAGAACATATCTCTATGGGATCATGAGGTTTAAGCTTTGTAAGAACGCCTTCACAAGAATGCAGGTTCTAGGAAAAAAGTACAAAAAAGATAGGGGTTGGGTGAGATAAGGGGTGGGAAGCTAGGGTAAGTAAAGTATGGAAAAGAATACTAATGTGTGATTGGGTATTTTGGTGTGTAGTTGTTGTTGGATGCCTTGGTATCACGTGAGCAACAAGTAGCAGTGCTACATGCAGGAGACTTTTTGACCTCAAATTGGGCAAGGATTGAGGGCATTAGACTCGGTTACTTGGTGATGTTGCCACATATGTAGACATACATGGAAATGGTGACAACATTGTGTGAGCGGTGGCATAGCAAGACAACTACTTTCCACCTACTGACCGAAGAGATGATAGTTACTCTAGAGGATGTATACTGAATCTTTAGACTATTGGTATGGGGGACACTAGTGATGGTGAGTAGAGAGATGATGGTAGAGGTTGTAGTGCAAAGATTGGTTGGGTCAGGGGTTGCATACCAGATTTGGAGGGGATAGTTTGTATTAGATAAGCATTTAGATTGAGTGGCCACTAAGAGACACATTTACTTTTACCTGTGTGGGTTGATCTTAGGCTACATTGCCCTAGACACAGGAGGGACTATAGTGACATTAGCACTAATTTTAGTGATCATGAGCATAGTAGACGTAGGAGTCCCCACTACATGGGGATCATTGATGTTGGTAGAGCTGCATAGAGATCTACCCTAGATAGTGTACTAGGGCATTGACCAATAGGGGAGGAGCATAGGGTTCCCCACCTTCTTGCAGGTATGGGCCTAGGAGCACATTATAGTTTTTAGGCCGATTGGGCAGAGAGATAGGTAGGTAAAGGAGCTAGTGACCTATAGCTAGGCAGAGCCACTTACATACGACCAAACAAAGGAGGTGGACTACTGTAGAGTCTGGATCGATGAGATTGATGTAGTAGTATGGAGACCTTACATGGGTCTATGGCCATGGGTGGAGGTGGGGTAGCAGCTACCATATACCATATCCCCTTGCTTTATTTTTGGACGATGGGAGTACATTATTGAGCAGTACCGACCATACAAGGTCCTATAGCAATTTGGGTGGTGGCAACTTGCTCAAGAGAGCTAAACTAGTATCAATGAGTGACTCGTGAGCTAGTATTGATGTATGGACCTACACTACAGAGTGAGGGTTTGTTGTGGGCTTGGCTAGAGTTAGAGCCATAGTAGTGGGACTGGTTCAGTGGGGTGGCAGATGAGGGCTCTACTTAGGAGTACCATGATAGTTTTCAGCAACTGAAACCGGTAGGTTGCGCATAGATTACGAGGGCAGTGGTGGTGGAAAGGGAGATATGTAGCTAGAGGGCTAAGGCCATTGCTCAAGAGGAGGGGCCAGCTCGACAAAGGAAATGTGTAGGGAGGCAAGAGAGAGGAGGAGATGAGAGAGTAGAGGAGAGGGGGGTAGAGCTAGCAAGAGGAGGAGAGGAGAGAGCAAAGGAGAGGAGAGGAGAGGGGGAGTAGAGGCCATAGAGGCCAGCAGGGGGTGATGGAAGAGGGTCATCTGCAAGGGGAGGGGATGATGAATGGGCAACCTATTATGCCTCACTATAGTAGACACATGATGTGATTAGCTAGCTACTCGATGACAAATAACAAGAGCGAGATCAACTCAGGATAGAGTGAGATCAGTTCTGGTAGGAGTGAGATGTGGCATAGGGCTAGAGAGACAGGGCATGGATTAAGGTGGGGAGGCTATAGATGGAGTTGGGGTAGATGGAGGGGAGGTTAGATGTGGTGAGCCTAGAGAGGCAGGCTACACAAGGATAAATGCCATATAGCAGGAGTAGGATAGACTGGTGGTGGAGGTGGTGACCCTATGAGCATAGGTGGTGGTGGGTGAAGGGATGGAGGAGTTGAGGAGATTGTAGGCTGAGGTGAAGGATCTGAGGGAGAGGGCCAGATTCTATCAGGGGAGGTATCATGCAACAGTCCCAGTAGATCAGATAGAGCACTACATGTGACTGACACAGTCATATACAACTGGGACCCACACAAGGATGCAAGGAAGGGGGGGAGTGGATGGAGTACTGGGGGGAGAGTACAAGTGGGTCTGAGTGCACTAGGCAGAGTTGCAAGATAGGGAAAAGCCAGAGGTGAGAGACAAGGATGAGGGGGAGGAGGGATGAGGCAGAGAGCTTGTGGACAGGAGGGGGATTGATGGGGCCACCATCTCCGCCACCAGTAGCACTAGGGGCACGAAGGAGGATCCATATGCAGAGGCATCAGATCAGGGAGGCCAGTGATATGCTAGATTTATTTGTATGATTAGCATTTTGTTGTAAAGATTATCAATTTTGAGATATATGTATATTTTGTGCGTGCACAGACCTATTGTAGCAATATGTATGCTATGGATATTGTATATTTGGACTTTGATGGACTTTATTCTTTTATTCTTTCATTGATTTATTGTAGAGGAGATATATATAGAGTGGATCATTCTTTGGGGTGGGATATGTGTTATGGACTTATGATGGCATGAGTATGGTTATGGTGTGAGTTTTATGTATATTTAGATGTAGTTGAGAGACTGATATGTTTGATATGTAGGATGTGATTTTGGATGATATTGCTGATGATTTGTGATGCAATATATGATATGTGATGAGAGATATGATTTTGCTAATAGTTTATGATGCAGGATGTGATGGATTCTGTTGATAGCATGGGATGTGATTTTCTATGATAGTGCACATATGATGTGATATGTTTTTGATGTGATTGTGATGATGTGAGTTACTATGATAGTGCTAACATGATGTGATATAGGTTTTGATGTGATTTTGAGATGTGATTTGCTTATGATATTGTAGATATGATGTGATAATTGATGAGGTGATTTCCTTATGATATTGCAGATGTGATGTGATATATTTTGATGTGATCATTGATGATGTGATTTTCCTTATGATTTTACAAATGTGATATGTTTTGATGTGATTATGATGATGTGATTTCCATTAATAGTATTTGATATGCTATTGTATGATGATGAGAATGTGTATATATAGTATGCAAAACGAACACAAACTAAATATAAGTGACAAATTTGAAATGAATCACCAACTAAAGGATAAATATGAGATGTATGAGATGTTAAAATGGACACAAACTAAAGAAGAAACATGGGATTTATGATATGTTAAAATGAACACAACTAAATATGGAAGACAGATTAAAAATGAATCACAAAATGAAAGATGAATTACAATGTTTGAAATGAATCACAAGCTACTGATGAATTACAACTTGAAAATGAATCACAAATTAAGGATGAATTACAACTCTAAAATGAAGCACAAATTAAGGAAGAGTTGCAACTCTAAAAATAGCACTATGTGTATTCTTTGAGCAATTTCCCATAGCAAGATAGCACCCACCATGGATTTAGACTGATCTGATGATCATGAAGACTTGCCATATTACTGTGCTATCTCCTTAAAACTTCTAGGCCCATGAAACACTTGGCAACCACTTGGCATAACCTGGCATCCTCATCTTGGTGAGACCTGGCCCCACTGATCTACGTGGCACAATGGTGCTATATCGCTATGGGTAATATCCTTGCAACTTTCCATAGCAAGATAGTGCCTACCATTGATTTCCTTAGATCTATGGTGATCAACAAAATTGTACAACTACACATTGAGTTGGCTGAAAGGACCAATGAAATATCATCACCGTACTGTGACCCACTTGACAACTGCCACTGAGGACGAGCCATAATATCACTTTGGAGAAGGGCGAGCCCATTACATCATCTATGGCATGCATTGCTGAGGTGCTATGTCACTATGGATAATATCCTCATAGCTTTCCATAGTGAGATAGTGCTCACCATTGATCTTCCAAGATCTGGTGATCATGCAAGATGGATCTGACCTATCAGTATACCAACCAATAAGAAACTAGCCACATGCCAACCTGTTTGACAAATCCTCATTTGTGGCCCGCCAAGTGAAGCAGGACCCAGATTCCACACAGTCATACCTTAGCCCATGAAAAGATTGACCAACTGTCAATGTGTGCCAAACTTCATTAATGATATCCGACGGGGCATACCTGGGACCCACCTTCCTTTTGATGTCGCCGCAGTATCACTTTTCGTCTAGGCGCTATGTTGCTAATGGTGAGGAACACAGGTTTTCCAATAGCACCATAGCGCCCACCATGGATCTACCAAAACTCGGCGCTGGAGAAACAACAAGGAAAAGGAGGACCCACCTGCCATGTGGCGAAAAGGTGCTATGTCACTATGCGTATCCTCTATGCAACTTCCCATAGTGAGATAGCATCAACCGTAGATATATTTTGATCTGATGATGAGGAAGTTGCAAGCCTACAGGGATAAACCTAGGAAATAAGGAATATCCTAAGGTTTCATCATTTAATTTTTTGATATTCCTGGGATGATTTAAAATAACATTAAACTAGGAAGTGACTGTTGGGCGGGCAAGTATTTAAAATTCAAATATTTGGCGGAGGGCACAATATGTAACATTTCTAGCAACTCACAAGGGATTTTAGGCTTCTATGCCTAGACCAGTGGCCTCATGCATCCATTGGGTTACAGAGTCAAAAAGATGTGGATCCTGCGTATACTATAAAAGCCTAACCCTACCTCTGAGAGGAAAACCCTGAAACCCCTATCTCTACAACTGGAACCAGACACCAAAACCTCCTTCTACGACCTTCAAAATTTCAAAACTTGCTATCTCACAGAGACAATCTTGTGCTCGTGCACTTCTTGGAAAAGTAGGGAACAAACTGGAAATGAGAATAAGCTAACTATGTACATGGAATCTCAAACCCTCAGAAACATGGCTTGAGATAGATCCCATTAATTGGGATAGGCAGAATCTCACCACCAGGCTTGCTTAGCTAGAAAGCATTGGCCTATTTACAACTTTCAATCAGATAGGGACCACTCCACAGTGTGTCAAATTTTGAGTGCCTCCCTGGTTTTGCCCTATCTACATCTCATTTTAGAACCAAATCTCCCTCCCTGAAGATTCTGACCTTAGCCTTCCTATCAAAACTCTTTTTTACTTGCTACTAGTGTGTCTCTAGGGTCTGCATGGCTTTACTTCTCTTCTCTTGTAGCTCCATCAACTTTTCCATTCTTACTTTCATGGCATCATCTTCAATCAACTCCAGCTGATGAGCTAGCTCTAGGGATGGGAACTCCAATGAAATTGGAAGCCTTGCTTCTCTTCCATAAATTAACACAAATGGTGAATTCCCTATTGACCTTTTAGGCATTATTCTGTTAGCCCACAGTGCAGTCTTCAATTTTTTATGCCAACACCTCTGGTTATCTTCTATTGTCCTTTTCATGATCTTGATCAGGTTCTTATTGGAGAACTCAGCCAAACCATTACCCTGAGGATAGTAATTTGAGGATGTGCTCAAATATATATTATGATCCACTGCCCATGCACAAATCTGAGCTCTAATAAAAGACTTTGCATTATTTGAAATTATGGTTGAAGGGGCACCAAACCTGGTCACAATTCTATCAAGGAACTCAACAACTGAAGATTCTGTGACATCCTTCAATGCAACTACCTTTGTCCATCTAGTGAAGTAATCTGTAGCAGCTAGAATCCACTTGTGACCAAAACTGGAAGAAGGATTGATAGAGCCTATGAAATCCAATCCCCACTAAGCAAAAGGTTGGTCCACATGAATAGGATGAAGGGGAAGAGCTGCAAGTCTTTGTTTGCCAGAGAAGAAGGCCCACATTTTTCACACTTTCTCACATACTTATGACAATCATGAAATAGAGATGGCCAGTAATAACTAGCCCTCATGATCTTCATTGCAGTTGTCCTTGCTGAGAAGTGGCCACCATTAGGACCATCATGAAGTTATTTGATCATTCTTTCAGCTTGGTCTGTATCAAGGCATCTTAATAGGGCTCCATTAAAATCTTTTCTAAAGAGTACACTGTCAACTATGACATAAGGAATTGACTGTAATCTATAATGTCTCCTTTTAGTTCTATCTAATCCTTGAGGGTATCCATTGCCTAGTAAGAAATTCATCATATCATCCATCCAACTCCTTGGGTCACTATTCCTCACCTCTTGTTGCTCTGTCAATATCATAGCAGCTTCCTCATCAGGTTCTTGAGATGATAACATATGTTTACACAACCCCCTCCCTCTTACTAGCTTGGTAATCTGAATGTCAATATCATATTCCATCACTTTAGTAATCCAGCCAGCTCTTTTCTCACTAATATCTTTGCTCAAAAGGAAATCCTTCACATTGGCATGGGGTACTAACAAATGAATCTTATTATGAGACATGAGGTGTCTGAATTTCTTTAAAGCTTTGATGACTACAAGGGCTTGCTTCTCTACATAGTTGTATTTATCTTCATATTCTTTAAGCCCTTCACTAAAGAAAGCTATGGGTTGCTCATCACCTTTATCATTTCTTTGAGTCAGGATAGTAGAATTGTTTGACTCACCACCTAGAGTATAAAGGATGAAATCTTTCTCAAAATTTGGATTTATGAGAGTAGGGGCTGAGGTTATGGCTATCTTGATCTCTTCAAAACTTTCCTTCCCTTCCTTGGTCCATGCAAAGACCATACCTTTCTTGAGCATAGTTGTAAGAGGTTTCACCATGGTAGCAAGATTAGGGATAAATCTTCTCACAAAATTTATCCTACCTAAGAAACTTTGCAGCCCTTTCTTGTGTTTAGGAAGAGGGAGGAAAAGTATTTCTTTTTTCCTCTCTGGATCAATCGTTAAGCCATCCTCAAATACAATATGTCCTAATAATTTTCCTTGGTTAGTAACAAAGACACACTTGCTTGGGTTAAGGGAAACCCCAAACTCTCTGCATCTTAGGAATACCCATCTTAGATTATCAAAATGATCCTCTACATTCTTAGAATACACTATAATATCATCAAGGTAAACTAAGACAAACTTGTCAATCAATCTTTTGAAGGCCATCTCCATTGCCTTCTGAAATGTAGCACCTACACTAGTTAGCCCAAATGGCATCTTACAATAAGCATAGGTACCCCATTTAGTGGTAAATGTAGTCTTATACCTATCAGACTCTTTAACCAGCACTTGATTGTAGCCATAAAATCTATCAAGAAATGAAAATCTCCTTGAACCACTGACCTTGGACAAAATCTGCACCATAGAAGGGAGAGGATGGTGATCTTTAAGGGAAGCCTAGTTAAGGTCCCTAAAGTCCACACACAATCTAATTTCTCCAGTCTTCTTCCTAACAGGGACAAGGTTTGCTGCCCATGATGAGTGTTTGATAGAGAAAATTATGTGGGCCTCAATCAATTTGGATAGCTCCTTTCTCATTAAGGGTTCAATTTTAGGATTCACTGGTCTCTATTTTTGTCTTACTAGTTTTACATCATTAATTAAATCTATAGTATGCTAAAAAAACCTTGGGTCAAAGCCCTTTAAGTCATCATATGTCCAAGCAAATACATCATTAAATTCTTGACATAAATGAATAAAATTTTCTTGTTCAATTTTAGAACATACCTTCCCCATGTTTAAGGATTTTCCATCATCAACCATGACTGGAGTGTAGTCATCTTCATCAGTAGCTAGGTTCATGGCCCTACATCTTGCTTGTTCATTAGGATTAAAAACACTCTCTAAGGTAATGAGACCCTTAGGCAATTTTTTGGAGCTGAGGTTAATGATCTGATCACCATACTGATCTTGCAGTCTCAACTGGTTCCTGCCTAAATTTTTTGCCTCATTCTGCAAGAAACTTACAATTTGCTCATTAGACTCAAACATTTGACAATGGATGTTGTTATCAGGGATGGCAGGCCTTACTACCACTCTGATTTGTTGCTTCTTCTCCTCCTCAAGATTCCTCGGCACATCATAAGATGCACCTATTGCTGCAAGTCTATCAGCATGTTTTTTTTCCTTTCTAGGGATGCTTTGAATATTAAATGCATTGAAACCTTCAAAAAAATCCCATACCCTATTTTTATAAGACTTGGGAAAACCATTCTTGGTGGTATTCTAATTTCTCACTTGATTAACCACCAACTCACTGTCTCCATATACACTTAAGGCTTGGATTCCCCTTTTTTGAGCAAGTAGGAGACCCTAAATCAAGGATTCATACTCAACCACATTATTAGTGCAACTAAACTAGAGCCTAAAGGAGAAATAGTACCTTACTTATGCAGGAGAAATTAATATCACACTAGCCCCTGATCCATTTTTATTCCTTGATCCATCAAAGTACATACTCGATATCCCACTCATATCTTCTTTAGTACCCACAAGATTGGGAACTAGAGCATCTTTCTCCAATATACAATATGTAATGAGACTTGTCTCAAGGGTTTTTGGCATAGGGTCAAATTGATATGCATTAGCCCACTCATCCAAGAAAAAATCAAGTATCTCTGCTAGGGAAGTGGTGGGCTCATTCACTATGTCATTATCATCCATCTCTAGGATAGGGCAATTTATGTTAATGGAATTAGGGGTGTAAGATTCAGTATGATGGAGGGCTTGAGGCTCTGCTCTGATTGAAGCATTAGCTCCATATCTCATTTTAAAAGATATATATGACCAATCAGAAGATATTGAACAACCTATTTGGGTAGTAAAGTCTCTTGACAAACAGATGGAAAAATATGGCTTGACCTCAACAATAGAGATATCTTGGGTTATAGTACAACTAGGGCATGCATGTAAGGCCATCTCCACATTCCTAAGGATCCCTATAGTCTTGATGGTACTACCATCCAACTGTAATACATCCCTAATAATGGGCTCATATTTCATTCCCAAAGCATCAGCAACACACTCAGGCATCACTGAACTGCTAGCCCCTAAATCAATCATGCAATTATGGACTAGTTTGCCCCCTATAATTAGAGAAACATAGAATGGATGAGGTCTAACCTTTTTACTTTTTTCTACCTCCCTTGATGGTTGTACTAGGCTTGTGGCACTTTCCATGCTGAGTGTCTGATCCTTTGGTTCAATTCTTTCCAATTCTTGCTGCAACAACCTCTTTTGCACGAGTATAGTAGCAATAACATCCCACATGGAGATATTCACATTTGTCTTCTTCATTTGCTCTACAACACTAAATGGCATAGCAGGTGTTTTGGTAGAAGCTTTAGGAGCTGCAATTGCATGAGGTTGAGATGGAATAACCTAAGGATCACTTGCATCCTTTTTGCCATGATTTTGCCTTTGTTGCTGAAAAATACTTCATTGATTATTTGCTGCTTGGTCATGAGATATTGCATTTGAAGTTGAGGCTTGATTTGGAGGAGGAGGGACAACATCTTCCATAGCTCTTCTTTTGCTTCTAGTGTCATGAGCAATGGAATCTTGGTTTACATTACACTACTCCTCCATCTGATGAATCATAAAAGATCAATCACCCTATCTTTGTATATCCAAGGCATCCTTAAATTGTCCTTCTTGGTATGATTGTTTTGTTGTAGGTTCTTGGACCATCAAAGCCATTAAAGATTCAGCCTTCTGACACATATAGTAGGCATAAGAGTAGTTATAGGAGGGACAAAAATCTTGATCTTGAGCCATATTGTTTTGAGGGACTATGGACCTACTTTGGTTTACATTTGAGGTTGAAGTATGGCCACCTTGCCTACTCTGATCAAAAGAATTGTTCCAATGATTAGGATTTGTAGGCCTACCACTGATTGGAGTTTGATATTGCAATTGATGAGGCTTACTACCTTGAGCTCATTGTCTTTCTAAAGTCACCACCTTGTTGCTTACTTTCTGCATCATAGAGGAGTTATCCTCCAACTTCTTCCCATAATCTTGCAATCTTTTCTTTAGGTTCTTTTCTCTTTTATCCATGTTCTGCATCAAGGATTGCATCATCTCTTTGATTTTATCTATCCCATTTGAAGATGTGGAAGCTTGAGGGATTGGGACAAGGGATTGTGATGTAGAAGTTGTGGGAAGAGGAGCCATTGCTGGTTGATGATTTGGAACATTAGGGAAGAAAGGCATAGGAGGCCTTGGAGCTAGCTTAACTCCTTGTATTAGGATGTTCTTTGATTTTATTGCTATGTCATAAGCATTAGGAAATGTATCTCCTCCCATAGTTTGGATTGTAGTGGTAATATCACTGTTAAAAGCTCTAAGGTAATGCAAGAAGGCATTACTAGGGGTAGGCTTTACTGAAGTAGGTATTCTATCCCATGTCTTTTGAAATCTATAATTAAAATCAGTCATACATTCATGGGGGGCTCTTTTTATAGTAGTCAACTACTCTAAAAGTGACAAATAGTCACTTTTATCCTAAAAATGCTTGCACAATCCTGCTCCTAATCCATCCCAATCTATTATAGAACCATGAGCTAAACCTCTATACCATTATAGTACTTTTCCTTTCAAAGATGAGGCTAGGAGCCTAACTGCAACATCATCCTCTATAATACCAAGGATATTGTAGACATTTGCAACCTCTTGAATGTGTTTTGAGGGAGAGATAGAAGTTTCACTAGTAAACTCTGGTATACTTTTGAGGGCAGCTACTGGTATGTCATGTCTTTGGGCTAATAAGAGAGGGCTCCCACCATTAAAGGTGGCAAAAATATGATCTCTAGGAAATGCCATATAGACAAGTGATCTATTGATATGTATTGATGGCAGTCTAGGATGAGATCTAACAGTAGGAGGAGTAGAGATAGATCTTGTAGGTATATTTGTTACTATTGCACTCCTAACTGGTGATAAAGATATTCTAGTCTTCCTTCTTCTAGGGTTTGAAAATGAAAGCTCTTGATACTAAAACTTACCTCTAGAAGATGCCCTTGTTTTAGTTCTGGGCATGAATCACTACAGCTTTGGTCTGGAACCAGATATGTATTTGAAGCTTAGAGTCACCAAGTACTTTGAAGAATGAGCCTCTTGAAGGCTTAAACACCGAAGCTAGTACTATCTGCTCAATATTGATCTTGAAATCTTCCCTTTTGACACGAGTAGGCTTGAAGTTTTCTGAAAAGTTGTCCCACTGGGCGTGCCAAAAACTGTTGTCACTTAGGTTTGCACCCTTGTCCAAAGCCTATGCATGAGGACAACCTAGTGAAACATGGAAACAACCTCCAAGCTATGGGACTTGAACTGTGAGGTTGAGTCCCTGGAGAAGGTTGGCTTCCTCTTACTATCAAGATGCACCTAACTACTCTTGGAGAGGAAAAGGGAGAAGGAGAGCATGAAAGCAAATCTACCTAATCTAATCTAAAGAGGTGATGGACCAAAATAGAGTGTTCGAACCAAACTCTACCCATATATACACTATTGAACCAGAATGATACTAAGGATATATACATTTAGACTTGCTTTAATCTAATAATCAATTATCACATGCAGATCAGAAGACCAAGATGAATGACACAAGGAAAGAGAGAATCACTTATATTATCATTCATAGGCCAAGGAGATACAGTCATGTAGATCATAGATCTCTACAAAACACCAGTAAGAGGCAAAGAATTCTTGCACTTTCATACCAATGGCTAAAGGAGATAAGATAGAAAATCATGCAGTTCAGAGGCATAGAGGAATTTACACTAAGAATCTACAAAGCAGTAACAGAGAAAATAGAGAAAGGTCCACCTTTACAAAATTTACAAAAATTGCCTTTATAGTTCAGGCATAACCAAGATTTTCACTCTAAAACTATCCTGCAACCACCACCATCAAGGCTCTACCAAGAACAATCATGGGGATCTGAAGAAATCTGATCTAAGTATAGCTTTAGGTACCACGAAATCTGACTGTTAACTAAAAATAGGGCCTTGAGAAGATAGAGGCGATGCTATAACTATGCTCTAACCAAGTAGATAGATTAGATCAGGGTGGTAGAGTGTCTCTGCATGCTTCACATTCACTTCGGGTGGTTGGAATTGATCACAAAGATCAAATTACATAAAAAATCCTGACTCTCTTCATTCCTGAGCACTTGAATCAACAAGGTCAACAAGTCAACTAAACTCTGCATCCAAAACGGGCTATGTGGTCCAATAACCTCTTTTATCTTGTGACCTCACAAGAGTCCTACGTGGTTGACCATCTCTTTTCATTACTAATTGCGCCACCTTGCAACCCTAACCGTGATAGTCACATTAACTATCGACTGCTAACCATTACTGCCTCCACCAGACCTACTGGGACATGTGTCACCAAGGCACTATATCGTTATGCATATTCTTCGAGCAATTTCCCATAGCGAGATAACTCCCACCATGGATTTAGACTGATTTGACGATCATGAAGACTCGCCATATTACTGTGCTATCTCCTTAAAAATTTTGGGCCCACAAAACACTTGGCAACCACTTGGAACAACCAGTCATCCTCATCTTGGTGAGACCTGGCCCCACTGATCTACGTAGCACAATGGCGCTATGTCACTATGGGTAATATCCTCGCATCTTTCCATAGTGAGATAGCACCTACTGTCAATTTCCTTAGATCTACAGTGATCAACAAAATTTTACAACTACACACTGAGTTGGTTGAAAGGACCAATGAAATATCATCACTGTACTGTGATCCACTTGACAACTGCCACCGAGGATGAGCCATAATATCACTTTGGAGAAGGGCGAGCCCATTACTTCATCAGTGCCACACCTCATTGAGGCGTTATGTCCCTATGGATAATATCCTCGCAGCTTTCCATAGCGAGATAGTGCCCACCATTGATCTTCTGAGATCTGGTGATTGTGCAAGATGGATCCAACCTATCAGTATACCAACTAATAAGAAACTGGCCACATGCCAACCTGTCTGAAAAATCCTCATTTGTGTCCCACCAAGTGAAGTAGGACCCACATTCCATATAGTCATACCTTAGCCAATGAAAAGATTGACCAATTGCCAATGTGTGCCAAATTTCATTACTGATATCCAAGGGGGCATACCTAGGACCCACCTTCCTTCTAATGTCATTGTAGTATCACTTTTCGTCTGGGCGCTATGGCGCTAATGGTGAGGAACACATATTTTTTGATAGTGCCATAGCGCCCATTGTGGATCTAGCAAAACTCGATGCTGGAGAAACAACAAGGAAAAGGAGGACCCACCTACCACGTGGCGAAAAGGCACTATGTCGCTATGCGTATCCTTCGTGCAACTTCCCATAGCAAGATAGCGCTAGCCATAGATATCTTTTGATCTGATGATGAGGAAGCTGTGAGCCTACAGGGATAAACCTAGGAAATAAGGAATATCCTAAGGTTTCATCATTTAATTTTTTCGATATTCTTGGGATGATTTAAAATACCATTAAATCGGGAAGTGACCGTTGGGATGGCAAGTATTCAAAATTCAAATATTTGGCAGGGGGCACAATATGTAACAGTGACCAATCAAAATATACAAAGACCAAAGATTTAAAAGAAAGAACAAAAGTGCAAAAAAGTAACCTTTTTCTAAAGAGATCGGGATGATTGGCTACTAACAGGTTGAGAAACATGAAAGAAACACTTGGAAAGGAGTTTAAGACTAGGACGTGTAGGATACTAACAAAAGGGGACAATAAATTTTTTTTATAGATGATGGGCAAGGGACACAAGGTGTCACAATAAGACCTAAACAATATGTACATGCACAACTATATAATGACTAGGAACTCAGGAACATATGATAAAACATTGTAGTAGGTATGTATATGACGAGGGAAAGCTCAAGATGAGGAGATAGCATTGTTATAATACAAGTATTATTATAGGGGTACAATATGTAAAAGTGTAATTATTGTTACAAGGATTATGATACTATTGTATTTACAAGATTATGATACATAGGATACAAGTGTTAGTTCAAGGATATGATATATAGAAAACTACTTGCTAAGTAGGTACATATCATAAAGTACAAGGATGAAAAACACCTCATAAGATACATGTGGTAGAGTACATCGGATATGATACATGGGACATATATAAATGAGAGCTATAATATAGGAGTTAGGTGGGATGCTGCAAAGTGCGAAGTGGTGGAAGGTAGTGTTGTGAGATGTGGTGGTAGTGCGAATAGTAAAGCTATGAGGAACACCATGGAAAATAGTGAGATGGGTGATGTGATATGTAGTGGTGATGTGGGAGACAAGAATCAGTGATAGATAATAAAAAGGCTAAGTACACATGGCACCTATTTGCTAGGTTTTCACCATGGTACCTATCCAAGGTGCTTGAATTACCAAGTTTTCACCATTAGACACTTGTTTTTCTTTACCTATTTTTGATTTGAGAATGTTGTTTTCAGGCATAGGATTTCTTAAGGTGAATGATGTTGATAGGATCATGTAGGATTTCACTTTCAAGTGTAGATAGCTGATAGGCTTTTGAGCCAAAAGATGTTGTGACCACATAAGGACCAAGCCATGTGGGCTTGAACTTGTCTTTCTTTTCTCGGTCAGTCTAAACCTTCATGTTCTCTTTAAGGACCATGTCACCTTCTTGAAAACTACGTAGATGGACTTTCTTATTGAAATTGCACTTGAGGTGATTTTGGTAGACCATGAGGTGGTCATAGGCCTATTTCCTTTTCTCATCAAGTAAATCAAGCTGAGTAAGTTGAGCCACTCTATACTCTTCATTAGATATCTAGCACTATAGAGAAATTCAAAGGGATGGGAGTTCAACCTCAATAGGTAATACTACTTCAGTACCATAGACCAAGGAGTATGGGGTTTTGCTGGTGGATGTGCAGAATGAGGTGTAGTATGCCCATAGGGTGGGATTGATTTACAAGTGCTAATCACAACTGAAATCATTGACAACTTTCTTTAGGATTTTAAGCAGGGTTTCATTAGTTGCCTCTACCTAAATATTACCTTGTGGGAAATATGGGCTAGAAAAGTAGTGATGGATGTGAAGGGAAGTGCACAATTCCTCCATATTTAGGTTTTCAAAATTACCTCTATGGTCAATAAAAATAGAAGTTGGGATGCCAAAGCAAAAAATGATATGATATAAGATAAATTTGGATACCTGAACTTCCATGTCAGTGACAAGGAGAACTACTTCGACCCACTTAGTGAAATAATCAGTGGCAGTGATTATCCACTTGTGTCCTTCTAAAGAAAGCAATGCGATATGACCAACAAGATCAAACCCCCAATAGCAAAAAGGCCATGGTGGTGCTATAGGTTACAGGTCCTGAGCTAGGGCCTGAATTAGATTAGTATGTTTTCGACAAGGTAAACATCATTTTACAAACTCACATGCATCATGCTCTAGAGTAGGTCAATAATACCTAGCCTGACAATTTTTCTTAGCTAGAACTATCTCACTAGTGTGAGCACCACAAAGTCTAGCATGTACCTCTTTCAAAGCCATTGCAACCTCATTTTAGTCTAAACATCAAGAGAGAGTATCATGATAACCATGATGATATAGGGTTTGGGTGATGATAGTATAATATGAAGCTCTACAAATAAGGTTCTGGCATTGGGTTCATGTGAGGTGGGGGGATATGATACCATTTAGTAGCTAAGCATGAATTTCATGGTAACATGGGGATTGGGGACCAACCAAGATGCATACTTGTGCTGACTCATCATTCTCATGTGCAAGTTCATGCAGTTGCTCGACCAAGAATTCATATTGTGTAGCCTCGCATGGTATTTTCAAAAGGGAACCAATAGTAGCCATGGCATCTATTGCCTTATTTTGTAATCTAAGTATTTGTTGAATTGAAGTTGAGTAAAATGTTCATTTAATTGATGAACCAACTCCTTGTAAGGTAGTAACTTTTCATCCTTGGTCTGATATTCATTCAAGGCTTGTTTGATAATAAGCTAGAATCATCGTAGACCTATAGCTATGTGATATTCCATTCAATGGCTATCTTGAGCCCTACAACAAGGGCTTCATACTTTGAGATGTTATTGGTACATCGAAACTATAGCTTGAAATATTTAGGAATGTAATCTCCTTGAGGTGTGATCAAGAGTATACCATCACTGGAGCCATGAGATGTGTAAGAGTCATTAAAGTATAACTTCCAGGATGGTTGTTCTTCTATCAAATAGAGGTGTTCATCTAGGAATTCCATAATGAGGGGGTGGTCTTAACCAAGGGTGTATCTGCCAAGTGATCTATAATAACTTAACCTTTAATGGCCTTTCTGTCAATATATTGGATGTCAAACTCACTAAGAAGCATAACTCATTTTGCCAGGCATTTTGTGAGTACTATGTGAGATAACATATATTTCAATGGATCAATTTTTGAGATTGGTTGCATGGTGTAACTCAACATGTAATGATGCAACTTCTGAGTGGAAAATACCAAAATTAAGTAAGCCTTCTCCATCAGTGTGTAATTGGGCTCAAATTCCACTAAGGTACAATTGATGTAGTAAATAGCACTTTCCTTTCCTATATCATCAAGTTGTGCTAGAAGAGAACCTAATGTTGTGGGAGTAGCTGTAATGTACAATATGAGCGAACATTCTATAACTAGAGGAACCAAAATAGGTGGATTAGCTAAGTATTGCTTGATGAGCTCAAAGTTGTGCTAGCAAGCAAGGTCCCATCTGAAGTTTTGATCCTTCTTGAGTAGATGTGTAAATAGTTGACATTATCAGCGAGATGGGAGATGAACCATCTGACTAATTGGAGTTTCCACTATAGAGAATGAAGGTGCTTAAGTTTCCTAGGAGGAGCCATATCCATGATGGCCTTGACCTTTTTAAGATCAATCTCAATACCATGCCATGACATAGTGAATCCCTAGAGCTATCCCAAGGTTACGTCCCAAGGTTACGTCGGAGACACATTTCTTGGGATTGAGCATGAGATGATATTTTGCCAATCAATTAAACACTTCCTTGAGATGAGATAAGTGATCAAAGGCATTGAGAGACTTGAATAAAATATCATCTATGTAATCCTCAATAGTCTTATGAATTAGGTCATGGAAGATGAACATCATTGCGTGCTGATATGTTGCCCTGACATTCTTTAGCCCAAATGGCATCATGTTGTTGTAGAATGTGCCCCAAGGTGTAGTGAATGCCATCTTTTGTTGGTCTTCCTCTGCTATATGAATCTAGTTATATTTGGAGAAACCATCCATGAGTGACAAGAACTCATGACTTGTGGTGAGATTAACAATCATGTCAATGTTTGGTAATAGGAAGTCATCCTTTGGACAAGCTTTGTTGAGATATCTAAAGTCTATGCAAATTCTAATATCATTAGAAGGCTTGGTAATAGGTACCATGTTGGAAATTCATTCAGAATAATCTATTGTGTGAATAATTTTTTCCTCTAGCAACTTTTCTAGCTTTGCTTTAACCAATAAAGAAACTTCAGGGTGCATCTTACGAAGCTTTTGCTTGACAGGTTAGGCCTTCGGATCCATAGCCAAATGGTGCACAACTAACTTGGGGCCAACCCTAGCATGTCTTGATAGGACCATACAAAGAACCCAACATTTTCATAGAGCACTTCAATGAGAAGGTTTGCTTGCTTAGGAGGTAGAAAGGTTGTGATATATGTGATTTGTGGTATCTCTGTCAGACTAATATTGACTGGTTGAGTTTCCTCTATCAAGATTAAAGATATGGGTGGCTTATGCTCTTGTGGGGGAAGGATGAAATATCCATCCTTGGGTGCCTCTAAGAGGTTTTCACTGTCAAATACATCCGTTATTTTTATTTTATTTTGTGAGTCATCTAATGGTGCTCTAGAGGAGTTTTCACCAGAGGTCATTTTACTTTTGCTTTTTTGATTTTTTGTTTCTTTTTTCAATTCAATTTTGCAACTGGATATTTCCTCCTCCCCAAAGTAACTTTTTGGATCCAATTTGTAGACATATGCCAATGGTGGTGGCATCCACTTATGTGGTGTTTCTACCTCCATGAATTTAAGAATAGCATGCTTGGTAGAGAATTCATCAACATGAATGACACTTGGTTGGTCCCAATCAATGAGTTTGGGGTGAGCGTGGGGTAGGTCTATGAGATTTAAGGATAGTTGGTAGAGCACAGAGGCTCCTAGGATAATTTTATCAAGGAAAATATCATCATAGGCTTTCTTTTTGACTTCCTTAGGAATGTCTTCAACCTCAATGAGACAATTTTGGATGTTTGTGAAGGTGTGGCCTTATGTTGTAGTGCCCCCAGTTGCGAGGAGTCTGTAACCTAAGCCCTTCTTTTTCTTTTCTGGGTATGCTTCAACAAGATGTCTAATACCTAATTCTAGATGGCCCAAACAACCTCCTTAATAATCCCATTGCTCGATGAAAAGGCAATGTGACCATGGATATTTCTATTTAAAGTGATCAAGAAGTGCTTCACTTTTAGGAGGTGGCTCCTTGTATAGCCATGTGTTAATGTCTGGTGTAGTTTCCTCTCCATTAAGGATACCCTTGGTAATAGATGTGGTAGGGCCCATCTATTGGAGTTGAGAGGTGGTTTTTGATTTGGATCCTTGATGTATCAAGTATCCTTGAGTATGTGGATAAATGGGTAGAGCATTGACAACAAAAGTATCTATGAGACTGTATTTTCCACAACATTGGTAGTTGATCTTAATCGTAGAAAGAGTGGAGGCTAAAATGGTATATAGATTGTGGTAGGTGGTAGAGGAACTGGTCATGGTGTGGCCAATTTTGATTCTAGGACAATGGTTGGTGTATGAAGCTTCAACCACATTGTAATAAGCAAAGGGTTTGGGATTTGCATGGATGGTGATCTCAGTGGCATTATGCTAAAATTTGACACACTGATGATATGTGGATGGAACGACATTCATGAAATGAATTCATGGGTGGCCAAGGAGGATGTTTCATAGAAGGTTAAGATCAACTATGTGACAAACTATTTCTTGAGTGGTTACGTTGACTCTAAGAGGGAGCAAGATGGTTCCTTTAGTGGTGCACTCCAAATTGTCATATGCCTTGATGGTGATCACCTCATTAATGATATCTGCTTTAGTGTATCCTACTTGTTTGATGAATTTTAAAGTACATAGATTTAAAGCTAATCCATTATCTATCATGGCTTATTTGACTACAAAGTTAGAAACTATGATAGCTATGCAAAGTGGAAGGATATGATTGGGTTCAACTACTGGGATGTCATTGGTTTTGAAGGATAAAGCACATGATATAGAAAGATGGCCAACCAAGTTGCAAAACTTGGTGGAATTTATGTTAGAGGGGATGCATAACTCATGTAGAGTACTGTCGAGGATATCTTGATAAAGTGGGCTTGATCGTAAGAGATCTAGAATGGAAATCTGAATTGGCGTGTTTCCAAGGTGTTCTTAGATATTATATTGTTGTCCTAATGAGGATGATCTTGATGGAGATGCTCTATATGGAGGTGGTCTTGATGGCATAGACATAGGTGGGCCAACTATATTGAGTTGACTTCAACGAGTAGTAACTGCACATTGGGTATCTAGGCCATTGATGTTTATAACATTGATAGATGGATCAACTTGTGATATGTAGCCGATAAGGCTCCCATAGTCCAAATATGCTGAGGTATAGTTCTGAGACCTATCTTGGTTATCACTTTGTTTACTTGAAGCATTGTTTGGTTTTTTGATAGGAGGGTTCGCAAGTGCTTTTCCTAGGTTTGTGTTATTAGGAGGGAAAGTGTTTTGATACATCATCAACCCTACATTAGGTGAAGCTTCTGCCCCCACCGTGATCTCTTTTTGGTCAATGAGGTCTTGGACACAATCCTTGAGTTGCATGCATTTAAGGGTAGTGTGTCCTTTAACATGACAGAATTTGCAAAATTCATTATCCTTATACTAGGATGCTCTAGACTGATTGGGCTCCAAGGGTTGTGTTTGTAGATACTGAACAAGGTTATCCTTGGCCAATTTTTTTAATTTTGCAGCAAGGGACTTCCCTAATGAGGTGTATGTGTGTGGTTCTCTCTGAACACATTTTTTAGGTCCTATTGAAAGTGTGATGGTATTGGTTTGATTATGATGGGTAGGTACTTGCAGATTGGTTTGCATAGGTGGTTGTTGATATGCAAGGGGTTGTTGTTGACAAAATGTGGTGGTAATATTGGTAGCTACCCCAATGATATGAACTTGTTAGGTGTCAGTGGCTCCATTTGTCATCATACTTTTTTTATTCCACTATCAGGTTTTGTCATTGCTAGGGCCTCGGTCTTGGGTGCTTTCCTTGTAAAGTCTGATGACAACATCCTTAATGAGGCCTTGTTCAAGTCCCATCCCCTTTTCCTTAATGTCTTTGTACATTTGCAAATAGTTCATAACCATGTGATGAGCAAGGATAGGATGTGCATTGTTTATGAACATTTTGACAAGGTGATGTTTAGGGATGGTACAGGAAATCCTAGTCGTGAGGAGTTGTCAACATTGTAAGTATTCTACAAGGCTTTCTCCTCCTTTCTACTTGGTATGAACTAGATTTACCATAGATAATTTAGTTTTGACCAGATGGGCATATTGAGCCACAAAGGCTTGAGAAAGATCAATAAAGGTTTTATAGAGCCCTGAGGGATATGACTGAACCATTCTAGAGCTAGTCCTCCTAAGCTTTTTAGAAAAAGTCACATGAGGAACACATCATTATATGCCACCTCTTGAAAATGCATATAGAATTCCTTAACATGTGTGACTATATCACTTTCCCCACTAAATTTTTCAAACTTGGGGATCTAAAAATGTTTAGGAAATGGTGCCATTGTTATGGTTTTGTCAAATGGATATGGGCAATCATTTTAAAATTTAAAAGTTTTGGAGTTTGTCCCATCTTTGAGGGCCTTGAGACAAATTTTCATCTCTTCCCATTTAGAGTTTATAGGTGGGGGAACAGATGCCCCAAATCTAGGTTCCCCCAATGTAGGATACATGACAGGTGTTGAAGATTGATAAGGAAAACCCTAATTGCGATATGGCATATGTGGAAAAATAGGTTACACAACTAGTGGGATGGATGCTATGGGTTGTTGGAATGTGGTTTGTGCATACTACTACATCTATTGAGAAGTTTTTTGGTGGGGAGGATAATTATTAGGTTGTTGCCCTACGAGATATTTCTACGTGGATACCTGAGCATAGTGTTGGTGTAAAGATTGTGACTAAAAGGGTGGTAATGTTGGTAATGCCTAAGCCATGCTTTGGGAATATGTACCTTGCCCAATATATGTGGGTTGTGCTCCTACTTGAGAAAATGACTAATTATGAGTAGGTGCAAGGTAATTAATCTAAGGTAGAGCATTCACAACAAGGAATTGCAATGATGGGGTGTTTTGGCTATTGCCTAAAGGTGGCATGGAAAAGTAGTTGGTAAGGGGTGGTAGTGAATAGTTGTGTGAAGTGATGGATGAAAGTTCCTAAGGTGTCGACATGGATGTAGTGCTAGAGGGAAGGCTAGTGGTAGGGCCCTATGTCATAGAAACATTCCAAGGTCCCAAAGGAAATGAGGTTGAAGAGCTTTGGCTAGCTACAAAAGGGTTGATAGTGATGTTGGGTGGGATGGAAGATGAGGTATTGGACCCTAGTGGTAGTATTTGAGTAGTAAATGGACTAGATGTGTTGTGAGGTGGAAGTGAAAATGCAGTGTTGCTGGATGCAAATGGAGGATTTGGTGGAGTAGTAAAATGAGTGGTGGAAGCAGATGTAGATGGTATACTTGGGGTTGGTTGAGATATAGTATGTACTAAGGGTTGAGTAAGAATGGGATGGGTGTTTTGTGGAATGGGAATAGGCACCTGGGTTGAGGGTATATTTAGGTCTGCTAGTTCCATCTGAGGTGGTTGCCACCCAAACAAAGGGTGAGTAAGATTCTTCTTTTGTTACCCAATTATTCATTGTAGATAAGGTTATTAAGATGGAATTTGGTTCATGCAAAGAATTGAATGTAAACAATGCCTTATCAACCTCTCAACATAAGGTTATGTTGTAGTTACTACAAGAGAATCAAAGCACATTTGCTTGGGATTACATAGACATGAAAGGATTAGACCTTATGCTCTACACTCACAATATTTACATCAGCATTGAATTCAAACATGTTTGACAACCTTAGAGGAGATTTAACCCTATCTTAAAAGATATAGTTGAGAATGAATTACAAAAGGTATTAAGTGTTGGTTTCATATACCCCATCTCTGATAGCTAGTGGGTCTCACCCCTAGTTATAGTACCCAAGAAAGAAGGAAAATGGTGAGTTTGTGTATATTATAGGGAGCTCAATTCAACCAATAAGAAGGACCATTTTCCTTTGCCATTTATAGACCATGTCCTTGAAAACCTAGCTGGCAAAAAGTATTTTTTTTTGGATGGTCTCAATGGTTATAATCAGATACAAATAACCCCAAAAGATCAAGAAAAAATAACTTTCACTTGCCCATCGGGAACATTTTCCTACTTAGTCTTTCCTTTTGGATTGTGCAATGCCCTAGCCATATTTCAATGAGCTGTCATCAATATCTTTTTAGACATTTCTACTAATTGTATGGATATCTACATGGATGATTTTACTATTTATGGTACTACTTTTGAAGAAGCAAAAGAAAATTTAGAAATGGTACTCAAAGTATGTTAGGACTATAACCTTTCCTTAAATAGTGAGAAATGTTTTATGATGATGGAGGAAGGGGTAGTGCTAGGTCATTTCATTTCATCTAAGGGCATTCAAGTAGATCCAACAAAGATTGAAGTCATTAGTACCTTGCCTATGCCAATTGTGACCTACCTTTTTCACATTCATATAGATGCCTTAGACTGTACTATTGGTGTTGTGCTAGGACAAAAGTAGACTCAGTTGAACATGTCATTTATTTCATTAGTAAGAATTTGTAAGGTGCAGATTAATTACACAGACACTAAAAAGGAATTACTTGTAGTCATCTATGCCCTCAATAAGTTTAGGAATTAAAATACTAGATATGAAATATTTGTTCACATTGACCATTCTACTATAACATATTTGGTGAACAAGCCTGCAATCTCAGGAAGATTGACTCACTGATTGTTACTCATGCAAGAATTTGACATCACCATAGTTGATAAACTTTGTAAGGGTAATGTAATAGCTAACTTTCTCTCTTGGTTACATGTCTCTAATGATCCTATAGCCATTGATGATAGTTTTCTAGATGAGCACCTTTTTTTGTTGTCCACACAAAACCAATGGTATGCAAATATTGTTAACTACCTCACTATAGGTAAAATGTCAGTTAACTTATCTACCCAAGCAAGAAAGTTACTAGCAAAGAAGAGCTTTAGTTATTCATGGATTGTTGGATTTATGTTCTATACTAGACTCAATCAAGTCATGCATTGTTGTCTAAGAGAGGATGAAACATATGATATCTTGAGGAAATGTCATGATGAGCCCTATAGAGCTCACTTTGCAACCAAAAGAACCTTCAAAATCTTGACAACTAGGTATTATTAGCCAAGCTTACATAAGGATGCAACCATATATATGAAAAAATGTGACAAGTGTCAATGAATGGGAAGACCCACTAAATCAGATAAAATGCACTTGTAGCCTCAAATATTTGTTACACCATTTGACAAATGGGGGATTAATTTTGAAGGAATTATTGAACCTACTTCACAAGGAAAATCCTACATTCTAGTGTGTACTAACTATGTAACCAAATGGGAAGAGGATAAACCCATGAAACACCCAAGGGATATCAACATGGAAAGTTTTCGTATGAATCCATCTTTACACAATTTAGCATTCTTAGGGAATTGACATCTAAGTTGGGGACTCATTTTACATCAAATTTGATAACTACTCTTATGAAGGAATATACAATCAGGCATGGAAAATCATCACCTTATCATCCCCAAGCTAATGGTAAACTAGAAGTTATTAATAGGGAGTTGGAATCCATTCTCACCAAGACTATAGCAATCCAAAGGAAGGATTGGGCCACATGCCTTGCTGAAGCTCTCTGGGCTTATAGAAGCACCTAAAAGTCCACAACTAGTTTTAGTCCTTTCGAGATTTTCTATGGTAAGTCAGCAGTAATGCTTGTAGAATTTGAATACAAAACATTGAGGATCGCCTTGGAGCTCGGGATAGAACTCACTATTTCACAACAAGATCAAATCTCGAGTTTAAATGGTCTTGGCGAATGGAGGGAGTTTGTATTGAACAATATTGAGCTCATTCAACACTAGAGAAATTAGTGACATGATAGGTTTATCGAACATAAAATGTTTTCTATAGGAGATTGGACACTCCTTTATGACTCAAAGTAGCATCATAATCTAGGAAAATTCCAAATATGCTGGTTAGGACTGTATGAGATTGTTGTCATATTTCCAAATGGTACAATTCAACTATCTAGCATTGATCAAGTCTGCTGCAAGTTATTTGTCAATGGGTATCGCCTCAAGCTTTACAATAAACTAGTTAGCCGTGAAGAATTCCTATAGCAATTCCAACACAATGAGAATATTTTCATTCCTGTAGCCAAAGAGTCTAGGTCTCCTACCCTAACTCCTAGTACTTCTCAACTCTGTTCAAGGCATTCATAATAAATACTTTCTTCACATCCACTTTACTTCACCTTCTCTCTCCCCCATCTTACCATTCCATCCCATCACTTTGTCAAATTTGATGATCTTTTATAGAACATATTTCCTATAGTAGTTTCTAGGTACCTATCACACAACTTTGCATACATTTTATTTTATTTTATTCATGTTTTGTTAGGATTTGGTATTGTTTATAATTATTCACTCTTGCATATCCTGGCCTACTGGGACCCATGCTTTTTCTTAGTTGTGGGGGAGGGAGATATTTAATATTTGTTTTTAAATCAATTTCAAATCGTATGTAACTTCAAAATGTTCATTGAGATTATAGGAAATAATTGCATGCTTAATGTCACATGTTGATGACTTGCCCTTCTTTGGTTGTATCATTATGAAATTAAGGACATTAAAAGCAATTAACTTTTAATGATAATTTGCAATGTGTTTAGGTAACAAACCTGTACATGAGTAGAAATTATGGAATTTGATGCAAGAAGGATATTATGGGGTATTCTACATTAAATCCTCCAAGTACACATTGTTTTTCTAAATTTACTAGTGCCAGTGCCATAATATTGCAAACTTTGATTTAGCAAGCTCTGAAACATCATGGTTTTTTCCACAATTTAGTTGTAATCAACCATAGGTGGAGGTCTATAGAGGCACAAACTAGTTGATCAATGGGATCTTTTGGGTGATGTAGTCAATTTTGAAATGTTTAGAAGGGGATGGTTATATTCTTGTCTTAGTTTAAAAGGATTTGATGAAGAGTTCACTCTTCAGTTCATGAGCACCTTAAAGGATGACATTGCAGTAGTTAAAGGCCTAGAATTGAGTTTACAGAGGAGGAGGTAGTTAAGGTCACTAGTTTGCCCTGGGAAGACAAAATTGGAAGAATTTAGTATTCACCAAGACCCTCCACTAGACGATGATAAGAAAAAAAGAGGTTATCCTTGCCAATGGAGTTTATCTAGCCAATAGTATTTTTCATCTAGTACTTTATGTGCAAAGGACATTAAACATACCTACATTCTCTACATTTCAATATTTTGGTTCAACTATGGCATGGATGCAAACAGGTAAACCTTCCAAATTTCTTGTTTAACATTGTTAAGAAGCAAGCTTCTTTAGTGCATTCAGGAAAGGATGAGTCTATCTCTTGCCATTGTTTAATAAAATTAATCATAGAAAGTGAATTGAATTAGAAGGAATTTGGGTCATGAGAGGAGTTTTTACAATTAAAAGAGGTAGAGACTATGTTGATCGGCCCTAGAGGCTAGGGTGTTGGACATAAGGAAAGAACATCCACTAGTTTTTGTAAAGTTGTTCCTAGAGCTAAAGATGCTCTTGAATATTCTCCCTCTAGTTTTAGACCAACTAAGAAGAGGATTAATAAATTTTAACCCTCCATTGCTAGCAAAAAGAGAAGCAAATATGTAGAAGTTGCTAATGCTCCTGAGGCCCCATCATCTACTAAGAATAGGTCTCCCATTGAGAAAGACAAAGGTAAAATTTTGGAACCTAAAATAGAATGGTTAGAATGGAAACCAAATGAGGAGAGTAACCTTAATGAAACCTTGCACTCTCAAGAGGAGGAAGGTCTAGAAAAACCTCCTAAAACACCTATAGTGGAAATACGTGTAAGCAAGAGGGATTGGAAGAATCCTTCATAGTTGTCAACATCAACCACATGGTGAAGTGTGAGACTCTTTGAGAGTAGGGTTCCTAAAGTCTTTGTTTCCATAGTTACTCTTGAGTTTTTTGAATGTGAAAAGGAGTTGTCTTCGAAGGAAAAATTGCAGCAAAATGAACTCAGTGAAAAAGAATGCAATTGTCAGAATCTGCAATCTAAAGTTGACTATAGTGTCAACTATGTGCTTATTGATAGCGATAAAGAGTTTGGTGAGCTTGAAATATCTAAGGAGTTTGAGGAAAACACTGATATGCAAGATATTGGTGAAAATTATGCAGAATTCATTCAGAGGATTATCCAGAACTTAGACCCAAAAGTGTTAAGGAAGTAATAGAAAAATTAGATCAAGAAGGGTTAGATATATTAGCTATAGTAGCCACTGAATCCAATAGGGAGTAAAATATTGTGACAAAAATTTTCATAAGAAAAGGAGAATGCTCCACACCATAGAGTGTCAACAAAACTCCTCATTTGGCACCTAAATGGATAGACCTCTTTAATGTAGAGCCATTGCCACCACCCAATCTATCTACACCTTTGTTTGCAGGAATTAATTTGTTCCAATAGTTGTTATGGGAGAGAGAACAATGGAAATTGGAGAAAGGAAAAGTAAAGAATGTTATTAATGAGAAAATTTACTAGTTGAAATAAAGTTCAGATCAAAATGAAGTCCTGAAGAGAAGAATTGAGCAGATCATAGGATTGATTCCTAAATTAATGGAATGTAGGTCACCATCTCTAGTATATGACTTATTTCTTAAAGAGAAATTTTGAAATTATAAATTGACTAGAATTGTAGAAGGTCTTAATCCCTCTATCTCTACCCCACATGAATTTTATAATGCATTTCAATCTATTCTTATGGCTTGGAAAAATTTATTGTGTGAATTGTATCTTCCTAATTTAGTAGTACCTAATGATACAAAGTGGAACCCAATCCTATATGCAGGTGATGTATAGTTAAGAGTAGTGATGTCATGGATAGAGAATGAAATAAGTAGAGAATATCAAGCTACACCTTATAGAGAGAATGAAATGACAACACCATTGTTTATGAGACCAAAAGTTCAACATTCTAGGCAAACATATCTAGATTGGATTTCTATTTTGGGAAATCCTAAGGAACTTAGTAAGGTGTGTTTAGTTAGAGAATGGGCCTTTATAGAATAGGAACAACACTCATCTAAGGATGTTGAGAAAACAATTATTTCCTCAAGGAAATGATGGATTAGATTGTCATATGATCTAAAAATAACAGAACTTCACTCTCCACAAAACTTGACTCCTACTACAATTAGGATTCCTTGGTATATTGACTTGGGGAGAAATCAGTGCAAACATTGATTGCCATTAAGGTATCAACCCCTAGTTCTCTTGTAGCTACTACTAGCAGAAAATGAAAATGCAAAAGAGCATGAGATGATTGCTATAGTTCAACATTGGAAGAGGCTCAAGAAAAATTATGGTTACTTTGATTATGTGAAGAATGAGTTGGGAGAAAGGACATCTAGTGGTTGGAGAGTGTGGGCCCGGATTAAGAATTTCATGATTGCTAGAGACCAGAAATAGATTAGTTGGGGGAATGATGAGCCTCTAAAAGGTCATTATTTTGAGAATCTTTTATCTTTTTTTTAGACAATTATCTTGCAGAAACATTTTCTGACTCTATGGTTTAAGTGAAGGAACTTATGTTTTTATGAATATATTATCTATATGTTAAGACATGAAGATTGAAGTATAGATTGTCCAAATATGCTATGTTTGCTTGAATCTATGGACTTCTATGGTATAATGAAGATATATTACATGTTGATGAATGTTTCTTCATCTATGCTATGTTTGGGTAGAATCCTTCTTGTAGCCATAGGATTTGCAAAGAGTGATAGTTTGAACATTATATCTTTTCTAACATTGATGATTAAATAAATATATATGTATGTGGAAGTTGTATGCATTCAATATTCTGTAGGTACTTGCTATGCATATTCAAAATCATCATTTCAATGCTAAGTCAAAGACAACCAAATTAATGAATCACTACAACAAGCAGATTATTGTGTGGTTTCTATTATGGTAACACATGAATATAGCTCCCTCAACCTACTATATTCTTGGAGTTAAATTATAATTAATGATATTTCTTTTGTAAACTTTATGAATCTGTAATTGATCCTTATTGATGGAGTGATCATAGAAGTATGAAGTTATTGTAGTTTTCCTTTAAATAATTCCTCTTGTAGCTTTGAAAGATATTTTTTTGAGAGAAAGATAGAATAGATCGATTTTCATAACAACAATGTGTGACCTTATTTTTAATCAAATGTAATCTCTTACTATGAATGAATAGAATATAAATTTCAAGTTTTTATCTTCTATCTTGATTGACTTTTCTATTCACTCATCCAAGGGGGCCCACTTGGTGAGTGAACTGCTCAGTTGTAATAGATTTCATTTCCTTGTTTGTTTCTTTGCAAGGTAGACTTCTATTGTTCCTATAACCATAGATAACAGAATCATTGAATTGTTCTTGTGGCATAGGTGCATAGATAGATTTAGTATTTGCAATGTTATTCTATGCTCTAAGATAAAATTTTGTTTTAGTTCCTAGCTTAAGTCTCCTTCACCATTCCCATTTTGTTTTAGTTGTAATGACTTAAAGAGGAATCAAAGCATATACTTTGCAGCCACCCTCTCAATCTTACACTCCTGGGTTGACAAAATAAATGAAGTTAGTATGTTATTCTTAGGAAAACACATGATTTTGTCTAATCATGGAGTTAATGTGAAGGGATGTCCAATCTTTTGTTATTGAGGTATTAAGCTAACCAGCCAAGTATGAAGATTTGTAACTCTAATACCATGTTGAAGTTGATGAAATATCAATCCCACTGCTCCCAAAAATCACCTACATAAAAACACATGTCACAAAAAGAGAGAAGAAAAAGCTATGGAGGCTAAAATTCCTAGATCCATAGATGATACATTTTTTATGAGCTAAAAGAGAGATTGCTATTATCAAAAGTGAATGGATGTATATATTTACAATTAGCATCCTTATAAAAGGAGAAAGCTAAAACCTAAAAAGTAGACACCCTAAAGAGGAATATCCTAGGTTACATGATAATAATTAGTAAAAGGATGAATTATTATATGCCTAAAGTTTACCTTAATTAAACTAGAGATAATAAGTGACTTAATAATTTAATCAAAATAATTTAATTAATAAGACAATATATTATTACTCTAATATATACATATATAGACACAGACACAAACACACACACACACACACATAGATAATGTTTCTATTTCACTTGTATGTACAACAACTACAGTTTAGTTCACTATTATGTATTGAAAACTATACAATTACATGATGTTGCAGATTTATAATTATTTACTCATGTTTTTAGAATGTCAAATTTTCAATGCATACTTTCAATTCCAAATTTTTCATTTATAGAATAAATTGACGCTTCACAAGGGATAATATTGTATTGGTCATTCACTTAGTGTTATCCTGCAGTTCCCATTTCCAGTATTTTTGGTTTTAGCTTTAAATGATTGTATTTAATGTGAAAGGAAGCAATAATTGATAAATATCGTTGTATTCAAGAATATCTAAACCATAGAGAGAATGTGTAAACAAGCAAAGTTAGTTGCACATGTATATCAAATATTTAAATGAGATTGAAATAAAACTATCTATACTTGAGTTTTACAACTTAATATAGCCAAAATGAAAAGTCCTCATGCAACTTCAAAGAAACTCAACAAGGGCACCCATAAGAGGGCTTATTGGTTTTCTTAAGTTGAAGGGATGTGGATGTGCTCTCCCTAACACAACTATTGGATGAATCCCATCAAATCGATGAATGAATGTAAATTTGAAAATATGAATCTACACTAAAAAAAAGTATGTGAAATACCTTCAAACAATGTCTATGAATAAGCCATCCTCAAAGAATTCCATGGATGTGAATAGATGTGAAGTGCAATGAAGAAAGAAACCTAACAATGTTATGCTACCATAAAAATATGCAAAATATAGAAGCTTAAACAATGTAAAAAACTACCAAAGGTTAGCTCTACGTAAAAAATCTCTAGGAAAACTCTAAAACTAAACTAGCATGATAACAATGCAAATGAGGGAGATGTAAAATGCTTGAGACAAGGGCTCTATTTATAGGTTTGAGAGATGCCTTAGGGAGGTGGCATCTACGTGGCATCCACATAGGTGCCACAAGGGAGGCACATGGACTAAGGGGACAAGCCATGCAAAGGTCAACATAAGACTTTTGGATGAAAGTAATGGCTCAAGGCTTGCTCACACATTTTTGAGAAACCTTGGAGAAAAGAAATGGGGACGAGTGTGTAAGAGATGTGAATAAAATAATAAAATGGAATATTTATTGGATCTTGAGTTTCTCACACATGTGTGAGCAAATACTTAGGGACTGAGATGTATTTAGCAAGGTGTTTAGGATTAGTTAAGTGATATTAATCAATGGGTAGGCTTAGAAGGATGGGAGTGATGGGTGTAGACTATGTTTTAGGATGAGATTAGGATTAAATTAAATAGGATTTAACTTAATTATAGGATTAAAGAATTTTAATAAAGTGGAGGGAATTAAATAAAATAGAATTTATTTAAAAGGGGATTTATGGAGCACTATGCATTCAATGAATTTAATACATTAGAGGGGATTGGGAAAATGAATCTATTTAATTAAATAAAAATTAATTAAATAAGTATAAAAATATGAAAAATATAATTAACTAATAATTAATTAATTATAATTGCAAAGAAAATATTAAATAAATTAATATAGTGTTTGGGATTGTAACGCCCCGCTAAGGGATCCAAAAGAATTAACCTAAAGTTTTACTAAATTTGCCAAACATTTTTTTAAAGAATAACATACACAACAATCATAAAATAGTAAAAGCAATAACATACCATCATACATAAGAAAATATAATAGATTACATTCCTTAAGGATCCCAAGATGTTGAATCACATTTAAATTTAAATAATACTAAGTCTAATAAATAACACATTCACATGAGAGTACAACTACAAGTCTATTCCACTTAAATAATATACATATATTTTGAATGTCACTTGGCAATAAAATTTGGAATGCACAATCATCCATGTCGAATGCATAGGACAAAGTACAATACAATAAGTGAAATCATCCATCATAAAGATAAAACCATCCATCATAATGCACAAAGATAGAATGAAAGGAGATGTAGACAAGGAACTCCAGCCACGACATCAACAAATGGATCCCAATGGTAAAAGTAAAAAGCACTACCACCCAACCTCATGGTAACCCAAAAAGGTCCACTCCCACTATGTTGAGGAGATATTCTCAAATCCCAAATAGGATATCAATCCCAAAATCAAAAGTAATGTCTAAGACAAGGAAGACCCTAAAAGTAATCTAACTCAAGGGTTCTAAGATAAATCAACATCTAGACCTAGAGGAAAACAAAGACACATAGGGAATCTACTATGTAATCAATAAAGTTTCATCACACCAATCAACTCTAGAGTTACCCTGGTAGTCTAACTTGACCTCGGCCCCCTAGTGACTCTATGTGGTACTAGTATCCTTTTGTACTGACAAGGCATACTAACAATGCATGGTCACAACCAAGCGTCCTCTTTACTCCCATCCTTTTCCATACAAACACTCAAGGCATGGGTGAGGACATACAAAGAATCATATTAGGTTCATTTTACTCTCATTTAGTGTAGTGTTTTCACTTATTAAACAACCTACAATGGGTAACCTTGGCAACCACTATGGGCCCTAACCTCCATTGCAAGCCACTTCTTGACATTACATATAGATAACCTACCCTAAGCTCATAAAAATATAAATAAAAAAATCATAGTTTTTCACCTCAGTCCTATACAAGTGACTAGAAAGCATCAAATGATAAATAATAGTAATGCCTCAGTTCTTTACAAGCAATTCGAAAGCATCCCAAAAATAATTGATCAAAGAATCAAAGGTCAAGACAAATATGTCATATCGTTCCTCACGTTATCACACAAGAACACTGAAAGCAATAATGAACAATAGATCCAAAACTCATCATAAATCATACTAGACATATTATCATGGTTGCGTTTAAAAGATCAAAAGATCAAATCATCATAATATCACAAACATAGAACTCTGAAACCTTTAGTAGACATCCTAAGACTGGTCAACACTCTAGTCAACCCAAACCCAACACATAAGACAACATACAGTTAATAGTGTAGTTCCATCACTTGGTTTGATTTTGAAAGCACATAGTTTGAGTTAATAGTAAGGTTTGAATTTTCATTCAATATAAGTTTTTGAACATATGAATTTTATAATTTATGTTTACAACTTAACCCATTCTTGTTTTTGAACAATTTGCACAATTTATCCTTAATTTTGTGAAGTTACAATATCCTCATTAAATATCACAAGATGATTTAAAAAAAATGATTATCTATTAAATTATTAAGATAATAAATATTGATTATTAAATAAAATACCCATGATTCTATTAATAATCAATTTATTAAAAAATAAGAAAGTAAATATATTTTAACATTATTAATTGATACTCATCAATAATAATCTGAATTACTAAATTAATAATTATTCATTAAAATTATTTAATAATTAATATTTATTAACTATTAATTAATTTAATAAATATTAATATAAAATATTAATAAAATTTATTAAAAACAATCGCAATGCGGTTAAGGCACGCCCGTCGGCCTTTATAGGTAGCTGCCATGTGGCCACAGACAATTGGTTACCGCATGCAATAGTGTTTAATACTATTGTTTTACCAATAGTACAGACTGCATTGCACAGGGTGGGAATGAGGGGATTAAAATGGGGAGGTGGAGAATTGGTGGCCTTGCCTCCTCCAAACCCCCCCTGCCCACACACACACACACACACACATATATACACATATACATATGTGTATATATACATACATATACATATACATATACATATGTATATGTATATGTATATATGTATATTATATGTATATCTATATGTATATATTTATACATATAGATATACATATACATATGTATATGTATATGTATATATGTATATATACATATATATATATATATATGTATGTATGTATATATATACATATATATATATGTATATATACATATATATATGTATATATATACATATGTATATGTATATATATATATATATGTAATTTTTAATTTAATTTTATATACCTTTTAATATAAAAACATTTTAAAAAACAAGCCCCCCAAAAAAATTTATATATATATAAACATAGTAAATTTAGTCTAATAGGAAAACTCAGATCAACTAGTCGAATTTTCAATCTATAATAATTAATCAATTCATGGAACGCGGGTTTCCTAATTTTCAATCCTTATATACATAAAAATTCATATGAACAACAACAATTTACAGTGAGAGATTGAAGGATTTATCACAGATGAAATTTGAAACAAATGATTTAACAAGCATGATGAAGATAGGAAATTCAAAGAACCATAATTCACTGGTAAAATAAAACATGAGGCTCTACCTAGTTCTGATGTCAATTCGCAATCACTTGAATATTGTGAGAGAAATATTTTCTCTCAAAACCTTCTCTTTGAAAAATTTCTTCTCGAAAATTCTTTGTCCTTGGAAAATGAACCTTCAATTTTTGATAAGGAGTTCTCTCCTAAATTTGGAGCACTAATTGTGTGATCGCTTGAGGGAACTCCTTGATCACAACCCTTTAGCTATTTATTAACTTTTTCGAATATTCATTCATACTTTATGCAATTTTAAATATTTTAATAATTTAATTTCCCTTTCACTCTTTAACTTATTTCCAAAGCATTTTTTGATAAAATATTTATTAAGTAATAATACTATTTAGCATTTATTTAAAAATGATCTCCTAAATATATTATTATTAAACTAAATAAATATTATGCTCTAAAATTATACTATAAAATTCTTGTTAAATTTAATTATTTTATTTAACTGAATTTCAATTAATTAAATATTGAAAGAATCTTAATACTTTTCTATTAAATTAAATCATTAATTAATCTTTTAATTTGAATTAATTAATAGAAAAATCACCAAAGACCTACAAGACAAAATATGAAAACCCATCATAAAATACCACATACAAGATCAAACTTAAGGGATATAATCACAAATTTATGTCATACGACGTGTTCAAAAGGGTAATCATCTCAGATACTTGTCCTAATTTTCTAGGACAATTGGTTTAAAGGTTAGGATTTGGACTCAAGAATTTATCTACCCTCTCTGACCATTGAGATATTGTGATAGAGTATGCTCATGCTGGTAATTCAAGAAAGTTGATACCCAGTACCTGCAATCTATATAAAATCCATGTATGTAGAAACACATATATTATAAACTAAATAGGCAATGACAGGAAGTGGTGCATCGTGTAGATCTCGACTAGCAAGTGACTACAAATCCCTTCCTTAAACCTATCAAAAATGTCATACATAAAGAAAACATACATGTACACCATACACATGCAGTATCAGGTAAGTATACATAAGAAAACATATATAATAATCCATCTAATTAACATCAACAAATAACTAAAACCACTATAGTAATCATCATCAAGGCATAATCATGCATACATGAAGTAACTAATACCAAGTAGTCTCATCATAAAATCAATTGAATATGAAACAATATCTGATAATTTGAAAGATAATACTACTAATCATCAAGCATAAACTAGCGTAAAAGAGTTTGACAATAATAATAAAATGTAAACTAGGGGCAGACACTACAGGGACAATTTTAAGCATCTACAATGGTAAAGAAATAGTGTACAATGTCCACTAATAATTAGAAGTATCTTGTAGATTTTGAGTAAAAAATGGAGTTTTCTATGGGTATGTGCAGGATCATGGTCAACCAAACTATGGCCTTAAGTGGCAGTGAAAAATTAGCAAATTAGGGTTATGTCAGCTTGACACATAATTTTAAAATGATTTTGGACTTTATATCAAAAAGTTGTAAGAAAATAATCTGTAGGAAATTGAATGTAGTTTCTAAACTACTAGGCCTTATCTGGAGGAAAAATTATTTGATTGGTCAAAATTTTTGATTTTAATGCAATACTACAAAAATTTCAATGTGAAAATAAAAAGTAGGTGTATTTCTGACCACCTTAATCAAAATCAAATGATAATATTTTTTAATATAATTATAGATATAAAAAGTAGACTCATGCTTAGATCTAACATATATTTTTGGGTATTTTTATTCCAAATGAATAATTAAATAAGAATTTTCTACTATATTTTTTCTAGAATAAAATGCCTCGCATGTCTAACCACCTTAACTAATTACAAACTTTACCAAATTAATTGTTTTTCCTTATATAGAATGTGACACAACTTTTGGATTTCAAAAATATCATACCATTTGAGAGTTATAGTTATTTTTCAATCAGAATGTCAATCAATACTTTACAGACATCTTCATTAAAAATTAACTAAAAAATACTTATCGAACTAATAATTTGACAACAATTATATCGATTGAATCTTGAGTGTTATAAAAATCTTTTCTATTTCATTGAATTTCAATGAAAATAATATTGTGAAATGGCTACTCGAAGTTTGAATGTCAATGAAACCTTTTCCAAACACGCTTTTTGAGTTGACCAAACAAGTTTAGTAAATACCAAGCCTAATTGGGTACCCAAACCCAAAAAGCGGCAACCAAATTTTGAAAATTTTAATTTTGGAGGGAAACCAAAATTTGGGTGGTGTGGGCATCATTATTATTAACTATTACTATTATATATGATTATTATTATTAAAAATAATATAGTAATATATATAATTATTATTATGATTATTAATATTAAATATAATATAGTGTAATAAATATGATTATTATTATAAGTAAATATAATATAGTAATACATATGATAATAATAATTATTAAATATATAGTAATATTATATAATTATTATTATTATCAAATATAATAATATATATGACTATTATTGTTATTGAATATAATATTATCATGAAATGCATCGAAAGGGGTCATAGGTTTCAATGCATTCAAACCAACCAAATTGGTCTCTAGGGGTCCTAGGGCCCCTAGGGACATATGTTGTCAAGCAATGTGTCGAAAGGGGTCAAAAGATAACCTATGACCCCTTTTGTTGCATGCGTCAAAATAGATCATAAGTTAATTTATGACCCTTTTTGATGTATTCAAACCAACCAAATGGGTCCCTATGGTTCTAGGGACCTTAGGGACATATATTATTATAAAATGTGTCGAAAGGGGTCATCGGTTAACCTATGACCCCTTTCAATACATTCAAACCAACCAAATCAGTCCCTAGGGGTCCTAGGGCCCCTAGGGACATATGCTATCATGAAATGCATCGAAAGGGGTTATAGGTTAACCTATGACCCCTTTCAATGCATTCAAACTAACCAAATGGTTCTATAGGGGTCTTAGGGCCCCTATGAACACATGTCTTCATGAAATGCAACAAAAGGGGTCATCGGTTAACCTATGACCCTTTCAATGCATTCAAACCAACCAAATGGGTCCTTGACCCCTAGGAACATATATTGTCATGAAATCCATCGAAAGGGGTCATAGGTTAACCTATGACACCTTTCGATGCATTCAAACCAACCAAATGGGTTCCTAGGAGTCCTAGGGAACTTAGGGACATATATTGTCATGAAATGCATCAAAACCTTTCAATGCATTTGAACCAACCAAATCGATCCCTAAGGTCATAGGGCCCCTAGAGACATATGTTGTCATAAGTTAATCTATGACACATTTTGATGCATTGAAACCAACCAAATGGGTACCTAGGGGTCCTAGGGCACCTAGGGACATATGTTCTCATGAAATGTGTTAAAAGGGTCACAAGTTAATGTATGACCCCTTTCAATGCATTCAAACAAACCAAATGGACATATGTTCTCATGAAATGTGTTGAAAGGGGTCATAGATTAACCTGTGACCCCCTTTGATGCATTCGAACAACCACATGTCCTAGGGCTTCTAGGAACATATGTTGTCATGAAGTGCATTAAAAGGGGTCATAGGTTAACCTATGACCCCTTTAAACGCATTTGAACCAACCAAATGGGTCCCTAGGGGTCCTAGGGCCCCTAGGGACATATGTTCTCATGAAATACATTGAAAAAGGTCATAGGTTAACCTATGACCCCTTTTGACATATTCAAACCAACCAAATGGGTCCCTAGGGTTCTTAGGGCCCCTAGGGACATATGTTATCATGAAATGTGTCAAAAGGGGTCATAGGTTAACCTATATCCTTTTTTAATGCATTTAAAACGAAACAAATTGGTCTCTAGGGGTCTTAGGGCCCCTAGAGACATACGTTGTCATAAAATGCATCAAAAGGGGTCATAGGGTAACTTATAACCTCTTTTGACTCATTTGAACCAACCAAATAGGTCCCTAGGGGTCCTAGGGACATATGTTTCATGAAATGCATCAAAAAGGGTCATAAGTTAACCTATGACCCCTTTTGACACATTGGAACCAACCAAATGGGTCTTTAAGGACATATGTTGCCATGAAATGCATCGAAAGGGGTCATAGGTTAATGTATGACCCCTTTCAATACATTCACACTAGCCAAATGGGTCCCTAGGGGTCCTAGTGCCCCTAGGGACATATGTTGTCATTAAATGTGTTGAAACTAATCATAAGTTAACCTATGACCCCTTTTGATATATTCAAAACAACTAAATAGGTCTATAGGGATCTTAGGGCCCCTAGAGACATATGTTGACAAAAAAATATTGAAATGGGTCATAGATTAACCTATGACCCCTTTCAACACATTCAAACCAATGAAATCAGTCCATATGGTTCAGTCCCTAGAGGTCCTAAGGCCCCTAGGGACATATGTTGTTATGATATGTGGTGAAAGAGGTCATAGGTTAATGTATGACCCTTTTAGTCACATTTGAACCAACCAAATGGGTCCCTAGTGGTCCTAGGGCCCCTAGGGACATATGTTATCATGAAATGTGTTGAAAGAGGTCATAGGTCCTTTCAATGCATTTAAAATAACCAAATAGCTCCCTAGGGGTCCTAGGTCCCCTAGGGACATATATTATCATGAAATGCATCAAAAGGAGGTCATAGGTTAACCTATGACCCCTTTCAACACATTCAAACCAACCAAATAGGTCCCTAGGGGTCCTAGGTCCCATAGGGACATATGTTGTCAAGAAATGCATTAAAAGGGGTCTTAGATTAACCTATGACCCCTTTCAACACATTGGAACTAGCCAAATGGGTCCCTAGGGGTCCTAGGGCCCTAGGGACATATGTTTTCATGAAATGCATCGAAAGGAGTCATAGGTTAACCTATGACCCCTTTCGACTCATTTGAACCAACCAAATTGGTCCCTAGGGGTTTTAGGGTGAGCAGGCACATATTTTGTCATCAAATGTGTTGAAAGGGGGTCATAGGTTAACGTATGACCCCTTTCAATGCATTTGAACCAACCAAATAGGTTCCTAGGGGTCCTAGGGCCCCTAGGGACATATGTTGTCATGAAATACTTCGAAAGGGATCATAGCTTAGCGTATAATCCCTTTTGAGGCATTCAAACCAACCAAATGGGTTCCTATGAGTCCTAGGGCCCCTAGGGATGTATGTTGTCATGAAATATATCAAAAGCGCTAATAAGTTAACCTATGACCCCTTTCAATGCATTTGAACCAACCAAATGAGTCCCTAGGGGTTCTAGTGACATATTTTGTCATGAAATACATCAAAAGGAGTCATAGATTAACATTTCCCTAGGGGCCCTAAGACCCCTAGGGACCCATTTGGTTGGTTCAAATACATCGAAAGGGGTCATAGGTTGCTCTTAGGGACATATGTTGTCATTAAATGCATCGAAAGAGGTCATAGGTTAATGTATGACCACTTTTCATGCATTTGAACCAATCAAATGGGTACTAGGGCCCCTAGGGACATATGTTGTCATGAAATGCATCAAAAGGAGTCATATGTTAACCTATAATCATTTTTGACACATTTGAACCAACCAAATTAGTCCCTAGGGATCCTAGGGCCCCTAGGGACATATGTTGTCATAAAATGCATCAAAAGGGATCATAGGTTAACCTATGACCACTTTTGACTCATTTCAAAGGGGTCATAGGTTAACCTATGACCCCTTTTGATGCATTTTAAAGGGGTCACAGTTTAACCTATGACCCCTTTTGATACATTCAAACCAACCAAATAGTTCCTAGGAGTCATAAGTGGTGCAGGAGCATGTCTGCGATAGGAAGTTTGGTGGCGACAGGAAGACAACTTGCAATATGACTAAAATGCAGGGTACAAAGCAAATATCAGAAAGTTTTGATTTTAAAATCTAAATTTTGAAATGTTTGTGTGTGTGAGTTTAGAGTTTTATGTTTTAAAATAATTTCCTACGATGTGGTGGCATAAATGGAGGAGTGAAATGATAAACTCTCCAAATATAGCCACTTAGGACCATGTGTGTTTGTTTTAGTGGAGTTAGTAGTGTGCAATGATTTAAGAATCTAATCATATCTTAAAAAAGGATAGATAGTTGGTAGCACGAATATTCATAATTTTTGAAATAGTCTCCTATTATTGGATAGGGACGTTTCATATTCCTTATTTAGGGAGTCAATTTTTAGAGAGGAAGAGAGAGGAAGAAGACAAGTTTTTATTTTTGGGTTGAATTCGGTATGTTTGCAGAAATCAGTCTCAGTGCATTTGTAATATCTCCCAAATGCACTGTTGGATTTTGATGAGATTTTAATATGTTTTTATAGGCCTAATTATACCCATCTTCACTAGAGAAATTGAAGATTTTTGATCTGGTTCAAAAGTTATTCATGTCTGAGTGCAGGTCTATCTAGAGACAGCAAGAAGCAATATTTTGCAGAAAAATGTACTCTGATGCGTGGTCAATATCTCAAGTTTGAACCATTAGATTTCTCTCAAATTTTTATATGTTGTTTGAAACCTAGTTATGCCAAATATTAATAGTTGGATTGAGTAAATATTTTTTGGTTCGAAATTTATTCATGTCTGAGTGTAGGTCTATCCAGGAGGCAGCAAGAATGTATTTTCTGGGCAATTTGTTTTAAAACTTTTATTTAATGGATTAAGTGGATAGAAAAGTATATAGAATGGATTTAGAGAGTATATGCATTTTTAATGTGTATGAAGAAACTCAATTAATACATTGTGATGTTGGATTTTAGTGTGTGATCCTGAAGGTTGTAGATGCCCCTTGATGCAACTCAGTTGAGTGTCTAATTCCTCCTAAGTTTTCCAATGTATGGCTCTGCATCATTTTTGGTATCAGAGCTCAGCAAAAGGTTTGGGAAAAAGTGGTTGTGTATATGTTTGTGTGATTGTGAAAGATTGAGAGAAATAGTCTAAGAAGAAGTCCAGGAGACTAGATAAGAAGAAAATAACCTAGCTGAGGAATAATGGAAGAAGAAGCAGAAATACAAAGCTATAGCCAAAGACATTCTATATTCCGAACAAAGTGCAAGTGCAAGAATAAGGTATGCAAAGTTATAGTTGACAGTGGTTCCTTTGAAAATATAATCTCAGTAGAAATGGTTGAGAAACTAAATCTTCTAAGAGTACCTCATGATTTACCTCACAGAGCTTATGGGTTAGGAGATGAGCAGTGGATTGATGTCTTCGAAAAGTCATATGTTTCTTTTAATATTGGACCATATTTTGATACCATTGAATGTGATATTATGCCTTTAAAAGATTGTCACTTGATTTTGGGAAGAGCATGGCAATATGACAGGTCAACCATATATGATTGTAGAGAAAATACATATATCATCAACAAAAATGGGAAGAAGATGCTTTTATTTCCATTGAAGGATGATGCAACATGGAAGGAATCAAGAAGTATAGGTCTTATTGATAGGATAGCATTTCCAATGCATGATGAAGTGAAAGAGGAAGTGAAAGAATTTTTGGTAGAGGCAAATGAAACTACAGAGAAGGCAGCCATAAAGAGTGTAGATGTATGTGAAGTTGGTACAAAAATCTCAACAATGATAGATGTAAGTTGTCCTTTGGAAGGGAAAGAATCTGAAGAGCAGAAAGAAGATAAATTGCAGCAAGTAAATGTTGATGAGAAGAATAAAGAGGAAAGTCCTATGGGATTTGAGTGTGATAAGGTTATGGTTGGAATAATAATGTGTCCTTTGAAAATAGAGATGAGTACAATGCTGAAAGGTACTCCTATGAAAGAGAGTTTGGAGGAAAATAATGAAGCCTTCAAAATGCATGATGTAGTGAAATGTCAAGAGCAATGGCATGAGGATGAAGATAAAGATTGTGTAGCAGCAAGTTCTGAAGAAGAATCTGATTTATGGGAAGAGTTTACAGCCATCATGGGAGAATGGCAAAGCAATGGTAGTAGTATGGAGACTCAGCATGAAGAAGTTTCCAAAGAAGAGGTATCAGATGATGTTATGGAGAAATAAGATGAGGCTGGATATATTTATGACAGGGCAACAAATTATTTTTGGGACATAAAATTCAGAATAAAAATTCAAGTGTATGTAGCAATAATAAAAATTCAGAATGTGATGAAGTTAAAAGTGTATGTAGCAGCCATACAAATTCAGAATATGATGAAGTGGATGCATAGTGAGCAGCAAATAATTTTTATCTTACCAATGGAAAGCAAACCAAAGGTAAAGATGAAAGAGAAAGAGAAAATTCAAATGATACAAGTTCAAGAAAGGCCAAGTTTTCTAATGGAGGAAAAGTACAAACCAAAAGTCAAGATGAAGGGATACATATGTTTTTCTAATGCTTTGTTTTGTAGGTGTTTCCAAGTGACTTGGAAACTTTTGAAATTTGGGAGAATGGTGCAGGAGCACGTCTGCGATAGGAAGTTTGGTGGCGATAGGAAGACAACTTGCAATATGACTAAAATGCAGGGTATAAAGAAAATATCAAAAAATTTTGATTTTAAAATCTAAATTTTGAAATGTTTGTGTGTGTGAGTTTAGAGTTTTATGTTTTAAAATAATGCCCTATGATGTGGTGGCATAAATGGAGGAGTGAAATGATAAACTCTCCAAATATAGCCACTTAGGACCATGTGTGTTTGTTTTAGTGGAGTTAGTAGTGTGCAATGATTTAAGAATCTAATCATATCCTAAAAAAGGACAGATAGTTGGCAGCAATAATATTCATAATTTTTGAAACAGTCTCCTATTCTTGGATAGGGACATTTCATATTCCTTATTTAGGGAGTCAGTTTTTAGAGAGGAAGAGAGAGGAAGAAGACAAGTTTTTATTTTTGGGTTGAATGCGGTATGTTTGCAGAAATCAGTCTCAGTGTGTTTGTAATATCTCCCAAATGCACTGTTGGATTTTGATGAGCTTTGGATATGTTGTTACAAGTCTAATTACGCCCATCTTCACCAGAGCGATTGAAGAGTTTTGATCTGGTTCAAAAGTTATTCATGTCTGAGTGCAGGTCTATCTAGAGACAGCAAGAAGCAATATTTTGCAGAAAAATGTACTCTGATGCGTGGTCAATATCTCAAGTTTGAACTGTTAGATTTCTCTCAAATTTTTATATGTTGTTTGAAACCTAGTTATGCCAAATCTCAATAGTTGGATTGAGTAAATCTTTTTTTGTTCGAAATTTATTCATGTCTGAGTGCAGGTCTATCCAGGAGGCAGCAAGAATGTATTTTCTGGGCAATTTGTTTTAAAACTTTTATTTAATGGATTAAGTGGATAGAAAAGTATATAGAACAGATTTAGAGAGTATATGCATTTTTAATGTGTATGAAGAAACTCAATTAATACATTGTGATGTTGGATTTTAGTGTGTGATCCTGAAGGTTGTAGATGCCCCTTGATGCAACTCAGTTGAGTGTCTGATTCCTCCTGAGTTTTCCAAGGTGTGGCTATGCATCAATAAGGACATATGTTATCATGAACTGCGTTGAAAGGGATCATAGGTTAACGTATGACTCCTTTCAACACATTCAAACCAACCAAATAAGTCCTTAGGGGTCCTAGGGCATCTGGGACATATGTTGTCATGAAATGCATCGAAAGGGGTCATAGGTTAATGTATGATGAAACATATGACCTCTTTCGATGAATTCAAACTAACCAAATAGGTCCCTAGAGGTCCTAGGCCCCCCTAGGGACATGTTGTCATGAAATGCACCAAAAGGGGTCAAAGGTTAACCTATGGCCCCTTTAGATGCATTCGAAACAACCAAATAGGACCCTAGGGACATATGTTGTCATCAAATGCGTCAAAAGGTGTCATAGGTTATCCTATGACCCCTTTCAACACATTTAGAACTACCAAATATAATAGTATCCTATTAAATAAAGTAATAATAATCACATATATATATTAATATATAATATTTATAAGTCATAATAATAAAAATAATAACAATAATAATGTAATCATATAATAGTAATAATCATATATAATATAATAATCATATATAATATCCTATTAAATATAATAATAATAATCATATATATTAATATATTATATTTATATGTCATAATAATAGTAACAAAAACAACAATAATATATATTACTATATTATATTTAATAATAATAGTAAAAATCATAATAATATAATATAATAATCATATATAGTAATCATATATAACATCCTTTTAGATATTATAATAATAATCATAATAATAATAATAATAACAACAATAATATAAATAATAACAGTAAAAATCATAATATATATAATATTAATAATAATAATCATAACAACAATGATAACATTTGTACAAATTTGTTCACATTGCCCACACTTTCAAAATCTTGACTTCCCTCCCGAATTTGGGTGTCCATTTTGGGTACCCAATATCATATCAAGTATCCGAATTGGGATTGAGTACCCAAAATATTGGCATACTTTTTCCAAAATATTCTCTATCACTACAAACAGGTAATCACACTTTTTGGGGGCCATTTCCACAAATTTGGAGAAAAAATGATTTCTTGGGGCCCATACGATTGAAAAGGGTTCTATAATGTATGATTACGTGTTTGATATTGTTTTCTAAATGGGGAGCAGTAGTCATCAATAAGCTAAATGCAAAAGGAAGATGTCGAATGAAGATATTGCAACATACAAGGAAAGGGACAAGATAAATCACTGAAGGAAGAGATAAGGTATGTTAAATGTGAGTCAAGTTGATGATGTATTGATTGAAAGTTAAATCATAGAGTTAGATGATGAATATGTACAGTTGAGAAATTAAAATGTACCAATTGATAATGATAATGTCAAGATTGAAAATTTAGAGAATGAAATTTTACCAGTTCATAATGAAAATTGCATGATTGACCGTGTTGAAAATGAAAATGCATAGGAATGTTATGAATCTCTTAATTATAATGGACATGAAGGTACTAGAACACCAAAATGGATAACTAAAATTGATTAAATGATTATTACCAATTTGGCAGGGAAAAAATCACAAAGAACCATTTGGTTATGGTGTCAAGACTATATAAGAATTTTTTTTAACAACAAGATAGGGGTGGAGCAATGTCAACTTTTTATACACTTATTAAACCTACCAAAAATGAGACCTATGCTTTCCAAATTGAAGATTCATGTCAATAAAAGATTGGAAAGAAATGCCATTATTGTGAATAATCTTTTTAGTGCTCTCAATAGCATGGGAAAAATTAGTAGGGAGAAGGATAAGAGAGTTGCTTGAAGGGTTATTTTAACCTCTGCGGTAAGTCATCATTTGAGAAGGGGTAGATATATGAGACAAACTTGTATTGACTTGAACCTAAATCATACTAATTTAAGAAGAGGACTTAGTAGATGAGAGAGAATTGATGATTGTAATCAAAATGAAACATGGGCTTTTTGTGGGAGACTTCTACATTTTGATAAGAAGCTATCTGATAATGTGAAAGAAGAAATTACACAATTTTGGCACTCTAGCTCAAGAGTATCATCCAATGCTAAAGACATGTTAAAGTTGAGAATCGACATCAGAAACCACATGCCACATTCAAAACATTATTTGGAGGTAAATTAAATTATGTTGTTCAAAGAATTTAGAGAGATTCATCCAAGATTGCATATATCACAAAGGGCTTTTGAATTTTTGAAGCCATTTTATTGTGTGCCACTTAAAATTTGAAATAAATGTTGTTGCAAATATCATGTTGACTTTTCTATGCACCATGAACTATTTTTTTCATCCATTCTACTTTGCATAATAAATAAATGTTGGAGAATTATGGTGCAAGTGGGATTCTAAAATCCTCAAGAGACTTGCTAGATCAATTTTTATATCATAGAGTTGATAGTTGTTTCTTTTATAGAAATTCTTACTTAAATGAGAAGTGCTCATAATGTGGTGGCTTATCCAAGTTTGTCACATATTTCCATGAGGGGTGCGAACAAGATATTGGGAAGACAATAGTTTTAAAAAAGGGTATATGAAATAGTGAAATATAGATTGAAGAGAGTGGGGGTGAGGGCTCTAAATGTGAATTGGATGCAAAAGAAATTAGTGTGGCTAGTTTTATTTTAGATTTCAAGACAAATCATTTCTACAAGTATGCAAGACATAGTCATGGGTCTCAGTAGTTGGATCAACAATTTAGAATGCGTAAGGAGACTTTTCCCATTGGCAATATTATATCAATTGTTGACTTTTTTGAGAACTATAAATTGAAGGCTCAAAATGAGACACAATATCAATAGTACAGCTCCATTCATATTGCTATTTTTGTCCACATAACATATAGACATGCCCTTGATAGTGCAGAATATAATCGAAAGATTATTAGAGAGTACCATTTTTGTATGAGTGATGGTAGATCTCACTCACTACTTTGTGCAACATTGTTTTGAGAATTATTTTAATTTCTTATAGGAGCATAACAATGTTATGGATAAACATATCATTTGGTCAGATAATTGCATAGGTTAATTTAAGAATTCTTGCATATTTTTATTAGTTGTGTAAGATGCAAGTAGAGAGGGTGGTGCCTCATATTTGAAGTCTTTTTGAGTCTAGCCATGGGAAAGGGGACCATGATGGTGTAGGGGCATGTGTGAAGAGAGCTCTAGTTAAGGAGCAATTGAATATTTCAGGAGCATAGCTTCTTCATGTTTATAGCATTATTGATTATGTAGTTCAATATTATCATAGGGGGGAACTCTTGATTCAGTAGTATGCAGGTTCTTTTGGTTGGTTGATGATGGGTCCATAGGTGATAGATCAAATTTTCATACAATGAGAGACTCATCAAAAATTCATTCATTTTGGAGCTCTGATTCTAGTACATGGACCATTTGGACATGATAGCTAGCTTGCTTTTGTCCTAAATTTTTTCAGTGTGATTGGGATCACTATGAGTTGAGTGAGTGGGTGGATACATGGGCTCCATATTATCTTACTCCATTGTCTATTGTACCCTCTATCAGAAATGATGACATGGAAAGCTCACTTGAGCATAACCATCTATCAAATCTTCTTCAGTGAGGACATGTCTTTACATTAGTTGCACATATGAGAATGATGAGAAATCAAATTATTAGTTAGCATGTTGTGTAAGAGGTAAACAAAAGCTTGCACAACTAATCCCAAATGATGATGGATTCACATATCCTACTAGTTCATTGGTTGTTGCTAGAACATGGTTGCATACATACATGCTTAGAAGGAATGGAATTCTTGAATTTGAAGACAATCAAAAGTACAAAAAAATTCTCATATATTTGCATCTTATTATAGCAATAAATGTGAAATTGTTGATGCATCAAGGAAGACTAAAAGTAAATGAACTTTTTACTATACTAATATTGATCATAAAATCCTATTGGAGACCCTAAAATAGAGAGAGGACCCTAATGGAACACTTGACTAGGTATATTTACTTTTTATGTTATTTTGTTCATAATGATTTGGTGAACTGATGATTATCTTCTTTAATACAATAAGTTACTGTAAGAATTTTTCTTTACAAAAAAATAACCCAAGATCAAGGAACTCAAACACAAGCACAATAGTAGGCTAACAAGGTATGATCAAAATAGCAATATCCACAATTGATTTATTAATATTCAATGTGTTGTATGTATGCATACACACTAGGAGTACCTATACATAAAGGCCCGTAAAATGCATCTAGAATGTCTCTAGAAGGTGCTAGGAGATAAGATAAGCAAGACAACTAAGCACACATCTTATCCTTCATTTTAGATGAGAGGATAAGCATGACAAGGTGTATCTCATGTGAAGATTTTGTAGACACCATGTGCTTAATTAGTGTCCTAACTCATGTTGTAGACATCATGTGCATAAAAAGAGGTGTGAACTCCTATGTTGTCAACATGAAAACTCTCAAGAGTATGTACACTCCTAGGTGACTATCTAATAAAAGATAAAATAATGCATTAACCTAAGTAAACTTAAGTAAAGTGTAAATAGTAAATACTTATTTACACCAACACTCCCACTTAAGTGAAACTGGGGAGAATGCACTTAAGCTCACAAAAGCTAGGATGAAATGCATAATGGGTCTTGGCTACTAGGCAATGTTTCCCATGTACAAAATGATGAGATGTAATTTCTCACAAAGTAGAGAAAGAGGGAAAACCTCATTGGAAAAACCTTCACCTAAACAGAGAGATGAAAGATGTATGAATGGATGGAGTAATCAAGTCCCCCCCACCTCCCCCCCCCCTCCCCCCCAATTATGATATACATCAAGTATATACAAAAGAGAAAAATATGAGAATGAGAAAACCCCTTGAGAGGAAAAAGTCCCCCCCATAAAAGAGAAGAAGAAGACAAGGTAGTCCCCCCCCCCCCCAAATGTAGTGTGTTGATTAGTGAGAAATGCTCCAATGTAGAAGCTGATCTAGGACCACTGAATAATGTTCCTCCCCTTTGGAAGAAACAATGGCAGAGGTACAAGTGAGGTGTTTTCCCTATGTGTAGAAAGAATCTTGATGATGAAAGGTATCTCTAAAACCTGCTCTGATATCCGTATGTTGATACTGATGATGGCTCCTTCCAATACTACTAAGAAGAAGTGCAGATCTAGCAAGGATGTATTGAGAACATGTTCCAAAGAATAAAATGTCTCCTCAAATGATAAAGAGACCTCCTACAATTGCTATACATAAGCACCCACAATCACATCAGCCTGTAAAGACTGATCATGTAGAGAATGGACATGAGGGTTAGAGTGAGCCCTCACAACAATTGGAGAAGGATCTTCCTCATCAAAGAGAAGTGGGATATCATCAAAGAAGTCTCCCAAATCTGCTATGTGTGACTCCACAAATAGACCTAAAATATCTGTCAAGAAGTCACCACTTGAGGCTAGAATTGGAAAACAAAGTGTACCCTATTGTAGTAAAGTACATGAATTGATCATTGTGGCAATAGATGAAGAATTCACCTCAAAGAGCAGACAAATATCATCAAAGATGTCTCCCACATCTTCAATGTGAGACTCCACAAACAAACTGACAATGTCTAGAAGGAAGTCTTTGCATGAAGATAAAGTAGGAAGACATGAAGGTTCTTGCTGCACTGAATTTGAAGCATCTATGGCTAGAAAAGGATCAGTAGTAGTAATAGGAGCATCTAGAGGTGTGATCTCATTTGGACATAAAAGATCTTTTGGGAATGGAGGAATGTGTGGATCTTCGTACAATGCCCAAAGATGAATCCAAAAATCACATGGATTAGTTGACTTTATGTCTTCAAGTGAATCCATAACCTCCATATCCATAAATAGAAAGAGAGTATGACAAATGAGGGAAAAAGTGTCAGCATTGTATGAAATTCCTTTCGCATATGGAAGTGCATTGTGTTGACTAATATATGTGATAACCAATTAAATCCATTGTTGATAGTTTTTTGGTATCAAGATAATTAAATCTTCCTCTTTCATGATGTGTTAATCAATGTAACCCCCATAATGCAAAACAAATCAAAGACCCCCCAAATGTATGATTCGATGCTTTACAGGTAGTGTATGTACAAGAGGCCACTTGTCAAAATGTACAAGGTGGACTTCTAATTTTTTTGGTTACAACTACCTTTTGAGGTGTAAAATCTATCACTGAGCATTGTAGCTCAGATGTACAATAATGATGAAAAGAAATACAATGCAAAAAAGGCCCTAATGTTGAAAGTGATATTTCTATCCACACAACCTTATAATCAAAATGCATATCTAGAAAGTAGATGAGAAATAATGCACTTAAAAAAAAAAAGAGCTTGAAAAGGAGTCCAGATGAGCTTGTACAAAGTGTTTCAAGTTGTAAAATGTAGGATTGGATAGGTACATTCACCAAAAGATACAATTTATGACAAATTCATGCACCAAAACTAGAAAAGAACAACACCAATGAAGAGTTCAGGAAATTCTACCCAAAATAAAAAAAATTGCCCCTGATATGGAGTTTGGATGACTGAGTTATGGCCTCCCAAAGTTGGACTATCAAATCAAAATTGAATCTAGAGATGGGTCTAGGAAGCAAACTGTGAGGTTAAATTTGATGGTCAAATGGTTGTGGTAATAGTTCAAAAATGCATGGGAATGATGATCAGATGACTATCAATTTTGATACCATGAAATGATGATGTTAGCAAAAAAGGTTGCTTGGGTGATGTGTTAGATGATGTTAGAGTACGACTGGATGACTAGGCATATCCATTCTGTAGTGACTGTATGGAAAAAAGTACACATAGTAAATTATAGTCCATGTGGCAAGGGTATAGCCTATGGATCAACTGACATGTCTAGGAGCTATGTCATACGCTGTGGCGGTTGGTAACTGGAGCCACATGGCATAGGTTAGTACAGCATGGCCCAAGTTGAAATCTTGATTTCCATATGTTAGGGTCTACTCTACTAAAGTTGACTGTACACATTCATCATTGCCAATAAAATTCACATATTTTGAGAAATTGTGTGTGGCACACCAATGGGAGTAAGTTGGAGAAGTAGGGTTGGTCATCGATGGATAGGAGAGTTTAAATGACGTGGTTCTCTTGCTAGTGGGAGATAAAAGGTATAGCAGTGGCTTTTTATGGGGCCAATGAGATGGAGTTTTAATCCCACATCGACAGTGGGGGTGCAGTTTGCACCATTTAAAATAAAAGGCCTACCAATGTAAAACAAATTGGTTGTGGCTATGGCTATTGTTGAGTTTCAGTTGCATTCAGTGGTGTATTAGCCACCGGTGGATTAAGTGGCTGAAACTTGAAGGAAGACCACTGGTGTGTTAGCTAGAGAGTTGTGTGGCTAGATTATGTAGACCTAGCTAGAATATTAGAGGTTTTGTTCACTATAATAAATGCCTACCAAATACCTCTAGGGGCCAGGGTTTCACTACTTGGTTCCTACAAAAGAAATCTTCGTAGGGTTAAATAGGCCAAAAATAATTTTGAAAAATTTGTTCAGAATACCGATTTGAAAATGAAATTTGTAGATCTAAAGAATTATCATATTGAGGTTGCAAATTGGGCCTTTGAGTGCCAGTTTGCAAATTTTTTTTGCCTCAAAATCAACTTTGGCCTAGGGTCGAAAAATTTATAGCTAATTTTCACCAAAGTGACATTTTAGATGCAATGATGAGGTCTGTTCTAGCTCTAGATGCTCTGAATGACTATAATACTCTAGATTTGGGTTGAGGTGATGAAGCAAGAAGATGGTCTTGAATGGCTATGTGAAGAGAAATTCTCCAAGAGCTCTAATACCATGTAAGAATTTTCCTTAGGGATAAATCACCCGAGATTAAATAACTCAAACACAAGCACAAAAATAGACCAACAAGGTATAATTAGAATAACAATATCCACATTTTATTTATTTCCATTTAATGTTTTGTATGTATGCATACACACTAGGAGTGCTTTTATATAAAGGCCTTTAAGATGCATCTAGAATGTCTCTAGAAGGTGCTAGGAGATATGATAATTATGACAGCTAAGCACACATCTTATCCTTCATTGTAGATGAGAGGATAAGCATGAAAAATGTATCTTAAGTGGAGATGTTGTAGACACCATGTGCTTAATTAGTATGCTAACTTCTGTGTTGTAGGCACCATGTGCATAAAAAGAGGTGCAAACTCTTGTGTTGTCAACATGACAACTCACAAGAGTATGCATTCTCCTAGGTGACTAACTAATATACAATAAAATAATGCATTAACCTAAGTAATTTTAAGTAAAGTATAAATAGTAAATACTTATTTACACCAATAGTTACTAATATTTTTTATAATATTGGAATGTAGGTACGTCATGAAGAGTAGCCATGCATGAAGATAAAAAAACTAAATAAGGATCAAAATGAAAACAAATCTATTCTATTTTTGACACTACAATTTTTTACACTACTTTTTTTCACACTACAATTTTTGAGACTACTATTTTTGACACTACAATTTTTGATAGTTGTGTATTGATGTAATAATGATGAAACAATTGAGATATTTTAAACTTAAACTTATTGATTTCATGTGAGAAATAAGAAATAAAGATGATTTTACTTAATGCAATTTATGTGGAGGGACCTAAAAAATGACAATTTTAATACATACTAACACCAAACTTACCCATGCCCAATTCCAAAAACTTGAGAGAGGTAAAAAAATAATGTTTTTACTTAATACTAACCCTAGTGACACCCTCATTCTATCCATAAAGAGCCTCCATCATTTGTGGCCACCTCGTACTAAGGAGTCTCCAAGGTGCTCTAAGTGTGTTTCAAGGTCAATCTTTTGAGTGTTGTAACTTGGAGCTCATGAGGGCTATTGATGAAATATTGAATGATACAAGATGGTCATGCCAAGGACTAAAATAATCTATCTCATTTTCAAGAGATCACATTCTATTTGGATTTTGCACATCGATCTCGCTCGATGCCAAAACTCACACTGTGCCTCAGTTCATAGGTGCATCATAACATAACTTTGAAACTATTGATCTTGGAATCAAATCATCAGTACATTAACTCCAAATGAGTAGGTGAACCCTAGTGACACCATTTTTCTAATTGTGAAGAGCCTCCATTGTTTGTGGTACCTGTACCGAAGAGTCTCCAAGGTACTCTAAGTGTGTTTCAAGGTCGATCTTTTGAGGGTCGTAACTTAGAGCTCATGAGGGATATTGATGAAAAAATTCTATAGGATGGTCATTTTGAGGCCTAAAATAACCTATCTTTTTTTCAAGAGATCACATTCTATTTGGATTTGGCACATCGGTCTCGCTCAACAACAGAACTCATAATTTGCCTTAGTTTATAGGTACATCATAGTGTAACTTTGAAACCATTGTTCTTCAAATTGAATAATCAATACCATTAGCTCTAGATGAGTGAGTGAACGACAATGACACCCTTGTTTTGATCATGGAGAGTCTCCATCATTTGCGGCCACCTTGTACCAAAGTCTTTAAGCTGCTCTAAGTGCATTTCGAGGTCAATCTTTTGAGGGTCATAACTTAGAGCTCGTGAGGGCTATCAATAAAATGTTGAATGGTACAAGACAATCATGCTAAGGATTAAAATAAACTATCTCATTTTTGAGAGATCACATTCTATTTGGATTCAACACAACAATCTTGCTCAATGCTAAAACTCACATTGTGCCTCAATTCATAGGTACATCACAACATAACTTTGAAACTGCCAATATTTAAATTATTAGTTCCATTAGCTTTGGATGGGTGGATGAACCCTAATGACACCCTTGTTCTAACTGCAAAGAGCCTCCATCATTTGCAACCATCCCATACTAAAGAGTCTCCAAGGTGCCCTAAGTACATTTTGAGGTTGATCTTCTGAGGGTTGTAACTTAGAGCTCATGAGGGAGATAGATGAAATGTTAAATGTTACATGACAATCATTCCAAGGCCTAAAACAACCTATCTCATTTTTGAGACATCACATTCCATTTGGATTCGACACTGCAATTTTTCTCGATGCCAAAACTCACAGTATGCCTCATTTCATAGGTGCATCATACTATAACTCTAAAACTACTAATTTTGGAATTGAATCTCAGTGTCATTAGCTTTGAATGGGTGGTTGAGCCCTAGTGACACCCTATTTTTGACCATGGAGAGCCTCAATCATTCACGACCACCCCGTATTGAAGAGTCTCCAAGGTGCTCTAAGTGCATTTCAAGGTCAACCTTCTGAGGGTCATAACTCAGAGCTTGTAAGGGATATTAATGAAATGTCAAATGCTACAAGCCTAAAATAACATATCTCATTTTTAAGAGATCACATTCCATTTGGATTTGGCACAAGGATCTCGCTTGATACCAAAACTCACAGTGTGCCTTACTTCATAGGTGCATTAGAGTGTAACTTTGAAACTGCTGATCTTGAAATTGAATCATCAATGCCATTAGCTCTAGATGGGTAGGTGAACCCTAGTGACACCCCTTTTTCTAATTGCAAAGAGCCTCCATCTTTCATGGCCACTCCGTACTAAAGAATCTCCAAGGTGCTCTATCAATCTTCTGAGGGTCATAACTCAAAGCTCGTGAGGGATATCAATAGAATGTCAAATTCTATAAGATGTTCATGCTAAGGCCTAAAATAACCTATCTCATTTTTGAGAGATCACATTGCATTTGGATTCATCATAGCGATCTCACTTGATGCCAAAACTCATCGTGTACCTCAGTTCATAGGTGGCTCATAGTGTAACTTTGAAATTGTTGATCTTGGCATTGAATCATCAGTTCCATTAGCTCTAGATGGGTAGATGAACCCTATTGACACCCTTGTTCTAGCCATGGAGAGCCTCTATCTTTCATAGCCACCCCATACCAAAGAGTCTCCAAGGTGCTCTAAGTGTGTTTCAAGGTCAACCTTTCGAGAGTTGTAACTCAGAGCTCGTGAGGGCTATCAATGAAACATTGAGTTCTATAAGATGGTCATACCAAAGCCTAAAATAGCCTATATCAATTTTGAGAGATCATATTTTGTTTGGATTCAGTATAATGATCTTGCTTGATACCAAAACTCATAGTGTGCCTCAGTTCATAGGTGCATCACAACGTAACTTTAAAACCACTGATCTTGGCATCGAATCGTTAGTGCCATTAGCTCTAAATGGGTGCATTAACCATAGTGACACCCTTTTTCTAGCCATGGAGAGCCTACATCATTCATGGCCACCCCATACTGAATAGTCTCCAAGGTGCCCTAAGTGCATTTTCAGGTCGATCTTCCAAGGGTTGTAATTCAGATTTTGTGCAGGATATCAATGAAACATCAAATGCTATAGGATGATTATGCCAAAGCATAAAATAACCTATCTCATTTTCAAGAGTGATCTCACTCAATGAAAAAATTCACAGTATGCCTCAGTTCATAGGTGCATCATAATGTAACTTTGAAATTGCTGATCTTGGCATTGAATCATCAGCACCATTAGCTTTTGATGGGTGGATGAACCCTAGTAACACCCTTGTTCTAGTCACAAAGAGCCTCTATTGTTCATGGCCATCCCATACCAAAGAGTCTCCAAGGTCCTCTAAGTGCATTTTGAGGTTGATCTTTTGAGGTCATAACTCAGAGCTCATGAGGGCTATCGATGAAATGTTGAATGCTATAGAATAGTCATGTCAAGGCCTACAATAACCTATCTTATTTCTAAGGTTCTCTAAACATATATGATAGTATTTTAAATTAAACATTGCATCAAAATTTGATGATAAAGGCTGTTAAAATGTTATTAAAAAATTATTGCATTTGAATTGAATATAATAAACATGATCAAAATGAATGATATTTCATAAACATGAATAATACAAATGATCCATGATAAATTGAAAAATACTATACTAAATTAAAATGTATATCATTGTGCACATAAATGACAAAAATATATATCAAAATACATGTATGCATAGACAAATTATACAAATATATATCAAAGTTCATGTATCCATAGACAAATTACACAAATATATATCAAAATATAAAGATCCATATATAAAATGTGGCTAATCATGCCATCAAAATTTGTATAATATCAATGTTTCCATATACAATGTGGCATATGCCATCTCAAAATGTCTCATGGTGCATCCTATGAAAGCTATGCTATCCTATGCTGCTAGTGGATGATCAAAATGGAACCTCTTCACTACACTAGGTGGATGGGATGCCTCTTGCATAAACAAAAAAGGAAAACCCAAAGTTAGACAGCTAAATTTATATGATTCTATGTATTTAAAATTGAATTAATCTAATCCATAATGATAATTTTTGAATGAATATTTATATTGTTAAACTTTCATCATAAATACCTCTCTCGTTGACCTCCTACGCTAGTCAAGAGTCCTCTCATATGTCCTTGGAAATGCTTGAACCTCATTGATTATGGCTTGTGTATGTTCAAGTATGTTTGTTAGATTAATATACAACTTAAAATATAACATTATAATTCATAGCATGCTAAATTTATAACATATAATCAATAATTCAAACTACAACTTACCTGTGTTGACTCCTCCTCTAGATATAATGGTTGTGTCAGCAAAGATACAAAACTCTGGCATCCAACCTCTTGTGCACAAGGTGTTTCCTATGAGATACAAAATACTAGTTGTTAATATCATAAAAATTAGTTTTTAATTATTTTATGAAAATAAGGAAAATAAAAAATAAATTATACTTATACATATGGTGGGGCTCTCACTACGAATGAAAATTCCAAAGCATCTACGATGTGGAATCTGCCTATAGTCATCACCAATAGTGACACCCTATACAATAAAGAATGGAAATAAATTTCATTACCACAAATATTTTACAAGAATGCATCGATATTTAATCACTTTAAAAGCACCTAATTACCTTTCCCTTGTCAATGGGTTATGCCTCATCCCCCACACTTTGCCCCCTACTGACAGGTGATATTACAAGAGAAAAGAAAGATTAGAAACCATATATGCTCCAATATCAAATAGAAAAAATAATGAGGACACAACATAATATACTATGGATGTCTCAAGGCCAAATGAAATAGCTAAGAGCATGATATTATCAACTTTTCTGAGCTCCTCCTTAGTCATCAACTAAACATGAATGAAGATCACGTACATGTATAAGTCAATATGTGTTAAAAATTAAAATTAGTTTATAATAAATATTAAATTTAGATCGCATATGTCATAACAAAAAATGTATACATGTATCGATGCAGAAGGATTCAATGTCTCTAAATGCCCTTCCTCTCTCACATTAGGTTGTGTAGCCTCTATATGTGCATCTAGTGTATCCTTCTCAAATAAAATCTGATACTTAGAAAGATCACCTATGGGACCCAGACAAATATTCTTGCATATTATGCAAGTATGGGGCACACAAAAATGTGATGAGCTTGTTGATGATGAACTTATGCCAGCATCATCAACATGGGGAGGCAATACTGACCTTGGGATATCAATAGGCTACTCAATCTATCACTCTAATAGTCTAAGAGCTAGCCTCTGCAATGATATTAGGATGTTGTACTGGAGGAGGAGGGGAGACATCAGTAGGAGTGACAAAAGTGCTAGCTTTCTTCCGCTGGGTAAAGGGTATATCCTGAGGAGCTCCTCCTCCTACACCCATGCTGGGCCTCATGCTCCAATAGTTCACCTTGAGACCCAACACAAATTCAGCATGCAATTTTCTAATGAAATAAAATAGAACCTCTAAATTTCTATGTGGAGGGATGTCAAAAACCATCCACCAAAAATCCCAAAATTTCACGTGCATAGCCTCATTTGTGCACCATTCAATTGATAGTTTGGTTTTCTGCATTCTACTTGTTTACCATTTTTTGAGTCCAAAAAAAGGCTAACTATATCATCTTTAGTTATAATTAGGGCGGCAACCTCATCATAGTCCAACCCATCATCAAACATGGCATGCATTTGGTCATGCTAGTGAAGAGCAACATTTTGTTCATTAGTAAGTGTTTCAATATTATCCACTATGGTGTTTAATGTGGATAACATGGGAGCCAATGTAGTTATAGCATTATATGTAGTTCACAAAACCCTTAGTTTGGCAAGATTTTCAAATACTAAATCTTCAATTCGAGAAAGGTTTTGAGGGGGTAGGGGATCATTTGGTGGACTGTTTTGAGGGGGTACTAGATCATTTGGTGGAGGGTTACGAGGAACATTATTTCCTTCCTCAATATCATCATTTGGGTCAACCATACCTATTAATTTGCAAAACATAACTTCTATTAAAAATAACCTAAATTTCAACAATTTCTATTAAAAAAACCTATTTTTTAACAAATTCAATTTAAAATAACTAATTTATAATAATATTCATTCAAAACATTTTAAAAAGCAAAAAAAAAAAACTTCGCTTATTTGGTACCCGTTTTGAAATCTGATGCCCAAATCTAAACCAAAAAAAATGTAATGTAAAAAAAGCTCCCAGGATTTTAAAAAATAATCTATATTATAGGTTTTAGGTATCCGATTTCATATCAGATACCTGATATTATATTAGGTATTCAATATGAAATGGGATACCTGAAAAGGCTTGGTCCTTAATTTTTAGCCTTGGTATCAGGATGGGTGGAAGAAAGTCAAAGTGGATTTTGAAACACTTTTAGACATTTTCAAGCTCCACTTTTTTCACATTACCACTTTTTGACACACCATGATCTTGCACACACCCTTATGTGTTTATATTGATTGGAGGGTTTCTAATGAAAAAGGGTTTTGATTCTCTGAGATAAGGGTTTATTTAGTGATCTTTATCATTGTATTACTTAATGTTTTCTATTTCACTTGTATGTACAACAACTAAACTTCAATTCATTGTTATGTATTAAAAACTAGTACACTTATGTAATGTTGCAAATCTATAATTCTTCAACATAATGTTGAGTTCACTCTGTCATACGTCAATGTGATGCTTATGTGCATGTACCATATTAATAATAATTTTATTGACAAGTCTTATAACATTACTTTATCATGCTTGCATCTTTATTATACTTGCTTCATTTGGATTTATGTGTAAACATTAATAGAAGTGTATGATTATCATGCTTGAAGTAGTTGAATGATATATTCTAGATAGAATTGTTACTTCCTCCTACTATTGCAATAATTTATATGTATGTGAGGTTGTGAGGACTTCACCATGGGCAACATTTTGGGGATTTTGAGGGTTTAAGGGTTGTCCTACAATGAGTGGAGGTTTTTGTGCTTGTGCATGCAAAGTATCTATGGGGTTGATTGTGATGTTTGATTCTAATTTTTGTGCAAGTTCCAAGTCAAGTGGAGGGTTTTGGTCTTTCATCTCTATATCATTTTATTGGATTCTTTGAAGAATTTGATATTAAAATTTTAGAAAAACATTTACGAAAACTTGATTTAATAAGAAATTCAAATATAAATGATAAATTAAAAGCTAAGAAAATACTTGATTTAAGGGGCACCATCAATGCAATTGCTAAAACTAGGTAGAACAAAACCTAATCTAGTTAGTGCTTTGAAAATATCCTTCTTATTGTTGTTTTGCACTTTGTGCCATTAGAAATTACTAAAGTCTTAGCCTTAAAAAATTAAAATGGGCATCTGTAAAACACAATTGGGTTCCTAAAATATAAATGAAATTATTACATAATGTTAGTTCAAATACCATATACCACTTATCCCAAAAGTATATTTCTATCCTACTATAAATACTCTAGTGTGATAGGAAATGTTTATGTAGTTTCTTCGAGGGAGTTTCTAATATTAGGATTGGTGAAAAGAGAAAAAATATCGCCTTTATATCCACCCTTAGCTTTCAATTAGCTTTATGATAACCCATCCACATAATGAATGACACTTATCCCTCCATAAAACCCATTTCATAGCCTCCAAAGAAATCTGATTTCTATTATTGGTCATTTGTTCTTCTGTATTGACAAGGGTTGAGTGGTGATCAAGACTAGAGGACCTCAACCTCTTGATCAATTAGGAAATGTGAGAGATATTTTATGTAAGGTATTATTGGTCACATTGTTTCCATGAAGAGATGCAAGAGCTTTACCAAATGCAAGAATGTGACAAAATACCACGTGTCCTATGGGGACCAGTCATAGCGGTATAAACAAATATACATCATCCTATTTTGCAACCATAAGATCTTATAAAATTGATGGCTATCACTTTCTCGCATCAAGAAAATGAGAGGTTTTTAAGGAAAGTAAAAAAGTAATATCATGACACATGTCCACGACGGGCCTAATGTAGGGTCAAAGTCCCTAGATTTATAACCATAAGATCTTGGAAGATTGACAACCATCACTTATTCAAATAATGAAGATGCAAGAGCTTTATGAAATGGGAAAAAGTAATCGATTGACATGTGTCCTAGTAGGCTGGGTATAATATCAAAGCATGTTGAAACATATGTACACCCCAACTATCATATTAAGAGAGATAAAGGGTCATTGATTAGTTTCTATGATGAGATAAAATGTTTTTACCAAAAGAAACAAAGAGACAACATGCCACATGTCTTGGACTTGTAAGGTTTTGTTGAAATCTAGAGATTGTTGGATCAAGAAGGATCAATGAACATCACATTATTGCTAAAGAAAGGTGCAAGTTTTTTAACAAATGTGAGAATGTGACACACATTCAAAAGTTTTCCAAAGTGCTAGAAAATGGTCCACAAAGTATAATATGATTATAGTTGGCACTTTTAGAATGGTTTGACTACCCCGTCATTACTTGGATTATGATTTTGCATCTGAATTTTGTGCTTCTTGTGTGCAATGACTTGATAGTGAATTTATTATTAAATTCATGCAACTATAATAAATTGTAAAATCAGTGGTCACACTACATGTTTGATATAAGGTTTCTAGTTTGTTGATCAATTGTGAAAATAGAAAGGACATTCATCATTGTTTAAAAAAATGTAAGTTAGGGTTCATTTGTGTAGAAATTCACAGAGATTGGAAGCCAAAGGGTAAGTAGCTCCTCCTATTTGAATTTCTCATTTTGCACAAGGAAATTGAAAAAGGATGACTTGTATGTAACATATTCCATTTTCCAAAATGCCTCCTTGAAAATAATTCAGTGAGTGAGTGCACCAAGGTGGACAATTTTTTTTCTGAAATCAAGTAAACCTAAACTTGGACAAGACATTTGGGGGTCATCCACTAAAAATGACAAGATGTGTAAAACATATAAATTGTAGTACTTGGAATCTACTTTCTCAAATACTATAGTTTTTAAAAAATGGATAATATTAGGTGGGTCAAATCCTATGCCCACAAAAAATAGTTCCTAACTTTTTAAGAAAACATAACATATATGTTTTCATATGCAACACAAAAGACATAGTTATATTTAGTATTTTGCATATCCCTTTGGTAGGATGATATTTAAGAGTCATACGTTGAATTTGTATATTTTTTTTATAATTTTATGATGAGTATTTTTTTGTTATGAATTATTGAATAGACTACATCCTGAAATTTTGGAACTTGTCCGTGTGCTGAACATAACTTGATCAAAATAATTTAAAATGGAAGCTTTTTTTAAAATGTGTATATAATCAAGCGTAGAAAACTAATATATAAATTATTTTGAATTTGGTAAATTATATCAAAAGTTATTAAAATAATGGTAGACACATGTCTGTGGGGAATGCCAAGGCATTGGTAAAAGTAACTAGCACTTGCACCAGGAAAAAGTGCAAGGGGTACACTGATAGGTTTTATTAGATTTTTTTTTTGAAGAGATCTTAAATTAAATGAGAGATTTCAAATTGATAGCATAGAATTGATTTAATATTTAGAATAGAGGCATATGTAATTGGAATCCTATTTGTGGCAAGGTAGCAAAAACCTATACTTAAAAGGGAAATGAAATTAATTGATAAGTGGAAGTACATATGAATCATTTTTATAAAATTTAAAAATAATTTTTTTTAAAAGCTTCAAAATTAACTCGAAATACTTGAAATTTTCTTTTTGAATTTTACAAAATACAACTTCTCTGAGTAGTTATTCATCATAAATAGTTTCTTGAATCGTATGGTGTGCATTTACTACAGTGCAAAGTGTAATAGAAAAATTTAGTTCCTTTAGCATCTCTTTGTTGTGGAGTGAAAGTTGTTCATTTGTAGAAAATAAATGTGTTGTCTGGTCAAACTCAAGTTGTTCTTTTATACTGATGTTCTTGTTTGTGCGAATCATTAACAACTCACAATCATGTAGCATTGGTTTTTCGTTGCACATATTTTGTAGTGTTTGGAAAAAATGTATTTAAACTAGATCATCACATTCCTATCTAAATATTGTTTCCAATGTTCCAACTATATTAAAATTGTGCCACTATTTTTTTTATTAGTGTGAGATGCATAAATCAGTTTTTCCATAAAAGGAGGAAGTTGGGCTAGGTCTCCTACAAGAATCATTGACATACCACTGAAGTAAAGGTGTTGTTTTTGGGGTGTACCTTCATGTAGTTTGGAATTAATTTTTAGTAGTAGTTTGGAACCTATGAAGCTAATTTCATCTATTAAAATATATTGAATATGTTTCATGTCTTCTTGGTATTTTGTCAATGTGTGTCCCAATAGTGATTGCATTTCTCAAATTGGAATTTTGAGGGCTACATGTATGGTTGATGCATGGATATTGAAATTTTCCATACATTTTGGTGCAAGAACGAGGAATGGGTTTATTATATGGAGCATTGAATGATGTAGTGAATTTCTTATGCACCTAATAAGATATGATTTTTGAGTTCCAATAGTTCCTTATATGACCATGTATAAAGGTTGAATGGAGAAATTAGATGCACAATCGTTTGTAATGACACAAAGTGAATTTTTTTGATGATGTGATAAATTGTAGTTATTGGAGGAGATAGAGGTAGACTCAAGAACTGATCCAACCATCTTGTTTCTATGTATAAATTGAATGGCATGGTCTTGCAAATTCAAAGGAATGTTGTGGTCTTCGCATGGATGTTTGGTGTCAAAGTTGCATTTTCCAATCATGTCAAGATCATTTAAGTTAGAACTATTGGAAATGTCCAACTGGGACCAAAACTCTTACTCATGTCACCATTTGATTCATTATCCTCTTCTAGGACATCTTCAACCTGATCAATGTGGTCCACATGCCAAAAATTATACGTTTCCATTTTTAATTGATTTCAATGTCTAATAGTGTCATCTTTGTCCAATCCCACATCTACATGGATCTCACAAAAGTGTTTGTACAAGAGCAACTCACTCCAACAAAATGTTCACAATCTTATTTTGGAACTAAAAAATAATTTGAAAATATTTGTACTATTGTCATTTCCTTTCTTATTCTTCATTCATTTCATTTGCGAGATGAAATATATCTATATGATCTTGCTGATTCAATTAGTGTTAGTAGTTAAAGGTTAGTTGGACATTCCATGTAGGCTTGTATGTAGCTAGATTGTATTTTTCTACCATCAATTATTTGTTAAAGGCAATGTAACACTTTTCTCCCCACATTCAAAGACATAAATAGATCATTGCAATTCACAAGAGACAATTTTTCAAGCCTATGACATGTTTCTTGTGCACTAATGTCTCTTTCGGCAATAGTTGCAGCACTAAAATTTTGAAATGCCTTGACAATGTTCTCATCTAGATTTGAATTTGAACAAATTCTAGCCAATATCTGAACACATTTTCCAAATTTCTTTCAGCTTTGGACACATACTTAGCAATACATTTGAGAACTAATGCTTGAGATGTAATAGGTTGAAAATCTATATTCGCTCTCCATATTGATAGCATGTGTGGGTTATGAATTTTCAACATCTCATCATTTTTAGCTAGTTAAAAGCATGTGTGGCTTAATTCATTATGCTGTAATGATGATTGGTCACATTGTTTTAGGGCTTGTCAATTGCATTTTCGTTTATTCTAAACAAAAATGAATTCATTTGAATTTTTGTGTTCCTCAATTTATAGATCAATTACAAAGCCAAACTAATGAATATGGCATGTTCAAGTACTTATTTAGTATTAAGCTACTAACCAAGTGACTAAATATTCAAATATACATTGATTGGTGGCAAAACCAGTAGAATAGTTAAATTTCAAATAATTGAAAAAATACTACATACTCCATATGTTCTATCTTGGCCAATGGATATTTAAAAAAAACATGTACATACATACATACATACATACATACATACATACATATATATTCAAATAATATGTTAAGTACTACTAATACTATTGCTACATTGAGGAATATGATATTTTAGTGAACAATATAGTTAACATCTTTGATGGTAGATATCTCCATCTTTTTTACACTAAATACTAAATAGAGATAAAATAGTGACCTAATCACTAGTTGTAGAATCAAATTAACATAGTTTTTATAAGTGACCATCTTATATTTTGTAGATAAAGAGAAAAGTTTGGACAAAAGATAATGACATGTTTATGAAATAATAATGCTAATGATTAAGGTTGAAGTATATATACAATAGCATGTGATACACAATTAATGGATTATAAAACATGTAGAGAGCACATAACAATGCCAAAATTCAATTAATATTGTAGATGACATGAAGTACTCATGTTGTCATTGGTAATCTTTATATATAATTTACAATTCAAATGAAGAACTTTATAGTAATTTTCATTTATTTCTAATTATTTCTATCAATTAGAAGATAAAAAAAACATTTATAAAAATGACCTCAACTATTTATGTTTAAGACAAATGCTATTAGATATTAGTTTTCAAGTAGTGAATGAAATTCAATATTTTACTCAATTAAAATGTATTTCATCAATTATATTTTTAATAAATTATAATTAATTAAACATAAAACATATTAAAATTTTTAATTTATTAATGAAATATTGGAACATTGAGAGGGTTGAGACTTTAACGGAAGGTAAGCTCAAGAATTAAGAATAATCAATACCTTAACTTGTTATACCTAAGTTTTTCCATTTCTTTTTAAATGAATTATATCAATTTTAAAATATTAAGGAAACTACAAAACATTTTCAATTAAGAACTTATTTTCATTGATGTTTGAACATTAAAAATTCAATTGTTCTTACTACATGATTTATAAATGTACAAATATTAAGATAATATATCCAAATAGAAATGATAATGAGTCAATTAAAATAATTCTAAATATGAGAAAAATAAAGAAATCAGAGATATTGATTTGAAGATAAATTATTTCATTCTAACTATATTAATGTCCTTATCATGAAAATAAAAAAAGAACTGATTTTTTTCTAATGTCATTAAAATGTTAAATGTATCTTTTAAAATAAAGAAGTATCATCCAAGAATTTACTAACCCTAAATTTGAAAAATTTCTTAATTTTTTAAAACTATCCATAGAAATTTGCAATGTATGTTTATCTCATTTGTGAGACAAACATGGTTAAATGCACACTTTTACTTGGTGCCTATGATGGCATTGTCCAAATTTTTCTATCTGTAATTTATAATCATCTTTTTCAACATTTACTTTTTTTTTTTCAACACTTGGCATGCTATTACTTTGATATATGGAATGTCATATGTCTTTATTTTAATTTCTTCCACATTTAGTGAATTAGAGTAGTAATATATAAGAACAAAGTCTTATTTGATGGCAATTGGATTAAAGCATAATGATATAACACAAAAATAATAAAGAAAGACAATGAGAGGAAGCTTCTAGCTTTACAAGGTTGCATTAAGGATATATTCAATTAGCATGTCATATTTTTTAAAAATACATTACCATTTTTCCCTCAATATAATTGGCCTCATTTAATCCCTTTTCTTAATTGACATTCACCTAAGCATTATAGAGGGTTTCATTTAGTAGAAATCAAGTTTTAGTTTCCATGTTTTCTTTTGCCAACAATAAGTACTGAAACTTTCCTTCAACACAAAACAAAATGAGATTATAATGCTAGGCCAAAGATTAACTCTTCTAGTTCTGGCATCTATGAGCTTACTATATTTTCATAACATGCTAAAAAACATAACTAAATGATAGTTGATAAATAATAAATCATAACAAGAGTGTGACAATTCTAGATTTGAATAAGCTCATCAATGAAATTTTAGTACATGTATAAAATTCTTGTTACTAAATTTAACTTTCGTGCTGCTGGCCATGAAAATCTTCCTAACGAGGTCTATGGTATGGTTGAAGGTAACATATTTTCTTCCATGAATCATTAGATATTTTGAGTATTTCTTCATTTAAACATTATTTTAGCTTTCTAAGCTTCTCCTACTTCATTCGTTATAAGCTCAAGAACAATAAGAAACTTTGAGATTGTACTAAATGAAAAGGCATCTAAGAAATTATTGTTAGCAACATGCCAATTAGTGCACAACCCTACATTTTACAAAAGTAAATATTGTTCTTGGTTCTAGCAGCCAAAAATAGTTTCCCATAAGTAGACCCTTTGCACTGTTTCTTGACATGTTGCCACCAATAACCATGCTTTATCTTCAACATATAAGTAGATTGTTGTAGCTAGAAGCTCTATCCATGATTCTTGTAAAAAAAATGGAAAACAAAGGCACCAACACAAGGAAAGATGGAAAATATAAGATATGTCAGAAGAGAAGGGAACTTCAAAGATGTTAGCAGGGCAAGCATACATGCACAAGACATAAATTATAGTACTTAAATTCCATAAAAACTATAGCTTATTGTTTTTTAAAGGGCAGCCACCTTTCTCCAATTATGCTTAATGCTTTCCAAAAATCTTATCCTCTAAGAGTTGCAATTATGGTAGAGTCCACCCTGGCCATTATAGCATCCCACCTAAAAGCACATGGTTTCTAACTCTCATCATCACAAATTAAAAAATGAAAATGGAGAATGAAAAATCAAACAAACATACCTAAAAATTGCAACAACACCAAAGAGGCATTGCCCTATCAAGCCCCATAAATTCTATGGCTATTAGCAGTAAACACCTTTATTCAAGTGGTTTGATAGCAGAGGATTTGGCATATTCTCTAATGATTGAACCATTCGAATCAAAAGTAGATAATCAACAACAGAAATAATCAATGGAAAAAATTTGGAGAAGAGTATGGAGGGCTACCTATACATGGGGATGGGGTACTCTAGATCATCCTAAGCTGGGAAATCCTTCATAGAGAGTAGAGTGTTAATTAGGATATGAACCTATGTGATAGACAGATACTAGCAATCACTCATATCACTAGGACTCAAACAAAAGAAATTAAAGCTAGAGCTATCAATGTTGATAATGGTAGGGGAACCTAATGAATGTGCACATCTAGTAGGGGGCATTAGTCTTGAAGTAAATTGACTACAGCCACTAGTTATGTTAGTACCAACCAAGGAAAACTCTAGAAACACACATAAAACACATACAACCAATCACTATTATCTATAACCACATTTCTCACCTATCCTCATAAATGTTTTCATCTAGAATGTACATATATTTATTTAAAAATACATGGGATCACTCTAATTTTTTTCAGTGCTCAAGTTTGAATTATTTATCTATTGTGTTCTATTTTATCTATGTTTTCACTTAGCGGTATTGATCTGATGCACTTAATGAAGTGGCCATGAAAGCAACCAAACAATAACTTCCACTACAAAAACCTATTCTTGCAACACTATGCATATTTTCCTATCACAATTGAGAATTCTCTCCAAACATGAGGATCTCGATCCTATGTCTGATTGCATACTCTAAGAACCAATGTTAGATTTTCCTTGGGCTATCCAATTTGCCAGTTGATACCTCCATTATAGCTCAAACAAATTATGATAAATTCAACATAAATTATCCATATTCTAGTGCCCTCACTATCCACATCACAAAACATCCTGTGATCACATCTAGAAAGTCCAACAAAATAAGTTGGGAGGAGTGGAGAGATAGCATGAAAGGGAAGATTGAAAATAAGAGTATGTGGTAAAGATGCATATATTAAAAAGATTGCAATCTACTAATTAGAATGTACTTGGTCAAATGAATTTAGTATAATTGACAACATCCAGTGCTAAAAAGAAGACATAAACTTGCATTCCATGCTAAACTTAGCGCATCACCCAAAACTATGAGCCCAAAAACCATGATTGAAAAAAAACTTGTTTACAAATGTTAACCATTGTTTTTCCTATCGGCTAATTAAACTTTACAAAGTTAACATTGTCCAAAAAAAGAAAAAAAATATATGGTTAGAAATCTAAGAAGACATGTAAGATTATGGTGGTGATTTTAGAGATACCACTTCACCATTAGCATACCTAATGAAGACAAAGATGATAATTCATCTTAGAAGATGAAAAAAATTCTAAAGGAAAAAAAATGGAGGAAAACTAGTCTCCCAAGACTTTGGGTCATTTTCCTAGGCTATCACCAAGCCATAGCCCAATTAGGTTTTTTGGATTCAAATAACTTGATTAGGTTATGAAAATAAAAAATGCATTCAAGACCCAATCAGATTGAGAGAGAGAGAGAGAGAGAGAGAGAGAGAGAGAGAGAGAGAGAGAGAGAGAGAGAGAGAGAGAGAGAGAGAGAGAGATTGAGTTATGTATTATACTAAACAAGTGTCTATCATATCCCCAAGTCCTTGTCTCCATCCCATCCTCTCTCTCTCTCTCTCACTCACTCTTTATCCTATCCCCATCTCTCTTTCTCCTATTCCCTTCTCTCTCACTCTTTATATCATATCCACTAATCTTTCTCTTCATTATCTCTCTCATCTACCCTCCCTCTTTATCCTATCCCCTTTTCTCTCTCACTCTTTCTATCCTTTCCCCAAATCTCTCTTTCTCTCTCTCCCCCCATCCCCTTCTCTCTCTCTCACTCATTCTCTTCATCTCTCTCTCTCTCACTTTTTCTATCATATCCCCTAATCTTCCATAATATATCTCTCTCCCTCCTTCTCTCATATCCCCCTCTCTCTTTCTCCTATCCCCTTCTCTCTCTCTCACTCTTTCTACAATATCCTCTAATTCTCCTCTCCATCCCCTAATCTCTCTCTAATATCCCTTTTCTTTTATTTCTCCCATCCCCTTATCTCTCACCCATTCTCTCCACCTCTCTCTCTCTCTCTCTCTCTCTCTCTCTCTCTCTCTCTCTCTCTCTCTCTCTATTTCTACAATATCCCCTAATCTCTCTCATATCCCCTCACTCTCTTTCTCATATCCCCTTCTCTCTCACTCATTCTCTTCACTTCTCTCTCACTCTTCCTATCATATCCCCTAATATCCCATAATCTCTCTCTCTCTCTCTCTCTCTCTCTCTCTCACACACACACACACACACACACACACACACACACACACACACACAAACATTTTTTCTTTCTATCCTTTCCCCAAATCTCTCTCTCTCTCTTGCCCCCCATCCCCTTCTCTCTCTCCCTCATTCTCTCCATCTCTCTCTCACTTCTTCTATCATATCCCTTGATCTCCCATAATCTCTCTCTCTCCCTCCCTCTCTCATATCCCCCTCTCTCTTTATCCTATCCCCTTCCATTTCTCACTCTTTCTATCATATCCTCTAATTATCCTCTCCATCCTCTAATATCTCTCTCTCTCTCTCTCATCCCCTCTCTTTCTTTCTCTTACCCCCTTCTCTCTCACTCATTCTCTCCACCTCTCTCTCACTCTTTCTATTATATGGACCTTAATATCTGTCTCCATCACTCTATCTCTCTCTCTCTCTCTCTCTCTCTCTCTCTCTCTCTCTCTCATCCCCTCTCTCTCTTTCTCATATCCTCTTCTCTCTCACTCTTTCTCTCCACTTCTCTCTCACTCTTTCTATCATATCCCCTAATCTCTCTCTCTCTCTCTCTCTCTCTCTCTCTCTCTCTATATATATATATATATATATATATATATATATATATATATATATATATATATATATATATATATATATATATATATATATATATATATATATATATATATATATATATCTCATATCCCCCCTCTCTTTCTCCTATCCCCCTATCTCTCACTCATTATCTTCATCTCTCACACTCTTTCTATCATATCTCCTAATCTCCCCTAATCTCTCTCATAATATCCTCTCTCTCTCTCTCTCTCTCTCTCTCTCTCTCTCTCTCTCTCTCTCTCTCTCTCTCTCTCTCTCTCATTCTTTATCTTTATCATATCTTGTAAGCTCTTTCTCTTTTATTGAGAAGATGGGTTTTGTACACATTTCATAATATTTTTATATTTTATTTTTGTATCTAGGAGCACCTAGATGGATGTGTAACATGTAAAGATTCCTATGGGATAGAATTGATGAGTTGTATTATAAAATTGTGATAATATTTCATGTAATTATTTAATATTAGGGAAAAGAATTAAATTTTCAATATTAAATGTAGGGTCAATGGGTTAGGTAGCACATGGTGTTAACACATGGTTTATGTAATACTACTTGGTGGTTTTGTGGGACTTGCTACTATTAAGCATCCACAAGGGTAGTTGTTGGTGAAGAGATGGGAGAAGATAGAAGGGCAAAAGGAAAGAGTCGAGTGAGACAAGGAGTGATAGGTTAGCCAAGGGAGCATTTGTGAAGTTTTGAAGCATGACATGGGATGTGTGGATTCATGCTTGTTCACATAAATTACTTGGTGGTGGCTATGGCTTTGAAGGCTTCCATGGTTGTATTGCAATGGTATTTTTGCTGAACAATACATGGTGATGGATGCTTTTGGAGGCTAGGTTTTTCCCTCAATGAGGATTTCCTACGGTATATCTTGTGTCACAATTTTGTGGGTATGTTGTCTATTCTCTTGCATGTGGATTTTTAATTGCATATTTATTTCAAATCTATTATGGGTTATGTGGAAATGGTTATATTATTTCTTGCAAGTTTCCTTACAAGTGGTATCAGAGCGAGGTTTTATTATTGTAATCCTAGATTGAATCCATCGGAATACATGAGAGGATAAAAGAAATGGCAAGATATATGAGTTATTTATTGCAAATCTAAGGATTTTGGATTTTCTATTATGGTGGGATGTTGGTAGATTTAGGGCATGTGAAATTGTTGGACAAAAGGGTTTTTCAAATGTTTCATTTAAATGAGGGTTTTAGGGGGAGCTTGCAAAAATGACCTCCTGGGTAAAAAACATACCTCACCATTAGATCTGAGTTGACATTTCCATAAATTTTGATATTTAATATGCCCTAGTTTGGCCATGTTCAGAGGAAACGAAAGAGTTTTTTAGTTTCAGCCTGTGATGGCTGTCAAATTTATTCCTATCAAAATTTTCATCACAAAAAAAAAAAATCATAGTGAAATGGTAAAAAGACTATCTTAGTAAAATGGCCATAACTTTCTCTCAGGATATCATATTTTAGAGTTCTTATAGGCATTGAAAAGCTAATTTAGAGCACTAAAACTTGGTTAGGTTTGGCTTTGTGATTTTGACATTTTGTCAAATTTTAAGAGCCCAAAATTTATATGTTTTCTATTTTGAGCACAAATTAAGGAATAACTTGGGCATACAGAGTCATATTTTGGACTTTACGTAGTCAACATAAATCTCTTGGAGAGCTCTTAACATTGGTTCAGATTTGGAATAGGTTTGGCATGGTTGATTTGGTGATATATTAATCTAAATAGTTTATGAAGTATATTGACTACGGTAACATTATGAGTTTATGACATTATATGTTTAGATATTTAAGATTTGATTATATTGTATATACTTAATTCATATTTCAAACTGGTCTCATAATGATATAGTTATTAGTATTTGGTTTGGATATGTATGACAACTTGTTTGATCTACAAGTTGTGCAATGTTGTAAGTGGTCTATACTTATAGATTGCATTTATGGCTTGGATATGGGTTGTCTTTGCTCATTGATCTTTAATTATTGATGCATATTCAGATTGGTGGATTGGATTTGGGTCTTCTATGCCTTAAGTCACATGATTTGCTTTTTTCTTTCTTTGTGTAGAAGGGATGAGATATTGTTACTAGGTATAGTCATGGTAGAGGATTGTGGTTGACTATTTTATGCGGATAGGTTGGACAAATTGAGGTTTATATGCTTAGTTAATGGATGATATCATGGTTCCATGGATTTTGGAATGACATGATTGGATATATAGGTACATCCTTGATGTTCTTTGGTTTGAATTCTTGATTTGGTTATGGTGGTATATCTTCTTGGTTAAAGATCATGGTTATTTAGTTTCTTTTGAGGAGCTCATGATGTGCACTTTGAGTTCTTTAAAGGTTTGATTTCTTGGTTGATTATCGTGGTTAGAGGATGGTTCTTTCATCATGTGCCATGGATAGCTTGGATACATAGTTTAGTAAGAGCTTGTGATACGATGGGGTGACAGTACATGATAAGTTACCAGTTTGGTTTATATCTTCTTGGTTTGGAGATCCTGGTTTCACTTGGTATTGACACTTTAGTGTGTGTATAGACTTGGAAGATCTTCATGTAGGAGATATATTTTATGATTGCATAGGTGACTTTGTACCACAGTTCAGTGTGAATTGTTGGCATTGATATACTTATTGAGTGTTTGTAGATCTTGTTGCTACAAAAGTGTCTTTGACATTTGTATGGTGCACTTGTTATCTTCATGGTGTGTGAAGATGGTTAGATTTTGAGAACTCATGAGGTTATTCATTATTTTCATGGTATGTGGAGATAGTTTTCTTCATGGTGTGTGGAGATGGTTGCATCTTGAGGACTAATGGGGTTCTTGGTAAAGGTGTTGTTTATGATTTCGTTTGGAATGTTATCTTTGGCATGAGGATGGTTTCATTATTATGTCATGATATACTCTTGATACGTGTTTAGAGTTTTGAAATGTTATAGGATGTTCATATGGAGCGTGTTATCTCTTTGGTTTAGATGGTTAGATCATGTTGTCATGTTTATGTTCATGAGGCCATGGTTGGAACTTTGAGAATGATCTTAGTTTAGCTTCTTAGTATTGAGTATATTGGTCATAAGTTGGATAGTTCATGATATTTCTATCTTACATTTGGAGTTGGCATAGATTGATTGGTTATAGGTGCTCATGGATATTAGAGATGGTGGTGATGTTGATTTCTCTTGGATTAGAGAAGTAATTTTTGGGACAGTTGATGGTTTTAGTAGGAATTTTTAGGGGCATTCACTTGATATGGACTTGAGAGGAGATTTTTCTTAGATGAGTCTTGGTTGGAGACTTGGATATCTTGATGAGCATTCTCATTACCCACTCTTGGTCTACTCGGCAATTTCCTACTTGAGAGGAATAACCCATTTTTTCTAGTGCATTATGTTTATACTTATCTTTCATGGATATGGATCTTGAGCTATGGTACATAAGTTAGTTCTGGAGGGTTCATTTGAGACATGGTTTAGCATTTTTTTATCTCTGTGTGCATATGTTGTTATGTTGGTTGAGTTTGGGAGATTATTTTATATTGGGCATATTCCTTGGATTGGGAATGGTTTATGAGTTTGATCTTCTTTTGAGAGGTTTACATCCATGATTAGTTATATGGTATGACTTGGGTGTTGTTGAGGCTTCTTGGTTGGGGTTTTATAGAGGAGATCATACTTGCACAATTTACATCTAGAGGTGTGTGTAGAAGGACATGATACAGGTTATGATTTGCATGGTTTCTCTTTGGTCTTGGTTATCTTCCTAGATGTTCGCTTTCACTTACATTAGATTTGAGATTGGTTAGAGATTGTGATCACTAGTTTGTGCTCATGTATGTCATGTGAGAGATGACATGGATAATCCTTTATCTCTTTCCTCTATTGGTTGTGAAGAACTTGGAAGAGTGTTGGAGACTTGTTATGAGAGTTGTTTTTGCAAGTTATTGGTTTATGTACTATGGTTGTCCTTGAGACTACATGGATTCACTTCTTTAAGATGTTGAGAATTGATTGGTTATAGGTTTGACATTATATTTTGTAGTGGGAGCTTCTTCATATATATGTGGTAGGTATTTCTCTTGAGGCTTGTAATTGTAGGTTATAGATTGGATATGTTGATGATGAAAGATTCACATGGTATCCCTTGGAGGAATGGATAGTTGGATGGGTTTGGCACTTGTTGTGGGTGTTATTTTGGCTATGGATATTTTGACAATTACAAATACATGTGACTACCTTTGGATCAGGTTTTTTTTGTGCTTGGCATTTCAGTTGGTGCAGGATTTTATGATCTTCTAATGCAACAGGTTGGGTGGCTTTCTCTTTGGATGGCTTCTATGTATGTCCAGTGGCAGTGACATAATAGGAGGTGAGATTGTTCATTTTTGAAATGTTGGATACTTTGATTTTGTCGCAAGTACCATGATGGAGCACATGGTGTATTTTGATCCATGATGGTGGATGTGTTGGGAGAGATTGTTTCCTTGTTCATTTATGTGGCTATGGATTGATCCTATGCATTGTATACAACAAGTGGTATATTGTTGAGATAATGGGTGTTGCACTCATTGAATAATATTGTTATATTTTATTATTTTATTTTTATATCTAGGAGCACCTAGATGGACGTGCAACATGTAAAGATTCTCATGGGATAGATTTGATGAGTTTTATTATAACATTGTGATAATATTTTATGTAATTATTTAATATTGGGGAAAAGAATTAAACTTTCAATATTAAATGTGGGGTCAATGGGTTAGGTAGCACATAGTTTATGTAATACTACTTGGTGGTTTTGTGAGACTTGCTACTATATAAGTAGCTACAAGGGTAGTTGTTGGCATAGACAAAGGAAAAGATAGAAGGGAAAAAGGAAAGAGTCGAGTGGGACAAGGCATGACAGGTTAGCCAAGGGAGAATTTGTGAAGGTTGGAAGCATGGCATGTGATGTGTGGATTCATACTTGTTCACATCAATTGGTTGATAGTGGCTATGGCTTTGAAGACTTCCATGGTTGTATTGCAATGGTATTTTTGCTGATGATGGATGCTTTTGGAGGCTAGGTTTTTTCCCTCAATGAGGGTTTCCTAGGGTATATCTTGTGTTATAATTTTTTGGTATGTTGTATATTCTCTTTCATGTGGATTTTTAATTACATATTTATTTCAAATCTATAATGGGCTATGTGGAAATGGTTATATTATTTTTTGCAATTTTCCTTACATCTTTCTCCTATCCTCCTCTCTCCCCCTCCCTCCCCCTCTCTCTTTTTCCCTTATTCCCTCTCCCTCTTCATACCTCCTTCTATCTCTTTATCTTAACCTCACCTCTCTCTCTCTCTCTCTCTCTCTCTCTCTCTCTCTCTCTCTCTCTCTCTCTCTCTCTCTCTCTCTCTCTCTCTCTCTCTCTCCCTCTCTCTCTCATTCTCTCCATCACTCCCTCCCTCCTTCAATCTACCTTTGTGTAGTAGTAATACATAACCCGATCAGGTTATATAGAACCCAATCAGGTTATACAAAACTCGATTGAGTTATCAAGTTATACAAAACCCGATTGAGTTATTTTTCCATATGGATAATGTAGTTAGAACTCAATAACATAACCCCATCAAGTTTTTTATAACTTGATTGAGTTATTTGTCCATATGGATAATGTAATTAGAACCCAATAACATAACCTAATCGGGTTATTGAAAAATATTAATAAAATAACATTCTAACAGTTATTATGCTATTTTAGTGTGGTCCACTAGATCCTATTGTTGTTTCACATGTATTTCTATGCTAGGTATGCAAGTGTGAGGTTTTTTGAGCTTGGAAATGCTAAATTTTATGTTTTTCATGTGCCAACTTCTTATTTTATGTTTGTATCTTATGATTGATCATAAAATAATCATGTAAATTTTTTTAAATTTATATTTTATTTTTATTTTATTCATGTTATTTTTTGTAGGGTAATTTGCATCTACAATCATAGGAAAGAACAAGAGAGGAACAATTGAAAATAAGAGGCAACAAAGGCAAAAACAAGGGAGCATATGAGGAGATTATGTGAAGATACATCATCAAATGCCACCAATGTAAGTGATGAAGATATACCTATTGATATTAATGTCACAAACACACCTAATTTGACAAACAAAAATGCCCAACATACCCCAGTTGAAATGATTATGGTAAATACACTTACGTCCCTTAATGCCTCTAATGCAATATCTCAAGCTGAAATGATGAATGCACATGATGTAAGTAATGAAAATATAGAACATGCACATACATTAACATCTCTTAGAATAATTCATAGAAAACCAAAGTTTCTAATAGACATTGATGAAAATATTTTGAAGCCAATACATGATAAACTGTTAGAAATGAATTGTAGGAGAATTGCTCAAAATATTTGGAATAACTATTTTGAAAATTTAAATCAAAGTGGAAGATGCCAATTTGTTGTTGAAATGGTTAAAAAATTGAAATTTAGAGAGATGATGAGAATTTTGGGGTTAAGAACATCTGAAAATAGTAGTGAAAAAAATATTGTTAGAAATGTCTTTTGTGCATATGAATTCATTCATTCAAAAGAACATACTAAAGATGCTAGTACAAGTTGAAGAGTCCTAACATCAACCATAATGGGAAAGGAAATGGAAAAAAACCCATATGTTAAGAAAAACAAGTAAATCATTAAGGAAAAGTAGAACAATGTTACTCAAAGCCTTAGTGAGGCGAGAGAAATTTGAGAATTCTAGTGAGACTTCTTTTTGGTCATTCCAAGGTAGACTCCCATGTAAGGATAAAGTTACTGTTGATGCACTAAGAACATTAATAGAAAACTTTTGGTGTGACAACACAAGGTCTTCACCAAACCAAAACTATGTTATCAAAAGACAAATTGGAAAAATAAACTGTGAGCCACATGCAAAACATTTTTGGGATATAACTCAAACACAATTTTATGATTTTTTTTTTCAAATATTTCCTAAAATTAAAATCATCCAAAGGTTTTTTGAGATGAAAATATCATTCTATGTTAAGATAAATCATACATGCATTACCTATTGTTGTAGGGTTCATGTTGAGTTTTCTATGAACTTTCCATAATAATGAAATATTAAAGTAATGTGGTCTATAATTACCTCCTAAGTCGTTGAGAGAATTTATTGCAAGAGTACTATGTAAGAAAGATAATGGGTGCATTTATTATAAGACATTGTGTTTGAAAGGTTTTTGCCCTCAATGTGGTGTTTTGCAAAAGTTGCATAGATGCCTACATCTAGATAGCACACATGAAATTGGTAAGACACTAGTTTCTCTTGGAAAGTACAAGTCAATTATTTATGATGTTGAAGATTGAAAATAATTAAAGAGGTACAAATTAGTGAAAAATGATGTATATGTAGCTACTTTATGAAATTGTTTCAAGAGAAAATATTTTATGACTACATAGGTTATACAAATAGAGCTAGATGGTTAGATGAGCAATTCAAGTTGTGTAAGGAATTTTTTCCCTTAGGTATGATTGTGTTAGTTGTTGAGTTCATTGAAAACTATACACTAAAACCTCAAAATGAAGTGCAGACAAAGTATTACAACTTGATACAAGTGTCAATTTTCATACATATGGCATCTATTCATACACATGATAGCACAGAGGATGATAGAAAAGTATTAAGAGAGTATCACTTCTATATCAATGATGATCAAACTCATTCATCAGAGTTGGTGCAAGGATTTTTTAGTGTTTTCTATGATAATTGAGGGAAGAAGATGAAAGATACAATCAACACATTATATGGTTAGAAAATTACACCACACAAATTAAGAATGCAAGGATGTTATATTGGTTGAGTAGGATGCATGTGACAAGTGAAGTACAAGATTTTTGGATTTTCATTAAGAAAGGACATGGAAAGGGAGATAACGATGGTGTTGAATAATGTGTGAAAATAGCCCTTAGTAGAGAGGAATTAAAGTATGAAGGTGATGCAATATTACAAAATGTTGAAATAATTGTCCAATCATACAATTCTATGATTGGACTAGGTAATATAGGTAATTCTATGGTTTCTAAATATTTTTGGTTGGTACATAAACCTTACATTGAAAGTTTGCAAGATTGTTGTACACTTGTAGGATCAGGTGAGATGCTTTCATTTTGAAGTTCAAATGCGCCATCACTAGCTATTCATACTAGAAAGCTTGCATGATTTTTCTCTTTGTATATGCATCATTTTTGGGATTAATGTGAATCAAAATAGTGGGTTGACCAATTATCTTATAGACCTTTGCATCCAATTAATTCATAACAAATTCCTAGAACACTACAACTCAAGTAGGTTGAAGCATCAACAAATTTTGAGCATCTATCTAACCTAGTTGAACTAGGTATTAAGTTATCAATTAAATATTTGGTTAAAATAGATTACTTTTAATTTTTTCATTAACTTATCCTTCTATATAATGCAGGTCATGTATATGTAGTTATTGTACATAAAAATAATGATGAAGGAACATATTACTTTCTATGTCAATGTATTGAGCCCAAAAAGAAACTAATAGTTGCAGTCATTGATGGTGAGGATATTGAGTACCCAATAGATTTTTCCTTGTGATAGGTACATGACTTAGAAGGTAATATATTTTTGTCCCCTACCATGAAGATCTCTTTAAGTCAGATTTTCATGTATAATGTATCAATTTTGACTTTAAATTGTCTCTACAATTAAATGTAGGTACCCTATCAAGAATTCTACCATGTGGTTATTTGAGGATTTTGAGACACATAGACATATTCTTCATTACTCTAACCTTAATGTTGCAATGAATATTCAATTGATACCATATCATGGTAGGCATCTTAACAAGAAGTTGTGGAAAGTACATGAATCTGATCATTAGGTAATACTTGATATAATAAGGGTTAGAGCTGATCCAAAAGGTTTACTCGATTGATTGTGTGTTATATAGCTGAACCATTCTACATATGGTAGAATAATTTTCAAAATTTTGTATATATGTAATGCAAAATATTGTAACTTCATAGTGGTGTGCATATATAGATGCCAAATTTTGTATATAAATCTGATAAGAGATGTCATGTGTGCATATTTAGATGCCAAATTTTGTATATAAAATTGATAAGACATGTAACATGTGTATATTTATATGCCAAATTTTGTATATGAATCTAATAAGAGATATTGCATGTACATATTTAGATGCCAAATTTTGTATATAAAAAAGAGAAGACATGCAACATGTGCATATTTAGATGCCATGTTTTGTATAAAAGTCCGATAAGAGATGTCAAACATATGCAAATTTAGATGCCAAATTTTGTATATAAAACTGATAAGAGATATAATATTGTGCATTATTGTTATAAATTTATTATAAATTTGTCTCTTGAACTCTTTTTTGTGGGTTTGATGATATCCTTACAAAAATATTCAATATCTTCAACTTATATGGATTTAGATGTTTGTTCTCTTACATTTTTCTACCAAATTTCTCAAAATATCAAGAAAATAAATTATATATTTGGATACCCTTTTGACTTCTCTACAACATATGCAAAGCTTGGGTAGGGTTGTTTTGAACCATTTCCTTGTTGTCAAACTATGTCACCTCTTTTAGGCTTAAAATAGCCATTTGATTGGCACAAGGCATAATGATGACATCATCATGAGGTCAATAGGGTCTATGAAGAGTTAGGGTTATGTTTTTACCATAGGTATGGTTTGTGGTTAAGTTTTAGATGATAGGAAGGTCATTTGACCAAATTGATGAAAAGTTGCAAAAAACTGTAAAAATTGCATTGTGCAACTTTGCAACTTTCAAAAGTTGCTTGAGAAAATTTTGGCAAGAAAGTTACAAAGAATTGAAGAGGAGTTCTAAAATATGTACCCATGCTCATATGCCTGACCATGGATAGTTACAACTTCCCAAACCTCCATTTTCAACTTTTTGCAAAAATTGCAAAAGTTGCTCAAGCAACTTTTGAGCAATTTTTGCTCTTGACATCTTTTGATCAAATGGGTCCATCTAGGAATATTTTAGGACCCTATTTAATATTTCTAAGACCTATTAAGTAACCTAATCATTGAGAAAATTTTGACCAAGTTAGGACCTAATGTGTGATTTTGGATTTTCCTAGCAATTCAAGGCTACTCTGTTAGCACTAGTTGGTCAGGTTTAGGATTGGGCCAACCTCATTTCAGCCACAATGTCCCTCCAATGGTATCAATCACACTAAATATAACTATCCCTAAGCATCTATAAGCAACATTAGGCTACAATATTTGATCGAGCATTTCTCTGAGCTCATGAGAGGTATTGATGAACTATTAGGTGCTACAAGATCATGTTAACTAGGCCTATAATAACTTATCTTAGTTTTTAGAGATTTGAATTTGTTTGGATTTGGCATCCATATCTCTCCTATTGCCAAAAGTTACAATTTTGCTTAGTTAAAATGAGCAAGGTTGTGTATATTTCAAACCCTTGGTCCTAGGATAAAATTATCTTCTTTGTTAGCTCTAGTTAGTCAGATTTAGCCTAGGACCAACCTTGTTTTAGCCACAATGTCCCTCTAATAGTATTGACCACACTAAATGAAGGCATCCCTAAGGGTCTCTAAGCACCATTTGGCTACAATCTTTGATTGGGCATTTCTCTAAGCTTGTGCAAGGTATTGACAAAATGTCAAGTGCTACAGGATCTCATTATCTAGGCCTATTAAAATCTATTTCATTTTTTAGAGATTCACCTTTGTTTCTATTTGGCATCTGTATCTCACCTATTGCCAAAAGTTGCAATGTTGCTCAACTAAAATGAGCAAGGTTGTGTATATTTCAAACTATTGCTCCTAGGATCAAATCATCTACTCTGTTAGCTTTGGTTGGTCAGGTTTAGCCTAGGACTAGCCTTGTTTCAGCCACAACATCCCTTTGAAAGTATTGACTACACTAAATAGAAGTGTTCCTAAGGGTTTGTAAGCACTATCAGGCTACGATCTTTGACACAAATACAAAACTCATGTCATAATTTTACTTTTCATGTCTTATTACATCAAACTAAGTGACATGATTACATTTTATAATGCAAAAAATATATGTTTGATTAATTGCAAGAAAGTAAGTTGAAATACAAATTTGTATGCACACATCGAACAAGTTGGATGGAAATCCAAGTTTAATGTATATCAAAATGAACAATATATTATGTCATATCAATCATATAGTTACAAAAATATGTGATGTCTCATCAGTACAATACAAAAGTCTAATACTTGAAAAATGTCAAATGTGTACCATAGAAATGTTGAATGTGCACAATACAAATCTCGAATATATATAATAAAAATTTTGAATACCCAAAAATTATTGAATATGTACAATAGAAATGTTGAATGTGCACAATAAAAATCTCGAATATATACAATACAAGAGTCAAATATATGTCAAGGTAATTTGATGACCACAACTACATATAGATATCACTATCAATATCTATGACTATGTAGGATCATCAAAATTGAGCCTCTTTGATGTAGTTTGTGGCTTTCTAGATGTCTGTAAAAGAAAAATAAAATACACTATCAAATATCTTATATATAAGTAATATGAAACACTAGTACAAAAACAACAAAATATTACTAAATAAACTACTAAAAATTGTAGACATGTGATTAATTTTGATCATGTCAGTATGGAACCAATATGTACAAGCAGAAACATCATACTAATGATTATGTTAATCCCATAAGTTTTTCTTCTCACTAATAGGCTGTGAAAAAATGCCTTAATTAACTATTCTATCTTCAAGATGTATTGTTCTATTTTCTCATTGTTGTTTCAAGTGTGTACTATTTGGTTGGGTTTTCTATCTTTGATCTTAAATGTGTATGTAGACAGAAACAATGCATATGATTTTATGTTTATGTTAGTTTTAGCTTTGCCAACAAATCCAAACATTTTTATATTTTATAGCCATTATCTTTGGTGTTTTCTAGGTTATTGCATATATATCATGCAACTTCATTCTGGCCAACTTGATTTCTATATTTATGATATGATATGAATAATGTATCTATAAATATATTAATGATATGAATAATGTATCTATGCATTGTCTTTGGTGTTTTCTAGGTTATTGCATATATATCTAATGCAAACTTCATTATGACCAACCTCATTTCTATTTAGTCATTGATTGTGTTTTACATTTTAGCAACATTTTTTTTAATATAATTGATTATTGTGAGTTTATTTTAGTGTTTACCACTTTGTTTGGATAATAATTTTAGTAGCTACTATTATTTTGGAAGGGCTCTTACTTAGTGATTCCTTTTTTTTCTTGAAGCTAATATGCTACTAGTTTGTTTCCTAGACCTTGGTTATTGCTTATTAAGTTGTTGGAAAAGTTGTAATTTTAATAAAAATGCCTTTTGTGCTTATCATGTTTCTACTTGTACATCTCTACATCTTTTGTAAAAGTTTGGCATTTTACTCCATCACAAGTTATATGTCAAAGAGGTATTATACTTTATTGTGGCAAGTTTCAGATATATGTGTCTCATATTGGGAAGAAAGAAATCCACCTTGTGTCTCTTAATGCTTCTTTATGCTTTATCCTAATTGTCAGCATTGAGAGATATGGTGACTAGCTACAAATCTTGGAATTTTAGATTTTGGCTTACAAGCTTGTGAAATGGAGCTTTGTCTATCATCAAGCTCTGAAATGCATAACGTTGGGAAGGGACATATTTTAATATTTGTTTTTACTATTCTTTGTATGTATAATTGGGAAGGGATATGTTTTTGTATTTGTTTAACAAAACTACTTTTAGCTAGGGAAAAATTCTTTATATGGTAACAATTCCAATAAAGCACTTGTTGGTAGTTCTTCAGTATGTCTTTCTATACACATTGGCTCATAAAGAAATTGCAACTGATGGCATTGCAATATCTTTCATTTCTTTTGGTGTATGATTCAAGTATCATTATTTTTCATTACATTTAATTATTATTTTTAATCCTTCTGCATTTGTGTATGTGTATGTGTTCCTATTGGAGGCTATTTAAATTTGTTATGATATATCTATCATGATTTTACTATGTGTAGTTTTTTTGAGTCAAACTCATTGACTCATATATAGACAATCTTACCTAGAAGATTGATACATTTAGACTAAACAACCTATCTTAGAACTGCATTTGAGTTGTCTTTGGCCCTTCTCTACATAGAGAAACATGTGGGTTAATGTCACAGGACTTGGTATATATCAATTTGATTATTATAATGTCGACTAGATTTAATTAAATCCTTTAGTTAGATGTTTTCTTGAATGCAGACAAGATATGATTGAATGATTTAGTCAAAGGTTTCCTTGAATGAAGCCCTAGCTATAAAACTATGGCAGTTACTTTCTTGGTTTTCAATCTATGAATTTATGCATTATAAACTAAAATTTGAGGATTTTGAGTTCTTGAACAAATCAGAGAAAAATAAAAATCAAACAAGCCAAGAAATGATCCTAGAAAAACAAAATGATCTGGAACTCCAAAGCATTGGACTTCAAGAAATAGTGGTATTTTTAATAATTTAATATTATCTCTATCATTGTTTATGGAAGTTTTTGTATCATTTTATGCATTAAAATTACTTTCCTTGAGGTTTTCACTTTCCATGAGAATTTTCTTGAAAGATACTTAAAGTTCCCTTCTTCAACCAAACACAACACGAAATGAAGATGAGGCAACAAAATTGGAGATGTGTAAGCATAAGGATGAGCTCCAGTACTAGGTGATTTCCATAAAAAATGCTTCTAGTGTGTCAATATTCTTTTCAATGTTGCCAATGTGATTGATTTTATTGTTTTATATACTATGCACTAAGTGAAATTTGCTTTTATATATAATGTTAGTTGTTTTTATGATTTTAATCAAGAGAGTTAACATTGGATTGTGCCATTTGAATATGATATATATTATTGGAGTTGGTGAAAATCAAAATAAATATCTTACCAATTCCATGTTGTGATAGGCATAAAAAAAAATGCCATTTTTAGCAAAAGGAAAATTTTGTTTTTAAAAGATAGAAACGTGAAGACATGTACATTGGTTCAAAACCTTGTTTGCTAGCAACAAATGTTCATTCACAAACCTAATTATTGAAGATTCTTGGTGCTCTACTCCTCAGTAGTTCATTTTATGTTTTGCTAAAAAGCTTTTGCAATCAAATAGATAGTCTTATCTTTTGATGCAAAAATATGCTTTTTGCTTTGTATTATTTACCACATCAATCAATGAAATTTTTGATATAACTTAATCATAAGGGAATCTTTTGGTTGGTTTCTAGTTTTTCTAGAGGGTTTAACATTTTTTTTTTTGTTGATGTTATTAGAGAGTGTGAAATTGTTGCCATGAACACACTAGTGGAATCAACATTTTATAGGCACATTATAAGATCTCTAGTCTTATCTTGAGTATTGATTTTTTATTAGCTATTATAGACACTTAAAAATCTCTTCAATGATTGAGGACAAGAAGGAGGTATAACATAGGTCCCTAGTTAGCTACCTCAACCATAGATTAGGTCATTAAGGAAGCCCCAGATATAGAAGGCAACCCATCAAGTATAGACAGTGGCTCTGGAAGTACAACTAGGTGGGTTTCTTATACATCAAAAGGCACAACATGATAGATATGATACATCAACCCTAAAAGTGTAGATGGCAACTCAACAAGTACAACTGGATGGGATTCATATCGAGACCTACAAGAGCACAAACACCAAGGTCAAGAGGAGGAGGGTAGCAAGGCCATGGGGACGAGGACTGACTGGGGCTCAGCCATAAGTTGAGAAGTAGGATTTTTGTGGGGTGGTAGCACATCATCTCACCATTCAATCATTATTTTAAATTATTAAATTAGACACTTGGAAACAATTATGATGGACATTCATTATTTTTGGAGGCTTTTAGTAGCCCTAAGATTTATTTGACATTGTCATATTTGACACTTATTATTTTTAGGATAAATCATAAATGTGACGAGACTATTATTTTTGGGATAAATCATAAATGTGATGAGACTATTTTTGGTGGTGATCTATATGATGTCATGCTTCTAGTCTGGTTTTTATATATCCATCTACTATGTATTCCTATGTGATGGATTATGTGTGATGTTATGATTGTAGATGGATTTATAATTTAGATGGTGTTGATATGTCATTGGCCATTTTATATATGTGGATGCTTATATGGGACTAATGGTAGACTTATTAATGCTTTATTGTGTTATGAGATGTAACCATACCCTTAAGCCCAAATCTACACCTCAAACTAGTTCTATTCCCAATTCATTAATACCATCTTTAAATGTAAACCTAACTAATATCAAGTTAATGTTTGTAGTTAAGCTAAGGTTATTTAATAGTTAGATTTATGGTTCAATTAGGATTTGTCTATTATGGTTACTATATGATGTATTGTGATGGACTAACTCATGTGTGCAGTATGTGATGTAACATATATATGATGTTATGGGAAACTATGCTCATTCTCAAGATGATATTGATGTCCATGTTTTTGTGTGTTCTTGTACTCATTCAATTACTATAAGAGGAAAGGTGTGAAAGATAAAGGAAAAGTTGAAGGTCATGGAGAAACAAAGGTGTGATATTGATGTCCATGTTTTTTATCTTTTAAAATAATTGTCAATATCAGATATCTATTTTTATGATTCTATTTCCTTTGGTGAGAATTATTTTCCAACTCTTGTTGATTAAAAGTGAAGCTAGTAAACTAGTGATTCTAGTTTTAAGAGTTAATCTGGAACTTTTTCTGTATTGATCTTGTCTAATATTTAAATAATTGATCTCGTCTAGTACTTATAGCTCTTAATGACTAGAGCAGTCACAATTTTGATGAACAATATTTGGTGTTTCTAGCTTATTGCAAATATATGTCATGTGGCTTCATTCTGATCAATTCATTTATGTTTAATCATAGATTATGCTTTATATGTTAGCAGTAGCTTTTTAATTTAGCTGATTATATTGTGAGTTTATTTAGTGTTTACCACTTTGTTGGGTGGGAATTTTTTGCGGCTACTATTGTTTTGGAAGGGTTCTTTCTCAGTGATTCCTTTAATTCTTGAAGCTAATTAGCCACTAATTTGTTTCTCAAACGTTGGTTTTTTTCTTATTGAGTTACTGTCAGAGTTGTAATTTTGATAAAAATGTGTTTGGTGCCTATCATGTTTATACTTGTACATTTGTACAGCTTTTTTAATAGTTTAGCATATTAGTCTTCAATAAGTTATATTTCAAATAGTTCTTATGCTTTTTTGTGTGTGTTTTTTAGATATATGTGGCTCCTAATGGGAAGAAATAAATCCACCTTGTGTCTTCGAGATGCTTATTAATGCTTCATCAAAATTATCAGTATTAAGATATATGGTAACTAACTACAAGTCTTGGAATTGTTTGGTTTTACAAGCTTGTGAAATGGGCCTTCATTTTCATCAAGCTCTAAAATGCATACGGTTGGAAGGAACATTTTTAGTATTTGTTTTTTCTCATATTATTATGTATTGTTGGAAAGGGATATGTTCTCATGTTTGATAGATATGTCCTCTAGCTAGGGGAATTTATTTTTATTTGGAAACAATTCCAGTGAAGTGACTGATGTTAGTTCTTTGGTATGTCTTTCGTGAACATTTACTCATGAAGAAACTGTAACAGATGGCATGCCTCAATCTTTCATTTAATTTGGTACATGCTTCAATTTTCATGATTTCTTATTGCATTTGATTAACTTGTTAACTTCATAATGGTTTTTGACACTTGAGTGCCAATACACTTACCTACTTTCTATATTGGAGCCGAGTACACCATGATTGTTGAGCCACAAAATGAGTCAAGTTAGGAAAGACTTTAGGTGCTGAGTAAAGTTCAAGTGCCGAATGACTTTAAGAACCGAGTAGAATAAAGTGCCAAGTGATATTCAAGTGTTGAGTCATAGATGATGCTGAGTAATATAGAAATAAAACAAGTGTCGAGTAAGCCAATTTTGTTTAGGTGCTGAGTTATCCAGGAAACAGCATGTGCTGAGCATCAGTAATGCTTCAGGAGCCAAGTAACTCAGAATATCAGTATAAGAGTTTGTAATTGCACAAACTATGATGCAAAAAAAATTTGTAGCTGACATAAGGTAAATCTCGAAGGATTAAATGATAAGATCAAATCTTTCATCTATCCTATGCAATCTACATGCAACCAATAAGAAAAATGATGAAGGCATGCAACCAATGGAAGAAGTGCAAACAATGAGCAGAAAATAGAGATTGAATATGGATTAAATATCCATACCTAACCCAAAATCCTCAAATGTCTTTATAAGGAAGACAAAATTTTATTGTAAAATATACGAGCAGATATACAAAGGTGTATAAGGAAATCTACTTTCAGAACAAGGGTTATCAGATCATAAAGGATCAAGATCAGAGAAAGCAGAACAAGTGCCTGCATTCAGCAATCAAGGATTGTAATCTATCAGGTTCATTGTACCTAATACTTTCTAGCAATTGTATTAGAATGAAAATCCTATGGTGATAGGTTAGCTTAACAGCTATTTCATAGATCCTTTAAATAGGTGATTAAATCCTTTAACAGGGTGACACTTCATGTAAAGTGTTTGTAAATCCTCTAACCAGGTTACTATTGACATAGTGTAAAGCCTTTAACAGGGTAGGCCTTTAACAGGGAAGACTATCATAGGTGGTTGAACAATATTGCTGCAGTAATTTTTGTGGGTATCATCCCCACCCCAATTTTACCTTCTTATTCCTGGAGGGTTTTTGGGTTATCAAATTCCAGTGTTATGTGTTGTTGATGCATGTCTTAGTTTTATGTTTACTTGATGTATTTACATGCATGCAATTTACTTCCACCTAAAAGTTTTATTGGTTAAAGTGTGATACTTCTGATTCACCCCCCCCCTCTCATAAGTATTCTTCCTATTTGAATGTTCCAACAATTGGTATCAGAGCTTCCAGGTTCTCACAAGGAAAATTTTGACAGCTTGGAGAAAAAGATCTAAAGATGGAAGTTTTCAAACTTGGAAAGATCATTGAAAACCAGGTGATTGATGTGCATCTCACTCTACAAAAAGTAGAAGAAGAAAGAGTGGAATTAAGAAAATCTTTAAAGAGAAGAAAGGAGATAGCCATAGCTAAAAATGATATACACTACAAGGAGGTTGATACCACAGAAGTGTTTGCCAATGGAGACACTAAAGAATTTGATGCAGCAATAGCATAACTAATGGAGAAAAATAAAGTTCAAGCAGAGGAGATAAGATCTCTCAAGATGGAACATGAATCACAGGCCATAATGATATATGAAATTACTGAACAAAAGAAAAGAGCAGTTGAGGATAAAGTCATGATGGAAAATGACAAAAGAAATCTTGCAAACAGACTTGAAGAAAAATGTACCGAATTGACAAGGATCTCAAACATGCAGATGGATACACTTGCCCAAATGATGAACCTTCATCATGAACTCAATGTGAAAGATATTGGGATCTCTACTTTGAAGATACAGAATGAAAAAATATAGAATGAATTGAATAGAGAAAAAGAGGTAGCAGAGAATCTCAACAAGTCAAGTGAAGCCATCAAGTATTTTGAACAATTGATGAAATTCCCAAGATCTGCCCATGATACATTAGGACTTGGATACAACAACACTGAAGTTGGAGAATCATCAAAGAGTGCTAAACAAAGAAGTGACAAAGGTAAGGATTCAAAACCCACTTGTCATTACTATAATAAGAAGGGGCATACAACTAATGTTTGCAGGAGTAGAAGATTCAATCAATTAAAAACACCCAAGAGTAAGAACTTCTGTCACAAGTGCAACATGTAAGGACATATGACACAAGATTGCAGATCCAATGTCATAAGGACTCAAAGATTTGATGGACATTGTTATAATTGCAAAAAGTATGGACATAGGGCATCTGAATCCAAATCAAAACCTATGTGGACATCAAATCAACCAGCAAAATCAAAAGGGAATGGAAGTCATTATCATTGGGATTACAACACCAAGTATAGCTGTCATTACTGTCAAGAATATGGACATATGCCCTAGAACTACATAAGAACACATTTCAAAGGGAACTACAAGAGATGGTTGAACCAAACCACATGTTTTAGTTGTCTAAAAATTGGTCATACCAGCAGAAATTGTCTGACAAGGTCAAAGGCGCTGAAGACTGAAGAAAATAAGGGCAAAGAAAAGATTGATGTCAAAAATATAAGAGGGAAAATGAATAAAACTTAGAAAAAGAAAAATGAGTGCAACACATCAAGTGGAGGGATCACTTCACCCAATGGGTCAAGTGATCACACTTCATCAAACTAAGCATGAGAAGTATACAAGACTGATATACAAAGCTATATCACACATCAATCCCAAGACAAAGAAGCTATGCAAAGTATAAATCTGCATGAGACAAGATGTCAAGACAAAATCTAAATGATGTTGCCAAGCTATCTTTGGATGCCAAGTTAAGCTCCAACACATGTCGAGCTCCTAACAGCAACCGAGTTGATAATTGATGCTGAGTTAGGTCATTTTTTTTTTTAGAAGCCGAGTTGGTAGTTGAGCATTTAATGCAATGAAAATAGGGTATATTATCATGATTTTAATCAGTTTTACTCATCGCAATCAAGAAGCAAAGAAGAGAAAAAGAGCAAAGCAACTTCATAGCAAAGAATCCAGTATTTCAAGCAGATTGCAACCTCTCCTAATGTGTTTTCATCAATTTTGAGGTATTTTTCATTTGTGCCAAGCTACGCAATTTTATATTTCATAAAGAGGAAACCCTAGTTTGCATAAATGGCATCAAGTTCCAAGAAAACTGAGGACAAAGAGTCATTTGAAGTTTAGTTAGTGTCCAATGAGGTCAAGCAACCTGATTTTTGTCCCATACCTGAAGTTGCATACAAATACCCCCAAAAGTTGTAATGGTTCAAGACATTAGGAAATGCTACAATTGTAAGATAGGTGTCCTAAGAGATATGGAAATAAGGCAAGCCTTTGAGAAATTGTGTGTAGATGGAGTCTTAAGAGATGAATTCAAAATTGTTGAAAGAAAGGGTTTGACTCGAGTTTTGAGCTTTCCCACCGTATTCAAGATAGAATGGGTTAGACTTGTGTTGAGCATAACTCATGGTGGTAGTCTATGGTTAGAAGATATTCCCATTAAATTAACCAAAGAAATCATACATAGAGTAACAAGGTACCTGACCCTAGATTGGTTCAAAACCTTGAGAAGTGAATCGAAGGAGGTTATTGAAAAGAACACTGGTGCTTAGTGGAATAAGAGAGGAATGAAAATTCACACCATACAGGATCTTCTACTTGAATTTGATGTTAGAGTCATCACCCATAAGTTCTACCAATCTAGTAGACTCAACAGTGTACCATGTATTGTAGTAGATGTAGGCTACAAATTGGTGAAAAAGGATCATACTTATGATCTTGCAGAACTGCAACTACAACAGATTAATGAAAACCTAGCTACCATAAGAAGGAAAAAGGGCACTCAATGCAAATTTGGAGCAATTCTAGTTTGTATATTCTTCTATGTTCAAAATGAGTTTCCCTCTTTTGGAAAAGTTACATGGAGGAATGATAGAACAATCATTGCCCAAATCAATGAATATATAGAAAAAATGGGAGAAAAATTTGATACCCTGATGACAAGCTATTTTGAAGATTTCAAGAAATCCATGAAAAAAAGGGTGATAATACCAGTTACTTTACTAGAAGAACATGTTAATGATATATGTTTCTTGGTTGATATTGACTTCACATACATCCAAGCAACAATTCCAAGAGTGAGATGGCTAAGGCCATTTGGATATGAAATCAATGTTGATGAGGCATCTGCAGCCATAACTGGATTATTGGTAGAAGAAATAGATAAAAGTACTCCACATTTTGACACTTATGATGTAGTAAGGTCAAAAATAAACATGGAATTAAAGACTGCTTCTACATTAAAGAAGAAAGATAATTTGTTAAAGAAGATTAAGAAGAAATTTGGTGAAAAAATTGAGGTTGAAGTAGAAGAAGAAAAAGATGACAATGATGATGAAGATGAGCAAGAACAAGGCCCAATGGAATTAACTCAAGGACTGGGTGAAGACAAGGAGGAAGGTGCAAAAGACAAAGAAGCCAAGGAAGCACCAACTGAAGCTGAGTCAAAGAAAAGAAAGGTAACAGAATAGCCTCTAGCTCAGCAAAAACCAAAGAAATCTACCATGCCATCACCTCAAAAGCCTACAACATGAGCTGCAACAAGGGCCTCCACTCAAAAGGCTAAAGAGGAAGTTACAAAGAAGAAACAAATCAAGGAAACACAAGAAGAGTCGAGGAAAAGAAGAAGATATGTGGCTCAACCTGATAGTGATGAAGAAGATCAATCTGAAAAGGTAAGCCATTCTTTAGTTGATATTTTATGTAAAAAGATTGGAAATAGTGATTTAAGCAACTTAAATAAAGTTGATTTCAATAAGTTTACCAAAGAAGAACATAATAGGATAGAAGAAACAGTCTATGGAATGATGGCACAGTTCAAGTACACTCCACTTGAACTAGATGGACAATTTCCAAAAGAACTGTCTAAAATTGTAGAAGACAGATGGCATTTTTGTTTGAAAATGGAGAAGGAGATGAGGGAATCAACCCTAGCAAGCATATTGCTGGATTTAACTAAGGAACAAGTAAAGAAAGTAGTCAAAAGGCATAATAATAGGTTTACACCTAAATACAGGGCATTCTTCATACTCCAAAACAAGATGGAAGAAATTGTTCAAAGAACAATGAAATCATGGAAAAACTTGAACAAGAAGATTGAAGATTTTCTTGAAGAAGAATACAAGGAAGAAGCTGTTGCTCCACTAGAAGAGAGGAGAAAAAGGAGAGAAGAGAAGACAACAGTAGAGAAGGGAGAAGAAGAAAAGAAAGTAGAAGAAGAAAAGAAGGGAGAAGAAGAAAAGAAAGTAGAAGAAGAAAAGAAGATAGAAGAAGAGAAGAAGGAAGAAGAAAAGAAAGATGGAGAGGAGGAAGAGACACAAAAAAAAGATATAACTGCAATAGCTAAGCAAGAGCAGAACCAGATCAGAGTGTGCAAGACACACAATTGCCACCCTCTAGCCCTCCTCAAGTATCTATCACACCTGTAGAAACTATAACTATTATTGATGTTCCTAATACTTCTGGTCAGAATATCAATCCATTAACTGCAGAAGATCTCAAAAGAATCCTTGACCAATCTACACAACAAGCAATATTATGTGCAAATCCAGTATTGGTCAGTATGGATGAATTGCAAAAACTAGTAGAAAGCACAGTTAGAGATAAGGTGAATCCACAAGAACCACCTTCCATCATCTCTACAGCTACTAGTAGTCAACTTCAAATGCCAACAGTTATCTCAACAGGCATAGTTGATACTACAATATAGAAGCCAAGTGTAGCTGTAGAAAAATGAATAGAACAAATAGGACAAATAGAACAAATAGGACAGACTATTACATCTAATCCTACAGCAAAAAAACAAGGTGTACTTCCTAAGATTACCATAATTGATCAAGATAGAAGACAACAAGAGGAGGAAACAGTGGAAACCCCTAAAGAGCAGGAGGCAATACAAACATTGATAAATTTTCCTACCTCAGGAACTCCTTCACACCAGCCATTGTAAATATCTATACCAACATCTAGTACTACAAAAGTTGCAAGGGTGCTTCACTATGGAGACCCCGAATTAGATAAGGAGATAGTCATACCAGGCTATGACTCAAAAACTATAACCATTGATCAAATAAATGAGGTGCAGGAAGCACTGAATAGGAGAAAAAGACAAGAGATACTCAGGAAGTAGTATAAAAAAAAGAAAACACTACATGAGATTAAGGATATCTTTATGGAAGCCTTTAGTTTGCAATCACTAGATGAGTCAAAGCATATCATGGAGCAATTGATAGATATTGTTGACCAGGTGACAAATGAAGACCAAGAGACAAATGAAAAACTTATGGAATGGTCTGAAAGAAAATTCTAGGGAAAAGTAAATGAACAAATATCAAGTCAAACTGCACTTTCCTAGGTTGAATTGGCAAAGCTAATTGACAAAGTGAAAAAGGTACTTGAGAATATATTCTCATTGTACAAAAAGTTGTGTGACTTTTCATACTTCACACAGGAGACTAGCCAAAAGACAATGAGCTTGGAAAGAAATTTAAATATTTCTAGCATGCAGCTACCTAAAGATCCAGCTCAAAGTGAGAAGCATTTTACCCAGATGCTTCACACTCAAAAGGAAATAGTTGTGTTAACAGAAGAAGAGGTCAATATCAAGGCAAAATTGATACAGCTTCAGTCCTCCATTACCCCACATTTAGAAATACTCCATAAAGAGCAAGTCTATGCTGAAACTGTTCTCAAGAAAGACCCTAATCTTTCTACATTAGATGGACTTATTCATCTTGCTGCAGAGACTTCCATCCAACATAAGTCACTAGAAATTTCTTTAAACAATTGGGATGCAACTCTCAGGATGATTATGGAGGTAAACAACACATTTTTGGCTAAATATGGTCTTAACCCTTAAACATTCTTTGACATAAGTGTCAAAAAGGGGGAGAAGAAAAAGAGATATAATAGGGGGAGATACAGATATTATGAAGATGAATTAATGGGGGAGAAAAGATAAAAGTAGGAGTATGATATACAGATAATGGCACAATCAACTGAGGGGGGGTTACAATTTTTTTTGAGGTATATATTGTAAGTTACAAATTTTGATCAAGTTTTCTTTAAACTCTGTATATACCAAATAGATTAGTAAATGTACTCATATGGTCAGTTAAGTTTTTTTTTCACTCATGTCAAAGGGAGAGATTGTTAACTTCATAATGGTTTTTGACACTTGAGTGCCAATACACTTACCTACTTTCTGTATTGGAGCCAAATACACCATGAATGCCGAGCCACAACATGAGCCGAGTTAGGAAAGACTTTAGGTGCTGAGTGATCTTCATGTACCAAGTAGTTTTCAGATGTTGAGTGAAGATCAGGTGTCGAGTAAAGTTCAAGTGCCGAATGACTTTAAGTGCCAAGCAGAATAAAGTGCCGAGTGATATTCAAGTGCCGAGTCATAGATGATATCGAGTAATACAGAAATAAAAAAAGTGTTGAGTAAGCCAATTTTGTTTAGGTGCTGAGTTATCCAAGAAACAACATGTGTTGAGCATCAGTAATGCTTCAGGAGCCGAGTAACTCAGAATATCAGCATAAGAGTTTGTAATTGCACAAACTATGACGCAAACAATTTTTGTAGCCGAAATAAGGTAAATCTCGAAGGATTAAATGATAAGATCAAATCTTTTATCTTTCCTATGTAATCTACATGCAGCCAATAAGAAAAATGATGAAGGCATGCAACCAATGGAAGAAGTGCAAACAATGAGCAGAACATAGAGATTGAATATGGATTGAAGATCCATACCTAACCCAAAATCCTCAAATGTCTTTATAAGGAAGACAAAATTTCATTGTAAAATATACAAGCAGATATACAAGGGTGTATAAGGAAATCTACTTTCAGAACAAGGGTTATCAGATCACAAAGGATCAAGATCAGAGAAAGCAGAACAAGTACCTACATTCAGCAATCAAGGATTATAATCTATTAGGTTCATTGTACCTAATACTTTCTAGCAATTGTATTAGAATGAAAATCCTATGGTGATATGTTAGCTTAACAACTATTTCGTAGATCCTTTAAATAGGTGATTAAATCCTTTAACAGGGTGACACTTCATGTAAAGTGTTTGTAAATCCTCTAACCAGGTCACTATTGACACAGTGTAAAGCCTTTAAGAGGGCAGGCCTTTAATAGGGCAGACCATCATAAGTGGTTGAACAATATTGCTGCAGTAATTTTTGTGGGTATCATCCCCACCCCAGTTTTACCTTCTTATTCTTGGAGGGTTTCTGGGTTATCAAATTCCAGTGTTATGTGTTGTTGATGCATGTCTTAGTTTCATGTTTACTTGATGTATTTACATGCATGCAATTTACTTCCACCTAAAATTTTTATTGGTTAAAGTGTGATACTTCTGATTCACCCCCCCCTCTCATAAGTATTCTTCCTATTTGAATATTCCAACATAACATTTTTAATCCTTTTGCATTTTTGTTTGTGTATGTGTTCCTGAGGAAGAGTATTATATTTGTTTCTAGGATATCATATTTAGGTAGTCCTATCAAGAAGATTTCATAAATTTTGATAGACTAAACAACCATTTTAGAAATGCATTTGTGTTATCTTTGGCCCTTGGGAGTGTAGTCCTATGTGTGGAGAAATATGTGAGCCAATGTTTTAGGAATAGGTGTCTATCATATTGATTATAATTTATTATGATGCAGAATAGATTTAATTGAATCTTAAGTCAAATGTTTCCTTGAATGCAAACAAGATACTTATTAAAATTTTTGGCCAAATGACTCCTTGAAAGTAGCCCTAGTTGTAATATTATGGCAGCAACTTTTTTGGTGTTCAATCTCTAAAATTTTTTGGTATAGATTTAAATTTGACAATGATGATATCTTGAATAGATCAGAGAAAAATGACAAGGAAACAGAAGTTTGAAATGTCATCTACTAGCCCAGATGTTTCAAACTTTCCCAGGAGGGTTACATCATAACATAAAGAGGATCCATTTTTAGAATACTTTTAGAAGCAAAAAAAGTCTTCATTGAATGTCTTCATTTAATTATACACAAGATTTTGAGTTTTAATAGACCATTAAAAACTTTAAAAGGACTCATTTACTTTATTAAATATTGTTTACTAAGTTTTAAAGGCTCCTGCTGAATACTGTAGAGCTATAGAATTTTTGTGGTCTTGCAAGTGCTTTGATTTGTATTGATTTTCTTGTATGGAATATTTTTTACCTAAATTTTATTATTGCTATCTTTTGATAAATGGTTTTTCCCTACCAGGGGAAGCTTATGCGGAGTAACCAGAAACTCAAAAAAAAATTTCAGCTATTATAGATGAAGAAGATTCCATGGAAATAACTAGAGAAATGTATGGTAGACCGAAAGATGTCTTTTTTCATTGCACATGAGAGGATTCACTACCTAAGCGATATGATGGCAGTAGATAGATAATAAACTACCAGCAAAGAGAGAGCACACACATGATACCAATTAGGATGCAAATAAATTGCCAACAAAGAGAGAGCACACACATGATGCCAAGATAGAAACATGAGAAGAGAGCATAAAGATGCTGAGATGCCATACGAGGAGGTGTCATGTCATATATACTTCCAATGGTTAGAGGAATAGGATAAAAGGGAAACTTAAGGAATTTAATATATAGGGGAGACAATCTAGTAGGTATCTAGGCTAACTTCTATATCTACAGTTTCTAGATTGTATGTTAGAATTTGTGATTTCTTCAGTGAACATTTGTAGGTGAGTGAAGAGCTTAAAGCTAACCTTTTAGGTATCCCATGTTAATGTTTTAGCGTCAGTAGAAGTAAAACATTGATTATTTGATATATAGATCTCTACTTATAGATGAATTAGATTATTGCTAATTATCATACCTACATATATGTATGTATATATACATATACATACATACATACATACATATATACATATATATATATATATATATACATACATACATACATACATACATACATACATACATATATATACTTATGTATATGTAGTAATGAATGTGTATTATATGATTAACAATAGCTATCTAATCCACTATTATCAGGCTCCATATTATTATCAGCAAATATGTTAATTCAGGCCTCATGATACTATCGGGCCTCATGTTATCGAGCTTCTTGTTAAGCACATAATAAAGTTGTTTTGTTTTGTTAAGCCATGCCTCTAAGGAGGCATGACCGTACATGGATCAAAGGCCATGTAAGTTGTGACTCTTCAGAGTCATGACTCCTTACAAGATATATATATATATATATATATATATATATATATATATATATATATATATATATATATATATGCCATACAGATAGCAGGACAAGGACATCAATTCATAGCATCTCCAAAAACTGTGATTGGATAAAATACATTGTTTACTATAATATCATTTGTAGAACAATTCACATTCAAATTGTTTCTTCTATTCATTCACAATCTGAAGTCAAAGGAAGGTAGATCATGATCGCCCTACAAAGCACTGAAGGAGAACATATATTTAGCACAATAAATATTCAAGTAAGGACATTCTTTGCTATAATTATTATTGTAATTGTTTTATCTATCAGAGATCCACAATTTTAACATATGGTATCAAAGCTATTCTGATAAGAACAACTATTACAAAGTAAAGTCTAAAATCTCAAATTCTAAAAAGGAAAGAGGCTAAAACATATTATTAAAATGGTGAATCATGTGAGAATAGAAGATAGGCTTGAGGGGGCATCAAATTTCTCCTCATGGAAAATTAGATTATTAATAATATTAAGAGAAATGGAATTAGAGAAATATATTGAATCAAATTTACCCATGCCTAAAAATGAATCAAAAAAAGTAACTTGGAAAAGGCATAACAATAAAGCAATGAAGATCATTATAGATTCAATAAAAGACCATATTCTTTCATCAATGGCTAATCTTCAAACTACATTCAAAATGTTATCCTCTATTCAAAATACATTTGAAATCAACAATACTAGTAGATTATTAACTCTAAAACAAGATCTACTATATATAAAGATGAAAAATGGATATAACCTCATATTTCTTAAGAATTACTAAATGAAAAGATCAACTCACAACTATGAAAAATGTGCATTAGGTAAGAATACTAAGCAATCATTTCCTAAAAGTGATCATTAATCCAAATCCATTGTTGAACTAATTCACACAAATCTCTGTGGCCCTATGTCAGTTCCCTCTCTTAATGGGCATCTCTTCTATGTAATTTTTATTGATAATTACTTTAGGAGAACTTGGATCTATTTTCTAAAAGAAAAAGAGTCACCTAAAGTGTTATCCATATTCAAAGAATTCAATGCCTTAGTTGAAAACCAATTAGGACAAAAGATTAAAACCCTAAGGTTATACACTGGGGGTGAATACATATCTAATATTTTTAAGAACTTTTGCATTATTATTGGGATTAAGAGAGATTTTTTTGTACCTTATAATTTTCAATAGAATGGAATAGTTGAAAGAAAAAATAGATCTATAGTGGAATCAGCCAGTGCTATGTTGCATGATCAAAATCTTCATTATTCATTTTGGGCTGAAGCATCTAACACAATAGTTTACATTCAAAATCGATGCCCACACTCCATATTAGAGAACACCACTCCAAAGGAAGTATTCATGGGAATTAAACCTGATCTAAGTCACCTAAGAATATTTGGATGTCTAGTTTATATTTACATAACAAAAGAGAAAAGAGAAAAATTAGAACTTTCCAGAAAGAAGGGAATATTTATTGGATATAGTGAGACCAAGAAAGGATACAAGATCTACATTCCGTATCACCCTAATTTAGTAGTGTAACATGAATACTAGCTATTAAGGAAAGCATTAACAACACTAAAATGAGTAAACACTTAAGACAACACTGATTTTCTATCACCACAAATGGAAGCAAACCAAGAATGGTAAGGTCCAAATGGTATAACACAATGATACAATAGATTTGTCCCCGATTTTAGGTAGGTATGCTCACAAGTATAGCTCAAGCTTCAAATGGATGGATGGGGTGAGAGAGATAAGGTTGCAACAATGGATTCATGGAATAATTTTTCCATTATAATGGTATTTATGTAGTGTGTGTGCTCTCAAAATATCATTATAACTTTGCATGGAGGATGGATTTTTTTAGTGAAGGAGGGAGGTTCAATTTACAGGCCAAGGGTTGGAGAAATGGAGGGCCAAGATGCAAGGATGGAAAGATGGTGAGGGAGGGCTAGGATGCACTCAAAGGGGAGCACATGGATTGTGCTTGTTTAGCACCAATAGGGAGGTGACACTTGTCACAAGGAGGTTGAGTGTGAGAGGATAGGATAAGGGTTGGTCAAAGGCTTGATGATGGTGGTTGAGTATGTAAGACTCATGAATGAAAGTGTAAGAGCCATTAAGAGGAGTATAAGAGATATTTGAGGGTCATTTATGTTGGAGGGTGAGGGGAAGATATTTGTTGACTTTAGCTTGGGTTAGCAAGTCTTAACCCATTTTTATGATTCTGCACATGATTAGAAGAGGTTTAGGATTATCTTAGAAGGCGGGTTAGGTGGTGAGTGATTTGGCTTTGATGGGATTGGTTAGTTGGGTGGCTAAGTGAGTTTAGTATGGGTGAATGGGTTGGATTAGGGGTTAGGATAAGGTTTAGGAAGGCTTTTGGATTTAGATACTTTATTAAATGATTTATTTAATAAAATGAGAATATGGAATTAAATTGAATAGATTTGATGAATTTATCCAATTTAATAGGGGAAGAAGGATTTAATTGATAAATTGATTTTGGGTGATCATTTGATTTTATCAATTGGACTATAGTTAATTAAATAAATAAATAAACTAGGGGATGATGATTAATTAATTAAATAGTAAATATTTAATCAATAATGTCCCAGGAGATGACTAAATATGATTACTTATTGATGTAATCAGATTTAGGTGTCTACACATTCTAGGTCAAAAAATAATTGATATTAGTAGAGATGTGAAATTTGAATAAGACACAAACTTTAAAATTCCTAGTAACAGTGATGAATCCATTATAGAGTCCATATCTGAAGAAGATCAACCTAAAAAAATTGAGAGGGAGAATGATTCTAAACTTTCATCTATGTCTAGAGATTCTAAAATCATTAATAATAATAAAAGGAGACCTCTTTGGGCTAGAAAAAAGATAGAAGAAAATTAGGTTAAACTAGATGAAGTAATTCAAGAAAGAAAAAGGAGTAGAAATCAATCATGTTATATTGCATTGTTAACTGAACTTATAAAATCAGAACATTCTAATGTTGAAGAAGCACTTTCAAATCAATCTTGGAAAGAAGAAATGATTGAAGAATATAACTCTATATTAAAAAATGATGTATGGGATGTTGTAACAAGACCAAAGAAAAAATTAGTTGTCTCTTCCAAATGGTTATTTAAAATTAAACTTGCATCAGATGGTAGTATTGAAAAATACAATGCAAGATTTGTAGCTGGAGGGTTCTCTTAGAAAGAAGGCATTGATTATGAAGAAACATTTTCTCCAGTTGCCAAGTATACTTTAGTCAAAACCATCTTAGCAATCACAGCATCCAAAGGATGGAAGTTACATTAGATGGATGTCAAAATAGTGTTTCTCAATGGAAAGATTGAAGAAGAAGTCTATATTGAACAAGTAGAATGGTTCAATACTTATGATGAAAAAACTCATGTTTGTAAATTAAAAAAAGCACTTTATGGACTCAAATAGGCTCCCAAAGTTTTTTGGTATGAAAGAATAGAAAACCACCTATTGAAGTTAGGATATTCCAAAAATGAAGCTGACCCAAATCTATATTTCAAAACTGATGGTGATGATATGATTATCCTCGTATTATATGTTGATGATTTACTAATAACAGGTGAGGAACATCTCATGAAGAAATGCAAACAAAAACTCATAGAAGAATTTTAAATGAAAGACTTAGGGCTACTTCACTACTTTCTAGGAGTAGAAGTCTAGCAACAAGATAGTTGCATTACTCTAAATCAGGGAAAATACACAATTGACTTTTTAACAAAATTTGGAATGATGGAATGTAAACCAATAGCTACTCCTATGGAAGTATATCTACAAAAATTGAAAGATGTCATGAACAAATTTGAACCTGTAGATCTTGCTTACTATAGACAGATTATTAGATCCCTACTGTATTTAGTAAATACTCATCCTAACATATGCTATGCTATGCATGCCTTGAGTCATTTTATGTTTGCACCTAAGAAGATACATTTACATGTAGCTAAATATATTTTAAGATACCTAAAGGGAACTATTGGAATGAGAATCAAATATGAAAAAATCAACATTAAACTTCTTGGATATTCAGATTCTGATTAGGCTAGCAACTCTATTGAATAGAAGAATACTTTAGGATATTACTTCAATCTAGGATATGGGATGGTTTCTTGGTCCAGTTGAAAACATACTTCAGTTGCAAAGTTCCATTGAAGCTGAATACATTGCATCTTCCTTGGGTGCTAGAGAAGTAGTATGGCTATAGAAGTTGTTATCTAACTTATTCAATAAATATTTGAAGCCAACTATGATTTATTTTGATAATAAAAGTTGCATTAAACTTTCATCAAATCCAGTATTTCACAATCACTCCAAACATATTGAAATTTCATTTCATTGCATTAGAGACATGGTGAATTGAGGAGTCAGTCAACTAGAATATATATTTACAAATGAGAAAATGGTTGATATCTTTACCAAGCCTCTTGCTAAAGTGAGGTTGAAATACTTCAAAAAAAAAACTTGGTATGATTAATTGTAATAATGAAATTTAAACTAAATGTTTAATTCATGTGAGTTTATGCTTCTATTTGATTACTTAATAACATCTAATATGTAATGAAAGGTGATGATCTTTCATGGACATATTCATTTAGAAGGAAATTATTTACAAGGTGATGATATTGTAAGTAATAGACCTAGTATCATGAACATCTCTAGACATTTCTTAAGTGCAAGTAGAGATCATGAAAATTTTATCACTATGGACATCTCTAGACATTGTTTAAGTGCAAGTAGAGATCATAAGAGATATTTTATCTTGCTAAGAGATTTTAATATGCATTGTGTTGATTACATAATGATTTTGATTCTAATCTAATGATGTTTTACTTCTCCCTTGCTAAAGAGGGTGTGTTAATGTTTTAGCGTTAGTGGAAGTAAAACATTGATTATCTAATATATTGATCTATGCTTATAGATTAATTAGATTGAAGCTAATTATCATACCTACATATATGTATGTATATATACATATATATAAGTATATATATGTAGTAATGAATGTGTATTATATAATTAACAATAGGTATCTAGTCCACTATTATTAGGTTCCATATTATTATTGACAAATATGTTAATTTGGGCCTCATGATATTATCAGGCCTCATGTTATCGAGCTTCTTGTTAAGCACAGAATAAAGTTGTTTTGTTTTTTTAAGCCATGCCTCCAAAGAGGCATGAACCTACATGGCTCAAAGGCCACATAGAGTCATGACTCCTTACAAGATATATATGAGCCACACTCACAGGACATGGACATCAATTCATGGCATTTCCAAAACCTATGATTGGATAAAATACATTGTTTACTATAATATCATTTGCAAAATAATTCATATTCAATTTGTTTCTTCTATTCATTCACAATCTAAAGTTTAAGGATGGAAGATCGTGATCACCCTAGAAAGCACTGAAGGAGAACATATATTCAACACAATAAATATTCAAGTAGGACATTCTCTGATATTATTATTATTGTAATTGTTTTATCTATAAAAGATCCACAATTTTAACATCCCACATTTATAGAACCCTTTATATAATCTATAGAGTGTGAGGTGGTCCAAAAGTGCTAAAAAAATAGCATTCACCTAGAACCTGTTAGAGTAAATAATTAATATTTAATTATTTATTCTATTGCTTAAGCTTACTTAGGTCATGCATTTATTTAATATTTTGTATTTAATGCATGTAGTGGTTGTTGTTGACAACTCGGGAGTTTTCTCCTTTTTTAGCATATTCCATTTTTTGTGGATATGTGCTGAGTTGTCATTTTTGTCCTCTACCTCCTTCCAGCTTGTTCTACAAGCTTCCATGAGCTCTTTATATTCGGGCTCTCTCTCATTGTAATCAGATCATCATACCATTTTCTTATTGTAAATACATTTCTTATTGTGTTTGCTTCATGATGGCTCTCATGTCCGTTTAGGGTTTTTCCCGTGCTTCATGCTCTTGCTCTTTCGATTTCTCTTCAGCAAGCTATTTGCATGCAGGTGATCTTGGCGACTGCGGAGTTAGATTTCATCAACTCCAACATGGTATCAGAGCCTTCCTACTGCAGCTTCGTTGAAGAAATTTTGAAGCCATGATTTGAAGTCACAAACCCTAGTTTGTTTGTGCATTTTTTCTTCAAATCAGGGGATCAGCAATTTTTGGAGCACTTTGGGCCCAAACGGACATCACCATTGGATTCGGAAGGCTGTTTGCAGTCAGGATTCATATAAAGCTTGTCGTTTTTGGACACAGGGCAATTTTGGCAATTTTTTGAGGCTTCCAGGGTCGCTGCCGTATGGTCGTACGGACGCAGAGCGTAAAAAATTTCAAAAAAAAAAAAGGGTTTTCGGGCGCCACCGCCACACCACCGCGGGGCCGCCGCCGCGCCACCCGCGCACCGCCCGTAGCGGCCGCAGCAGGCAGCACCGCCCGCGAACCACCGCGGCCCGGCCGCCTCCTGGCCGCCGCCCGCCACCGGCGGCGCCTCTCCAGCCAGCCGCCCTCCGCCGGCGGCTCCTCCCGCCTCCGCCGCCCCTGCGGCCATCTCCGCCGGTTCCGCCGCCCGCCAGCTGTACTGCACAGTCAGCGGAAGGTATAAAATTTTCCTGTGACACGTGGCAGGCGTGCTACGTGGCACATTGCCATGTGGCCCCTGCCACGTCATGATCCGTACCTGCCACGTCAGCTGCCACGTGGCTCTCTTTTTGCTGCGATGGCTGACGGGCCGTCAATTTAAATCGTAGGATATGCTGACGTCAGCATGACGTCATCCCTATGTCATCAACCTTGCATGCACCTCTCGCGATTGCTTTTGGACCTACTTGTGGTTTTTTGGCCATAACTCTTGCATACGGAGGTATTTTTCCAATCCGAAAGAAGCGCCGGAAAGCTGGTTCCGAGACGGAGATTTTGGTGTAGGTATTTTTTGGTTTTGATGCGTTTTTATTGCCTGTTTTTTCTGTTGAAGTCCGAAGTCCTGTTTTTGACTCCGGCATGCATATCTTTTGCGTCCCATGTCTGTTTTTGGAAAACTTTATATTTCTGGAAAGCTGGTTCTGTGTACTTTTCAGAACTGTCATCTTTTTTCCTCACTTTTGGCCTCTTCTCTTTCTATCATAGTTTTGGCGTTTTTGCTCTATGGTTGATATTTTGAGTGTTTTAGGCCGGAGGATCGTTTTCCTGGCATGGTTTGCTTTTTTTTCGGCTGTACTTTGTTTTGGTTCAGCTCTTTTTCAGTTCTGATCATTGTAGCTATCTTTTTGAAGCACTTTTCTTTTTCGCACTGAGATAAACTGTCACTTTTACATTCTGGGAGTCATGAACGTTGTTTTGAGTCAGGTGTACTTGCACTATTTCATAAAGCACCATGGGGGGGATTATTTGTTTGCTGTTTTAGGCATTCTCCCTTTGTCAAGTGAGTGTCCCTTCCATGACATTAGCCCATGCAGAGTCAGTAAGACCGTGTCTTTATCGGTGTCTGTACTTCTTTTCCTCTCTCCTCGTTCTTGGTTCGTTTGCAGAAGATTTTGGCTCACCTTCTCAGTTGCCTGTCATCACACCCCGTCTGCATTAAGGGGGGATTATGCTATGTTCTAATGCATCCATGGTTCGATGGTTCGATAGTGTGAACTATGTATTTAGTGGTTGATCCTACATACAAGGCAATTGCAATGGCTGGCTACCTATGCATTTCGGTGAGATGGATCATCTACCATATAGACATGCTCAGCTCGTGCCTTCTTCTTCCATGGAGGTTTCTTCAGATCAGCAGTTTGACAGATTTGCGGCTCTTCATGCTTCAGTGATGCTGCTTCTTCATGATCACTCATTGTTCCTATTTTAGGGGACATTTTCCCTAGTTGGAGACTTCTTCAGCTCTTCACTGGGTTCTTACCTCTTTTTAGGGGAGGGTTTTTCCCATATGGTTTTCTCTCTTTCCCTACTTACAGAGGTTTCTTCTTCTTGCATTGTACATGGGTACCTAAAATGGCCTCGTTGCCGGGACCCATTATGCATTCATCTTAGCTTTGTGAGCTTAAGGCATTTCCCTAAGTTGCACTTAAGGGGGGGTGTTAGAGTAAATAATTAATATTTAATTATTTATTCTATTGCTTAAGCTTACTTAGGTCATGCATTTATTTAATATTTTGTATTTAATGCATGTAGTGGTTGTTGTTGACAACTCGAGAGTTTTCTCCTTTTTTAGCATATTCCATTTTTTGTGGATATGTGCTGAGTTGTCATTTTTGTCCTCTACCTCCTTCCAGCTTGTTCTACAAGCTTCCATGAGCTCTTTATATTCGGGCTCTCTCTCATTGTAATCAGATCATCATACCATTTTCTTATTGTAAATACATTTCTTATTGTGTTTGCTTCATGATGGCTCTCATGTCCGTTTAGGGTTTTTCCCGTGCTCCATGCTCCTCTCCTTCTATGGCTTCTCTTTGATAGGTTTTGCATGCAGGTGATCTTGGCGTCTTCGGAGTTGGCTTTCCTCAACTCCAACAGAACCTACCACCAAAACCCTCCATTGACTGCTACATTTTAGGCTAATTAAAAAATAAAAATGATCCAACTAGCAATTTCATTTGTACCAAGTAGTGTTCACTTTATAACATGAACCCACCCATTTGGTAGAAAAGGTGGTCATGGGGTGATTTCAATTAAAACACATTGTCACTAGGCAAAATCAAAACCCTACGTTATTACACCCCATCGTGACCCTAACTTAACCATGACTAACCCTATTATCATGCATGGTGACACATTTAACCATTAACCAAGGGCCACTTTACCACTTGTGGTTAACCAATTGACTAAGGAAAAATAACCCTAAACCTATTCATTTTCATTGTCTAAAAGTCTCTCCCAGAGTTCCTACCAACATTTCCCATCGCTTCTGACTTTGCCATTTTGTTTAACCTTATTCTTTTTTCTACATTTTAGCTGAGGACTTATGAAGTAACAATATCTCACTAGATTATATCATTCACTTAGTGTTTCCATGATTATCTTACATTTTTTTCATTACATTTGAATGGGTTAGTGTTTCCATGATTATCCTACATTCTTTATGTTGCATGTGAATGGGGGTTTCAATGTGAAATGATGCATGTATTGTGTGAGGGTAATCATTTTAAAATACTATAAACATATAGTGTAGAATGTTGATAGAATCAACTTTTTTTGGTTTGTTTATTGTGAATGATTAAAGTATTTGGGATTTTATGTGAATGATTGTAATATGGGGTTTTCTATGTGTTTGCTCTTACTCTTATTTATCATTCACTTAGTGTTACCTTTATTATCATGCAGTTTTTATTTCCTATATTTTTGGTTTCATTGTGAAATGATTTCATTATAATGATTGGTTCAAGGGTTTTTTATTAGTGTTTTTTTCAAAGTTTTCAAGGCTTCTTCAAAGGTTTAACTGCTATCATTGTCAACCATTGTTTGAATGTCAAGGTTTTGAAGGGTTTTCTTCCACCTTTATCAGAAATGCAAGAAAATTTTAGAGGGGAAGGGGAATTATAATGCTTTATTCATGTTTTTTGAATGTCAATTTCTCGATGCATATAGTCAATGTCAACTTTGTCATGGATACAATAAATTTAAGCTTCTGAAGGGATAGAATTCTATTGATTTTGTCTATATGTATAAGTATGTGTATGTATATGTGCATGCATACATGCATACATACATACATACATACATACATAAATACGTACATGTGTATGTGTGCATTCAAACTTGAGCTTCAATAACCATGTTGGCCTTGTGTAGTTGAATACTGCAAGTATCTCCTCTTGTTTTATTAATGAAGAAAACTATTATTTACTTGTTATTCTCCTCATGTGTATGTTATGTGGGAGCTGCTACTTCTAGAAAGATATTTGTGGAAGAGGGGCATAAAAGTACAATTGACATTCTTTTCTTCATACAAATTTTGATTAATATTCATATCTTGAAGCATAGACATTTTGCTTTTGAAGATTTTTGTTATGTTCTTATGGAAAGCTAACAAATAAACTGCAATCCTTGGCTTTGTTTCTACTTTTGCAACACTTAGGCACCATTGCATTCAATATTAGCAGGCATAGGGTTCATTTCCCTATATATATGTGTGTGCATGTGTTTAGGAAAATGAACCTATATATATATATATATATATATATATATATATATATATATATATATATATATATATATATATATATATATATATATATATATAGGTTCATTTTCCTAAACACACAAATGCACACACACACACACACACACACACACACAAACACACACACACACATACACACACACATGTATATTGTTGAAGTTGATGAAAGATCAACCCTACAGCTCCCAAGAATCACCTGCATGCAAACACCTATCATAGAAAGAGAAAAACAAAAACTATGAAGGCTAAAATTCTCCAATATGAGACATTAGAGATGAGTAAAAAGAGAGATTGCTATTATCAAAAGAGAATGAATGGATAGATTTACAATTACCATCCTTATAAAAGGAGAAAGGTAAAATCTAAAAGGTAGAAACCCTAAGGAGGAATATTTTAGGTTGCATGATAATAGTTAATAAAAATAATTAATTATTATATGCCTAAAGTTTCGCTTAAGTAAACTAGAGATAATAAGCACAAATTACTAATTAAATCAAAATGATTTAATTAATAAGGCAATATCTTATTACTCTAACACCCTCTTAAGATAAACTTAGGGAGTAGCTTAAAACCTATAACTACTGTTGAAATTAAATTTGGATCTCAACAAACAAGACTTGATGGGGTAGAGGAGAAATGGAAAAAAACACATGGAGAAAATCCCTCCAAAAAGAGATGGAAATAATGCTGAAATAACTAATGATCTAAAGAACCTCCACTATATAGAACATGACCAAGTAAAGAAGACTAATTTGAAAGAGGTTATCAATCAAAGATAGAATGTATCTTCATGACCTCCAAAAATAATAATGAAGGAATGTTTATATGGTAAATGATCCATCTCACATAAATGCACAAGTATTCAACCACTACAATTGTCTAGTACATAGGATCAAATATTGAATACATAGCTCACTCCATCGAACCAAGAAAGAAATATAACCAACATAACCCCCTAAAATGCTAAGAGGTAAGACATGAACACTAAAATTGAATGCAATATGTCCTATAGAAAGAAGAACCAAGAACATCAAGAGTGCAAAACAAGTACAAACACCTATAATGTCATGTCTCATCAATACATCATGAGGCTAATATCATGGAAGTTATACTCGAAAAAGGAAGATGAAGAAGATGGCCAACATGAAACCTCCCAAGACACTTTATAATATAGTGTGAGTACAACAAAACACAAAGATGTGCAAGATCCTAAAATGTAATAGAATGACACTTTATCTTAGTGCATTCACAAAAATACTACAACACGATGTCAACAAAAGCCAAAAGAGACATAAGGCTGACACAAGAGATAGTAAAATGCATGAAAAATCATTTGAAGCAAAAAAATTTATCCTCAAACCTAAAAAAACCAAGATATCCACCATAATGCAAAAAACCTCAAAACAAAATGGGATGTGCTTGGAGCAGAATCTGGAAAATACAATGCTCAAGAAATGTCTCTTGGAGAGAAAAATCAAACATATGACTTTGAGTACATAAACTAGAAACTAAACAAAATCAAAAGCCCAAAAAAACTACACCACCACAATGGGCTCAAGATCAACTTTCCAACAATATCTCATTTGTGGAAAATAGAGTCCAAATGAGAAAGTTACAACAAAAAAACCATAGGTAGGTCAAAAAAGAGTTAGAAGGGAAAAATTAAAAAATCACTGGCTTGGGACCCATGTCAAATACCTTGGGAAGAGTACACACCTACACCAGAACCTACCTCTAGAATCATGCCAATTTCATTCCAAAAACTATCTCAAAAAGCATGTAGGTTCCACACCAAAAATCCCATCAAGAAGCATGCTAGTTCCGTACCAAAATTGCCTTGAGAAGTGTGTTATTTCTATACAAGAAATCATCTCAATTTTTATGCCAAAAATTCTCACTTTTTGTACAAGAAAACCTCAAATTCTATGCCAAAAATCTCAATCATAAAATCATAGCATCAAAAAACATGCAAAATTTGGGAGCAGTTATTTTTTCCTTAGATTCAAACTGTATCCAAATTAAACAAATTTAAATGAAAATAGGAATTTCTAGGTGCCACAAATCCAATGCTGAGGTCTGTTTTATCTCAAAGTGCACCAAAAATTAATGACCCCTCCATATCCAATACAAAAATCCTCTAAAAAGTGAAACCCTTTGAAAGAAAAGGCATATATATAAAATCGAAGAAAAATATCTCATAATTAAAACATGGAAATGAAGATTTTAAACTCTACTACCATGTTAAAATTGATGAAAGATCAACCCTACAACTCCCAAGAATCACCTCCATGAAAACACCTGTCATAGAAATAGAGAAGCAAAAACTATGGAGCCTGATATTCCTAGATTTATAGATGAGACATTCTTGATGAGCTAAAAGAGGGATTGCTATTATCAAAAGTGAATAAATGTATATATTTATAATTACCATCCTTATTAAAGGAGAAAGCTACAACCTAAAAGGTAGAAACCCTAATGAGGAATATCTTAGGTTGCATGATAATAATTAATAAAAGAATTAATTTTTATGTGCCTAAAGTTTAGCTTAAATAAACTAGAGATAATAAGTGACTAAATAATTTAATCAAAATAATTTAATTAATAAGGCAATATCTTATTACTCTAACACACACACACACAATGTTTCTATTTCACTTGTATGTACAACAACTAAAGTTTAGTTCACTATTATGTATAGAAAACTTGTACAATTACATAATGCTGTAGATTTATAATTCTTTACTTGTGTTTTTAGAACATCAATTTTTCAATGCATACTATCAATGTCAACTTTATCATGGATACAATAAATTGAAGCTTCACAAGGGATATAATTGTATTGATCATTTGCTTAGTGTTACCATGATTATCCTACAATTTCCATTTCCACTATTTTGGGTTTTAGTTTTAAATGATTGTATGTAATTTCTAAGAAAGTAGTAATTTATGAACATGGTAAATAAAAAATGTACAATGTCTAGTAATAATTAGAAATATCTTGTAGATTTTGAGTCAAATATGGGGTCTTCTATGTGTTTATATTGGTTGGAGGTTTTCTAATGAAAAAGGCTTTCAATTCTCTGAGATAAGGGTTTATTTAGTGGTCTTTACCATTGCATTACTTAATGTTTTCTATTTCACTTGTATGTACAACAACTACAATTCATTATTATGTATTGAAAATTTGTACACTTCTATAATGTTGTATATTTATATCTTCAGTATAATGTTGAGTCAATCTATCATACGCCAATGGGATGCTTATGTGCATCTACCATATTAATAATAATTTTATTGGCAAGCCCTAGAACATTAACTTATCATGCTTGCATCTTTATTATACTTGTCTTGTTTGGATTGACTTGTACACATTAATAGAAGTGTATGATTATCATGCTTGTAGTAATGAATGATATATCCTAGTTAGAATTGTTGCTTCTTCTTATTGTTGCAATAATTTGCAAGTATGTGAGGTAGCGAGAACTTAACTATGGCTAGAATTTTGAGGATTTTGAGGGTTTTAGGGTTTTCCTACAATGAGTGGAGGTTTTTATGCTTGTGCATGCAAAGGATCTCTGGGGTTGATTGTGATGTATGATTCTATTTTTTGTGCAAGTTCTAAGTCAAGTGGAGGGTTTTGGTCTTTCATCTCTATGTCATTTTCATGGATTCTTTGAATCATTTGATATTAAAATTTAAAAAATTTAATAAGAAATTAAAATATAAATGATAAGTTAAAAGATAAAGAAAATACTTGATTTAAGGGGCACCATCATTTCAATTGTCGAAAATAGGCCAAATTTGAACAAAACCTAATCTAGTTAGTGCTTTGAAAAATACCTTCTTATTGTTGTTTTGCACTTTGTGGCATTAGAAATGACCAAAATCTCAGCCTACAAAAATTAAAATGGGCATCTATAAAACCCAATTGGGTTTCTAAAATATAAAAATAATTATTACATAATGTTAGCTTAAATACCATAACTATTACATAATGTTAGGTCAAATATAAAGGTGCCTCATAATTATTACACAATGTTAGGTCAAATACCATATATCACTTATCCCAAAAGTCTATTTCTATCCTACTATAAATACTCTAGTGAATAGGAAATGGTTATGTAGTTTCTTTGAGGGAGTTCCTAATATTAGGATTAGTGAAAAGAGAACAATTATCACCTTTATGTACACCCTTAGCTTTCAATTGGTTGTATGATAACCCATCCACATAATTCATGACACTTATCCCTCCATAAACCCCATTTCATAGCCTCTAAAGAAACCTCACTTCTATTATCGCTCATTTGTTCTAATGTATTAGCAAGGGTTGAGTGGTGATCAAGACTAGAAGACCTTAACCTTTTGACCAATTGGGAAATGTGAGAGATATTTTATGTAAGGTAATTGAAAAGGTTCCCTTGTGTAGCATTTACATGACCTAATGGAGACATGGAGGGTCTATTTGTGGTGATGGTTGTTGAGGGGCAACATTTTGGGAATTTTGAGGGTTTTAGGGTTGTCCTACAATGGGTGGAGGGTTTTGTGCTTGTGCATGCAAAGTATCTATGAGGTTGATTGTGATGTTTAATTCTATTTTTTGTGCAAGTTATAAGTCAAGTTGAGGGTTTTGGTCTTTCATCTCTGTGTCATTTTCTTGGATTCTTTGAAGTGTGTGATATTAAAAAAAAAACAATTAAAAATCCTAATTTAATAAGAAATTCAAATATAAATGATAAATTGAAAGTCGAGAAAATACTTGATTTAAGGGGACTCATCATTCTAAATGTTGAAAATAGGCTAAATTTGAATAGAACCTAATTTGGTTAGTGCTTGGAAAAATAACTTCTTATTGTTGTTTTACACTTTGTGGCATCATAAATGCCCAAAGTCTCAGCCTACAAAAATTAAAACGGGCCTCTCTAAAACCCACTTGGGTTTCTAAAATATAAATGTAATTTAAAAACACAATCAAGTTTAATTGTATTAAATGATAGATAGCTAGCCCTGGTAACCAAGTCTAGCAACTTTTTCAAATTTTAAGTAACTGGATCATTTTATTTGAAAATAATTTATTTTTGGGTGGGGTGTCCACTTTTTTTGCACCAATTGGTTGTGTATGTTAACCTCGTTTTTAGGGCTGAGTGTTGTTTGAAGTTTCATCGTGATCCTAGGATAAAATTAATGTTTTTATTAGCCCTTTTAGTGTCATTTCAAAACAAAAAATTAGAGGGAACCCTAGGTGATACTTAAGACCCTTTAAGTCCTTTATTATTTTCTAGATTGACGTCTCATTTTTAAAATCTTTAAAAAAACCACATTTGTGAGATTTTATATAAAAATCTAATAAAAATTATGCAGACCCGACAAAGTTGTCTTTCAATGCACTAATTTATAGACATGTAGCATGTTTTAATTGGCTGAAGGCATGCTTAGTGGAATTGAAGTAGTAAATATGGTTAGTTGATTATCAACCACTAGATCTAGGAAGATCTACAATCATCACTTATTCGCATTATGAACATGTGAGGTTTTTACCTTTTGCAAAAAAGAGGTGGATCGATGTGTGTCTAATGGGTGAACCAAAGCATGAAGTACCTACATACCCACCTCACTTTGAAGCTTTCATATGTGCACTAATCAACATATTTGTCTTAGTTGCTATAAGAAGGTGCAAGGTTAATGAAAGTGGAAATACAACGGTGTACCATGTGTCTCAAACAACCTAGTTTGTACCTATTTCTTAGTGACCATCATATCTAAAAAGAATTATGAAAGTCACATTGTTTCCTTGAAGAGATGCAAGAGCTTTACCAAATACAAGAATGCAACATAATACCACATGTCCTATGGAGGCCAATCATAGTGGTATAAACAAATATACATCATCCTATTTTGCAACCATAAGATCTTATAAAATCAATGGCTATCACTTTCTCACATCAAGAAGATGCAAGTTTTAAAGGAAAGTGACAAAGCGATAGCATGATACATGTCCATGGTGGGCTTAATGTGGGGTCAAAGTCACTATATTTCTAACCATTAGATCTTGGGAGATTGACAACCATTGCTTATTCACATAATGAACATGCAAGAGCTTTACTAAATGCAAAAAAGTAATTGATCGACACATGTCCTATTGGGGCTAGGTCTAATATGAAAGAATGTTGAAACATGTGTACACCCTAACTATCATATTAAGGGTCATTTCTTAGTTTCTATGATGAGATACAAGGTTTTTACCAAAAGCAATAAAGAGACAATGTGCCACATGTCCCGAACTTGTAAGATTTTACTGAAATATAGAGATTGTTGGATCAAGAAGGATCAATGGATGTCACATTATTGATAAAGAAATGTGCAATTTTTTAGCATATGCAAGAATGTGAAAATGTGACAAGTATTTAGGAGTTTTCCAAAGTGCCAGAAAGGGGTCATAGAGTACAATTTGACCATAGTTGGCAGTTTTTGATTGGTTTGACTACCTCTTCATTACTTGGATGATGATTTTGCATCTAAATTTTGTGCCTATTGTGTGCAATGACTTGATAGAAAAATTATATTAAATTTGTACAACTATAATAAATGATAAAATTGGCACTTGCACTACGTGTTTGATAAAATGTGTTTGGTTTCTTGATCGATTGTGAAAAGAGAAAGGATATTCATCATTGTTAAAAAAATGTGAGCAAGTTAGGGTTCATTTGTGCAAAAATTCACAGAGATTGGAAGTCAAAGGGTAAGTAGCTCCTCCTATTTGACTTTCTCATTTTGCACAAGAAAACTAAAAAAGGATCATTTGTGTCAATAACATATTCGATAGTTCAAAATGCCTCCTCGAAAAGAATTTAGTGGGTGAGTACACCAAGATGGTCTACAAAAAGGGGGTATAAGTGGATACCTTTTTTTATGAAATCAAGTAAACCTAAACTTGGACAAAACATTTGAGGATCATTCACTAAAATGACAACATGTGTTAAACATATAAATTGTAGTACTCTAAATCTAATTTTAAACTATTTGTTTTTTTACAAATGAATAAGATCATGTGGGTCAAACCCTATGCACACAAATAATAGTTCCTAATTTTTTTAGAAAACATAACATAGTTTTTTTTTGTGTGCAACACAAAAGATATAGTTATATTTAGTATTTTTAATATCCCTTTGGTAGGATGATATTTAAGAGTCATATCTAGAAGTTTTGTATTTTTTGGTAATTTTATGATGAGTATTTTTTTTTGTTATAAACTATTGAAGAGACTACATCTTGAAATTTTGGCACTTATTTGTGTGTTGAGCATAACTTGCATCAAAATGATTGAAAATGGAAACTTTTTTTTCAAAATGTGTATATAATCAAGTGTAGAATAGTATTATATAATTTATTTTGAATTTGGTTAAGTGTATCAAAGTTTATTAAAAAAATGGTAGACATATTTTAGAATTTGATGATAAAGAAATTCATAGATCCTTAGATATCTTGCATGCAAATAACTTGTTACAAAGCAGAAAGAAAGGGAGAGAGAAAAAGGGTTTTCTCGATAAACAAGAAGATTCAATTTACTTGTGCAAAACACAATGAATGAAATTAAAACCATAGTAGGTGGCTTGATGACTGGAGCTACAATAATAGGAAATGTTGAAGATTAATCTTGTGCAAGAGATGGAATCTGAACAAGAGGTAGAGGTGCAGAAGTTACAACACTAGTCTTAGGAACAACACATAATTTAAAGTGACCTGACTTCACCTTAGTAGACTCTCATGAAAAAGGATAGTGAGTCCTCTAATAGTGGAGATGGTGGACCAAAATGTTAGAAGGAATATAGTTAGGAAGCATGATCAGTAGTCCCTATAGCAATAATAGTCTATCTCACTATCTTTGGCATGCATTGAATCCTATGCAAACTCAACTATCTTCCTCATTCCACTATGTGTAATTTGATAAATATAGAGAAGCTTAGAGGACAAATATGGAATAAAAAGTACATAATTAAATGTACCATCATCAATGTAAATAGAACCTTTCCCACATGTATTCATAATAGTGTTGTTCCCCATCAAAATTTGTGGAGTAGGAGAAGCCTCAAACAAAGAGAACAAATCCTAAAAAGATGCCATATGCTGTGAAGCACCTAAATCTAGTAACCATCTAGAAGATAGTGGAATAGAAGTTGCACATTATGCATTACCCTTTCCTATATCTTTACCATCTAACTAAAATGATGATGATGAAGAAGATCTGTAAGAAGTAGAAGGAATATCAAGGTTTCAGCTCTTATGAAGGAGAGCTGTCAAATCTAAAACCTAGTTGGCATATCCATCTAACTTCTTCTCATAGCAATGTGATTCATCATGATTAGGCTTATTATAGTAAACACACTTTGATCTTTGTGGCTTTGGTTTGCACCCCTTAGGAGGAGGTGGCCCAAATGAAATGTGAGTGCTAGAATCAATTTGAGACTCTCTAGAATGATATTTTTGTGTCTTATCTTTCATCCTTGAAGATGGTCAAGCTACCAATGCATAAGTCTATGATCCTATGAGAGAATCCAAGTAAGAGAGCTTAGCTTTCTCTTGAGTCAAATAATCACAAAAAATTCCAAAGAATGGCATGGTAAATCTGTTACCCAAAGCATCTTTGGTGGAATAGAAGGTAGGAGCAAAAATCTAAAAGTTTCCATGAAGCGATAGCATAATATAAATGCACTCATTGTCAGTCTTGGTCTTCCTACAACCCTAGAATAAAGACCTATGTTGATTGAACTTCATCAAGACGTCCTTAATGGAAGAAAAAGAATATGATATAAGATAGGTAATCTCTTCCTCAATTTGAAGTGCCCTCAACTCATTCATTGTACCAAACAAGTTATCAAGCTTGGTCCACATAGCTAGAGGGGTATTGCACCCATCAAGTTGAAACTGAAGACTATCAAATGTTAGGAATAAGGTGTCTCAACCTTGTATAATTCCTATTCTTATTATTTGTTTTGTAAAATGTATTTCTTGCAAATAATGTTGATGTCTTGACATCTTGAATTGTGTGTAAGGAGATCATGACTAAAATGGTTATGACAGATTCCTATGACATATAAGAGCTATGTCAGGAAGATTCAATGACAGGTGAAGACATGTGGCAACTAAGATATTTGAGTACTGTACACTCTACCCCAATAGTGGGGTTCAAAAATTTTTTTGGGGTTCCTATTTTCTCGGAGAATGGTAAAAACCCTAATATGATTTACCTTCGGGAGTATCCCTAAAATGAAGCACAGGTTATAAGCATTTTTAGGGTTGTGAAGAGATACAATGCAAAAAAGGTGTATTCTTGGTACTACGAGTAGCTATTGGAGTCTTCTGTTGTCGATGTTGAGCTTGCACTACAAGTGTATTGTAATCTTTTGTTGAAGATAATACATTGTGCAAGTTTTGGAGGGGTGGGGTTGTTTTAATGAAAGGTTTTTCCCCACCGAAAAATCCTTGTGTTATGTGTTTCTTTCTCTATCTATTTTTTGTATGCATGGTTGGCTGCAATATTGTTATTTACATGATATTAAATCTATAAGTGTAGAAGATTTTAATAGGATTTGCATCATACTTTCCTTATGAGATTAGTTTAGGAAGCTATTTTTGCACCTGAGTTTCCTTACAAGTGGTATCAGAGCTTGATCAAATTTTGATCCTAGTTGTTGGGTAGGGTTTTTTGAGCTAATCTTAAGTTGAGTGGGAGTCTTGTGCAGAGCATCCTAAATCTTATTTGTAGATTGAGATGGCAAGTTCATCATATGGAAGAATGGAGGTGAAGAAATTTAATGGCACTAATTTTGAGTTGTGGAAACTCAAGATGGAAGACATGTTGGAAGATCGTGACCTATGGGAAGCAACTACAAGTGCTACAAGACTAGAAACTATAGCTCAAGAAGATTGGGATATAAAAGACTGTAAAGCTAAGGGTCTCATAAGACTCTGTTTAACCGATGCAGTCCTTCTGAATGTTCTAGATGAGAAAACCGCATATAGTTTGTGGGAGAGACTTGGGGCCATGTATTAGGCCAAATCTTTGGTGAAAATTTTTTTCCTGAGGAAGAAGTTGTATTCTCTATGAATGGAGGAAGGTGGATCCTTAACAGATCATTTAAATGCATTTAATCTGTTGGCTGCACAGTTGACACCAGCTGGTGTCAAGTTAGAGGAGGAGGATCGTTGCTACACATTTTTGTGTTCTTTACCAGATTCATGGGACCATCTTGTGATGGCTCTCGGAAGCACATTAGTCACCTTCAAAATGGATGATGTGGTGTCTTCGCTGCTATCAGAGGAGATGCAGAGAAAAGCTTCTGTTTCAAAAAAAGAAGCCCTTGCTATTCGTGGGAGATCCATAGAAAGAGGGAAGAAAAATGACAATAAGTCTGATAATAAGGGTAGATCCAAATCCCATGGGAAGTCAAAGACTTCCAATAATTCCAAGGAAAAATGTTGGAATTGTGATAAGACTGGGCACTTCTGTAAAGACTATAAAGAGCCTAAGAAGAAGAAGAAAGCCTCAGATTCTGGTTCTGAAAAATCTCAAGAAGATGGCGATGCATTCATTGTAGCTTTGGCAGCCCATGCATTTGATGATGTGTGGTTGGTTGACTCGGGTGCATCTTTTCACATGACCTCTCATCAAAACTGGTTCTCAAGATATGAAGAGTTTGATTGTACTTGGGTGATGATTCTCACCTAAAGATAGTTGGACGCAGAAGGGTCACTATCAAATTTCTTGATGGATGAGTAAAGGGAATCAATGGAGTTATGCACATTCTAGGTTTGGCATGAAACCTATTATCTGTAAGTATGCTGAATGATGTAGGTGTACAAGTTGTTTTTTCTAAAGATGGATGTAAGATGATGAGAGGAGCTATGGTGCTTGCTAAGGGTACTAGGAGAGGTACTTTGTTTCAGCTTGATGCATACATTTCTTAGTGTAATAGTTCTTCTATTTCAAAGAAGAGAGCAGCTATCACTTCATCCCCACCATTTGAACAAGTAGTAAAGAAGACTGTGGTTATTGGTTTTGATGGCAATGCAAACACTTTGAAAGGTAAGCTTCCTGTAGAAAAGATAATGCTATGGCATATGAGATTTGGCCACATTGGTGAGAAGGGTCTTAGAACCCTAAAAAATAAAAATCTCGTTGAGGGGTTAAATGATTAAAATCTTGAGTTTGACTTCTGTGAACACTGTGTATATGGTAAACAAAATCATGTTCAATTTTACTCTAGTTCTCACAAATCTTCTGATGTTTTGGATCTTATTCATTTTGATATATTTGGTCCTATAAAAGTTCCTTCAATCTCCAAGTTTGTATTTTTTGTATCTTTCATAGATGATTACAGTAGAAGGACATGGATTTATTTCCTTAAAAGTAAGACACAAGTCTTTAGTTGATTCAAGGAATTTAAAGCCCTTGTAGAGAATCAGACTAGTAAGAAGATTAAGTGTGTGAGAATTGACAATGGTGGTGAGTTTTTCTCAGCAGAGTTTGAATAGTTCTATAAAGAACAAGGTATAGAGAGGCATAAGACAACTCCTTATACCCTAGAGAAAAATGGAGTTGTAGAGAGAATGAATAGGACACTGATGGAGAAGGCTAGGAGTATGCTTACTGGAGCTAGTTTAGAACAAATATTTTGGGCCGAAGCTATGGCCACTGCTTGCTATTTGGTTAACAGATCTCCTACATCAGCCCTTGTTGTTAAGACACCCATGGAGGTGTGGTCTAGTAAGAAGCCTTCAATTAGACATCTTCGTGATTTTGGTTGTGAAGCTTATGCACACGTTCCAAAGGAGAAAATATCTAAGTTGGAAAATAAAGTTGTTAAATGTATTTTCATTAGGTACAGTGCTGGTGTGAAAGGATACAAGCTTTGGGATCCTGTGACTAGTAAGGTGTTGTATAGTAGAAATGTTATTTTTAGAGAGCTAACATCTTCTCCTATTGTTCTACAACCAAATGAAAAAGGAAAGGAAAAAGATGTTGTTCAGTTGCCTCCTACCCCTGAGAAGACTGAACAGAGAGACCATGTTGGGTCTAATGATGAGGAGAGCTCTAGTAGCTCTAATAGTTTAGAAGAAGAGGAAGAACAACCTCAACCTCAGCCTTTGAGGAGATCCACGAGAGAAAGAAAGCAACCAGAAAGGTTTGGTTATTCTATGTTAGATTCCAGTTGTGCTTTTTCTTTGATTACTAACACTGATGAGCCTAGATCTGTGAAAGAGGCTTTGGGCATGGAAGATGTAGGTTCCTGGATTGAGGCTATGGATGATGAGATGGCTTCATTAGAGAAAAAAAAAACATGGAACCTTATACCTTTACTTAAAGGGAGAAAATTTGTTGGCTATAAATGGGTGTTCAAGAAGAAATTATGTGCAGATGGCATTGTTGAAAGGTACAAAGCTAGATTGGTTGCAAAGGGGTATTCACAGGTAGAGGGAATAGATTAAGGTGAAATATTCTCTCCTGTTGCAAAGTTGACATCCATTAGATTTCTCTTATCTTTTTCTGCATCATATGATTTAGAGATAGAACAGATGGATGTGAAGAAAACTTTCCTTCATAGTGATTTGGAGGAAGAGATTTATATGTCACAGCCTGAGCACTACATTGTTAAAGGTAAAGAATCCTGAGTTTGCAGATTAAAGAAATCTCTATATGGTTTGAAGCAATCTCCTAGGATGTGGTACCTTAAGTTTGATGCCTTTGTGTTGTCAATTGGATTTGTAAGATCAAAATCAGATCATTGTGTTTATTTTAGAGTTGAAAATGATCGCCTTCTTATTGTTGCATTATATGTTGATGATATGTTGTTGTTTGGGAAGGGTAAGGGTATGATTTCTGATTTTAAATCTCAGTTGTTAGCACAGTTTGAGATGAAAGATCTTGGGGCAGCTAGGTACATCTTGGGTATGGAAATCAGTAGAGACAGGTCTAACAGAAAACTTTGGTTGAGTCAGAGTATGTATGTGAAGTCTGTGTTGGACAGGTTCAACATGGCAGATTGTAGACCACTATGTGTTCCCATTCCTATGGGAACAAAGTTATCTATAGATGATTGTCCAAAATCTCCTAGTGAGGTGGAGGACATGACTAGAGTACCTTATGCTAGTGCAGTTGGAAGTCTTATGTATGCTATGGTCTATACTAGACCAGACATTGCCCAAGCAATGGGAGTCCTAAGTCAATTTATGGCTAATCCTGGACGGATACATTGGGATGCAGTTAAGCGAGTATTCAGATATTTGAGGGGTACATTAGATTACTCCATATGTTATCATGGTAACTCTTCTAGATCTCAGCATTTAGTTTGTATTCATGGGTTTGTGGATTCAGATTGGGTAGGTGATATTGACGGTAGGAGATACACCAGTGCTTATATGTTTACTATGTTTGGTGGTTCCATCAGTTGGATGAGCAAGCGATAACCTATGGTTGCTTTGTCCACTACAGAAGCTGAGTACATGGATGCTACTCATGCTTTTAAGGAAGCCATTTGGCTTAAGAGATTGTGTTCTGATGTTGGTGTTGATGTAGAATAGATTACTATTTGGTGTGACAGTTAGAGTGCTATTTGCCTTGCAAAGAATCCAACTTTCCATGCCAGAACGAAGCACATTGATGTGTAGTATCACTTTGTGAGAGATATGGTGGAAGATGGAAAGGTAAATTTTGAAAAGGTAGATACTATGAAGAATGTTGTAGATGCATTAACAAAACTAGTGGACACCGAGAAGTTCAGATGGTGTTCGGAGTCTATGGGCCTTTCGGCCTATAGCAGTTAGTTCCTGTTATGTTCCTATTGCTCTTACGAGGTGTTCGACAAGTGGGAGAACATTAGGAATAAGGTGTCTCAACCTTGTATAATTCCTATTCTTATTATTTGTTTTGTAAAATGTATTTCTTGCAAATAATGTTGATGTGTCGACATCTTGAATTGTGTGTAAGGAGATCATGACTAAAACGGTTATGACAGATTCCTATGACATGTAAGAGCTATGTTAGGAAGATTCAATGATAGGTGAAGACATGTGGCAACTAAGATAATACATTGTGTAGGTTCTGGAGGGGTGGGGTTGTTTTACCAAAAGGTTTTTCCCCACCAGCAAATCCTTGTGTTATGTGTTTCTTTCTCTATTTATTTTTTGTGTGCATGGTTGGCTGCAATATTGTTGTTTACATGATATTGAATTTGTAAGTGTAGAAGATTTTAATAGGATTTGCATCATACTTTCCTTATGAGATTAGTGTAGGAAGTTGTTTCTGCACTTGACTTTGCTTACATCAAATACATGTAAAGCAATCAATCCTATTTCCTCATCCATCTTTTTCCTATGTTTCATAATCTCAAAAGGTCTCTGCAAAACTAGTTGCACTGCATCTAAACAAGACCACAACCATTTTGAACAGAGAAGCTATGTCATCATGGTCTTCCATGTGTGATAGTTATGAGGGGTTAGAATTTTTAGAAAATAATAGGTCTTGGCCATCATTTTAGAAGGTTTTGGATTGTTTTTTATTTTTTTTGATTTAGTGATGTAAATAATAGAAACAATAATATGAAACACCCACCACAATAAAAAAATTTGAAACCCAACTGCTAAAAAGAATGCATAAACAAGAAGAGAGATAAAAAAAACCTCACTTTATATTCACATGTACCTTTGAGGAATACTGATGAAAAATACTAGAGAATTTGAATAGGTCTCAAGAAGTGCTTTCTGACACTTTTTCCAGATTGAAAAGTAGAGCTATAACAAACAAATTGTGCCACCCAAAAGATGATAGACATCAACAAATTTCAAGCATAAAAATAGTACCAAACTAGAAATAAATGAAAAATGTACCTATACCATTGTCTTTGTCTTTGAACCAGCTTTCTGGCACTTCTTTTGGATCAAAAAAAGACCCCCGGATGCTCAAGATATTGCAAAAAAAACCAATAATAGGTCTTCAGGACAAAACAAATCAAACAATGATGGGTGAATGGCCATCAAATTTTGACATAGAAAATGCTGACATCAGCACCTATGCATATATCAGTGACTATACCAATGATGTCAACAATTGTACCACTGATATCAGTGGTTGTACCGCTGATGTTAGAACTTTAAATTGCTTTTTGATTTGTTTTCTGCATTTCTATTTTTTTAAAACTTTTTTGCATGGGCCATTTAAAAAAAACACTTTTCCAACGCTTTATTAGAAAAATTGATTTTTCTTTAAATTTGATTTATTTTTTAATAAAAATTAAATTTTCATCTTGGGAAGCATGTAAATCTAGGAGCAAACTAATTTGCCTCATATTTCAATTTTGTCCAAATTGGACGCGCCTTCTATGAAAATATGGGTTTTTGGACATTTTGAGCACAATAGTGAGGTTCATTTTTTCTCAAAGTGATCCAAAAACTAGAGACCCCCCTATTTTCACACAAAATTTTGAAAAATCCCAATTTTTTCTATGAAACCCTCAGTCTTCTTTTTCTTCAGACAAGAACAGGCAATCGCAGACAAGACTTTGATACCATGTAGAATTTGATGATGAACAAATTCATACATCCCTAGATATCCTACATGAAAATAAGTTGTTACAAGGAAGAAAAGAAGGCAGAGAGAGAGAAGGGTTTTCTCGATAAACAATAAGATTCAATTTACTTGTTCAAAATAGAATGAATGGAATTACAACCGATCAATCCTTATGAAGGAGATCAAAACCATAAAAGGGAATCCTTAAGAGGTAAATGGCATTTCATAATTACTAATTAATTATTAAATGGAAATGCAAGGTGCATAAAGTGAAATCTTAAGAAGGGAGAAAAGGTAATTTAATAAATGAAATTAAGTTAACTTTTTTCTCTAATACATATGTTTATGAGGAATGTCAAGGCATTGGTAAAAGTAATTAAAATTTTTGATTAAATAAAATAGGTTTAAACGGGTGCTTGAAACCCAACAGTAAACAAAATAAACTAACATTATGTCTTGAGCATGAAGAAATTCAACAAGAAACAATAGGCCATAGAAGGCCACTAGAACTTGACGAAATAAAACACTGCCTTTGAAGGAGAAGGCAAACTTAGAAAACAAAAAACCAAAGTGAAAACATAGAAGCTAGGATAACTAGTAAGGGCACTGTATCTTTGACCAAATCTGAAGCATTGAGCTCTAGCTTATCCATGGTCTCAGTCACTTCACCCATTAGATGTATGTCATCTAGAGAGTCTCCCTTATCCCTCTTCTTCTTGTTTGATCTCATTTTATTACTAGGGCTCTCTTTAAGGGGGTTGACATCCTCTTTTATTACTTTGTTATCCTCATTTCCATGTCATCTTTCACCCCCATGGTAACCTCCATTGTTCCTCTTCTTCTTTTTTGATCTCATTTTATTACTAGGGCTCTCTTCAAGGGGGTTAACATCCTCTTTTCTTACCCTATTATCCTCAGTTTCCATGTCATCTTTCACCCCCATGCTAACTTCCATCATAGTAAGCATATGTTTGATATTATCATTTAAGCCTTTGATAATATTGAGGCTTGGAGAGAGCTCTCCATCCTTTCCATACATTATTCCACTTTAGTAACCTTGATATCTAGTTTTTTTATTATGTCAATTCCGTCTTCCCCTTACTTCCTTTCCAGACCTTGCAACATGTTCTTTATCTCCTCTATTTTATGAAAAATACACTTAATAGACTAGAAGTTGTCCACCATGTTGTTCCAGACATTATTAAGGAGATTCATCCCCACCTCCCTAGTATTTTCACTAAGAATCAACATGGTCAGATCAATAAGTTCCTCCAAATAATTCTACCATCATTTTCCTCCAAGACTTTGGGCTAGATAGTTTCTCTCACAATGCCCATTTTTGTAGTCTAAGTTTCAAAGTTATTCCAGACCATTTTCCTGCCCTTAGATCCAAAAGTACAGTTTTTTTTTTATACCATAATCCTCATTTCTCTCCTCCTAGGCATGGAGAGGGGTCTCATGTCCCTAAAAAAAATATTGATTAGTTTCCATTTCATCTCCTCTTATTTGGGCTTTCATCTCCTCTTACCTTGGCTACTTCCTCTTTATTATCTAAATGAAGCCCAACACTATCCTTAATGTTAGACAAGAGATAGGAGCTTTGAATTTTCTTCAAGGAATCCAATTTATGGGCTATAGCTTTTCCATGGGTTTGAGCCTTAAAGTGCTCATAAATAAGTAACAATAGACCCTCATGGAAAGTTAGGTTAGCATATAGTTTCTTCTTATATTCCATGATATTCTTATTTACAAAGAAGAATAGGTAGTAGGAGATGGAGATCTTAGTGCCATACTTGAAGTGGTTAAGGATGATAGAGTGATGGGTACAAAATCTATCATACCTAGTGTCTAGTACAATGTAAGAGATGATCACCCTAAGAACAAACTGCCATAGTTTTTAAATTGAAGTTGATTCATAATATGCTCTCGTCTACACCAAATCTTTCATCTCCTTGGCATTCTTGGAAAAGTCTTAACATAATTGAGGGAAAATTTCTTATCCCTAAAGAATTTAATGCCCTTGGAAGGGGAGTCAGTGGCCTCTGCAATAACATATTCGTTAACCTATAAATCAATTCTGTCAATCTTTACTTTCCCTTCTCTCCAAGATGTGACCATAAGTTATGTAACCTTAAGGTTCCAACCATGAAATTTGTCAATGTAATTTGAAATTCCACCTTCCCTCAACTTTGACCTCCTTTTCCATTTCACAACTTTATCCTCTGGCTCTTTGTGATGCCTTTCACCCACCATAGTGTTGTTAGGAGTAGGGAAAATTCTTTGCAAACTCCAAGAGTGAAGAAAAAAAACTCTAATAAATCTCACTGAAACAAAACTTTCTTTTGTACCCAGGAATAAAAGAGAAATTAAGATTACAAAACATCCAAGAAGTGTGCCAAAAAGCCTCCAAATTAAGTTTTCTCATGTTTAGCTTGTGCTTAGCTTTCATAAAGTTATATGTGGAACTGACAACATTACCTATCATCATTACTATTAATACTTCATGTCCTCCCTTGGATTATTTCAATCTCAATCAAGCTTTTAGCTGCCACTAGGAGCTTGTCACCATTAATCCACCTATATGACATGTCACTTTTGAGCACCTTGTTAGCCATCTAGTTAGCAACCAAATTTGCCTCTCTATATTCATGTGATAAATAGACCCTCTTAAAAGTAAGCAAGTTTTGTTTGGTTTCTTCCACCAAATTATTAATAGACTAGGAAGGAGGATGATTACCTTTGAGGCATTTAATGATGTTATTAAAATCTCTCTCAAGCTAGAGGCATTTAACAAAAATATCTTTTGCCAACTTAGTTGTCTAAAGGGCAACACACGCCTCAATGAAGTGGTTAGATTGGTGCCCTAGAGGAAAGATAATTGTTGCTATGCCATAACCAAATATATTTCTAATTACCCCACCACTACTATCTTCACCTAGATTACCTTTTGTCACCCCCTCAAAATTCACTTTGTGCTACCCCTCTAGGAGCAACAACCATTAACATTGTTTTCTTATTTTCTATGTGTCATTATGTCTTCTAGTGTCTCCTACAAATAGGTTAGATACTTTGCAAAAAAGATAATTTTCCTTAAGGGCATTTATAATTTTACCCGACACAATCTTGGTAGAAGGCTGGCATCCATAAAGATACAATTGTTGTGTTCTTTCCATATTCCCCAACCAAAGTGGGGAAGATACCATTTGCTAATGGCATGAAGACTAGAATCCTTCCAAGAAACATCTACCTAAAGAAGTCAGTTGTTGAGGAAGGGAAATAAAATTTCAAACCAAAACCTTGACTAAAACTAGACCACACCTCTCTTGTGAAAGAGCAATGAATAAACAAGTGGTTCCCAAACTCAACTTGGTTTTTGCATACAATGCATCTCTTAGGAATAAAAGTCCCCTTTTTCTAAGATTATCAATAGTTAGAACCCTATTCTGGAGGAAAATCCAAAAGAAGATGTTGATTTTAGGAATAAGGTCAGCGTACCAGGCATTTTCCCACAAAGGTTTGGAATCTTGCTTCATTAAATCTTGGCACCTAGAAGCCATCAAATAAATGCCTCTAGCAGTATTCTCCCACACTAACTTTTCCTAATCAACATTTAAAATAATTGAGTGGAGGATAGTCATTAGAGGTTTTAGATCCTCAGAGATTAAATAAAGGTCTCTCTATTCTTGGCCTAATCTGTAGTATCTCACTCATTCTCTCCATCTCTCTCTGTCACTCTTTCTATCATATCCCCTAATCTCTCTCTGTCCATATCTCCCTCCCTCCCTCCTATCCCCTAATCTCTCTCTCTCTCTCTCTCTCTCTCTCTCTCTCATACCTTATCTCTCTTTATCCTATCATTTTCCCTCTCTCTCTCTCTCTCTCTCTCTCTCTCTCTCTCTCTCTCTCTCTCTCCCTTATTTCCTCTCCCTCTTTGTATCCCATTCTATCTCTTTATCCTAGCCCTACACTCACTCTCATCCTCTCCATCACTCCCTCCCTCCTTTAATCTACCGTTGTGTAGTAGTAATACATAACTTGATTGGATTATTTGTCCATATGGATAATGCAGTTAGAACTTAATAAATTGATCAGGTTATTGAAAACTATAAATAAAATATGTCAATGGTTATTATGTTGTTTTAGTGCAGTCCACAAGATTCTAATATTATTTTAGATGTATTTCTATACCAAGTATGTAAGTGTAAGGTTTTTTGTGCTTGGAAATACTAAAGCTTATATTTTTCATGTTCTAACATCTTATTTTATGTTAGTATCTTATGATTGAGCATAAAATAATCATGAAAAATTGTTTAGTTTTGTATTTTATTGTTTATTTTATTCGTGTCATTGTTTGTAGGGTAATTTGCATCTACAATCATGGGAAAGAACAAGCACTAGTACATTTGGTTGTAATTTTTGACATTAATTTTTGATGGCAGGCCAATTTGGCATGTCAAATTCACTTTTAAAAAAATTTGATCCCAATAATGTCAAAATTTTGACAACAAATAAGATTGGCATTGAGATTTTGACATTTTTAGGGATATTAAAAAAAAAGAAAATTGTAACTTCATTTCTATCACGTGGAAATGTCCAAGTGGGAGGCTTCAGGCATGACCAATTAAGAGATTTTCAAGGTAAGCTTGATGGATTCATTTGCATAATTCATTTCCTCTTCTATTTGTAACTTGCTTTCAAGGTAAGGTCTCATCCTCTTTTTCCTACTTGTTTAATTTCAATGTAAGGGTTGATGGTATTTTTCATTTTCATTGTAAGGGTTGAAGGTAATTTTTGTTTGCAACTTGCTTAATATTAGGGTAAGGATTCAAGGTAATTTTTACTTTGGCTATCAATTATAACAATTTAGACATTGTTTTGGGCTGAGCCTTTGAGCTTTTTTTTCAACTGTTGGACCTCTGTTTTGGCTAGGCTTCTTTTGCTTATTATCAGCCTTGTTTTTGTAAAACTTATGGGTTTTAGGATCCCTTAAAACCTGTTTATCTTATCAAAAAAAATTTAGACATTGTTCATATTGCCTAATTTTGAATAGATTTCCCAATTAATCTAAATGTATAACCCTAGAAAAGAATTGGGAGACTTGCGAACATTAAGCTATTTCTCTTCCTTGATCTCCTAGTGAGAGTGTTAGTGAGGAATCTTCCATGGAGGTGTTGATACCTTGGTAATGGATACGTATGCACAACCACTGGAAGAGCCTATTTGAAACATGAAGTTTGAGGTGTTGTATATCAACATATCACAAGGATTTAATGTCTTGCTAGTTGAATTGAATTAGCTCATGATCTTATTCTAAAATATTATTCTTCAACAAAATAAATGTTATGTTTACCTTACAGAATTTTTAGTTTTAGAAACACATTATTTATCAATATTATTTCCATTTTGAACTAGACCCAATTTTCAATAGCATAATTTTATCTTGGCAAAGATTAGACAAACTCCTAGATTTAGGATTTACCAAAAAAATTTATTAAAGTAAGCAAGGATTTTAAAAGGGCCCAAACCCTTGAACAAAGAAATGGGAAAAAAGATCTTCACCCTCAATTGGATTCTGTTAAGACTTAGCCGTCTAAGATTTTTAAGTGTTTACTAAACCAAAAAGTGCCCTTGGTGGTGTAAAATGATAATAAAATGGGTTTATTCCTTCACGGTATTCATGATAAACCTAGGATGCAAGACCTCAAAAACGTCTAAAATACACTTGATATTGGGATACACTTGATATTGGTTTTGCATGTGCACTTGGACTTGGACGTCCTACACCTTTTAATATTCATTTGCATCTTCATTGTATCTCAAATTTTTAATTGATTGAACCTATTAGACTTTAGAGATTGGTTCTAATTTGGATACTTCCTTAGCTATGTATTGAACCACATGAGTACCATCATCCTCTTTATCCTTTGCATATCTATCATTTCTTTGTTTCCAACATTGATTTGATCTGTCTCCATTCTTCTCTCTATTTCAATTTAGTTATCATGTTTCCATCTTCCATTAATGAGCCCTCTTCATGATAAATATTTATATCGAGAATCATAGAGATGGATACTTTTTTTTTGGATAATGATTTATTTTAGAATTTTCAAGGATGTTTTATGTTTAGGAATTTGTAATGGATGTTGGGAAGAAAATTGTGTTGTTATGGGTTTTGATGTTGATGTGACCATTATTTGAAACAAATTTTACCCCTAGTGTGATCTTTCCTTAGATTATTCCATTGAATCATACACAAATTGGTGAATGTATCTTCCCGAGTTTCTCATATACAAGTTTTATTTCTAACATCATAGATAAATCCCTGTAGCCAACCATTTTTTTCAAGAAAAACCTTACAATATGCTACAAATAACCTTGATTATTATAGGCTATGGAACCTATCTACACATTGGAACCATGAAATTTCAATTTATAATTCAAGTGTAAACATCAAAATCATGATTTCCAAAATGAAAATTCTATAGAAATGCTTGAAAGACAAATTTGAAAAATAAAATTCAATAGAAAAAGTCAATGAAATTTCTTTAAAATCCTATTAAGGAGAAAGTAACCTAAAAATATTGTTTTTTTACTTCTTTGATACCTATGAAAATTTGCATTTCTAACATCAAGTATAAATCCCTGCAACTGACCATTTTTTGAAGAAAAACCTTACAATATGCTATACATAACCTTGATTATTATAGGCTATAGAACTTGTCTGCACATTGGAACCATAAACTTTTAATTTACAATTCAAGTATAAACATCAAAATCATGATTTCGAAAATGAAAATTCTATAGAAATGCTTGAATGACAACTTTGAAAAACAAAAATTCAATAGAAAAAGTCAATGAAATTTCTTCAAAAGCTAATTAAAGAGCAAGTAACCTATAGATATTGTTTTTGTACTTCTTTGATACCTATGACAAGTTGTATTTCTAAAATTAGGCATAAATCCCTACAACCAACCATTTTTTTGAAGAGAAACCTTATAATATGATATACATAACCTTGATTATTATAGGCTATGGAACTTGTCAACACATTGGAACCATGAACTTTCAATTTACAATGCAATCATAAACATCAGAATTATGATTTCCAAAATAAAAATTCTTTAGAAATGATTGAAAGACAACTTTGAAAAACAAAAATTCAATAGAAAAAGTCAATGATTTTTTTCAAAAGCTTATTAAGGAGCAAGTAACCTGCAGATATTGTTGTTATAATTCTTTGATACCTATGAAAAAAAATACATACTACTATAAACTTAATGCTACATTAGAAATAGCATTGCGGATAACAAGATGAAAATCATTTATAGTTTTACCCTTACACATATGATAAGGTATAAACAAGATTTTGAATAATGTCTACACCAAACTTGTTTTCATCAAGTAGTACATGGTAACGTGGACATCTACATGTCCCCTACAATAAAATCATCAAATGAGAAATTCTTGCATATTAAGAAACAAAACAAAACTTTTTTTAGCATATATGATAGTATGTGGCACTCACAATAGGTATCAACAAGAGTACAGATTTTATATATGTATATATGTATATGCATGTATATATTATGGTGGGATGAAAACCGAATCAGTAAGAGTAAGGATTTTCCCACCAAAATGATTGTTATTTCATTAAAAATCCATACAGTACTATTCCAACCCTAGACTAGGTTGAAGATAATCAGTTTATAGGTCACAACTCTTGACCTTACAGTTTCATCCTTCCATGTTTGATCAAAATGATGATCCAACTATTACAATTCTAGATTGCAAGAAAAATTAGAAAATGCCAAATTTTATTGCATTTTTTGCAATTTTTACAACTTTTACACAAAATCCAAATAAAAGAATCCACATGCCTTCAAAACTATACCACAACCTTAACATAAAAATGGAGATTTTTGGCCAATTCATAATGTTTGACCAAAATTTGACTTGCTTATAACCTTATTACAACACGTAAACAACTTGCCTAAATGCATGTTTGAGATTGTCTAAACTATTTTGTGTCAACTTGGACGCTTATTGATCACCTTCTATACTATCCTATGTGGTGTTTGACCACCATAATTAGGACCTAGGCCCTTGCACCAAGATCTAGGATTTCATTGTTGTGCACTTTTGATTAGAATATATGTATGTATGTATGTATGTATATAAACAATAAAATTCACTCAACAGGTAGCATGGCCACAAGCTTTTAAACATAAATATATAAGGAATGAGTTAGGACATATAAAATTTGATTGGTCTAGTTGTTGATTAGCTGGGTTGATTACAAATTCCTGTAGAACTGTCATCATATTAGGTACAATAAAAATGAACAATTAGTTGTTCCTAGCTAGCATTAACTTGACTGGTATATTTAGACCCATTGATTATTGTCACAAGCTTTAAAACATAACTATATAAGGAGCGATTTAGGATGCATATAGGTTAACCTTACATTAATGGTAAACTACAACACAGAGGTTGCACTAGGGTATTACAGGATTGTCATTATAGAAACTGCCTAATTCAACCTAGTGGGTGTATAATGGAAATGAGTTGTATTAGGTGAGTAAATATCACTAGTGGTTATAGGAATACAACTAAATCGAAATAATTAGAAATCTAAACTACATATTCATTAGAGTGAGTAGTTCAAGGGTCTTGATCTTGTGCATACAGATATGTAGGCAGCCTAATAGGAGGAGTATGACTCAAGTGTGCCGACACCTTGGACATAGTTAGGTAGAATGAATCATCACAATGTCATATCCACTTTCTACCAAGTTGAATAAGTCTATAATTAATGCTAATGTTATATTGTTCAAAATCAATGTCCATATTTATATTATATAAATCATATGATTTGTTTAGATGCCATCTATACTAAAGAGATAATAATATTTAATTATTTAATTAGTATCAATTATATAAAACATACTATTAATGTTTGTATGTTTATATTTGTTCTAATTTTATAGCCCGAATATTTGCTTATGAAGAAAGTCCACATCAAACAATATGGACCTAAAACAAAATAAGGTGGAAATTGCTAGATTGTGGTCTTAGTTCAAAAGAAATGGTGATGGAAAATGTTATTGTCCTTGCAAAAAATTAAGGACTTAAAGAATCAAAGCATTCTAATCATAATAGCTAAGAGACATTGTAGGTAACATGATCACATTAAAGGGGGGAAAGGAAATTCTTCCTTTGGTGAATGTGAATTTTGAACTGGTGGAATGTGGAGGTGTGAATATCAAAGTAGAAGGTAATGCTCCCATGGAAAGATGATCACGAGGTAGAGAACACAATTGAAGATGTTGGTATTATTGCAACTGATAATGTGCCAGAGAATAGGATTGAAGAAGATGTTACTGGTGCAATTGATGAAAATGATAAAGATGATGATAGTCATGCATCTAATGATGATGATGAAGAGAAACTTGATATACCTATAATTAAAAAGGAATATAAGCCCTTGTACCAAGGCTCCTAAAAAATACTTCTCTCCACTATATCATTGCTTGTAAAGTTCAAGGTTATGAATGGTATATCCAATGTAGCAATCTCACATATGCTAAGGTATAGTGTCATTTTTGTCATCTTCTATGTTAGTGTACCATTAATGTTCTCTATATTAATATCAATGATTTTCCATAAGTTGATAGGTGAGTGTTTGTTACCACTATCAAACATTCTACCTTGCTCTTACCGATAATTATTGACCATTATGGAAGATATTGGAATGGAATATCAAACAATACATGCATGTCCCAATGATCATATTATATATCATAAACAACATGAATTTGCAACATAATGCCCTAATTTTCACATTAGTAGATATCAATCAGATCAAATAATAAAAAAGGATGCCTCACAAGGTTCTTTATTACATTTCCATTATTTCACGTCTACAACAATTATCCAGGTGTACTAGCTTGGCACAATCGATGGATTACCATGCATGTAATAGAAGTCACGATGACGTTATGCAAATGTCTACGGATGATTTTGCATTTAAAGATATAGAAGATAGGTGGCCAATATTTAAACAAGAATCTCATAATATGAAGCTTTCATTGACAATAAATGGTGTCAATCCATTTGGAGAGATGAGATATGTTTACTCAGTATGGCCTATTTTGTTATTAACAAAAAAATTCCTCCTTGGATGTTCATAAAGAGGGAGCACATAATCTTGGCAATGATTGTACTAGACATTTTTCCATTATATGGTCATGTAAGTTAATTTATAAAAATAGTATCAAAATGGTCATAATAATTATATTCTTTTTATGTTCATTCAATTAGGTAAGTACCAAGTGAAAGATATGAATGTATATATTGAGAATTTGATGGATGAGTTGTTGGAGTTATGTAATGGGTTCACTATGTATGACATCTTTAGACCAATTGGTGAAAGGAAATTTTAATTTCATGCAATGCTTGTATGGACTATATGATGGGGTCAAGCCAAATAACAAAATGGACACAATAGGAAATGAAAACTTTATTAACTATGAAAAATGCTAATAAACTCAGTATAGAGAAAACAGACTTCAAAACATGCCCTATGGGCTTACAATAGTATAAATTTGGAGATAATTTCTCCTTCTAATTTCTCCTCTCAAACTCCACTCCGAACTACCTTTTACAGTGCTAGAAATGTTCTTAAATAGACCCCAAAGGGTTAAGGATTAGGAATACATTCTAAAAAGTGCAAGTTGGCATCCACCGCCCAAATAGAAGGCTCTAGAAGTCACATTAGAAGTTGGTGCAAAATTAGAAGAATTCAGAAATGGTAGCTGAACTTTTAGAAGGCATAACTTTTGAACCATAGCTTCCATTGACGAACCATTTACATTTCTGAAAAGCTCTTGGAGTGCTCTATAGCCCTATGGGTAGCTTCGCTCATCCCCCATTTTTTAGCCCTGTACGAGGTCATTTAATGCCCTTGACCAAAATTTGAAGCATTCTTAGGATGTCTCTAGAAACTAAAAATCTACAATAACTTTCAAATCGTGTGGCCTTTTGTCTTGATTCTTTTTTTGGAATGTTCTAAATTACAATTATAATCATCCCACCAATTTGTTAGTGTAGTTTTTTATTTTTCCTATTTTGCTAGGTTTTTCTTACACTTTTTAATAATCTCGCTTAGGTTAATAAAGCATGTCTTATTAGGTGAATGGTTGTGAGGTGTCACCTTCCTACATGTGAGCATCCATTAGCTATCTTGGGAAGATACTTTGCTATCTTTAGTCCGATAGATGGTCGCTCCTCATTGGTTGGTGTTGACACCTCCTCCATCTTCCTAGCCTATATAAGCATGCTACCTGGCTTGTATTTGCATCTCTTATTTTTGCATCCTCTTAATGCTATTTTGCTTCCAGCATTTACATTACTCTCTTGGAGACTAACTCTATGATGCTATTTTGATTTTGTATCATTTGCATTCATAGTTTAGATATTTACTCTTTGCACTAGTTTTCTGGGTTATTAATCTTTTCAGATTCTAACATGGTATCAGAGCTTTTCTATGTGCAAGAGTAGATTTTAGTTTCCTTATTTGAGAGATTCGGGGGGGGGCAAATAAACTTTATTCTAGTTTTTTGAAAAACAAAGTATGCTCTTCTCTTGCATCTTTGGATGATCTTGAGAATCAGAAAAGTTTTGACAAAAATAGTTTTTCTCTGGGGTTTCAATCTCAAATCTGACAACCAACTTGCATATTTGGAGTTTTCAATCAGTTTTGCAGGTTCCAACATGCCATTGATGGACTTGAGAAGCTGATCCAGCATTTGCATGTCAAATTTTGGTTGCTAGGGTCGTTTTCTGATTTTTGGAGCCATTTTTTTCTGTTAAAGTCGTCTGATTTACACTACAACAACATCTTCTGTTCATCAGCAAGAAAAATGCTTTCTGGGTTTTGTTCGAAGCCCCGAAAAACCATCTGGGTATATTTTAGATTTTGCATGCAAGCTGTATATTTTTCATAATCGAGCATGCAAAGCTACAGCCATACCCCTCTCCATTGGCAGCCGCAGATTTGAATACAGTTTTCAAATGTCTCGTTCTTGCTCATACGGACTCCGATTTTGATGATTCTTATTATGAACTTGGCTATTTTTTTGTGCTCTATCCACTATTAGAGTTATTTTTTGATTTTCATGCATGAATTCTTCAGAAATTGCAGATTCTTAGCCGTGACTGTGCACAGTTCTTGTTTTGGAAACTTCGGAGGATCATAACTTTCTCATACGACCTCATATCGAGGCGATTCTTTTTTTGAAAGTGCATGATTTTTCGAGTAGATTGCAGTGGTGCTATTCGTTTCCTTGGTTATTGTGCCCAAGTTTCACTTTTAACATATGCTCTTCATGAGGGTTTGTAATGCATTGAAATCAAGACCTACTTGTGGTTTTTTGGCCATAACTTTTGCATATGGAGGTATTTTTCCAATCCGAAAGAAGCGTCAAAAAGCTGGTTCTGAGATAGAGATACTGGTATAGGTTTTTTTGAGTTTTGATATAGTTTGGTTGCCTATTATGGCAATCAAAGTCATATGTTCTATTTTGCACTCCGGGAGGCGTATCTTGAGCTTCCGATTTCTATTTTTGGACTTCTTTATATCGCTGGAAAGTTTTTTATGTGCTCTTTCCAGTGATGTTGGTTGTTGTTCTAGATTCTGTTCTAGACACATCCTATTCAGTCTTTTGCATTTTAGCATTCTGGTGGATATTCTGTTTGTTTCAGGTCCGGAGATCGATTTTGTTGCTTCAGTTGCTTCGTTTTGGGCTTTACCTTCTGTTGTTTCAGCCTTATGTTTTTTTTGATCATTGTTGATATTCACTGTAAGCATCTTTATGCAACGCACTGAGATAAAGTGCCACTCTTGTGATTCAGGATCCTTTTCATCATTGTGATTCATTGTACTCGCACTATTATATAAAGTGCCATGGGGGGGATAGTTGTTTGCCGCTTATAGGCTCTCTTTCTCTAATTCCTCATGCAGTTTCGACGACACATGCCTTTATTTGTGTTTGTACCTCACTCTCGATGAGTTTGGCTCTTGTGTTGTAGGAGATTTTTTGGCCCATCTTTTCTGCTGCCTGTCACCTCACCTACCTTAAGGGGAGGTTATATTGTTGTTCTATGCTTCTTTGGTTGATGGTTCGTGCCTTCTAATTCCATGGAGGTTCCTTTGGTTGATGGTTCGTGCCTTCTATTTCCATCGAAGTTCCTTTGGTTGATGGTTCGTGCCTTCTATTTCCATGGAGGTTCCTTTGGTTGATGGTTTGTGCCTTCTATTTCCATGGAAGTTCTACAGATCAGCATTTTGACAGAGTTTTGCGGTTTTTCATGCTTCAGTGATGCTGCTTCTTCATGATCACTCCTTGTTCCTATTTTAGGGGACAATTTCCCTAGCGGGAGACTTCTTCAGTTCTTCACTAGGTTCTTACCTCTTTTTGGGGGAGGGTTTTTCCCTTGTGGTTTTCTCTCTTTCCCCACTTTCAAAGGTTGCATCTTCTTGCATTGTACTTGGGTACCTAACATGGCCTCGTTGCAGGGACACATTTCTACATCCACCTAAGCTTCGCTTATGGGGGGGTGTTAGTGTAGTTTTTTATTTTTCCTATTTTGCTAGGTTTTTCCTACACTTTTTAATAATCTCGCTTAGGTTAATAAAGCATGTCTTATTAGGTGAATGGTTGTGAGGTGTCACCTTCCTACATGTGAGCATCCATTAGCTATCTTGGGAAGATACTTTGCTATCTTTAGTCTGATAGATGGTTGCTCCTCATTGGTTGGTGTTGACACCTCCTCCATCTTCCTAGCCTATATAAGCATGCTACCTGGCTTGTATTTGCATCTCTTATTTTTGCATCCTCTTAATGTTATTTTGCTTCCAGCATTTGCATTACTCTCTTGGAGACTAACTCTATGATGCTATTTTGATTTTGTATCATTTGCATTCACAGTTTAGATATTTACTCTTTGCACTAGTTTTCTGGGTTATTAATCTTTTCAGATTCTAACACAATTTACACTTTCTAACTCACCATAATTATGGCTCGATTACATAGTCCTATTTTTTTGGCATTTACATGTATCCCAAGGTGCTTAAAAACTCTAACCTAGAACAATAATAGTGAAATTGTGAGAGTTGGAACCTTTATTTGACTTAAATGGGTATTCAGAAATGAAAACACATGAAACAAAAACTATGTCTAGGTATATTTTTTTGGGTGACATAGGATTATCCTTATACCTCTGGATGCTCCTGCATAAAACACCTAGGGTAGATTGAAAAGTGACCCTATCACTTGATGGATGGTAGAGGAAATCCCAAATGGTAAACCTCAGTTGCTAATATCCAAGTTGAGTCCTCTATCGGCCATCCTTTCTACTTCACCAGGTACTCTTACCCACATGACTATCCAGAATCTCTTCTATCTCCTCCTTCATAGAAGTAGGAATTGGACATGGCTCCAGCATCAAACCCTCTTCTGCACCATCATCATGATACTTTGTTAAGTCTGCAATGTTGAAGATAGGAGAAATGTGAATTCCATCTAGCAACTCCACCTCATATGCATTTCTTGAGTCATGTTTCTTTAGAATTTTGTAGGGGCCAAATTTCTTCATCTTCAGCTTATTGTAAGTACCTACTAGAAATCTTTCTTTTCTTAAGTGTACCATGATTAGATCCCCTACTTGGAACTCCTTATGTCTTCTTCTTTGATTAGCCCTAGCTTTATACTATCGGTTCATCTTGGTAATGTGTGCCTAGACCTCCTCATGTAGATGCTTGATATGTTTAGCAAATTCTTCTACTTCAACACTTGTCCTCTCCCCTTGCTCCATCTTCCTTAATTCTGGTGCATTCCTTGGGCTATTTCCATATACAATTTGGAATGGTGATCTACCAGCACTCCTATTTATAGAGTTATTGTAAGCAAATTCCACTTGTGGTAGAATCAAATCCCATCCCTTGGGCTTATCCCCAACTAAACATCTCAGCAAATTGCCCAGACTTCTATTTACCACTTCAGTCAGTCTGTCAGTCTGAGGGTTATGTGTAGAAGTAAACTTTAAGTCTGTTGTCAACTTCTTCCATAATGTTCTCTAGAAATACCCCACAAATTTTGTATCTCTCTCAAAAACTATACTCCTTGGGAGACTATGTAGTCTTACCCGCTCTCTGAAAAACAAGTCTACAATATGGACAGCGTCATGAGTTTTGTGGCATGGGATGATATGTGCCATTTTGGAGAACCTATCAACCACCACAAATATTGAGTCATTACTCCTTTGTGTACTTGGCAACCCAAGAACAAAATCTATACTTATGTCCTCCCATGGCTTTGATGAAATAGGCAATGGCTGATATAGTCCAATATTGTGACTAAATCCCTTCGCCGCTTGACAAACCTGGCAACTCTGTACAAACTTCTCCACATCCTGTGACATTTGAGGCCAAAAATAATGTTCTCTAAGAATTGAAATGGTCTTATCTCAACCAAAATGTCCTGCCATCTCTCCACTATGTTTCTCCTTAATTAGATTTTCCCTCATGGAACTCCTTGGAATGCACAATTGACTGCCCTTGAACAACATACCATCCTAAATCAAATAGTCTAGCCACTTGGTTCTGTCTACAGCAATAGGCTCTTTACAAGCTTTCCATGCTTCAACAAAATTAGGATCCTCAAGTTATAGATTCTTGAGTTCATCAAACCCAACTACTTCAACCTGCATTGTTGTAAGCAACAATTGCCTCCTACTCAATGCATTTGCAACCTTATTAGACTTTCCACTTCTATGCTTCAACACAAATGTATAGCTCTGCAAGAATTCTACCCACTTCATATGCCTCTGGTTTAATTTACCTTGGCTATTTAGGTACTGTAATGCCTGGTGATCAGTATACAAAACAAATTCCTTTGGTAATAAATAATGCCTCCATTTCTTTAGGGCTTGAACTATTGCATAGAACTCTTGATCATAAATATAATACTTCTTTGCATCATTCAATTTTTCACTAAAATATGCAATAGTCTTACCTTCTTGGCTCAATATAGCCCCAATAGCACTGCCGCTAGCATCACAATCCACCTGGAACACCTTACTAAAATTAGGAAGCACCAACATAGGTTGTTCTATCACCTTCTTCTTCAATATTTCAAAACTTCTCGCAACTGCCACAATCCATTTGAACTCTTTTCTATCCTCTCTTATTGTGTTAGTCAGGGGTGCACATATGCCACTAAAATTCTTAATGAACTTCTTGTAAAAACTAACTAGACCATGGAATGATCTTACCTCAGTAGCATACCTTGGAGTACGTCATTCCAAGATGGCTTTTACCTTCTCTGGATCCATTTTGAGATCTTCAAGTGATACAACAAGTCCCAAGTAGACTTACTCTTTTTTAGCAAAGCTAAACTTCTTTAGATTAATTAACATTTTCTCTTCCCCCAACCTTTCAAGGACACTACAAATATGAAATAAATGTTCTCCTAGAGTCTTGCTGAAAATTAAAATATCATCCAAATAAACAATAACAAATTTTTCCAAGAACTTCTAAAGCACCTCATTCATAAGCTGCATGAAGGTGCTTGGGGAATTTGTCAATCCAAAGGGTATGGCTAGCCACTCATAAAGACCCTCCTCAGTCTTGAAGTAGTTTTCCACTCGTATCCATATTTGGTGATAGTCACTCTTGAGATCTATCTTTGTGAAGTACTGAGCTCCACTCAAGCAATCCATAAGATCATCCATTCTTGGCAAAGGAAACTGATACTTGATGGTTATCCTATTTATAGCTTGAGAGTCTGTAGAAATTCTCCACTCTCCATCCTTCTTTAGTGCCAGTAGTGTAGGTACTACACATGGACTCAAATTCTCTCAAATCAAACCCTTCCTCAATAGCTCTTGAAACTGTCTGTTTAGCTCCTCGGTTTTAGTAGGAGTCATCCTATGAGTAGCCTTGTTAGGAAAACTAGCTCCAAGGATTAAATCTAACTAATGATTGATTTGCCTTACTAGTGGCAATCCTTGTGGAACATTATCAGAGATGATATCTCCAAATTCACTTAATAAATTTGAAACTTCAAGTGGTATTTCACTACTACCTTCCTTATCTTTTCTAGGAATCAAAGCATAACACATACATTGATGTTTCATGCCATCTAAAACCTTTCTTCCATCAACAAGATAGATCCTAGCACTACTGCATACCTTTTCACCTTCTTTTATCATGGGCTTCAGTTTGTGGCAAACTCCATCCTTTGTCAAAGAGTATGTGTTTGCACGACCATCATGTACTGCATGCCTATCAAACTGCCATGATCTTCCCAACAATAGATGGCAGACATCCATTGGAATAACATCATAAAGAACTTCATCATGGTAACTCCTAATTTTGAACTTCACTAAAAATTGTTCACTTACCAGGACCTTATGATCATCTTTCACCCAAGTGATCTGATAGGGCAAGGGGTGTTTCTCCCTATTGAGCTTCAGCTTAGAGACCATCTCCTCTAACACCAAGTTGTCAATGCTACCACCATCAATGATCACATCGTAAAATTTATCCTCACACTTGCACCTAGTATGAAATAGACTCCTCCTTTGTCCTGGTTCAATCTCACCACTTAGTAGGACCCTTTCATTTACTAAAGTCTCTCCTCTTTCTACATCCTCTAAATGTAATGACTATGCATCTTCATCCACATGAGCAACCTTAGCTTGACCCTCAGCTCTCCTATCTATCCTTCCTTGTCATTGAGGGCATTCATTGCAATGGAAATAGGTGCCACAAAAGCCTCCTCTTCCTTGTCCACATCCTTTACCTCTTCCTCCAAAGTTTTGATCACGGGAGCAGTTGAAATCCTTGTTCCTCTGGTTCCCACATCTTCATTTTTCTTTTGGGTCTCATTTCGGCCTCCAGATGACCTACCACTACTCCTTCCTCCTTGACCATTCCCTCTTTGTCTCCCTTCAAACCTTTTATTTATCTTCTCTTCAACTCACAGGGCAAACTGGTATGCCTCCTCAACATTGGTCATTCTTACAAGACTTAATTCCTCTTAGATGTTAGGTCACAACCCACTAATATAATATGCAACCTTCTCCTTATTTGCTTTTGCATGCCCTACTCTAATCAGAAGTCAGTAAAACTCCTCTATATATTCTTGAACTAATTTTTTTCTTTCTTTAACGCATGCATCTTCTTAAACAAATCAAGCTCGTAGTTAATAGGAATGAACTTCTTCTTTAGTTTGTCTACCATGCAATCCCACCTTGTGATCTTCTCCTTTCCTCTTCTATTTCTTTCCATTTGAACCTCTTGCCACCAAATTTTGGCATGGCCTTTCAATTTGGCCTTTGAAAACTTAACCCTATCTAGGTCCCTGATATTTTCATACTCAAAGTACTCCTCCAGTTCATTGATATAGTCTATCAACTCATCTGGTTTCAAATTTTCTAAAAATAAACCCACATCAATTGTAGGTCTTTTTCCATACTTAGTAATGTCCCTAAAAATAATCTCCTCTGCTTGATTCAGAACTTCCCATTCTTGTCCAATTTCCTCTTCTTCATTGTTGTCCTCACTTTTGTCGCCTATGGCAATATTTGTTCCTCTACGAAGCTCCTCCTGCAATGCTTGAACCTACCTTTGGAGGGCTCTAACCTCCTCAAGATTAATAGCTCTAGCCCTTCCATCATGCTCTCTTTGTGAAGGCATCTTCTTAACTCAAACCCACAACCATACAGTCCTGGTATAAACTGCCTCATAGTCTGTGCTCTATCTACACACTCAAGAAAATCCGTGCTCTGATACCACTTGATGGGGTCAAGACAAATAATAGAATGGACACAATAGGAAAGGGAAACTTTATTAACTATGAAAAATGCTAATACACTCAGTACAAAGAAAATAGACTTCAAAACATGCCCTACGGGCTTATAATAGTGTAAATCTAGAGATAGTTACTCCTTCCAGTACCTCCTCTCAAACTCCACTCCAAACTACCTTTTACAATGCCAAAAATGTTCTTAAATAGACTCCAAAGGGTTAAGAATCAGGAATACATTCTAGAAAGTGCTAGTTGGCATCCACTGCCCAAATAGAAGGCTCTAGAAGTCGCATTAGAAGTCAGTGCAAAATTAGAAGAATCTAGAAATGGTAGCCGAACTTCTAGAATGCATAACTTTTGAACTATAGTTCTGATTGACGAACCATTTACATTTTTGGAAAGCTCTTAGAGTGCTCTATAGCCCTATGGACTAGCTTTTCTCATCCCTCATTTTTCAAGTCCTGTACAAGGTGATTTAATGCCCCTAACCTAACTTTGAAGCATTCTTAGGAGGTCTCCAGAAACTAAAAATGTACAATAACTTTCAAACCGTGGGGCCTTTTGTCCTGATTCTTTTTCTAGAATGTTCTAAATTACAATTATAATCATCCCACCAATGTACACTATCTAACTGACTATAATTATGGCTTGATTACATAGTCCTATTTTTTTGGCATTTACACATATCCTAAGGTGCTTAAAAACTCTAACCCAAAACACTAATAGTGGAACTGTGAGAGCTGGAACCTTTATTTGACCCAAATGGGTATCCAAAAATGAAAACACATGAAACAAAAACTATGTCCAGGTATATATTTTTGGGTGACACAGGATTGCCCTTATACCTCTGGATGCTCGTGCATCACTATACATGATGCCCCTGAACTAATAGATTATTGTGGTATGTAAAATTGTTAACACATATTTTTTGTTGTACATTTAAGTTGCCTATGATAAGTGTAAATATGAATCTTATAGTACACATATCATCCAATTATATAAGATCTTGTAGGTCTTTAAACAAAGGGGAAATTTTCATGTCCAATTTGTGGTCCAAAGATGAAATCTCACCATTCAAAAAGTTTAAGAAAGGAGTATAGACACTTTCTCCAAAAATATCATAAGAATTGAATTGCTAACAAACATCTTTTCAATGAGAAAGAAGAGACAACATTAAAGGCATGAAGAATGACACATCACATGTGGGAGTTGAAATACAATAGAATGAATTGTCGAGGTAATTTCATTCCATTTGATGTAGGTTTTTGTATAAAATTTAAATTTGGATATCGTCTTTTGTTTACTAATGATATAATTGATATTCGTGAAGTTTGTCAAGGCATCAATGAGAAACTTCCAAAAGGACTTAAAAGGTATCCTAGATGATTTAGTAGGTTTTCTTATTATGAGCACCTACCAATCATGCATTTGTTTGATATTATGCATATTAGAAAGAATTTAACAGATACACTATGAAAAATATTGGATGGAAGGCGTGACAAAGAAAAATTGGTCAAAATTTACAATGACATTAATGAATCCAATCATGCATTGAAGTTTTTTTTTTAATTAAATAGAGATGAAAATTAGATTAATATGAGTGCCATTCCTTGGTTATTAAGCATCAACAAACTGATGCCATATAGGAAGCAATAAAAAAAAAAAAATTCCCATAGGATTTTCTACAAATATAACTAGTCTCATATCAAACAAAGGTGTTTTTGGATCAAGGTTGAAAATGCATGATTGGCATACCTTCATCAAGGTAAGTCATGTTCTTCTTTATTTACAATAAGTTTGTAAAACATCATGTACTTTTAATTATTTTATTTTATTATAAATTGAAAATATCATTTTATAATTGGTACAATATGTTCTACATCTATCTCTCTCACACAACTTTGACAACATGATTGTCAAACATATTATATATGATCTTGAAAAATACATGAGGTTAGAAGTATTATTTGTTAGATTTTTTGTATAGAAGTGTTTTTAGTTTAATTAATATATTTTTGCATGATGAATATCTTCTAGGTGGTCATCATCTAAAGAAATTGATAAAAAGGACATAAATCAATGGAAGAGAAAAAATCCTCATCTTTTGTGCGAGATGTAAAATTGTATATCTTCAAGTTTTTTTAATGCACAAGAACACTACCCCATACATCTAGTTGAGGAGATTGAATTGTGTGGACTTGTACCAACTAGGTCAATGTGAGTGGTTGAGAGGCACTTAATTTTTTTGAAGGGCTTGGCTCAACAGAGACAATGTCTTAAGGGTTCCATGGTCAAAGGATATATGGTCTGCCAAACCATAATTTACATTAGTAAATATCTTCCCAAGTTTGCATCAAAGATCTATGTAGATCGCATTCAAAATCCCAACTCCATTAACAGATTTGAAGGGGAGTACTTGATGGGGAAAGGTAGATTGAGGAAAGTGAGAGGTAATTATAAGATGTTATTGTAGTTAATTAATTCTTATCCATCATCAATATAAGTTGTTTCTAACTGGTCTATTTATTTTATATAGTTGCTCATGAGTGAGATGCACTTTACTTGTATATTGCAAACAATCTTGATTGGATGATGCTATGGATTGTATGATCTCAAAAAAATGGTCACTCATTAACATGGGAAGTTGTTGCTTCATTGGTTAAAGAATCCCATCATAATGGAGATCCCAATGTTACGCCAATGGTACTTGATCTAGCAAATGGTTTAAAAGGTGGAAAGGTACATATAAGCTAATCCATCATGGCTCATTTTATTAATATCAACTCAAGGATGGATGCATAATTTTGACATATTTGAAAAATAACAAGTCAAGCACCATAGAGCTATGTACTACAATGCTCATAAATTTTGCATAAAAAACATGGATAAGACTAAGAGAACTTGTGATTTTAGGATAACTAAAATGTTTTAGGTCACCAATATTTTATCTAGAAACAAAATGCATCCTCAACAATCTAAAAATAGATACTATGGAATTTTGGATGATATAATTAAGTGTGATTTTAATTCCTTCAAACAAGTTCTATTTAGTGTATAGGCTCTGACTGGATCAAAATGATCTTGATAGAACTATTATTGAAAATGATAATAGATTTATAATGATTAATACAAGGTCATTTGAGCTAACTGAAAATGAGCCCTATGTTCTTCAAGCCAATGTGAGCAAGTGTTTTACTTCGGCATTCCACATAAACTGGGTTGGTTATTTTTCATTAGACATGATTGAAGAGAAAGATTGGTAAAGTATAATGTAAATGAAGAAGATGATGAAGGAGGAGATGATGATGATGATGGTGAAGATGATGATGTTGATGATGGAAAAGATGAAGAAGGAGATGGTGGTGGTGGTGGTGGTGGTGGTGAAGATGTTCATGATGATGGTGATGGCATTAATGATGATGATGGTGGTGGTGGTGGTGGAAAAGATAATGATGGTAGTGATGGTGATGGTGATGGTGATGGTGATGTTGATGGAGATGATGACAAAGATGGTCATAGTGATGATTCTAATGATTTGGATGATGATGGAAATAATGATGATGTAAATGATGATGAGATGAATGAAGAAGATGATCAATGACATGATCAATGTAAATGTATTAGGTTATGATTACTTATATTATGTTTTTTGTAGAGGTAACCAATTGAAAAATATACAATGTTATATTTTTGTGATGTATGCATATTGTTCATGTTATTTTCTATGCATAATTTGTAGAATAAGTATCATGCAATTTTTAACTAACTTAAGACAAATGATCTATATATGTAGGAAACTATACCCCTTTAACGAGGATCGTAAAAAGTGACATGGATCAAGAGGTATAAGTTTATTACATGCTTTCTTTCTCTTTACTTTTGACATTAACTTTAGGCAAACTTTATATCTTAGTATTTCATTCCTTCAACTACATCTCTCATTTGATGGGCTCCAAGTATCACCAAATAGGTATCTGTCAATTTGGTCTTCCTCAAGTGAGGGAAATGGGGGAATAGAAGAGGAAAATGAGACATGTAGTAGGTCTACAAAAGAGAGACACACTGGAGGGAAAAAGATTAGAAGAAAATTCAATAAATGCATGCAATTTTTCCTTGCTCAAGGGGGGTCATGTTCTTATGATGATGAGATAAAGGGAAACATCAACACATCTTGATAAAGAATGGGTACCCAAGGAATTACCTCCAATTAGCACTAATTTTTATGTTAATGAGAGGATATATTGCATAGCTCCATCATCATTACATGGTTTTAACCTATTCTCCATGGATGGCATAAAGCTCAGTTATAACAAGGATTTTGAATTGATGGAGTGTGTCTAACCTTGTTACAATTACAAAAACTAGATGTAGATAGTTTGATATAAAAAAAAGCATGCATAGTTATGCACTATCAGCAAATTATATACAATGGAAAGAAAATGATCGAAGTAAAGGAATTGCTGTGTACATTGATGGAAGACAAAAGAAATAGGGAACATTGTAGGTTTTATAAATAGTATACATCCTGGGTCAACTAATAAGTGTGCCAACTGCATTTTTGAGGCGCACAAGTGAAATCATGTTTTTGTATGTGTGATGAAATCAATAAGTTTAGGGGAAGAGTTACTAATAGACTATAATTTGAATCACATAGATACAAAAAAAGTTACTATTATGCAACTTGTAACTACTATATATGTAAAATTTAAACTAATTACTTCCAATTAGAACTCTAATATACAATATACAATTTTAATAATAAGTTTTTTTGCTAAGTGGACTATTCCTTTGATTATGTTGATGTTTTTATATATATTATTTGTCATAGGGTAACATAGCCAAGCCATCAAATGACATAGGTAGGGATTTTGCTCCCACCCTTCTCTAGCACAAGTAAACCTTCTATATAAAAATTAATGTAATTTTTTTTTTACAAAATGTCAGATTATTATTTTACTTTTTTGAAGGTTTTGGGCTTGTTTTGATTGTTTACCAACATTTTTTGTCACAATTTGATTCATAGGAAAGGGAAAGGGAAAGGAACAAATTGCACAACAATAAATACTTGCTAATATGGAAGCCATTGTATTATTGATGATGACATCACATATAGTAGTGACCCTATTAGCCTGTGTAAAAAGACCCTAAAGAACTTAAATCTACAAATTCTTGGGCTTGTGGTGGAACCAAATTCAATAGAAGAAAAAGAGGCCACAAGAAATGAATTGCACCATAGAGAACATTTTTTGGAAGTAAGAAACAATTAGTCTTTTGCTAGGACAATAGATCAATAAAGCTTTATGTATTATACTAATTTATGGATCATGAACCACAATATGTATAATTTTTTACAAGAATTTTGGAGACCACATCGAGTTCTTCTCTTTGATGAGGGTACCAATGTACGTCCTACAGATATGTGATTTCAATTCTCAATCATCAAAATGGACATTATTTTCTTCATGGTTATTATTGATAGTTTTATATTTTTTTTGTCATGTTCGCTCTTCTCCTTTACTGAACTACTTGTATTCATTCTTTGAGACTTAAGATAATTGTTGTATGTGGAAAACTCATATATCTTTTCTAATTATAATTGTTGAACCTTTATGATGATATAGTCTTAAAATTATATCTTCTTAACCAATTCCATGTCCATGAGCTTGTGATGATATGATTCTGATATCTATGTTGTACATAATAGTCGGTCATTGGTCATATGGTTTATCGTTGAAAGTTTCTTGTATACTATCTACTGGCTTCGAAGTGACTTAACATATGATTTATAAAGTTTCTCTTTATCTTATTTAATGCATAGTACCCAATGTTGTTTTCTCTTCATTGCTTATGCTCTACATTTCTTGGTTAATTAATAATGAGACTCTTTAAATATAATCTCGTTCTATATATACATATCACTCCTAATTTATGTACTCTTTAATGTTGACTATTCAATCTGCTAGATTTTTATTAATGTCAATCATTTCCATCTTGCCTTGCCCTATCTTATGTGTCTCTTCTTCATTTTCTATCTCCAATAGAAGTGCATTGTATTTTTTGACAAATAGATCTTATTTTTATATCTACAACTATAGATGATGTTTCTTCTTAGTTAGTATGAGGAAGATATCACTCCATATCACAATTTTCAATGCACTCTTCAGTGAATTAGTGTTTCCTTCAAGTTCAATTATGATTGGTGTATTCATACTAATTTGCAATGCTCAAATGCCAAGTAATGTATATGTTGGTCTTCATGTAAATTTTCCTAATAAGCATACTTTTGACATAAGCAACAACTTCTAACAATCACCTGAATTCTTTTGACATCAATGGTAATATTTCCATCAACTTCCTTATCAGATTGTGATTATTTCCATTTGCACATATTAATTTTCATATTAGAAATAGGATATTTTTGGTTTGAGTTTCATATATTTCCTTATTTTCATTCTGTAGTGTCTACTCCTGGTTCACATTTTGTTATCGTTGCTGAACTCTTTTAGAACTAGTTTTATGTTGTTGGTTAGCAACATTCTTTTGAGATTATCAGATATTGTGCTATGGATTCAGTTTATTATGTGATGAGATTACTTAGACTCTACATTTCATGTATGTATGATGATTATTTTTAGTGTTCACAATTATTGATGATGATTATTACATTGCTTTCAATTATTAATGATGATTAGTAAGATAATTTATTATCATATGTGCTTTCTTATGGATACTTACCCCATACTTGCATGTGTATGGTGTGCATGTTTGCCTTGCGTGTTTGCTTTTGTATGGCATGTCTGATGTGGTTAAGGAAGGGAGTCATAGTCACCTGCTAGTCGAGATCTACATGAGGCACCACTTCTTACCATTGTCTGTTTAGTTTAGTATATATTGTGTTTGTACATGCATAGTTTTTATGTAGATTGCAGGTACTGGGTATCAACTTCCCTGAATTGCCAGGATGAGCGTACCCTATCACATTATCTCAATGATAAGAGAGGGGAGATAAATTCTCAAGTCCAAATCCCAACCCTTTGAGCCATTTGTCCTAATTGGAAAATTAGGACAAGTATCTGAGTTGAATACTCACCGAATGTGTCGGATGACATATTTCGTGATTTTTAACCCTTTAGATTTATTTTGTATGATTTGTTCTATGATGGGTTTTCATATTTTATCTTGGAGGTCTATGGTGAATTTTCCATTAATTAAGTCTTAATAAATAGATTTAATTAATAAATTATTTATTTGAAAAAATTAATAAAATATCATGATCTTTGATATTTTGATTGTAATTAATTAAATGTGAATTATTGGGGAAAAGGAATTAAATAAAGGAAAACTAGAAATTAAAATTAATAATAATTATAAAATAATAATAAAGTAATAATTAAAATAATAATAATAAAAGTTATAAAAATTAAAATGAAAGTTATAAAATTTAAATAGAAATTATTTAAAAAGTAAATTGGAGTTATAAGCTTGCATGGGAATTAACATGTGTCAACAACATGGGGGTTAGTGCATCAATTAAGCACAAGATGTCTACAACTCTATGACTCATCAAAAAGGTTGGAAAAGACCCATGCTTAGTTGGTGACACCTTTCAGTGGTTTCAAGAAGCAATCCAAAGGTTTCTTGAGAGCTCTTTATGTTCAGGCATTCATAGAAGCTTAGAAAGGGGGTGGAAAGCAATTGGAGCATTGGAGGACTCAAGAACTCTGAAGAAAGGAGCTTGCTCTGTGGGTTTTCTGAGGAAGAGCGAATTAGCATCAGAATCCGGGTAGATTCTTGTAATTTTTCTTATGCTATTTCCACATCATGCATTCCTGTCTTCTTCGTGTCTTCCATATGTCTTCTGAGGAATTTCATATTTTTATTGTATGCATTTTCAATTTGGACAATTAAATTTATTTGAGAATTTTATATGCATGGATTTTAAAAAAAGAGAAACGGGTTTAGGTTCGAATTAGAATCAAATTGAAATAGATTTGAAAATGGTTTCAAGATTTATGGCCAAATCCATTAGTGAAATTATTGGATAAATTTAGAGTACAATTACCTTTTAAGAAATTTTTTTTTAATTGTTCTGTCGCTGCCCCTTGGATAGACCCAAACTCAGTCATTCATAACTTTTTATCGGGATCAAATTTATTCGATCACTCTAGTCAGAATTGGTGCAACTTGGCTCTCTCCAACATATTTAAATTTTAGCTCAATCCAATGGTTTATTAGGGAGATATGCCCATCGTACTGGGACTGTTTTATTCAAGGACAGATATTTCTCCATTTCCCATAAACAAGAGTTCTTTATTCTTAAACTTCACAAAAATAATATATATCAAAGCATGGAATGAATTAAAGATATTATTGAAATCTTCCCTTATTAGAATCTTATTAATATGCATTAGTTTTATATGGTTTATTATCTAATCTAATTAAATCAAATTTAATTAAGATTAATTAATAGTAGAAGAAGTGTAATTAATTACTAGTCAATCTAAGTAAATGGATGAGAGAAAATTAAAAGAAAAGAGATACTAATGATTTAGTTGTTATTCATTGATTGGTTCGAATATCAATCATTATAATTGAATATTGAAATTATTAGTGAGTTATTATTTATTAATAATTGTTAAGTTTAACAAATTATTAATGAAAGATAGTATATATAAGTTTATATAATTATTAATTGATTCAAATAAGTTCAATCTAATTGAGATTAGTTAATAATTGAAGTATAGTATTAAGAATTTAGTTGAGATCAAATTAAGGGGGGAAAAATACAATGGAAATAAATTCATGTTATCATGAATGAAATTGTGATTAATGAAGTTGGTGATCATTATACTTAGAATCATCAAAGATTATTTTGGACAAATGATTACCTATTGATTATTGGTAAATCTTATTCGGGGAATGATTCTTAAGGAAGTTATATTTAATTTACTAGTGACATCATTATTAGCAAAAATAATAAAGAATCTGTTATCGTAGATTTATTTTAACTTGTTATTAGTTATTAAACTATTACTAATCGTAATGTTAATGAAATGGAATATAGTTGATTGATAATTAGTTGAATCAAATGAGGTTTAACTAAATGATTATCAATAATACGGGTTTGCCAAAGAAAAGTTAGTTTTCATTGATAGAATGGCGAAGGTGGTCATTATAGATTTATTAATAAGATTTCCAACATAGCTTGTTATTAACAAGTTATTGAACTATTAATATGAATATTTGGATTGTAGATGACTTTTTACATACAAACTATTGTTAGTTATTAGTCAACTAAATATTCATTGGGTTGATGGTTTGGTTGTGATATTATTAATTAAATCAATTAACTAAAGTTAATTGGATTTAATCAATAATTATGTTATGTAATCAAGATTTAATTGATATGATTCTTTTAACAAGGTTGTAAAATATTGATATCAAAGTTGATAGGCCTTATTCTCATGACTTGAATAATAACCCTAGATGTTTTAATGGTGAGACGTAGTAATATTGAATTGAAAACTATTAAATGAAAAAAGTTATGGAATCATGTACCTATGTTAATTGGGAAATTAAATTGATCATTTTAATTAAGTTATAATCTTCCTAATCGAAGATTGATAATTGGTTCTTTTATGAATGAATAATGATCCTTTGATTATGTTGAAATATAGAAGTAACATTAAGGAAGATTTGATCAATTAGTACTATGGATCTTAGCAAATAAAGAAAATGATTTAATGAGTAAATATTTATCCTTAAGTTATTCTTAGAATGTAATTCTTAATAATGAAAGGATAATGCTATCGGGAAACAATTAGGTTGACTTGTAGGTCAAATGATGAAACTTTATACACTTGAAAGTATACTTGCAAATAGAAAACTGGAAAACCCTACACATTATTCAACTATGTGAATTTAGTAAACCAAAACATGTGTTTGCATCGTGTATTCTATATGCTTCTTGTTTTGGGTTTTGGGTTGACTAGTGTTGACCAGTCTTAGGATGTTACCAGAGGCTCGGGGGTTATGAGATATGATGGCATGTTGATCTTATTTGGTCTCGATCTTTATAAGCCCAACCATGGTAATGTGATCGTATGCTCTATGAAATATTTGTATTTACTGATTGTTATTGTTCATCAGTCTTCATGTGTGAAGCTGAGAGGTATGTGTATGAGACACTTGAGCTAATCATTTTGAGTCATCGATCAGTTATCTTTGGATTACTTTCTACTCGCCATAATGAGACAGAAATGTGAATTTATTTCTTGATGATGTCATGTTGTGACATGTTTGACTCAACCATTTTGGAGTCTTCGATCAGTATGATTTTGAGATATTCTTGGTTGCTTGTTGAGAGCCAATGGATATTGTGATTTATCTTGAGATATATTGTGGTTATTGAGAACCAATTGATACTTATGATTAACAATGATGCCTTCAGTTGCCAATAGAGAACTGTTGTGGTCATGATTTTCTATGGATGCTTTTTTCAGATGCTCATGGAGATTTGATGATTCTTAGCTTGGAGATTTGATGATTCTTATTATGGATATTTGATGCTTTTATGCATATTTGATGATTTTATTATGGATTATATTTTATGATTTTGAGATTTATGATTCCATGAGCTTAAGGTAGGTAATCTACTTGTAGTGTCGGGAAGTGGCTTGCAATGGGGGCCAGGGCCCTAAGTGGCTGCCAAGGTAACTCATTGTAAGTTTGGTTAATAAGTGATAACATTTACATACTAAATGGGGATTAAATGAACCTAAAAAGATAATTGTTTTGATGTTCTCGCCCATGCCTTAAGTGCTTGTACAGGCTAGGATGGGAGTAGTGAGAACGCATGGTTACGACCGTGCATTCCGTAGTATGCTTCGTCAGTATGAGAGGATACTAGTGGCCGCATGAGATCAGTATGGGCCCGTGGAGTTTAGCTAACTACCAGGGTAACTTGTACGTGATAATTGCGATGACACTTTCTTGCTTGCACAGTAGGTTTCCTACATGTCTTTGTGTGCCTCTCGAAATTAGATGTCGGTCTTGTGTGATGGAACCTTTGAGTTAGTATACTTTTAGGATTCCTGAAATTTTTATGCTATGTGTATTGATATCCTATTTGGGACTTGAGATTATCTCCTCAGCACAGTGGGAGTGGACCACTTAGGTTCCACGTGGTCGGGTGGTAGTGTATTTTCACTCTTATCATTTGAGATCCGTCCGAGACACCGTGGCTGGAGTATCCTTGGTTGGTATTTATTCTTCATTATGTTCTTGGAGCATTATGATAGATAATATACCTTATGATGGCTGTATTTACTGGTATAATTCTTATATTAATGATTTTCTTTACTTTGCATATGTTAGTTGATGATTTATTATGCTTTACTTTTCATGTTAGTAGGATGTTTTAGGAGTGACATCCCTACTATGTTAATACTGATAATCTCTTCGGTGCTTTGGAATGTTACGCATGGAGGGATGGCTGGGATCCATGATGGTCTAATGATGCTATTAACGGTTGGGAGGAACCGTGCACTTAGTTATTTATGTTTGTGATATATGGTTATCTTTTGTGATGGATGTTTATATCTTTTGTGATGATGTATCATATATGATATGTGGTCTATTGCATCATGGATTAATATTAGATGATGATGATGTACTTTATTTACTTGGATGTTTATTCTTTTAAGCTTTTCATACCCTGTGATATGTACAGTGGATGATTGAGCTAAACTAAAATATAATTACAAAAGGACACTTGTATATTGTTTAAGTACATTGGATGTATCATTGTTATTTCATAAGGATGGGATGTTAGATGAATAGTTAATTTAGATGTGATACAATGTTAAAGGATCTTTAAAGAATGTAGCCTATTATGTATATATGTTATGTTTATTTTCATTTGAATTGATGCTATTGCTTCTGCAAATGTTATGAATGGTTTTATCTTTCATGTTTAAAAAAAAAAATTGTTTGGCAAACTTAGTAAAATTCTTTGGATCCCTTGGCGAGGCATTACACATTCAATTAGCATAGTAGAAAGGGAAGTTGAATCAATTGTTCCTATTTCCTAACAAAGCTGAATATAGCATATTACAAGAAGGGATTTATATCTTCTCTCATCTCTTTGTATTTATTAAGTTTGTTAAAAAAAGAGTACAACTACTTTCAAAGAAAAGAGAATATATTTCATCATGGTGAATATTGTAGTAAATATAATAAATAAATATTTTGGTAGCACACTTGGTTATGTTTTTAATTCCTATTTTGCTAGGTTTGGTTGTGTACTAGTCATTTTCTAATGATGGGTAATTTGGTTGATTGTTTGGCCTTTGTTTAGAGGTGTCGGTCTTATAAATAGAAATTTGAAAATAAGGTTAGGAGTATATTTAATACTATTTATACAATTAAATCATTGTTCTCTTTATTTTTTGTATGGCATTCATTGGTCATGTGGTTTAATTAAAATATGAGCTTGTCATATGGTGTTGTATATATGCAATTATCTTTCAAATAATTCCTACCCTTGACTTGATATTTATTTAGAATGACTCATGGGTGGAGAGTTTCTCTTGATAGCAATGTCATTATTATTTATCATTTATTATTAAATTCTATTAGAGGAAAATAGGGAGCATAAAAATACATTATATATATATATATATATATATATATATGATTATTTTTTAGGTGTTGATGATTTCCATATGCCTACTTCTATGAGGCTGGTCAAAACTTTGAGATTGCTGACTATAGGATCAGCAATAAGGAACATGCAAACATCCACATATGGTAAATCCTTTTTTTTCTACATTCTTTTATGTGTTAAATATGATAATATTTGTACATTCTTGTTCATTTGATTATATTATGACATTGATTAACTCGGTTACGTGACAAGTACACCTTGTCATGTTGATGATAGAATTGATACGAGTATTGTTGATGATTTATGAGCCATTATTGGAGTAGCCCATGTTACTTGTACTAGATTGTTGGAGGCATCATTGTTGATGGTTGAGAAATATATGATTCCCTTAAAATTTCCTAAGCTTCTAGGTATTTTAAAATTGTAATTATTTAGAGTGTAATTGTAGTTTAGTTATTCCTCAAAGCTTTAGTAGACTAGTAAATTTGTCTTTGTTCAAATCTCTGTAGTTCTAAGGCTTTGATGGTTTCATGTTTAGGATTAACCCTCTGCTATGACATACTTTGATGGTTTCTTAGATGATTCATTGAGAGGCTTTCATAGATAGTCATATCTGGAGATTATTTATAGAAGTTCTTGCCAAATCTATTATTTATGATTCCATTGGTATGAATGATTGCTATGTTGTTCTTGCTCTGTTGAATATTCTGGTCTTCGCCATTATCTTTATTTTTAAGCTTTTAGATAATGAGGTATAATGTTTTAGCTTTAAATTCTTATGTTTTCCTTTAAGTTTGAATGGTTTTAGCCGTTAATGGTATATAATTATTTTATCTTGCTGGCATTTTTTATTAGATTAACTAAGGATTATCAATCTTTTTGAATTATTCTCATGATTATTTAACAATTAGCTCTTAATTATTAATCATAATTTCTTCAAACTCCATGGTTGGATGGTTTATTTTCTCATTATGAATGACTAACCTCTTTAAGTGGGAAGATTGAAAGATGAAACCTCTCAGTTAAGAAGATCGGTCAACTAATAGGAGGTTTGACAAATAAATATGCATTATTTTTTAGATGTTGTGTTATATTATAAAAATATAATACATTTGGGGTATGCCCCTGCTTTGATTGTAATCTATTCATTCTTAAAAATGAATTCGCAAGGGTATGCCCCTTTTAAAATATAATAATATAGGACATTTTTCTCGGGCTAGACTAGACGTTTTCTTCTCCATTCTTTACTACCATTGCCTTCTTCAATGGAGTAAAGCTATTGTATTGTATTTTTTCATTTAATAAAATTCATCAAGGCCTTTGGCCATTTACTAATCAAAATAAAATAAAAATTTAGTTTACTTATTCATAACTCATTTTTGACTAATGATGTGATGATGATTTTGCAAGAAATGATCTTACTTATGAAACTTTTTATGATTTAACATTGAATATATTTGGGCCCACATTACATAAAAGGTACGTAGCTTGATATAATTGGTTGCTACATTTTTTCATTCATCTTTGAACTAATTTTTTATCTAACAATTTTGTTTTTTGTTAAAATATGGACTAACCAAGCCCTTGAATTAAAAGATCATCTCATAAAAACTATGGAGGAGTTCTTTGGTCAAAATATTTTGAACAGAGCCAAACTTCTAAAAAAATCTTGCAAACATCTAAAGACTATGAGAGACTAGTACATAAGGGCTCTAAAGCTAAACCCATAGTACGAGCATCCTCCTATGGTGCCATAGCTAGAGTGGAATGAAATCATTGAAGATGAAAAAGAGAAGAGACTAAGGGATAAAGGAATTAATCCACCACCTAGAAAAAATAGGTATGTGTCTCATAAACTTCTGTCACATTTTTTTTTCAAGAATGTTGATTTAATGTATTCTTCATATAGTGAGAATCATACAATCAATTTATTCTTCATTATAAATTTGCATAGTATTTATTGTCTAACAATGAGTAGTAAGGCCTTTTGCCATTACCTTTGCCTCTTGTCTTTATTGTCTAACAGTGAGCAGTGAGAAGTGATGCCTTTTGCCTTTCAGATTTTAAAACTTTCGAAGTAAATAAAAATGAACATGTGTCCCTCAAAGATGTTGTCTTGTGTGTTGCAATGAGTGATCAAAATAATTGTAGGTTGAAGTCCTAATTTAATTTTTTAACAATCTCCAAGCCAAGTTGCAAGGTAGATGTCTTGGTGCCTTTTTTCCTATGTTGAGATAAAGAATTTTGGAGTTTTGGAGGTATGAAAGCCCTAGTACACAAATGCATCAAGTGGAAGAATAGATCATCCATGTTAAAAATGTGGTTTCATGGCTACCATCATTTTTGGATGAGCACCCAAAATAATATCGCTTTGCCTTTAGCTCTCTTGAATATATTCAAACAACATTTTTTTGAAGATTTAAGAAATGACATGTGATGTTAAAAGATATATCCTTTTTAGACATGTAGCCCATTTCCTATTAATGGTATTTGATATGCCTCCCTCTCTTATATTCTTACCATAATTAATGACAATAACGAATGCTTAGCTCACTAATATCCCCTTCTTCTTTATTGCACCTTTCATTTTACATATGCCCAACATTCATTATTACTTATGATATATTTAGTGGAGCTATGCTAGCATCACACCATATTAAATTAGATGGATTTTACATATCATCAAGTGCTACTAGTTTGATGGAGATAAATGCCAGGAATGATTATATCTTGTCTATATAAATGCATATGGTTGTATACTGTCATATTTGTAAATCTTTTCTTTAGTATATAGAAGTTGATTCACTGAATAATAATAAGACACCCCTTAATGAGTTAATCCTTATAAGTTATTATATCTGACACATAAAATAAATTCTATAATGTGTTGATGTTAGCAATGTGTAAGTTATACTCCAAATATAGAATGCATCTCATTCAAGAATTTGTGCTTTTATTTCAAATGTTGACCTATTAAAGAGTTTAATAGAGAAGACTAGTCATGTTGATTGTGGATTTATATAATCTAACATTTTTCTTAAAAAAATCAAAGTTTACATATATAGGTTGTAGGACACATCGAATGAAACACAAGCTAGGAAAGAGAAAGTTGGTCAACACCATCTTGGCTCTGGTGGATATATGAAAATTCACTCAAGCATTGTAAGTAGCAGTAAATGAAATTTCATATGATTTTTTTTTATATAAAATTACAAATAAGCAATACATTAATTGTTGATGATGTTATGCAAAAAATGCAAGGCATTGAATTTAATCTAGTGCCCACAAAAGAGGACAAACAAATTGGCTTTAAGAAAGGCTATAAAGCAGTGATTTCCCACCACCACACAGGTTCTAATGGCCAAACAAGTGTAGAAGATTCTGGTGTAGCAGCTGACACATAGGTAAATAGGCCAAATGAATAATAATAGTAATTAAGAACTTCATGAAAAATAATCAATTTGATGTTAATTTTGAACAATGACAACAATGCGTGCATGACATTTCACTGTAACCTACTACTCCCAGCATAGATTTTACTAATGATGACGAAGGCATGGATCCCTCACATGATGAAGATCTATGTAATTATTAATATAATTTAACATCTTAAATTGCAATTGGTGTAACCTTTATGTGATATTTTTTGAATATGCAGAGCTCGATGTTAATGTTGAGCATGTTGAGGTTGTGGTAGAATAGAATGTAATAGTAGATGATGTGGCACTATTAGGTAAAGAAAAATCCCTGTTATGTTCTTGATATTAATGAAATATTTATAACATTAAAAAAAAGTTTAGAATTAAACCCATGTTGGTACCCAAAATAGAGCCAATAATTAAAGTTTTTAATATATGGTATTGAACTCATTTGAAAAATGGTTCAATGTGGTTTGAAGCAATTTGAAGTGGATCAACTTTCTCATACAGGTTCGGTATGAAAGTTTGGTAGCTTGAAGTTCAAATATTGAAATGTGCAAGTGAAGTTCATAATCCATATTTAGTTTAATACCTAATTTTAGTCCTGATTCAATAGTTTAGGTTCAAATTCAACAATTTCAACATTGTAGATACTCTAGTGGCCCTATTTCATGGTCTATATTCATGTGATTTCATTTCAAAGGTCAAATCCATTATTTCTAGAGTTCAAACTCACATATAGAGACTCGAAGGTCTAAAGTTTTGGATTGACATCATATTCGGGTGTGAGATATTTATATGTGTCAAATTAAAATCCTCCACTTTCACTTTCATATTATATAAATTCTCAATGGGGTTGGTGTAGGAGAACCCCATAAAACCAAGAAGTCATAAATTCTTCTCCTAGTAAAACAAATGGTTTTAAGGTCTTCTAGGCCTCTTTCAAACTTAATTTAGCATTTTTGCTTATTTCTTGCAATTTGACCCTATTGTGTGAACCCTTGACAACTTTGGTATTTTTATAAACCAGTTTATTCATGAGGTCATAGGGGTATATTAGTCTCCTAGGGTCTTATTAGAAGTCACAGGAGGTGTTAGAAACTTTATAAGTCTTAATAAAGACATAAAAAACAAATAAGTTGCATAATTAGAGCAACCATGCAACTTTTATGCAATAATCATGGTTTTTGTTTGTAAAGGTTCCCTCCAAAGGTCAAAACCTTTGAAAATTAGTTGGAATAGTTGGAGGAAGGTCTTCATAAGCCCTTACAGGTGGGCGAAAGACATAGATGTACATTTTGGCTTGAAATAAATAAAGAAAACTATCATTTTCCTGCAAAAAGACTATTTTTCTATACATTGTATAGACTGTACAAATTAGGAGGCGTAGAAAGTTGGATTTTAATATTTTTCTATATATTGTTGAATCAAGTTTCAAATGATCCTACTCTAAGCTCTTGAAAAGTTTGGAGTCAAAAGTTATAAGGTTTTTAGTGAAAGTTGGTTACAAACCCTCACTGCCTAGGGTTTTGCACAAAAATGTGGATTTCTCCCATTTCCTCCATTGGAAAATTCTGATTTTGGGTGGAATGGGAGGTTGTACATTGTACTTTGAGATTATGGTGGTTTCCAAGAAGGTGTTGATGATGGCAGTATGGACAATGCACAAATGAGTTGGCATCTTCATGTGACAACTCTGCTGCATTATGGAATTTAGAGATTTGCATGCTTTGGGGCTTGAACCAGTAAGTAAGACCTTGTAATTTTCCCTACCTTATTCTCATCCAACTATTGGATGCATTGGTTTGGTTCCTCTAATCTGATTTTTGGTACTTCCTTCATAAATGTGTCCTAATTGAAGGAATTAGGGCCGTATGACAGTTCAGTTTTGGAGGGTTAATATTTGGTTCTAGAATTTTTCCTTTTTAAGGATTAGAAAACTCCATAAAGGGTGTTTAGAATGCCAACTGGTTGGGAGGATTCTTTGCAAGTTTTTATAGTTATTACACTTTTTGTCTTGGACGGCCTAATAGCCTTATTTGCTGCATTCTTAAACAATGCCATGAAAACTGTGTTAAGCATGTTGTTTGCTTTTGATGCTTGGATCTTGTTGACATATTGAATCTCTTAATATGCTTTTCAATCTTGTTTGTAAGTATCCATCATCATTGGGGCATTGAGTTAAGTTTGTAGTTGCATTGATTATGCTAAATGCTACATTATTTGGACTAAACCTTGAAACCCATGATCAAGTTGTTGTTTGGCCTTGTTTTTTTGGTTTTATTGATACATGTAACCATTTAACATGCTTAAGGTCTTGATTTGTGAAGATCCACCATTTCTTGGGTGTTGAATCAAGTTTCTAGGTGTCAAGTTATATGGATTAATGCTAATCAATTCGTGTTGTTATTGTATAAAGGTGTAGAGGTTTAGGTGTAAGACCCATCCTCTTGGGTTAATATCAACATTGTGCTTGGGTTGACCCTATCTCTACATCAGGGGTCAATGATTTGACTATGGAAGAAAAATTTGAATATCCAACATTGAGCTTAGAGGAGGCTGAGCATGCAAGGTGTGTCGGTAAGAATGGAAAGCTTCAAATGGGTCAAATCCGTAAACCAACCCATGGTGAATTTAAAGAAGCTGATAATAACTAAGTTTGTTTGATAGAATGCATAAGCTCAATAAAAAAATGGAGCTTGAGTTGTGACAATGAAGAATAAAGGCTAGGTAAGATGAGCCTTCATTGTTCATAGTATTATACATTCCAAGAATTGAAATGACAATTAGAATCACAATATCACAATGATAGTAGCAAAGACTATTGGGTTTCAAAAAATAGGGGGAAATTTTTTCCTCATAATGGATGTAGCTAGTTTGAAGGCAATAATGCTTGTGAATTTAAGCTTGTAGGAGATATTCAAATGGTCAATCAAAATAGTGAAATGTAAAAACCAACACATGGTGGTAGTGTCGTATTCAAATTAAAGTCCTGAGAATGGGAAGACTTCACATTTCAATGCCACATTTTCCCATCATGTAGCTCATAGTCAAAAGCAAAGAGACTATTGTAAATACACCTAACCCCATGCCTAGGTTCAGTTGACCATGTCTCATCATAGAGGCCCTACATTTGACCCCTTGTATGGTGCATCTATGAAGAATCAAAGATGTCATAAAATCCAAAAAAAAAGGATGAGGTATATTACTTCAAGCTGTCTTGTTCAAGCTAGTGGAAGATATAGTGAGCAAGAGACTCAATAGATATATCCCATGTTTGATGGATAAGAATACAAATGCAAATATGTTGTGGCTCATGAGGTCATACGCTATACATGCACACATCCTCCATGCACAGGTTCATATTGCCAACTCGTCATGAAGCAGTGTAGAAATGCAAACACAAGGATCATGGGAAGAATATTTGATAGAATGTTGGAAGTCTAAGAAATGTGCTCCTACTTCTAGTGATAATAGCTAATGATGAACGAGAACTTGTTGGACATGGATGATTGATGGAAAATATTTGACATCTTCCACTTCTAGAGCCAACAATTGATGAATAGGAGTGACTTGAGAACATCTCATTAACCTTTATCCAAATCCATGGTGGCATGTTTAGAAGGGAAAGATCCCTCATATAGAAATACATGCAAAGCATTAGGAGATCTAAATTTGGGAATCCCATGTGAACATTCTAATGGTTGAATATGAAAGGGGAAGATGTGTGGTTGGAAGATTTGATAATGGGTATTGAACTTGAGTGTACAGGGTCAGTTTGCATGCATAGAGGCTAAATTAGAAGTGCTTGAAAAATTGTCAACACTTTTGAATAAACATAAAGCAAAAAATGTGCCTAAGCTCCAGCTTAGCCATGATGGAAAGATAGTAGGCTTGAAAGAAATTCTCCTCAAAATTCAAGACAATAGCAACATGAAAAAGGAATATTATACAAGATGAGAAAAGATAAAAGGTTCAATGCACGTGAACCATTTGACAAAAGGCCTCAGTAGTTAAAGCCATTTCCTGGGGCAAATGAAGTAGATCATGAATGGTTTGATGATGATGTCCTTACTCATTTCATAATTTTGACTTGAAAACTCGAGTACGAACGTAGAACTATATATGACGGAACTAAGCCAACTCCCATTGTGTGCAAGTGGCATTTTTTTAAACAATGGTGACTAATCTCAAAGGGGTCCATGAGTGAAACTTTGGGAAAGAGGAAGCAATATTATAATGTTTTATTAAACATTACAATTACCCTCAATACTTTACCATTCCTCAACAATAGGATACATAATGTTATTTTTAAAATCACATGAGGACACATAGATGAGAGCTCTTCAAGAATCAGTTAGGCTATGTGACTGAAAGAATAGAGGAACAAGTGGTTTTTTAGGGGGATCTATTTGAAGTGAGTTTTGGGAATAAAAGTGGGTTCCAATCCTTCAGAAGGGGAAATAAAGAAGACTATGGGTTGTGAAAGAGTAGAGATTTCATTCTTTTTTTGGATTTTGTGTTAGGGAAAGGGTGAAGTCTTTATTTTAAGTGTAATGTAAGGGAGGAAATTTATGTTTCTTGTAAATAGTGATTCTGATGCAAATATGCAAAATGATCTATGTAATCTTTTACATTTTAGAGAAGGGAGATTTGAGAGATAGTTGCACATCAAAAGTTAGAGTTTGGGTAGTTATCTTTCCATTGATTATGATCTTTATATAATTTTTAGTTTTCTCTAGATGCATTTTAGTATCACTATTTTCTTAATACATTTGATTTCAAGGTTTTTGAAGCTTTGATTCTTCACTTTCTCAAGAGGATAGAAAATTCATTCCTTGTTTTCATTCTTTGTTATGTAAAATCTAGGTAAACAGACTTTGTGTCATTTATTTTCTTTTAGTTGCTTAGTTTTTCCACATCTATTTCATTTTTAGGGATAGCTTTTTGTAAACCTTTCTTGCTTTCAGTTTAAAAGCATTGTCAATCATAGTGTAGTTGACTTATTGTAAATCTTACATGTGGAGTTGTACTTGGATAAATTCAAAGGGCACTTACACTTTTCAAAAGAAAAGTGACCCAACTATTAATACTTATGCAGTCTTCCTATCTAGTCTTTTTGGGGTTAATCCACATAGATTTCTTTGGAGGACAATCTATTCACTAATATATTTTTGGTGACTCTATTGGGGAACTGGAAATGAAGATCGATGTCTATTATTGTTTCCTCAATTTTATGATTATCTCCATGTGCAAGAGATTGGTGACTCTATATAAAGACCATGTCAGATATGAAAATTGATGGAGGATAAAGTGTTACATGAATTTTTTGATAGCTATGAAGAAAGCATCTCCCAAGTTGTTAGGAATAATATAAGCTCAGAAGATGATGCCACATCTTGGTTGTTGTGGAGAAGCCTTTCTGTCAGATTTAACAAGCTAAAAGAGTTAGAAGAAAAGAGAATAGTGCTGCAAGTATATCAGAAAAGGGTATTATGATTAAGTGAAGAGTTGAAGGTTGGTGAAGAAGAAGCTCTGGTTATCTTAGTTTCACCCATTTATTTTAATCACCTTGTCTTGAAGAACAAGAGGTCTAATTAGATTTACTCCATCCTCTTGCTGATCCATTTTCAAAGGTGAGAGTATTGTTGGATACAATTAAGTAATTGTGTATTGTCTTTGATGTTACACAAATGCCATATTAGTTATCAGACAGAGTCTACCGAGTTTTGTCGGTCAGAAAAATAGTTTACAGAGTCTACCGAGCTCAGTCGGTCAGTAAAGCCTTTTGTAGTGTATACCGAACGTTCCTGTATGTCACACGGTGAGTTAATGATAACCAAGTTCACTCGGTAAGCTAAGAAAAGTTTAGTTCTTACCGAGATCACTCGAGTATCAAAGGATTTTGTAGCGAACGGTTAGTATTAACCGAGTTTGCACGGTAAGCTAAGGAAAGCTTAGTTTTCACCGAGCTCACTCGGTAATCGAAGACAGCTTTTACCGAGTCCAGTCGGTTTCCAAAGGAAGTGGCAAGTTTATCGAATTCCCCGGTAACTGTAGTTTTTACCGAGTTCTGCCAGTTAACACAGGAAGCAATTTTTTTTTTTTGAGTCGGCCAGTGAAGAATTTTGTTTTTGATTATTAGTTCAAGCCGACTTTTGGAATATGTTTTGTCAAGTTGGTTGGGCCGACCTGGTATCATGTATAGTATATAAAGAGAGGCTCAAGATGAGGAAAAGTGTGGATACAAATAGTGCAAAGAAATGCAATGAAGAGACTTGTGTGTGCCTAAGCAGAGTTGAGCAGAAGGAAATCTTGGAGCTGCAAAGATATATTTAATCAGTAAGGATCTTGTGGAGCTAAACTGAGATCTGTATTCAGAAAGATAAGTTGCATGTATTTTCAGATCATTCATTGTTGCTTTCTAACCATTGTAACAGTGATTCCAAAATCTCCTAACAGAGTTGGTTTAACAGCCATTCCATAAATCCTTTAACAGGGTGGCAATTTAGTTGAATTGTTCTAAAGACCTCTTACAAGGCCACTCCTAATAGGGTGATTAAATCCTCTAACAGGGTCACACCTAACAGTGTGTTTTGTAACCTTTAACAGGGTTGGCTCCTAACAGGGCTCACTTCATAAGAGTGAAAATTGGTGACTAGTTGCTGGTGGTTTTTCCCATATTGGGTTTCCACGTAAATTTGGTGTCTACTGTGTTCATAATTGCTTTCTTTTGCATGGTTGCTTATTTTAGTAAATGCTTAATAAATTAACTAAACATCTATCTAGTTTTAAGCAGCAATTTATGTGTTTACCAAGTAGCAGCAACAACTAAGTTTAAGGCATCTTTGGGACTGTTGAAAATGTTTTTGGGGTAATTGATTCACCCCTCCCCTCTCAGTTATCCCATCTTCATTTTCCAACAATTGGTATCAGAGCTTTTGGTGCTTGCAGGAGGAGATTTCAAAGATCTAAGCCAAAGATCAAGATGTCTTACAAGAGGGAAATCCCAAGGCTTAACCGAAACAACTTCTCAGCATGGCAGGGATTAATGAGACTTCATCTAGCTTCCATTGGTGAAACTGGTCTGAAATATCTTGATGAGAAATATGTAGAACCATCAGGTACATTATCAGTCAATGACATTGCTATAAAGAAAACTCATAACATTATGATGATTGATATTGCATCTGCCTTGAGTTATCAAGAGTTTGATGATGTCAAGGACTGCACTACTGCCTATGAAATGTGGGAAAGACTGAAAGAGATCTATGGTGGAGATGACAATGTGAGAAGAGCCAAAGCTGAAAGTCTGAGAGGATAGTTCGATCAGATAAAAATGAAAGAAGATGAAAACATTGCCAAATATGTTGAAATAATTAAAGCATGTGTCAGTGCTATCAAAGCTTCTGGAGGAAGTATCAGTGAAGAGACAGTCATAAGTAAAGTTCTTAGAACTCTACTTCCAGTTTATGCCATCAGGGTATCAGCCATTCAAGAAAGAAGGTGTGAGGCCAATCACAAGATAAACCTAGAGGCCATAGTTGGAAGATTGACAGCATTTGAACTAGATAATTTTGATAATTATGTTCCAGCTGCAAATAACATTGAGTCTGCATTTGAAGCCAAGCTTTCACTCAAGGACAAAGGAAAAAAGAAGAAGGAATCTCAGTCAGAGAGTGAAGATCAATCAGATCAGAGCTCTGACAGCGACCTTGAAGTAATTGAAGCCCTACTTGCAAGGAAATATTCAAGAGGAAGAGGTAAATACAGAGGTAAAGTACCCCTAATCTGCTTTTCATGTGAAGAAGTCGGTCATATTGCTGCAAGGTGTCCAAACAAGAAAGATAAAGATGAAAAGAAAGATAATAAATGGAATAGTAAGAAAGATTTCAAATCATTTAAAGATAAAAGTAAGAAATCATGTTTTATGGCTAAAGATTCTAATGATTCTAATGATGAAGAAGAGGATGAGATTGTTTACATTGCTGTAAAAGATGAATCTGACAATGAAGAAATGGCACTCATCTCTCACATAAGTAAGAATAATACATGGATCATTGATAGTGGCTGCTCACATCATATGACTGGAGATAAAACAAAGTTTGATCAATTTGAAGAGTATGATAGTGGCAGTGTAAGATTTGGAAACAATGAACCTTGTTGCATCAAAGGAAAAGGAAGAATCACTCTAACCCAGGAACTTCTATGTGATAATGCTTATTGGGTAGAAGGCCTAAAGCACAATTTGTTGAGTGTGGCACAGTTACTCAACAATGGACTCAAAGTAGAATTCATCCAAGTAAAAGCAAGACTACTGAACGGTAAAGGAAAGTTGAGTGGATCTGGTACTCAAACTAAAGGTAACTTGTTCTATCTTGAACTTGATGAACATTCATGTTTTATTGCTCAAGTAGAAGATAGTTGGTTATGGCATAAAAGGTTATGTCATGTGAATTTTGACAATCTGGTAAAGATAAGCAAATTCAAGAAAGTAAGAGGCATTCCTGATTTAAAGAAACCAGAGGTCGGTTTATGCAAAAATTGTCAAATTGGAAAGATGGGTAAGTCCAGCTTCAAAAGAAAAAATTATCAGTCTGAAGATTTATTAGAAATTGTGCATACTGACTTATGTGGACCTATTGAAACTGAAAGCTATACTGGCAAAAAATATTTTATTCTTTTTGTTGATGATTATTCAAGAATGATGACCATCATGTACCTAAGGAACAAATCAGAAGCATTTGAAAAGTTCAAATGGTATTTGGCAAGAGTAGAAAAAGAAACAGGGAAAAGATTGAAATGCCTAAGGTCAGACAGAAGTGGTGAATTTATTTCACATGAATTCAATAACTTTTGTATTGAAAGAGGAATCAAAAGACAGGTTTCAGCACCAGGTACTCCTGAACAAAATGGCATAGCTGAAAGAAGGAACAGATCCATCATGGATTGTGCAAGAACCTTGATGATAGAAAAGAATGTTGCTATCAAATACTAGAAGGAGGCTATCAGTACAGCAGTTCATACCTTAAACCGAGTACAGTTAAAAAAGGACTCATTCAAAACTCCCTATGAAATATGGTATGGCTATAAACCCAATGTAAGTTATCTGAAAGTATTTGGAAGCAAATGTTATATCTTGAAAGAATCTAGAAAAGGTAAATTTGATGTAAAAGGTGATGAAGGTATATTCATTGGATACTCATGCAAGAGTAAAGCATATAGATGCTTGAACTTATCTACTCACAAAGTCATAGAAAGTATACATGTGAAAGTTGATGAGTTTGCAGAAAAGACTGAAGAAGAAAGCAGAAAAGAACCAGAAGATTACAAAAGATTCATCTTCAGTGATCCAGATATAATATCAACTGCATCTGAGAATCAAAAACCTTCTTCTATCGATTCATCACTAACTGAGTTGTAGGAAACATCTACCGAGCCAACATCTACCGAGCCAACGTCTACCGAGTTAGAAAATACCGAGTTAGAGATTACCGAGCCAGAGGTAACCGAGCATGTGCATACCGAGCCAGTTGATACCGAGCCAGACCAAATCGAGCATGAAGGAGAAATGCAAGAAGATAACGACAAGATTCATCCAAAAGGAAAAGAACCTATTCTAGCCAAATATGTCAGGAGACATCATTCAGCAGATCAGATCATTGGAAATAAATCTGAAGGAACCATCACAAGAAGTAAGTTGAAAGGTACTTGTTTGCTTGCTGATTTCGAACCTAGAACTGTCAAAGATGCATTAGAAAATGATAATTGGATTGAAGAAATGAATGAAGAAATAGAGCAGATAGAGAAAAATAAAACATGGACTCTTGTACCTAGGCTTAAAGACAAAAATGTAATAGGTACAAAGTGGATTTTCAGAAATAAGTTGGATGAAAATGGTAAAGTATCAAGAAACAAAGCTAGATTAGTGTGCAAAGGATATTCTCAAGAGGAAGGCATAGATTATGGAGAAACTTTTGCTCTTGTTGCTAGATTGGAAGGTGTTAGAACCTTATTAACATATGCTGCCTACAAAGGATTTAAAGTTTATCAGATGGATGTCAAGTCAGCATTTCTAAATGGTATGCTGGATGAAGAGGTCTACATTGAACAACCTGAAGGCTTTATAGATCTAGATAAAAAGAACATGGTTTGCAAATTGCACAAGGCATTTCGTGGTCTGAAACAAGCCCCTAGAGCATGGTATGAAATATTGCATAGCTATCTTATTCAAATTGGATTTCAAAGAAATAATGATAACAGTAGTTTGTATATCAAGGAAGGATCAGAAAATAAGATTGTCCTGGCAGAAATATTTGTAGATGATACTATTTTCACAGGGAATGATGATCTTTGCAAAGAATTTTCAGAACAAATGAGCAAGGAATTTGAAATGTCAATGTTCAGTGAAATCAAATTCTTTGTGGGACTTCAAATTCAGCAGAACAAGAATGGCATCTACATCACTCAAGCAAAATACATCAAAGAGATATTGAAAAAGTTTGGTATGGAAGACTGTAAACCAGTTGGAACTCCCATGTGTACTGGACTAAAACTTACCAAAGAAGATGATTCAAAGGAAATAAATCAGACATTGTATAGATCTATGATTGGAAAGTTGCAATATGTAGTTCATACTAGGCCAGATATTGCTCTTGTAGTTGGAATTGTGGCAAGATTTTCAGCCAAACAAAGAGAAAATCACATGATGGCAATCAAGAGGATAATGAGATATCTGAAAGGAACTGAAGATTATAGATTATGGTATAGATTTGGAGGAAACCTAGACTTAAAAGTGTTTACTAATGCTGATTGGGAAGGAAACCTTGACAATAGAAAAAGCACAAGTGGAGGTGCATTCTTTCTTGGAAAGAGGTTGGTTTCTTGGACAAGCAAAAAGCAAAATTGTACAGCTCAATCAACAGCAGAGGCAGAGTATGTTGCTGCAGCAGTAAACTGTTCTAATATTGTTTGGTTCAAACAATTGCTACAAGGCATGAAGATGGAAATCAAGGAACTAGTCATCATGTTTTGTGATAATACAAGTGCAATCAACATATCTAAAAATTCAATAATGCATTCTAAGACTAAGAACATTGCAATCAAGTATCACTTTGTCAGAAAATTGGTGTAGGAAAAGGAAATCAGATTGGAATATGTCCATACAAAGGAACAGATTGCTGACATATTCACAAAGCCTTTACCTAAGGATGCATTTTTGTATCTCATAGGTAAGTTAGGGGTTATTCCCCTATCTGAAGTTCACGAAAAATAAGTTTTAGTGATGCATCAGCTCCTACAAATTGAACAATCATCAGTTGATGCAGAAAATCAAGAAAATATTGCATATGAATTAGTACTAAAGGTACAATGAAATTCATTGAAATTGGATTGTCGTTGGCATGTGTTGTCAAAGAGGGAGAGTTTTACTGTCATATCTTTTCTGAAATTTGATTATGTAAATTCTTTACAGAGGGAGATTACTGTAAGAGGGAGAGTTCTCTATCTTAGAGGGAGAATTGTTAATTGTGTTGTGTTGCTTTTAAATTTCATTTCTGCTATGACATGTTGTATTGCCATCAATGCCAAAGAGGGAGATTGTTGGATATAATTAAGTAATTGTGTATTGTCTTTGATGTTACACAAATGCCATATCAGTTATCAGATAGAGTCTACTGAGTTCTGTCGGTCAGGAAAATAGTTTACAGAGTCTACCGAGCTCAGTCGGTCAGTAAAGCCTTTTGCAGTGTATACCGAGCGTTCCTGTATGTCACACGGTGAGTTAATGATAACCAAGTTCGCTCGGTAAGCTAAGAAAATTTTAGTTCTTACCGAGATCACTCGGATATCAAAGGATTTTGTAGAGAACGATTAGTATTAACCGAGTTCGCACGGTAAGCTAAGGAAAGCTTAGTTTTCACCGAGCTCACTCGGTAATCGAAGACAGCTTTTACCGAGTCCAGTCAGTTTCCAAAGGAAGTGGCAGGTTTACCGAATTCCCCGGTAACTGTAGTTTTTACCGAGTTCTGCCGGTTAACACAGGAAGCAGTTTTTTTTTTTGAGTCGGCCAGTGAAGAATTTTGTTTTTGATTATTAGTTCAAGCCGACTTTTGGAATATGTTTTGTCAAGTTGGTTGGGCCGACCTGGTATCATGTATAGTATATAAAGAGAGGCTCAAGATGTGGAAAAGTGTGGATACGAATAGTGCAAGGAAATGCAATGAAGAGACTTGTGTGTGCCTAAGCAGAGTTGAGCAGAAGGAAATCTTGGAGCTGCAAAGATATATTTATTCAGTAAGGATCTTGTGGAGCTAAACTGAGATCTGTATTCAGCAAGATAAGTTGCATGTATTTTTAGATCATTCATTGTTGCTTTCTAACCATTGTAACAGTGATTCCAAAATCTCCTAATAGAGTTGGTTTAATAGCCATTCCATAAATCCTTTAACAGGGTGGCAATTTAGTTGAATTTTTCTAAAGACCTCTTACAAGGCCACTCCTAACAGGGTGATTAAATCCTCTAATAGGGTCACACCTAACAGTGTGTTTTGTAACCTTTAACAGGGTTGGCTCCTAACAGGGCTCACTTCAGAAGAGTGAAAATTGGTGACTAGTTGCTGGTGGTTTTTCCCATTTTGGGTTTCCATGTAAATCTGGTGTCTACTGTGTTCATAATTGCTTTCTTTTGCATGGTTGCTTATTTTAGTAAATGCTTAATAAATTAACTAAACATCTATCCAGTTTTAAGCAGCAATTTATGTGTTTACCAAGTAGCAGCAACAACTAAGTTTAAGGCATCTTTGGGACTGTTGAAAATGTTTTTGGGGTAACTGATTCACCCCTCCCCTCTCAGTTATCCCATCTTCATTTTCCAACACTAGAGAAGTAGTAAGCAGAAATGATGAAATTTTAAGTTCCTTCTTCACCTCATGTAGAAATTTTCACATTTGAGGGTTGTGATGATCATCTTTTTCTTAAAGATTCTCTTGAAATTCTTCCTAACAATGCCCTACCAGACTATGAATCTTTAAATGTCATGGAAGATGGTGAGAATAGTGATTTTCTATATGTGAATGTTGAAGAAGGCCCCATTCTAGAATCCTTTTATTTTGAATTCAATGCAGCAGTAGATCTTGTTGGTAATGTTTATGTTGAAAATGGTGCTAAATTTTTTCTTTAAGGGGACTATATTGTAACTGAATTTTTTGTCAAAGGGCTAAATATAGAAATAAAATTGGAGCAAGAGGCCTTCCTACTTAAAGAAATGTTGCAGCCTCAAGACAACTAGACATGGGTAGATAAGGACATTCAAGCTAAAAATCAAAACCATGGCAGCAGTGACAAAAAATATAAAGAACAATTGATAGTGAAAGAAGAAGAATCCCCAAGAACATCATCTTACTTCACCTCTCACAATTATGTGGTTTTTGTTGAGCATGATGGGAGTTAGGGAAGCATTGATGAAGGTGATCTTGAATTCTTTTTCTCTTTGGTTTAGAAAGCTTGGTATTTGAAATTAATGATGATCATCTTGCTATGAAAGTTATTATTTGTGAAAAAACTACTAATGAAATGTTACCAAAATTTGAATATTTTGTCTTTAATGAGAAGGATGAAAGTAATCCATCCTATTGTGAAATTGGTGGTTAGTCCATGGGAGAATCGTGTCGATCTAAAAATGAAATTGATGTTTGTGATGAAGTAAAGATGTCGAGGTTGTAGCTTCTCATGATGAAATTCTTTTTGAAAGACTTGATGACTTAGCCAAAATTCTTAAAGATACTCTTCTTAATGAAGAAGAAGAAATCATACATGGATTTCTATCATCACTCAAACTGGATCATCTCTTCAATAATGACTTAGGTATTCATAATTAGATTGAAAATAAAACATTCACTGATAACTTTTCTTTTCATTATTTTATGTGTGGCCTTGCTGATTTGGATTGTGGAAGTGATGACACTTTGGGAACAATAAAAGACAACACACATTGCATGCTTGATGGTAGTTTGATTCTTGAAAGGGATGGGGAGAGCATGTATTTAAGAATTGACCCTAAGTTGGATGAGGCATCTTTTTTCATATAAGTTGATTATGATATCAAATGCCATATACAAATGGTGAGTCTTTGTGATAACATTTTTAGATATTTTGCATCTTTCCTTGAGGAGGTTTCTTCTTTTCAAATTGTTCATCTTGAAGTGAAACCTAGATGAATGAATGTTAAAGATAAATTCTTGGGTGAAAAAGAGTGCTATGATGAGGTATGGCTATTCAAGAATAAGTGTTGGGTCAACATACTCATATGTGCTTTTAGCATGAGGTTTGGTATTGAAGAAGTCTTCAGTAAGAAACTCTTTGGAGCTATTCTATAAAGGCATGGTTTGCTATTGCGAAAAGAATCCTACTTCTCTCAGCTCATAAATGGATTCATGTGATTTCTTCTTCCTTCTAGTTCTCATGGTAGGATCTCTTCCTACTTGAATATTTTTTTGGTGTGTGTAGTGTTAGTTTGAATAATGTGCAAGCTTTGTGCTTGCTAGTAGTTTAGGAGTTTTTGTTTAGTTGGCTTTGCCCTACCCCCCTCCCCCCTCTTTGCTAGCAACTCCCAATTTTTCTCTTCTTGGTGACTCTATTTGCCCAATGGATAAGGCACTTGTCTTTTTCCAGTGATTTTTGGAGTTCTCTATTTTTAAATAAAAAAAAATACCATAATTAGAGCCACTGTTGGTACCCAATATAGAGCTAGTAATTAATTTTTTTAATTTATGGTCTTGTACTCATTTGATAAATGGTTCGAAGTGGTTCAAAGAAATTTGAAGTCATCAACTTTTGCATACAGGTTCAATTTGGAAGTTTAGCAGCTCAAAGTTCAAAGATCGAAATGTACAAGAAAATTTCAAAATCCATATTCAGTTTAATACATGAATTTAGTCTTGATACAATAGTTTAGCTTTAGATTCAACAATCTCAACATTGCAGATACTCTGGTGGCCCTATTTCATAGTCAATTCATGTGATTTTATTTCAGAGGTCAAGCCCATTATTTCTAGAGTTCAAACTCACATACAAAAACTTGAAGAACTAAATTTTTGGATTGACATCATATCCTAGTGTGAGTTATTTACATGTGTCAAATCAAAACTCTCCACATTCCCTTTCATATTATACAAATTCTCAATGGGTTCAATGACTTGACTACAGAAGCAAAATCTGAACATTCAAGATTGAGCAGAGCATGCAAGGTGTGTCAACAAGAATGGAAAGCTTCAAATGGGTAAAATCTACAAAGAAACCTATGGCAAATTTGGAGAAGCCAATAGTACCTAGGTTTTTTTGATAGAATTCATAAGCTCAATAAGAAAATAGAGTTTGAGTTATGATAATGATGAATAAAGGCCAGGTAAGATGAGCCATCATTGTTTGTAATATTATACATTCCAAGAACTAAAATGATAGTTGGAATGACAATATTACATGGATAGTAGTGAAAACTATCAAGTTTCAAAAAATAAGGGGGACAAAATTTTCTTCATGATGGATGGAGCTAGTTCGAAGGCAATTGTGCTTGGGAATTTAAGCTTGCAAGAGATACTTAGATGGTCAATCAAAACAATGAAAGCTACAAAACAACACATGGTGGTAATGTCATATTCAACTTAAAGTCTTGAGAATGGAAATACTTCACATTTTGACACCACGTTTTCCCATTAAGCAACCCACAATCAAAAGCAAAGAGACTGTTGTAAATACACTCAACCCCATGCCTATGTATAGTGGATCGTGTCTCATCATAGAGACCCTTCATTTGACCCCTCATATGGTGCATCTATGAAGACTCATATGTCATAGAATCCAAAAAAAAAGGATGAGGCTGATTACTTTAAGCTATCCTATTCAAGCTAGTGAAAGATATAGAGAGTAGGAGACTCAATAGATATATCCCATGTTCAATGGAGAAGAATGCAAACTCAAATATGTTGTGACTCATAAATTCATACACCATACATGCACACATCCTTCATATACAGGATCATTTTTCTGACTCATCATGAAGCGATGTAGAGATGCAAACATAAGGAGCATGTGCAGATTGTTTGAAGTCTAAGCAACGTGCTCTTGCTTCTATTGATGATAGCCAGTGCAAAATGGGAACCCATGAGACATGGATGACTAATGGAAAGTGTTTGACATCTTCCACTTTCAGAGTTGACAACTGATGAACAAGAGTGACTTGAGAACATCTCATTAAACTTTAACCAAATCCATGGTGACGTGTTTAGAAGGGAAATATTCCTCATATAGAAACACATGCAAAGCATCAGAAAATCTAAATTCGGGAATCTCATGTGAACATTTTCATGGTTGAATATGAAAGGGGAAGATGTGTGGTTGGAATATTTGATAATGCGTATTAACCCGAGTGTACAAGGTCAATTTGCATGCATAGAGGGTAAATTAGAAGTGCTTGACAAATTATCAATACTTTTGAATAAACATAAAGTAAAGAATGTGCCCAAGCTTGAGATTGGCCATGATGGAAAGATAGTAGGCCCAAAAGTGTTAGGATAAAACATAGACATAAATTAAAACTACATACAAATATAACCAATAATAGAAAATAATAGATCACATAGAAATGAACAGAAGGCACCAAGATTTAACGCGGTTCACCCAATCCCTATTCTACGTCCACCAAACAACAAGTCCAATCTTATTACAATCTAGTGATTACAACCTGATTATAGTTTGTAGTCCCTTACAGCTCAATACCACTGCAAGAAGCAATTTCACATCACTACTTAAAAACAATCCCTAACCCTAAGCCCTTTTATAAAAGTATTAAACTGCTTTAGGGTTATAACATGTCGGCCACAAATTAGCCATAACTTTAGTGGTAAATCTACGAATGATGAATCTACAAATAGTACCAAATTTTCTTTTTTCAGGGTGATGCCCCAAACCCCACAAAATTATGTAGTATGTACAGTACTTTCCTAATCAGTCACCACAATCTAACAATCTCCCACTTGGGGACTGATCAGGCTCCAAACAACAATGTCCCACTTGGAGACTGATCCTGTAGCAATACCACTATCACATGGGGCTCCCACTAGATCAAACCACCCTGGACTCTACTATTCTTTTATTCATGGTTAGTCTAGAAGACCAACTGAAGCTGAAGAGGAGTTTAGCTTCTCCCTTGTTACAACCTTTGTCAACATATCTATTGGATTTTCATTTGTATATATGTTCTCCAGCTTTAACTGTCCATCCTCCAAAATTGATCAAATGAAATGATACCACAACTGTATGTGTTTGGTCTTAGAATGCAGAGCTAAATTCTTGGCAAGATGAATGGCACTCTGACTATCTATGAAAAAATAATTATCCTTCTGAGGATGTCCCAATTCTTCTAAGAATAACTAAAGCCATAGCATCTCCTTAGTTGCCTCTATAGCAACAAAATACTCTACATCTATAGTGGATAGAGCATTAATCTTCTATAACCTAGAAACCTAGCTCACGGTTGCCCCACCAACAGTAAAGACATAACCTGTAGTACTCTGCCTAGTATCGATATCCCCTACCAAATCTAAGTTAACATAGCCCTATAAATTAGTAGTATAGCCCCCAAAGTGTAAACACTTATTGGATGTTCCTCTCAAATATCTGAGAATCCACTTGACAACATTCCAATGCTCAAATCCTGGATGACTTATATACCTACTAACAACTCCCACTGCATGGGCAATATCTGGCCTAGTGCATACCATAGCATACATCAAGCTTCCTACAGCTGAAGCATAGGGTACCTTGGACATCTTATCCTCTTCTACCTATGTCTTAGGACACATCTCCTTAGTCAATTTAAAATGATCAAGTAAAGGTGTGCTGACAACTTTAGCATTCTCCATAGAGAAACATTGCAACACCTTCTCAACATAATCAGCCTGAGATAGCGTCAATGTTCTATTCTTCCTATCTCTGCAAATCTTCATACCAAGGATTTTTTTTTTTGCCCCCAAATCCTTCATAGCAAATGTATGTGCTAACTAACATTTCAGCCCCTTAATATGATCCATGTTAGACCCAGCTAGAAGCATATCATCAACATATAAATATAAAATTATGTAGCTATCATCATCCAACCTCTTAAAATAAACACAATAATCTAAATGACACCTATTATAGCCATGCTCATGCATAAACCTGTCAAATTTCATATACCATTGCCGAGGTGCTTACTTCAAGCCATATAAACTTTTCTTCAATTTTCACACTAAGTTCTCCTTACCTTTGACCTCAGATCCCCGTGGCTGAGCCATATATATTTCTTCATCCAAATCACCATGAAAGAAGGCTGTTTTAACATCCAACTATTCTAAATGAAAATCTTCAGTAGCCAAAAGACTTAAAATGGTATGGATAGAAGTTATTTTAACAATAGGAGAAAATATCTCATCAAAATCAATTCCCTTTTTCTGTGCAAATCCTTTTACAACTAACTTGGCTTTAAATATTTTCTTACCTCCTTCCTCTTCTTTCAACCTATAAACCCACTTATTCTGTAAAGCCTTTTTACTTGCAGGCAACTTGCACAAATCCCATGTCTTATTCTTTATCAAAGAGTCCATTTCATCTTTCATTGCAGACTCCCACTGAATCTTAGTAACCACCTGCACAACTTCATCATAAAATTCAGGTTCACCAGCATCAATAAGTAAAATAGAATACAAAGAGGGAGAAAATTTTTGTGGAGGTCTAATTGGCCTCGTTGAATATCTAACATTCACTGGTGTGTTTGGTATTTTTTGTTGCAGTTGTTGCACATCATGAGGAATGGTTGGAACATCAGCTTTTGAAGTATCATCCGACACTACATAATCATCTTCTTTCTTCTCATGTTGCTGCAACAGATCTTTGTACAACACTTTCTCATTGAATATGACATCTCGACTTCTAACAATTTTATGATTTTCAAAATCCCACAGCCTATAACCAAATTCATTAATTCCATATCCAACAAAAACACATTTCTTTGATTTAGCTTCTAGCTTGGTTCTATTTTTAGAGTCTATATGAGCAAAAGCTTCACAACCGAAGGTCTTGAGAAAAGAATAACTCACCTTCTTACTAGTCCATGCCTCCTCTAGAATAACACAACCCAAAGGAGTAGAGGGACCTCTATTAATCAAATATACTATAGTATTGACAACCTCTACCCACATGTGTAAGGGCAACCCAACATGCAACCTCATGCTCCTTGTGTGCTCCATTATAGTCATTTTCATGCGTTCAACCACTTCATTTTCCTGTGGAGTCCTTGGAACAATTTTTTGTCTACAAATACCATTAGTGGAGCAATAATCTTCAAATTCATGATTGCAATACTCACCACCATTATCAAATCTGAGACATTTTAATTTCTTACTAGTCTCATTTTCAACCAAGCATTTCCATTTCTTAAAAGTTTGAAATACATTAGATTTTTGTCTAAGGAAATAAACCCATACTTTTCTAGTTCTATCATCAATAAATCTAACATAATAATGAGAGCCACGAAGGGAAGATACCTGAGCTAGTCCCCGTACATCTATATGCACAAACTCTAATTTCTCCTTTTTGTTTTCCTTCCCAATCTTTATAAAACTCACTCTCTTTTGTTTTCCATACACACAACTTTCACAGAAATCCATATTAACACATTTCAAACCTGGTAAAACTTTCTTTGAATGAAGTAATTTCATACCTTTCTAACTCATGTGCCCAAGTCTGTTGTGCCACAGTGCTATATCAAAATCTACAGTAGCTATTTGTTCTCCCCACTCAACTGCAGCAATTGTTCCTGAACATTCATTTTTCTCTAAAAAAATCAAAGTAGAAGGAACAATATGACCTATACAAAGATATAAGGTGCCTACTTTCACACCTTTTGCTACTACAAGGGAACCTTTTGAAACCTTCCAATTTTTTTCATTAAAAGTAACTACACAACCCTCATCACCGAGTTGCCCCGCTGAAATTAAATTCCTACTCAGCCTTGGAACATGTCTTACCTCATGTAGTAGCCCATGATTCCCATTCTATAACTTAATCTTAATTTTTCCCTTTCCAACAATTTGATAGGGTTCATTATCCCTCAAATAAAGAAGCCCAAAATCCCCTTCGACATAATCAATGAAATAACCTCTATGAGGTGTAGCATGAAATGAAGCACTAGAATCTAAAACCCATGAATCATCAACACTTTCTAAAGATAGAAGCAAAGCATCCTCTTCATATTTGTTACTTACCACATTTGCCTCCTTGTCTCCATCTGATTTATCTCCTTCATTTTTCTTTTGATTCTAACAATCTTTCTTTTTGTGCCCTGGTTTCCCATAGTACCAGCAATCGTTTGGTCCTCTCGATTGAGACCTCTTCCCCTTTGACTTTCCTCTTGATTTCCCATGATTTTCAGAGTTACTTCCTCTCTCAGTTGTTCTGCCCCTGCTTTGTGCATTCAAAGCACTTCCAGATGTAGATCCACCTGAGGATTTCCTATGAGTTTCCTCACTCAAAACAACACTAATCACATCTTCACATTTTAGGGTACTAGATCCAGGAACAGAATTACTCACCGCCATTACCAAGCCATTCTAGCTTTCAAGCAAAGAACACAAAATCAAGAGAGCCCTAATTTCTTCATCAAAATTGATACCCATAGAAGATAACTGACTAGTAATTATATTAAACTCATTTAAATGATCTGCAATAGACCCACCTTCTACCATTTTCATATTAAATAAATGCTTCATGAGAAATACCTTGTTTGAAGTAGAAGGCTTTTCATACAGTGTCGCTAGGGTTTTCATCAACTCTTCTATCGTCTTTGCTTTTGTAATATTAAATGCCACCGATGGTGCCAAGCATAACCAAATGCTTCTGAGTGCCTTTCTGTCCAAAAGATCTCATTTAGCATCTGATATAGATCCTTGATTCTAGGCTTTGCCTTCCAACGGCTTCCATAAATCCTTCTGATATAGATAGTCTTCCATTTGCATCTTCCATAACTAGAAGTTCTACCCATTAAACCTATCAACCGTCAGCTTATGCTCATCTGTCATTGCTCCCACTCAAATATGAGACTCCCACTCAACTATGAAACTTTTTTGCAAAGGATAACTAAAAAACAACTAGGCTTTGATACCACTTGTTAGGATAAAACACGGACAGAAATAAAAACTACATGCAAATATAACCAATAATAGAAAATAATAGATCACACAAAAATGAACACAAGCCACCAAGATTTAACGTGGTTCACCCAATCCCTAGGCTACGTCCACCAAATAGCAAGTTTGATCTTATTACAATCCAGTGATTACAACCTGATTACTATCTGTAATCCCTTATAGCTCAATACCGCTACATGAAGCAATTTCACATCACTACTTAAAAAAAAACCCTAACCCTAAGCCCATTTATACAAGTATTAAACTGCTTTAGGGTTATAACATGTCGGCCATAAATTAGCCATAACTTTAGTGGCAAATCTACGAATAGTACCAATTTTTTTTTTGGGGCGATGCCTCGAACCCCAAAAAATTATGGAGTATGTATAGTACTTTCCTAATCAGTCACCACAATCTAACAAAAAGTAATTCTCCTCAAAATTCAAGACAATAGCAACATGATGAAGGGATATTCTACAAGACGAGAAAAGATAGAAGCTTTGATGCACGTGAACTATTTGACAAAAGGCCTCAATAGTAAAAGGCATCTTTCGAGGAAAATAAAGTAGATCATAAAAGGTTTGATGTCGACATCCTTACTCATCTCATAATTTTGATTTAGAAACTTGGGTGACAATGTGGAAATGTATATGATGGAATCAAACCAATTTCCACTGTGTGCAAGTGGCATTTTTAAAAATAATGGTGACTAATCTCAAAGGGGTTCGTGAGAGAAAATTTGGGAAAGAGAAAGAAATATTATAATGTTTTATTAAACATTACAATTACCCTCGATACTTTACCATTCCTCAATAATAGGATGCATAATGTTATTTTAAAATCGCATGAGGGAATGCAAATGAGAGCTCTTCAAGAATCGGTTAGGGTATGCAACTAAAAGAATAGGGTAACAAGTGGTTTTTTAGGGAGATCTATTTGAAGTGAGTTTTGGGAATGAAAGAGGGTTCAAATCCTTTAGAAGGGGAAAGAAATTGAATTGTGGGTTGTGGAAGAGTACTGCTTTTGTTCTTTTTCTAGATTTTGTGTTAGGGTAAGGGTGAAGTCTTTATTTTAAGTGTAATGTAAGGGAGAGAATTTTTGTTTCTTCTAAGTAGTGAATTTGATGCAAATATGTGATAAGATCTATGGAATATTTTTCATTTTAGAGAAGGAAAATTTGAGAGATAATTTCACATCAAAACTTAGAGTTTGGGCAGTTATCTTTCCACGGATTATGATTTTTCTATAATTTTCAATTTTCTCTAGATGCATTTTAGTATCACTATTTTCTAAATACATTTGATTTCAAGATTTTTTAAGCTTTGATTCTTCACTTTCTCAAGAGGATAGATAAATCATTCTTTGTTTTCATTCTTTTTGTTATGTAAAATCTGGGTAAATGAACTTTGTGTCATTTATTTCCTTTTGGTTGCTTAGTTTTTTCACATATATTTCATTTTTATGGATAGATGTTTGTAAACTTTTCTTTCCATCAGGTTAAAAACATGGTCAATCATAGTTTAGTTGACTTATTGTAAATCTTACACAGGGATTTGTGCCTAGTTAGATTCATATGGTTCTTACACTTTTTAATAGTGAAGTGACCCAATTGTTAGTACATATTCAGTCTTCCTATCTAGGTCTTTTGGGGTTAATATGTACATATTTCTTTGGAAGACAATCTGTTCACTAACAACTCATTTATTTTTCTTACTAAAAAGGTGCATTATCCTTGTCCTTGACAAAAGAAGAGGAAGCCTCATGTCATAAGATCAAAACTACAAGAGCCATAGGATGCCAAAGATAGTCAGGATGTGTTTATTAGCCTTTATCTTCAAAAAAAGAAAAAAGAAAAGAAGAAATGAATGTTTAAAACCTTGTTTGATGATGAATGTGTTGATGGATATTTATGAATGTTGCTTATTAATAGATTTTTATAATGATGAATGTTGCTTATTAATGGATATTTATGAATGTTGATGAATTGTATGTCATGTTATTGAATATTGTTATGTGATTATAATGATTGATGTGTTCACTAATTGTCGATGAATGTTTGTAGGTATTGATGAATTACATATTTTAGATTAAGGTAAAAGCAAGTTTTGAAGGGGCCACGAAACCTTTTACAATATAAAGAAAGATTTACCATGAAACTTATGTGATAATGAAGCTTATTGATGATGAATTATATGTTGTGTTAATGAATGTTATGTGAATATAATGATTGATGTGTTTAAAAATTCTTGATAATTTTTTATATGTATTAATTAATTGTATGTTGTGTTAATGTATGTTATGTGATTATAATGATTCAATTATATAATTCTAAAATGAATGAATGAAATATTTACTTAGTTGTTAATGGGGAATTTAGAGTGACTATAGGGGGGGAGGCCAAATGAGCTTCCACCTTCATGTGGTTGGGCTTGTTAAGTAGAGAATATGAAAGGATTCTCAAAACCAAGTGAAGCTCAAACTAAACCCGTTAAAAGAATTTTAGCTACAACTTATTTTTGTATAATATCATTATTGAATCTCACATGCATCATTATCATTATTGTAGATCATGAGGATGCTCAAACTCTAGAGTCTCTAAAGTGATACTTACTTTTAGTGGGTGAACATAGTGGGTTCCAGGTGAACACCTTAAAATGGTCATAACATAAGTACTATAAATTACAACATGTTGCTTTCTCAATAAGTTGTATGCAAATATGGAACTATTCCCACAAGAGATTGTGTATCACACTTGTCCACCAAGGAGGAGAAAGTATTTGATTATCAATACTAAGGTATATAAATATTCTAAGTTTGATTATCCAAAAGGTTCCCTTGGTTGACTATATGCTATATAGCTAAATCATTCTACATATGGTAGAATAACTTTGAAAATTTTGTATATATGTTATGCAAAATGTTGCAAATTCACAGTGATGTGCATATGTAGAAGCCAAATTTTGTATATAAATCTAATAAGAGATGTCATATGTGCATATTTACATGCCAAATTTTGTATATAAAACCGATAAGACATCTAAAATGTGCATATTTATATGCCAAATTTTGTATATAAATGTAAAAAAATATGTCACATATTTAGATGCCAAATTTTGTATATAAAAAAGAGAATACATGTAACATGTGCATATTTAGATGCCATATTTTGTATAAAAATTACATAAGAAATGTTGAACATGTGCATATTTAGATGCCAAATTTTGTATATAAAACTGATAAGAGATATAATATTGTGCATTATTGTTATAATTTTTTTTATAAATTTGTCTCTTGAACTCTTTTTTGTGGGTTTGATGATATCCTTAAAAAATATTCAATTATCTTCAATTTATATGGATTTAGATGGTTGTCCTCTTGCATTTTTCTTTTAAATTTCCAAAAACATCAAAAAAATAAATTATAGATTTGGATACCCATTTGGCTTCTCTACAACATATAGAAACCTTGGATAGGGTTGTTTTGGACTGTGTACTTGTTGTCGCACGATGTCACCCCTTTTTAGGCTTAAAATAACCCTTTGATTGGAACAAGGCATGATGATGATATTATCATGAGGTCAATAGGGTCTATAAAGAGTTAGGGTTAGGTTTTTACCATAGGTAACATTTGTACTTAATTTTGAGATGATAGCAATGGCATTTGACCAAATTGGTGAAAAGTTGCATTGTGCAATGTTGCAACTTTCAAAAGTTGCTTAAGAAACTTTTGGCAAGAAAATTGCAAACCATTGAAGAAGAGTTCCAAAATATATTCCCCGTGCTCATATACTTGAGCATGGGTAGTTACAACTTCCCAAATCTCCATTTGAATTTTTTTACAAAATTTGTGAAAGTTGCTCAAGCAACTTTTTGAGCAACTTTTGAGTACTTTTTGCCTTGACATCTTTTGGTCAAATGGGTCCATCTAGGAATATTCTAGGACCCTATTTAAAATTCCTAGGACCTATTAGGTAACCCAATACCTCATTTTCTCATCCCTAACAACTTATAACCTATTGAGAAACTTTTGGCTCATTGAGAAAGTTTTGAAGAACTTAGGATCTAATAAGCAATTTTGGTTTTTCCTAGCAATCTATGACTACTCTGTTAGCTCTAGTTGGTCAGGTTTAGGCTAGGACTAACCTCATTTCAGCCATAATGTCCCTCTGAAGATATCAACCACACTAAAAAAAATCATCCCTAAGGGTTTGTAAGCACCATCGAGCTGCAATCTTTGATTAGACATTTCTTTGAGCTCGTGCTAGGTCTTGACAAAATGTCAAGTGCTATAGGATTGTATTATCTAGGCCTACAACAACCTATCTCATTTTTAATAGATTTTTTTTTTTTTTTGGATTTGGCATCCGTATCTCACCTATTGCCAAAAATTGTAGTGTTGCTTAGTTAAAATGAGCAAGGTTGTGTATGTTTCAAACCATTGGTCCTAGGATCAAATTGTCTTCTCCATTAGCTTTGGTTGGTTAGGTTTAGCTTAGGACCAACCTTTTTTTAGCCACAACATCCCTCCAACAGTATTGACCACACTAAATGGAAGTGTCCCTAAGGGTTTCTAAGTACCATTGGACTGCAATATTTGATTGGGAATTTCTCTAAGCTCATTTGAGGTATTGACAAACTATCTAGTGCTATAGGATCACGTTATATAGGCCTAAAAAACCTATCTAAGTTTTTAGGGATTCGACTTTCTTTGTGTTTGGCATCCGTATCTTGCCTATTACCAAAAGTTGCAATATTGCTTAGTTAAAATGAGCAAGGTTGTGTATATTTCAAACCATTGGTACTAGATTGAATCATTTATTCTATTAGCTCTGGTTGGTTGAGTTTAGCCTAGGACCAACCTCATTTTAGCCAAAATGTCCCTCCAACAGTATCAACCACATTGAATGGAAGTGTCCCCAAGGGTTTCTAAGCACTATCGGGCTGTGATCTTTGACACAAATACAAAAATCATGACATATTTTTACTTTTCATGTCTTGTTACATCAAAATAAGTGACGTATGATTGCATGTTCTAATGCAAGAAATACAAGTTTCATTAATTGTAAGAAAGTAAGTTGAAATACAAGTTTGTTTGCACACATTGAACAAGTTGCATGGAAATCCAAGTTTAATGTATATCAAAATGAACAATATATTATGTCATATCAATCATATAGTTACAAAAAATATTTTATGTCTCATTAGTACAATACAAAAGTCAAATACTTGACAATGCCAAATATGTATAATAAAAATGTCAAATCTGCACAATACAAATCTCAAATATATACAATATAAAAGTTGAATACCTGACAAATGTTGAATGTGTACAATAGAAATGTTGAATGTGCACAATACAAATATTGAATATATATAATACAAAAGTCAAATATATGTCAATGTCATGTGATGACCAAACTACATGTGTATATTACTATCAATATCTATGATTATGTAGGATCATCAAAATTGAGTCTCTGTGATGTAGTTTGCAACTCATCAGGTGTCTACAGAAGAAAAATTATAATACACTATCAAATATATTATCTATAAGTAATATGAAAATAACTAGAAAGTAGGTTCTAAATTATGGATAGTTGAGTTTTTCATTACCTCATCCCTTTTTCTCACAGTTGGACTAAATGATAACAGTAATGGGCTCCTTTGTGGATGGGTGGGACTCCTAACAAAATGATGAGGTAGAGTGACAATGCGAGGCACAACTATCGATGAATCAATGCTCATGGGAGGTACAACCACTGATGAATCAGTTCTAGTATGAGGTACAACCTATATGGTAAGTGAAAAAATGTTAGCATTATAGAGTGGCAATAAGGATTCCAAATAGAGTAAAAAAATAAAAAAATGTATTACAGCTTGAGCTAGATCTCCCATGCTAGTAGGAGGTACAACCACTAATGAAGCAATGATGGTATTAGGTACAATCTGTATGGTAAGTGGTGAAATTTTAGCATTATAGAGTGATATTAGGGATTCCAAATAGAGTTAAAAAAAATAAAAAAATGTACTACAACCTGAGCTAGATCTCGCATGCTAGCAGGAGGTACAACCACTAATGAAGCAATGTTGGTATGAGGCACGACCTATATGGTAAGCAAGAAAATGTTAGCATTATAGAGTGAAATTAGGGATTCCAAATAGAGTTAAAAAAAAAAAAAAAATGTATTGTAGTCTTAGCTAGATCTCCCATGCTAGCATGAGGTAGAACCACTGATGAAGCAGTGCTATTATGAGACACAATCTATATGGTAAAATATTAACATTATAGAGTGGCATTAGGGATTTAAAATAGAGTATAAAAAATTAAAATGTACTATAGCCCTAGCTAGATCTCCTGTGCTAGCAAGAGGCACAACCACTAATGAATATATGCTGGTATGAGGCACAACCTATATGGTGAGTGATAAAATGTTAGAATTGTAGAGTAGGCATTAGGAATTTCTATCACACACACAAGCAATCAAAATTGAGATCACATGGGGGTTCAACTAAGAATCTACATAGATACCTATGGCCTTTGTTGTGTTTGACCCCATCTTTGACACTTGGTACTTCTAACAAAATGACATGGGAAAGGATTTGCACGAAGTCTCAATGACTGTTGTAATAGGTAAAAGATAAATAACACATGTTAATAAGAAAAATTATTGATAATTAATATAAAACTAAAAAAAAAATCTACTCATTTGTAAATACAACTATTTAATATGTATAAAATTTATGAGAAGGAAAATATGAAATTTTACCTCTTCCATTGCCTCAACATCGACAATCTCAGGTGCATTCATCCACTCTACAAAACTAAATTATTTCTACATTTATACAACATGTATTCATTAGTATTAAGTACATGCATATACATTCATTCATAAAAAAATTTAAAATACAAACTTGACCTATATTTAATACCTCTTTTTGTTGTGGTGTTCTTGTTGATTTTCTTCCCTTTCCTCCAAACCTTAAGCTATGTGGAGTACCCTAAAGAATAAATAAATATAACATAAGAGGAATCAATAAGACACATCATGAGTTCAACTCAAATCATAAACTTGATATATGTGCAAGCTATGATCCCACATATCTCTCATGGTCAAAGTTAATGGCAAAAAGCATGGCATCATCAATTTGAGAAATTTCAGCCCCTAACAAGCCTTATGAAATAGTAAAGAGTATTGTTATAAATATGAGGTAATGTTATAAATGGAAATAAGGAACAATAAAAACAAGAAGATAATAGGTGGGCAAGAAGATACAAGAAGGACTTGAAGGACAATATTGGAAAGATAGTTGAAAGATAGGAAAAATTGGTAATCAAAAAGACTACAAGGCCTAATTTGAAAACAAAGAGACCAAGAAGGAAAAGAGAGATGAGAATGAAATTTTGGCACCTTGTCAAGAAATAAATGTGAAGATTCATGATCTCCATACTCCTACAAGGCACCCTATGTGATATATATATTCTTTGATGTAGATGGTATATGGAGGATGAACTTGTGAGGTTCATCAGATGGAGTTCGAGTATGCTAGGAGCAAGACATATGGATAGGAATTGGATGGATTTGATGAATTTGGGAGGGTTTCAATAATGGTATGAGATGGAAAGGTATTACCAATTAAGAAACAATATTTCAAAGCCAATGTATTATTTTACTTTTAAGAATATTTTAAAAACTTTATCTCAGGTGTTCTTGCTCCTAGCCTCGCACCTCTACTAGAACAAGTACTATGTGGTGTTCTCGTACCACTTTCTGCAACCTTTATTGCATATTGTTTGAACATATCAATCTAAAGTTCTCTATAAAATAAAATAAAATATTTACTTTTACAATATTTAGGTGATTAAATAATATCATGTCAAAACTCATGAAGTTCATTAGATGGGGTTTGGGTAATGCTAGGAGTAAGAGATGTGGATGAATTTGATGAATGGGAGGGTTTCACTAATGGTAGGAGATGGAAGAGAATCTATAAGAGAGTTGTTAGTATCATACAAATTAAGAAATAATATTTTAATGCCAATGTATTATTTTACTTTTATGAATATTTAAAAAACTTTACCTCAGATGTTCTTGCTTCTAGCCTCACACCTCTAGTAGAATGACTACTCCGTGGTGTTCTCAAACTTATTATTGCACCCTGCATTGCATATTGTTCACATATCAATCTAGAGTGATCTATAAATTAAAAAAATTGCTTTTACAATATTTAGGTGATTAAATAATATCACATCAAAACCCAAACAAACAAACCTGTGTATCCTATCCACTGAAGACCATCGCCATCAAATCATCTATGAGTGTGAAATCCCCACCTCCATATGAATAAAAAATATGCCCACAATGTACACATAAATGGGATACCACTCCATCTTCAAATGCCTCCATATCTATCCCATCACACATGTGCTGATAGCTAAAACAAAAATGTTGATTGGGCCCTGAAGACTGTAATGATGCATCTGATGATGATGCAGGTGGAACAAGTGAGGATGATACTAGTAGTGTAGTTGACACAAGAAAAGATGATGCTAGTGGTGTAGGTGACACAAGCAGAGATGACACTGCTGGTGTAGGTGATGTTGATGGAGTTGTGATAGGTTTTCATGACTGAGGTTCCATAGGTGATGATGATATATTTTTCACATGTTGTGATGACCCTAAGGGTGCATATAATGATGGTTAGGGTGCCATAGGTGAAGGAGAACCACCTAACTATGAGCCATGCCAAATGATAACATTTTTCAATGATGCAACTACATGAAGAGTCTGTAAATCAATAGAATCCTTTACAATTGATGGGAGCACAACATGAGGCATTGTTTTTTGTTCTATATGGCTCCTCTCATTTTGTGGTACCACCCTACAAGCCCTAGGTCTATCCTTCATAGAACCTCTCCCTCTACCCTAGAACTAATGGATGTCAAAGTAATTTATCTTCTCTCCAAGGATGAACTCACAATATAGCTTTCTCAAAAAATATAGACACACCTCAAAATTATTACATGGTGATAGATCAAATACCATACACCACCTATCTCAAAAACATGATCTCATCCTAGCATGAGTGCAACAATGAATAGGAAAAGTTTTGGTTGTGTGTAATAGGGAGTTGTCAGATATAGGATTGGTGAAAAGAGAACATATAGTACCTTTCTTTATGTCTTTATTTCCACTTGTTGTCATCGACATAAAATGCATGACACCTATCCCTCCATGTACCCCATTTCATAACCTCCCTAGACACATCATTTGCATTTTAGACCATTTGTTCAAGTGTATTCACTACGGTTGAGAGGTGAGAAAGTGTAGATGACCACAACATATTGACCATTTGGGTAATGTTAGCACTATTTTGTGAGAGTCAATTTATGAGGTACTCTTGTGTAGTAGTTAAATGATGCAATTGTTGAGGTGGTGATTATTGAACATGAACATTGAGTGGAGGGTTTTGTGGTTGTGTCACTACGGGTAAAGGGTTATATGGTTGTGTCATAATGGATGGAGCATTTTGTGGTGGGATCATGATGGATGGGGGGTTTGATTGTGTAGGAGGTGCTCTTTCTTCTCTCCCTCATTTTCTTGGATTCTATGATGCATCTATATTAAAAAATTAAAAGACAATTATAGAACTTATAAATTGCAAAACCACATTACAAAATTTGATTAAAAAATACATAAATGAAAAATAAAATAAAGACTTACCTCGTTTGTGTGGCACCATGGAGTGAGATGCAATCAAAAATTGTTTTTTATGCTAAACCCAATCGGGTTTTGGTGTTTTCCTCCACAATCCATGTTGCTTCCACCATTTAAGGGTATAGAAATGCCCTCAAATGTAGACAACAATCATGATATATACTTTAAAAAACCTAATTAGGTTTTTTAAAGTATAATGGTCAGGCTTAGATACCAAGCCTGGCTAGTATTTCACTTTTACATAACCTAATCAGGTTATTGAATTTTTATTTTTTTTAGGGGTGTCCACTTTTTTGTACACCAACTTGGTGAGAACCCCCTAGTGAAAAGACAAATTATCAAGACATGAATGTCCATGAAGATTTTATGGAAAAATTACACATGTCAACAAATGACTCAACTAAGTGAAACACATTAATCCCTAAGTCCCCTAGGTTTAAAGTTGATGAGGGTTTTTATGATAAGGGGAATTTCTTAGAGATGCACATACATCTACATGTGGTTTCAAGCTTTTCAAGAGATGGATTTCCTAGAGAAACCAAGATACTCCTCACAACAATCGATGGAACATTGATTTTGGAAAATTGGTTGTCCCAGGGGTTTTTTCATGGATGTTGACCTATTAACCTTAATTGCTAAGGGATATGACCTAGTTCTATGTATGGTGAGGAATCACTCTGGAGGTGGCTTGTTCAAAGTCATAGTGGAAGTAGTCTATGAATTTTTTATGTTGCACCCTCATTTTTCCCTCCATGAAGCAATTGATTTCAAGAAACTACAATCCATATATGAAGCTTAGAAGGTTTACCTTAGAAGAAAAGGTTTGGAAGAGCATTTTATGAAGACTAGAAACCTAACCTTAGTTTTCTCATCCATACTAGAACCATTGTTGAAAAAATATTTTAATCCTCTAGGTCAAGTTGTAAACATGTATTTTTGTTAATTTTTTGGTATGGATGAACATGATTATATAGTCATTCCATTAATGTAAATGATGGATCAAATTTTTCTATATGGGATGGATTTAATTTTTTATTTTGCCTCATATCTTGCTGAAGAAATTCACACTGGACTAATTGGAATAAGTAAGAGAAGAGTTGATAAGCCATTTAGATGGTATTATTTGCTTATGTATATGTGCCTTATTAAAGGAGTTTCTATTTTCAAAAAGTAGATGAAGATAGAAAATCAATGTGAAGGGGAAAAGCTACCAATTCAATTATGGAGTGTTGATATGTCCTGTGAGATAACAAATGCTTTTTTCGTAAGATTTGACAAAAATTTAGCTTCAAAGATGAGAACATTATTATCTTTAGATAATCCTTGAATTTCCAAGGTCTTGATAGAATTGATAAGACCTAAGGATTATGCTACTAGAGGTGAGTCACAACTAGGGAGAAATTATCTGAGACCCAATGCCTACAATTTTCAGAGTTTATGGTTTTCAAGGGAAAACTCATGTGTTTCACTTCCAAGTTCCTCTTAAGGTGTGTATTGCAGAATTTCTTTGGAAAGTTAGAGGATTGGAAGAATATCTAATCAGTCAAATAGGTCAAGAGGAATTTTTTTTCATAGCTTCACCATAGCACACCAATTTTTCATAACCAAAGGGGGGTGGAAGCATCTAGGATTTTTTAGAAAAATATAATATGATACAATCCCCTACAAGATTCATAGACCATGAGGGTTTCTATGAGATTTTCAGAATGAAAACTAAAGAAAAAGGCCATATATATAAATTCTATTACCCTAAGCATATCATTAGAAATGAATTCTCCTCACAAGAGCAAGAAATAAAGAAGGAGAAGTGGAGGGTGTATAGAAAGGTTATGGATTTTTATCAATGTTCTAGATAAAAATTATGATCTATTGAAGGATGTAAAGTTGTGAGATGATAAATTGAATAATTTGGTGATGCATTTTGCTAAGATTATTCAATTTCTGAATGAGAAAAAGAATTCCTTAATAAATGCACATCAAGATAAGGAAAATTAGTTAATGAAAAGATTTTCAAATATGTTTGAAATAAATCTAGGGAAATACACTCTTTAGAGGAGAATTCAATATGTCATTGTGAGGAACATAGATATTCATTCTGCCCAAGTTTATAAGAGACAATATTTTGAGAGCCCTCTTATTGAGCCTTTTCCAAAGAAGTAGGAATTAGAGGAACGAATATCATCAAAGGTTGAGGAATATTCATCCTCAAAGACCCCCATGAATTTTGATAATGATCAAGCACTAGATAAATATTTGAGGCAAATGGGAGGTCATGATGATATTTTTGGTAATTATTGTAGAGTTGGAGGAAGGGATGTTATAGGAGCCCCCAATGCTAACAATGGATCTTACGATAGAGGATTTTAAGGGGAAAGAGTTGGATCCTATGGTAGAGAAATCCCACAAATAATTCATCTTAGTTGATCATTTTGGTAAATTAAGGGCTTTTGTTCAAATTTAATAGAGGTCAAGTCTATCAAATTTTGAAGAAAAGTGAAAAAAGATGGAAATAGAGAAACCTGATAATGAGGACTCTACTATAAGAGAAGAGATCAAAGATGAATTGATGGAAAGTTTCAACAAAATTACTCTGAAAGTAGGGACACAAATGCTAAAAGATTCCAATGTATTGATTCTCTCGAAGTAGAATATTGTGTATGCTATGGTATTTGATACCATTAGAAAAGAAATAGATACTAAGTAAAAATTATAATAAAAAGCTAGGGAGTCTCATAAAGGAGTAAAATATAGTGAATACCATGAGGCCTTGGTGATGTGGTCCTTAAAAAAAAGAGATAATTCAAGGCATCAAAAAGCCTCTGACACAAACCAGATGGGAAGCTTGATGGTGTTTAGGGTGGTTGAGACTGATAATGAATAGTCAGCTCTCACAAGAAAATAAGTGGCTGATTTTAACTTGGATGTGGCTAGAAAAGATTTTTTTTTTTTATTGATTTAAATAAAAAGTATGAAAAAGTTCTAGAATCATTTGATGAAAGAGGGAGAAAAAATAGTGAGATGGTAAAGATTATTGTAATGTTAGAGAAGCAACAAGGAAAGAATAAAATAGTAGGTGAATCCTCTCAAATGATGATTGCATCATCACCAACTCCACCTCCCACTATTAGCCCAATCATTGAACTTCCCCAAACCCCACTATAGTATGGAGAATTATCAAACAAAGTGTTTGAAGAAGAGAAGAGTAAGCTCAAGATTTCTCAATTGGAAGTAGTGAGGATATATGAGGACAAGGTGAGGAACACTATTTTTCATCTAGCATCAAGAATTGATACTATATTGCTCCACCATGAGATTTCAAAGGTCTTCATTATTAAGAAATGCTTGAATGAAAATGAAGACATGTTGAGGAAAATTTTGCATGAATGAGTTGATTGAGAAGAAGAAATGATCAATGTATGTAAAAATATCATAGACAAAGCCCACATTGATTATGTAATTGATAAAAAAGGTGACTATGTCATGTGTTTGGTAGAGTTTGACATAAATAGAGAATTGATATGGAGAAAGGTGAAACTTTATCTCTTCAAATATGAGAATGAGAATTTTGACCCTTTTCCCTTTGTTTTCAATAATGAACATAGTCTAAAAAAAATTGAAGATTGGGATGAAGACTTGTATGTCTTTCTGAGAAAAAAATGATGATAATGATCTATTTGCAAAAACTGTAGAGAAAATGGTAAAAGAAATAAATTTTTACAAATCTTATATTTTTTATGTTAAAAAGTTAAGGGTAGAATGGAAACAAGTTACTCACATGGAAAAGGAGAATATGGAATTAAATTGGCCCAATGATACTATTTACAATGACTGGATAACAAATCATGCATCCAAAATAGAGGATCCACAAGTGGAAATTGAGGGTCAAGCATAGGAGCAAGAAGAAATAGAAAAGGTTTTGCAACCTACTAAAGAGCTTTCACTTCCACCTATTGAAGAGTTCTCCCCTCCACCTAGTGAAGATGTTACTCTTGAACCTATTAAATAAAATGTTTATGAAGTAGGATAGGTTACAAACTTGACTGAGTAGGTTGCAACTGCAAGATAGGTTACAAAATTGACTGAGCAAGTTGCAACTGAGGTGGACAACACAATGAACCAACAACCAAAGAAGAAACATCATAAAAACAAAGAAAGAAGAAATTATCTAAATAGGGTATCTTATGTTTTTAGTTCATCCACTATGGGTATACCCCATCTTGACAAATTATGAAGCCATATTCAAAAAATGTAAATTGCTAGTTGTGTCTCCAAGTAATTATTTTGTAAAAGTTGTTGATAATGACATTGTGTCTCTTATGTAACTATGTTTTGTATCCTATTATTGAAAGACATGTGTCTATCACTCTCCTAGGTTTGAAGCTTGTTGTAATCCTTATCTGTAAAAGGATTTCCAAGATAAGGATTGATGATTTGAGTAAAAAAGAAAAGAAAATATCATTTTCATGTTTTGAGGTCACTCTAGTGTTATTTAGCATAATATATTTGGTCTGGTTCTTTTGAAAGAAGAAGGTGCTTTTGTTATTGGGAGTTAACTTATTTCAACCAATTTTGACACTTGAATTGTATTATTTTCAAAGCAAACTAATACAAATGAAGACGAATCTGGTTACCCAATTCAAATCTTGTCTCTTTATGTTTTATCTTTCAATTTTATGAATTCATTGACAAGCACTTGAATTTTATTTGTAACTAGTTTTGAATTATATCTTGTCTCATATTTTTCGGGTAGTCAAAATGATTATGTAAAATCCTGAGATGATTCAAGAGAGTTGAAAATATCATAGGATGACACCGATAAGTATGAGATTCTGAATTAAGTATTGATTTTATTTTCATAAAGTGAAAAGATAGATCTATTGTAGTGTGTCATATTTTGTGAGTATTTTCCCCCAATGGATAAATCACTAATCACAATTTGATGGTATACATTTTACCTAGCTACAAAATATAAAATATTATAAATCTAATCCTTAGTATTTCATGTTTTTGTATGAAAATTTATAAAGATAGCATGTACTTAATTTAAGAGGGTGTACGGTATGGAGAGTTAGTTATTGTGCATCTCTCACCTTGTCTCTAAATTAGAAGGATTAAAGGAAAATATCTACTAAAGATGAATTTATGAAAGGAACTATAAATAAATTCTAAGGTATACCCGCCTGAATCTTGTAGAATTCAGAGGGAAGAAGATTGTAGAGTCTAATCAATTGGTTGTATTGGCCCACTTGAAAATATTTGTCATGATATTTAGTTGATTCCTAGGTATTCACTTCTTTCTACATAGGTAGTTAAAATCACTATCAAATCAGGATTCAGTGGTGTACACCGTGCCTTAGAACCTATGTGAATCGTGGTCTTATGTCTTGGCTGGGGGAGTGGACTATATATGGCTCCACATAGATGGGTGTTAAAATATTTTTGAGTTATTATTTTTCATGGATGGCTTTGTATGGATCCATGTTGGTTAGTTGTTGGAGGTTATTTCTTGAATCCTATATGTTGCATTTCCTTGGAAAGAATCTATGTAATATTGTATTGTAAACTCTTGAAGAGAGTATAAGTTCATATGTATATGTATCATGAATTGAAAAGATATGTAAAAGGGTAGAGGATATCTCTAGGATAGACAAGGGGAATCTAAACATATTGTATGATCTCAAAAGATGAATGAAGCAATAATGATTTCATGGAATTGTATGTTCTCTTATATTTAAATGGTGATATTTAAGATAATATGTATGATGAACAAAAGAACCGTGTGCCCTTCAAAAAGGAGAATGTTATCAAATGAACAATCAAAGTAATTAGTGAATGGTATATGAATAGTAATATATTTAATGTATCTTTAGTTCAAGTTAAGTAAATGTGTTGGATTTATAAGGCTTAGGTCTTTAACTCTTAATTTAGAAATTTAGGAAAAGTAATAAATTGAAGTTGTATGAATATCACATGGGATTAATAAATAAATGGTTAGGAAAGATTGTCTATGTGTTTGTTATCATACCTTAACATCCAATGTTAGGGAACATATTAGAACTTTTAAGTCTATGATAGGGTAAACTATTAAGGGTAATGAAATTCAATAAAAAAAATGTTCATCAAACTTAGTAATATTTAGTCTCCTTTTGAGTTCCCTAGTGAGACTACACATATAATATCATTTCAACCTTCTAGTTTTGAAGAGGTTTCAAATCAAAAATTTTGAAGGATGTTGTAATGGAGGGATATCAATCCATCATAGAAAATGATATATGATACATTATTCCTAAGCAAAGGAAAATCTATTGTTTCTTTAAAGTGTCTATTCAAAATCGAACATATAGTTGATGGGTGTGTAGAGAAAGATATAAAGGCATAAACTATGAAGAGATTCTTGCACATATAGCACATCACACTTCTATTAGAACTATCATAGATGTTGCAGTAGTCAAGGGTTGGAGACTTCATCAATGGGATGTGTAGAAATCCATATTTGTTGTATAGTTTTTGTATTGCATTTATTTAGTGCTATATAATGTTTTTTTTTGCATTTTGTTGATAGATTTTCCAATTGAATACTAAAATATAATTTTTTAATGGAAGATTTGAACATGATCTTTGACTGCAAGATTTACAGGTGATCCTGAGCTGAAATATTTATAGACATTTTTTTACGAAAATATTTTCAGGCAATTATTAAGTTAAAGATTTACAAACAACTACTAATCAAAAAGTTAACAGAAGATTTACAAGGCGCAATTAAATGAAAGCTTTACTGACAATAGCAAAATAGAATCGTATGAGAAGATTTGTAGACCACAACTAAATGAAATTACTCTGCTCATGTTTTCTCATTCTAAAAAAATTTTGTATTTTTTGGTTAAAAGGTCAGATCTATTTATGTTATTAGTTTTGAAGCTTGCATTATTTATATTCTTATAAAAAAAATTTGTTACAATTTTCTTGACATTATTTTTGTTACAACGAAGGCAACTCTCCATCTTTCATATTGGATATTTGTGAGGTTGCTAAAGAAATGAGTGGAAAGGTTCAAATGAAATTATTTGTTTTTCAGGTAATTTTCTCATTATTTAATTTTTCATTAAACTGTTGTGAAAATTCATTGTTTGTTAGTGTTTCTTATATTGTTATTATTATTTCATATTATTTACAATATAGTCTAATTGAATATTGTCTCTAGCATGTTTTTAATAAACTTGACATGTCTTGTTTTCACATTGACATAGGTAAAAAATCAATTTTTTAAAATTTAGATCTAAGACTATATAACAAGATACTTCTTCAAGATGTTATACTAGATTTTAATAAGTATAAGTATAATTAATAATCTTTTTCAAATATTTTAAGTGAAATATAATATTCATATCATGTATTTTTTTATTAAATTAATAAATTTTAATATTATTAAAAATTATAATTTATAATTTAATATTTATTAAATTAGATTCATAAGTCACACATATATCTATTAATTTAATCTTATAATTTTTAATATTAATAACATGGTCTCTAATGTATATCAAGAATGTATTATAAATGTCTATTTACACATTACACTATATAATTCACTCACAATGATTTTTAAACTATAAACTAACACCATTTACTAGTTCTTATCTATCTTTTAAAACTATTTTAAAATTGGAAGTACATACAATTTCTCATTTGGTCTAAGTTCTAACAACATATTTGTAAGATTAATAAGATTCCACCTCACTAGTATGAGTATTCATCCTCTACAGCTACCACTTGATTATTTATATTTATCTTCTTCTACAAATTAGGATTTTCTTACTTATCCACAAGATATTTACATTTAATAACTAGTTTCAAAATTAATGATAAGATCTATGGTTTTAAGATTTTTTAAATCTATATAATAGTTGTTTCAAAAATCAATTAAAGAAATTGAAGTTAAGATTAGACTCTTTAAATTAAAAATATTATAATTATTTAATTAAATATTTAATTACTTTATTTTCTACCATCTCATTATCTAGATCTTAGATTTTTGATATTGATCAACTAGTATCATTGATTAGTTATATCTTTATTAAAGTATGGTGACCATATTTTTCATTCCAGATTGTACTTATGTTTGATGAATTTTTTATTACTATTGTATGATTCTTAACCTATTTATTGTCCATTAATTTCCTAAGTAGTCTAGTCTCTTCTACACCGAGTTTTTTTTTCTTGGCAACTTTGTTAATTATGTATTATTTATGGTTGTTGAAGATGACATTTAGATTGGAACAATAACAAGTAATTTGACTAACACTTAAAGATTAAGATCTATGTCTAATACACAGTTCACAAAGAGAATGTATTATTATCCCCTAAGTGGATATTCACACTTTCTTTATTGATTGTTATGTATATTGCTTATAGCCATTATAGATTCGTGAGTTAGAAAAATAAATATATTTTGTGAATCAACTTTGCTTATTGACGAACTCGTATAATGTTTTTGAATTGATATATCAAATAGATGAATTATTTTTTTATGGATTTCATTAGGTCGTGAATGCATAAAATGTTGAATTATTTGGATGTTCTACAAAATAAGCCATATCTTATTAAGGCCACTATTTGTTAGATTTTTAATTGCTATTTTTCTCTTTAATGTATCGTCATATGAATAATCCAAGTGTAATAAAAATTAAATATTCATGGAGGTGATAGTAGGGATCTCACTAAAATCTTCATAACTAGAAACAAAAAAAGCCCCTTTTCACCCATTATATCTCTATTCATAGAAAAACATTTTTTTGTATGTCTTATCACCATCTTCAAGCTTCATATCGATATCCTCAAGGATATTGGGGTTCTTAATAAATATTTTTACGCACATGGTAAGTCTTTTAATATAATTATCAACATGTTCTCTTCTTCTATTTTCTAACTAATTAGAATATAAGCTCTTGATTTTGATTAAATGCTAAAATATTAGATGCACAAATTTACCATTTTGTTATAATCTTTTGTTTAGGTAAATATTTTATATTTTCAATAGCGAAAGCTCTTTTTTAAAAGTACTTTTATTTAAAAATTCATATATTTTTTTCTTGCATTGGGGGTATCTTCCTCACACAACTCACTTTTCCTTGGTCTTATTTATTTATTAATTCTAATTTGACTTAATATTTCAATCAATATTCTAATATTTGTTTTTGTTGATTATGATTCCCCAATGCCTCTACATACAATTTATTTTAGTTCTTTCTACTATATAGTAGCAATTATTTGTTAATAATTGATATTTATAATAGGTACTCTAACGCCTATAAAATATTTGAATGAAGTTTTTGTTCTTACTTGATTTTGAATGATTCAACAACTTGTTATATTTGTAGAATTGGCGAACAAGTGAAGGAGAAAATTGAATTAAAAAAAAAGAGAAAGCCCTTAAACTATCTTTTGTTCAAAATATTTTGAAACACAAATCTAATGCCTTAGCATATTCTAGTACAAAGAAATTCACAAAAATGTATACACTACACCAAAATATTATTTTTTTAATTTAACTTTTTCAATCTCACAATAAAAGGAATAAAATTTATTGTATCTAGGATTCATTTCAACAATATAAAATAATTTTATCTTATAGTTCTTTATGTCATAGTGTTTTTCACTTTTTCATAAATCTTTTTTTGAAAAAGAGGGATAAAAATTTATTCAATCAAATCCAAGTTATAGAGAAAAGGTCGAAGGCCCAAAACAACACTACATACTCATGCCCTCCAATAACAATTGATCAATGATCTCACAATACTTAGAAGGTAGCTCATCCCTACTATTAATATCCCATCTACCCACATTCTTTGAAGCCCACTTTGCCAGATAGTCTGCCACTCTATTCAATTTGTGAGGGATTTTCCAAAAGGAAATAGAGTCCAAGGAACTACAAAGACTAAAAATTTGTCTGGCCAAAGAGGCAAGTTGCCAACTAACATCTTCCAAACCTCCATCAAATTATTAGAATGTTGACCCTTGTAAACAAAGAGGAGAAAAACTACAACACCATCATTTCTTCTACCAATAGCCCCAATACTAGCATGACCAGAATTCCCCTAAGAAGACCCACCTGTATTGATCTTCAAGAACCCAATCAGGGAAGGAGACCACATCCCATCTTGAAAAACCCCCTATTTAACATGGCTAGGCCTTTTTCTAGGAGTGTATCCTGGTTGTTATCTCCTAGGTTTAGATTCCTCACAATAACTTGTTCCCCAGGATCTATAATAAGAGAGATATCACACTTTGCATAAATCATCTCTTGCAGAATATTAAGAATCATCTTCCATAGTTGGGAGGTTCCTAATTTAGAATCACAAAAACTCTTGCAATTCCTTTCCAACCAAAGGTTCTAGAGAATGAAGATCGTTACAACCATCTAGGCAATCTATAAGAAAGAAGTCTTTGTTGGAGGTCTACCTAAGCTTTCCTAAAAATCAATAAGAGAAGTAGCATGAATACAACCATGACACCAAGCCTCCCACCATCTATGCCATATCTCTCTCAAAAAAATGTAGAGAAAAAATAAGTGGGAGGCACACTCCTCATTGTGCAAACAAAGAAAGAAAATTGAAGGTCCCTAAAAACCTCATTTGCAAAGATTCTCCCAAGTGAGGAATTTATTTTGAGCCAAAAATCATAAGAAAAAGTAACATTTAGGCCATGAAAATCTAATCCAAACCTTCTTCCTCTAGTGCACTTCAACAAGACTATGTAAGTTCCTATCAAGAGTAGCATAGCCTTGTGCCACTGTAAATTTACCTTTTGGACTAGGACTCCAAGCAAAGTTGTCCCTCCAATTGAGAGAGCTATAAAACCTATTCTCCAAAATTCTAGAGAGAGGGGCATGATCCTCATCAAATCCATCTACCGGCCACTCCTAAGAGTCCTTATATCAAGTCACCTCAACCTAACCTAAGCACTTGGTAGTCTTAAAATGCTCCACCTTAAGCTAACCTGCATTAGTAAAAGAATGAGAAAGGGGTATGAGCTGGGTAAAACTAGAAAGAATGGGAGGATGGGCATCCCAAGAGTCCTACCAAAATAGAACATCCAAGCCTTTTTTGCAAATCTAGAAGAGACCCTCCTTAAGTAGTTGGGCTCCCTTATTAAGCGTATCCCAAATAAAACATCCTTTACCCACCAAAGGAAGTCATGGAACCTCAGAGAAATCCACACTAGGAAAGTACTTATGGGACAAGATCTTGGCCCAATCTTGATCTTGATTGTTACACCATTGCCAGTACAATTTGGCAGCCAAGGCTATGACAACAAGAGCCATTGAGTGAAGCCCAAGGCCACCCACATGTTTTGGTCTACACACATACTCCTACTTGACCAGGCTCCACTTTGAAGATAGAAGACTACTAGACCAAAGGAATTGAAAAGATAAAGCATCAAAGTCCCTCACAAAATTAGAAGGGGAAGCCTGAACACAACACCTATAAATGGGTAGAGATTACATCATAGTCTTTAGCAGAACCACTCTCCTAGTAGAAGATAACCATCTATAAGTCCAGTGACTAACCTTACTCCTAAATTTATCCAAAATCTCCTACTAGTAGTCCCTCAGCTAAGCACCCAAGAACAAAGGGACCCTAAGGTACATCAGAGGAAGGGACCCAATTTGGAAGCTAAGAATTCTAGCAATCCTATTCTAAATAAGCCAAGGAGTGTTAAAGAAATAAATAGAAGACTTATCATCATTAATTCTCTAACCCAAGGCTTTCAAATAGGTATCCAAAGTTTTCGTAATATTCACTGCCTCACTAATTCTAGCCATGCCTATCAGTCTGCTTGTAGATACCTAAATTTGATTACACAAATAGGTAATCGTATTTAGTCATCTTCTAGGACACTATGGATTGAATATTTACTATTTAATTAATTAATCATCATCCCCTAGTTTATTTATTTATTTAATTAACTATAGTCCAATTGATAAAATCAAATGATCACACAAAATCAATTTATAAATTAAATCCCTATTCCTCTATTAAATTGAATAAATCCTCAAAACTATTTAATTTAATCCCATACCCCCATTTTATTAAATAAATTATTTAATAAAATATCTAAAACCCTAAAAGCATTCCTAAACCCTATCCTAACCCCTAATCCAATCCATTCACCCATACTAACCTCACTTAGCCATCTAACTAACCCATCCCATCAAACCTAAATCACTTACCCCCTAACCCTCCTTCTAGGCTAATCCTAATCCCCCACCTCAACATGTGTACAACTTTAAGCAAGGGTTAAGACTTGCCAACCCAAGCCAAAGTCAACAAACTCACCCTCATCTCTTACATCCCCATTAATGACTCTTACACCTCTTACACCTCCCTTTATGACTCTAACATCCCTCTTACATACTCAACCTCCCTAATTAATCCTTTGACCAACCCTTATCATATCCTCTCACACTTATCCTCCTTGTGAAAAGTGTCACCTCCTTATTGGCTCTAAACGAGCACAATCCATGTGCTCCCTTTTGAGTGCATCTTGACCCTCCCTTACCATCTCATCATCCTTGCATCCTAACCATCCATCTCTATACCCCTTGGCCTATAAATAGAACCCTCTTCCTTCACAAATATCATCCACCTTTCATGCAATGTTATAATGCTATTTTGAGAGCTTGAAAACTACCAAAATACCATTATAATACTGAAATCTCTCCACACCTCCATTGTTGAAACCATCCTCCATATTTACCATCCATCCACTTGAAGCTTGAGCACAATCATGAGCACACATCTCTACTTATTAGGGACAAATCTAATTCACCATGGGTTATGCCATAAGGAGCCTACCATTCTTGGTTTGCTTCCTTTGGTGGTGATAACCATATAGTCCTATCTTAAGTGTTAGCTTTGTTTAGTTGTGTGAATGCTTTTTTTAGTATTAGTATTCAATTTACACTACTAGATATTAGGTGATACATTTTGGCACGCTTTGTGGGAACTCACATTTGGTTCAATCTAATCATGTTTTTGGGCTTTTTGTGATATACTAACCAAAATAACCTTTTATGCTTGTGGGTTTTTGTAGATAGTTTGCTAACTTTTTTGCAGGTATACAAGTCACTTTTTGGGAAATGTGCTTCTAGCCATTCGATCATTTTTGAATTTCAAACACTTCAAAAACTTTTTGTTTACAATCTCACAACCCTAGGAATGTGAACCTGCAACTACTAGATTCCAGCATCAAACCAGCGAAAACACGAACCTGCGAAAGTGAGTTTGCTATTTGTCACCAACTCTTCTCTACACGTGTCACAAAGTAGCTCCGCATCCTTGCCATACTTCTTTCCATGGGAATGTCAAAATCTGCCTATGAGATTGCTATTTATTACCTATGGGAATGTAGCCTCCATTTAGTCAAACCTTTGAAACCAACTTTCATTGTTGACCAATCAAACCCACTGAAGAACTTGTCCATGAGAACACTGATAAAACCTCCCATAGGATTGCCTACTCATGAGATCACTCTGTGATTTTTATCCATTGGCCTATTTTCTTGTAGTTTTTCACCAGTCCTATGTAGCATTCTTGTGACCATTGACCACATTCTTGTGTCTATGGGAATGCTACCTAAACCTGCGAGTTTGCAGAGTTGACTGCTTTGTTGAAATTTTTGATATTTTCTTGTGCAGGTTTTTATGCTAACTAGTTTTTTGTAGGTTTTATCATCATAATTTTCTCTTAACAGTTTAAAATTGAACAAATCTTGCATTTTTCATGGAATGAATGATTAAAGATTAAAATTAATGAATGCGATGAACATTTCATTTTAAGTACTAATGAACATTATGTGCAAACACTTCAAATTTGGTGCTTAAAATAAACTTCATCCAATCTTGAATGCTCTAAAGTCAAAACATTCTTATTCCCTCCTCTTTAAATCTTTTGCACTTGATTTCCCTTTTATTGACTCAATTCATTTTTGTTGATGACGTTATAAAGTTGGAACAAACCTTTGTATGTTAATCAAATGTGTCTTCAAATCATAAAATAGAGCACTAAAGTGTCCAAAAAATAATGAATCCAATGTCTTGTGTGTTTTGAGATTGTGCCTTTTAGTACATCTTTGACTTCTCTCTTTCTTGCAAAGTAAGACCATTTAAATATGTGATGCATGTACCAAAGTTGTTAGCAAGACTATTCACAACAACCTAGGAGTGCTTCTAGCAAGTTCATCCATCTCTAGGAAGTGCATCCCTTTTGGTGAGAAGCTCAAACTGGTAAAATTTTTGGCTAGTATATAAATGAGGGGAAAGGTAAAATTTCTTTCTCTATCTCTTAAGTTTGGCCAGTGTGTTTCTTGGGGTAGCTTGAGGTGGGAAAACTTTCCCACAATTTTAGCATGTCTAGAATAGATTCTTAAGTGGATCACATATGTAACAACCATTTAAGGGACTCCATAGACCCATTTACAACCCTTTTAGTCAAAAGTATTTCACTTTTTTCCATGGTATGTTCATTCACGGTGCAAGGGGAACAACATCCCTCAAGATTACTCACCATTGTGCTCCCCTAGTAGAGGCATAAGGCCACTTGGGTTTCATCCCCAAGGGTCATTGTTCTTGTAGAAGGGGAACTTCTATTTGCCATGACTTGAAGATTCTTTGATGTGTATCATTTGTCGATCGACTCTTGTATCAACTCACCTCTTCGATTAGAGGGACATATTGCACTAGAATTAGGAGACACCAAGTTGTGGGCTGTTGAATAGCATATTACAATCAAAATTTGACTTTAGGGATAAAGCCTATGTTTTAACTGTCTTATTTGTGCTCAAGACCTATGAAAAACATTTGTAGAACATACACAATTTTGTGGTTATTATCAAAATCCTTTTGCTAAAGAGATCATCTATTTTCCTTTCTCAAAGTTGCTTTGTCCTTTGAGAAACTGTTTGTTCATAAAAACCCTCATATCAAAGAAATTCCACTTTTGTTATCTCAAATGGTAGTTGTTAGCAAGTCCATTCACAACAACTTTTGTCTTGTTGGTCCAATTTTCCCTTTATCTAAAAAGTTATACATGTTCCCTCAAAAACAAAAAAATCACTCAGTAGGTCCTAGTTACAAATCCTTTTTCTTTGGTCCAAATTTTTTCTCTTTCCAAAATATCCTTGTTACCTATACTACTTGACTAAAAATATCACTTTTTGTCTTTGAAAGACCCCATCTTCTTATATAAAAAATGATTGTTAGCAAGTCCATTCATAACATTATTTTTTTGTCTTGGTTTATCCTTACCTATACTTGTTATCTAAAAACCCATAACATACCCAACAAAACTAGTTGCAAACAAAAAATTTTCTCTTTCCATACTATCCTTGTTATCTATCCTACTTGACTGAAAATATCACATTTTGCCCTTACCTAGAAGATTGTTAGCAAATTTCATTTATTAAAAAATCCTAAAGTCAAACTTGTCCCACTTCACTCAAACTATTCCATTGTTGTAGAAACCTTAGCTATTTTTCGAATGATTTGTGTTCCCAACCCAAGGTCCAAAAGATATACTTAGCATAGTCACTACCTCTAAAACCCCACAGTTGTGATCAAAATCCTTGGAAATATCTCATGTCAGGCCAACCCAAGACTAAGTTCAAAAAGGCTAAACTTCCACAAGTACCAGTTTACAAGGAAATAGAAGTAGAACACAAGAAATATACCCCCTACCCAAGGATTTCTAAACTAGACCAAATTGAGAAAGACAGTGCAAACATAGCATTACAAACTGAGTGGGACAACAAAATTCAAAACCTAACTCTTTGATGAAGTGTTAATCAGAGCTTATCAACAATTCTAGTGTTACTCATTCTGATTAGGTCCTCCCTTTTTCCACACACACTTGTGCACTTATAGGTTTAGTCTTTCATTTAGAAACCCCACCACCACATACAACCATTTAAAAATAGGATCACCTCCTCCCATTTCAGGCTTTCAAAGAAGAATCTTCCACATGCATTATTAAAATCTAGCACAATACACCATTTTCTCACTTAGAAAACATTTAGCATCATATATCCCATCATCATAGTTATCCTTGAAACTCAACATTTTCTAGAAATAGGTTGTCATTTGTGTCCCACATCACCTTGAGCCAAAGGTTTGAGACACACCTTTCATATCAACATCACATTTCCACACTCATATTTAAGGGAAACACAAACCTCCTTCACTTAGCACCATATCATCTAGACTCCTAAAGTATCATATATAATAAGCATCATCCCTCTTTATATTTTCATTTTTAGGAAAATCATCCTTTCATGCCACCCACCACACATTTTGGTAAGAACACACGAAAAAAGAAGGACATGGACCCTAGTCATAGTAGTAACACATCTTGAGCTCAGCCATAACCCATAGTTTCCATGATGCCTTCAGTTCCACCACCATAAATACCAGAAGAGCCAAATTCCTCCATAGATACTAAGGCTTTCATGAACCAACCTAGTCATGCCACCATTGTAAATGCCATCATAGATCAAAATAAGGAAACCATCATGGAAAATTTCTTAAGGGATAATGTTGGCATCTTTGAATTTTGGCGACCACCTCCTATCAACATATCAGATCCATCTCATCAGGTAATAATGAGTGGAGAAACTGTGAAGCTTTTGAATGATGTGGTGAATTCAAGGATGGGAAAACTGTCTCCAAGATACATTTAGTTTGAGGAAACACTTGAGATTCTATTCAATATTCATTCAGAATAACAAATGAAATTATTTCATCTTCTTCTCAAGAAGCTATAAATGATTCTCTACCTATCATGATCCACTAATGGATCAAATTGACTTCTAGATCATCATCACCCAAGTCTGGCCAGATTACTTGGTCATCTAGTAATAATAGTTGAGTAGGGGAGTATAAAGTTAGGTTCTTGGTATGAATACTAGTGGATATTGTCATCATTCCATATCAGAAAGCTATATAGGCATCTACAATGGCCAACCATGTTCTTCCTAAATTTAAAGGATATCCTCCCATATTAGCCTTTGGGAGAGAACAAAAAAATGAACTTGATACTTCCACAAATTTAAGGTGACTATAAAATATCTTATCATTGCATTTAGTTTAATAGTAGAGCTATCAATAAGTTGAAGTATAGTGGGTATCTCTCTAAGGCCAATAATATGCAACCGAAATAATAACTCCTTTTTCATGAAATTGATAGATACTCCTAGGCTAACCAAAGCATTTTGAGCTTGCATCCCATGAATAGTGACTATAACTACAAGACTCCGAGGGTTAGAGTATTTAGGTACAATTTATTTCTTTAGCATTAAGTCAGACAACTATTTTAGGACATGAATGGTTTTAGGATCTTTCTTCTTCCTTCCTCACTACTTAATGTATGCTTCCTTAATAGCTTTAGTATAGACATGGAATTCCTTAATAGAATCCAACAATGGTATTTTTATTTTCATCTACTTCAGTTGATTAAGAAAATTAATAACTACATAGTTCTCTATAGGCTAGCTTTCGTCTATCAACCTATGAGGAGATGGAGATTCTTTGGAAACAAGAGAGGTTTGTTGATTTGAATCATCTATATTCTCAGTCACAGGATCTTCAACTTTAGTTATTATAGACTTTTGGAGTGCAAGAAGAGTAGTTCCTGACCTTAAGTGAATATCATTCAATGAGATGACATAGCTTTGTTGTTGAGCCTATTGTTTAGTATTGTTTAGATTAGGATTAGGTTGAACTAGTAGTTAGGTCTTCTTGGGAGGAGTATTAGTAGCTATAGGAGGAGGCATTAGATCTTTTTGATGAGGTATTGGCAATAGGGTTTGCTAACTAGATTGGGTATTCCGATTCTAAGGTTGCTACCAACTATACTAGGATTGTTGCCAACCCTACTAAGGTTGTTGCCAGCTATTATTTCCATTAAAACTAGTATTCTAAATTTTTTCCATTGACTATTATTATTATAACTTTGAAGAGGATCTTGCCGCATACCTTTTTTTTGAGCCCATGGCCTTTCATTGAGTGACATAAAGTACCTCTCCATTTTAAATGGCTTTGAACTCAGTCAACATTGGTTGTGTCTCCACACTAGCAACAAACTTACATTTGTAATGCTTTTTCTTTTTTATACAATGTGGAAATTATTTAATCAATAGGGCATAAACTTCATCTTTCTTTTTTCTAGTTTTCATGGTATCAAACTAAGTGGATACATCATTAATGATGTCTTTCTTGAAATTTGACAACAAATTGGATAATTCCATCTTCAATGCTCCTGAACTGCCATTGGACTTATGTGGTAGATCTCCAAGTCCCCTACCTTTCTTCATAGTAGCTTTGGAATAATTTAGGCATCTAATTTGTATATTAGTCCAAGACTTTTGAGTGATATCTCCTCCAACCATAAAATCTAGAGCTCCAATGCTTCCATCATTTACACTTCTTAGAAAAAAATGTTTCTTTGATTCCTCATTCAATCGATGGTGTCTATTACACTGTAGATTAAACATGAACCGAGAAACATAATCTTCCAAGGTTTCATCATTCTTTTGGGAAATTTTGAAAATGTAATCCCCTTTCAAATCTTGACTTCTATAGTATTCCTTATATTTTGCAAAAAACAAGTTGTTCATTTTGTGATATTGCTATCATAATTTAAATGTGTGATTTTGATTCATACTCATTAACCCATGTTTCATGAGTATTGATTCGACATGAATACATATCTCATGAGAATAAATGGAACACTTAGCACTTATTAGATCTATGTAATGCTCATAGGGGCGAAGCACTAGGACTTCCTAGTAGGTCACCCATCCTAGTACTACTCCAGCCTAAGTGCACTTAACTCTGAAGTTTCCTCCATAGTTAAACCCAAAGCTTGTAACCCCATTTGAAAAACCTTCACCAAGTGTTTTTCCTTATGAAACATTAATTAGAAAGCCCCTTAAGCTCATCAATTGATAAGTAGGAGATAATCTCCACAGCAAGTCAAATTGTGATATTGCTATCAGGATTTAACTGTGTGATTTTGAGATTGACTCAAAATCACACAGTTAAAACCTGATAGAAATTATCACAATTTGAATTTATGTGGAGATTATCTCCTAGTTATCAATTGATGAGCTTAAGGGGCTTGCTAACTAATGGCTCATAAGGCACAACACTTAGTGAAGGTTTTGCAAACGGGGTCACAAGCTTTGGGTTTAACTATGGAGGAAACTTTGTAGTTAAACATGCTCAGGCTCGAGTACTAGGATGGGTGACCTCTTGGGAAGTCTTGGTGCTTCACCCCTGTGAACATCACCTATATCTAATGAGTGCTAAGTGTTCCATTTATTCTCATGAGAGATGGATTGATTTTGAATCATTACTCATGAAACATGGGTCAATGAGTTTGACTCAAAATCACATAGTTAAATCCTAATAGCAATATCATAATTTGACTTGCTATGGAAATTATCTCCTACTTATCAAGTTGTTCATTGCAGGCTAATCTGGTACAACATTGACACCCAAACCCATGAACCATTTCAGAGTAGCTTCTTTGAGGGTATAAGGAAAAAACTTCATTTTTTGGGCATCAATTATATAGTCATAACTTCCACATAATATGTTAAACTCAAAGAGAAAGGTTTCAAGGTCTTCAGTGATCAAGCCATAAAACTCAAGGGTAGTGCAACAACACATATGTTCTTCAAATTTTTGTTACCCTGCTAAGGGTGGATAGGAAAATGAAATATTGTTTGAGGTTGAGGCTGAGCCATTCTTGGGGGAGGTACTAGCAGTGTTGCTTGATAGATGACAAGGGAAAGTGGATTATCTTACTATTTAAGTTCAATAAAGAGATCATTTAAATGCAAGGGTTCATTAGAGGATGAGGGTATTCATTCTTGAGAAGCAAAAAATGGATTTTCAAAAGGTTCTTCTTTTTTCTCACTATGAGGTTCTCTAGGTTCAAGATTAAAAATGTCTTACTGAGTATTACAAGGAAGAAATCTCCCAAGGATGTCTCTTCTTCTATGCATGAAAAATAATGTGAAATCTAAACTAACATAATGACTTTAGGGCTGAATTAGATTGATACCTTCCCCAAAAATGATGCCAAAAATAGTCAATCAGCTTAATATCTTAGTAACATAGGATTCAACATCCTTTCACATTGACTCCATGATTAGACAAAATCATGTGTTTTCCTAAGAATAACATACTAACTTCATTTTATGTTGTCAATTTGAGAGCATAAGCTTGAGAGGGTGGTTGCAAAGTATATGCTCTAGTTCCTCTTTAAGTCATTACAACTAAAATAGAAAGGGAATTTTGAAGGAGACTTAAGCTAGTAACTAAAATGACATCTTATCTTAGAGCTTAGAGTAATCTACAAATGATAAATCTATCTATGTACCTATTCTATAGGAACAATTCAATGATTTTTTAATCAATGGCTGCAAGAGCAATAGAATTCTACCTTGCAAAGAAAAAAATGAGAAATGAAATCTATTTTAATAAAGTAGTTCACTCACCAAGTGGACCCCCTTGGATGAGCGAACATAAAGAACAATCAAGATTCATAAATTTTACTTCTACTTCCTACTTTTACAATCGTCATCAACGAGGATCAATTAAAGATTCATAAATTTTACAATAGAAATATCATTAACTATGATTGAGCTATATTTGTGCATTGTCATAATAGATATCACACAATAATTTTGTTGTTGTGGTGATTCATCAATCTAACCTACTTTGACTTAGCATTGAAATGTTGACTTTGAATATGTGCAAAAAGTATGTACAAAAAATTGAATGCATACAACTTCCACATACATATATATTTATTTCATCATCAATGTTAGAAAAGCTATAATGTTCAAACTATCACTCTTTGTAAATTCTATGGCTACAAGAAGGAATCTACCCAAACATAGCATGGATGAAGAAACATTCATTAGCATATAATATTTATTCATTATACCATAGAATTTCATAGATTCAAGCAAACATAGCATTACTGAACTATCTATACTTCAATCTTCATATCTTAACATATAGATAGTATATTCATAAAAACATAAGTTCCTTTGATAAGTAGGAGATAATTTCCACAAGAATCAAATTGTGATATTGCTATTAGAATTTAACTATGTGATTTTTGAGTCAAACTCATTGACCCATGTTTCATGAGTAGGGATTAACCATGAATCCATCTCTCATGAGAATAAATGGAGCACTTAGAACTCATTGGATCAAGGTGATGCTCATAGGGGTGAAGCATCGAGACTTTTGGGGAGGTCACCCATCCCAATTTTACTTCAGCCTAAGCACACTTAACTATGAAGTTTCCTCCATGGTTAAACTTAGAGCTTGCAACCCCATTTGCAAAACCTTCACCAAGTGTTGTGCCTTATGAACCATTCATTAGAAAGCCCCTTAAGCTCATCAATTGATAAGTAGGGGATAATTTCCATAGCTTAAAATTCTTTCTAATGAATGGTTCATAAGGCACAACACTTGGTGAAGGTTTTATAAATGGGGTTGCAAGCTTTGGGTTTAACCATGGAGGAAACTTCATAGTTAAGTTCACTTAGGCTGGAGTAAAACTAGGATGGGTGACCTCCTCGAAAGTCCTGGTGCTTCACCCCTATGAGCATCACCTTGATCCAATGAATGCTAAGTGTTCCATTTATTCTCATGAGAGATGGATTCATGTTGAATCACTACTCATGAAACATGGGTCAATCATTTTGACTCAAAAATTACATAGTTAAATCCTGATAGTGATATCACAATAAGTTCCTTCACTTAAACCATAGTCATAAAATATTTCTGCAAGATAATTGTCTAAAAACAAGATAAAAGGTTCTCAAAATAATGGCCTTTTAGAGGCTCATCAATGTCCATATTCTAATTATAAGAGGTTTTCATTGAATTTTAGATATGTGTTTTTTCTTTCAAAGGGTTTCATTTATTAGAGGATTTTTGTTTTGAATCTAGGGGTTCATTGATTTTTGGTGAACTTTGAAAAAAAACGAACCTCACCGTTGGATTTGTAGCAACCAAAAACTCCAATTTTCATTTAAAATTTGTCCAGTCTGGAAATAATTTGAATCAAAGGCAAAAACATTTGCTCCCAAATTTGGCACATTTTTTGATGTTGTATTTTTAAATTTTTTTAGCACAAAAATTGAGATTTTTGGCATATAAATTAAGGTTTTCTTGTACAAACAGTGAGAATTTTGGCACAAAAATCAAGATGATTTTTGGTATGGAAATAACAAACTTCTTTAGGCAATTTTTGTATGGAACTAGCATGCTTCTTGATGGGATTTCTAGTGTGGAACTTGCATGCTTCCTAAGATAGTTTCTGGAATGAAATTGGCATGATTCTTGAGGTAGTTTCAGGTGCAGGTGGGCACTCTTCCAAGGTATTTGGCATTGGTCCAAAGGTAGTATTTTTTTGCCCTTTTGGCTATTTTTTGACCTACCTATATTTTTTTGCTATAACTTGCTCATTTGGACTTGTTGGGTAGTCATTTTGCATGAGGCCAATTGCAAGAATCCATTGCATAATTCCTCTCTTGAAAAGCTAATTATTTGAGATCAACTCCAAGGTTCTATATTTGTCTTGCGACATACCTAAATCCACTCAGTTGAAGATAAATGTGATTCTTCACAAGGAGGCCTTTGTTGGTTCTAATTACAATCATGGAATGAAGTAAATCTATTTGATATCTCAAAACCACACACAAAAGAACAATATTTTTATATTTTCTATTTTTGATGAATACAAACTACCAATGCAACTGAAATGAAGTCCTGTTCTAACAAGGGGTTAGCAAAGAAAATAGCATAAAATCAAAATAACTTGAAATTGAAATCCTAATGGACATAAGCTATAGAACACAACATGCTACGAGTTAAGCCTTTGAATAAATTGGTAGAAAACCAATGAAAATAGGAGTGTCACTTCCTAGAATCCACTAATGCAATCTCAAGCTCATTACATTAGTGGAATTCATAAAACTATAGCAAACACCAGAACTAAAGAATCACAAAACCAAAAACAATGCAATAAACTTTTGGCTCAATCACAATCTCATGAATAAAATTCACAAAAATATGACACATACAAGAAAGAATCACTACACTCCAAATGCGAGCACCAAAAGCATAATTTTATTGCATAGTAATGGCAGCCTGTGTAACATTTTACAATGGGGTATTTATAAGAATTCGTCTCCTCAATTTGTGTTGAGAGTGAGAGATATTCTTCATGCAATAAAACACTTTTAACTAATAAAAAAAACTAAATATATATAAACTAACAATTAATATAGTGCTTAGAGGGACTCCATCCATATTTTATTCATTAATTGGATGCATGAGCCCTTTACATGTCAAAAACAAAGAAAACATGAGAGAGAAAGTAGTAGGAAGCCATTAGTCGAAGTGAAAATGAATGGAAGCATCAAAAAAGGAAGATGGCCCTTCACTAGGCATGTGTCAAAGTTAAACTACCATAAGAATGCATTCCTGGAGCATGGAAAGAGTTATTTTTGAAACAAGTAGTTAACTATCAGTGCACCTCTAAATTATGAAGTTGTGGAGATGTGTACCTGCAAACCTGTGCACCTCAACTAGGTCAAAATTGAAATTCTAGCATCTAGGTTTTGTTCTCCTTCATCCCAAAGCTATGTTTGGATGCTTGCCCTTGAATTTCTCTATCATCTTAGTAATCTTAGTGGAATTTGGGAGATCTAAAGCCTCATATTTATCTTTGAGCTTTTTTCAGTAGTTGTGCACCTCAATTTTGAGTTTTTGCAAAATCTTCGAGTTTGGTGTCCAACTCTAGCAAAGATTCTTCTATCCTAAATGCTTGTTTGATATCTTCATTGCTAGATGCTTCCTCTAAGGTTTTCTTGAATTTTTCTACCACAATCTCAATAGGTAATAACTTCTCATGTTCATCATCTTCAAAAATATCCAAGCAAGCATCACTGTAATGCCTCTCCACTTCAAAAATTCGCTCTTGGGCTTGATCCTTGAACTGATGTATCTTGTGATGTAATGCCTCCATTACCTTATTATGATTTTCTATCTTCTCTATCCAATCATCGATCATGTCTAGTTCTTCTTCTATATATACATCAATCAAAACCTGGTACATTTTCCCTTTTATGGCTTGTAGAGTCTACAAATCCTTACTCCAAGCTTGTACCTCATCCATGATCTTGAAGTCCTGCCTCAAAATTGCCACAATCTTATTTACATTCTCCTATGTAGCATGCAACAACTTCAAATTCCTTGTGATTATAGTAACACCTCTATCCTCAAGGCTTTCTCACCATTCTTTAAAAGCTTTCAAAAATGGGTCTAATTGTACACCTCCCCCTTCTCTAAGTATGGTATTCAGAGTCTACTCAAGGTGTTTAGGATCGAGAGGACCAAAAACTTTGGCTAGATATCCTGTTAAAATCTCAAGTTTCCTTTGAAGTGTTCAAAGTTCAATCTCATCTTGCTCCATGTGCTAGAGAACCTCTTTGACTCCCATGGTCATCATTTGTCGGGCTGAATCCCATGTAGGCCTTCCCAACACAACATCCTTCATTTCACAATCCTCGAGACTAATGCCTTTTGTATCTATAACTTCATGAGGGAGAGCCACTTGTACAAATAAATCTTGGTTCCATATGGTAGTGACAAATGAAAATGGCACTACCTCATGTAATGGAGACTTAGGTTTGTTCAAAATCTTTGCAATATCAAAAATGTCATCCTTTGATGCACGAAATTGAGGCTTAGAGCTCCTCATTATTTCCTTTGGGAATCATCTCGGGATGTGTTTCTTTGCAAATATAGCTCTTGATGATGAAGGGGTTTGTTCAACTACCTCCTTCCTTTTATCACTCTTTCTTGGGGTCATCTCCTATTATGAGGACTCTTTTTCTGTAGCTTTAGTCTCCGTAGATCCTATAGCTTGCACCTTGGTATGTTGGGAAGGTTGTTGTGCATATTCTACCATTTTTCCCTCCTTTGACACTCCATCCCTTGGTTATGGATGCTCCTATGATTATGGTTCCTTCTGACCCTACTCCTCTTCTAAACTTAGAGGTGGAGAAGTCACTAAACCCTTATCTACCACAGTTTGTGGTGGAGATGGAGGAGTGAGATCAAGACCCTATGAATCTGGCAACATCTATGTCCAGTTTTTGTATTAGAGTTCACTTGTAGGGGTGTCCCTAATTTTATCTCCAACTAACTCTGTACCTATAGCAATGAAATCAAAATCCATCTTTGAGAAAACATCATCACCCTCTTTACTTTTCTCATCTACCCACTATTGTACCTCATCTTTTGAAGAAGAGAATTCTAATGGTTCTACTTGGGTGGATGGCGAGGTACCCATGGAACTCTTTCTTCTTTCCAACTCGGTGGCTTTTTGCTAGCTAAGTCCTTTTCTATAGGGGCACTTTTTCTTCCTCCTCTTTTGATTATGTTCCTTCCTCATCTTCTTCCTCCTCTAGAATGGGTCAGGAATAGATAGATTAGGCACTAATCTTTCACTGATCCTTTGCCTTTTCTTCATTTGAATCTTGATCCTATTATTTTCCTTGGGGATAGAAGGAGAAGTGGGATTTTCTTGCATAGGAGAAATGGAGGCTTGTGGAATTTCTCCCTCTTCTGGTTGGCTAGACACAATAGAAGGCAACTGAAGTTCATCCTGGACTTGAGTAGCTCTAGTATCTTTGAGCCTCTGTGGACTCTATTCCTACTACTAGAGAGATACATGTTCTACCTGAATCCTCTAAGGGGAGGTCCTAGTCTTTCTCTTTCCCTTTCTCTCTAGGGGGTGATAATATCCAATTAGGCAATCAAGCTGGTAGACTATTTGTGGCCTGATAGGAGACTGAGCTGTAAAGGTAGGAATTGTGATTTTCCTTCCTTTACCCCTTTTTGGGCAAGCATGTGCATGGAAGGTTACTGTATCTAGAATTGGATCAAGTGGAATCATTCTAATAACATGCCTCACTTAGTGATTAATATCATCCCCTTCTTCCCTATCAACTTTTGCATTCAAAATAAGTCTTTCATCAATTTTATCTGCATTGAATAGGAGATCTAGTAGTTCTTGAGAGTCTTGTTGCCTTATCTCATTAGGGATGTTCAACTAGAGAGCCTTTTTTGCTAGATACAAATTCATCGTACAATAGTCCCTAATGTAGACATCGTAGTTGTTTGTGGCATTCATCTAGTGATCTTCAATAACATCTTCATGGTGGAAGTCCTTTCCTACTAGACTCTCCACTTTTCCAATATGATCGAAGTATGGCCAAGGAGAGTTGTACTCTTCAAGGGGATAGTTCTCCCATTCCCACTCAAAGGATGGAATATTTTATTTCCTATTTACTTGGTATGCTCCAATGACCAATGGCCATGTTCAACAAGGTCTCTATTGTCTCTTAATTTTCTCATACACCGACTCAATTTGTTAAAAAATATTCAATAGCACTAATTTATTGCTTGGATATCTCGAGAGCTTCTTAGGGTTGATGGATGCACTTGCAACCTATAGATACATGTATGTCTTGAATTGGATGAAGTAGGCTCTAAGAGCTATGATCTATGCTTTGGCTTCATCAAATAACCTCTTCCCATACTCTCCCCCAATGAATTGAATGATTGCAAAGATAAACACATCATTCACGATTCTGTACTCCTTGCTCTGTTCTGAAAGCTTCTTCTTCACCAACTAAGGATAGACTGTGTAAGGCTAGGTATTGGGGTCTTGCATACTACCTTTCCTATACAAACTATGATAATTTTTTGCCCTTTCTGCAAGCAAGTACACCATGTAAGAAGTCATGTAAAACTTCTTCTTTTCATTCATCATCCTTAGTTGCTCACACAAGTTTTCAATTACTGTGGTGGCCCAGTCTAGTGGTATCTTTGCCTATCTAATGGTTTCAATGAAGTTGACCATGAAAGTATCGAGGTGACCTGCTGTGGGTACCCATGACTCTGCTCAGGAGAATGATAGAGTATCCAATGTCTTCCTTCATATATCCTTGAGTCATATCCACTTTGCTAGTTATCCATCCTTAAGAAGGCTTCTCAATGAGTTATGAGGATTGTATTATGTCAATGGCCTCTTGTTGATGCTCCCTATACCATCTCTTAGTTGTTTCATATAAGAGTTGAATGAACTGGTCTAATCTAGGAAGATGAAATCCCCTTTCAATGTTATTGGGTCATAAATCCAACACCACTTCTCTGATGATACTCTTGACTACTCTTTCATCAGGAACAAAATGTTGTGATAGGGCCATGATTAGTTTAGCTAATTGTATTGACACAGGATGTGACATTGTGTTTACTAATTCAAAATGGATCAATTTTGACATCACGGCTGACCTCTTTATTGGCTTATTGCAAATCCTCAGGAATTCTCCTAAGTCTGTGTGTCCTAGCTTGGTATCCCAGATTTCTACATAGTCATTGTGGAATCTTGACTTTGAGGGTACACCTTGGAACTTGAACACAATAGGTTTGGGTGCTACTCTAGATGAGGACATCATTTGATTACGTGCACATTGTGAGAAAAAATTATTATTAGTCGAAAAAAGAAAATAAAATGTAAAAGATAATAAATTAAAATAAGCATTAAAAAATGTCCCATTTGAATTTTATTTTTTTATTTTTTGAAATTTTGTATATATTTTGATTTATTTTTGAAATTTTTATTTTATTTTTTATTTTTCTATTTTTTTGTTATTATATATATATATATATATATATATATATTGTTTTAAAAACTTTTTTAAAATTTAGAAAAATTAAATTAAAAAAATTTTGCATGTAGGGGTGCAAGGCTCACCATGGGCACAAGTGGCACCATGTAAGTGTGGGCACACATTATGTTAGTGTCGTGGCACATGTTTATGTTAGGCACACTGCCACAATGGGAATTTTATGTTTGGCACCACCGCGTGCATAAAATTATAGGGCCAGCGTGCGAGCAATGTTCTCACCACAGGCACTTATGAAAATTTAAGGTGCCACCACACAGGAAATGTCCCCGCTTTGGGCGAGTATGAAAGGTTATGGTAGAAGCACCACCACACTAGCCATTTCACCACTATGGCTGTGCTACTTTGTGAATACTGTCATGTAGCAACTATTATGTTGGCGCCACCACACAGGCCATGTCACTGCTGCAGGCACACTTGATAGGTTATGGTGCCACTATGCGGGCCATGTCCCCACCGCAGGCACATGCTTTGTGAATGCCACTGTGTGGTAACTATTATGTTAGTGTCATGGTGTAGGCCATGTCAATGTCTTACCTCATGCCATTGCCAAAAGCCTACAAAAAGATGAACAGAAAACATGATAATCACTTGGCTTGGGTAGGGGTTTTATAACCCTCCCCTCTACACTAAGCTAGGTGCGCAACATGTCTCAACACATGCACCGGTGTGTAGTGCACACTTTTCCCACATGCGCAAGCACATGAACATGAAAATTTATTGACAATTTATTCATATTTTTTTTGAATGTTTGTGATTTTTTTCAATTTTTTTGTGTTTTTCAAAATTTTCTACTGTTTTTGTAATTTTTCAACTTTTCTAAATTTTTCTTTTTGTAAATTTTTTTTCTTGAGTTTTCAAGGACTCATACTTTAACTCTAATATAATTTCTTCTCCTAACTCTTGAATTATGAGTGTGAGAGTCGAAAAAAGTAGGGATCCCCATTCCTAATTAGGAGTGGGGTGTGCATTGTGGACATCACAAAAAATAGCCACAAAAAATGAAATAAATGACCAAGGCATTTCTTCATCACCAAAAATTCCTCCAATGTGTGTCAAACACCAACCAAACCTTGAACATCTCGAGCATCTTTGGGATGACTTTTCAATCAAAATCTAAAAACTTGAAACCTTCAAACTCAGTGTGTGCATTATGTATTCATTCCCTTTGATGCCTCAAGATATAGCATATCAAAGTTTCTGATAACTCAAAAACAATCTTCCACTCCTCCTAGCTCATTCATCCAGAATCTCCACAAAAGTTTTTTATCAATCAATTGCTTGACTAGATGAGAGAATCAATTCAAGGGCTCCTAGCAGGATGCCATATTCTTTTTAATTCCTAGCCTTTTGAATAATTACTCCATGTCATTCAAAATGTTACTTTTGTTAAAACAATACTTTGAATACAAGATACTTTGTTTTGAGAAGATATCCTTTGCCAGTTTAGATCTTTAGAATCCTTCAGTCTTAACACCATATTTTCTTCTTCTTCTTCTTCTTCTTTTTAAATATATATTTCGTATCCTAAATATGCTTAGATTGTGTAGTCAAAACATCGGTATCATTTCTTGAATTTGATCTCTTGTGAACATCCCTTGCGTTCCTCTTTTAGAACTTTTTAGAAACTCTCATGTCAAACAATGATCTTAGCAACCTCTTGAAGAGAACCCTCCTGTTTGAACCAATTGAAGTTTGAATCATCCCTCATCACCTTTGACTTTAATTCAACAACACCTCAAACAATCAAATTTTAAAATTTGCAAAGTGTTGAGAATTTGTTGGTCTAGGCTTCTAATTTCTAGACTAAAAATTCCCTATTTCCACAAGAAATGTCCATCACTTGGTCGGTATAAGACACACAATCATCCAAATGTTTTGAAAAAGAAATACCTCTTCTTGAAAGTAGAACCAAAAAGTGGTTAGGGAAATATTAAGATAAAATCTCAAGTACACCTTACCCCCCAAGATTGACACGACTTTGAAAGGAAACACATGACTGAAAGCAAACACACAACATGAAAGTCAACACACTTGCAAAAATAAACACGCTTGTAGGAATGAAAATTTAAGCTAAATGTAGGAATGAAATCTAACTAATTTTTTTTTGTTTTCTATCTTTTAAGCTTCAAAATAATACTTCAGAAACTACTCATTTATGGGTAAGGGAAGAAATTCCTCCTGTAAGGAATTGAGCTTAAAAGTGTTCTCTCCCAAAATTTTCATGATTTGATATGGGCCTATCCACAAGCATTGAAACTTGGTATGACTACCCAATTTTTCTTTCACCTTACCCTAGAGTAGAACAAGGTCAAAATTCCTAAATGATTTGATGATGGCCCTCTTGTCAAACCATCTTTTCACAATAGCCTGATGTTTAGTCATATGCTCCAATGCAGCTATCTATTTCTCATCCATTTCTAAAAGATTCATCAATCTAATTTGTACTCTATCAGTATCTTCAGTATACACACTCATGAATTTCAAAATAGGAATCTTGAGATTAAGTGGGAACACTGGTTATTATTCATAAATAAGAAAATATGGAGAAGTCCCCAAGGAATTTTTGACTCTCACTCAATCTGACCATAGGGCATATTTCAGTTGTGTATGCCAATCCCTAGGATTCTCCTTTAACAATCATTTTATTATTGTGATCGAGTTCTTATTTGTAGATTCTGCTACCCCATTTCCTTGCAAGAAATAATTCGAAGAGAACTTGATAATGACTTTGTTTTTAAATTCTCATCAGGTTAGGAATCTGGATGCAAATTAGGCCCATTATCGTAAACAAGAGTGAATGGCATTCTAAATCTAGTAACAATATGTTCTTCCAAAAAGTCGGTCACCAACTTAGCAGTGCAATTTTTGAATGTCTCAGCTTCTATCCATTATGTATAGTAATCTGTAGCTATAAGAATATATGCATGTCCAATCAATGATGGTGAATTTATAGGACCAATAAAATCCAGCCCCCACTTTGTGAAGGGGTGCATCTCATACATTGGTTGTAATGGCATTGCCAAGTGCCTCTCTCTGTTAGCACTTGTTTGACATATATGGCAAGAATGTACATGTTCAAAAGTGTCTTTGAATGTTGAGGGCAAAAAATAACTCAATCTTAAAATCATGTGAGTCATTGCTTCATCTATGCCATGTACTATACCATACTTGTCATGGAAATGTTCCAAGACTTCCTTTGCTTCATCGCGTCCCAAGAATTTCAAATAGATCCCTTCATAATTCCTTTTGTATAACTTATTATCTCATAACATGTAGGACTCACATTTCATTTTAAGTCCTCTACACTGTGAACTATTCATCCAACTAGGGCATTGATTCTGTAGGAGGTAATAAACAATGTCTTGATACTAGATGTTTGTTACCACTCCCTGATTAATGTTAACTTGTGATACAACCATCTTTTTTTTATCATCCTTATTTGTCTCAGTGTCAAACTTGAATTCATTGTCATCTCCATCCTGATTATTAGCTATCATCTTCAATAGACCTTCGCCTCTAACCAATTTCATAGGTTGAATCTCAAGGTCAAATTCTTAGAGTATAGCTGCCATCCATTTCCCTCATCTTTCAGCAAGCACATTCTGCATCAAAAGTGTCTTCACCACTGGATCAAGCACAATGACATACACCTTGTTTCTAAAGATGTAATGATGGAATTTATTTATTGCTTTGATCAATGCAAAAGATTGTTTATCTAGGTTAGAATATTTCAACTCGGCATTCTTCAAGGGGCAGCTCATAAATGAGATTGGCCTTTCATCTTCATTTTCTTTTTTCTGAGTTAAAATCCTAACGCAAGAATGTTAAGAAGTGAAAGAGTATATCTTGAAAGGTAGTTAATAATTAGGACTTACTAGCACTAGGGTGGTGGAAATAGCCACTTTGATATTTTCAAATGATTCTTAATTTTTGGGGACCACTCTATTTTAGCTCCTTTCTTGAGCAAATCATTGAGGGGATGAACAATTTCTACAAATCCACTTATGAATTTTCACACAAAAATTATCTTTCCAAAGAAAGATTTCAATCATTTCCAACTATGTAGAGGTGTTAATTTCAAGATAGCTTCAACTCTGTCTGATTCAATGGAGATTCCTACTTTAGAAACAACATGCCCTAGAAACTTACCTTTAGTAACACCAAATGAGCACTTCTTGGGATTGAGGGATATGCCATATTTATTAAATCAATTGAATACCTATCTTATATCAGCAACGTGGGTACTTTGATCTTTAGAAAAGACAGTCAGGTCATCCATGTAAATGACTATACATTTATTAGTCAATCCTTTGAAAGCTTCATCCATTGCCCACTGAAAGGTAGCTCAAGCGTTAATCAATCCAAAAGGCATTCTTTTGTAGGAAAAAGTTCCCCATTTTGTTGTGAAAGCCATTTTTAGTTGATCTTCTTCATCTACCATCACTTGATTTTACCCAAAATATCCATCTAAAAATGACATCATCTTTGCCCCATTCATGATCTACAACACTTCATCTAGTGAAGGAAAAGGATAGTTGTCCTTTTGAGATGCTAGGTTCAAATTATGAAAATCAACACAAAGATGAATCTCTCCAGTCTTCTTCCACATAGGAACCAAATTAGCCACCCAAGTAGAATGGTGGATGGGGAATATGATCTTTGCATCAAGTAACTTCTTAACTTCCTTCACTATCAAAGGTTCAATGATAGTATTTACATGCCTTTGTTATTGCTGGAATGGCTTGACTCCTGGTTTTAGCAGAATGTTATGCATAATAATCTTAGGATCATAAGTCTTTAGTTCTTCATAACTCTAGGAAATAGCATCCATATACTTGGTGAGCAATTTGAGCATGTCTCTTTTTTCTTGTGGATTACATGCTTTTCCTATTTGTACCATTTTTGGTTCCTCATCAGTACCCAAGTTGTATGAGTCACATTCATCCATTCCCTTTTCTTGGGTCACTCTCCTTTTCAATGCTGATTCATCACGATCAAATATGTGTTCTAACTTGACCATCTCTTTTGGAATAGTGTTAGTTTTTAGATTAAGAATCCCATCTTCATCATTGAGTTCATCATCTTCAAGTTTTTCATCTGGTGTATCATCAATTTTTTGTCCTTCAAAATGATGACTACAGATGATAAACTCAAGTATATGTTGACCATCCTGAAAGACTTGAAAGTTTGTGATATTATCAGGAATGGATGGAATAGCAATGAATTCTACTAAGAATCTTTTCAACTTGGTCCTTTCAATAGGTTGTAATGCACTTTCTGAAATGGTGAGAGCATTAGCTACCATGGTTTTCCTTCTTGGGATATAGACCTTATGTTAAGAGCCTCAAAATCATCCATTATATCCCATACCCTTTTTCTATAAGCCAATAACCTCTTATCATTGCAAGAGTATATTGACTTGACTTATCATATAACCAACTGGGAGTCTCCTTTGATTATGATAGCTTTGACTCCTTTCCCAAGTGAAAACAAGAGTCCTTGAACCAATGCCTCATATTCTACAACATTGTTAGTGCATTGGAAATTTTGTAATTGATATATGGCATAGAATGACTTACCTTTTGGGTTAACCAATTCAATACCTACACTAGCTCCTAATTTGCATCTAGAGCCATCAAAGAAAAGCATCCAAATTTGATCCCCTTTAGGTTTTCTAACTTTGAGCTAATTCATCCTCAACTTTTCCTTTATTTGAACCTTGAATGATTGTCTTTTAGGAACCCATTGTAACTTTCCTAGTGGAGGACTTGATCTTTCTCCACTCTAAATTTATGATAGGGGGAGTGCATGATCTTCTTATTTGTTTTGAGTTTCCCCTATTAGTTCTTTGATTTCTTCAAATTTGGCTAGAGGATGTAGGACCACTGAAGTCCATCCCTGACCTTTTCTGTATCACCTCTATCTTTGAATTTTGATTACTCTAGGTGGAGGAGAAGACAAGCCCCCACCATTTGAAGAGATATTACTACATGATGCATTTAGATCTTTTCTTTCCTCTTTAGTCTTTTCAAAAGTGTTGGATGTATCCGTGGGACTTTGGTTCTCTATAAATTCATGTTGTGGGTCATCACCCTTTTTTGATCCCATCATTTTTGTCAACACTTTAGTGTTTTCTTGTTGGCTTGATGAACATTCAAACTCTGAATGACTCATTTTATGTAATTAGCAAAATCTGGGAAGGAGGAGAATATTAGGGTTAACTTCTTCCCCTAGACATTGCAAGTTAGCCATCATATGATCTATGAATTATGTCACAACTTCTTCTTTTAGAGCTAAAATCATTGGGTCCATATCATGATCACCTAGTTTTATGGCTAAAGTTGTGTCAAGAACCATCACTTTGTACGAGCCTAGTTCTGTTTGTAGAAAAACCACTTCATTTGGAGAATTGTACTCAGTGATCATTTTCTTCAACTTTGGTTCTACATCAATTTTGATTTGATTTTTAAGACCTTTTCATGGCAACCAAAGCTGAGTGAAGTCTATTGAAAACCATCCTCTAAGACACTTTATACATTCTCTACTGAGAAGCAACCCATATGTTTTAGGGATATCAACCACATGAATGTCAATAATATCTTAAATGTAAGGATCAACTATTAGCTGTATTCGCACATCCTTCAACACACCTATGAATGTTACCTCAGTTTTATTCAAATGTATTACCACTCAATTTGAAGGTTGAGGAGTGACTCCTAACCTTTGAGCTATGGATAATGACATGACATTACATGAAGCCCTTGAATTGATAAGGTAATTGTGAAGATTCTTTTTGTATATCCTAATGCTAAGAAAAAATGGGGGTACCTTTGTTTTATCTTTGAACATAGTGGGCATTGCCTCTACAACATTGACTTGTTGCTAGATCACCTTTTTAGAGTTTGTATTGGCATTGTGGGGAGTCTTTTTATGGTTCAATGTCTTCATGAGTGCTTCCCTTTGTTGTGGGAAATTTTGCAACATATCAAACATAGAAATATTAGCCTTAGTTCATTTCAAGTCTTCCACCATAGTTTATTTTTCCATAGAACAAGTAGGATTTTTCAATATTATTGGTACATTCCCTTGATTCTAATTTTGTTGTCCTACAAGTGGCAGTCTAACTGGTGGTGGGTTGTTGCTTACTCTAGGATTGGGTGGAGTTGGTTGTAGAGCTGGAGGAATTTCGTCCATCAAGGGATCTTTTCTACTTCTAAGATTGTAGGTATTTTGATTGTCATTGTGGAAAGTGAACACCTCTTCATGTTGAATATCAGTCTCTTGGCTAAATGGGAATGAGAATTCCTCACTTGCTGGTTGTTCCACTTGGACATTTTGCATAGAGTCATATGATTCTAATAGCATAACATTGAATTGTATAGGAGGATTGTTATTTACTACTAAGCTTTGATTCATCTCTTGATTGTCATTATAGTATGAACCATCATTGTTAGACACATTTTGGCCATCATCATACTGATTGATATCAGCATACTAAACATTGTTGTTGTTGTTATCGATAGGAATGCTTCCATTATTCGGATGGGTGTTCCATTTTTAGTTCTACCTTTCGAAACCATTACTATGATTAGGATGATTGAAATTATTTCCTTTGCTATTGTTTCCTGCATTGTTGTTGTTACCGTTTCCATTGAAGTTCTTGTTGTAATTCTGACCAAAATTGTTGTTGTAGAGAGGAGCATTGTTCCTTTGAAAGTTGTTATTTTGTCCTAGTGACAATCTGAGTCATGTTAATTCATTGTTCATTTGTGACATCATCCTTTTCATTTGGTCAAATTCTAAGATGAAACTATTATCTAGTTATGTAGGAACTATTGCCTTCTTTTCAAAGAAAGCAGTCTTCAGAGGATCATACCTTTGGATATGTCAGTGTAGAGTTCTATGGAGTGGTTGCTTGTTGTAATAGAACTGGGTTCATTGGTATGAACTGGCTAAGCATAGGACGTGTTCCAATGGGGCATGTGGTATTGTAGCAATAGCTTGAGTTGGCAGCATCATCCCTCCTCTATTAGGATTAGCTTGTTTTGTGAAAGTAATTGCCTCTGTGAAAACCTTTTCTAATGTATCAATATCTGTTGTAGGAAGCCTTCTAAGAAAGATGGCAGTAAGAGGGTCCATGGCATTCAAATAAATCTGAATAGCTAGTTCCATTGGTATCGTATATGATGATTCCAATTTATGATATGTCATATGGAAGCGGTGATTAAAGTGCAAAACTATCTCAGTTGGGTCTCTTTTGATTGATATGAATTGTTGATGTATCATAGCTGGGTTGACAAAATTCTTGAATTGTTCCAAAAATAATTTCTCAAAAGTATCCCAATCTCTAATGCACCTAGGTGATAAATTAATGTACCAATTATAGGCAACTTCTCCCAAAAAGTAAGGGAATAAATGAAGAACCACATCTTCATTAGCAATTTGTTTCTAGTTGTAAATTTCTTTGAACACCTTGACATGATCTTCGATAGTTCATGTTTCTCCATAAATGAACCTTGGGAAAAAAAATCCAAGATTCTTAGGGAGGTCATGGAGTGCACCTCTCAAGTAGATGGGTGAGTCAACTGCATTTGTGAAAAAGGCCATTGGAGGGTTTTGTGGACCTAAAGGTGGTTGTGCTAGTGGTGGGACTATTGGAGTTTGTGGAGATCCACCAGGTGGTTGAATTGGTGGTGGAGTAGAAGAAGATGAGGAAATTTTGAATGGAAGTGATTGAATTTGGGGTATTCCTCTGCCACTGCATGGCTTACGAAAGTGAGTAAGATCAAGAAACTTATGTCCACTTGGTGAAGACCTTAATGCTCACTAGACTAGGGATTTTGGATCAATATCCTCTAACTTGCATCAATTCTAAAAAAGTGCACCTTGGTAGAAGTACACTTTCTCACCTCTCTGAATTTTACACACCATAGAGTTTTGTAGACGTGCATAGATGCAGATCTATAGACCTACATACCTATAGATTTGCGAACCTATAGAGCTATGGACCTATGTACTTGTAGAGCTACACACCTAAATTTTTGAGAAATTCAGAAATTTTTTGAACTTGTATGAAGTGCAAATTATTGCAAGAGTGCAAAATTCTGAGACTTTGTCAAATTTCTTTGTTTCTAGGAGTGTAAAATGGTTCTTTCCTTCTAGTACATCTTTTGTTGAGCCGTCATTTTGCATGAGGCAAATGGCAAGAATTTTTTGCATAATCCCTCTCTTGAAAAGCTAATATTTTTGAGATCAACTCCAAGGTTTTGTATTTGTCTTGCAATGTACCAGAATCTGCTCAGTTGAAGATAAATGTGATTGTTTACAAGGAGGCCTTTTCTAGTTTTGATTACAACCTTGGAATGAAGTAAATCTATTCATTGTCTCAAAATCATACATTAAAAAATAATATTTTTGTATTTTCTATTTTTGATGAATGCAAACTACCAATTCAACTAAAATGAAGTCCTATTTTAATAAGGGGTTAGCAAAGCAAATAACAAAATTGAAAGAAAATAACATGAAATTGAAATCCTAATGGATATGAGCTACAAAACACAACACGCTATGAGTTAAGCCTTTGAATAAATTGGTAGGAAACTAATGAAAATAGGAGAAACACTTCCTAGAATCCACTAATGCAATCATCAGCGAGAAAATTCAATGAACGTATGATATTTACCCTTCTATCAAATCACAAGAACACAAAAAGTGCGCTCATGTGAGACAAAAAGCTATGTAGACACAATTTGGTGATCTCTTCTGAAGCTTGTTATATCAATGGAATTCGTAAAACTATAGCAAACACGAGAACTAAAGAATTGTACAACTAGAAACAATGCAATAAATTTTTGGCTCAATCATAATTTCATGAATAAAATTCACAAAAATATGACACATTTAGGCAAGAATCACTAAACTCCAAATGCGAGCACCAAAAGTATAATTTTATTGCATAATAATGGCACCCTTTATAACATTTTACAAAGGGGTATTTATAAGAATTTTTCTTCTCAATTTGTGTTGAGAGTGGGAGATATTCTTCATGCAATAAAATGCTTTGACTAATAAAATAAACTAAATATATATAGACTAACAATTAATCTAGGGCTTAGAGGGAATCCATCCATATTTTATTCATTAATTGGATGCATGAGCCCTTTACATGTCAAAAACAAAGAAAAAATGAGAGAGGAAGTAGGAGGAATCCATCAGTTGAAGTTGAAGTGCATAGAGGCATCAAAAAAGGAAGCTAGCCCTTCACTAGGTGTGTGTTGAAGTTAAACTGTCATCAGAATGCATTCCTGGTGTGTGAAAAGCACTATTTTTGAAACAAATAGTTAACTATCAGTGCATCTCTAAATTGAAAAGTTTTGGACCTATGTACCTATAGACCTACAGAGTTGTAGAGCTACAGACCTATGCACCTCGACTGGGTCAAAATCTAAAATTTGTACTAAGTGTCAAAATTGAAATTTTGGCATCTGAGTTTTGTTCTCCTTCATCCCAAAGATATGTTTGGATGTTTGCCCTTGAATTTCTCTATCATCTCAATAATCTTAGCCACATCTGGGAAATCTAAAGCCTCATATTTATATTTGACCTTTTTTCAATAGTTATCCACCTTAATTCAAATTCCTGCAAAATCTCTAAGTTTGGTGTCCAACTCTAGCAAAGCTTCTTCTATCCTGAATGCTTGTATGATATCTTCATCACTAGATGCTTTGTCTAAGTTCTTCTTGAAGTTTTCTACCACAACCTCAATAGGCAATAACTTCTCATGTTCATCATCTTCAAAAATATCCAAGCAAGCATCATTGTAACATCTCTCTGCTTCCAAAATTTACTCTCAGGCTTGATCGTTGAGCCAATGTATCTCATTATGTAATGTCTCCATTACCTTATTTTCATCTACTATCTTCTCTATCCAATCATCAATAATGTCTAGTTCTTCTCCTGTATATACATCAAGAAAAACCCAGTACCATCTCCCTTTTATGGTTTGTAGAGTCTAAAAATCCTTACTCCATGCCTATACCTCATCCATGATACTGAAGTCTTGCCTCAAAATTACCACAATCTTATTTACATTCTCCTACATAGCATGCAACAACTTCAAAATGCTTGTGATTATAGTAATGCCTCTATCCTCAAGGATTTTTTTCCATTCCTAACAAGCTTTCAAAAATGGGTCTAATCATACACCTCCCCCTTCTCTAAGTATGGTATTCAGAGTCTGCTCAGGGTGTTTAGGATAAAGAGGACCAACAACTTTGGCTAGATATCTCTTTAAAATCTCAACTTTCCCTCAAAGCATTTAGAGTTCAATCTCATCTCCCTCCATCTATCAGAGAACCTCTTTGACTCCCATGGTCATCATTTTTCAAGTTGAATCCCACGTAGGCCTTCCTAACATAACATCATTCATTTCATAATCCTTGAGACTAATGCCTTCTGTGTCTGTACCTTTAGGAGGGAGAGCCACTTGTGCAAATAAATCATACTTCCATATGGTAGTGACAAACACAAATGATGTTGCCTCATGTAATGGAGACTCAAGTTTGTTCAAAATCTTTGCAATATCACAAATGTCATCCTCTAATGCATAGAACTAAGGCTTAGAGCTCCTCATTATTTCCTTTCAAAACCATTTAAGATGTGTTTCTCTATAGATCTAGCTCTTGGTTATGAAGGGATGTTTTCAAATACCTCCTTCCCTTTATCACCCTTGCTTGGAGTCAACTCCTATTGTGAGGACTCTTTTTTTGTAGCTTTAGTCTCTGTAGATCCTGTAGCTTGCACCTCGGTATCTTGGGAAGGTTGTTGTACATATTCTACTATCTCTCCCTCCTTTACAACTTCATCCCTTGGTTCTAGTTGCTCCTTTGATGATGGTTCCTTCTAAACCTGCTCCTCTTCTAAAATCAGAGGTGGAGGAGTCATTGAACCCTTATCTACCACCATTTTTGGTGGAGATGGAGGAGTGAGATCAGGACCTTGTGCATTTGGAGGCATCTATGTCTAGTTCTCCTATTGGAGTTCACCTATAGCAGTGTCCCTAATTTTATCTCCAACTAACTCCATACCTATGGGCATGAAATCAAAATCTTTCATTGAGAAAACATCATCACCCTCATTACTTTTCTCATCTACCCACTACTGTACCTCGTCTTCCAAAGAAGAGAGTTTTAAGGTTCTACTTGAGTGGATGGTGAGGTACCTGTGGCACTCTTTCTTCTTTCCAACTCTGCAACTTTTGCTAGTTGACTCCTTCCTTGTAGGGGCACTTGTTCTTCCTCTTCTAATTTTTTTGCTTCCTCATCTTCTTCTTCCTCCAGAATAGATGGATTAGGCACTAATCTTCAACTGATCCTTTTCCTTTTCTTCATTTGAATCTTGATCCTCTTATGTTTCTTGGGGATAGAAGGAGAAGTGGGCTCTTCTTTGATAGGAGGAATGGAGGCTTGTGGAATTTCTCCCTCTTCTAGTTGGCTAGACACAATGGGAGGCAACTAAGGTTCATCCTGGACTTGAGTAGCTCCAATATCTTTAGGTCTTTATGGACTCTATTCTTGGTACTAGGGAGATGCCTATTTTGTAGCCTGTTCTATCGAAATCCTCTAAGGGGAGGTCCTCTTTCTCTTTCCCTTCCTCTCTAGGGGGTGATAATATCCAATTGGGAAATCAAGCTAGTAGACTATTTTTGGCCTAATAGGAGATTGAGCTACAAAGGTAGGAATTTTGATTTTCTTTCCTTTACCCCTTTTTGGGTGAACATGTGTATGGAAGATTATTGTATCCAGAATTGGATCAAGTGGAAAAGGTTTCTTGATCTATCTCTTTGTCATTCTGATAACATGCCTCTCTTAGTGATTAATATCATCCCCTTCTTCCCTATAAACTTCTACATTCAAAATAGGTCTTTCACCAATTTTATCTACATTGAACAGGAAATCTAGTAGTTCTTGAGAGTCTTTTTTCCTTATCTCATCAAGGATGTTCAACTAGAGAGCCTTTTTTGCTAGATACAAAGTCATTCTACAATAGTCTCTAATGTGGACATCATAGTCATTTTTGGCATTCATCTAGTGATCTTCATAAAAACATGATGGAAGTCCTTTCCTACTAGACTCTCCACTTTCCCAATATTAACAAAGTATTGCTGAGGAGAGCTATACTCTTCAAGGGGATAGTTATCCCATTCCCACTCGAAGGACCAAATATCTCATTTCCTCTTTACCTGGTATGCTCCAATGACCAATGGCCATGTCCAACAAGGTCTCTGTTGTCTCTTTATTTTCTCATATGCTGACTCAATTTCCTAAGAAATATCAAATAGAACCGGTTTATCACTTGGATATCTTGAGAGCTTCTTAGGGTTGATGGATGCATCTACTACCCATAGATATGTGAATGCCTTGAATTGGATGAAGTAGGCCATGAGCACTATGATCTGTGCTTTGGCTTCATCAGATAAAATCTTCCCATAATCTCCCTCAATGAATCAAATGATCGCAAAGATAAATGCATCATTCATGATTCTGTACTCCTTGCTCTATGCTAAAAGCTTCTTCTTCACCAACTAAGGATAGACTATGTAAGACTAGGCATTGGGGTCAAGCATACTGCCTTTCCTATATAAACTAGGATAATTTTCCACCCTTGCTACAAGAAGGTACACCATGTAAGAAGTCATGTAAAACTTCTTCTTGGCATTCACCACCCTTAGTTGCTCACACAAGTTTTCACTTAGTGTGGTGGCCCAATCCAGTGGTATCTTTGCTTGTCTAATGGTCTCAATAAAGTTGACCATGAAAGTATTGAGGTGACCTGCTACAGGTAAGCCCATGACTCTGCTCAGGAGAATGATAGAGTATCCAATGTCTTCCTTCATTTATCCCCAAGTCATATCCACTTTCTTGATTATCCTTCCTCGAGGAGGCTTCTCAATGAGGTACGAGGATTGTATTGTATCAATGGCCTCTTGCTGATGCTCCCTGTACCATCTCTCAGTTGTTTCATATGAGAGCCAGATGAACTAGTCTGCTTTAGGAAGATGAAAGACCCTTTCAATTTTATTGGGTCGTAAATCCAACACTACTTCTCTGATGACACTCTTGACAACTCTTTCATCAGGAAAAAAATGCTATGACAGGGCCATGATCAATTTAGTTGATTGTATTGACATAGGATGTGTCACTACGTTCACTAATCTAGAACGGATCAATGTGGACATCATGGCTGACCTCTCTATTGGCTTATTGCAAATATTCAAGAATTCTCCTAAGTCTGCATGTCTCAGGTTGGTATCTAATATTTCTACGTAGTCATCATGGAATCTTAACTTCGAGGGTACACCTTGGAATTTGACCACAACAGGTTTGGTGCAATTCTGGATGGGGACATCATTTGATTACCTGCACATTGTGAGAAAAAATGATTATTAGTTGAAAAAAGAAAATAAAACGTAAAAGCTAATGAATTCAAATGAGCATTAAAAAATTGCCCCATTTGGGCTTATTTATTTATTATTTTTATTATTTGAAATTATATATATATTTATTTATTTTTTTTATTTTTTTTTTTTTTTAAATTATTTTATTTTTTATTTTTTATTTTTTATTTTTTTATTTATTTATTTTTTTTATTATTTTATATATTTTTTTAATTTTTAAAATTTTAAAAAAAATTACAAAAATTGAATTAAAAAAATTGCATGTAGGGGCGCAAGGCACACCGCAAGTGCAAGTGGCACCATGTAAGTACGGGCACACATTATGTTAATGCACCGCGATGCATGTTTATGTTAAACATGCCGCTATGATGGGAATTTTATGTTTGGCACCACTGCATGGATAAAATTATAGCATTGTTGCACGGGCAATGTCCTCGTCGTGGGTGCTTATGAAAATTTAAGGCGCTGTTGTGTAGGCAATGTCCCTACCGCGGGCGCATATAAAAGGTTTTGGTGCAGCAACCGTTTCATCACAATAGGTGCACTGCTTTGTGAATACTGCCATGTGGTGACTGTTATGTTGGTGCCACCATGCAGGCTATGTCATTGTTGTAGGCGCACTTGATAGGTTATGGTGTTGCTGCATGGGCCATGTCCCTATCGTGAGCGCGTGCTTTATGAATGCTGCCATGTGGCGACTATTATGTTAATGCCACAGCACAAGCCATGTCAATGCCTTACCTCATGCCATCACTAAAATCCTACAAAAAGATGAACAAAAAACATGATAAGCATTTGGCTTGTGCATGGGTTTTATAACCCTCCCCTCCACGCCAGGCCAGGTGCGTGACGCGTCTCAGTGCATGTGCCAGTGCACGATGCGCACTCTACCTGTGTGCTCAAGCACATGCATGTGAAAATTTATTAATAATAATTTTATTTTTTTGAATGTTTTTGAGTTTTTTCAATTTTTTTCAATTTTTTTGTGTTTTTCCAAATTTTCTAGTGTTTTTGTAATTTTTTGACTTTTCTAAATTTTTTTGACTTTTTGAGGACTCATACTTTAACTCTTATAAAATTTCTTCTCTTGACTCTCAAATTGCAAGTTCGAGAGTCAAAAAAAGTAGGGGTTCCCCCCATTCCTAGTTAGGAATGGGGTGTGCATTGTGGACACCACAATAGGACTATTTTTTACAAGTGAGATATCGTTGGAAAGTTGGTTCTGAGGCCATTGTGATGGTGCAGTTTATTTGGACTTTTGATGTTGTTTGGTTCCTAATTTATCTATTCAAAGTCATATATTCTCTTTTCATTGTAGAGACATCTTGAGACATTGTATTTTCCAGATTTTTCTTTAAGCACATCCCATTTAGTTTTTAGATTTTTCACATTATGGTAGATGTATTGGTTATTTTAGGCCTGGGAATCATTTTTATTGCTTCAGATGATTTTTTATGCGTTATACTATATCTTATATTAGCTTTATGTCTCTTTTGATCTTTGTTGACATCATGTTGTATTATTTTTGCAAACACACTAGGATAGTGTCTCATTCTATTGCATTTTGGGATCTTGCACAACTTTTTGTTTTATTGTAGTCACACTACATTATAAAGTGTCTTGGGTGGTTTCATGTTGGCCATATTCACCATCTTTCTTTGTCAAGTGAGTGTTTCTTCTATGACATTAGCCTCATAATGTGTCAATGACACATGACATTCTAAGTGTTTGTATTTCTTTTGCACTCTCAATGTTGTTGGTTCTTCTTTCTGTAGGAGATATTGCATTCACTTTTAGTGTTTGTGTCTTGCCTCTTAGCATTATAGGGGGTTATGTTGGCTATATTTCTTTCTTGGTTTGATAAATTGAGTTATGCATTTAGTATTTGATCCTATGTACTAGGAAATTACAGTGGCTAGATACCTATGCATATCGATGAGATGGATCATTTACCATATAGACATTCCTTCATTCCTATTTTTGGAGGTCATGAAGATAGCTTCCATCTTCAATTGATAAGATCTTTAGACTTAGTCTTTTTAACCTAGTCATGTTCTATATAGTAGAGGTTCTTTAGATCAATAGTTCTTTTGGAATTATTTGCATCTCTTTTTGGAGAGGTTTTTTTCCTTGTGGGTTTTCTATTTCTCCTCTTTATAGAGATTTGGTTGTGTTTGGGTACCTCATCAAACCTTATTTTCTAGGACCCAAATTTACTTTTAGTAGTATTTTATAAGTTTTAAGCTACTCCCTAAGTTTATCTTAAAGGGGTGTTACAATAATAAGATATTACCTTATTAATTAAATTATTTTGATTTAATTATTAGTTTGTGATTATTATCTCTAGTTTACTTAAGCTAAAATTGAGGAATATATATATTAATTATTTTATTATTTATTATCATGCAACCTAGAATATTCCTCTTTAGGGTTTCTACCTTTTAGGTTTTACCTTTCTCCTTTTATAGGGATGATAATTGTAAATCTATACACTCATTCACTTTTGATAATAGAAATCTTGATTTTTGCACATCACAAATGTCTCATATATGGATTTTGGAATTTAAGCCTCCATAGCTTTTGCTTCTCTCTTTCTATGAAAAGTGTTTGCATGCAACTAATTCTTGAGAGTTGTGGGGTTGATCTTTCATCAACTTCAATAGTATATATATATATATATATATATATGTATGTATGTATGTATGTATGTATGTATGTATGTATGTATGTATGTATGTATGTATGTATATGTGTGTGTGTGTATGTATATATATGCGCATATCCATACACATGCTTACACATTTGGACACAATCAATAGAATTCTATCCCTTCTGAAGGTTGAATTTGTTGTATCCATGAAAATGTTGACATTGGTTGTATGCTTTGAGAAATTGACATTTATAAAACATGAGTAAAGCATTATAATTCCCCTTCCCCTCTAAAATTTTCCTACATTACTGGTAAAGATGGAAGAAAAACTTTCAAAAACTTGACATTCAAACAATGGTAAACAATGATAGTAGTTAAACCTTTGAAGAAGCCTTGAAAACCTTGAAAAAATACTGATAAAAAAACCTTGAACCAATCATTATAATTAAATCATTTCACAGTGAAACCCCAAATACTAAAAACAAAAACTGTAGGATAGTAATGGTAACACTAAGTAAACACATAGAAAACCCCATATTGCAATCATTCACATAAAACCCTAATTTCTTTAATCATTCACAATAAACAAACCAAAAAGAGTTAATTCTATCATAATTCTACATAATATGTTTATAGTATTCTAAAATAAACCCTCACACAATACTCATCATTTCATGGTGATACCCCCATTCACATGTAATAGTAAAAAATGTAGGATAATCATGGAAACACTAACTGAATGATATAAAATAGTGAGATATTGTTACTTTGTAAGTCCTCACCTGAAATGCAAAAGAACAAGGTTGAACAAAATGGTAGAGTGGAAGTAGGAAGCATTGGTAGGAGCTTTGGGAGAGACTTTCAGATGATGAAAATGAATAGTTATAGGGTTTTTTTCCTTTTTTGGTGTAAATAAGTACTCACTATTTACACTTACTTAAGTTTACTTAGGTTAATGCTTTATTTTAATATTTATTTATTAGTCACCTAGGAGTATGTGTACTCTTGTGAGTTATCATGTTGACAACACATGAGTTTGCAACTCTTTTATGCACATGGTGTCCACAATGTAGGAGTTAGCACACTACTTAAGCACATGGTCTCTACAACATCTCCACTTGAGATACACCTTATTATTCTTATCCTCTCATCTAGAATGATGGATAGGACATGTGCTTAGTTTTCATGCTTATCTTATCTCATAGTTCTTTCTAGACCCATTCTAGATGCATCTTGAGAGGCTTTTATATATAGGCACTCTTAGTCTATTTGTATACATAGAGTGATATATGAGGACATGCTTTGATTTATTGATCATACTTTTTTGTCTACATATGTGCTTGTGTTCAAGTTCTTTGATCTTGAGTGAATTTTTCTCTATGGAAAATTCTTACATGGTATCAGAGCTCTTAGAGAATTTCCCTTTACATAGTTGTTCAAGACCATCTTGTTGCTTCAGCACCTTGGCCCAAATCTAGAGTATCACTATCATCAAGAGCATCTAGAGCCAGATCAGACCTCACCATTGTGTCTAGAATGTCGATTCAATGAAAATTGGCTATAAATTCACCTACCCTAGGCCAAAGTCAATCATGAGGCAATTTTTTTTGCAAATCAGCACCTGAAGGCCCGATTTGCAAGTTCGGGTATGATTTATTAGATCTGCAATTTACTTTTATTCAAATCTATTATTTTATTTCTTTATATTTTAGTCAAAGGATTACTAATAAAAAGTTTTGGAAATTTTTTGCCCTTCAGGCAATAGAGAATTTTTTTGCACAAGTACCAAGTAGTCACACCTCAGCCCTGTGTAGAATATTTTGGAGAATATTCCTTCTACATTTTAGTGGGTTCATCACAATGCACATAGTATTTTCTAGTAGATTTTCATCCAAATCTAACTCCCATACTGGTGGACAAGAAAAATCTAGGAATAATTCCCGACAACATACCGGTCAGCTAATGATAGGTGACTAAGTGGCTTGTTTATTTTTGTTTGGTGGCCTTTGGCTTTTAAGCCCCACCAAACCCTTCAACCCCATGAATGTAGGATAAACCTCACTAAACTCTGGTGATTGTAACTATAACCCCCAATGACATCGAAAGAATTTGGCATTGCTAAAGCAATTCATGGTGGCAATTTCGTCGACATAGGAAAGTCCCAAACTGACGTAGTTCCATTGGTGGTATGAGGTCTCGACACTAAGTGTTTGAATTTTTGCCACTGCTTGTAGCTCTAGTGATGGCCCACAAATTGCTTCCCAACAATGATGCCAAAGCATTTTTGATGCGGGAGCATCCAAAGGTATAAGGGCAATCTTGTGTCACCCAAAAAAAATGTACCTAGATAGTTTTTGTTTCATGTGTTTTCATTTTTGGATACCCATTTGGGTCAAATAAAGGTTCCAACTCTCACAATTCCACTATTAGTGTTCTGGGTTAGAGTATTTAAGCACCTCGGGATATGTGTAAATGCCAAAAAAATAGGACTATGTAATTGAGCCATAATTATGGTGAATCAGAAGGTGTAATTTGGAGGGAGGATTAAAATTGTGATTTAGAACATTCCAAAAAAAGAACCAAGTCAAACGGCCACACGGTTTGAAAGTTATCACAGTTTTTCAATTTTTGGAGACCTCCTAAGAATGCTTCAAAGTCAGGTTTGAGGCATTAAATGACCTTGTACAATACCAAAAAATGGGGGAAAATAAAAGCTGGTCCATAGGGCTATAAAGCACTCTGAGACCTTTTTAGAAATGTAAACGGTTTGTTGATTGGAGCTACTGTTCAAAAGTTATGCCTCTCGAAAGTTCAGCTATCGTTTCTAGATTCTTCTAATTTTGTGCCGACTTCTAAAGTGACTTTTGGAGCGTTCCATTTTGGCGGTGGATGCCAACTAGCACTTTCTAGAATGTATTCATAATCCTTAACCCTTTGGGGTCTATTTAAGGACATTTATGGCATTGTAAAAGGCAGTTCAGAGTGGAGTTGGAGAGAAGGTACTGGGAGAAGAAATTATCTCCAAATTTATGCTATTGTAAGCCCATAGGGCATGTTTTGGAGTCTATTTCTCTGCACTAAGTGTACTAGCCTATTTTCATAGTTAATAAAAATTTCCCTTTCCTTTTGTGTCCATTCTATGCTTGGGTTGTGTCCCCATCACCTCACAAAACTCTTAGGAATACACAACTAAATAACCTTAAACAACATACCTTCTTGAATAAAATACCCATCAAATTTACTTGGTTGTTCTATTAAACTAGGTGTTCTTCACTCTCTACACATCTTAGAAAAAGTTGGATCAGTATCCTACAACTCCTTGATATCATCAAAACCAATAACTTCAACCTTCATCTCAGTTAGCAAAGAATGTCTTCTACTAAATGCATCAACAACTTTGTTAGTGACTCCACTCTTATGCTTAATCATAAATGTGAAACTCTCCAAGTAGTGTAAAGCTTTTTGATCAGTATACAACACAAATTCCTTAGGAATAATGTCTCCACTTCTTCAAGGCTTGAAAAATAGCATAAAACTCTTGATCATACACAAAATACTTCCTTTTAGCATCATTTAACTTCTCACTAAAGAAATAAATATGTTTACCTTCTTGACTTAATATAACTCCTATTGCACTACCACTTGCATCACATTCAACTTGAAATACCTTATTGAAATTAGGAAAAGCTAATGCAAGTAACTCAGCAACATTTTGTTCAAAGTCTCAAAAGTGTTATCAGATCCATGTGCCCACTTGAATTCCTTTGTATCTCCTCTCATTGTCTCAGTCATAGCATTACAAATAGAATTGAAATTCCATATAAATGTCCTATAAAAACTAGCGAAACCATGAAATGATCTTATCTCATGAACATTCTCAAGTGTAGGCCATTCTAATATTTCTTTAACCTTCTTAGGATCCATCTTCAAACTATTAGATGAAATCACAAATCCCAAATAAACTATCTCTTCTTGCGTAAAAGAACATTTCTTCAAATTAATCATCAACTTTTCCTCTTTCAATCTCTATACTACTTGTCTAACATGATCAAGGTGTTCTTCCTTAGTTTTATTGAATATCTAAATATCATCCAAATAAAAAATCACAAAATTACCCAACAATCTCTTCAGAACTTCATTCATCAGCCTCTTAAAAGTACTAGGTGCATTAGTCAAACCAAATGCCATTACCAACCATTCATACATACCATCTTTTGTCTTGAAAGCAGTCTTTCATTCATCACCTTCTTTGATTCTAATCGGATGATAACCAGTCTTCAAATCAATCTTGGTAAAATATTTTTTTCCACTCAAACAATCCATTATATCATCCAACCTCAGCATAGGAAACTTATATTTCACTATGATATTGTTAATAGCTCTAGAACTAGTAAACATTCTTCATTCTTCATTCTTCTTAAGTGTAAATACAAAAAGTATAGCACATGGACTCAAACTTTCTCTAATCAAACCTTTCTACAACAACTCATCCACTTGTCTATTAAGTTCTTCATTTTTAGTAGGTGTCAATCTACATGGTGTTTTATTCAGAAAACTAGCTATAAGAATCAGATCCATGCAATGACTTATACTTATCATTGGAGATAACCCATCAAATATATCCTCTAGAAAAATATTTTTATGCTAATTCAGAAATTCTATATTTTCCACTAGCACCCGATCAACACTATGAGTTTTTTTTATCACTTAGTTACCACTAGCTTGTGTCACTTGGTCACCACTAACTCAATTAACACTATTTTTTGATACTTGGCTGCTACTGGCACAACTTGGTCTCCTTGGGATTATGGAAAAATAGATTTTATTTTTTTTCATTTCCTTTTCAAATTACTTTCCATTAACCATGCAAATTTTCATAGTAGTACAATTAACCTCATCTAGACTTTCAATCAAAGGCAACAATATTTTATTTTCCCATTCATGCAAAGAGTATATTGATTCAATCTTCCTTCATGTATAGAATATCTATCATATTGCCAAGGTCTACCCAATAGAATATGACAACAATCCATAGACATAATATCACATTGAACTTCATTAAAATAATATCCAATCTTGAAATTCACAATACATTATTCACTTTCCAGTATCTTATGCTCATCTTTGATCCATGAAACATGATAAAGTTTAGGATGCTCCAACCTCTACAATTGTAACTTTGTAGCCAATTATTTTGATACCAAATCTGTAGAAATTCCACTATCAATGATCACCTTGAAACATTTTCTAGCCATCTTACATCTGGTCTTGAAAAGACTTCTTTTTAGGACAAGTTCCCCTTCACTTCCCTTATTACATAAGGTTCTTCTCACTATCAGATTTTCTCTAGCCTTAGGCACACTTGGTGAACCCTTAATGTCTCCTTGAATCATAACATTTTTGTTATCTTGGACCTATTCCCTTCTTTACCACATCTAAAACAATTACCACAAAAAATACCTCTAGAATAAGAATTACCTCTTCCTTGGTAAGAACTAGTACCTCCTCAGTTGGAATCACCACCTTCCACTTAGTCTTTCCTTTACCATCATTCTTCCATTCATATTTTCCCTTATCTTGCACATTACTATTAGATCTACCACCTTCTCCATAAGATCTACCTTTGCCTCTCTGGAATCTACACCTCTACCTCTTTGTCTTTGTTCATGCTTCTTTGTCAAGATCTCCTCATCTTTCAAGGCATATTGGCATGCTTCCTCCACACTTTCCAATTTCACAAAACTTATCTCATCTTGAATTCCATATCTCAATCCATTTAGATATCTTGCAATTTTTTCAACATCATCATCCACATGTCCATATCTGATGTCCAATCTATAGAATTCCTTAGTATACTCCTTCACAATCATTTCTCTTTGTCTCAAAGTTTTCATCTTTCTCAACAAGCTAACTTGGTAATCAACACAAAGGAACTTGTTCTTTACCTTGTTCACCATCTTCGGCCAATTCTTGATCTTCTCCTTTCCTCTCCTTTGTCTATCAATTTTCAAATGCTCTCACCATAACGAGGCATGTCCTTTCAACCTTGTAGCTATAATTTTAACTTTTCTATTATCAGGAGTTTTTTTATAGTAAAAAAACTTCTCCATTTCAAAGATCCAATCTAGCACAACATTGGTATCCAATTTTCCATCATAAGGAAAAACTTCTATAGTAGGTTTGAATTTTCACTAAACAATACTCTCAAAAACCTTGCCTCATCTTGATCTTCTTTAGATTTTAGATTAGGGTTTGGTATTGTTACTTCATCATCACTCACATTATCAAGATGTACTCCTCTCCTCTGGGTTGTCTCTATAGCATCTAATCAGGATGCAATTTGTCTCAATGTATAAAAACATGACATTGTTAGCATTTCCTCTACCTCAAACCATTTTTACAATTAGGTTCATGCAATATCATAACCCTCTGCAACTTATAGGTCAAATCTTTAGATTTGCAACCCTACAAAAAAATTCACTTATGGTTCTACATGATCCAATCTCCATAAGGAAAAACCTCTAGTCTGATATCACCTGACACAGGGAGGGACGAGATAACTAGGGCTAAAGGCACACCTAGCTATTCAAACTGCCTGCAAGAGTAAACACAGTGAAAAACAAACATAGGAGATAGAGGAGCAAAATGTTTTCATAGATTCATCAAAATAACATATACATGCCCAATTACAAGGCCTTCTAGGTTACAAACACATTACAATTCAAATTTGATCCATAAGGATAATCTTCACATTCTAGCTTTCCTTCCTCCTCTTACTCTACTTCAACACCCCTGGACTCTATGCCAAAACCTTCTTAAAAAAATGCACGGCCACAAGTCGTCCTATTCCAAATACAAAAAAACAAACTCATATGTTAAATGTTAAAACAAGCCACAACTCATTTCTCAAAAAATACCTAACACAAAATTAAATGCAAAGATTAGCTTGAACTAGAAACCACACAAAGACAACTTGGCACATGAAGGATGAAACAAAAATGTTGCAACTTAGTGAACTCATCAACCAAAGAAACTTGACAACCAAGGAAACTTGGCAACCAAAGGAAGTCAGCAATTAGAGGAACTCAACAATCAAAGAGAACTTGGAAACCACTCTAAATTGGCAACTAAAGGATATCTCAACAACAACAACAAACTTGGAAAATATAGAGAACTTGGTAATGCAAGACATTGCAACTCGGTAGCAACTAAGAAACTTGGTAAACATGCATGATAGCAATGTAATCAAGGATTCTCCTACATCATGCATCAATCTTACAACATCAATTTCTTGCTCAATTAATTCCTATTGTACTAGGAATTTTGATTTTGATTATCTATACTTGACCTAAGTGCCAAATGCAGAAAATCCCTAATCTATAGTAATCACATACTTTATATAATTCCTAAGTATCAACTTAAATTGGCTAAAATAACCTTCTAATCAAATTAATTTAATTACAAGTCCTGGCACTTTAATTAAATTAAAATCACCCCCCTTTAGTACACATGAAAATGAAATTAAATATATTTAATTTAATTAAATATCATCATCCTAATTATTTTTTATAAGAAAAATATGTTTTGAAGGGAATCTAAAACCCTTTACAAATCATGAAATTTTCAAAGAAGCCCAAACCAAACAAAACTACAGTCCAAAGATGAAAAAAGTCACCCAACACAACACAGTGACCAAGGTGGCATTACAAATAACATAGTACACATCAACCACACAAATAGGTTTTGAACGAGAACCCAAAACCACAAACAAGTTTTGAAGGGCTTCTGTAATCCTATATGAAATAATAACTCAAAGTGGAACAGGTCACCAAAAGGTGAACAAGGTGGCAACACAGTTAATACAGAACACTATAGCCACAAAAATAGGTTTTGACCAGGCTCCTAAAAACCCATAATGACACACTAAAAAGAACTATATGAAAAAAGAGCTAGGGTACACCACAGAGGACAATAGGCCAAAATCCAGGAGATCCAAAAAAGGATAGCTACTTTAGACTTTCCCTTTAGAACCCTTCTTATTAGATCATACTTCCATATCAAAAGAGGTTTTGGAGGGCTTGACCTTTTTTCCTTTTACTATGGTTTATCCATCCTCCATCAAACCAAAAGCCTTCTACCATTGAAAATCAGTACCACCACAGCCACATCCTAAAGCCCCCAAAGCTAGGGAAAAGGAAATAGAAGAGGAAGTGACTGCAAAAGCCTGACATGGAAGAATAACACCCTGAAAAGGAATCACAGGATGAACCACCTTGGAAACACCAAAAAATGGGATAGTAGAATCCAAAGATGGACTAACTACCACCACAAAAGGAGCCAAAGGTGAATCCACCATCAATATGCTAGGAGTGGATGGATTAATAGAGATAGGAGCAGAGTCCATACTAGAAAATGGGACAAAAAATCTAGAGATGGACCAGCTGCCACCAGAGAAGAAGCCAAAGGAGGGGATGGACTAATAGAGATAGAATTAGAATCTACACTAGAAACTAGGATAGCATAATCTAAAGATAGACCAACAACCAAGGAAGAAGAAGCATGAACACAAGGAATAGCTACCCCCAAAGCTAGGGCTACAACTAAATTAGAAATAGCAGCATTCAAAGGAAGGACAACAATATTAGCCACCACTGTAGGGGAAACATGCGGAACAACAATAGATTCCACCTCCAAAGTATCCTAAGAAGAAACACCCAACCCATCTCCTACAGAGGGAGTTTTCTAAATAGAGTAGTGATCATCCAAAACCTTCTTCCACCAAGAAGGTGACTTATTCAATCTAACCTTTCAAGAGGAGCATCTCGTTGTGAGGTGGCCAATCTTTTGGCATATCTAATATCTGAATGGGATGCCCTCATAATCATCCTAATTGTTGAATCTAATTAATTAATTAATTAGAATATTATATTATAAGGTCATATTTAAATTGAATAAATTAATATTCCTTCCTAATTCATCTCATTCAACTCCTTCAAAAATCTAAGACTCAATCTATCCTCTAATCTAAACCATTCATGTGGTTTAAGCTCAACTACTAATTAGGTCCAAGATTCTATAAAAGAGACCCTCAGCCTCTTGTAGTGCCTACCCCTAGTTTACTTTTTAGTTTTTATTGCCAAACTCTTTTAGGCCATTTTTATGTTTATGCTTGATTAGCAACATTTGTTTTCCAGATTTTTGGATATTATTTTATTCTTAGTTGATTATATGATGATTTACATTGATACTAATTATTTCTTGTACGCATGATTATTCTTTAATGATGATGATTGTATATAGTGATTCTAATAATTTCATGATGATAGTTAGATGGTTTATTTATATGTTTTTTTCTATAGATACTTACCTCATACTTGCATGTGTATGGTGTACCTATATGTTTTACTATATGTATGATGTTTCTAATATGGTTGAGGGAGGGAGTCATAGTCACCTGCTAGTCAAAATCTACAAATGCACCACTCCCCACTGTTCTTGTTTAGTTTAGATTATATGTGTATGCACATGCTCATATTTTTTGTAGATTATAGGTACCAAGTATTGACTTCCCTGAATTGTCAAGATGAGTGTACCCTATCATAATATCTCAATAGTAAGAGAGGGGAGTAATTCTTGAGTCCAAATCCTAACCTTAAGCCAATTGTCCTAGAAAGTAGGACAATTATCTAAGTTTTCTACCCTTCTAAATTCATGAAGTGACATAAATTTGTGATTTTGACCCTTGAGTTTGATCTAGTATTTTGTACTTTATAATGGGTTTTTGCATTTAGTCTTGTGGTTCTGTGATGATTTTCTATTATAATTAAATCAAATTAAAAGATTATTTAATGATTTAATTTAATGGAAATGTTATAAAAAAAATTCAATATTTAATTATATTTAATTAATTGAGAAATTAATTCGATAAAAGAATTAAATTTAAAGATATAGTTAACATTCTAATTTTGGCGTAATCATATTTATTTATTTAATAGTAACATGTTTAGGAGTTTCATTTTTACAATAAACACAAGCATAAGAAATAGACTAAAAGTATGATCACTATAAAATTGAGAACGCTCTATGTTATGTACAAAAGCCACTAGGAGTGCCTTTATATAAAGGCCTCTCAAGAAGCGCCTAGAATGTCTCTAGAAACAACCAGGAGATAAGATAAGCATTGACAACTAAGCACCTTATCCAACATTCTAGATGAATGCATAAGAATGATGAGGTTTCATATGTGTGTAGAAGACTCCTATGTTGTAGACAACATGTGCTTAAAAGAGGTGCGAACCCTTATGATGTCAGCATCACAACTCACTAGAGTACGCATACTCCTAGGTGACTAAATAAAATAATAAAATATGCATTAACCTAAGTAAACGTATGTAAAGTGTAAATAGTAAATACCTATTTACACCAACACCCCCCCTTAAGTGTGACTTAGGGGAATGCACTTAAGCTTATGAGAACTAGGTAAAACTCATGATGGGTCCCAGCTACTAGGCCATTCTAGGTACCCACGTACAAAATTAAGATGCACATCTCTCATAAAGTGGGGAAAGAGGGAAAACCTCATGGGAAAAACTCACCCCCAAAAAAAGAGATGAAAGAGGATGGACTAATCAAGACCCCCCCATTATGACATACATCTAGTATATACATAAGAGTGAAGAAGGAGAAGGACAAAGCCCCCTAAGAGGAAAAAGTCTCCCCCCCACCCCTCCACCCCCACAAAAAAAGGAGAAGAAGAATATGAGGGAGTTCCCCCCAACCTAAAAGTAGTGTGTCAATCAGTATGAAATGCCCTAACATAGAAGCTAATCCATGACCTCTGAATGACATTCCTCTCCTTTGGAAGAAACAATGGCAAGGGTACCTATGACATGTCTCCCCAGTATGGAGAAAAAATCTCTATGATGACCGGTGTCACTAAAACCTATTCAAAAGTCCTTATGTCGATACTGATGATGGCTTCCTCCAAAACTGTTGAATAGAAGTACAGATCAAACAAGGAAGGATGTAGAACATACTTTAGGAAACCATCTGTCTTCTCAACTGATGAAGAGAGCTCCTATAGATGTTGTAAAGAAAAATCCACAATCACGCCAACTTGGAAGGATTGATCATGTAGAGAATGAACTTGAGGGTTAGAGTGGGCCCTCACAAAAACTGTAGAAGAATCCTCAACAAAGAGAAGTGATAGATCATCATGAAAGTCTCCCATATCTATTGTGTATGACTCCAAGAATAGAGCTAAAATGTATGGCAAGAAATCATAACCTAGAAGACCATGTGTACCCTACAGTACTGAAGTACATGAATCTGTCACTATGGCAAAGGATGAAGTGTCTACCTCAATAAGAAGACAGATATCATCAATAATGTCTCCCACATCTTTAATGTGAGACTCCACGAACAACTATGCAATGTCTAAAAGGAAGTCTTCACATGAAGGGAGATTAGGAAGACATATATGGTCCTACTGCACTGAATTTGAAGCAATTGAGGCTAGAACTGGATCAATAGGAGCAATAGGAGCTAGAGGTATGATCTCATCTAGAGTTAAAGAAACCATAGCTAGAGTGATTAGAGGTAGAATGTTCTCTAGAGATGGAGGATCACATGGATCTCCATATGCTTCCCAAATAGATAGCCAAATACCATAAGGAAAATGTGCTAGTCTAAGAGGAGCAAAAGATTCCTTACCCATACTTCTGTGTAGAAAGCAAAAAAGGTTGACAACATATGTCCAATTAAAATAAGGTGGCAATGAATAGAGATAAGGAAGCAATTTTGGATGTTCTCTTAGATGATCAACTATCAAAGCACTCCATTTGTGATTGTTCCTTGTTGTCAACTATGGTCTAATACTAGAGTGACAAATTTGACAAGACTCCATGAGATCAAGCAATGAACCCCCAAAGAATCAAAGAACCCCCACCCGAATGAATGATTTTGGCACTTTATATGTGGTGCATTTACAATGGGTCACTTGTCAAAATGGACTAAGTGGGCTTCTAATTTTGATAAGTACAACATCTATAGAGAGTACCAATCTAGAACTTTACAATGTAGCTCAAAGATACAACAATTATGAAGCAATAAAATGCAAAATAAGACCTATTTTTGAAAGTGATATTTTTTTCCACACAAGAATAGAATCTAACTACATATTTAGAAAGTAGACAAAAAATCATGCACTTTAAAAAAAAATGAAACCTAAAAAGAAGTCCAGATGAGCTCGTTTAGTGCATTTGAAATTGTAAAATGTAGGATTATGTAGGTATAGTTGCCAAAAAATGTTTATTCTAACAAATCCATGCACCAAAACTAGAAAATAGTTGCACCACTAAAAAGTTTAGAAATTTCTACCCAAAATCAAAAAAATTGCACCTAATTTGGAGTCTGGATGTCCAAGTTATGGCCTTTCAAAGTTGAGCTCCAAAACCAAAACTACATATGAAGAGGGGTCTGAAGAAAAATATGAACTTAAATTTGATGGTCAAATGATTGTCAAAGCAATTCAAAAATGCCCTATTATGATGGTCAAATGGCCATCAATTTTAACATAGTGAATTGATGATGTCAGCATCTATGCAAGCCCCTGTTGACATGGAGATGATGTCACCTTATACAGCTACTAATGTTAGTAGTACTAATGGTATGAAATCATACAAAAAAGGATGAAATTTCCTACTCATAGTGTACAACAGAAGAGTTGGCAGTAGATGTAGTTGTTTGGTTAGTATTGACAAGTGTCATTAGGATGCTGAGGTGGTGACAGCTATCACTAAGTTGGTTGGCTGTAGGCAAGAGTTGACTATCTCAAAATCGTTAAAAAAATCCAATCAACTAGAGTATCAACTTTCCTTAGTGGAATATCCCTACTGAAATCTTTCAAAAAAAGTTGACAAAATCCTTTGTGCGAGCGAGATAACTTATGCACCGGGGAGTGTTTTCCCAATAAAGTCTGTCAAAACTTGATTTAAAAATCCCATATTTGCAAGGGAAGTGAGAATGAAGGGAATAAAGCCTTTCATTGACTAAAGTAAACTCAAACAAGCTACCTATAAATTATGTGGTCATCAGGTTGGTGAAATCGTTAGTCATGAGGTCCTGGCTATTGATAAAGCAAATATTCACTAGAGTAATTCAATTGATTGAAATGCCAACCACCAATATAATATCCCTGTAAAATATTAGTGTGCAAGGCCAATGCATGTGTGCTAAAAAAATCTCTCTGCCTGAATGCCCAATTGGGCAAAATTTTGAAAACAATTTCAAAAAAAATAGACAAATAGTAGAATTAATTAATCGAAAAAATAAATTTATTAGATCAATTTGCAAATCAAGGCTTTGAGTTCGAGTTTGCAAAATTTTTTTGCCTCACAATCAACTTTAGCCTAGAGTAGGAAAATTTATAGTTGATCTTCACCAAATCATCGCTTTGGATGTAATGGCAAGGTCTACTTCAACTCTAGACACTCACAATTACTACTGATGCTCTGGATTTGAATCAAGTCCCTTCGAGGAATGAAGCAACAAGGTCTCCAATGGCTACATAATGAGAATCTCCCTCTACTCTAATACCATGTAACAAAATTTCTTAGGGAAATATTCTCCCAAGATCAAGAGGCTCAACACAAGCACAAGAAATAGACCAAAAGTATGATCAATATAAAATTGAGAATACTCTCTGTTATGTACAAAAGCCGCTAGAAGTGCCTATATATAAAGGCCTCTCAGGAAGCACCTAGAATGTCTCTAGAAACAACTAGGAGATAATATAAGCATTGACAACTAAGTACCTTATCCAACATTCTAGATGAATGGATAAGAATGATGAGGTGTCATATGTGTGTAGAAGACTCCTGTGTTGTGGACAACATGTGCTTAAAAGAGGTGTGGACCCCTATGATGTCAACATCACAACTCACTAGAGTACGCATACTCCTAGGTGACTAAATAAAATAATAAAATATGCATTAACCTAAGTAAACTTAAATAAAATGTAAATAGTAAATACCTATTTACACCAATAATATAAAAGTCCTAAAAATTACTAAAATTCATAAAAAGTCCTAAAGAAATCATCATCCAAGTGAAAACACAGCAATAAGAACCTTGATGGTGTAAAAAATATCAAGAGATTTAAAATATCAAAACACATTGAAAAGAAAAAAAAAATAGAAAAAGAATAAAGATGCCTTGATCAAAACCTAGAAATAGTCATCTTGGTAGCAAAATTAGAATCTTTATCAAGAAGGTGAAAAACTTGTAATTAGGCACCTCTTGTTTCAAAATATCATCTCAAAAGCATCATATACCACATCATGTTTTACATCCACCATAGATCATCACAAAAACATTAAAGTACATTCATCCATAGCATGATATAATAAAAATAAAAGCATCATATGGAAGCATCTCATGCATAAACCAAAACCTAATCATGACACAGTGTAATGAGATCCAAATTGAGTTTTAATCATTTATTTATCATCATCAATAAAGTATTGGTATGATATAATCAAATGATATAAAAAAAGAGTGTTATTGGAGCACATTATATATCAAAGTCTCAAAATAATATAATAAATATTATAATGGATGGAACATACTAGAATAATAGTGTCCTATCAGAGAATGATGAATAATAGAAGGAACATTATCTAACTACAACCCCCTCCCTCATTTTTAGGTGGAGGAGGAGGTGTTGGTAGATCACTATGGGCAGGAGAGATTATGCCCTTAGATCTCTATGAGTAACACAAAAACTACATAAATTTCCTCTCTAGGGCCACCATTGCTAAATATGGTACATAGTAATAGGTTTCCCTTAATGTATGATGGGTAACCTCATCTTCAGTGCTGTGCATATGAGAAGTCATATTTTTGATCTGTTGATCATAATCTTCCATCCTTCTCTCTCTAATAGCTACTTGGTTTGGCATCTCTCCCACTACTCTTGTTGTTTCTCTTAATCTACTCTAAAGTTGCTAAATAATATCATGTGTTGGCTCTCCTCTGATTGACCTCTCTTGAGGCTCAACATCCCTGCTCTCCTCCACCTAGATCCTCACCACCACCTGCATCATCTCTATACATGTGTGCATGTCAAGTAGCTTTCTCTACTATGAGAACCTCCTAACCCATCTCTTTGTCTCCTTCTCCACTAGGAGTCGTAACTATCATGCTAATAGACACTAAGGCCCCATGATCTCCTTAAGACCACTATTATGGCCTCTACACATGCATATTACTGCTAGCACCAAGATCTAGCCTTGCTATATGGTGTGGCATCAAAGCTAGGGAAACTCAGGGAGTATGTGGTTATCTCTCATCCCTAAGTAGAGGTGCATCATCCTGATAACTCTCATTTCTCTCTGGGAAGAATCTATAAATTTTGGAAATAAATATGTCAAGGGGTAATCTATGCATACTCATGTGGCCCTTGCATCCACTACCACTGGTAAGTAGTCTCATCACTATAAGATAATCTTTGTACATCTTGAACATCATGAGGTGAAAGCAATTTGGGACCTCATCCCTATCTATCCTTTTTGACTAATATGGACTATGTTATGAACTCCTTGAATACATCCTACATCTAATTGTATTATCTCCATACCCATGAGATTATGAATCTCTCAATATGTTGTGATGATATCCTAATCAAGGGACATGATACAAACATGTAGGATAATTATGATTTGGCTTCTGTCTAGTTCTTTGTCCTCCTCCATGGTCTTAATATCATAGAAATGAGGTCATCCAACTGAAGCCTCTAGTAAGTAGTCTTATACATCTATGGTTGGGTGATCTCACTAGTGAACCTTAAGGTTGATCATGTTGTCTCTAATTGTCAAATATGGGTGTTACAATTGAAAGTGATCCCATGCCTAGATCTGTAGAACTAGCACCATAAACACCATGTCCTTAGCATAATGGTATATGACCTCATGCATCTCATGATGGATATAAGGTATCATACACTGACCCCATCCCAACTACGTGGGCTCCATGAGAATCTACTTGAGTTTCCTCTTCCAACCACACATAAACCCATGTTAAACCCTATCTGGCATCAAGAAGTAGCCAATAAATCTTGTAAGCTTGTAACGAAGTGGATACACTAGGCCATATTATCTAATGAGCTCATCATATTTAATAGATCTATCAAGAATCTTGGAAGACATGCCATAAAGACTCAATTCTCACTCGAGTTATAGGATAATACTAAATACTACAAGCATGGAATGAAATCTACATAATTTGGTAGATATCCTCTAGTGTGATAGTCATCTCATTGATAAGAAGGTGGAAGGTGTTTGTTTCACTATGTAAATGTTCTACCAGTGTAGTAAATAAATCATGATTAACCTGAATATTAGGTACCTCATATAAGTATGAAAGATAAATAATATCTATATGAGTGACTTCAATGTCTGACAAGTCTCTAATAAGAACCTATGTAGGTGGGTACACGAGCATACTAGACATCTAGAAGATCAATCTGCAAAAGGAAAACAAAAACAATATTAGTAACTGGTCGATATGAGTTAGAAAAGGTATGGAAAAACATGTAATGATCATATAGATATGTACTAAAAAGGCATGTAAAGGAATCCAAAGAATCAAAATGACACAATTATGAGTATAAAAGCCTAAAATTTTCTCTTTATTTTCATATGACCAAATATTTTTGAAAACTACTAAAAGTCTCAAATGAGACTACATGGGTCACCATACAATGAAATAGTCTCTAACGATGATTCTCACAGGATGAGAGGACAATTTGACCTGTTCTAATAGAGTCTAAAATACACATGGGTGCTTCTTAAGAGAAAAAAATATAGGGACTCTAAATGAAAAAGTATGTTGCTATTATTTTTTTGTATGAGATTTCTCTATGTAAAAGATGACAAAACAACATGTTGAAAAGATAAAATGGGGTTTCTAAACTAAAAATGCCTAAAACATGAAAAATCAATTGCAAATTTTGAATCAAAAGAGAGGTATACTCAAAGGTGGTGGATATGCCCTCAATCGATTGTGATGTCTCTGAATCCCAAATTTGTAACTCTATATGAGGACCACCATTTTGTTTACAAGGAGGTATGAAGAAGTCAAATATTTGAAATGAAATTGAAAATGACCTTTTGGGGCTTATATAGGTTTTTGACCTAATTTTGAAATGTGCTCTAATTGGTATGAAACTCACCCCCTTAGCTAATTTGATAGTCCTGAGTCCATTTTTTGATCAAAATTGAATTTTTATGTAAAGAAATAACTCAAACTTTTGATTTCAAATTTTTGAGACTGACATAGTTGATTTTGGAAATAACAATGGGAAGTAAACTCTATGGGGGGTGTGAATTAGTACTTCAAGAATTTTACCACAAAATCATTTGCCACATATCCATCTCACAATTTGCATGTAAATTGAAATACCAAACTAAATGTGTGCATCCATAGCATGAAAACAAATAACACATAACACAGTGAATTTGTTACCTACAAACCCTTTAATGAGAAGATAAAATTGGAGTGGGGATGACACCCACAAATCTTCACTACGACATTTGTAAAGTGTAGCCAATTAAGATTACAAATAGTTTGATCATAAAATATGATCTACACTATGGAAGGTCTACCATGTTAAAGGCTTACAAAGATTGTTAAATCTTACCGTATTAAAGGATTTCAACACCTTTAAAAAATTGTACCTAGTTAAAGGACTTGAACTTACAATAAAGTAAGCACCATGTTAAAGGATTTATAAAAGCCTATGGGAAATACTCAGTTAAGAGATTTTTACTAATTCACATGTTAGAATGTTTCAGCCTCTATCCTTCTGCTAGCACCTCTTTGCTAGATATTAGATCTCCTAATGTATACTTGATCCACCTAATCAAATGTATAACTTATGTCCTCTCTCTACTTTCCTCTGTTCTCTCTAACTAACTCTATAATTCAATCCTTTCACATCTCCTTAGTCAATGTGAATGCTCTATCTTTTCATGCAAACCTCTCTCTTTGCACTCTTATTCATTTAGGGTTTTCCCTCCTTAAGAAGACTTAGGTGACCTAAGGTTAGGTAGGAATCAACAACTATGATTCACCCATTTTTTCACTTAATTCATCGCTTTATCTAATTGGTTGCATGTACTACATAGGGATCCTCAATATAGATTCATTCTTATCTTCTATAATTGTAGAACAATCCTTAAGTCGGCCCAAAAATGGTTTACATAGGATTTTGTGCCATCACAAACAACTATGTCCAAAAAAATTTACTCAGCACTTGAAGCTTCTGATGCTCAACATCCACTATATCTTCAATGTTGTAATATGGCCTTTAAACTAGGCATCCATTATTCACTTGACATCTAAATCACTCAGAATGTATTAACTTTATCATCACTAGAGTGACTCTCCACTAACTATCTTATCAATACACATGGATGCTCGACACATACTATTTATTTTTCTTGACATGCATTATCTAACAACTTATGCTCAACATACACTACTTATTTGGCATGTGCTAAGTATTGTTAAGTTATGACTTAAGTGTATTGTCCCTCATATGTTAAAACTAAAATGAGATCAGCAATCTCCCCCTTTGGCATTTGTGGAAAAACACTTTGTCATGCATATATAACCTTAACTTATGAGCATAACTTAGATAATCTAAATTCTTTACTCGACTCACATGTAAAATTTCAAAATGTAAAAATTTTACAAAACTTAATGACTTATCAGTCATACCTCAAAACTTCATAACTCCCCATGAGTTGATTGTTCTTTGTTGTATCAAAATTTGATACTCCTATTGAATAAATTTTGTTGAACTGCAATCTTCCTCTATTTCTACATTTACTCCCCCTTTGTCTATTCTCTCCTTTTTGTCTCAAAATAATATCCCCCTTTTTGACACTTATCTCATAGGTGGTACATTAATAGTGTGTTTGTGCAAAAATGTTTTATGGACCTTCATTATAATTTTGAGTGATGCATCCCAATTGTCGCACACTACCTCTAGAGATTGAAATTTAACATATAGCTCAACAACAAGGTCTACTAAGCCCTCGTGAGTGGAAATATGAGGATCTTTCTGCATCAATGTTTTAGTCAAGGCTAGTTCCTTATGCAACACTTCCATTTGTTCATAGCTACCTATTGTTCATAGCAAGCTAGTTCAGAAGCTCTAGCAAGAAAGAGGCACCAAGAGTTACTCAAAAGGGAGCATAAGCAAAGAAAATTTCTACATGAACATCAACGAAATATTTTTTGATGCATTTAGTGTCCTAGCACCTAATTATGAAAAACCTATTATTAATCAACTGGTGAATATAATTGATAAGATTAGTGATACCTGGATACAAATACAAAACTTCTAGAATGGTCTAACAAAAAGTTTAAACTAAGATCAATGAAAAGATTTCTAGTGCCATTACACTATGATAGGTTGACATAGAAACCAAGATGGAGAGTGTAAAGAAGGTGTTAGAGAATATATTTTATCTATACACAAAATTTTGTGATGTGAATTTATTCACACAATAATTTTAGAGGGCCACTAACCAGCTACAAGGACACCTACAAACAATAGGTAGCTTCTTCTTCTTCTTCTAAACTAGCTCACTACAAACATAATTTCTACTATGCTCAAAAACCACAACAAGCTCGACCAATACTATCACCCTTAATAGCTCAACATCAACCAAAATTTAATTTTCACTTGGCAACAACTATGAAACTTTTCATGCTCAATAGCATGAAAAATTAACAACACTTATAGATTTATTCCAAGTTATAACCAATACATTGCATCTTAATTCATGCATATAGAACTAATGTAAAATATATCATTGAGATATCAATCCCACATACCTTTTGATTACCTAGTTGGTGGTGATGTGATCACCTAATCCATTAGATGAAGTAACCTCATCTGAACTTGATGTGTTGCAATCTGCCTTTTCTTCCATATCTTATTCATCTACACTTTGAATTTCTCAACATCAACATTCTTTGCCTTTGTTGAATTCACTTTTAGGTGCCTTTGACCTTGTTGGATAGTTCATTCTTATGTGACCAATCTTCAAACAACTAAAGCATGTAGTTTGACTCAACCATCAACTGTAATCACTTCTAAAATGTGTTATAATGTAGTTCTCGACAACATGTCCATACTCTTGACAATAGTAACAACTACACCTTGTATTGTAATCCCAATTGTAGGATTTTCGATTGTATTGTACATTTGTTTGCTTGTTAGATGGCCACTTGGGATTAGATCTCCACTCATATGCTTTATGTTCATACTTTTGACAATTGTGGAAATATCCTTCAAATCTTTGTATGCTTGAAGTATTGGTCCTGCATTCATGTTCTTGATGTCCTTTCTTGTTGCACTTATGGTAGTAAACCATGAATTTATGCTTAGGGTTCTATTTTATATTGTTTCTCCTACAAACATTTGTTGTATGACCTAAATTCCCACAATTATGACAAGTGGGTTTGTAGTTCTTACCTTTGTTGTTTCTTTGTTCACCACTTTTGGATGATTCTCCTGCCTTAGTATTGATATATCCCAATCTAGCAGTATCATTGTTAGATCTAGGAAATCTCATCAATTTCTCAAAGTATTTGATGGCTTCATTGGGTTTGTTGAAACTTTTAGTAATTTTTTATTTTCTCTTCTTAGTTCATTCCTTAGTTGTTCATTCTATAATTTTAGGATTGTGATCTCAATGTCCTCACCATTCAATTCATGATTGGAAATTATCACTTGAGTCATTGTTTCCAGTTACATATTAGCAATCCTTTGTACCTATGATGTCTTCTCTTCCAATCTTTGGTTCAGTGTCCTTTTGTCATCTTTAGTCATGACTTTGTCTTCCTCAACTTTCTTTTTATACTTAGTTACTTCACATAGATCTACTAATTGAACTTCTTGTTCTATTTTAAGCTTTTTGACCTCTTCAATTAGGGTATCATTCCTCTCTATTAGATTTGCAACTATTGCATCAAACTCACTTGATTTTCCATCTATAAATAATTCAATAGTGTCTTCCTCTTGGTAATGTTTGTCATTTTCCTAAATAGCTATATCTTTCCTTCTCTTTAATGAGCACTTCAACTCATCTTTTTCTTCATTAAGTTAGTGTAGGGAAAGCTAAATTTCAATCTTCTAGTTCTCAATAGTCTTTCCCAATCTATAGACTTTCATTTTCAAGATCTTTCCTCTAAGCTACAAAGATTTCCTTTCTAGAGAACAAGGCTCTGATACCAATCGTTGGAAATAACAATGGGAAGTAAACTTTAAGAGGGGTGAGGTGAATTAGCACTTCCAAAATTTAATCACAAAATCATTTACCACACATCCATCTCACAACTTACCTGTCAATTGAAATACCACACTAAGTATGTTCATCCATAGCATGAAAACAAATAACACATAACATAGTAAATTTTTTACCCAAAAACCTCCAATGAGAAGGTAAAACTAGAGTAGGGATGACACCCACAAATCTTCACTACTACATTGTAAAGTGTAACTAATTAAGGTTATAATAAGTTTGATCATAAACTATGATCTACCCTATGAAAGGTTTTTCATGTTAAAATCTTACAAAGACTATTAAATCTCACCCTATTAAAGGATTTCAAAACCCTACTAAAAGTGTGCCTAGTTAAAGGGCTTCAACTTACAATAAAGTAAACACCTTGTTAAAGGATTTACAAAAGCCTACTAAGATTACTTCGTTAAGATATTTTTATAGATTCACTTATTAGAATGTTTTAGCTTTAATCCTTTGTTTAGCACCTCTTTGCTAGATATCAGATCTCCTCTTTCCTAATGTATACTTGATCCTCGTGATCAGATGTATTATTTATGTCCTCTCTCTACTTTCCTCTATTCTCTCTAACTAATTCTATAATTCAATCCTTTCACATCTCCTTACTCACCATGAATGCTTTGTCTATTCATGCAAACCTCTCTCTTCACACTCTTATTCTTTTAGGTTTTTCCCTCCTTAAGAAGACTTGGATGACCTAAGGTTAGGTAGGAATTAATGATTATGATTCACCTATTCTATCACTTAATTCATCACTTTATCTAATTGGTTTCATGTGTTGCATAGGGATCTTCAATATAGATTTGTTCTTATCTTCTAGAATCATAAAACAATCCTTAAGTTAGCCCAAAAATGGTTTACATAGAAGCTTGTGCCATTACAAACAACTATTTCCAAAATTATTTACTCAACACTTGAAGCCTCTAATGCTTGGTATCCACTATATCTTCAATGATGTAACACGATCTCTAAATGACTCTGCCTCCACTGTTCACTCAGCATCTAAATCACTCGACATGTATTAACTTGCTTGTTATTGGAGTGACTTGGCACTAACTTTTTGCTCAGAACACACTGGTTCTTTGCACATACTATACATTTTGTAGGCATGCATGATCTTATAACTTATGCTCATCATACACTATTTACTCAGCATGCACTAAGTATTGTTAAGTAATGACTTAAGTATATTTTCACTCTTCAACAGTTGATCACTTGTATGACCACTATTTATGACATATTACTAATCTAATAATACAATTGAATCTCATTTTATCATTTTTTCAAACTTCATCACAAAATTTAACTTTGGTCAATTAAGGTCAAACTTAGTCAAATCTAGTCAACTAAGAGTAAAATTAATGGAAAACATCCTAAAAATATTCTACAATCACCCCTGATCAATCATTAATTAATTCTAAAAATCATTGCATCTTATTCCTCTATCAATTAGCTTCAAATTATTGATCTATCAAATTACATTTAAATTTTTCTCTCGAGTGGATAGGATGAATACATCATTGCATTAAGAAATATATCAACCCAATCAAAACTAACAGTCCTAATTTCTAGGGACGTCTCAATTTCATTGAAACCCATATCAAACTGAGTACCCTTTGATTTAACTATATTTTTTTCAACTTCATCAGAATCCATATAAAGTTGAGGTTAATCAATCTTTCTGAATGAGCAGTTCCATCAAAACATATATCAAATCACTCTGATAAACATCTTAACCAAATCTCAAATGGCATATCATATTCATCAAAATTCAAATCAATATGATATTGTCTTACTAATCATGTGATTGACTTCATCAACATCCATATCAAATCAATTATCCTGATAATCTTCTTGATGTAATCAGATTCATCAGGAACCATATCAATATGTTTTTTTTTTCAAAATCATTATCGTAGGATAGATGTTGGGATTCATCATTATCCGTATCAAGTTGCATAATCTACTCTTTGATTAATTGATCTTCATTCAATCAAGTTTGGAGTCAACTTTTACTATCAATCAAATTTCATCCAATCAAGTTTGGAATTAGTTTTTGTGGTCTACATTTTAGGACCATATAGGAGAGCTGGAAGTAGGTCAACCTTCTAGGAATAGGTCAATTTCCTTGAAATAGGTTAATTTCTTGACCTAGATATCAAAAAATAGTCCCTACAAAAAGCATGAAAATGGAAGTAAAACACAAGGAAATGGGAACAAGCATTGAGGCCTACCTTAGCCAACTCCTTGTCATTTGTCATTACTTGTCTGAGAACCTTCATGCACATCTATGACAATTTCTCCTTCCTCAACATCCTTCTTCTTCTTCTATTTCATGTTCAAGAAAATCCATTAAATCAGCTTCAATATGGCTAAATTTTATTTATAGACGTTACTAATTAGGTTTTTTTTGTATTTATTTTGACAAGTTAATTATCATTGTTATATGTTAATACTTTCCTTTACTCTTTTAATCTTATCTTGAGTTTAGTAGTTCCTATTTGGGCATCATTGCAGGCATGAAAATCGTGATTCAAATTCCTTACTATCCAAGTACTTTCAAATACATTTAGGATTCATCTTCAATAGTTTTGAAAGATACTTGTGAACACATCCCATATTTAGTTCATTGTGGTAAACAAGATTCCATGTTCTACCTTCTCTAAATGAGCAAGACAAAATAAGGGGGCATATCACTACCCATTAACTTCATCATCTTTCTCTAGTAAGTCCTACGTGATTCTATTATCACTAAAATGTAATTTTATAGGATGTGATTACTAATTTTTTCTTTCAAGAACTTTGCATGTGGACTTATCCATATCCTTTTTCATATATATATATATATATATATATATATATAAAGATATACTTAATTTAGCTTGCATATGCACATAGTATCATATACCACTAAAGTGGGGACTAGATATATCACCTTAAATTATAAATAATTTAATTTATGACATTTATCTCTTCTTTAGTATTTATTCATTGTATACTTGCCCTTGGAGCATATAATTTCCTCTTTCTTATTATCTCTCCTAAAAAGAACTAAGATATGACCTAACACGTCCTTCTTGATTTCACTTTTTCTCACTCATAAGAAGATGGAAGAACTTGTCTTATCTAGCTTGTATTATTAAGTCATTGGTGTCATTTCCCTCGTGGAAAGGGATAATGGTGATGTATTAAAGGAACTAGAGGACTATAAATATCTATTGTGAAATAATTTGGAGGATAATGGGATAATGGATTTAGATTAGGGTTGAAGTTGAGAAAGATGTCATACAAATATGGAGACTGGGATACAACTACAAAAGAATATATAGGAATGAACATTGTATGATAAAGATATGTATGTTGTAATATAAGAGGGAGATAAGGGGTGACTACTGAGCCAAATTGACTAGTTAATGGGGGACAAATATTGGATTGGGGTATAAAACATGAAGTAAATTGTGGGATGTAAAAAGATTGTATAATGAGAGGTGTGGCAATGTGGGAGGGACTAAAGATGGTGTATTGGGATAAGATGGAAGAGATGAAGGCATATTGGGATATGATAGTTTGGACAAGAGATTGAGGTAGGGAAAGTACATGGAGTAGCAAGTCGGATAATAGGATGGTGTATTTGGGATCATGGAGGGACTAAAGGACTATAAATATAGATTGTAGAATAATTTGAAGGATAATGAGATAATGGATTTCAACTAGGGTTGAAGGTGAGAGTATTATCATATAAATAAGGAGATTATGATACAACTATAAAAGAACTTGTAGGAATGAGTGTTGTATGATAATAATATGTAGTTTTAATATAGGAGTGAGATGGGGATGGATGGCTCAATAGATTTCCCTTGTCAAATGTATGATAAGAAGTACTAGTGGATATGCATGGGCTTATAATGGGATATTTTTGAGTAATGACTGGATATTGGAGGATTCTAGGAGAAATAATTCTAAGGTTTTAAATATACTCAATGTTTAGTGGGGGAATGACATCAATGTAAACTAGGTGAAATAAATCAATTAACAACACACTTTCACACTAATCCATTCAATACAAGAGAAAGAGAAGCTTCCAAATATAACTCAAGTTAGAATAGAAAAACTAAATATGATGATTGGATTCCAATACTAAACCCAAATTATACTAAGTATGCACGCAAGTCCTCTTTCATGCAATTTTAATTAACTTTTAATGTGTAATGTGAATCTACATTGAAACAACTAATTTTTAAAAAAATAGATCTAGGATAAATATGTATGTAATCAAGCCAAATAAAAATATGTAAATAGGTCTAGGCTAAAAGATAAAAAGAAGGGTAGAAAACTAACCTTGATATCTACAAAGGAAAATATTTTTTTGCTCCAAAAATTGCATATATAAAATTGTGATTGAAAATCCAATAGAAAATCTATGATTGTAATAGAAATAGATGTCTAGGTACAATTTGATTTGGGCGATTTCTACTAGTAGGTTTATGGGATGAAAAAAATGTTCCTAGTGCACTTATAAAAAAGTCAACCCATCTTTTTCTAAAAGCGTGTGACTGATAATTTCCATATCTAAATTTTTTATTTTGATACCATGTTCTTGCACATAATAATATTTGATTTTTTTTGGAGGGAAGGGGCTTGCCTTGTTCAAGCCTCTATTTAGGAATCAACCTTGAAAGGAAATAAAATGTAAAGCATGCAAGGAGAAGATAGACAAATGTAAATATTCACCTTTCTTGATGAAACCCTTGTCAATAAGGACATTGCAATACTTGAATGTTGTAGATCTTGAATCTTCAATAAAGGATGTAGGAATTCTCCACAAATGCAATGGATATACCAATATGAAATCATAGAGCCATGGATGTAGATGTGCAAAAAATAAGAAAAATATTAATACCACAATGTAGATGTGCTCCCTTGATGATCAGTGAAATGCTAGATCTTGAAGAGAAAATGCTTAAAAAGGATCCTTGAATCTTGAGAATTCCTTGAACGCTTGATGAATTTTTGAAAATACCTTGAATATTCTAGATGGAGTGTCATTAAGAGTGCTTGTGATTACTTCTTAATGTCTTCTAGATTTCCTTAGATATGAAAAGGAGGTATCTAATTTTCCTTTTATACTAGTTTTTAGGATAAAAAATAAAGCAAGTTGATAGGCTCACTTGAATTTCCAAACCAAATCTCGAAGAAAGTGTTAGGATTAATGCAACAAAAAATAATAATTACATGCAAATAGAACCAATATTAGAAAATAATAAATCACATAGAAGAGAACACAAGACAAAGATTTAACATGGTTCACCCAATCCCAGGGCTACATCCACCACACAATAAGTCCAGTATTCTTATTATCTAGTGATTACAACCTGATTACAATATGTAATCCCTTATAAGTCAATACCATCACAAGAAGTTACAATCTCATTATTCATTATGAAATTCCTAACCCTAAGCCATTTTATACAATCTTTTTGTCACTTACAAAATTAGGGCTAGAATAAGTCATCTAATAGAAAAATAGAAGTCAATACCTTTTAAAAGAATAAACTTAGTACAGCTTTTAGGTTAATCCCCTATAGGGGTGTTTCCCCTCAACCCCACCATATACTATGACACTGAGCACACCCAAACCCTACCTAGCACATACCATGGCATACATTAAGCTCCCTATAGCTGAAGCATATGGTACATTGGAGATCTTATTATCCTCTTCTTGTGTCCTTAGAAACATCTTCTTAGTCAATTTTAAATGTCCAGGAAAAGGTGTGTTGATAGCTTTGGCATTCTCCATAGAGAAATGTTGCAACATATTCTCAATATATTCAGCCTAAGTTAATGTTATTTTTTGTGTTTCCTATCTCTATAATTTTTCATAGAAAGGATTTTTTTTACTGACCCCAAATCCTTAATAGAAATGAATGTTTTAACTATTGTTTTAACCCCTTAATGTGATCCATGTTAGACCTAGCAACAAGCATATCATCAACATATAAACATAAAATAAATTAGCTTTCATCATCCAGCCTCTTAAAATAAACACAATGATATAAATGACACTTAGTGTATTCAAGCTCATGCATGACATTATCCTCTTCTTGTGTCCTTGGAAACATCTCCTTAGTCAATTTTAAATGTTCAGGAAAAGGTGTGTTGATAGCTTTGGCATTCTCCATAGAGAAATGTTGCAACATCTTCTCAATATATTTAGCCTAAGTTAATGTTATTTTTTGTGTTTCCTATCTCTATAATTTTTCATAGAAAGGATTTGATTTACTAACCCCAAATCCTTAATAGAAATGAATATTTTTACTATTTTTTTAACCTCTTAATGTGATCCATGTTAGACCTAGCAACAAGCATATCATCAACATATAAACAGAAAATAAATTAGCTTTCATCATCTAGCCTCTTAAAACAAACACAATGATCTAAATGACACCTAGTGTATTCAACCTCATGTATGAAATTGTCAAGTTTAAGATATCATTATGAAGGTTCTTGACTCAAGCCATATAAACTTTTCTTCAATTTGTACACTAAGTTCTCCTTACCTTTGACCCCAAATCCATGTTGTTTTATCATATACATTTCTTCATCCAAATCACCATGAAGAAAGGTTATTTAACATCAAGCTACTCCAAATGTGACTCTTCAATAGCCACAATACTTAAAACAATACAAATAGAATTCATTTTAAATATTTATCAAAATCAATGCCATGTTTTCATGTAAATCCTTTTAAAACTAACTCGGCTTTAAATGTTTTCTTGTCTCAATCCTTTTCTTTCAACCTATAAACCCATTTATTTTGTAAAGCCCTTTTCAACTGTAGGTAACTTACATTAATCCCAAGTTTGATTTTTCAGCAAGAAGTCCATTTCTTCTATCATTATAGGCTCCTATTGAATCTTTGTATCTACTTGCACATCTTCATCATAACTTTTAGGTTCACCAACATATGTTAATAAAAGAGATTACAAAGAGGGAGAAAATTTTTCCAGAGGTCTACTTAGCCTTTTTGACTATCTAACATTCACTAGAGTGTGTGGTATTTATTGTTGTAGTTGTTGCAGAGCATGAGAGACTACTAGAACATCATACTTTTGAGTATCATCTAGCACTACATAATCATTTTTTTTCTTCTCATGCTGCTACAACAAATCTTTGTACAACACTTTCTCATTGAATATGACATCACTACTTCTTACAATTTTATAATTTTCAAAATCCCAATTCTTATAACCAAATTCATGAATGTCATATCCAAAAAATACACATTTCTTTGACTTAGCTTCTATCTTGGTTCTATTTTTAGAATTTCTATGTGCAAATACTTCACAAGGTTCTTAGAAGTGAATAACACACTTTCTTACTAGTCCATGCTTCCTCTAGAATACCACAACCTAGGGAGTAGAGGGACCTCTACCGATCAAATGTACAATAGTATTGGTAGCATTTTCCCATGTGTTTAAGGGTAGCCCACTATGAAACTTCATGCTCCCTGCATGTTCCATTATCGTCATATTCTTACATTTAACAATTCCATTTTCCTATGGAGTCCTTGGAACATTTTTATGTCTATGAATACCATAAATAGGATAATAATCTTCAAATTCTTTTTAGCAATACTAGGCACCATTATCATTTTTACTAGTCTCATTTTCAACCAAGCATTTTCATTTCTTACAAATATGAAATACATCATATTTTTTTCTAAGAAAATAAACCCATACTTTTATAGTTGCATCATCAATAAATATAAAATAATAATGAGAGTCTCCAGGGGAAGATATCTAAGATGGTCCCCATACATCTGTATGCACAAGCTCTAATTTCTCATCTTTATTTTTGTTCCCACTCTTCACAAAACACACTCTCTTTTGTTTCCTATACACACAATGTTCACATAAGTCCATGTTGACATATTTTAGACCTAGTAAAATTTTATTTGAATGAAGTTATTTCATACCTTTCTCACTCATGTGGCTAAGTCTATTGTACCATAGTGTTGTATCAGAATATGCATCATCTGTTTGTTCTCCTTGCTCAACTACAAAAAATTTTCTTGAACATTCACTTTTCTCTTAAATAATTAAAGTAAAAGTATATAATGACATGTACAAAGATATAAGGTACCCACTTTCATACCTTTTTCTACTACTATTCCAAATTTATCATTGAAAGTAACTATGTAACCTCATCACCTAGATGCCCTACTTAAATTAAATTCCTACTCAGCTTTGGAACATGTCTTACCTCTTATAGTAGCCAATGATTCCCATTATGAAACTTAATTCTAATTTTAATGCCCCACCTAGAGATCCTTGGAACAAGGATTCAATTCAAGTGAATTTTTTTCTTATTTTTTACAAGTATGAATGCACATGACAACATCATACAGGGATCACAAATATTGCAATGGAAGACTTCACCAACAATCCAAGCAACCAACTGTTGGAAATATTCAAGACTTGGTAAATTACTGAGAGGGGGGGTGAATTAGTAATTTAGAAACTTTTCAATAATTATGTAAAAAAATCACCATAAATCCACTTACACTACTACATGCATTAGTATTGAAAAACATTCAACACATAATAACACAAAGTTTTGGTGACCTAGAAAGCTTCCAAATAGAAGGTAAAATTGGGGTGGGGATGATATGCACAAAACTTCACTACTACAGCAGATAGTTGGCCTATTAAGGCTTACATTGACCACTTCTGGTGATCTGCCCTATTAGGAGCACAAAGGACTACTAGGTCCACCTTGTTAGAAGATTTACAAACATACAATGAAGTATGCAATTGGTTAAGAGATTTGTACAAAGACTATTATGTCTACCTTGTTAAAGGATTTAGAACTAGCTCACCTATTAGGATGAAACAATGGATCTCCTTACAACTAATTGCTAATAAGATCCTTGAGCACTTGATCACCCTATGTGATAGATGAAACTTTATTGCTCCTTTGATGACCTTGCTAAATACCTTAAACTGCTATTGATATTCCTTCACATGCACTTCTTTTAAATTCTTCATTCACAATATTAATTACAATTCAATACAATGATATTTTGCAATACATCTTACATATATACCTTTCCAATTTCCAAAACTTGCAAGGTTAGCCAATACACAATGAATAAAACATTACAAAGTCAGCCTAATAGTAAATAAATTGGGTTCACTAAACTAACTCATTGACCTTCTAATACTCGGCGTCCACTAAATTACTCAACATCATCATGCACTCGGTAGAAGTAAAAGCTCAGTCCATACTAATCACTCGAAGTAGTTCTAAACTCGGTGACCACTAGTGACTTGGTAGATGTGGTATCACTCAATAGATACTACACACTGAGTTTACCTTGCTTCACTTAGTAAACACTTCTTCTTCCAATTCTTGGTTTATACTAAATTTTCATCATACAACCTAACTACTTGATAGACACTGTGAAGCTTGGTAGACACTGCTAATCTTCACATTGCCTGTAACCACTCGGTAGACACTGTTATGTTCAATGTAAACTATTGTAGCTTGGTTAACATTGGAATGCTTAGTGAGAGTAGGAAACTAAGTGCTAAGCTCAATAGCTTCACTAATATGAAGATAAGTGTTGTCACTAATGGCAATAATGACTTAATACCAACAATCTCCCCCTTTGGCATTAGTGAAAAAACACTTATAAGCCAAAACATATGTACACAATCTGAATTGCTGAATTTGATTTTTCAAAAATTGATCTTTGTTAAGCTATTGTATATACATTCCTGCTTGTATCATGTTACATAATGTATATACAAAGATATTTATGTACACATATACATATATATACATACCAACTCCATTGAATGCTATCTTCTCCTTTCACTTATACTGATATTTCTCCTTGTATACACTATTTCTCCTCATTTACCTTATATTGATATCTCTCCCCCTTTTTGACAATAATGCCAAAGAGCTATATATAATATCTATATAGTTACACCAAAATGAGATAGAAATTATTGATGTACTTTAAGAATTATGGCAAATGTATTATCCCAACTCTCTTGCAAAATTTGGTAGGTGCAGAGAGTAATCTGAACTTTTGCTAATAGATGTATCATGTGATCAGCCACTAAGAAGTTGTGATCTTGGACCAATTTTTTGCAATGAGCAATGTGTTTCTGCATTGTGTCCATTATTGGCAAGACCATATTTTGGATATCAATCAAATTTTCTCTTATTCTTGCTTCTTCAATGAGAAGTTATGCCTATACATCTACCAAATATATAACCTTGGTGTGATGAGATGAGGTGGAGGAGGGGTCAGTCTACAACTTAGATACACTAGATTGTATATCAGTATCAATCTTATTTAGCTTATCCTTTGTTTCTTTTGTAAACTTGGAGACATCACAAAGTTTGGCAAAAAGTGATGCTGCACTAGTAAAAGAATTTTCAAAATTACCCAAAAAATGTTGATAACTCAACTTGTTTGATTGCAATTTGCTAAGCAATGTGCTCAAGCACCTTGTCATCAAACTTTCTTTCAGCCTTTTCAATCATCTTTTCTTGCCTAGAGGAATCCTCACTAAATTTCTGAATAGCCTCATCTAACTGAATCAAAATGTGTTGTGTGGAATCCACTTCAACACCTATAACCTTTGTAATTATATTCTTGGCACTCTCAATTATTTTGTACTCCTTGTCCCTTTCAGACCTTAATTGCTTCTACCTAGCTTTCTTCTCTAAGAGTTGACTAGACAATCTCATTTCTTCTACAGTGGTAGTGTCAAAGCCAATCTTAGGAATTTCTATCTCTATATCTAGGTCAATGTCTTCTTCAATTTCTTTTCCAATGATCAGAAGTTTCAATGGTTGCCTTTGTTCTACTTTTGTGATGACTGGTTTGACCTTGGGAATAGACACAATGGTGGAGATAGAAGGGCTAGCTGTGAAAAATGGAATATCACTTAAGGATTGAATGCCAATAGGAGTGCTAACTGAGTCCAAAATTGAAATACTATCAAAAATGGTGCAACACTCAGTAGAGTAACAATAGAAGTATATATAATGGATGAAATAGCTGAAGTAGAAGTAGATATTGATAATCTTGATGTAAACAAAACTAAATTACTAACTAGAACTGATGAGGACAAAATTGTAGAACTAACTGTGGCACTTATTATACATGATGATGTAGTAGGTACAAAGGGAGCTAACTCGGTATCTAAAGAGGTAACTGTCAGCTTGGCAAATGAAGTGGTTGACACTTCCATAGTAGATACTTGGAGCTAGAAGGTGGTTGGTGAAGATTGAGCAAATGATGTTACAGTTTTGTTCACAATCTCACTAGTAGAAGCTGTCTCCATAGATGTAATAGTGTTTGGTGGAGTGTGAGGAAGAGATGCAATAACTTCAGCTGCTATTCTAATTGGGTCATCCTCATCCTTTTCTGCTGCAGTGGAAGAGAAGAGAAATGCTATAGGAGGCAACATTGTTGAAAATATAATAGGGAATTTAATGTTATGTTTTAAATGCTTTTAGTTTTTGAAGTTTGTAATAACGTCCTACATGTGGTGGCATACCTAGAGTAGCAGTTCGATAAGCTCTCCAGATATAGCCACCTAGGACCAGGTGTGTGGATCTTAAATTAGAATAGTTTTTTTTAGTTTGTAGGTGGAGTGTTTAATAATTTTTAGAATCCAATAATAGGTAGTAGGCAGTTTTTGGAATATTCCTGACTTAGAAAATGATTGTCTAATATTGGTAAAAAAAATGTTTCAGATTCTTATCCTTTTTTTGGATAGAAGACATTCTTCTTTTCTAAATAAGAAGAAAATGTTTCACATCCTTTAATTAGAAAAAGAGAGTCAGTTTTAAATAAAGAGTCAGTCGGCTATGTAAGACATGAATCGAATTTGGAGAGATATGGAATGTTTTTTTTCATTTTGTCTTTGTGCAAGTTTTTGATGGTCTGAGTTTTGAATGGATTTTTCTTATCTTCTCACTGGAAACAAGTTGATAGTTTGCAGAAGATTAAAAAGTTTTAGTTTTGGGTTGAATTCGGTATGTTTGCAGAAAATTAGTCTCAGTGCATGGGTAATATCTCCCAAATGAACCGTTGGATTTCTCTCAAATTTTTATATGTTGTTTGAAACCTAGTTACACAAAATATCAATGGTTAGATTGAGAAAATCTTTTCTGGTTTGAAATTTATTCATGTCTGAGTGCAAGTCTATCCGGAGGCAGCAAGAAGAAATTTTTGAGGGGATTTATTTTCAAAGTTTTGTTTATTGAATCTGATTTTAGTGTGTGATCCTGAAGGTTGTAGATGCCCCTTGAAGCAACTCAGTTGAGTGTCTGATTCCTCCTGAATTTTCCAAGGTGTGGCTCTGCATCATTTTTGGTATCAGAGCCTAGCATCATAATGGAAGAAGAAGAAGCAAAAAGACAAAGCTATAGCCAAAGACATTCTATATTCCGAACAAAGTGCAAGTGCAAGAATAAGGTATGCAAAGTTATAGTTGACAGTGGTTCCTTTGAAAATATAATCTCAGTAGAAATGGTTGAGAAACTGAATCTTCCAAGAGTACCTCATGATTTACCTTACAGAGCTTATGGGTTAAGAGATGAACAGTGGATTGATGTCTTCAAAAAGTCATATGTTTATTTTAACATTGGACCATATTTTGATACTATTGAATGTGATATTATGCCTTTAAAAGATTGTCACTTGATTTTGGGAAGAGCATGGCAATATGACAGGTCAACCATATATGATTGTAGAGAGAACACATATACCATCAACAAGAATGGGAAGAAGATGGTTTTGCTTCCATTGAAGGATGATACAACATGGAAGGAATCAAGAAGTATAGGTCTTATTGATAGGATAACATTTCCAATGCATGATGAAGTGAAAGAAGTTTTGGTAGAGGCAAATGAAACTACAGAGAAGGCAGCCATAAAGAGTGTAGATGTATGTGAAGTTGTTACAAAAATCTCAACAATGATAGATGTAAGTTGTCCTTTGGAAGGGAAAGAACCTGAAGAGCAGAAAGAAGATAAATTGCAGCAAGTAAATGTTGATGAGAAGAATAAAGAGGAAAGTCCTATGGGATTTGAGTGTGAACAATTTGTGGTTGGAATAGTAACATGTCCTTTGAAAATAGAGAAGAGTACAATGTTGGAAGGTACTCCTATGGAAAAGATTTTGGAGGCAACTGATGAAGCCTTAAATATGCATAATGAAGAAAAATGTCAAGAGGAATGGCATGAAGATGAAGCTAAGGAATGTGTAACAGCAAGTTCTAAAGAAGAATCTGATTTATGGGAAAAATTTGTAGCCATTGTGGGAGAATGGAAAAGGCATGGCGGTAGAATGGAAACTCAGCTTGAAAAAGAAAGGAAAGAGTGCAATACTGTTATTGTTCTTGAGAAAAGTTGTAATAAGAAAGAGATATTTGAAAGTGAGATTACTACAGAAGATCAAGATGATGATAAATGTTTAATAAAGGAAGAAGAGATAAATACGATTCTTAAGATTCAAGATGTGAAACTAGTTGATAGTCAAGAAGCAGATAAGTTTATGGGTACTATTGATGAAGATAGATATGATGCACATTACATGGGGTATAAGGAAGCTCATATTCAAAAAGAGAACTCAAATAATATTAATGCTGATGATATGTTTTCTTCTAATAATGTTTATGCAGGGATGCAGATTTCATGTATAGTGAATCATGCTGGAGAATTTTCTGTGACATTTACAGCATTAAAGAATCAAAGCTACAAGGTGGAGAAGTTGGATATTATCTTTGTTTTCCTTGTAGATATGCTCATCCTAGTTCAAAGAAATTGGAAATTTTGAAAGAAGAATGAGATTCATTTCTACAACACATCATCTCAAGAGGACTTGAGATTCATTCTACAGGGGAGTATGCTGCAGTGGCAGAGAAGAGAAACACTATAGGAGGTAACATTGTTGAAAATGTAATAGGGAATTTAATGTTATGTTTTAAATGATTTTAGTTTTTGAAGTTTGTAATAACGTCCTACATGTGGTGGCATACCTAGAGTAGTAGTTCGATAAGCTCTCCAGATATAGCCACCTAGGACCAGGTGTGTGGATCTTAAATTAGAATAGTTTTTTTTAGTTCATAGGTGGAGTGTTTAATGATTTTTAGAATCCAATAATAGGCAGTAGGCAGTTTTTGGAATATTCCTGACTTAGAAAATGACTGTCTAATATTGGTAGAAAAAACGTTTCAAATTCTTATCCTTTTTTTGGATAGAAGAAGTTCTTCTTTTCTAAATAAGAAGAAAACATTTCACATCCTTTAATTAGAAAAAGAGAGTCAGTTTTAAATAAAGAGTTAGTCGGCTATGTAAGACATGAATCGAATTTGGAGAGATATGGAATGTTTTTTTTCATTTTGTCTTTGTGCAAGTTTTCGATGGTCTGAGTTTTGAATGGATTTTTCTTATCTTCTCACTAGAAACAAGTTGATAGTTTGCAGAAGATTAAAAAGTTTTAGTTTTGGGTTGAATTCGGTATGTTTGCAGAAAATTAGTCTCAGTGCATGGGTAATATCTCCCAAATGAACCGTTGGATTTCTCTCAAATTTTTATATGTTTTTTGAAACCTAGTTACACAAAATATCAATGGTTGGATTAAGAAAATCTTTTCTAGTTCGAAATTTATTCATGTCTGAGTGCAGGTCTATCCAGAGGCAGCAAGAAGAAATTTTTGGGGGGATTTATTTTCAAAGTTTTGTTTATTGAATCTGATTTTAGTGTGTGATCCTGAAGGTTGTAGACGCCCCTTGAAGCAACTCAGTTGAGTGTCTAATTCCTCCTAAGTTTTCCAAGGTGTGGCTCTGCATCATTTTCTTCCTCAATTGCTTCTTCCTCCTTTTCTTCTTCTTCCCTCTCTTCCATTAAGGCATGTAATTCTCCTACTATAACAATGACTGAAGGAATGTTATCTTCATCATCATCATCACTATTGTCATCATCTTTGATTATAACTGTTTCTTCTAATGGCTTCTTGAGATGATATACATCTCTCCAAACATCTGAGGCATTCTTAAACACTGATACTATATTCTTTATTAGTATGAAGAATGTGTTAAGCTTTAGAATCATTCTATCTTCATGCTCTTGCAATGCCTTCTTTACTCCTACATCAGTCAGATTTGGTACCATCTATCTCAACTATTATTCAAAGATGTCTTTGATAGTTTGTACCATGTTATCCCATCTAACTTTGATTTTGGCAAAGAGACCTACATGAATTTGAGGTTGCATCTGTGCAGGGGAGAATTTCCAAATACCCATCTTCTCCATGACTAAATCCTTAATCTCTTTCTACACAGCTGGAATCCTAATCTCATATTTGAGAGCTTTGAAGTTCCACATTCCTACTCCAGCTCTTAATTGTTTCATTCTCTCCTCAAATGTGTGTGCAGACCAAACAAACACAGGTTCCCTTTCCTTCTTACTTTTCCTTGTTCTTCTGGTGAACACTGCAATTGGTTGCTTCTAAGGTTTGGTGATAAACACCTTACCTTTCTTCCTTGGTGGCTCCTCTTCTTTTTTTTATTCTTCCTTGTCATCATCAAATTCCTCCTTCATCCTCACCCTTTCCCTAAGTAAGCATAAGAGGACCTTCAACAGTTTTCAATTTGGCCACTCTCTTCTTTCCTCTCTTGAGAGCTTGAGGAATCTCAATACCAAGCCCTATCCTCTTATTGGCTTCTTCATAGGTGCCAAATGCAGGAAGGTTAGGATTAACTGGATCATTCACCAATGCCTCAATGATGTCTCTTACTTCATCAATGTTTATTTCATAAGGCAATGGCTTTACCCATGCCACTCTCAGTATGACTACTTGTATGTACACTCTATCATAGTCCACCATAAAACATATATCATCCTTGTAGTCTTCTACAAGTTTGGGTAGGATTCTAAATTTTTTATTCATCTTTTCTTTGAACACCGCAAAATAGTTATCCAACACCCTTTCAAAATTTTCACCCATTTCTTCAATAAAGTCATTTATCTAGTAAAGAACAAGGGTGTCTTTCCTCCATACCACATTTCCCTTGGATGGAAAGAATTTTTGGACATAAAAGAACAAACAAGTGAGCAATGAACCAAATTTGAATGGATTTTTCTTTGAAGTTTTAACACTATCAATGTTTTTGTTCAATTGCTTTAGCAACACATCTGACAGGTCGTAATCAAGGTTCTTCTTCACAACCTTGTATGCTAGGTCAATTGCCTTGTAGGAACATTGTTCAACTTACTCAAGCTGTAGATCTTATGCGTAATTATGTTAATGTCAAACCTAAGCTCTATGTCAGTGACATTATTTATCTTCAAACCTCTACCATCCCATTTGGCTAGGGTTTTCTTTTGTAGTTCCTCCTGACCTAGGGTTTTGTGTTTTCTTTTCTTTACTTAACATGGGGAGACCTATGACCTTGTGTATCATTCTCTTTATTATCAAAATAGGTTGCTCCGACCATAATTGATTGTTGTGGAATTTACTCAATATATATCTTATCCATTTGACTTGGAAATTTTGTGACAAGTGGGGGATATGGGTTAACCCTTTCATTTCCAAGTGCTTATGCTCAGGTTTTAATACTCCATCCACACACATATCAGCTAGGGCATTACCCATCTCTAATGTCCCTAATTCCTAAATAACACATTTAAAATGAGTTCTTATATCATTGATCAGGAGTACCTTTGGTGGGATTTGAGACTAAGCACCATACGGATCCAGGGATTCAGTAATGGATGGAACAAGCTTGAAGTTTGGTGCCTTCCATTCAACTCCTGTAACCAGCATCTTAGAGCCCTTCTTTTGTTTTTTGCTACTTCCACTGGTAGATGCCATCATTGCTTGGTATTTGAATGAAATTTGTGAAGATTTTTCTGCTAAATAGCTAGAAAATTCTATAAATCTCTTCAAATCATTTTTCTCTTCAAATTCTACGAATGTGATGAAGAATGAAGTCGATTTTGCCCCTTGTGTTGAAAATTTTTCATAAATTCTCGGTGCCATAATGACACAGGATGTGATAGACTTTCATCCACTAACCTAACTCGATAAGAATATCAACTTGACAAACAAAAAAAGTTTCATTTACTCCCAACCTTGGTTGGTAAGGTCTTCAACTAACTTTTCTTGGTGGAGTCAGATGCAACTCAGTGAAAGATGAACTTTCTATGATCCTTGTGTATCTAGAATACTGATTGGATCATTTGCATTCTTTGTATTTGTTGGAATTACTTATGATCTTTTCTGATGAGTATGGCTCCAACACATTCTTAAGAATTTAGTTTGAAAGGTTGGAGTCACCCACTTCTTGAGTGACTTCACTCCCATGATTTGAGCTTATCTCCTCGATAGATTTAGGAATCCATTTCTGCTTCATTTGTTTCCTGATATTGTCATCCCTTGTTTTCTTTTCATCTTCAACTTTCCTTATGTTTATACAATTTTTAGCTATATGATCGAGTTCAGTGTATGTATAACATCTTATAATAGTATCCTTCTTTCTTAGGTGATGCCTTACAATTTATGCCAGTGTGTCCATATTCTCCACAATAATGACATCTGCACCAGGTATTGTAGTCCCATCCAAATATTGCCTTTACAAGTTGTTCAACTAGATTGAATGATTTGGATCTGCATTTTGATGCCTTGTGACCATGCCTTCTACATTTGTGACATTTACCTTCAAATTTTGGTTTTTCCTTGCATTCATTGGCTTTGTGACCATGCTGATTGCAATTGTAGCATTTTCCATTGAATTTTTCTTTTCCATTGCTCTAGCATTTGTTTGATGTACGACCAATCTTCCCACAATGATTGCATGTAGGTTCCTGATTCCTTTTAGCACCTTGCTTGGAAGATTCACCTTCTTCTTCCTTGTATCCAAGTCCTATTTTTCCATTTTTCCTATGAAGACTCTTCTCATTTTGTTGATTCAATTGATTCATGTCTTCTTGAGATTTCAACATTCTCTCATTGATTAGATTTTCAGCATTTAGGTCATTCTTTAATTTTTCATTGATTTTCTTTTTAGATATTAGTTCTCTCATTATTCTTTCATTGATTTCTCTTTCATAATTCAGATCATTCCTTATTCTTTGATTTTGTGCTCTGAGAATCTTGATTTCTTCATTTTCTTCTATGATATGATCAATAAGGTTTTCATTCTGATTGGATTAATTTTGTTCTTCATTGTTTCTGGCCTCCAAGTCCTCTTGTGCTTTGTTTCTTTATTCCAAGATCTCACATAGCCTGATTGATTGAATTTCTTGTTCTCTTTTAAGTTTCCTTACTTCTTCTTGTAGCGATTCATTCTTTTCTAGGAGTTCTTTGATTGCGTTGTTTGCTTCATCTGAACTGCTTGAAGGGAAAAAGTCTTCAATCTTTTCTTCAACATACTTGAGATCATTCATCTGATTTGCAAGTTCCTTTCTTCTTTTTAGGGATTGGGAAAGATGTTCCTTTGCTTCCTTAAGTTGAACCATGGCCATCTCTAGATCTAGCTTTTCATTTTCAATTTCCTTGTCGAATCTGAATATCTCCATTTGTCCTTTAGATCTTTGCTCAAGCTGTTAAAATTTATCCTGAGAACCACAATGCTCTAATACCAATTTTTGGAAATATTCAAGACTTAGTAAATTACTGAGAGGGGGGTGAATTAGTAATTTAAAAACTTTTCAATAATTAAGTATCTAAAACAATCACCATGCATCCATTTACACTACTACATGCATAAGTACTGAAAAACATTCAACACATAATAACACAAAGTTTTGGTGAACCAAAAACCCTCCAAATATAAAGTAAAAGGCTTACATTGACCACTTCTAGTGATCTGCCCTATTAGGAGCACAAAGAATTGCTAGGTCCACCTTGTTAGAAGATTTACAAACATACAATGAAGTATGCACTCAGTTAAGAGATTTTTACAAAGACTATTAAGTCTACCTTGTTAAAGGATTTAGAATTGGTTCACCTGTTCGGATGAAATAGTGGATCTTCTTGCAACTGATTGCTGATAAGATCCTTGAGCACTTGATCACCTTGTGTGATAGATGAAACTTTACTACTCATTTGATGACCTTGTTGTATACCTTAAACTACTATTGATATTCCTTCACATGCACTTCTTTTAAATTCTTCATTCACAATATTAATTTCAATTCAATACAATGATATTTTGTAATACATCTTACATATATACCTTTCCAATTTCCAAAACTTACAAGGTTGACCAATACACAAGTGAATAACACATTACAAAGTCAGCTCAATAGTAAATAACTCGGGTTCACTAAACTAACTCGATGACCTTTTTTTACTCAGCATCCACTGCATTACTCAGCATCATCATGCACTCCGTAGAACTGAAAGCTTGGTCCATACTAATCACTCGAAGTAGTTCTAAACTTAGTAACCACTAGTGACTTGGTAGATGTGGTATCACTCGGTAGATACTATATGTTGATTTTACCTTTCTTTACTTGGTAAACACTTCTTCTTCCAACGCTCGGTTTATGCTACATTTTCATCATACAAACTAACTGCTCAGTAGACACTGCTGATCTTCACATTGCCTGTAACCACTAAGTAGACACTATTCTATTTGGTGTAAACTATTGTAGCTTGGTTAACACTAGAATGCTCAGTGAGAGTAGAAAAATAAGTGCTGAGCTTGGTAGCTTCACTAATATGAAGATAAGTGTTGTCACTAATGGCAATAATGACTTAATGCCAACACCAATGAATCTCCAAATGTTACTACCAAACATAAATGTCAAACCACATAAGAATTCAAACAATTCCAAATCTGAAACATTCTAAATCTTAAAATCAATTCCAAGGTATTCAAGAACACCAAAGAGGGTAGTCAAAACACCTCAGAAAATCTTTTGGACAAACCAAAAAGTGGTTGCTATCCACCTAGATAGGTTTTTTTCTAAAACCTAGGTGATACAATAAATTAGCATGGTATGATACTTTCCAGTATTGTACGACCTTTCTAATGAAGGTGTGTGATACAATCAAGGTTTGGACAACACTTCTCAAGAAGGTGTGCGATACTTTACTAGTATCATACGACCTTTCTCCAATAGGCATATGATACAACAAAGTGTCGCATGATAGAGTTTACAAGGTCATGCGATACTTTCCAGTATCACACGATTCTTCTCCTTTGGATGTGCAATACTTTAAAGTATCACCCAATGCTAATGCATGGTCTCCCATAGAAAGAAAGAATTACTCTAAGGGCCAAAATAAAGGATAAAATGGGAATCAACCCTCCACACTGGGGAGTAGCGGATCTTCGTAGATTGATGAATGAACACTTGAGTGCATAAACAACAAGATGCCATGGAACAAGAAAGAGGAACATCTATCCATCTAAACCATAGTAGTAAAAAGGACATACTGAAAGAAACATTGTAGTGAATAGAAGCAACATCTCAATGTACAAAAATAACATCAAAACAACTGAACAACCAAACTAAGTACACGGTTCCTCCCAACCATAATAGCATCATAAGACCATCATTGGCCCTAGCCATCCCCCATGCATAACGTCCCAAACTACTGAACATATCATCGATGCTATCTTATGAGGATGTCACTACTAAAATGTGCTACAACATAAGAATAAGGAAATCTAACATGTTGGAAGTAAAGTATAAGATAAAATCCTACAAAATAGATAACATCATCTATCATATGCTAATTATCATAGTAAAAAAATGCATCAATAACTAACATCATCGAAACATGTTATACAAGCATTCCAATGAAAGCATAAATCATAGAAAGCATACTCTAAAATCTAAAGTACCAAGTGAAAACATCCAACAATGGTCACACTAGGACAAAAGACCATCTATGTACATTGGTCCCCAACAGTGGTATAGGTAGTTACACCTCCCAACCATGTAGAACCTATAAGCCCACTCTTGTCATGTTGATGGATATAATAATCCAACCACAAACACACATAAAGAAAATGTCCATGGCTAACCCTCACATAGATAGTATGATGATTGAAACCAAGATCATAGACAATGCAAAAACTATAGGTCCTAGTCAGACACTCAGTGGGCTACTAAGTAGGGGCTGATAGCATGGAGATTCACTTACCATCGACAAGCCCAAGCTTAGATTTGTGTGGATTCAACTTTCCAATGCAAGGCTCTCACATTGAAGCATTATTTTATTATCTTAAATTTTGTTACGATTTACACATTATATTTAGTTATCACTTACTTAAAACTTTCTCTACCAACCCTATGACATCATGACACCAAGATGCTAGATAGAAGCCCCCTCCACATGCTACCATACCCTACCCATGCTCATCCAATGATTGGTGCCTTCAGGCATGCATATTCCCAACCTAACCCTAATGATCATAACTCCTAGAAGTACCACAAAAGATCGAGTCTCGCAAGTCACCCAACAAATGTACACACATGTACTCATGTGTGGCATACCACCATCATGAAGATCATAACACAAGGATTGGATGAGAACACAAGCAGAATATCACTCAATCAAAAATAACTTGAGATGATGGATTCTACATGAATCCCAATAAATAATAAAATCATACATCATGAAATCACTCAACCGGCCTTAATCTTGGAGTATGGATTCTACATGAATCCCAATGATACAACAAGATCAAACATCATGAACTCACTCAACCGGCCTCAATCTGAGAGTATGAATGCTACACAAATCCTAGTATCCATTAAACAATAACAAAGTTCTAAAAGAAACAATAACTTTAGGTATAAAATCACTCAACTAATGTGGCACACATCCCAATAAAAACATAAATTTTTAATAATGGTCTAACTAAAATCCTATGGATAATCCAAACCCATGACTAACATCATGCCAAGAAAATCTGAGAAAACTAGGTGGCATGCAAACCGAGGTGAAAAACCTTAAAACTCATAAACTTTAGAATTAAAACTCATTTGGTCTTAGGGCACAAAAGCCACAAATATCAAATAAAATCTGGGTTTGGAGCCCGTATGCAAAAATGGTCAGCATAACAGTGCATAACCCCAAACCCTCACCCCAAAAAAAGGGAAATGCTCATACTCGACCAACTAGGTAGAGCCAGCATATAGAAACAGAGGGGAACACTAGTTCTCAGCCTTCTATAAAATGACTACCAAAAACTAAAAGCTAAAACAAAGTAGAAATAATAAAATGAGAGAGCCCTACCTCATAGTCAAAAGGGAAAAATGGGAATCTCAACCATAAAATAAAAATCCCACAAAAGTAGCCAAAAATTTGGGGCAATTCAAGGTCTCCTCGAGCTGAATCCAATGAGACTAATCTTGCAATGATCCCATGCTCATAGCTCCCACAATGAACAAAATAGTAAATCCTCATGAAGAGGGTTTTGGGTTTTACTCTCAAACTTTCTAATTCAAAAGTGACAAGTGAGGAATTAAATTCCTCTTTCAATACTTATTCACTTTTTGAGTGAATAATCGATTAGTGAAAATAACCAGCGAACCTATTTAAACCTTGAATTGACCCAAACGAAAATAGGCTATTCCTAGTAATAGGAATTCATCTATGGAAAAGCTGCCAGAAATTAAAATAAAATAAAATAAAGCCTAAAACCCCCAAATTACAAAAATTTCCTTAACAACTTTCGTGAAAATGTGAACCTCTAAATGTATAGACATGTTCATTGGTCTAGTCCCACACTGCAAATGAGTTCAGATTTAATAATCAACAAAATTATTAATTAAACAATTAAAATAAGGATACGTTGACCATATAGAGATGACATTGGTAAAATATGAATAGCTGAATCACTAACTCCATATGCGATTGTCAGGGATATAAATCATGCACTCTAAAACACACAATCAAGTGCAATTGCATATAATAATATAGTCAAAACAATAAATGTATTAAATGCCCAATTTAACCATTTATTCAATTATATTGAAATAATTCATTTACATCACTCACATTCACATATAGCATAATGAAGCAAGAATGAAGTAAATAACCATAACATTAAATCCATCACATAACATAATTAGAGATATATCAAAATATCAAATAAGCAAATATAATCATAAAATACACTGTCATCTCAAAATGATATCATCACTCAATATGATCAACTAAACAACATAGTCATCTAACATCTATGATATTGAAATCAAAGTATAATACTTGACCCTTAGGTCATCTCAAATGTAAAACATAACATGAGTAACAAGTATCTCTAGAATCAAAATATAATAAGGTAAATATCCGCAACACATAACCAAGGAGATCAACATGGACAATCCATTTCTAATTATTTAAGTCTTTAATAATGATAGTTTACACAATGTTAAAAAGGCACTTAAAACACATAAATGAATATAGTCATAAACATTACTTACCATTGCTATAGGAACCTAGTCCAATGTAGTAGGTAATACTACACAGTGCAATCTCTTCACACATCTTAGGGTAATCATGGAACAACATCATGACTCCACATCAAGGTACCCACTAGCACAAACCTTATAAGTGAACCATAAATCACATCATAATCTCATAAATTATCCATAATCATAATCAAAGCAACTGATACAAAATATAAATCCAATAACCTTAATGGTGTAGACCATTCATGGTCACAATCATGATCCCTTCTCAAGGAGAGGTCAACAAGGTTGTATCCATCAGGATGACTTACAAACATCAAATGGGAGAGGCACTACATCATCCCCCTAAAGACTATGCTTACTCCTAGAAGCCTATAATCCAAGAATATAAAACAAACACACCATGTGCAAAATCAAAACTGAGCAATCAAAAACACTCATTGACTTCTTCACAAGTCCATCCAAATAACTCCAACATTTTCAATCCATTACATCAACCTACAGATAGGTTAACCGCAAAAGAAAAGGTGTCACATTGATACAAGGTCCTCCAATAAGGAACCTTTTATACACTAGGAAAAACCCATCTAGCCATAAATTCAACAATACAAGGTAAGGAAAAACCCACTCTACCTCATCCATAGGTGCTCAACCACAATATGCACCTACCACTTGACTGCAAAATTAGGTAAAAAAACTACACAATTCCAAACAAGAGTTGGAATTTTGGAGAATAACCATCCCAAGATCCCAAGAATATTATCATGTCACACATGAGCATCTTTGAATCCACGTAAAATCACCCTTAGAACATAGAGGATGATAGTTTACCAACAAAAGCATGCACTCCAAAGGATACTCACCACTACTAACCACCAAGTGTAGGAGCACATAGCCTCTATGATATAAAAAGCTCAACTAACATTGGGAACTAGGGTTACATAACCCAACTAGACAAGATATCACCTTTCCACAAGGTTGCAAAGAATCTCATTAGTGGACATATTCATCTAATAATTGTATACCAACTCATAAGATGGTAACATGTGTCCAACAATATTGTGTCCCTCTAGCAACATGTTAGGAAAAACCACACCCAACCTACTACTAAACTCAATCTCCAGCCTCAAGTCAAAAATCAATGAGAAACTTCACTAAGATAATCCTTGAAGATACAAGGTTAGAGAGATCAAAACTACAGAGCATTAGGGCTTAGAGGGAGTCTCTCTCAATCTCTGTACTAAATCAGTCAAAGATGCATTAGGGAATCTCACAATTCCACAATCCATTAGAATAATCTTCCAACACTAGCTAAGCTATGATCATAACAATGATAGCCTACCTTCTCAAGAGAGATAAGGATATAGAGATGCGCCAGAGTCAACGTCCAAAAGGTAGATCTAGACTCATCAAAAGACTGAGTCACTCTCAAATGAAAAGGAAACATTCATCTTTGTTAGAAAGGTTAATCTTTCATTGGATATATATATTAATTGGGATATTCCAAGGGTCCCTAAATGTAGTTTGTCCACTTGTACACATGTGGAGGACATGTCATTGTTTGTCCTTTATTCCACATGTAAGGACAACTCTTGTTTATTTCTTTATTTAGTTTATCCTCCTTAAGAGGATTGTGACACTTTGCACACACCTATTATGAATGTGGCATTCATAGAAATGGGAGTTACAAATGCAACTCCTCTCTCATCTCTCTATATAAGAGATGCTCCTCCTTCTTTCTTCAACACACTCTTAGCACTTGATGTTATTGTATAGAGCTACTTTTGCTCTCTCTCTCTCTCTCTCTCTCTCTCTCTCTCTCTCTCTTCTCTAGGCATTTGCCTTCATTCATAATACTCACAAGGGGTTTTCTTTGCTTTCCCCTTATAAATCCTTGTCTCCATTGTTGAACCATCTTGGTGTATGCTCTTGGAGTTTGCTTATCTTATGGTAACATTGTTTCACACTTAACTTACTTGGATTGTTTCTCGTTCCTTGCTCAACATTATCATTTCTTACATGGTATCAGAGCTTGGCTATCTAATCCTTGTTTTAAGTTTTGTGGTGAAGGTTGCCATTCATTGGAGCACACCTTATTTGGAGACGTTATTGAGAGAAGAAGTTTGTGTTGTGATTTTAGATCTTTTTAACAAATCTTGTGTATGCAGGTTTCATTTTTTTACTAACCCTCTTTGGAAGGCTTGCCGCCAAAGGGTTTTCTTGTAAAGTTTCATATTTTTTTACTAACCCTCTTTGGAAGGCTTGCCGCCAAAGGGTTTCTTGGTAAATTTCAATTTTTTTTTTCTTGTTTTGGACGGCATGCCGCCAAAACAAAAAGCATTACATGAGTAAAGTTTTAAATAACTCTCTAATTTTTATACTCCTTTTAAACAAAAATTTTCCTACTCTTTAAAATTTTTTAATATATTCTTCTATATTTATTTATTGTATGCTCTTGAAAATTTCAAGCATACAACATACATCTTTTTATAGGATTTTCATCCTTATAAATCAAATAACTTTGTTGTTTTAAAATAGACATTCATTTTTTTTATATTACTTTTGTTGGGCGGACGCGCCACCCGCACGCCACCCCCGCGCCGCCACGCGACACCGCCGCGAGCCAGCAGTGCCGCCGCAAGACACCGCCGCGAGCCAGCAGAGCCGCCGCGCGACACCCTCTCACCGCCGCGAGCCAATTGCGCCACCACGCACCGCCACGCGCCACCAGTCTGCACCGCGGCCGACGCCCTCTTCACTGCGAGATATGCGTCGCCGCCTACCTTCACTACGAGGTTTGCAACGTCGCCGACGCCCTCTTCACTGTGAGATCTGCAACTCTGCCGCATGCAAAATAAATCCCCTTCCACCACTTCTGCTGCCCCCATAACACCCAGCGTAAACCTTTTGGCGCGGTCTGCGTCTAGGCCACGTGGCAACCGCCGCCTGCGCAGCCACGCCCGCATCCATATCCTATTCGCATTTTTTTAAACTCTCTAACCCACCATTTCCACCGACCAGGGCCACCCTTTGGCCACGCGGCAGCCACCGCCCGAGCTCCGCTCCCCCTTTCTAAACCTTTTTAAATTTCCCATTCTTTGCCCGCTTTTTTCACTATTTTAAATCTTGTTTTATTTCTTAAAACAAAACCATTGAAAACAAATATAAATTTTAATTTTATAAATTTTAAAACAAATAAAAATTTAAATTTTATTAATTTTTTTTTCCTTTCAAATCCATAATTCAAAAAAAAAAAAGATATATTCTTAATTTTATATATTAAAAAAAAAAAAAAAAACAATTTTTTTTTCTCAATTAACAAAAAAAATTTTCAATTAACTTGCTTTTCAAATTAAGGATTTTTTTTAATAAAAAAAAAAAGGGGCAATTTTTTTAATCATGTCAACCTTAATTCCAGAAATAAAACTTAATTATTCTAATTATCATTCTTGGAAAACTCATATCTCATTTATTTTTCATTTTAAACACCTCTTTGAAATAGCCACTGACCCTTCTCTTGAACCCAGTTCAGCGGCTACTCAAGACAAAAAAGATACTTGGAAAGCTAAAAATGAAGAAGCTTTAGGGTTAATTGGTATTTCCATTATTCCAGATTTATATGTGTTAATTGCTCACTATTCTAAAGCTCATGATGCATGGTCCATCTTACAAACCAAGTATGACAGTGGAGATGAATACCGCAAAATACAGTTGCAGGATCAACTTGAAGATCTCAGGGATGCAAATTTTAAAAGTATGGATGAATTTCTCTTAAAATTTGATTCTCTTAAAAGTCAAATTATGGCTTTAGGTGTTCAATTAGAGGACATTCGTTTAATTCATCTTATTTTTAAAAAATGTCTCCCTAGACAGTTTCAACAGTTTATAACTAATATTCATGCACATCTTGCTATTCCTACTTTAACTTCTCAGTTAACTTATGTTATTTTTCAAACTTTATTAAGACAAGAAGAAGCTAAGCTAATTCAGTTTGGTACCCTCAAATCAACTGAACATGCATTTGTGTCTAGAAATTCAACTAATAATTTTCGTTCCAATAATAATAATAATAATCACAAACAATATAATTCTAATTCAAATAACTCCAACAATAAATTCCATGCCAAATATAATAATAATACCAATCATCCTAATAATACTCGTAATACTAATAATCAAAGGAATCATTCCAATTCCAAACCTCATTGTTCTTATTGTGGCAAAGATGGTCACATTGTCAATAACTGTTTTAAAAAGCAAAATGATAAAAAAACCTATGAATCATAGTAACAATCATCAAACCTCAAACCATAAAAAAGGTAACTCGACTAGTTCTAATCCTCGTCATGCTTTTACTTGTAGCTTTAATCTTTGTAGACCTTTAGAATGGATTGTTGATAGTGGTGCATCACAACATGTCACTTCTCATAAAGAAATTTTTGATTCTTTACAACCTGATATTGCTAACATTCCTATTTAGTTAGCTAATAATCAGACTTGTAAAGTTGAAGGATTAGGTGATGTTACTATTCCTAATGGTAAATTGCATGATGTTTTATATGTACCTGACTTGAAAACTAATCTGCTTTCTGTTTCACAGTTATGTCAGAACTATAAAGTTGAATTCTACAAAGATACATGTTATATCATTGATCCTCAAACTCTCAAAGTGATTGCTCATGCTAAAATGGATAATCACAATTTGTTTAAATTCCATGAATTTTCTAGTTCACGATATTCTTTACATACTTCTATTGATTTCAATATATGGCATGAAAGACTTGGTCATTTAAATTTCAATTATATTACTTTCATGCAAAAGCATAATATGGTTGATGGCTTGCCTCACATTATTCCTTCCAAGATTGCTTGTACAGGTTGTATGAGTGGTAAGATGCATAGGGAGCCCTTTCCAAGTGGAAAATCATGGCGAGCAACTCATAAGTTGCATCTTGTCCATAGTGATCTTTTGGGCCCCATGGAGAATACCTCCATCCAAGGTTCTCGGTATGCACTTACCTTTGTTGATGATTTTTCTAGACAAACTTGGACCTATTTTTTGCATAGCAAGGATCAAGTTCTTGATATATTTATTGAATTTCAGTTATATGTTGAAAGGAAATCTGGGTATAAACTTAAAATTCTTAGAACTGATAATGGGAAGGAATATGTGAATAATGCTTTTCATTCTTATTTGAAATCATGTGGAATTAAACACGAGCTTACTATTCCTTATACACCACAAAAAAATGGTGTGGCGAAAAGAAAGCATCGGACCATTGTTGAAATGGCTAGAAGCATGTTGCATGCTAAGAATCTGCATTATAAATTTTGGGCTGAAGCCATGTTTTGTGCAACTTATATTCTTAATCAGACTCCTACCAAAGCTCTCAAAGCTATCACTCCAAAAGAGGCTTGGTCTGGTAGGAAACCGAATTTACATCATTTACGAATATTTGGTTCTATTGCTTATGTTCATACGCCTAAACAGAAAAGGCATAAATTAGATGCTAAGTCATCTCCTTATATGTTTGTTGGGTATGATGAAAACACTAAGGGGTATCGTGTTTATGATTCCACTACTAACAAAGTTCAAATTGCTAGAGATGTTTGTATTGCAGAAAATGGAGTTCATGATTGCTCTACTACACATGATGAAGAATTCAGTGGCACTAAAATTGTGCTGGTGGAGGACCAACCTCCTTCTCTTAACCCTACTCTTTCTCTTAATCCTTCAAATCAAGTACCACCGATTATTTTTGCTCCTACAACTCATGATACTCAAGTAGATACTAATGATACTTTTATTACTAATGATTCTTCCTCTAGTGATAATTCCATTACAACTAAACGTAAACCTAAATGGGCTCAAAACCTAATCAATGAAGCTGATGATTATATTTCTAGATCTGGTGGAATTAAAAATAGAAGGATTAATTATTGCAATTATGCTTTGATGACTACTATTATGAATTCTAACAATCCTAAGTCTTTTGATCAAGCTAACTCTCAACCTCATTGGCAGAAAGCCATGCAAGAGGAATATGATTCTTTACTTGCTAATCAAACTTGGGACTTAGTCAAATTACCTCATGGAAAGAATATAGTTTCATGTAAATGGTTATACAAAACAAAATTGAATACTAATAATGAAATTAGTAAATTCAAGGCTAGACTAGTTGCTAGAGGTTTTTCACAAATTGAAGGATTAGACTATAATGAAACTTTTGCTCCTGTTGCTAAAATGCCTACTATCAAATTAGTTCTTGCTTTAGCATCTAAAATGAATTGGCCCATTCATCAAATGGATGTTAAAAGTGCCTTCTTAAATGGTGATTTACATGAAGAAATCTATATGGCTCAACCTCCTGGATTTGTTAAGAAAGGCAGTGAAAATCTGGTTTGCAAATTGAACAAATCTATTTATGGTCTTAAACAATCACCTAGAGAATGGTATTCTAAAATTAATTCTTTCTTTGTTTCTCAAGGTTTTACTAGAAGTAAGAATGATCCTAATTTGTATATTAAACATACTAATGATGATATTATCATTGTTATTGTTTATGTAGATGATCTAATACTCACTTCTAGTTCAGACGTTTTGATTTCTGATATTAAATTCCAACTTAAATAGAAATTTCAAATGATAGATTTAGGTATCTTACATTATTTCTTAGGTATGCAAATTTTTCAAACTCCTAAAGGTATCTTTGTTTCTCAAAGCAAGTATGTGTATGATCTTTTAGAAAAATTTAAGATGAATGACTCTAACCATGTTTCAATTCCATGTGAATTAGGAACTAAATTAATGAATGATATGAATACTCCTTTTGTTGATGAAACTTTGTATAGACAATGGGTAGAAAGTTTAAATTATTTAACTCTTATTAGACCTGATATTGCTTATAGTGTTGGTTTAGTTTCTCGATTTATGTCTAAACCTCAACAAACTCATTTTAAAGTTGCTAAACACATCTTACAGTACATTAAAGGAACTATTAATATGGGATTATTTTATGATGCAAATTCTGAATTTATTTTGCATGGCTATACTAATTCCGATCTAGGTGGAGATCCCAATGATGGGAAATCCACTTGTGGTTATTTTTTCTTTGTTGGTTCAGGTCCAATTTCTTGGAAAAGCAAAAAAGAACACTCTATTTCCCTCTGCTCAACTGAAGCTGAATACAAAGGTTGTACCAATGCAGCTAAGGAAGCTTTGTGGATTCGAAGACTTCTTGATGATTTGGATCTACCTCAACAATCGCCTACACCTATACATTGTGACAATCAAAGTGTTATTGCCTTGGCAAAGAATCCAGTTTATCATGCACGCACCAAACATATTTCACTTCAACATCACTTCATTCAAGAACAAGTTGAAGACAATCAAATTATTCTTCTTTATTGTAAAGGAGAAGATCAAGTGGCTGATATCTTAACCAAACCACTTTCTAAAGAGAGATTTTAGTTCCATTGTAAAAATTTGGGTTTACAACCTGTTGAAGTAAACTCCCCAAGTAAAGATTAAGGGGGGGTGTTAGAAAGGTTAATCTTTCCTTGGATATATATATTAATTGGGATATTCCAAGGGTCCCTAAATGTAGTTTGTCCACTTGTACACATGTGGAGGACATGTCATTGTTTGTCCTTTATTCCACATGTAAGGACAACTCTTGTTTATTTCTTTATTTAGTTTATCCTCCTTAAGAGGATTGTGACACTTTGCACACACCTATTATGAATGTGGCATTCATAGAAATGGGAGTTACAAATGCAACTCCTCTCTCATCTCTATATAAGAGATGCTCCTCCTTCTTTCTTCAACACACTCTTAGCACTTGATGTTATTGTATAGAGCTACTTTTGCTCTCTCTCTCTCTCTCTCTCTCTCTCTCTCTCTCTCTCTCTCTCTCTCTCTCTCTCTCTCTCGGCATTTGCGTTCATTCATAATACTCACAAGGGGTTTTCTTTGCTTTCCCCTTATAAATCCTTGTCTCCATTGTTGAACCATCTTGGTGTATGCTCTTGGAGTTTGCTTATCTTATGGTAACATTGTTTCACACTTAACTTACTTGGATTGTTTCTCGTTCCTTGCTCAACATTATCATTTCTTACAATCTTGAACAAGGAATTCTCACAAACAACACTTCAACTCACAAGGGAGGGTCAGTACTATAGGGAACACACAAACCTAAGCATGAATCCCAATAAGTACTTAGTAGATTATGAAGATTTTTTAACACCTCCATAAGAAAACATGAAGGGTTAAACTTCTCCAACAACCATAAATGTGATATGTCATGATTAAATTGGCCTCTACTTGATAAAGGGTACTTGAAACATCGATTTGAACCTTCAAAAGTGCAAAAGAGTTTCTTGTTGTTCCCCAGGAAAAATTTTGCATTAACACAATCTTGCACGAAGTTTCTCACTAAACTAGGTGAGAAAATGCAATGACCCAAGCGAGAAAGTGCATGACCACTTTATTCTTGCACAAAATTTCAAATTAGTGTAAAATTGCCTTCATTGTGAAGGCCATAACTTTCACGTCAAGACTCTGATTGAATCCATTTGAAAAATGTCAAAAAAATATTGACAATAACTATGACACGATGGAGCTTAGACAGTCCTAAGACCTAAGAGTTTGAATCACCACTCAAGATAAAACATCATAGGCAACTCGAACCATCTTGATTACCAAGACGACCAATGAACAAAACATCCAAGACAACCCAAGAGCATACATGCCCAAAATGACATAAGACATGAAATGAGAGGTAATTTTCACATTGAAACCAATATTACTTCTCTTTCATCAATTAATCATAATACAAGCATTAACACATAATGAAACATAAAGGTTTTCAAAGCAAGGGTTCAAGAGTTGACACATTAAGTTGAATTGAAATTTAAACCATCCAATTAAATTAATGACTTTATATCTATGACAACCACACTAGTATGTTCTCTATGATATTATCCCTTGTATGTACTATCAGAGGTTTGAGATGAACATGGGAGAGTCACAACACACAACTAGGTAGTATCTAAAACCCATTTAGAATAGTCATCATGAACCAAAACAAAAATCCCAAATGAGGAATTGTCAATTCCAACAATAGATCACAAAAGATCTCATTTCAACAATAATTTAAGTGTGACAATAGCCACAAAAAGAGCGATAGAGAAAATTTGATGACTACTCCAAGAAAGGAAAAATACTGAAAACCAATGCTAGCCCGACAACATGAGGAAAGTACCTCTAGCAAAATAAGATAAGGCATCAAACTAGTCACATTACATGTGATGAATGAGAACAGTCACACAAGAGGGATAAATCATCATGCAATATTAAGGAATGCATCATCCTAGCAGCATTAGAGAACACACTCACACACATCAAGCAATGTACCATTAGTAACCTCATGCATATGCAGACAACAATAATTTCCTTGATTATTTTTCCATGCAATGCAATATGTAAATATCCATCAATTTAAAATAATTTACATAAGCTTGTGAAGCAATCAAATTGGGGACTTAAGTCATTAACCCAAAGGATCTACGGCAAGACCTACTTCATTGCAATGATTCATAATAACACTCATTTCTCAATGAAAGGAACCATTTCATTAGTATTATGACATAACACAGAATCACCAATAAGATTCATTTATTTACTTACAAATAGGAGAAAATAGGGAAACAATGAACCTTACTCCATAGGGAGAACATAAAGAGGCACACAAGCCAACACATGGACACCAATCAGTGATTCCATCAAAAGGGTCACACAAGTGACTAACCAAACAAATGCACATCGATAGCATTTACAAAACTAAGAAGATTCACTTCCTTCTCCTCACACTGCTCTAGTCACATCTACTAGACAAGCAAGTCCATCACAAGTAGATACCAAAGCAACAAAATTCACGAGCTCTCACCAAGATACTCGCACTCACACAACACAACATCAACCATATGGACAACATAACCATAGAGAATCCAATATTTGAACATGGGATTTGATATCAAATGCAATGCCCCACCCAAGGATCCTTAGAAGAAGGATTCAATTCAAGCCAAGATATATATATATATATATATATACACACATATATGTGTATATATATATATATATACATATATGTGTATATATACATATATATCTATATATATACATATATATATTTTTATTTATTTATTAAAAAAAAAATTTACAAGTATGAATGCACATGACAACATCATACAGGATCACAAATATTTTAATGGAAAACTTCACCAACAATCTAAGCAACCAACGAATCTTCAAATGCCACTACCAATCATAATTGTCAAACCACAGAGGAATGCAAATGATTCCAAATTTGAAACATTCCAAATCCTAAAACCAATTCCAAGGTATTCAAAAACACTGAAGAGGGTAGTCAAAACACCTCAAAAAATATTTTGGACAAATTGAAAAGTGTCCACTATCCGCCTAGATATGTTTTTTTTTCCAAAACCCAGGTGATACTTTAAATCAGCATTGTATAGTACTTTTCAGTATCGTACAACCTTTTGAATGAAGGCATGTGATACAATTAGGATTTGGACAACATTTCTCAAGAAGGCATAAGATACTTTACTAGTATCATACGATCTTTCTGCAAGAGGTGTGTGATACAACAAAGTGTCACACGATAGAGTTTACAAGGGCATGCGATACTTTCCAGTATAGCACGATTCTTCTCCTTTGGATGTGTGATACTTTAAAGTATCGCTAAATACTAATGCATGGTCAGCTAGAGAAAGAAAGAATTACTCTAAGGGATAAAGTAGGAATCAAACCTCCACACCAGGGAGTATCGAATCCACGTAGATCGATGAATGAATACTTGAGTGCATAAACAACAAGATACCATAAACAAGAAAGAGGAACATCTATCCATCTAAACCATAGCTGTAAAAATGATGTACTAAAAGCAACATCATAGTGTGTAGAATCAACATCACAATATACAAAAATAACATCGCAATAAGTGAATAACCAAACTAAGTACGCAGTTCCTCCCAACCATAATAGCATTATAAGACCATCGTGGGCCCTATTCATCCCCCACACATAATATCTCAAACTACCAAATAGATCATCAGTGCTATCTTATGAGGACATCACTACTAAAACATGCTACAACATAAGAATAAGGAAATCTAACATGCTAGAAGTAAAGAATAAAACAATCCTACAAAATAGATAACATCATCTATCATATGCTAATAATCATAATAAGAAAATGTATCAATAACTAACATCATCTAAACATGATACACAAGCATTACAATGAAAGCATAAATCACAAGAAAGCATACTCCAAAACTCAAAGTACCAAGTGAAAACATCTAGCAATGGTCGCACTAGGACAAAAGATTGTCTCTGTACATTTGTCCCCAGCAGTGTTGTAGGTTCTATGCATCCCAACTACGTGGAACTTGTAGGCCCACACCTACCATGCTAATGGAGATAATAATCTAACCACAAACACACATAAAGAAAATGTCCATGGCTAACACTCACACCAAATAGAATGATGCTTGAAACCAAGATCATAGACAATGCAAACCATAACTCCACAGATCCGAGCTTAAAGCCTTTGTATATAGGATTGTTGACTTCCCTAGGATGCTCCCGCATCACTCAATAATACTCTACTAAGGTAAAATGTGGTCCATGGTTTGTAAGTTTATTTGGAAGGAACCTTGCATCCTTGTACGACAATGCAAGTTCCTAATCCAACCCCCATGGTTAGGTCTCAAAAGATCTTTCCATAGGCACACATACGTGCTCATGTTTGGGTACAAGTAAATTCACATAATCCAATGAACCACAATGTGTGAGGGGCTAAATTTGGAAAATTTGGTCAAAAGATACAAGTATAACATACACTCGATTGGGCACTTTGTTGGGAGTATGGATTTTCCTATGGCTTTGAAAGCCATAAGATAAAACCATGAGATCAATGGAAACATGGAGGACAATCCATTTCCATATCCAAATTCATGCCACCAAATTCTAGCTTAAAAGTGGATGACACGCAAAATAAGGCTAAGGAAAGTTTCCCAAAAACTAAATGAAATTCAATGAAATAAAAAACCCACTTCTTGAAGACATTCAAACTTCTAAAAATCCAATAAAAAAAACTGGTTACACATGCATAATTCGACAACATAACAAGGTAAAAATTCTATTTTAAATTGCAGAAACACAATTATTTATACTCATCCAACTAGGTATATAATTGCATAAAAATGGTGGGGAACAATAGTTCTCAACCTCCAACTTAGCAACCAAAAGAAAGCATTAAAACAAAGAAAAACAATTAAAATGAGAGAGGCCTACCTCACTCCAAAAGCTAGAAACCAGGAATGAATAGAATGAATTGGAGAGAGCTTTGAAAGAGATGAAAGCTATGTGGAAGATGGAGATCAATGCTACAAATCCAACAAGGCTATCCTTGTGATGGTTGATTAGAAAATCTTCCATAATGAGAAAAACTCTAAGGGCCTGTTCAATTGTAGGCATAGGAATTGAGAATAGGAATGCATATTGGGAATATGAATGACTATTCCAATAACAACTAGTTTTTGGAATGTACATAAGCTCATTTTAGGGGCAAAATGGGAATATGTATTCCTATTCCCTATTCCAATTGACACACCAAATGGAAAATAGAAAACGTATTCCTAATTTCCTATTCCTATTCCAGCAACCAAGCAAACTCTAAATCTTCAAAGAGGGTTTTGGAGCAAAATTACAATTTCTAACCTCGTGAAAATAAAAGTGAGTGTAAAAACTCTTTGTCTACCTAATATAAGCACTTTAATTAAAAATGAATTATAAATTGGAATATTAACCACTTAATAAACCATAGTTACACCACCTTGGGGGATGGGGGGATAGCGGAATGGGGGACAAGTTTACAAGATGGGGGATCGAGGGGCCTTAATTTGGGGGCGATACTTAAAATGTTAGTTACGAAAAGATGTATTACAATATAAAATATAAAGATGTAAAAGATTAAATACTTGAACATTGCATTGAATTGGAACAACGAACATTGAACATAAATAGTCAAATCAGCAAATAGTCAACATTGGGACATCCATCCATCCTTAGCTAAGGTGGAAAAATTTGGTAGCACTAGTAGGGAGGGGGGGTGAAGTCACCAAGTCCTTGGTGAGTCTCTGTCTCCAAGACTTGGGTCAAAAATGGGGGGGACGCGTCTCCATGTTACTATGATTTAGAGTAATATTGTTTGGAATTGTTTGGTGCGATGGAAGCATTTGAGTTAGACTTGAGGTCATTTTGAATCATATTGGTGATATATTTTGTGCATTTACATTATTGAGAATCATCAAGTTTGTGCGAGCTTATTGATACATTATTGACAATTAAATCTAATTGGTCATGGTTATGATTATTCCTATATTGTTGCATAATTCCTAAGGAAAATGAAAGATCAACAAGATAACACATTTCCAAGAATGGGAAATGATATTGTCAACCATGAAATATTTTTAAAATGTTGTATTAGCACCTTGTGAGGTCATTTTTATAAATTCCTTTCCCTGTCAAGCCTTTGGGAATCCTTAGAGACCACGACATGGTTGATACTTGTGTCCTAGCCTAATTTTGATTGATTAATTCCTTGATACACATTCGAGAAAGATTGGTATGAAGAATTTATTACTGTGGAAGTCATTATAGACATGTCGGGACTATGAAAACAATCTTTGCTATCAATAAGTCACTGCTCAGCATTGTGGGCTTCCGTTCCAAGTATGGGATTTTATCTATCATGCATCCTTTAATTCCAAACAATCAAGCTTATGAGTTAATCACAATTTTTTCAACACTACTATACTAAATTCAATTTTGAAGTGTATCTTCATAGCCACACAACAAGATCTTTAATAGGGTCTGTTTGGTTCGTGAAATTTAAAAAATAGTTTTTTCTCAAACCTTGGTTTAGCCAAATCAAGGTTTTGCAAATCTTCATTCCAATTTGTGGGATTTTACTTGAACCATTTGTTTCACTCAAAAGATGTATGTGAAGGCATATTTTTATGTGCAATCTTGTAGTTGAAGGCGAATTTCAAAAAATAGTCAAATCTATTGTTTTTACACTCCTTAAAAAACATAATCAAGTTTTGATTTTAAATTCCTATTTGTTAGTAGGAAGTTAAAAAACCTGGTATTGAGGCAAAATTGGAAGTCTGATATGCTAATTCCATTTTCCCAATTTTGAAACTAATGCAAAAAAATTTAAATCTAGATTTTGAAAAAGCCAATTTTGTCATCTTCCAACAACCAAATGACCCTTAGGGTAATGGCATATATGGTGTATTCTAAGCATTCTCAAAACTAGGGGCCTTATTCAGATTCCTTACCTGAATATGGTCTATTGTTCTTCCTTGCTGAAATGAATGTTCGAGACATGGCTTAGCATCATTGACAAAATTCTATGAACTTGAGTCAGAGTGGCCTTCTGTGAGAACATGAGCATCAACCAAATGCTGGTGAAAATTAAAAGCACTGGTCCAATTTGAATGGTGTATTTCGGATAAAGATACTATCTATCAATAGTATTCTTCCCTATTGTGCAGTTCATCAAAGATTTGAGTGAGGCTTATTATTACTTTTTAAGAAATTACCCCTTGTGACTTCGAAGAATAGTGCTAGAGATCAGTTATAGAGAACAATTGATATATCGAGCTCTATTCTTGTCATTTTTAAAACATTTGAATAATTTGATCCTAATTGAAACATTGCCAAAAAACTAAAACTTTAAATTTTATAGTTACAAGCTGTTTGGCAACATTCTTTCAAGGTAATATGTAATTTGTTTAACACATGTGGAGAAGAGTTTGGGTTAGATTAAGTCTGTGGTATTCTAAAAATAGTTACATCCTAAAACAACAAACTATTCGACAAAATAACAGTGCCCCAATTAATGAGATTTGTGATGCAATTTGGGTTAATAAGACTAGGAGGAGACATTCAATTTTTAAGTCAAGCTCCACTTTCTAAGAATTAGTTACAATCTAATCAACAAATTATTTAACCAATTCTTTAAAAGGAAGAGAGTGTCATCATGGGGAAAATACATGGCTGGGAAAAAGTTAGAAAAGGTCTTGATAAATTACAACAACAATTAGGCCAAAATTCACAACTCAACATAAGAGTAGAGTTAGTGGACATTTATGATGAGTATAATAAACCTTATCCATAGGTTCAGAATGATCTACCCTTCATTGATTATGTGGACTTTCATCCCAAGCTTCAAAGAAAAATTTATGTGCCAAAGGAGTAATTTTTGTTAGCCCAAGATATTCTTGCAAAGGATAGGTGTAGAAATCTATACGAGGAGTTTTCAGAAGATTATAATCAGCTTACAAGTGAACCAAATTTCAAGCAAGATTTGGAAGATAGTGAAGAGAAACATACTACAAAGGTTATAGGTGGTTTTAGAAAAGAGGAGCAATCAACTACCAGTAGTTTACAGCCTTCCCATGATCATTTGAATGATATTAATGGCATAGGTTTATTGATATGTAGTTTGGAGATAGATGCACCTTGTGGGGCTGCCTACACTGGTGCTCTTGATGGACATGCTAATAGTTCATATGATAAGGTTGTCCAATCAGCCAATAGAAATGAGTCCACATCTTTTGTGCATGTTGATGCTTATTTTGATCTAGATTTAATGGTCTCTACATATGGTATGGATTCTTCTTATGATAAATCTTACTTTGATGATAGTGTTGCCCCTATTTCCCATGCATAGTTAGGCATGGAATATGATATTGATGACATTGATATGTGTAATTCAATGTACTCTCCTATCTCATATGTAACTAATTCCTCTAATACACCTACTAACTAACTTGTTTTTGAGAATCAGACGAAGGTAATTGTAGACAAAATTGTTGCAGCTCTATTGCATATTGATAAAATATATGTATCTGATTCCTCTAATACACTTACTAGTTGACATATACTGGAGAATTAGATGAAGGTAAATGAAGAGAAAATTGTTGTATCTCTATCACATTTTGATAACATAAATGAGATGGTTAAAAAGCATTTTTGGAGGGAACAATTAGAAAGAAGGCAAAAAGGATTTAAAGAGGAGTGAGTTAAATTCATAGATGGTTGTGGAAGAAATGAAAACAATCAAATGGATGATCTACATCTTTGTTTAGATTTTGATGATCTTCTCAATCTCACAAAGATCTATTTTGAGGCATTAAGGAAAAAGGAAGAAGAAGTGGACATCCTTTCTTGCAAGCTCAAAAATAGTAAGGACATCCTAGAGGTTTTCTTAGTGATATTTCATGAGGCAAGAAATTAGATTTTTGAGCTCAATCAAGAATTAAATTTGTCTATGCTCTACCCAAGGTCAACATTAAGATGTGAGAGTTGAGGATGTTTTCAGTGATGATAGCAAGTTATTGATCAACATGGGCATGTTTCATATGATTTAGTGGGCACATAGCATTGTATGATAAGTAATAGACTGAGTTTGAGGTCATGCATTGTGACTATACAATGAGGAGTGATTGACATTTTTCTTTTGACCCACATGTGAAGTACTTGTTGAGGTGCAGGTGTAGGTTGGCCTAGAGATTGTATCATCCATTATGGGATGAAGGTCTACCATCTTTGAAAGATGTGATCAACAGTTGCAAGTACTTGAGTCAGGTAACTATGGGAGATTACTTACAAGGAAAGCAGTCAGTTCTCCACCATAGCAATGCATATCTGAGAGGGTTGGGTACTTCTATATCACAAAGATCTCATGTAAACACAAGGTTGCAGGATGATTATGGTGTTGGTTACTACAAAATAGATTACTTGTAAAGTCAACACATCCATGGGGGTCTTGTGGAGGTTGGAGCTAGTTGTGGGGTCTTTCAATGGTTTGTTTCTCCTCCTTGTCATGAAGAGTGGAATTACTTAGATAATTGGTGTGTTGTAAATTCATTTGAGCTACATCCTTCACACAGGATCAGGGAAGAGTCTAGTGAATGCTAGTGTGTACCCTTCACTAACTTCCACTTCTAAATTACACCTTCTCAAAGAGGGCCTTAAGCCTTTCACGAACTTCCACTTTCAAATTACACCTTCTCAAAGAGGACCTTAATGTTTCTAGTGACTGATGTAACAAAAAAAATGCTTCCACCCCATGTTCAATGAAAAGACCAACTAAATGTCTGTCCGGTGCTTCAATCTTCAGACTTAAATCATTTTCATAACTGAATCTTCAATCTAATTGGCATTGCTCTCAGGTTTCTTGGGTTTTCATACTCACTATCAGCCTAACGATGGACATTATTGGGCTATGATAATACCATACTAATCACCTTAGCTCCATTATGCTTATTCTTATAGAAATAAAACTCTAATTATCATAGCATTTGAATCTATATTGTTTACCACCTTAATAATAATGATGCCACCTTTCTACACTTAAGCTGCCTCTCTTCATAGACTCATAAATAGACCTTAATAACTTTTTATAGACATAACATCTGCCAAATTGCTCTAGTGAGAAGCTGCGCAATTAGGTTCTTTCAAACATATCAAAAATGGAGAGAAATCCAACGGTGGGTTTGTGAGAGATGACCCTCGCAAGAAGACCCAAATTTTTGTAACAAAATGTTTCTCCAATTAATGTGTTGATGTCGCTCATGCTCAGCTTTCCTCAACTTTTCCAAGCTGGTTCGTGGTTCCAATAACAGTTTTGAAACCAATATTCTTTGCCAATAAACAATGATCACTCTTTTCCATGCTCATTCAATAGAGATCTAAAGAAAAATCGAATGCATAAAGAGAAGAACAAAACGATAGGAACAAAACAAAACTGCACACAAAAAAACTATTCATTAATGCTTAACCAGGATTTTACAATGCTTGGCTCTCTGGCTGCTGCCAGAGAGCCCTTGAGATATTTTTCCCTTCAAGAATCTCAAAACTCTAACTCCCCTATCCCCCTCTTTCCTTATACTTGCTCTCTATTAAAGAGTTGCAATCGGTTACATAGTTATGGTTACAAAACCATATTTCCTATTTTAATGCATTATTGTCTCCTCATGGAGATCTCTTTCCTAATACAAGGGAAATGCCTTTATAATACATTTTAATGCTATATTTCACCATTAAAACATAATATTGCTACTTCATAAACAATTTGTACCCCATGGTTCCCAGATTTGAAATTTTTCCACTATTGCAAACTCTTGCCATGATTGGCCATGTTGGAGGGGTCTCCCATCAAACTCCCGGACTGAAAAATTTCCTTGTCCCAAGGAAATGTGCTTGCTTCTTCTTCATGGTCTTTCACTCTTTAGCTTTCGTTGCATCACTCTGATGACGTCCTTGCATTGTCATTGCTGTCCACCATTCTTCATACTGCTACTATACAGTCATCGTAGCCATCGAAGATTCTGGAAGATGCTTCCCACTCTCGCTCAGTGGTTGCTTCTTGCACCTTCTACCCAGCTTCATCCTCATGGAGACAATACCGAGATCTCCGCCTGAGACCTTCCCAAGAACTCTCTTCGTTCTTCCTGCAGCTTGATGGATTAATGCAACCATTTATGCTTCTTCCCACTGCAATGTCACCAGACCATTCGCTAGCTCTGATACCACTCTGATGTAACAAAAAAAATGCTTCCACCCCATGTTCAATGAAAAGACCAACTAAATGTTTGTCCGGTGCTTCAATCTTCAGACTTAAATCATTTTCATAACTGAATCTTCAATCTAATTGGCATTGCTCTCAGGTTTCTTGGGTTGTCATACTCACTATCAGCCTAACGATGGACATTATTGGGCTATGATAATACCATACTAATCACCTTAGCTCCATTATGCTTATTCTTATAGAAATAAAACTCTAATTATCATAGCATTTGAATCTATATTGTTTACCACCTTAATAATAATGCTGCCACCTTTCTACACTTAAGCTACCTCTCTTCATAGACTCGTAAACAGACCTTAATAACTTTTTATAGACATAACATCTTCCAAATTGCTCTAGTGAGAAGCTGCGCAATTAGGTTCTTTCAAACATATCAAAAATGGAGAGAAATCCAACGGTGGGTTTGTGAGAGATGACCCTCGCAAGAAGACCCAAATTTTTGTAACAAAATGTTTCTCCAATTAATGTGTTGATGTCGCTCATGCTCAGCTTTCCTCAACTTTTCCAAGTTGGTTCGTGGTTCCAATAACAGTTTTGAAACCAATATTCTTTGCCAATAAAAAATGATCACTCTTTTCCATGCTCATCCAATAGAGATCTAAAGCAAAATTGAATGCATAAAGAGAAGAACAAAACGATAGGAACAAAACAAAACTGCACACAAAAAAACTATTCATTAATGCTTAACCAGGCTTTTACAATGCTTGGCTCTCTGGCTGCTGCCAGAGAGCCCTTGAGATATTTTTCCCTTCAAGAATCTCAAAACTCTAACTCCCCTATCCCCCTCTTTCCTTATACTTGCTCTCTATTAAAGAGTTGCAATCGGTTACATAGTTATGGTTACAAAACCATATTTCCTATTATAATGCATTATTGTCTCCTCATGGAGATCTCTTTCCTAATACAAGGGAAATGCCTTTATAATACATTTTAATGCTATATTTCACCATTAAAACATAATATTGCTACTTCATAAAAAATTTGTACCCCATGGTTCCCAGATTTGAAATTTTTCCACTATTGCAAACTCTTGCCATGATTGGCCATGTTGGAGGGGTCTCCCATCAGTGACCTAGTAAAAGATTCAAAAAAGGAGGTGGGCTAGTGTTTATATGCTCTGTATTTCAGAGTATGTTGTTTCTTACCTATCCGTCTTGTTTCTCATTGAACATTTCTTACAAGCTAAAGTTTATTGTCTTAGTTCTTTCTATTTTTGTGTACCTCCATATCTCAAAATACAATATTTAAATTTTATTACTCAAATAATGGTTTGTACATAGTTCTGATAACTTTCAACCTGAGATACACAATGATATATTGTCAAGGGAGCATTAACATTATGTGAACAAATTTAGACAAATAATTTAGTCTGGACAGTTAAATTCAGAAATGCTTAATAATTATATTATATTCCCATATTAACAGTGCAAGTAATAAGCTACCATAACATCTGTCATGCACTAAGTACCCCTGTATGGTAGATTGGTTGCAACTTTTGTAATGATTTTGAGAACGTACAAACCTTAGTAATTGTAATAGTATAGACTCTACACAGTCTAATGTTCAAAAAGATAAATCACACACGATGTCCTTCAATTTTTATTTATCAATTTTGCAAGTGATTAGAATGTTTGCAAGTATAGTGATTGAGCCCAATTTTGTGGCCTCCATTTGAGCATAATCGCTGCAAATCACTGCCAAGGAGCTGAAGGTATTTTGTTACACCCCTCCATCCTTCACAGTGAGTGAATATAATATGTTCATGTAAAAAGAGAGTTTTTTTATTGCCAATGATGGTATTTATAGACCTAAGACTATGGAGACTATGAGAAAAATATTAAAATTTGATTTAATACTCACAACCCTAAACCTAAAAAATCTGCTCGGCACTTCAAAATTGCTCGGTACATGAAGGTTTCGAGTTCCAATTTTTCTCGGCACTTGATGGTGCCGAGTGATAGGTTTCCTAGCACATGATGGTGCCAAGTGACAGGCAATAGGTGTTGAGTGAGCTCGGTACACAAAAGAAAATGCATGGCAACAAATGCTTAGCACCAATGGATGCCAAGTGAGCTTGGCTCACAAAGGAAATTCTCGGCACAGACAACAAAGTGAAGAGGATGTCGAGTGTTCTGTTCCAAACTAAAAAAATTTATAACTTAGAGAAATTCAATGTGAATTCTTTCATCATTAAAACCAGAAAGCCAAAGTTTTAACCTTTCAAACAAACTTGTCAAATGCAATGAATAGAAGAGGAAGATAGATTCAAGTATGCTTGCTTGCTTTCCATTCAATCTTTCATTAAACTATTACAAAATATGGAAGCATTTGGCTTCAACCAAAAAATCCTAAAAAACAACCCTAAACTAGTAAAACTTCAAACTTCAATAAACTTTAAACTTGCAACTCTAATGGTTTCATACAATTGTGCCTAGAGAAATCACTACTTCAATAGGGAAAATCCAAACAACAACTTACTGAGAGAATAGGGGAAACATGTGCAACTACAAGCACAAACTTCTTTTCTTCTTCCTTCTTCTACTCTGCTCTCCTCTGCAACTTCTGATCTGCTTGATCTCACTGAATGAATGAATAAACATTCCCTTTTGTCACATTCCATTTTTCCCCTCTTTTTTTTATTTGAAAATCTCACCTACCCATATTAATGTTTCTATCTATTCTGGATGTCAGGGGGGTAGGTGAACGTTTGGCTCCAAGGAGAAAATGTATGCTGCATTTAAATATTCCAACACTCCTCCTTTGTCCCAAGCCAAACAAATAAGGATCAGTGCTGATCCAAATCAACTACACCAAGACACTCTCTTAGGTGTACAAAAGGTCCAATGCCCAAAGGCTTAGTAAAGATGTCTGCTAGCTACTGCTCAGACTTGCAAAAATCCATCTTGATATCCCCATTCTCCACTAGCTCTCTCATGAAGTGATATCTAATCTCTATGTGTTTGCTTCTCCCATAGAAGACTGGATTCTTAGACAATGCAATTGATGAGATGTCACAATAAATTGTGGTTCCATCCTCTTGCCTTTCATTCAAATCATTCAAAATCCTTCTTAACCAAATAGCTTGACATGTTGCTATATTTGCTGCTATGTATTCAGACTCTACTGTAGATTGAGTAACAATAGGTTGCTTCTTGGATGCCCATGAAATTGCACCTGATCCCATATGAAACATGTATCCAAAAGTGCTCTTCCTATCATCTATACTTCTAGCCCAATCACTATCTATGTATCCCACCAACTTGAAATCATCATTTGCAGTATACAAAATTCCAAATCCCTTGGTACCTTTCACATATCTTAGGATCCTCTTTCCCACTTGCCAATGGGAATCCTTTGGTGTTTCCATAAATCTGAAAATTAGACTTATTGCATGCATTAGGTCTGGCTGAGTTGCAGTCAAATACATTAAACTTCCAACCATACTCTTGTATAATGTTGGATCTACTCTTTTGCTGATGTCTTCTTTGCTCAACTTTAGACCTACTGTTGTTGGTGTGGGGGCTGCCTTACTATTCTGTGTTTTAAATCTCTCCAAGATTTGCCTTGCATATTTTTCTTGAGAGATGAAAAGGCCATCATACATTTGTTTTACTTCTATGCCTAGAAAGTATTTCAGGAGACCTAGGTCTGTCATCTCAAATTCATTTTTCATGGCCTCTTTAAATTCACCAATTAAAGCCTTGTCATTTCCTGTAAAAATTAAGTCATCTACATATAAGACAACAATCAATACATTACCATTTGCTGCCTTGATATAAAGAGTGGGCTCACCATTGCTTTTTCTAAAGCCATTGCTCATCAAATATGCGTCAATATTGTTGTACCATGCCCATGGAGCTTGCTTGATCCCATAAAGATCTCTCTTCAATCTATATACTTTGTGTTCTTCACCTACAACTTCATAACCAGGTGGCTGCTCCACATACACTTCTTCTTTCAATACATCATTTAGGAAGGCGGACTTCACATCCATTTGAAATACTTTCCACTTGTGCTGAGCTACAATTGCTATGACAGCACGCACGGTTTCCATTCTTGCAATAGGGGCATATGTCTCATCATAGTCTCTTCCATACTATTATTTGTAGCCCTTGACTACCAGCCTTGCCTTATGCCTATCAATTTTTCCTTCAGCATTGCATTTGGTCTTGTAGACCCATTTCACTCCAATCACTTGCTTCTTGGGAGGCAATTTAGTTAGCTCCCATGTCTCATTTCTTTCTATGGCATCTATTTCCTCATTCATGGCCTTACACCATTTCTTCTTCTTAATAGCTTCTTCAAAATATATTGGATCACTATGAGAAAATAATGCAAAATTAACACTCTCATCATAATCGTCATACCTTTCATCTTGGTATATCTCACTAAGACTCTTGGTCTTTCTTGGTAACAAGGAGGAGAGTGTGGGATCAGAATCTTCACTGCTACTGCATTGCCGACTAGCTCGATCTTCATTGGTACTAACACTCGGTCATGCCTAGAGGAGCTCGGTAATGTTTAAATTTATTTGCATTTTCTTCTACTTACTCCTTCTTGTCATTCATCAGCATCTTCTTTACTCATAATTGGCACTTTACTGGAAGTGCTTGGTGACTCATCAATTGAACCATACCAAGATTGATTTTCAAGAAATTCCACATCTCTTGAAAGAGTCATCTTGTTGTTCAATGGGTCATACAATCTGTATGCCTTTGATTCTGAGTTGTACCCTATGAAGATGAACTTCACACCTTTGTCATCCAATTTATGCCTTTTCTCTTTAGGCACATGTGCATATGCAACACATCCAAACACCCTTAGGTGTTCAACTATCCATCTTCCTCGTGACCATGCTTCCATTGGAATTTTATCACAGACTGCCTTTGTAGGACACCTATTAATTAGGTAAACTATTGTTGCCACAACCTCTCCCCAAAATTTAGTTGGGAGACCTTTCTCTTTCATCATGCTCCTTGCCATTTCAACAATGGTCATGTTCTTTCTTTCAGCCACTCCATTCTACTGTGGTGTGTAGCTGGTTGTGAGCTCTTTCTTTATGCCATGTTTCCTACAAAAATTTACAAAAGAATTGGAGGTATACTCCCCTCCTCTATCTGATCTGAGGACCTTGATACAGTGTCCACATTCTCTTTCAGCCCGGCTTTAAATTCTACAAATTTATCAAATGCTTCATATTTATTCTTTAAGAAATACACCCATGTCCTACAACTAAAATCATCAATAAATGTCATAAAATAAGTACTCCCCCCAATGGAAGTAACTTGCTTAGGACCGACTAGGTCAGTATGCACTAACTCTAATGGATATCTTGCCCTCCTAGAATTTTCAGAATTAAAGGGAAGCCTATGTTGCTTACCCAAAATACAAGCCTCACACTTGTCACATGAATTTCCTATACGTGGAAAACCTTCTACCATTCTTTTATTTGATAAAAAATTTAAACCAGCATAGCCTAGATGACCATACCTGAGGTGCCACAACCATGAAGGGTCTTCAATCACACTCCTTAGAGCTGATTGTGTGGGATGTGCAGCACCAACTTGAGATGAGAAACATGTCTCTATCTTCAAGGGAAACATTTTGCTCTTTGTCATTTGAACTGCTACAAGTAAGTTCTTGCTCCCATCCTTTTCATGGATGACACACTTGTCATTTTCCATCAGCACTTTGTATCCATTTTGAATGATCTGACCAATGCTCATCAAATTGTGCTTCATACCAAGGGAGAAATACACATTTTGAATTTCTTTCTTCTCACCTTTCTTGGTTCGGACCATAATAGATCCTTTGCCAACAACTGGTAGGGTTCCATTGTTAGCCATTTTAATCTCAAATTTAAAACTCTTGTCAATGAATGAAAACAAAGTTTCATTACCACTCATGTGGTTGCTACATCCACTATCGAGGTACCAAACCTCAGGGCTTCCTTCTTCACCAACATTACACATGATGAAGGTAGTGGTATTATTTTCACTTCCCATATTCACATCAACCACATTTTCTTATCCTGACTGATCATTTTGCTTCTTCCAACATTCATTTGCATAATGCCCATATTTATGATAGTAGTAGCATTTTACATTACTCTTATTTGAGTTGTAGTTTTTCTTACCTCCTCTTAAAGTATTTTGTGAGCTACTTGCTCCATCTGCTCTTCCTGAGCTTTCTGCTGCAGCATTCCTTTGTCCTCCATTACCTTGGCCTCCGCCTTTGGAGTTTTTGCCTGAGCCATTTCTTCCTCTCCCCTTTCCTCTTGGATTTGATTGAGCCTTGAATTCTTGCTCTTGGGAAGAAGAAGATGTAGATCTATTGATCCTATGCTCATGGGTTTAAAGAGTACCCATCAACTCATCCATTGTCAAAATAGGGTATGTGTAGGATCATGGTGTGCCAAAAAGTGGCAATGTGAAAAAAAAAAGTTTGAAGATGCCTAAAAGTGCTTCAAAATCCACTCTAACTTTTTTTTACCTATCGAAGAACCAATCCTGGAAGGTTAAGCTGAGCCTTATCGGATATTCGATATGATATCGGATATTCGATTTGACATCGGATATCCGATAATATCGGATATCCAATTTTAAATCAAATATCCGACTAATAATTATAATCATATAATAGTATGATATATTATTTAATAATATTATTATTATTTAATATTAATATTTACTTAATGATATTATTATTATTTAATATCATATTATTATTTAATATAATATTATTATTATTATATTAAATAATATTATTATTATTAGTATATTAAATAATAATAATATTAAATAATATATCATACTATTATATTATAATAATATTATTATTATTTAATATAATATTATTATTATAATTATTATTATACTATAATATAATAATATTATTATTATTATATTATAATTGTATAATATTATACTATAATAATAATATTATTATGTATTATATTATAATAACATACTATATTATAATAATATAATATAATATTTCATATATTATAATATATAGTAATGTAATATAATATATATATATATAAGATATAATATAATAATAAAAAGTAATATCTTATAATATAATATATAATAAAAAAGTATAATATATTATAAATTATAATAATATAATATAATAATAATATTATTATATAATATAATATTTTATATTATAATAAATAGTAAATTAATATAATATAAAAATATATAAAATGTAATATATATTATATATTATATGTTATATTATATATATTGTACTCATTTTATGTTATTGTGCCATATCGGATATCCGATACCTGTACATTGGATTAAATAAAATCACAGACCCGCGGGCCCTCATTTTACGCAAATTTGGGGCCAGTATTGTCATAGCGGATCGGATATCAGATACGAGATTGGATATCAGATACGAGATTGGATATTAGATATCAGGTATGTTCCCCCCCCCCCAAACTTATTTTTAACCTAAATTTAATAGATTTTAACATGATTTTGTTTGTTTTAGTTTAATCTAGGGTTTTTTTGACAAAAATGGTTAAAATTTAAATTTTTTTTTAATATATATTACGTTTGGAACTCAATAGGAATAGCTGATCAAAATGATGGCACTGAGGTAGGGAATAATATTCCTCATAACCCACCACCAAACAATCTAATATCCCCACAAAACCCTCCACCAAATGATCCTCTACCTCCTCAAAACCCTCCTCGAATCGAGGATTTGATAAATGAAAATCTCACTGAGTTGAGAGGTTTGCATAGAACATACAATAATGTACCTGCACTGGCTCCTATGTTATCCACATTAAACACCATAGTGGATAACATTGAAACCCTTTCAAACCAACAAAATGCCGCTCTTCATTGGCGTGATGAAATGCACCAGATGTTTGATGATAGTTTGGATTATAATTAGGTCGCGGCCCTCAACATAACCAAAGACAATTTGGCTAGCCTTTTTGCTAACCCAAAAATGGGTATACCAATTGACCCAAAAAAAACTAAACTATTGATTAAATGGTGCACAAATGACGCCATACGTGCAAATTTTTGGGACCATTGGTGGATGGTCTTTGATATCCCTCCACATGGAAATTTAGACATACCATTTTATTTCCTTAGAAAATTATATGCAGAATTTGTGTTGAAACTTAAAGTGAACTATTGGAGCATGAAGCCCAACATGGGCTTAGGACTAGGAGCTCCTGTAATGCCCCGCCAAGGGATCCAAAGAATTAACCTAGAATTTCACTAATTTTGGTAACCTTTTTTTTTTAACATGAAAGTAAATACCATACATAACTTATTCACAATAACGGAAGCAATAGCAATGTCAATCTGAAAAGTAAACATAACATACATAACAGATTACATTCTTTAAGATCCCTTAACGTTGAATTACATACATGAATCCATCTAGTACAACAACCACATGAAATAATAATGATAAGTCCAATTTTCATACATTACATTTCCAAATGCTCAATCATCCACTGTACATGTCACAAGGTATGAAGGCTTAAAAGAATATACATATGTGAAATAAGGTACATCATCCTATTCTAATCCATGATACATCAAAGACAATCACATGATACATCATCATAGAAGACATATACATCCATCATAAAGATCAAACAAAATAAACTAAGTGCACAGTTCCTCCCAACCGTTAATAGCATCATTAGACCATCGTGGGCCCTAGCCATCCCTCCGTGCGTAACATCCCAAATCACTGAAGGAATCATCGGTATTAACATAGTAGGAATGTCACTCCTAACATATACAACATCATATGTAGAAAGTAATCTAACATGAAAATATAAGCATAAGATAAAATCATTTTACATATGCTTATCATCAATGAAAGGATAAATATCCACCATCATGAAGGATGCATCAGCCACGATGTCTAAATGAATCTCAAATGATAAGAGTGGAAAATACACTACCACCCAACCGCATGGTACCTAAGTGGTCCACTCCCACCGTGCTAAGAAAATAATCTCAAGTCCCAAATAGGCTATCCATAACACATAGCACAAATCTCTATAGTCCAGGAATCCTAAAAGTATACTAACTCAAAGGTTCCAATCACGAAACTGACATCTACTTCCCAGAGGCACACAATGACATGTAGGAACCTACTATGCAAGTGGGAAAGTGTCATCGCAATTATCACGTACAAGTTACCCTGGCAGTTAGCTAAACTCCATGGGTCCATACTGATTTCATGCAGCCACTAGTATCCTCTCATATCACGTACAAGTTACCCTGGCAGTTAGCTAAACTCCATGGGTCCATACTGATTTCATGCGGCCACTAGTATCCTCTCATACTGACGAGGCATACTACGAAATGCAAGGTCGCAACCATGCATCTCACTACTCCCATCCTAGCCTATACAAGCACTCAAGGCATGGGCGAGAACAAAAAACTTATCTTTTTAAGTTCATTTTGTTAGTATTAGGTGTGAATGTTATCACTTATTAATCCAACTTACAATGAGTTACCCTAGCAGCCTCTTAGGGCCCCGGCCCCCATTGCAAGCCACTTCCCGCCACTACATGCAAATATCCTACCCTAATGGTCATGGACTCATAAATCTCAAAATCACAAAAGATAATCCATAAAATCATAAAATATGCATAAAAGCATCAGATCTCCATGAGCAAACATCCATAGAAAAACATGAACACAACTGCTCTCTATTGGCAACTGAAGTATCACTGATAATCAAAGTATTCAATGGTTCTCAATAACCAAAATATATATCTCAATCATACTGATCGAAGACTCCAGAAATGGTTGGGTCAAACATGTCACAACATGAAATCATCAAGAATAAATCCACATCTCAGTCCCATCATGGCGACTAGAAAATAATCAAGGATAATTGATTGATAACTCAAAAATGATTAACTCAAGTGTCTCATACACATACATTTCAGCTTCACACATGAAGACTGATGAACAAATACAACAGTAAATACAAACATTTCATAGAGCATACAATCAAATTACCATGGTTGGGCTTATAAAGATCGAGACCAAATAAGATCAACATGCCAACACATCTCATAACCCTCGAGCCTCTGGTAACAACCTAGGACTGGTCAACACTAGTTAACCCAAAACCCAAAACAAGAAGCATATAGAATACACGATGCAAACACATGTTTTGGTTTTGCTAAGTTTTCAAATTTGAATTTAGAAGTCTCAGTTTACGTATTCCCAAATTATATTAAGTGGAGAAATTTCACGTTTTTCCTAACCCATGTATTTGTTTGATAGATAAAAGTTTCTCCTCAAAACTACTAGACTCCATTTGCTAATTGTACTAATAATATTTTGTCTATATAAACGTTGTTTGAAAAAAATCCCTATCACCAAACCAATAAGACTCATTGTAGATTTTAACATGAATAATCTCCAAATTCTTAACATTATCATCTTCATTAAACAACTCTAAAATTGTTTAATATATATTAAATAGTATTCAAAATACATTATAAAAATTCCACTATATTAAAATCTCTTTTCTTTTAATTTTCTCTCATTTAAAAAATCCATTTACTTAGATTGACTAATAATTAATTACACTTCTTCTACTATTAACTAATCTTAATTAAATTAGATTTAATTAGATTAGATAATAAACCATATAAAACTAATGCATATTAATAAGATTCTAATAAGGGAAGATTGCAATAATATCTTTAATCCATTCCATGCTTTGATATATTATTTTTTTTCTTGTGAAGTTTTAGCATAAAGAACTCTTGGTTATGAGAAATGGAGAAATGTCTGTCTTTAAATAAAACAGTCTCAGTACGACAGCCATATCTCCCTAATGAACTGTTGAATTGGGCTGAAATTGAAATATGTTGGAGAGGGTCAAGTTGCGCCAATTCTGACTAGAGCAATCAAATAAATTCGATCACAAAAAAAAGTTATGAATGACTGAGTTTGGGTCTATCCAAGGGGCAGCGACAGGGCAGTTTGTGATGAATTAAAAATTTTCTCTTAAAATAATTGTTCTCTAAATTTAACCATAAAAGGGTTCATTCATACGCATCTAAAAATATAATTGATAGAAAAATTACATCTAATCATTCGAACTTTCACCATAAAATTTTTATTTTAATTCCAAATCTTGTCTTTCGAATTTAATATAAATTCGAACCCAAATCCGGTTCATATCTAATTATTTCTCCTTAATTGGATCTAGGGTTTTTCTATTGTTTTCTTCTCAACCAAATAGCATATCTAGATTCTAATTTCAAATTACAGATTCAATCATAGAGAAGTTTCAGACACATATAACAGACACGATGAAGACAGGAATGCATGATGCGAAAATAGCATAAGTAAAATCACAAGAATCTACTTGGATTCTGATGCTAATTCGCTCTTCCTCAAAAAATCCGCAGAGCAAGCTCCCTTCTTCAGAGTTCTTGAGTCCTCCAATGCTCCAATTGCTCTCCACCCTTTTCTTAAGCTTCTATGAATGTTTGAATACAAAGAGCTCTCAAGAAACCTTTGGAATGCTTCTTGAAACTGTTGAAAGGTGTCACCAACTAAGCATGGGTCTTTTCCAATTCTTTTTGATGAGTCATAGAATTGTAGACACCTTGTGCTTAATTGATGCACTAACCCCTGTGTTGTTGACACATGTTAATTCCCATGCAAGCTTATAACTCTAATAATTTCTATTTAAATTTTATAACTTTTATTTTAATCTTTTATAAATTTTATTATTATTATTTTATTTATTACTTTATTATTATTTTATAATTATTATTAATTTTAATTTCTAGTTTTCTTTTATTTAATTCTTTTTCCCCAATAATTCACATTACAATCAAAATATCAAAGATCATGATATTTTATTAATCTTCTCAAATAATTAATTTATTAATTAAATCTATTTGTTAAGACTTAATTAATGGAAAATTCACCATAGACCTCCAAGATAAAATATGAAAACCCATCATAGAACAAATCATACAAAATAAATCTAAAGGGTTAAAAATCACAAAATATGTCATCTGACACATTCGGTGGGTATTCAACTTTGATACTTGTCCTAACTCACTAGGACAAATGGTTTTTAGGTTTGGGATTTGGACTTGAGAATTTATCTCTCTTCTCTTATCATTGAGATAGTATGATAGGGTACACTCATCCTGGCAATTTAGGGAAGTCAATACCCGGTACCTGCAACCTGCAAAAAAACCATGCATGTACATACAATATATAATGCTAAGCTAAACAGACAATGGCAGGAAGTGGTGCATCGTGTAGATCCCGACTAAGCAGGTGACTACGACTCCCTTCCTTAACCACATCAAAAACACCATACAATAAGAAAACACACACACCATACACATGCAAGTATAGGGTAAGTAACCATAATAAAACACATGAGATAATAAACCATCTAACTAATCATCATTAATAACTAAAAAAGATGTAATGATCATCATACATACATGAAATGTAAAGTCTAAATGATCTCATCATATATCAACTAAATCCTTATCATAATATCTGATAGTGTCAAAACAATACCACTAAACCATCAACATAAAACTAGTCTACATGGTCTGATAACAATAAGTCTAGAAAAGATGTGAACGAGGGTAGGCACTACAGCTCCTCAGGATAGACCCTCTTCCCAATGGAAGAAACTTGGCACTTTTGTCCCCCCCCCCCTCCTCAAGTGTAGCATCCAGATATTATGGCAGAGGCTAGCCCTCAGACCATCAAAGCCATTCATAGGCTAAGTAGCCTAATGATATCTTAGGCTAGGTCAATCCTACCTCCTTGTGTTGATGATGTTGGTGCCAGTTCATCATCGGCTAGCTCATCACACGTTTGTGTGCCTCACACTTGCATTACATGCAAGAATATTTTCCTGGGTCCCATAGGTGATCTTCCTGAGTATCATTTTGTATTAGACGAGGATACACTAGACACACGTGCAGAGGCTACAGACCCTGATACGAGAGAGGAGGGGAATGTAGAGGCATGGACTCCTTCGGTGTCGATACGTGTATACATTTTTTTGTTATGACATATGTGATTTAAAGTTAATTTTTATAATAGAGTAATTTTAATTTTTAAGCCATACTGACTTTTACATGTATGTGATCTTCATTCATGTTTAATTGATGACCGAGGAGGAGCTCAGATAGATAGATGATGCTACACTCTCGGCCATTTCATTTGGCCTTGAGACATCTACGGTACATTATGTTGTGTTCGCATTTTTTTTTTCTATTTGATATTGTATCATATATGGTTTCTAATCTTTCTTTTATCTTGCAAATACCACCTGCCCCAGGGGGACAAAGTGCGAGGGGTGAGCCAGCATGCATTGACAAAGGAAAGGTAATTAGATGTTTTCTAGTTGATTAAATATTGATGCATTCTTGTAAAATGTTTGCGGTAATCTCATTTAATTACATTCTTTATTGTATATAGGGTGTGGCTACTGGTGATGAGCCTGTATAGATTCGGCGTCCTAGATCATTAGGGATTTTCATTTGCACAGAGAGCCCCATTGTATGTATAAGTATCATTTATTTTTAATTTTTTTAATTGATGCAGAGGAAAGTATGATTGTTGTTCTATACAATTTCTGTGATTTTTTCTTTACCAATAATGATTCATGTCTTGCATATGTTCATTACAACTTAAATAGGCTTATATGCACCTGTCCACCCGACCAAGTTGGTTACAAAGGTTTATTTAATCAAACAAATACTAAATTACTACTTTCCCTCCAAAACTAATATGACCATTTGAATTTGAAATTCAAATTTCAAACTATAGTTTTTATGCATTCCCTAACTTTCTAAACTATTCCATTGACTCAAAATTGGTCATATGGATTTATTAAATGCAACTAAGTATGAAACTATCCTAAGACTACCCCATATGGCTCTTTTGGCCATTTTACATCATGTTGCCCTTAGGTCCTTACTAGGAATTTTATGACTTTTGTCTTTCAAAGTACATTGTTTATTACATAATTCTATTATTGGTTTTAGTATATACCAATTAATAATCAATGATGTCTTTGATCCTTTATCTTCATCTGGTACCAAGGCTCTCTTCGATGATTTAATAGGTGCCCCTGCACCAAACACCCCACCTTCAAAGCAACTCTTGTCCCAAGAGTTAAGGGGTACTATCTTCTTTCCTCCCATCCTTCTAGAGGGATGTTTGCAACTTTGCACCTGCAATGTATTACCCTGCACACCTACATACAAATCATTAGAAACAAAAAGCATTGGATCCTTGTTACTAGTCATGGTAACCTTACTGCCTGTTGATTGTGAATAGTCATGTTTTATCCTTGACAAAGGCTAAATAACTTGTTTTTAGATGTCATGTTGACCCTGTCTCTTATCCTCCATGGATATGTTCACTTCTTTGTTCACTCTCGTCACCAAAGGACACCATACTATTCCTATCATCACTCCTTTTGCTGTCACTATCTGCTTGTAAGCAGAATTTTGAGTTTTGTCTTGAACAATCTCATCCTTCATAACCAAAAGAGATGGCTTCAGTGGCAGATCTGTCATATCATGCTTACTCTCCCTCTGCTCCTGCAAGTCCAAAAACTCTTTCTTGCCAAAACAAATAACTCTTTCCTCATCATGACCAGTCAAAGGATTTAGCTTAAACTTTACACCATCTTTGTGTACTATATAAACATTTGATGAGCCAAAATGAATAGTGTTCCTTGAGGCTTGCCAAGGCCTTCCAAGGATTACACGACAGCATGTCATTAGAATGTGATCACGTATAGCTTGATCTTTTATATTCTCCTATAGAGAAATCCACTATTGCTTGCTCCCTTACAACAATATTTTGTGCATCACTGACCCAAAATGCTCTATATGGTCTATCAATAGGATACTTCTTCAATCCTAATTTATTTGCCATTCCATAAGACACTAAATCATCAAAGGAACTAGAGTCTATTATCATCTTACAAATCCTACCATGGCTCATGCAATTTTTCCTGAAAATGGATGGTCTGGTCTCCTTTTCCTGCTGCATTTGTGGTCCTCTTCTCACCATCAAAGATTCTCCTTCAAGTTCAGGGTCTGCATTATCATACTTCTTTTCTTCCTCTTCTCCTTGGGTCAAGGTGACTCTCCTCTCCTCCTTCCTAAAATCCACACCTTTCTCAGGGCACTTGTAGGATTGATTGTCTACTCCTCCACATGTGAAGCATTTACCTGTGAAAACACTAGTACCTCTTCCACTTCCAAATCTTCCTCCCCTGAAACTTCCTCTTGTCTCAGATGTAATCTCTTTTCCTTTATCTTTGTCTTGATTGTTTGAAGTGTCAAACTGACTTCTTACACCTCTTCCTCTCATTGTTCCACCTCCTCTCTAATTTGCTTGCCTCTCATTCTTTCTTTTCAACTTCTCCTCTGCCCGGATTGCCAACTGAAAACATTCTCCAAGTGTCCTTGGTACATTCAATCCTATTTCATCTCGAATATTGTACTTGATGTCATTAATGTATCTATCCACCTTCTCATCTGCATCTTCTAGTCCTCCCCTAATACTCAGGGTATGGAATTTCTCAGTATAGGACATGACATCCATATCCCTCTGTTTCAAATTGTTCCTTCTTATCTTCAAATTTGGATTGCTAAATCAGATGGCAAGAATTGATTTCTCACCATGGTCTTCATTCTCTCCAAATTTGAAATCTTATTCAATCTCCTTTTGATGCAAAGTCTATAGAAACTACCTTCCACAAGCCAATAAATGGTTGTCACAATCCAACTTAGGATTCTAGGACTTCTCACAAGTCCTCTTACCCACTCCGGGTATACTCAACCTCCAAGCCAAACAAGGAAATCCCACTTCAAAAGCCTCACCAACTATCACCAAAAATGGAGATGATCATGGACATACTATTCCAACCCAAACTCATCAATTTGTTTGGTTCCACCAAACTCCCAACACACCTTTGCACTTCTAGGCCTACAAACCTTGTAGCCTTCCAATTAGCTTCTTTGCACTTTTCTCCCAATATACCTTAATAGCATAGGGACTTCTCCATAGGTCCAAACACCCTTCTTGGCACCTACTAAGAATCCAAAATCTTTTGGGCTGATCTTGCTCTAGCACTCTCCAAACTGCTTCTTGGTACCTATGCCTAGTTGATCAAGTTAGGCTAGGGCTTCAAGGAAGAATGGGCAAGGTGGGTTCCCAAGACCCAAAACACTTAATGAAATCTCAAACATAGTCAATGCATCCAACTCCAGCACTCAAACTGATCAGAAGTGCTTGCAACCATGACTGTCACCAATTACATTGCAAAAACCGGTCAAGCACATGGGCTTGCTTGACCTAGCGATGACTTGGAAAAATAGTTTCCCTTCTCTCTAGGCCTCCAACCTTTGGCATTATGTTTCCTAGTCTCCTAACTTGCATATCCATCAGTTTTAGAGGGTGCCACTAGTGGGAATGCAAGTTAGGGATGCATTTGTGGAAGGGTCTAGGAAACAAGGCTTTTCAGACCACCTTCTACTAAAATGTAGATAACTTTTAAACCCCAACTCCTTTTCAAGTCAAACCAAAACCAAAAGTTTCCTAACTCACCCTTGAAATTGTTTCATACACTTAGCAATCATAAAAGTTTTGTACAGATCTATACCAGCATAACAGCCGAGCGATACCTGTAAATTTCTAGAAATTTGAAGTTTTTATTGTTTTTTCTCCAAACCACCGTACACTCTGATCTCCCCCTTTCAACTGAGATCACATATGACATATATAAAGGTCTACATGACCATTGGAACAACCATATAGGCATTCCCAACCATAAAACAAACAAACAACTACTTTTTGCTAATACTGTTTAGACTCTAAATACCCTATTCTAAGGCCTTTTGGTCCCATGGAGTCACTTGGTTTATAACCACACCAAAATGCTTGCGGGACTTACATGTGGCTTTATTACAAAACATAGACCAACTTGTAAAATATGGACCAAACCTTTATTCCAACTTCCTAGTCTACTTGAATCCTCGCTTTCATGGAGTGGCAAGGTGTCCGACAACATAGATACTTGTTCCCCCTTGCCACATAGGTTAGGTGCCCTACACCACCTTTCCTCTCTCTCATTCTGAACACTAGTCCACCAAGTGAGTGATGTTCCTCTCAGTCTTGTTGTTGCTACTTTTACCTTCTTATCTGCCTCTATGTCTTCAAGATCAAAGTAGTTCTCAAGTGCCTCTATCCACCCTAGCACTTCTTCACTATCCATTTTACCTTGGTATATTGGAAAATCAATATGGTTCTTCCCACCATTACCTTGTACTGCCTTAATGATTCTCATAAATCTCCTTTCTTCACGATCATATATTGTCTCATGCTCTTGCCTTGCATTACCAACCTCTTCTTCTTCATGGTTCTCTCCATGATTTCTTCCTCTAACCTCTTCTCCTCTAGGTTCTTGCCTTTCTTTTTCTAAGGATTCTATCCTTGCAATAAGCTTCAGCCTCTCTCTTCTCATCTGTCTTTCTTCCCTCATTCTAGATGCTTCAAGTTCTCTCCTCTCTCTTTTCTCTTTTGCCAACTCTTCTCTCAACTCTTCAAGTTCTCTAGCCATTTGATTTTTAGGAGGCATTTTCACAACAAGTTTTATTCCTTCCCAAGGGCCAACTCACTGATTCTCTTTCTTTCCTCACCAAGAAATTTCCGGACACCACTTATGTACCTTTCAACTCTGGGAGACACAAGGAGGAATTAGACACACCAAGGCTTCAAAAAAGGCACCAAAACACTAATGATTTTCAAGATTATAGGTCTTGGTCACACTCCTAAACACCCAAACTTCAAAAACCTCCTTAAAATGGCTTAAAAACTAGGGCCTGCTTGTTCAAACCCCAAAACTCAATTCTAGAACGTTTTGACTTGTCTAATGACAAGATATGATCATGACAACCTACATGAACCTATGAAATGACTCATCTACCATATGAAATCCTAAAATCCTATCTCATGCCCAATTACAACTTTTTTCCACATATGATTCCAACATTATAACTTTGTATGCTTCCATGAGCCATAATTGGTGCAAGGATTGCCCAATTGACTTCAAGAGATGTTCCATGACCTCTGTAATGCCTTGGATCTTCAATGTTCCCCTGATGAGCATGGAATGTTCCTGCATCACTTATCTTCATAAATAAATTCAAAACTAATTTTCATGATATTAACAACTACTATTTTGTATCTCATAGGAGACTCCTAGTGCACATGAGGTTCGACGGGACAGTTATGTAGATTTGATGATGCAGCCACTCACTCCTGAGGAGGAGCCTACAATAGTAAGTTGTAGTTTGAATTCATGATTAAATATGTTATAAATTTAGCATGATATGAATTATAATGTTATAGTTTAAATTCTAGATTCATCTGACAAAGGTATTTGAACATATACAGCCCACAATCAAAGAGGTACCAGCATTGTCGAGGGCATACGAGAGGACTCCTGATCGGCACAAGAGGTTGACGAGAGAGGTATTTATTATGAAATTTTGATAGTATTAATCTCCGTTATGGAAAAGATCATTATGCATTTGAGTAATTCAATGTTAGATACGTAGAATCATACAAATTTAGTAGTCTAACTTTGGGTTTTTCTTTTTTGTTTATGTAGGAGGCATCCAATCCACCTAGTGTAGTGAAGAGGCTGCATTTTGATCATCCACCAACACCCTAGGATAGTATAGTTTTCATAGGATGCATCATGAGACATTTTGAGATGGCATATGCCACATTGTATACAAAAACATTGATATTATACACATTCTAATGACAGGATCAGCCACATTTTGTATATGGATCTATGTATTTTGATATATATATATTTGAGTACTTTGTCTATGGATACATGATCTTTGATATATATTTGTGTAAAATTTTGTCTATGGATACATGTATTTTGATATATATTTTTTTCATTTACGTGCACAATGATATACATATTAATTTAGTATCTAGTATTGTTCAATTTATCGTGGATCATGTGGCATGCCCTAAATTTTACTAGTAAAAACACAACAATTTTTATTTTTATTTTGTAGCTTATGAAGTCGCATAAGAAATTACATATTGTAAAACAAGGTTATCATTGAATAGGAGTTCAAGACTCATGTGGATAGTGTGAAGGTGTTAACATTTTAGTCACAGGTGGTTTTCAAATAGATTGGATGATAGTCTAGTTCAAGTTAGTGAGTTAATCAGTGAGGTAATTCATATCCTAACAAGCCTCTGATACTAATATTCTATTAGGGTTTGTCGGTTGTATCATATGGACTAGGTCATGATTCTAGCATGTAAGGGAAGGGGATCAGAATTACTTATTATCCTCATTACCAATGTACACACATTCATTAATCATTACAATATATATTAATGTGACAATTACTATATGGTTTGGAAGTGTAGTATATCTTAATCGATTAAACACACGTATCTAGAGAATTTAGATTTAGTACTCATCACATGAGCACCCTTAGTCAAATAAGAAAATGTGCACTTATCTACCACACTATATCGGATCTAACCATTGGAAATTAGAAAAGATATGCCCCAAAGGTAGCTTCAAAGTCTACATGATGGAGAAGGGGCCACTTGCATTGATAGTATCCATCATTCAACACATTAATTACACAACTTATGGAATAGACAATTTGTTTTATGTGCCAAATGTGTATCATGTGCTTGCATCCATATCTTACTGGTTATAGGTCCTCTTGAAGATTGGACCAATACTGAGTCATTTTCTCCCTCTTTACTCTATTTAGTCATCCTTATGCATTCTATCCACATTGCTTCCTCACCAAACTAGAACTCACTACAGTTTTCTAAACACAAAAATTACTATTTCAATACATAAATTAAACTCACTCTAAAAAAAGACAATTACTAACTATCTAGCTCATCAACTACTAACTAATCTAGCTACATTTCCATTCTTTTACATTTACTATTTTAATTACTATAATTACTATACTATTACATTTACTTTTTACATTATTACATCTAACTATTCACCATAAGCTCACTTTCTCACTATCAATATTATTAGTATCAAAACATGTTAAGATTCAAAGTAGTTTCATAGTACGAATTAGTAAGCACATAAAATGAGGAACTCTTAGTAAGTCTAAGGGCCAATTCAAAGTACTTAACTCAATAATAATTCATGATCTGTATTTAAACACATCCTACTACACCATCGTATTGAGTGTGTCAATTTAAATTTGTTAGATGAATTGTTTATGCAAGGATTAGGTGCAAGTGTATAAATAAGGTTTTTATATAACATACCTTGTCGTTCTGACATATATGTATCAATGTGTTTTATTGACTAGATAAAACTAGATTTGAGTTATTATTTTAATCCACCATCCATCCTTATCCTTGATTCTCCAATCCCATCATCCTGACAACTTACTTCATATTAACCCTATTATATGTACATCCAATCAATCTTGGCTTTTATTTTACTTTTGAGTTAAATATTTAAATTTGTCATATTCTCTAACAAGCACACTTATATGCCTTTATTTATTTAATTAATAATTTATTATTTGAGTGTTGGATGTGACTTAGAGGTCAAAAGATTGTAATGTGTACCATTCTGTCACTTAGAAAATATATTAGTCTAGGACACTCATTAGTCTCTATATGCTATTATTATTTTTGTTTTTATTGGATAGCAGTCTAGAATCTAGGAATATTCTTTAATATTTTATTGCTCTGTATTAAGGAAGGGATTTATTTGCCTTTACCATACATTTTCTAGAGAGGAAAATGCATGCCTATAGCAGTGTATCTCATAGATTTTATTATGTCTTCTCTTACAACAAACTTCATTTTGTTATATCATAAAATTAATTTGATGATTTCCTTGCTTAGAATTGCATTAAGATTGGTAATTAAAATCAATGTTATCCATGGATGTGATATGAACATAAAATTTTCCTTCCAAATTATTGAGTGCACAACAAGATTGTAAGCAATCTACTAAGTTTTAAATTTATACAATCAATGGTATCACCTAACATCTATGGATTGTTATTATCAACTAGTCATTTACAATACCACAAGGAGAAAACTTTCTTTCACATTTTCAAATGATAACAATGATGTCAAAGCAAATCTGTGACTCGTACCAATGCTTTCATAACAATATAAACTCCAAATGAAACATGTTTGTACAACCTTATCAATTATTTCTTCTACACATACATTAGGTAACAATGATACAATCTCCTTCCATCACAATGGGGCAACATAAGGGACTTTTCAAAATCATAAGGAACATGGACATTGAAAGATATGGACAATGAGTAGCATGAACATTGTCCAACATGATCATTGAGAACATGAACAAGCTGGTGAATCCTCCTTCACAAATGAGGGCACAATGTCAATTTTTCTCATCCAACATCAATCTGCAAGATGATCATTCCAAGCCATTTCCATTGCTCCCTTGGACACAAATCTGCATATGCAACACAACAAAATAACAAGGACCATGGGTGCTTTCACCCAATCATAGGCCTCAAAGAGACCACCCCCGCGCTAGGGAATAAGGCTCAAACTAGGATACACATACAATCTTTCAATGCATAAACATTACATTTCAAACTTGAACAATTTCCCCCCAAGACTATTTCACAATGGCTTCATAGATGGAACCATAAACATAGGGTGAAGGTGTGTTCTAAAATGGAGACTTGCCATACCAAACCATATTTGCAATAAACAATTTTCATGCCCTCTCGGGGCTATCATAATTCAGCAAATTTCATGCCCTCTCGGGGCTATCATAAATGAACCATTTAATGCCCTCTCGGGGCCTCCACATTTCCTCCTCCAAACCCACTACCATCAGCTGTAACTCCTCAAACTTCCTTTCTACACCATACTTTCCTTATCACCCCCAGCAAGATATGAAATGTTATGGCATACAATGGAGCCCATACGTCAAGGTTCTCAATACATTTTTCAAACCCAACTTAAGCCCTTCACCATAGACTTCTCTTCCCTTCCCACAAGGGTGAGTGTAAGTCCCACGCCCATAACAATACTCAAGCACAAAACAAGAAAACAAAACAAAGTAGAAATAAAACAAGAAATTTTCAAGAGCACATCACATTTTCACAACACAATATCTGTTAAAATCTGAAAAGATTAATAACCTAGAAAACTAGTGCAAAGAGTAAATATCTAAACTATGAATGCAAATGATACAAAATCAAAATAGCATCATAGAGTTAGTCTCCAAGAGAGTAATGCAAATGCTGGAAGAAAAATAGCATTAAGAGGATGCAAAAACAAGAGATGCAAATACAAGCCAGGTAACATGCTTATATAGGCTAGGAAGAGGGAGGAGGTGGCAACACCAACCAATGAGGAGCAACCATCTATCGGACTAAAGATAGCAAAGTATCTTCCCAAGATAGCTAATGGATGCTCACATGTAGGAAGGTGACACCTCACAACCATTCACCTAATAAGACATGTTTTATTAACCTAAGCGAGATTATTAAAAGTGTAGGAAAAACCTAGCAAAATAGGAAAAATAAAAAACTACACTAACACCCCCCCCCATAAGCGAAGCTTAGGTGGATGTAGAAATGGGTCCTGGCAAGTCAAGCCTAATGAGGTACCCATGTACATAAAATTCCCCCAAAAGAGAGAGAAAAGAGACTCCCCAAAGAAAATTAGGACTCCAAGTGAGAGGAAGAGGCCCCCCCAAAAGATGAAGCATCCCGCACCTCTAGCAAAGCTTGCAAATTTTGTCCGGTTGATCCACTTACATCGAACAAGTTTTCTTCCCTTAGGAAAAGGGACAAGATCCCAAGTGTGGTTCCTCATCAAGGAACTATACTCTTCCTGCATAGCTATATCCCACTCAAAAATACCAGAAGCCTCGTGAAAGGACTGTGGATTTGAGGCAGTAGCAATGAAGATATTTAGAGCATCTTGGAATTGTAAACGAGTCTGCTTGGTGTCTGATGGATCCCCAACCCAATCACATGCAAACTACAAGGTCTGTCTAGCCCAAAGTGGACCAGAAGATGGAGAATCTAGAGGAGAATCATCAACCTGTGAATGATGACTAGGAGAGGAAGGAGGTGAGTCCTCTAAATCACTCTCTGCATCAAAAGTGGAGGTAGAAGACTGCTCAAGTGAATCTGACCCATTAGAAGATCTATCATGTATTTCAAGTGACTCCAATGTCAAAGTAGAAGGCAACCCTGTGACCATGCTCTTCTGGTTAAGCTGATACAAGTAGTGGAAGTTAAGATGGCCAAACCGCTCATGCCATAATCTGCTCACATCATTAGAGTGAATGAGTGAAACAGTCAAAGGAGGATCAGGAACAAAGTGAGAAAACATATAGAGTCGTGACTAATGATCTGCTCTCCCAACTGCAACTGTAGAATCATTGTGCAACTCACATATCTCCACTGAACTAGGAGTGAACTCAACCCGCTTGCCTAAACCTATGTGAGTGATCTGGTGTATCGATTGGAGATTAGTTGACAATGAGGGTACATAAGGAACATCATGGAATGTACCATCCCCCACAACAACAGACCCTCTCCCACACACCTCAACAAGAGTGTTATCACCCATCAAAATAGAAGGCATAGTACACGCCTCCAAGGATGGAAGTTCTTCCTTAAATGAAGCCATTTGGTGTGAAGCACCCGAATCAAGAACCCAAGTAGATGGTGAGGAAGCAACTGCAAAAAGGGCCTTGCCCTTTCCTTTCCCCTTGCTGTTTTCTTTTTCTTTGTTAGACCCTTCATTAGAACTTTGTTTGATAGACTCAAGAACACTGATATTATTCTTCTCAAGAATGTATGTCAAGTGATCAAGTTGTTTCTGCAAAGATTTATGTTCATCATGACCAGGTCTTTTACAATAGGCACATTTGACCTTTTCTTTCTTAGGCTTATCGCCCTTGGAAGATGGTGTATCAATAGTTGCTTTTGAAGAAACTGGCATCTGATCCTTCTTCTCCTTGCTATTCTTTTGTTTCTTGTCCTTACTATTGTTGTTACTACTTTGTCCTTGTTGTTCTTTTGTGCCTTGGTTGGCAGCCAAGGCATGTGACTTAAAGGACTTAAGAATGCCCATCTGGATTAGCTTGTCCTGTTCTCGAGTGAGATTGACAGCAAAATCATCTAAAGATGGCATGGTGAATTGAGTACCAAGTGCACCTTTAGTAGCATAGAAGGTAGAAACAAACACAGAATATTCTGAACTTAGCTTAGAGAGAATACTAAGAATCAATTGTTCATCTTTCTTTTCAATTCCACATTGTTTTAACTGCAGCCTTAGTGATTTCAATTTGGTGAAGAAATCTTGGATTGTGTTGAAATTGCCTGGACTCAAACTAATTAATTCATTTTCCAACATATGACCCCTCATTGAATCTTGTGTGCCAAATAGTGTTTCTAGCTTTGTCCATACTTCATTTGGTGTATCCAAAGACTCAATGTGAAATAGCAAGTCAGGAGAAACAGACAAACACAATGTTCCAAATGCCTCATCACATTTGTTAAACCACTTGGGCTTATCTTCATCTTTAGCAGGTTCAGTTTCAAGTCCCATAGTTATCCTATTTAATCCAGCTTTCCTTAAGTGAATTTTCATGCGTGATTTCCACTCAAAGTAATTGTATGGAGTTAGGATGGGCATATTTGTTTGATCCATGATGAAGAAATACAAGGAAATGCTAAAAAAAAGAGAACCCAGCCACGACAATGCCCCCCCCTTTTTACTCAATCAAATAACCCCCCCCCCCCTCCCCCCCAAAGAAATATGATTTGGCACTTTATTTTAGTGCATTTACAACTACCACTAGAAAGAGATACTTAGTGGTCTTGATTTCAATGCATTACAAACCCTCATGAAGAGCATATGCTAAAAGTGAAACTTGGGCACAATAATCAAATAAAAAAATAGCATCACTGTGATCTACTCAAAAAATCATGCACTTTCAAAAAAAGAATTGCCTCGATACGAGGTCGTATGAGAAAGTTATGATCCTCTAAAGTTTCCAAAACGAGAACTGTGCACAGTCACGACTAAAAATTTGCAATTTCTGAAGAATTCATGCATGCAAATCAAAAAATAACTCCACTAGTGGATAGAGCCCAAAAAAATAGCCAAGTTCATAACAAGAATCATCAAAATCGGAGTTCGTATGAGCAAGAACGAGACATTTGAAAACTGCATTCAAATCTGCGACTGCCAATGGAGAGGGGTATGGCTGTAGCTTTGGATGCTCGATTCTGCAAAATATACAGCTTGCATGCAAAATCTAAAAGATACCCAGATGGTTTTTCAGGGCTACGAACAAAAACCAGAAAGCATTTTTCTTGCTGATGTACAGAAGATGTTGTAGTGTAAATCAGACGCCTTTAACAGTAAAAAATGGCTCCAAAAATCAAAAAATGACCCTAGCAACCAAAATATGACATGCAAATGTTGGATCAGCTTCCTAAGTCCATCAATGGCATGCTGGAACCTGCAATACTGATTGAAAACTCCAAATATGCAAGTTGGTTGTCAGATTTGAGATTGAAACCTTAGAGAAAAACCATTTTTGTCAAAACTTTTCTAATTCTCAGGATCATCCAAAGATGCAAGAGAAGAGCATACTTCATTTTTCAAAAAACTACAATAAAGTTTATTAGCCCCCCCCCCGAATCTCTCAAATAAGGAAACTAAAATCTACTCTTACACATAGAAAAGCTCTGATACCATGTTAGAATCTGAAAAGATTAATAACCCAGAAAACTAGTGCAAAGAGTAAATATCTAAACTATGAATACAAATGATACAAAATCAAAATAGCATCATAGAGTTAGTCTCCAAGAGAGTAATGCAAATGCTGGAAGCAAAATAGCATTAAGAGGATGCAAAAACAAGAGATGCAAATACAAGCCAGGTAACATGCTTATATAGGCTAGGAAGAGGGAGGAGGTGGCAACACCAACCAATGAGGAGCAACCATCTATCGGACTAAAGATAGCAAAGTATCTTCCCAAGATAGCTAATGGATGCTCACATGTAGGAAGGTGACACCTCACAACCATTCACCTAATAAGACATGTTTTATTAACCTAAGCGGGATTATTAAAAGTGTAGGAAAAAACTAGCAAAATAGGAAAAATAAAAAACTACACTAACAATATCAACACCCATAATACAACAAGGAAATAGACAAAATCCAAACCTCATACTCACAATACCCCACACAATACAACAAGATGCACAATGGTGTCACACTAATCTACATGGAATGAACACCATTCAAGCACTCACATGAATGCTACTCCACAGTGCAATGCAATGCATGCTCCATTGATAAACTCCACACTTGTATATTTGCTTAACCATGCTAAAAGAAAGAAATGGAAAAGAAGCAAGTTTGAGATACCAACCTTGGTCCAAGCTAGGGTAAGGATAGTTGTAGTAGAGCTCCCCTAATCTCCCTCCAAAACCTACTTGTCTCTAAAATTAGAGAGTGGGAAAACACCCCACTAGTTTGGCCAAGACCCTCTAATAAAGCCTTCCCACTAACTTATTTTAGCAAAAACACTAAGCCACTCCATCCTTACAAACTTGTCTCCTCTAACGGTTCATTGATAGCCCTCATGAGCTCTGAGTTATGACCCTCGAAGGATTGACCTCAAAATGCACTTAGAGCACCTTGAAGACTCCTCGATATGGGGTGGCTGCAAATGATGGATGGTCTTTGTGGCCAGAACAAGGGTGTGACTAGGGTTCACCTTCCCATCTAGAGATAATGGCACTGACGATTCGATGCCAAGATCAGCGGTTTCAAAGTTACATTGTGGTGCACCTATGAACTAAGGCACACTGTGAGTTTTGGCATCGAGCGAGATCATTTTTCTGAATCCAATCGGAATGTGATCTCTCAAAAATGAGATAGGTTATTTTAGGCCTCAATATCACCGTCCTGTAGCATTTGATAGTTCATCAATAGCCCTCACGAGCTCTGAGTTATGACCCTCGAAAGATCGACCTCAAAATGCACTTAGAGCACCTTGAAGACTCCTTGGTACGGGGTGGCCACAAATGATGGATGGTCTTCGTGGAAAAAACAAGGGTATGAGTAGGGTTCACCCGCCCATCCAGAGCTAATGGCACTAACGATTCAATGCCAAGATCAGTGGTTTCAAAGTTACGTTGTGGTGCACCTATGAACTGAGGCACACTGTGAGTTTTGGCATCGAGCGAGATCGTTGTGCTGAAACCAAATGGAATGTGATCTCTCAAAAATGAGATAGGTTATTTTAGGCCTTAGTATCATCGTCCTGTAGCATTTTATAGTTCATCGATAGCCCTCACGAGCTCTGAGTTATGACCCTCAAAAGATCGACCTCAAAATGCACTTAGAGCACCTTGGAGACTCCTCAGTACAGGGTGGCCGCAAATGATGGATGGTCTTCATGGCCAGAACAAGGGTGTGACTAGGATTCACCTGCCCATCCAAAGCTAATGGCACTGACGATTCAATGCCAAGATCAGCGGTTTCAAAGTTACGCTTTGGTGCACCTATGAACTGAGGCACACTGCGAGTTTTGGCATCAAGCGAGATTGCTATGCTGAATCCAAACAGAATGTGATCTCTCAAAAATGAGATAGGTTATTTTAGGCCTCGGTATCATCATCTTGTAGCATTTGATAGTTCATCAATAGCCCTCATGAGCTCTGAGTTATGACCCTCGAAAGATCAACCTCAAAATGCACTTAGAGCACCTTGGAGACTCCTCGGTACGGGGTGGCCACGGATGATAGAGGGTCTACGTGGTTGGAACAAGGGTGTCACTATGGTTCACCCACCCAATCGGAGCTAATGGCACTGACTTGTAGCCATTAGGACTTAGATTTTGAAAAGTTGTCAAGAAAGGTTGACCCCTTTGACTTGTATCATGAAAGGTTGCTTTGTGCCTTGCTTGATTGTTTGAAGACTACTCCATGTGTCACTATCTTTCTTGGAAAAAAAATTGTTTTTGAACATCAAGCTTGCAATATTATCAATTATTGTCAAACTTTTTCAACCAAGTCAAAACGTCAAATGCAAATATTTGTTTGCATTTTTTGCTAAGAGGAGTTTCATAAATTGACTTTGATTTTCTATGTCTCTAGTGCATGAACATGCTTAAAATGGCTCTTTGGTCTTAGAGCTATTGGTATTTTCTAACTTCATGGTCTATGATATGCATACTAAGAATTTCTTTCACTAAATGGTTTCCTTGATCTATTGACTACACTTAAATTTGTTCACTTGTCATCTCTCTTTCTTTATGTTCAATACAAAGAGCTAGAAGAGACAAATAATCTTTCTTACCTTCATCTCTCTAAGCACATGATAGAAATCAATTCTAAACTTGAGAAAAGGTTAGAGGAGAATATTGCATTCTTAAATTAATCTCCCTTAAGACCTTTACATACACATGGGGCATTCTTAAATTAATCTCCATGGAAGAAAATTTCATAAAACTAAAGATTCCATAGTGTTGAAACATAAAATCCAAGATCTCATTTATGATGGGATTGTTGATACCTCTAATGACTCATGTGTCACAAGATCATGCTGATGAGCCTATGTCAAGTGATGATTTCCTTGACACCTTCACTTCTTATAACACTAATGAACCTCCTAAAGTGTCAAAGCTTTCGAAAATGCCTCCACCAAACAAAGAACCTAATTATTTCCATATAGACCATGCGTACCCTCAAGGGCTACAACTAAAAGAAAATCAACCTAACCATGCGTACCCTATTTTACTTTCTCATCCACTCATAGCCTTCATATCCAACTTCATATCATGTCATTATGCATGTGCTATCTTGCTTATTGGCTTTAATTGCTTATCCTACATGCTATCTTCTTTCATGGATTTCATGACTTATCCCAAATGTGCTTCATACAACTTTTCAATATGAAAGTCTTTCAAAACATTATACAATATTATGACTCTTTATGCTTTCAAATGCTATGATTGGTTGAAAAATGGAAGAAATCAAGTATTCTAATTGTTCATCCGTACTTTCTAGATTTTTCTTATTTGATTAGTTTGATAAAAATAGTTTTAATAATCATAATGTTAGCTTTATGTCAAATAAGGAAAAAACCAAATTTTTAATAAGATACCCGCATGCAATTATCTTTCATATAGTTATAAATGCTCTTAAAATTATTGTTGTAGCCTTGTATCACATGCAAATATTATTTGGAAGAACTTATTCAATATCTTCCTCTTATAATTCCTTACAAAGAACCTACCAAAATACAAAAACCATATACAAAAAAATACACATTTTACATCATAATACATCATAAATTTTAGAAATTCTCCCCAATACTACCCCCCTCCAACTCTTCATGATGTACCTACATTCCAATATCATAAAAAAATTAGTAACTTATTGCATTAAACAAGATAATCATCAATTCATTAAATCATTATGAACAAAATAACATAAGAAGTATATATACCTAGTCGAGTATTCCAATAGGGTCCTCTCTCTGTTTTAGGGTCTCCAACAAGACTTCATGATCAGCATTAGCAATAGTAAAAATTTCTTTTACTTTTGGTCTTCCTTGATGCTTCAAAAACTTTACATTTGTTGCTATAATAAGATGCGAATATATGAGAATTACTTTGTGCTTCTGATAGGCTTCGAATGCAGGAATTTCGTTCCTTCTAAGCATGTATATTCGTAGCCATGTTCCAGCAACAACCACTGAACCAGTAGGATACATAAATCCATCATCATCTGTGATTGGTTGTGCAAGTTTTTTTTTTCCTCTTACACAATGTGCTAACCAATAATCAGATTTTTCATCATTCCCCTATGGTGCAACCAATGCAAAGACATGTCCTGGCTGAAGTAGATATGATAGATGGTTATGCTCAAGTGAACTTTCCATGTCATCATTTTTGATAGAGGGTATGATAGACAATGGAGTAAGATAATGTGGAGCCCATGTGTCCACCCACTCACTTGACTCACAATGATCTCAATCACACTAAAAACAAGTACGACAAAAACAAGCTAGTTGTCGTGTCCAAATGGTCCATGTACTAGAATTAGAGCTCTGAAATGAATGCATTTTTTATGAGTCTCTCATTGTAGCACAATCTGATCTATCACCTATGGACCCTTCCTCAACCAACCAAAAGAACCTACATACCACTAAATCAAGAGTCCCCCCCTGTGATAATGCTAAACTACACCAATCAACAATGCTACGAGCATCAAGAAGCTCTATTGTTGAAATCTCCAGTTACTCCTTAACTAGAGCTCTCTTCACATATGCCCCTGCTCCATCATGTTCCCCTTTTCCATGGTCGGACTCAAGAAAACTCCAAATATGAGGCACCCCTCTCTCTACGTGCATCCTACACAACCAATAAAATATGTGAGCATTCTTGAATTGACCTGTACAGTTATCTGACCAAATGATATGTCTATCCATAGCAATTGCATGCTCATGTAAGAAATCAAAAAAATTCTCAAAACAATGTTGCACAAACTCGTGAGAGTGAGATCTATCATCACTCATATAAAAATGATACTCTCTAATAATCTTTCCGCACTATCAGGGGCATGTATATATGTTATGTGAACAAAAATTGCAATCTGAATGGAGTTTTAATACTAAGATTGTGTCTCATTTTGAGGTTTCAATGTGTAGTTATCATCAAAATCAACAACTGACATAATAGTTCCAATGGGAAAAGTCTCCTTACACATTCTAAATTGTTGATCTAACCACTGAGACCTATGACTATGTCTTGCATACTTGTAAAAAAGATTTGCCTTGAAATCTGAAATAAAATTAGCCACACTGATATCTTTTCCAACCAATTCACATCTAGAGCTCTCACACCCACTCTTCAATGTGTATTTCACCATTTCATATACCTTTTTTTTTAGTATTGTCTTTCCAAGATCTTGTTCGCACCCCTCATGGAAACATGTGTCAAACTTGGATAAGCCACCACATTCTGAACACTTCTCATTTAAGCAAGCATTTCTATAAAAGGAACAACCATCAACTCTACGACATAAGAGTTGATCTAGCAAGTCTCTTGATGATTTTGGAAGCCCACTAGCCCCACAATCCTCCAACATTTCTTTACTATGCAAAGTAGAACAGATGGAGCGTAATAGTTCATGGTGCATAGAAAACTCAACATGATATTTGCAACAACATGTATTTTGAATTTTGAGTGGCACACAATAAAATGGCTTCAAAGATTCAAAAGCCCTTTGTGATATATGAAGACTTGGATGACTCTCTTTAAATTGTTTGAACAACATAGTTGACTTACTTCTAAATGGTGTTTAGGATGTGGCGTGTGATCTCTGATGCCAATTCTCAACTTTAAGACGTCTTTAGCATTGGGTGATACTCGTGAGTTAGAGTGCCAAAATTGTGTAATTTCTTCCTTCACATCGTCGGATAGCTTCTTATCAAAACGTGGAGGTCTCCCACCAAATGCCCATGTTTCATTTTGAAGAGGATCATCAATTTTCTCTCGTCGACTAAGTGTTCTTCTCAAAGTAGTACAATTTAGATTCAAATCAATACAAGTTTGTCTCATATATCTACCCTTTCTCAAATGATGACTTACCAAAAAGGTTGTAATGACCCTTCAAGAAGCTCTATTATCCTTCTCTCTGCTATTTTTTCCAATGCTATTGAGAGCACTGAAAAGATTCTTCATGATAATGGCATTTCTTTCCAACTTTTTATTGACACGAATCTTCAATTTGGAAAGCATAGGTCTCATCTTTTGCATCTTTAATAAGTGCATGAAAAGTTGACATTGCTTTACCACTGTCTTGTTGCCGAAAAACATCTGATATAGTCTTGAAGCCCATAATCGAATGGTTCTTTCTGATTTTTTTCCTTCCAAACTAGCAATAATCGTTTCATCAATTTCAATTATCCATTTTGGTGTTTTAGAACCTTCATGTCGATTATAATTAGGAGATATGTAAGGTTCTTGTGCATTAGGTTCCTGTGCATTGTCATCTTCGACATGGTCAATTATGCAATTTGGATTATGACTTGGTGGCATTTCTTCTTCAAAAATTTCATTCTCCAAATTTTCAATTTCGGCATTATCATTTTCAATAGGTACATTTTCATTCGCCAACTATACATATTCATTATCTGATTATATGATTTCACCTTCGATTAATTCATTGTCAACTTGACTGATATTTAGCATACCTTGTCTTTTTCTTTGGTGTTCCATTTTGTCCCTTTCTCTATATGTCACAATGTCTTCATTAGATATCTTCCTTTTGCGTTTATCCTTTCGATGACTGTTGCTCCCCATTCAGATGACAAATTCGAACACCTAAGGTTATATTTTCAAAAAAAAATTGATTAGTTGGGCCCCAAAACGCGACTTTTCTCAAAACCTGTGAAAAAAAAGTGGAAAAGTGATGTTGTCAGGTCTGTAGGGACAAGGAATTATTGGGAATTGGTGCCAGTAAAATCGATCTTAAATCGGATATCTGATATTGCAAAGTGAATTTTTGGAGGGAAAACTTGTTATAATTTCTCTCCTTTGCCATAATTATATTAATATTATCAAAATCAAAACTTGCTATAATTTTCCGACTTTGGTTTATTACTAAGCTAATAGTATAGTAGTATTAATATATAATAGTATTAATATAAAGTATCAATAGTATTAATATATAACAGTATTAATATATAGTAATATTAATATATAGTATTAATATAGCTATAGTATCAATATTATTATACCCATAATAGTATTAATTTTATTACTATAGATATAATAGTGTAAATATTTAGTGTTTATTTATATTATTATTATTATTATGCTACAATATAGTATTAATATATATATTATTATTATAGCTATAATAGTATTATTATTATTACTATAGATATGATATATTAATATTTAATGTTTATTTATATTATTATTATAATTATCATCAAATAGTATAAATACTATATATATATATATATATATATCCTTTCATTTTTTAACTCATATACATACGAACGATTTGAATATGTCTGTAGGGGTCATAGGACCCCTAGGGACATATGTCGTCGTTTAATGGGTCAAAGAGGGTCGTAGGTCACCCTATGACCCCCTTTGACCCATATGGCCCATTCGAATATGTCCCTAAGACCGTTACGGATATATGTCATCGTTTCATGGGTCAAAGGGGGTCATAAGGCACCCTATGACCCCCTTTGACCCATATGAATGATTCGAATATGTCCTTAGGACCCCTAAGGACATATGTCATCGTTTAAGGGGTCAAAGGGTTTCATAGGTCACCCTATGACCCCTTTTGACTCATATGAACAATTCGAATATGTCCTTAGGGATTATAGGACCTCTAGAAGCATCTGTCACCGTTTAATAGGTCAAAGGGGGTCATAGGTCACCCTATGACCCCCTTTGACCCATATGAACGATTCGAATATGTCCCTAGGGGTCCTAGGACCCCTAGGGACATATGTCATAATTTAATGGGTCAAAGGGTGTCATAGGTCACCCTATGACGCCTTTTGACCCATATGAATGATTTGAATGTCCCTAGGGGTTATAAGACCCCTAGCAACATATGTCATCATTTAATGGGTCAAAGGGGGTCATAGGTCACCTTATGACCCCCTTTGACCCATATGAAAAATTTGAATATGTCCCTAGGGGTTCTAGGACCCCTAGAGACATATGTCATCATTTAATGAGTCAAAGGGGGTCATAGGTCACCCTATGACTCCCTTTGACCCATATGACCCATTCGAATATGTTCCTAGGGGTCCGAGGACCCCTAGCGATATATGTGGTCATTTAATGGGTCTAAGAGGGCCATAGGTCACCCTATGACCCCCTTTGACCCATATTACCCATTCGAATATGTCCCTAGGGGTTCTAAGACCCCTAGAGACATATGTTATCGTTTAATGGGTCAAAGAGAGTCATAGGTCACCCTATGACCCCCTTTGACCCATATTACCCATATTATCATCATTTAATGGGTCAAAGGGTGTCATAAGGCACCCTATGACCCCCTTTGACCCATATGAACGATTCGAATATGTCCCTAGGGGTCTTAGCACCCCTAGGGATATATGACATCATTTAATGGGTCAAAGGGGGTCATACGTCACCCTATGACCCCCTTTGACCCATATGGCCCATTCGAATATGTCCTTGGACCCATAGGGACATATGTCGTTGTTTAATGAGTCAAAGACCTATGACCCCCTTTGACCTATGTGAACAATTTGAATATGTCCTTAGGGGTCCCAAGATTGCTAAGGACATATATTGTCGTTTAATGGGTCAAAAGGTGTCATAGGTCACTCTATGACCCCCTTTGACCCATATGAATGATTTGAATATGTATGTAGGGGTTATAGGACCCTTAGAGACATAAGTCATCATTTAATGGGTCAAAGGGGCTCATAAGGCACCCTATGACCCCCTTTGACCCATATAAATGATTCGAATATGTCCTTAGGGGTCCTAGGACCGCTAAGGACATATGTCGTCATTTAATGAGTCAAAGGGTGTCATAGGTCACCCTATTGCCCCCTTTGACCCATATGAACGATTCAAATATGTTCCTAGGGGTTATAGGACCCCTAAAGACATATGTCATTGTTTAATGGGTCAAAGGGGGTCATAGGTCACCTTATGACACCCTTTGACTCATATGAACAATTCAAATATGTCCCTAGGGGTTTTAGGACCGCTACAGACATATGTCATCGTTTAATGGGTCAAAGCGGGTCATAGGTCACCCTATGACGCCCTTTGATCCATATGACTCATTCGAATATGTTCTTAAGGGTCCGAGGACCTCTAGCGACATATGTCATCGTTTAATGGGCCAAAGGGGGTCATAGGGCACCCTTTGACCCATATGAACGATTCAAATATGTCCTTAGGGGTCCTAGGACCCCTAAGGACATATGTCATCGTTTAATGGGTCAAAGGGTGTCATAGGTCACCCTATGACCCCCTTTGACCCATATAAATGATTCGAATATGTCCCTAGGGGTTATAGGACCCTTAGAGACATATGTGGTCGTTTAATGGGTGACCTATGACCCCCTTTGACCCATATGAATGATTTGAATATGTCCTTAGGGGTCCTAAGACCCCTAGGGACATATGTCGTCGTTTAATGGGTCAAAGGGTGTCATAGGTAACCTTATGACCCCCTTTGACCCATATGAACGATTCGAATGTGTCCCTAGGGGTTATAGGACCCCTAGCGACATATGTCATCGTTTAATGGGTCAAAGGGGGTCATAGGTCACCCTATGACACCCTTTAACCCATATGAAAAATTTGAATATGTGCCTAGGGGTTTTAGGACCCCTAGAGACATATGTCATCATTTAATGGGTCAAAGGGGGTCATAGGGTGATTTGAAAATGTTCTTAAGGGTCTGAGGACCCCTAGCGACATATGTTGTCGTTAAATGGGTCTAAGAGGGTTATAGGTCACCCTATGACCCCCTTTGACCCATATTATCCACTTTAATATGTCCCTAGGGGTTCTGGGACCCCTATAGACATATGTTGTCATTTAATGGGTCAAAGAGAGTCATAGGTCACCCTATGACCCCTTTTGACTCATATTACTCATATTATCATCATTTAATGGGTCAAAGGGTGTCATAAGGCACCCTATGACTCCCTTTGACCCATATGAATGATTCGAATATGTCGCTAGGGGTCTTAGGACCCCTAGGGACATATGTCGTCGTTTCATGAGTCAAAAGGGATCATAGGTCACCCTATGACCACCTTTGACCCATATGGACCATTCGAATATGTCCCTATGAACATTAGGGACATATATCATCGTTTAATGGGTCAAAGGAGGTCATAGGCCACCCTATGACCCCCTTTGACCCATATGAACAATTCGAATATGTCCCTAAGGGTCCCAGGACCGCTAAGGACATATGTCGTTGTTTAATGGGTCAAAATGTGTCATAGGTCACCCTATGACCACCGTTGAACCATATGAATGATTTGAATATGTCCCTAGGGGTTATAGGACCCCTAGAGACATATGTCATCGTTTAATGGGTCAAAAAGGGTCATAGGGCACCCTATGACCCCCTTTGACACATATGAACGATTCGAATATGTCCTTAGGGGTCCTAGGACCCATAAGGACATATGTCGTCGTTTAATGGGTCAAAGGGTGTCATATGTCACCCTATGACCCCCTTTGACCTATATGAACGATTTGAATATGTCCCTAGGGGTTATAAGACCCCTAGAGACATATGTCATTGTTTAATGGGTCAAAGGGTGTCATAGGTCACCCTATGACCCCCTTTGACCCATATGAACGATTCAAATATGTCCCTAGGGGTTATAGGACCCCTAGCAACATATTTCATCGTTTAATGGGTCAAACGGGGTCATAGGTCACTCTATGACCCCCTTTGACCCATATGAACAATTTGAATATGTCCCTAGGAGTTCTAAGAGCCCTAGAGACATATGTCATCGTTTAATGGGTCAAAGGTGGTCATAGGTCACCCTATGACCCCCTTTGACCCATATAAACCATTCGAATATGTTCCTAAGAGTCTGAGGACCCCTAGTGACATATGTTATCATTTAATAGGTCTAATAGGATCATAGGCCCTATGACCCCCTTTGACCCATATTATCCATTCAAATATGTTTCTAAGAGACATGATGTCTTGTAATGGGTCAAATCGAGTAATAGGTCACCTTTTGACCCCCTATGACCCATATTACCCATATTATCATCGTTTAATGGGTCAAAGGGTGTCATAAGGCACCCTATGAGCCCTTTTGACCCATATAAACGATTTGAATATGTCTCTTGAGGTCTTAGGACCCCTAGGGACATATGTCATCGTTTAATGAGTCAAAGGGGGTCATAGGTCACCCTATGACCCCCTTAGACCCATATGGCCCATTTTATTATGTCCCTAAGACCCTTAGGGACATATGTCGTCGTTTAATTGGTCAAAGGGGGTCATAGGGCACCCTATCACCCCCTTTGACCTATATGAACAATTCAAATATATCCTTAGGGGTCCCAAGACCGCTAAGGACATAAGTCATCGTTTAATGGGTCAAAGGGTGTTATAGGTCACCCTATGACCCCCTTAGACCCATATTAATGATTCGAATATGTTCCTATGGGTTATAGGACCCCTAGAGACATATGTCATCGTTTAATGGGTCAAAGGGTGGTCATAGGGCACCCTATGACCCTCTTTAACCCATATGAATGATTCGAATATGTCCTTAGGTGTCTTAGGACCCCTAAGGACATATGTTATTGTTTAATGGGTCAAAGGGTGTCATAGGTCACCCTATGACCCCCTTTGACCCATATGAATGATTCAAATATGTCCCTAAGGGTTATAGATCCCCTAGAGACATATGTGATCGTTTAATGGGTCAAAGGGGGTCATAGGTCACCCTATGACCCCCTTTGACCCTTATGAATGATTTGAATGTCCCTATGGATCTTAGGACCCCTTGGGACATATATCGTCGTTTAATGAGTCAAAGGGTGTCAAAGGTCACCCTATGACCCCCTTTGACCCATATGAATGATTCAAATATGTCCCTAGGAGTTATAGGACCCCTAGCGACATGTGTCATCATTTCATGGGTCAAAGGGGGTCATAGGTCACCCTATGACCCCCTTTGACCCATATGAACAATTCAAATATGTCCCTAGGAGTTCTAGGACCTCTAGAGACATATGTCATCTTTTAATAGGTCAAAGGGAATCATAGGTCACTCAATCACCCCCTTTGACCCATATGACCAATTCGAATATGTTCCTAGGGGTCTGAGGACCTCTAGCGACATATGTCGTCATTTAATGGGTCAAAGGGGGTTATAGGACACCCTATGACCCCCTTTGAGAAATATGAACTATGACCCCCTAGGACCCCTAAGGACATATGTCATCGTTTAATGTTTCAAAGGGTGTCATAGGTAAACCTATGACCCCCTTTGATCCATATGAATGATTCGAATATGTCCCTAGGGGTTATAGGACCCCTAGAGACATATGTCATCATTTAATGGGTCAAAGGGGGTCATAGGTCACCCTATGACCCCCTTTGACCCATACGAACAATTTGAATATGTCCCTAGGGGTCCTAGGACTCTTAAGGACATATGTCATTGTTTAATGGGTCAAAGAATGTTATAGGTCACCCTATGACCCCTTTTGACCCATATGAACGATTTGAATATGTCCCTAAGGATTATAGGACCCCTAGCGACATATGTCGTCATTTAATTGGTCAAAAGGGATCATAGGTCACCTTATGAACCCCTTTGATCCATATGAACAATTCGAATATGTCCCTGAGAGTTCTAAGACCCCTAGAGACATATGTCATCGTTTAATGGGTCATAGGGGGTCATAGGTCACCCTATGACCCCCTTTGACCCATATGACCCATTTGAATATGTTCATAGGGGTCTGAGGACCCCTAGCGACATATGTTGTCGTTTAATGGGTCTAAGAGGGTCATAGGTCACCATATGACCCCGTTTGACCCATATTACTCATTCAAATATGTCCCTAGGGGTTCTGCGACCCCTAGACACATATGTTGTCATTTAATGGGTCAAAGAGCGTCATAGGTCACCATATGACCCCCTTTGACCCATATTACCCATATTATAATCATTTAATGGGTCAAAGATTGTCATAAGGCACCTTATGAGCCCCTTTGACCCATATGAACGATTCGAATATGTCTCTAGGGGTCTTAGGACACCTAGGGACATATATCATCGTTTAATGGGTTAGAGGGGGTCATAGGTCACCCTATGACCCCCTTTGACCCATATGGCCCATTCGAATATGTCCCTAGGACCCTTAGAGACATATGTCATCATTTAATGGGTCAAAGGGGGTCATAGGGCACCCTATGAGCCCCTTTGACCCATATGAACAATTCGAATATGTCCTTAAGGGACCCAGGACCGCTAAGGACATATGTCATTGTTTAATGGGTCAAAGGGGGTCATAGGTAACCCTATGACCCACTTTGACCCATTTGAACGATTTGAATATGTCTCTGGGGGTTATAGGATCCCTAAAAACATATGTCATCGTTTAATGGGTTAAAGGTGGTCATAGGGCACCCTATGACCCTCTTTGAACCATATGAACGATTCAAATATATCGACATATGTCATCATTTAATGGGTCAAAGGGTGTCATAGGTCATCTTATGACCCCCTTTGACCCATATGAAAGAGTCGAATATGTCCCTAGGGGTTATAGGACCCCTAGAGACATATGTCATCGTTTAATGGGTCAAAGAGGGTCATAGGTCACCCTATGACCACCTTTGACCCATATGAATGATTCGAATATGTCCCTACGAGTCCTAGGACCCCTAGGAACATATGTCAGCATTTAATGGATCAATGGGTGTCATAGATCACCCAATGACCCCCTTTGACCCATATGAACGATTCAAATATGTCCCTAGGGGTTATAGGACCCCTAGCGACATATGTCATCGTTTAATGGGTAAAAGGGGATCATAGGTCACCCTATGACCCTCTTTGACCCATTTGAATAATTCGAATATGTCCCTAGGGGTTCTAGGATCCCTAGAGACATATGTCGTCATTTAATGGGTCAAAGGCGGTCATAGGTCATCCTATGACCCCCTTTGACCCATATGACCCTTTCGAATATGTTCTTAGGGGTTCGAGTACCTCTAGCGACATATGTTGTTGTTTAATAGGTCAAAAGGGGTCATAAAGAACTTTATGACCCCCTTTGAGCCATATGAATGATTCGAATATCTCCTTAGGGATCATAGGACCCCTAAGGACATATGTCATCGTTTAATGGGTCAAAGGGTGTCATAGGTCACCGTATGACCCCCTTTGACCCATATGAACGATTCAAATATGTCCCTAGTGGTTATAGGACCCCTAGAGACATATGTCGTCATTTAATGGGTCAAAGCGGGTCATAGGTCACCCTATGACCCCCTTTGACCAATATGAACGATTCGAATATGTCCCTAGGGGTCCTAGGACCCTAAGGACATATGTCACCGTTTAATAGGTCAAAGGGTGTCATAAGTCACCCTATGATCCCCTTTGACCCATATGAATGATTTGAATATGTCCCTAGGGGTTATAGGACCCCTAGCAACATATGTCGTCGTTTAATGGGTCAAAGGGGGTCATAGGTCACCCTATGACCCCCTTTGACCCATATGAACAATTCGAATATGTCCCTAGGGTTTTTAGGACCCCTAGAGACATACGTCATCATTTAATGGCTCAAAAGGGGTCATAGGTCACCCTATGACCCCCTTTGACCAATAAGACCCATTCGAATATGTTCCTAGAGGTCCAAGGACCTCTAGCGACATATGTCATTGTTTAATGGGTCAAATAGATTCATAGGTCGCCCTATGATCCCCTTTGACCCATAAGAACGATTCAAATATATCCTTAAGGGTCCTCAGACCCCTAGGGATATATGTCATCGTTTAATGGGTTAAAGGGTGTCATAGGTCACCCTATGACCCCCTTTGACCCATATGAACGATTTGAATATGTCCCTAGGGGTTATAGGACTCCTAGAGACATATGTCGTTGTTTAATGGGTCAAAGGGGGTCATAAGTCACCCTATGACCCCCTTTGAACCATATGAACAATTTGAATATGTCCTTAAGGGTTATAGGACCCCTAGCGACATATGTGGTCGTTTAATGGGTCAAAGGGGGTCATACGTCACACTATGACCCCCTTTGACCCATATGAGTCATTTGAATATGTTGTTAGGGGTCTGAAGTCCTCTATTGACATATGTTGTAGTTTAATGGGTCAAAGGGAGTCATAGGTCACCATATGACCCTCTTTGACCCATATGAACAATTCAAATATATCTCTAGGTGTCCTAGGACCCCTAGGGACATATGTCATCGTTTAATGGGTCAAAGGGTGTCATAGGTGACCTATGACATCCTTTGACCCATTAAATGATGACATATGTCCCTAGGGGTTATAGTACCCCTAGAGACATATGTCATCATTTAATGGGTCAAAGGGGGTCATAAGTCACCTTATTAACCGCTTTGACCCATATGAACAATTTAAATATGTCCCTAGAGGTTCTAGGACCCCTAGAGACATATGTCACCACTTATTGGGTCAAAGGGGGTCATAGGTCACCCTATGACCCCATTTGATCCGTATGAACGATTCGTATATGGCCCTAAGGGTCCTAGGACCCCTAGGGTCATATGTCATCATTTAATGGGTCAAAGGGTGTCATAGGTCACCCTATGACCTCCTTTGACTCATATGAACGATTTGAATATGTCCTTAGGGGTTATAGGACCCCTAGAGACATATGTCATCGTTTAATGGGTCAAACAGGGTCATAGGTCACCCTATGACCCCCTTTGATCCATATGAACAATTTGAATATCTCCCTAAGGGTTTGAGGACCTCTAGCGACATATGACGTCGTTTAATGGGTCAAAGGGGGTCATAGGTCACCCTATGACCCTGTTTGACTCGTATTAACGATTCAAATATATCCATAGGGGTCCTAGGACCCCTAGGGACATATGTCATCGTTTAATGGGTCAAAGAGGGTCATAGGTCACCCTATGACCCCCTTTGACACATATGAACAATTCGAATATGTCCCTAGGGGTTGTAGGACCCCTAGAGACATATGTCATCGTTTAATTGGTCAAAGGGGGTCATAGGTCACCCTATGACCCCCTCTGACCCATATGACCCACTCGAATATGTTCTTAGGGGTCTGAGGACCTTTAGCGACATATGTCATCATTTAATGGGTCAAAGGGGGTCATAGGTCACCCTATGACCCCCTTTGACGCATATGAACGATTCAAATATATCCTTAGGGGTCCTAGGACCCCTAGAGACATATGTCATTGTTTAATGGATCAAAGGGTCTCATAGGTCACCTTATGACCATCTTTCACCCATATGAACAATTCGAATATGTCCCTACAGGTTATAGGACCCCTAGCGACATATGTCATCATTTAATGGGTCGAAGGGGATCATAAGTCACCCTATGACCCTCTTTGACCCATATGACCCATTTGAATATGTTCCTAGGAGTCTGAAGATCCCTAGTGACATGTGTTGTCATTTAATGAGTCAAAAGGTGTCATAAGGCACCCTATGACCCCCTTTGACCTATATGGCCCATTCGAATATGTCCCTAGGACCCTTAGAGACATATGTCGTCGTTTAATGGGTCAAAGGGGGTCATAAAGTGACCTTTCACCCCCTTTAACCCATATGAATAATTCGAATATATCCCTAGGGGTCCTAGGACCCCTAGGGACATATGTCATCGTTTAATGGGTCAAAGGGTGTCATAGGTCACCCTATGACACCCTTTGACCCATATGAACGATTCGAATATGTCCCTAGGGGTTATAGGACTCCTAGAGACATATGTCATCATTTAATGGGTCAAAGGGGGTCATTAGTCACCCTATGACCCCCTTTGACCCATATGAACAATTTGAATGTCTCTAGAAGTTCTAGGACCCCTAGCGACATATGTCATCGTTTAATGGGTCAAAGGAGGTCATAGGTCTCCCTATGACCCCCTTTGACCCATATGACTCATTTGAATATATTCTTAGGGGTCCGAGGACCCCTAGAGACATATGTCGTCGTTTAATGGGTCAAAGAGGGTCATAGGTCACCCTAAGACACCCTTTGACCCATATTACCCATTCGAATATCTTCTTAGGGGTTTTAGGACCCCTAGAGACATATGTTGTCTTTTAATGAGTCAAAGAGAGTCATAAGTCATCCTATGACCCCCTTTGACCCATATGACCCATTCGAATATGTCTCTAAAGGTCTTAGAACCCCTAGGGACATATGTCATCATTTAATGGGTCAAAAGGGGTCATAGGTCAACCTATGACCCCCTTTGACCCATATGAATGATTCAAATATGTCCCTATGGATCCTAGGACACTTAAGAACATATGTCATCATTTAATGGGTCAAAGGGTGTCATAAAGCACCCTATAACCTCCTTTGACCCATATGAATGATTCAAATATGTCCCTAGGAGTCTTAAGACCCTTAAGGACATATGTCGTCGTTTAATGAGTGAAAGGAGGTCATAGGTCATACTATGACCCATTTGACCCATATGGCCCATTCGAATATCTCCCTATGACCCGTAGGGACATATGTCATCGTTTAATGGGTCAAAGGGGGTCATAGGGCACCCTATGACCCCCTTTGACCCATATGACAATTTCGAATATGTCCTTAGGGGTCTTAGGACCTTTAAGGACATATGTCGTCGTTTAATGGGTTAAAGGGTGTCATAGGTCACCCTATGACCCCCTTTGACCCATATGAACGATTCAAATATGTCCCTAGGGGTTATAGGACCCCTAAAGACATGTCATCATTTAATAGGTTAAAGGGACCTATGACCCCCTTTGAACCATATGAACGATTTGAATATGTCGCTAGGGGTCATAGGACCCCTAGGGACATATGTCGTCGTTTAATGGGTCAAAGGGTGTCATAGGTCACCCTATGATCTCTTTTGACCCATATGAGCAATTCAAATATGTCCTTAGGGGTTATAAGACCCCTAGCAACATATGTCGTCATATAATGGGTCAAAAGGGGTCATAGGTCAACCTATGACCCCTTTTGACCCATATGAACAATTCAAATATGTCCCTAGGGGTTCTAAGATCTCTAGAGACATATGTCGTTATTTAATGGGTCAAAGGGGGTCATAGCTCACCTTGTGACCCCCTACGACCCATATGACCCATTCAAATATGTTCTTAGAGGTCTGAGGACCTCTAGCGACATATGTCATCGTTTAATGGATCAAAAAGTGTCATAGGTCACCCTATGACCCCCTTTGACCCATATGAACTATTCGAATATATCCCTAGGGGTCCTAAGGAATCCTAGGATGCCTAGGGACATATGTCATCATTTAATGCGTCAAAGGTTTTCATAGGTCACCCTTTGACCCATATGAACGATTCAAATATGTCCCTAGGGGTTATAGGACTCCTAAAGACATATGTCGTCGTTTAACGGGTCAAAGGGGGTCATAAGTCACCCTATGAACCCTTTTGACCCATACAAACAATTCAAATATGTCCTTAGAGGTTCTACGACCCCTAGCGACATATGTCATCGTTTAATGGGTCAAAGGGAGTCATAGGTCACCCTATGACCCCCTTTAACCCATATGACCCATTTGAATATATTCCTAAGGATCCGAGGACCTCTAGCGACATATGTCGTCATTTAATGGGTGAAAAGAAATCTTAGGTCACCCTATGACCCCTTTTGACGCATATGAATGCTTCGAATAGATCCCTAGGACCCCTAGGGACATATGTCATCATTTCATTGGTCAAAGGATGTTATAGGTCACCCTATGTGCCCCTTTGACCCATATGAATGAATCGAATATGTCTCCTTGGGTTATAGGACTCCTAAAGACATATGTCGTCGTCTAATGGGTCAAAGGGGGTCATAAGTCACCTTATGACCCCCTTTGATCCATATGAACAATTCGAATATGTCCCTAAGGGCTCTAGGACCCCTAGAGACATATGGTGTCATTTAATGGGTCAAAGAGAGTCATAGGTCACTTTATGACCCCCTTTGACCCATATTACCCATTCGAATATGTCTCTAAGGGTCTTAGAAACCTTAGGGACATATGTCATCGTTTAATGGGTCAAAGGGGGTCATAGGTCACCCTATGACTCCCTTTGACCCATATGAACGATTCAAATATGTCCCTATGGGTCCTAGGACCCCTAGAGACATATGTCATCGTTTAATGGGTCAAAAGGTGTCATAAGGCACCCTATGACCCCCTTTAACCCATATGAATGATTCAAATATGTTTCTAGGGGTCTTAAGACCCCTAGGGACATATGTCATCGTTTAATAGGTCAAAGGTGGTCATAGGTCACCCTATGACCTCCTTTGAACCATATGGCCCATTCGAATATGTCCCTAAGACCCTTAGCGTTATATGTCATCGTATAATGGGTCAAAGGGGGTCATAGGGCACCTTATGAGCTCCTTTGACCCATATGAACAATTTGAATATGTCTCTAGGTGTTATAAGATCCCTAGAGACAAATGTCATCATTTAATACGTCAAAGGGGGTCATAGGTAACCCTATGACCCCCTTTGACCCATATGAACGATTCGAATATGTCCTTTGGGGTCCTAGGACCCCTAGGGACATATGTCATCGTTTAATGGGTCAAAGGGTGTCATAGGTCACCTTATGACCCCCTTTGACCAATATAAATGATTTCAATATGTCCCTAGGGGTTATAGGACCCCTAGAGACATATGTCATCGTTTAATGGGTCAAAAGGGGTCATAGGTCACCCTATGACCCCTTTTGGCCCATATGAACAATTTGAATATGTCCCTAGGGGTTCTAGGACCGCTAGAGACATATGTTGTTGTTTAATGGGTCAAAGAGGGTCATAGGTCACCCTATGACCCCCTCTGACCCATATGAGTCATTCAAATATGTTCCCAGGGGTTTGAGGACCTCTAGCAACATATGTCATCGTTTAATGGGTCAAAGGGGGTCATAGGGTGCATAGGTCACCCTATGACCCCTTTTGACTTATATAAACAATTTGAATATATCTCTAATTGTCCTTGGACCCCTAGGGACATATGTCATCGTTTAATGGGTCAAAGGGGGTCATAGGTCACCCTATTACCCCCTATGACCCCCTTTGACCCATATGAATAATTTGAATATGTCCCTAGGGGTTAAATGACCCTTGGAGACATATGCCATCGTTTAGTAGGTCAAAGGGGGTCATAGGTCACCCTATGACCACCTTTGACCCATATGACCTATTCGAATATGTTCCTAGGGGTCTGAAGACCTCTAGCGACATATGTTGTCGTTTAATGGGGTCAAAGGGGGTCATAAGTCACCCTATGACCCCCTTTGACCTATATGAATGATTCGAATATACCCCTAGGGACATATGTAATCATTTAATGGGTCAAAGGGTGTCATAGGTCACCCTATGACCCCCTTTGACCCATATGAACGATTCGAATATGTCCCTAGGGGTTATAGGACCTCTAGAGATATATGTCGTCATTTAATATGTCAAAGAGGGTCATAAGTCACCTTATGAACCCCTTTGACCCATATGAACAATTCAAATATGCCCCTATAAGTTCTAGGACCCCTAGAGACATATGTCGTCGTTTAATGGGTCAAAGGGAGTCATAGGTCACCCTATGAACCCCTTTGACACATATGAACAATTTGAATATGTCATTAGGGTTTCTATGACCCCTAGAGACATATGTCGTCATTTAATGAGTCAAAGGGGGTCATAGGTCACCCTATGACACCCTTTGACTCATATGACCCATTCGAATATGTTCTTAGGGGTCTGAGGACCTCTAGCGACATATGTCGTCATTTAATAGGTTAAAGGGGGTCATAAGTCACCCTATGACCCCCTTTGACCCATATGAATGATTCGAATATATCCTTAGGAGTCCTAGGACCCCTAGGGACATATGTCCTCATTTAATGGGTCAAAGGGTGTCATAGGTCACCCTATGACCCGCTTTGACCCATATGAATGATTCGAATATGTCCTTAGGGGTTATTGGACTCCTAGAGACATATGTCATCGTTTAATGGGTCAAAGGGGGTCATAAGTCACCCTATGACCCCATTTGACCCATATGAACAATTTGAATATGTCTCTAGAGGTTCTAGGACCCTAGCAACATATGTCGTCGTTTAATGGGTCAAAGGGGGTCATAGGTCTCCCTATGACCCCCTTTGACCCATATGACCCATTCGAATATGTTCCTAGGGGTCTGAGGACTCTTAGCGACATATGTCATCGTTTAATAGGTCAAAGAGGGTCATAGGTGTGACCCATTTTACCCATTCAAATATGTCCCTAGGGGTTCTAGGACCCCTAGAGACATGTTGTCGTTTAATGGGTCAAAGAGAGTCATAGGTCACCCTATGACCCCCTTTGACCCATATGACCCATTTAAATATGTCTCTAGGGGTCTTAGAACCCGTAAGGACATATGTCATCATTTAATGAGTCAAAAGGGATCATAGGTCACCCTATTACCCGCTTTGACCCATATGAATGATTCAAATGTCCCTGTGGGTCCTAGGACCCCTAGGGACATATGTCATCGTTTAATGGATCAAAGGGTGGCATAAGGCACCCTATGACCTCCTTTGACCCTTATGACCCATTCGAATATGTGCTTATGGGTCCGAGGACCCCTAGCGAAATATGTCATCATTTAATGCGTCAAAAAGGGTCATAGGTCACCCTAAGACCCTCTTTGACCCATATTACCCATTCGAATATGTCCATAGGGGTTTTAGGACCCCTAGAGACATATGTTGTCATTTAATTGGTCAAAGAGAGTCATAGGTCACCCTATGACCCCCTTTGACCCATATGACCCATTCGAATATGTCTCTACAGGTCTTAGAACTACTAGGGACATATGTCATCGTTTAATGAGTCAAAGGGGGTCATAGGTCATCCTATGACCCCCTTTCACTCATATGAATGATTCAAATATGTCGCTATGGGTCCTAAGACCCCTGCGGACATATGTCATCGTTTAATGGGTCAAAGGGTGTCATAAAGCACCCTATGACCCCCTTTGACCCATATGACCCCTTTTGACCCATATGGCCCATTCGAATATGTCCTTAGGACCCTTAGGGACATATGTCATCGTTTAATGGGTCAAAGGGGGTCATAGGGTACCCTATGACCCGCTTTGACCCATATGAACAATTCGAATATGTCCTCATTGTTTAAAGGGTCAAAGGGTGTCATAGGTCACCCTATGACCCCCTTTGACCCATATGAACCATTCAAATATGTCCCTAGGGGTTATAGGACCCCTAGAGACATATGTCATCATTTAATGGGTCAAAGGGGGTCATAGGTCACCTTATGACCCCTTTTTAACCATATGAACGATTCGAATATGTCGCTAGGGGTTCTAGGACTCCTAGAGACATATGTCGTCTTTCAATGGGTTAAAGGGTGTCATTGGTCACCCTATGACCCTCTTTGACCCATATGAACAATTTGAATATGTCCCTAAGGGTTCTAAGACCCCTAGAGACATATGTCATCGTTTAATGGGTCAAAGGGGGTCATAGGGTATGACCACCCTATGACCCCCTTTGACCCATATGACCCATTCGAATATCTTCCTAGGGGTCTGAGGACCTCTAGCGATATATGTCATCGTTTAATGGGTCAAAGGGGGTCATAGGTCACCCTATGATTCCCCTTTGACCCATATGTACGATTCGAATATATCCCTAGGGGTCCTAGGACCCCTAGGGACATATGTCCTCGTTTAATGGGTCAAAGGGTGTCATAGGTCATCCTATGACCCCCTTTGACCCATATGAACGATTGGAATATGTCCTTAGGGGTTATAGGACTCCTAGAGACATATGTCATCGTTTAATGGGTCAAAGGGGGTCATAAGTCACCCTATGACCCACTTTGACCCATATGAACAATTTGAATATGTCTCTAGAGGTTCTAGGATCTCTAGTGACATATGTCGTCGTTTAACGGGTCAAAGGTGGTCATAAGTCTCCCTATGACCCCCTTTGACCCATATGTCCCATTTTAATATGTTCTTAGGGGTCCGAAGACCACTAGTGACATATGTCATCGTTTAATGGGTCAAAGAGGGTCATAGGTCACCCTATGACCCCCTTTGACCCATATTACCCATTCGAATATATCCCGAGGGGTTCTAGGACCCCTAGAGACATATTTTGTCATTTAATGTGTCAAAGAGAGTCATAGGTCACCCTATGACCCCCTTTGACCCATATGACCCATTCGAATATGTCTCTAGGGGTCTTAGAACCCCTAGGGACATATGTCATCGTTTAATGAGTCAAAGGGGGTTATAGGTCACCCTATTACCCCCTTTGGCCGATATGAACTATTCAAATATGTCCCTATGGGTCCTAGGACTCCTAGGGACATATGTCATCGTTTAATTGGTCAAAGGGTGGCATAAGGCACCCTATGACCCCCTTTGACCCATATGAATGATTCGAATATTTTCCTAAGGGTCTTAGGACCGCTAGGGACATATGGCGTCGTTTAATGGGTCAAAGGGGGTCATAGGTCACCTTATAACCTTCTTTGACCCATATGGCCCATTCAAATATGTCCCCAGGACCCTTAGAGACATATGTCGTCGTTTAATGGGTCAAAGGGGGTTATAGGGCACCCTATGACCCCTTTTGACCCATATGAACAATTCAAATATGTCCTTAGGGGTCATAGGACCCCAAAGGACATATGTTGTCGTTTAATGGGTCAAAGGGTATCATAGGTCACCCTATGACCCCTTTTGACTCATATGAACGATTCGAATATATCGTTAGGGGTTATAGGACCCCTAGAGACATATGTTGTCGTTTAATGGGTCAAATGGGGTCATAGGTCATCCTATGACCCCCTTTGACCCGTATGAATGATTTGAATATGTTCCTAGGGGTCCTAGGAACCTTAGGGACATATGTTGTCATTTAATGAGTCAAAGGGTGTCATAGGTCACTCTATGACCCCCTTTGACCCATATGAACGATTCGAATATGTCCCTAGGGGTTATAGGACCCCTATAGACATATGTCATCGTTTAATGGATCAAAGGGGGTCATAGGTCACCCTATGACCCCCTTTGACCCATATTAACAATTCAAATATGTCCCTAGGTGTTTTAGGACCCCTAGAGACATATGTCATCATTTAATGGGTCAAAAGGGGTCATAGGTCACCCTATGACCGCCTTTGACCCATATGACCCATTCGAATATGTTCTTAGGGGTCCGAGGACCTCTAACGACATATGTCGTCGTTTAATGGATCAAAGGGGGTCATAAGTCACCCTATGACCCCCTTTGACCCATATGAACAATTCAAATATATCCCTAGGGGTCATAGGACCCCTAGGGACATATGTCATCGTTTAATAGGTCAAAGGGGGTCATAGGTCACCCTATGACCCCCTTTGACCCATATGAACAATTTGAATATGTCCCTAGGGGTTATAGGACCCCTAGAGACATATGTCGTCATTTAATGGGTCAAAGGGGGTCATAGGTCACCCTATGATCCCTTTTGACCCATATGACCTATTCGAATATGTTCCTAGAGGTTCGAGGACCTCTAGCGACATATGTCATCGTTTAATGGGTCAAAGGGAGTCATAGGTCACCCTATGACACCCTTTGACCCATATGAACGATTCGAATATATCCCTAGAGGTCCTAGGACCCCCTTGGACATATTCAAATCGTTTAATAGGTCAAAGGGTGTCATAGGTCACCCTATGATCCCCTTTGACCCATATGAACGATTCGAATATGTCCCTAGGGGTTTTAGGACCCCTAGAGACATATGTCGTCGTTTAATGGGTCAAAAGGGGTCATAAGTCACCCTATGACCCCCTTTGACCTATATGAATATTTTGAATATGTCCCTAGAGGTTCTAGGACCCTTAGAGACATATGTCGTCGTTTAATGGGTCAAAGGGGGTCATAGGTCACCCTATGAACCCCTTTGACCCATACGACCCATTTGGATTTGTTCCTAGGGGTCTAAAGACCCCTAGCGGTTTATGTCATCGTTTAATGGGTCTAAGAGGGTCATAGGTTACCCTATGACCCCCTTTGATCCATATTACCCATTGAATATGTCCCTAGGTGTTCTAGGACCCCTAGAGACATATGTTGTCATTTGATGGGTCAAAGAGTCTCATAGATCACCCTATGACCCCCTTTGACCCATATTACCCATTCGAATATGTCCCTAGGGGTCCTAGAACCCTTAGGGACATATTTCATCGTTTAATGGGTCAAAGGGAGTCATAGGTCACCCTATGACCCCCTTTGACCCATATGAACGATTAAAATATGTCCTTATGGGTCCTAGGAGCCCTAGAGACATATGTCATCGTTTAATGGATCAAAGTGTGTCATAAGACACCCTATGACCCCCTTTGACCCATATAAATGATTCGAATATATCCTTAGGGGTCTTAGGACCCCTAGGGACATATGTCATCGTTTAATGGGTCAAAGGGGGTCATAGGGTGACCTATGACCCCCTTTGACCCATATGGCCCATTCGAATATGTCCCTAAGACCCTTAGGGACATATGTCGTCATTTAATGGGTCAAAGGGGGTCATAGGGCACCCTATGACCCCCTTTGACCCATATGAATGTTTCAAATATGTCCTTAGGGGTCCCATGACCCCTAAGGACATATGTCGTTGTTTAATGGGTCAAAGGGCGTCATAGGTCACCCTATGACCCCCTTTGACACATATGAACGATTCGAATATTTTCCTAGGGGTCTTAGGACCCCTAGGGACATATTCGAATCGTTCATATGGGTCAAAGTGGTATGTTGTCATTTAATGGGTGAAAGGGGGTCATAGGGTAACCTATGACCCCCTTTGACCCATATGAACGATTCGAATATGTCCTTAGGGGTCATAGGACCCCTAGGGACATATGTCATTGTTTAGTGGGTGAAAGGGTGTCACTGGTCACCCTATGACCCCCTTTGACCCATATGAACGATTTGAATATGTCCCTAGGGGTTATAGGAGCCCTAGAGACATATGTCATCATTTAATGGGTGAAAGTGGGTCATAGGTCACCCTATGACCCCCTTTCACCCATATGAACAATTCAAATATGTCCCTAAGGGTGCTAGGACCCCTAGAGACATATGTCATCATTTAATGGGTCAAAGGGTGTCATAGGTCACCTATGACCTCCCTGACCCATACAAACGATTCGAATATGTCCCAAGGGGTCCTAGGACCCCTAGCGACATATTTGAATCATTCATATGGGTCAAAACCCCCTTTGACTCATATGATCCATTCGAATATGTTCCTAGGGGTCTGAGGACCCCTATCGACATATGTTGTTGTTTAATGGGTCAAAGAGGGTCATAGGTCACCCTATGACCCCTTTTGACCCATATTACCCATTCGAATATGTCCCTAGGGGTTCTAGGACCCCTAGAGGCATATGTTGTTGTTTAATTGGTCAAAGCGAGTCATAGATCACCCTATTACCCCTTTTGACTCATATTACCCATTCGAATATGTACCTAGGGGTCCTAGAACCCCTAGGGACATATGTCATCATTTAATGTGTCAAAGGGACCTATGACCCCCTTTGACCCATATTACCCATTCGAATATGTCCCTAGGGGTCCTAGGACCCCTAGAGACATATGTCATCATTTAATGGGTCAAAGGGGGTCATAGGTCACCCTATGACCCCCTTTGACCCATATGAACGATTCAAATATGTTCCTCGGGGTCCTAGGACCCATAAGGACATATATCGTTATTTAATCGATCAAAAGGAGTCATAGGTCACCTTATGACCCCCTTTGACCCATATTAACCATTGTAATAGGTCCCTAGGGCTCTTAGGACCCCTAAGGACATATGTCATCGTTTAATGCGTCAAAGGGAGTCAATGGTTGACCTATGATCCCCTTTGACTCATATATATTAATAATATACATATCTATTAATAACATACATATATATATATATATATATATATATATATATATAATATCTAATAAAAATATTACGTTATTATATATAGATTTATAGCATATATATATGTATTACTTTATTATATTTAATGAAAATATTATGTCATTATATATATATATATATATATATATATATATATATATTAATAACATACATATTAATATAATAATATATATAATACATATTATATATTTATATTTAATATATTACGTTATTATATATATATATATTAATAACATACATATTAATATAATAATATATAATACGTATTTTATATATATATATAAATTACGTTATTATATTTAGTAAAAATAATAATATAAATTATATTTATAGATTATAATAAGATTAACATAATATATTAGTATATATTGTTATATTATATCTTATATCTTTACATTACATTATTATATATATAATATATTAAAATACATCTTTACATAGTAATATAAGTGAAATAATTTAGAAATAATAAGTTGTGACGTTTAAACCCAATTTTCTCTTCAAAATGGGTTGAGATTTAAAATTTGACCACCTCAACATATCGGATATCCAATTTCAAATCGGATATTCGATTTGCAATTGGATATCTGATTAGGCTTGGTAAATACCAAGCCTACCCGGTCAACCCAACAAATGTGTTTGAAGAGGGTTTTAGTGATACTCAGACTTTGGGTAGCTGTCTTACAATGTTATTTTGATCGAAATTGAATAAAACAAAAAGAGTTTTTTAATATCGATCTCTAGATTCCATAAATATAATTTTTGTCAAATTCTGAGTTCGATAAGTATTTATTAGTTAATTATCAATGAAGATAATTGTAAAGTGCTGATTGACATACTGATTGAAAAATAGCTATAACTTTCAAACGGTATAACATTTTTTAAATCTAAAAGTTGTGTCACATTCTATACTTCGGCTAGTATAAGAAAAAAAAAAATTTAATTTGGTAAAATTTTCTATTAGTTAGGGTAGTCAGACACGGGACTTTTTTTTTTCGAAAAAGTTTTGGTAGAAAATTCATAGTTAATTATTTATTTGGAATAAAAATACCAAAAAATATGCGTTACATCCGGGCATGAGTCTACTTTTCATATCTATAATTATATTTAAAAAATATTATGATTTTATTTTGATTAAGGTGGTCAGACATACACCTACTTTTTATTTTCGCCCTGAAATTTTCTTAGTGCTGCATTAAAATTCAAACTTTTGACCAATTAATTATTTTTTTCTCCTGATAAGGCCTGGTAGTTTAGAAACTACATTCAATTTCTTACAAATTATTTTCTTACAACTTTTTGATATAAAGTCCATAACTACTTCAAAATTATGTGTCAAGTTGACATAAATCTGATTTGCTGATTTTTCATTGCCACTTAAGGCCATAGTTTGGTACACCATGATCCTGCACATACCCAATAGTGAGGTCTTTTTCCTCTTCTATGGTCATGACCAAATTGTCATATTTATGAGGTAAACTCTTCAATGTCTTTTCCACTATCCCCTGCTCTTGATAGTCTTCTCCATTTGACTTCAGTTGGTTAATCACATTGGAGGTTCTTGAACTGAAGTTAGCAACTGATTCATTTTCCTTCATTTGAAGGTTCTCAAACTCCCTCCTGATGTTTTGTAGCTTTACAGTACGGACTTTATCAGTCTCCTTGAAGTTCGTTTCAAGGATATCCCATGCTTCCTTTGCATAATTTGTTGCTGCAATCTTTGGGAATATTGTCTCTGTCATTGCTGCTTCAATAAGACTTAATGCCTTTGCATCTTTCCTGCTTGACTCTTTCAAATGAGTCTTCTGTGCATTTATGAAAGAAGCATACTGAGTTGGATCAGTCACATCATTGAATCCATTAACTAAAAACTCCCACAAATCATTTGCAACCATAATGGTTTTCATCTTCTTTGCCCATGTATCATAATTTTGTCCATTGAATGGTGGTGGTTGCTACCATATTTTTCCTACATCTCCTGCCATGTCAAATATCCCAAGAAAAAACAAATGCCCTAACTCACTGTGGATGTGGGGCATCAAAGCTCTGATACAATGTGAGAAATATATTAAAATTTAATTTAATACTCATAACCCTAAACTGAAAAAATCTTCTCGGCACTTAAAAACTGCTTGGCACATGAAGGTGTCGAGTGCCAGTTTTGCTCGGCACTTGATGGTGCCGAGTGATAGGTTGCACGACACATGATGGTGCCAAGTGATAGGCAACAGGTGCCGAGTGAGCTCGGCACACAATAGAAAATGCACGGCAACAAATGCTCGGCACCAATGGATGCCAAGTGAGCTCGGCTCACAAAGGAAATGCTCGACACACACAACAAAGTGAAGAGGATGCTGAGTGTTCTGTTCCAAATTGAAAAAAATTATAACTTAGAGAAATTCAATGTGAATGCTTTCACCATCAAAACCAGAAAGTCAAAGTTTTAACCTTTCAAACAAACTTGTCAAATACAATGAATAGAAGAGGAAGATAGATTCAAGTATACTTTCTTGCTTTCCATTCAATCTTTCATTAAACTATTACAAAATCTGGGAGCATTCAGCTTCAACCAGAAAACCCTAAAAAACAACCCTAAACTGGTAAAACTTCAAGCTTCAATAAACTTTAAACCTGCAACTCTAATGGCTACATACAATGGTGCCTAGAGCAATTACTGCTTCAACAGGACAAATCCAAACAACAACTTACAAAGAGAACAGGGGAAACACATGCAATTGCAGGCACAAACTTCTTTTCTTCTTTCTTTTTCTGCTCTTCTCTCCTCTGCAACTTCTGATCTGCTTGATCTCACTGAATGAATGAATAAACATTCCCTTTTGTCACATTCCATTTTCCCCCTCTTTTTTTTATTTGAAAATCTCACCTACCCGTATTAATGTTTCTATCTATTCTGGACGTCAGGGGGGTAGGTGAGCATTTGGCTCCAGAGAAAACGTACGCTGCATTTAAATATTCCAACAAAGGCTAGAGCTACTTATGAGGAACTTCTCAGTACTATACAACAGCAAACCAGTGACCAACCACATGACTTCTTGAGAGTTGTTGTTGATTAAGTGTTAGATGTTCTAAAGAAACCTTGATAAGAAGGAGATTGAGAAACTTCTCAATTTTTTATTATCTCAGCATTTTGCATAGCTTGTCTCCATCAGTAAGCTCATTTATGATTACCAAGATGCTGGCAAAACATGGACAGTTTTGGAGGCCCTTCATTATGATATTGGTGTTGCTATTGAGTTACCATCACCCAGTTCTGATTGCAACTATGTATCAAAGGAATTCATTGATTTCCTCATAGTGGCCACATGAATAAGGTGCAAAATGGCTTCAGCGGCAACCAAAAATGAGATATTGTGAATTGATAGGCAAATGAATATTATAAACCTTGCAGCCCGATATGAAGGTTAAAAATATAAATATAATTAAGCTCCTTATTCCATGAATTAAAGTCATTTGAAGTTTAAGGTTGTGATTACATTAAGGGAAACATTTTAATGTAATTATATTTAAAAGGTGTGTTATTTAGATATGACTTTTCACGTTGGAAAGTCACAATTTTAGGAATATGATATAAATAAAGATACAATTTTAGGAGTATGATATAAATAAAGATTATTTCTTTTTTTTTTTATGGAGGGTTGACATCTGTGAGGCAATCCAGCGAGGCACGAGGCCCGATACGGGCCCACGTGTCTAAAACCCCTTCAGCTTAGAGCCAAGGATTGAGTGGCATCCACACTATCAAAATCACTCGGGGCGCGATCCTGACCTCATCCCTTATGGTATCCCTGGTGGGCTCTTTGTGAGCCATTCAACTTCACCAATAGACCAAGGATCCATTGACATATTCAACAATAGACATTCAATAAGAAGTAATAAGAGAAATATTAGAACGTGAGGAGTGAATGAGAAGTAGAAGGAGAAAAAAGGAGGAATGAAATGTTATTTGCAATTTGGATATGTAAAATATTGTAAATAAGTAAAAGATCATTTGTAGTCATTTTATAAACTTAATGCAAGAGTATTGTTTTGTTTATTCATCTTGAAAATTGAAGTTCAAATATTTTAATCTGATTTGTCCTATGTGATTATTGATTTTAAATCAATTACTGCTAATGGTAAAGAAGTTTTTTTTTAAGTACATATCTTTGATTATCAAAATTTGCACATGAAATGTTGTCTATGGGAATTTTGTCTAATTGGTATTCCGAAAAAACTAAATTCAGTTAGACTAGGATTTGTGTTGCTAGTTGAAGTTTTAGCCTATAAAGTAGCAGATGGTGTAGTATTGTCTCACAAGGTTGTACATAAGAATCTGAAGAAGTTTGACTCTATTTTCCCAAGGTGGAATACGGGACTAGTCTATGGGTTAACGTCTAAAGTCTTAACGTTTGATATTCCCTCATATCCATTATTCTTTCCATTCAAATAGCATTCATTTCACAAAAAAATATCAAAGCGTCATACAAATTTTATTTTGAACAGGTTTTAAATATTTTGTCAACCTAAGAACTCATATTAATCAAAATTGCTAGAGAAAAACTTTAAATTAGGGGACCAGAGTTTGAAGTGAAGGTTTACCTGCCTAGGTGTGGCAAAGTCTGAAGTGCAGGAGAATTGAAATCATTCTTGTTCGTTGGCCAAAATTGATTGGACAATCTTACCGGAGAATCGACAAAGCTCTTAGATTTCCAATTTGTGGTTTTGGAAACCAACACAAAGTAACCACTCAAATATTATATTGCTACTAGTTTTATTTCATTCTTCTCTCCGCTTTAATAGGACTTCCATCAAAGTTGATTTTAGCAATGTAATTTGCCTTTTCAGACCATAGTTCCAATTTGATTATTACCTTCTCACAACAATATAGAGCATAATTATAACCATTTATACTCTCTGAATGAAATTCTTGTATTCTTGAACATTATCAGCAATGCTAGATGATTATAATTCCTATAACTTCATATGAGTTCATTTTACGAAATAAAAACCTACAGCCTTAAGCTATATGTTCAATATATGTTTACTTGTTCTATATTAGTTTATTGAGCTTCTCATATCTCGTTATGTTCAACAAGATTTTAGATTTGTTTCAGCAATTAATGCTGAGTTTCATTTTTATAAACAATATCATGATGTATGTTCTTTTAATAGTAATTTCTCTTTGTATATTGTATCCTATTTTTAATGAGGACTCTTCAGTATCTAGTTATTTCGAATTGAAAAGATTTATGCATGGATTTCTTGTGCTCTGAAATTGCAGAGATTTCATCGTTCAAATGATAAGGACTTGAAGACACTAACAAGCTTAAAACAGGCTTGAAACATTTCGTAGCTTATAATTGAAATTCTATATAATGAGTTTTTGATAACTTTTTATGTGCCGTCAATAGATCTGGTGCTTGTCTTGACTGTAATAGTTGGGGAGATATAATGGAAATCAAAGTGAAAGCAAAATATTTGTAATTGTTGATTGAGAGATGGTTCATAGTAGGAATGAGAAAACAATTTGACTACACTTTTCTGCCACCTCACTTTAGGCTAGGGAAAGATCAAAGAAGGTAATCATATTAATGTCCTTCCACCATCTTTTTTTTTTGGATAGATCTGCTAAGGGTATTTTAAGGAGAACACAATTGCATGTTGCATAACATGCAATTTCATTAGGTACTGGTAATTGTTATGGGCACAGGGATCATATCCTTTAACAATTTGGGAATTGCTCTAGAAAATAACAAAAAATAATGTTCTTAAGTTAAATGCTAAGTTAATGGTTTGAGTTCAGCTCTAAGTTTCAAGTTCGAGAACTGATTCGCAAGTTCATCAAAATTTTGGAAAGGGTTTGGGTTCGTTAGTACAAACACACACACACACACACACACACACACACACACACACACACACACATATTTATGAAGCATCAGTTAAAATTAGAATGTAGCATAGTAGCATAAACACATTTAAACAACAAAGACACCATTAACTTGTAATTATAGTAATCATACCTGTTGGTTCTCAAAATCGTAGATTAGAAATTCAAGAGCCTGTCACTTCTCCGGTAGGATCTCTCAATCAAATTTTGGCCAACAAATGGAAATTGCTTAGATTCCCCTGCACTTTGGGCTCCGCAACACCTAGGTGGGTACACCTTGAACACTAACCCCTCAACTCAAGGGTTTTTTATAGCGAATTTAAACTTTGCGAGTTTCTCGACTAGCAAGGTCCTTGAACTCGATCAGAATGAAACCGAATGCTAAGTATTTGGATAAAATTTTAATAATAATGAATTTGATTTTTTGTAAGAAGGATATTTTAAATTTTTTGACTTTAATAACAAAAGACCAATGCTTTGTTAATCTGGGCGATAGAATCAACTTCGATGAACTTTCACGTACAACTTCATAATGTTCAATGCACTTATACTGCCAACGATTTTAATAATCTAGATGTGATAGATCAATTATAATGAAATCTTAAATTAGTCCAGATTGAATTTTAAGTCCGTTGAGAAGGAGACAAACTGGACAGAGGTACGAAAATAATTTAATATTTTACAACACCAATGATGATCAAATCTAAAATGCTAATTGACCATGTCCAGTTCTCTATATTAAAATCATATACAGAATTCTAAAATATAATGACGGAGGATGATTCGACTGTAGTTTAAATTTCCATACCATTAATGATAAACAAAGAACATTATTATTTTATTATTAAAATAAAATAATATAATTTTTATTACAAAGCCATAATATAGCCTTATCCCTCCAAATAGATTAAAAAGTAAAAAAATACTCCTTAGAGTGTATATATGTAATTGTTCGAATATATCCTTCAGAAATGAAACTATAGCTATTTATATCCTATACACAATAGGATGTAACCTTTTAACTCAAAAGTCACATTATTTAATTGTATCACTTCATGAATAAACCATCCTTGTATTTCATCGGGCTATATGGTGTTTTAAAAAAATATAATTGCACTTAACAGGTTACACTTTATCTAGTAATTATCATACTTTATCGGCACAAATTAATTTTCATCCCACAACTTCAATATTATTATTCCCTAGGAAATCATCCCCGCCTCTTTCTCAACATCCCTGAAATCATATTGCTCTGTGCTTGATAAAATGTTTATCCAAGACATGAGTGCCCTAGGAATATTGTGCTTCACAAATGTGTAATTACTCCTCCTTTCGTATATATCCCCAAACAGTCTGAATCGTCTGTAGCTCCAACTCCAAAAGCTAAACTAAGATGTCAATATCATCGTGTGCTTTGATATAAAATGCGTTATTCTCCAACTTCTGTAATATATCTCTTTCACTTCAGTATCTCTGAGACTTTCCGTCTATGTGATGGAATCCGGTGGGTTGGATGATGAACCTCTCCAAAAATGAATTTGAGATGCCTTTTATGAAACAGGTGAAAAAGCTTCGCTGCCGTACCAAGCCAAACTTATTTGAATCTTCCGCCTCATGGTATTTTCTCTTTGTTTAAAATATGGCTGACGTGACTGGAAAATACCTGTGTGCTTATTGGAACGGCACAATAAAATAACTATGTTTCATCACACCCTGTATATCATTTTTGCTGGTTATAATTATTATTTGCGCAACACAATGAACACAATATTTTCGGACAAATTGTCCCTAGAAAAAACCCTAAGGGAAAACCAGTTCTACAGATGAGGAATTATATTAAACTTCAGCAAATCAAGAGATACAAAATTCCTTGCCTCTCACTGGCAAAACTCCGACAACCTCCTAATTTCTCCCACTGATATTCCCCACTGCTATCCCCATGCTAACACTGCACCCTTGCTAAGACTGCAAGACTATTTGCTAACACTGCAAACGTTTCTTCAAAACTTCATGTTCTCCAAATGCTCCCCTGACCTCCTTTTATACTACTCCTGTTGGTAAACCAACGACCGAGATTGATTTACAATCGACGGTTGAGATTAAGACAACTCGACAGCCAACAATAGAATTGCTTGCAAGGTGTCCAAAAGGGAATCACTAAAATTAGTAAATAATTATCCTTGCAACAACCATTTACTAATTCTCGGCAAGTGGACAAACAGTTGTCCAAACTACCCATAACTAATGCTGCTATACATAGATAAGGACAAACAACTATCCAAGCTACCCATAAATACTACTATTATTTTCGGGTAAAAAATAACAGCTGTCCGACTAACAATAATTAACACTCCCTCTTAGCGAGGAAGCTATTCTGTAGGACACCCATCTTATCTCTGAAAAAGATAAATTTGGCCTTTCCCAAAGCCTTCGTCAGAATGTCTGCTACCTGCTCCTCTGCAGGTATGTACTGTAGCTGAATAACTTTTCTTTGTACACAATCTCTGATGAAGTGATATCTGATATCTATATGTTTAGACCTATCATGAAACACTGGATTCTCAAACAACTTGATGCAACTCTGATTGTCACAATGTATCACAGTAGTCTCAACCTTCTGACCAAACAAGGCTGCTAACAACTTCCGAAACCATATAGCTTCACATGTCGCCATGCTAGCTGCTATGTATTCTGCTTCTGCTGAACTTAGAGCCACATACTTCTGCTTCCTGCTCAACCAAGATACAACTCCTGATCCCAAGCTGAAACAACACCCTAAAGTGCTCCTTTTGTCTGTTGTATTTCCTGCCCAATCTGGGTCAGTATAGCCTATAAACCTGATACCTTCACCTCGAACATATATGATCCCATACTTGACTGTACCACGCAAGTAACGTAGCACATGCTTAGCCACTATCCAATGCATTCTCTTTGGTTCAACCATGAACTGACTAAGAGAGTTTACTGTAAATGCTATATCTGGCCTAGTGTTGACCAAATACATAAGCGAACCAATCAACTATCTATATAAAGTGGGATCTACATCCTTCTCCTTAGTTGTATCTACCTTCCTCCAATTCGTGATCATGGGTGTAGACATGGCTTTGCAATTCTCCATCCCAAATTTCTTCAAGATTTCAATGCAATATTTCCCTTGACCAAGGAAAATCTCCCCATCTGTCTGCCACACTTCCATGCCTAGAAAGTAGTGCATAAGTCCTAAATCCTTCATCTTGAACTCTTCTGCAAGGTTCCTCTTGCAATCCACTATGAGTCCTAGTGAACCTGTAAGAAATAGGTCGTCCACATAAAGAACAAGAATGAGAATCTCACCCTAAACCATCAAGTAGTAGAGGTTGGCATCTGCTTCTCTCTTCACAAAGCCCATTTTCTGCAAGTATGTATCAATGCACTCATACCACGCTCTAGGAGCCTGCTTGAGTCCGTACAATTCTTTCTTCAATCTACACACGTGGGTCTCTTTGTTGTGTGCTACAAAGCCTTCTGGTTGTTCTATGTATACCTCCTCCTTCAACTCACCATTAAGGAATGTTGTCTTGACATCCATTTGATGGATTTGCCATCCCATCTGTGTTGCAAGTGAGATTACAGCTCGTATAGAAGTATACCTAGCAACTGGAGAAAATGTCTCCTCATAGTCTATTCCCTCCTTCTGAGAGAATCCCTTTGCCACGAACCTCGCCTTGTATTTCTCGATGCTACCATCTACATTGTGCTTTATCTTATAGATCCAGCGTGATCCAACTATAGCCCTATCTATTGGTCTAGGTACTACCTCCCACACATCATTCTGCATTACTGAAGAATATTTCTCAACCATAGCTTCTCACCATACCTGATGTTCTGCAACGTCCTGATAGCTAGAAGTCTCACTATCTACTGACTAACTAATGCCACATAGTCATTGAACTTGGCTAATTGTCTTCACTATCTAGTACTCTTCCTAGGAGCTCCCACAAACTCCTGAGTATCCCTTTGTGTATCTGGAACCACATGGTTCCCGCTGCCAACCATAGAGGATGAAATGTAAACCTCTAAGTCTTCTAGATGCATTTCCTATTGCACCTGTTGCTCCATACTCTATGAATCTTCACTAACTGAGTCTACACTCATACTGGTAACTGTACTTGAGCTTTTTTGCCCTTGACTTGGTCTTGGAGCTTCTATTGGCTGCTCACTCTGATCATCTGCTGGAAAATCTCTAGATCTCCTGAATGCCTTGTCCTCCATGAACTTGACATCCCGTCTGACAATAATTTTTTTTAGTCCTCGGAATGAAAATCCTGTATGCCTTTGAGGTCTCACTGTACCCAACAAAGTACCCCCTCTCTGCAGTCTGATCTAACTTTATACGTGTATCTCCAGGAATATGGCAATATGCCAAACTCTCAAATACCCTAAAGTGACTAACATCTAGCTTCTTCCTTGTGAAAGCCTCCTCTGGTGTCATCTTCCCTAGCACCTTGTGTGGAACTCTATTCTGAATGTAGACTACTGTATTACATGCCTCTGCCCATAAGTAACGGGGCATGTCCTGGTCATGTAGCATAGCTCTTGCTTCCTCTGATATAGAATGGTTCTTCCTCTCAGCAACTCCATTCTGTTGTAGATTGTCAGGAATAGTCCATTCTCTCTTGATTCCTTCTCTGGTGCAGAACTCCTGGAAGACATTTCCTTTGTACTCGCCTCCATTGTCTGACCGAAGAACCTTTATCTTCTTTCCTGTTGAGTTCTCCACAAGAGCGTTGAACTCTTGGAATCAACTGAAAACCTCATCCTTAGTCTTCAAGAAGTATATCCAGGTCTATCTAGAGAAATCATCAATAAAAGTAACATAGTACTCATATCCTCTGAGAGATTTCGTCGACATTGATCCACAAACATCTGAATGTACTAGATCAAGAACACCCTTAGATCTGGTGTCACTCCTTGGAAAAGATGCTTTCGCAAACTTCCCCAACACACATCCCTTACATACATCGCCATGCTCTGTGCTCACCTCTGGAACACCTGTCACGGTCTCACGAAGCAATCTAAGTGCTCCATGATGAATATGGCCCATCCTCCTATGCCATAGCTCTCCAAGATCTCTATGATTACTGTTGCTCATAAGTGCCTTAGGAGTATCAAACTGCAATCTATAAAGGCGACCACTCCTAACTCCAATAGTTATGGGTGATTTCCAATCCTTGTGCTTAATCAACACATGTGTCCTTCTAAAAGAGTACATTATACCCCCTATCTTGAAGAACAGATACAAAAATCAAATTCATACCTAAGCCTGGCACATATAACACATCATGAAGTGGAATTATCTTTTGATTCTCCCTCTGAAACTGAACAGTCCCTTTCCCAACAGGGTTGAGTTTGGACAAGTTTCCCATAGAAATCTGGATGTTGGTGTCCTCCTCCTTGTAATTGGAGAAGTACTCTCTAACTCCTGTCATATGAAATGATGCCCCACTATCTATATACCAAACACACTGTGAGGTTGAGCTAACCATACAGGCTATGAGTGCAAACTCATCTTCCATTCTACTGGAGAGTTCTTCTGCACTTGCTAAAGCTACCACCTGCTTCTTACCCTTCTTCCTCTTTGGGAAATCACTGACATAGTGGCCAAACTCGTGACATCCAAAGCATTTGACCTTAGAAAGGTCCTTCTTCTTCTTCTCATATTGTGAATTTGATCCTTTGCTAGATCCCTTCTTTGCTTTCCTTTTACCTGCTAGGGCAACATTCTCTTGTTCCACCTCATTTTTTTGACTCTTGTTGGCCCCATTGACAAGACTTAGTCTAAACTCCTCCTGAGTGAAATCAGTCCATAGTCGATCCCAATTTGGTAAAGTATCTCATCCACTGATAACTTGAACAAAGACACTCCATTGTTTAGTAAACCCATTTAGGGTTATTCTCACTAGCTCATCATCACTAGGGCTATCTCCAACAGCTGCTAACTCATCCTTGACAAGTCTGAGCCTGGTGAGGTAACTTGTGACGTCTTCTCCCTGATTCATCCATGTATTCTTTAGCTTCTATCTGAGAATCAACTTCCTGTTGGTGGTAGCATTCTGGTATAGATTCAGAATGGCATCCCACATCTTCTTCGCCGTATCTAGCTCTGCGATATGTGGAACAATATGATCCTTGACACCATCAAGGATAATCCTCCTCATTTTGGCATCGTCCTTCCTATATGCTGCAAGCTGTGTTGCATCCGTTGGTACAAGTACAACACTGGTAGCATAATCCTTGACACCATTCTCTTCCAACAATAAAGAAATTCTGGCCTTCCAGACACCAAAATTTGAGGCACCATCCAATCTATCCTGATCTCTCAAACCAGCTGAAGCCATCTCAAGGGTTTAAAGCAATAATAAATCTAAAAAGATCAAAATTTCTTTCCTAGGGCAAAACTCTTCTACCTTTAACAATGCTCTGATACCATGTGAAAAATCAACTATTGCAGTCATTGATTATTAATCTCCTATCATAAATGATTATTAAACTACTGAAAATAAATTCCCAGCTAATATTGAAAAATAACACAACTGCAACTTCACTTATAAAATACGGAAAGAAATGCGCAACACAATGAACACAATATTTTCAGACAAATTGTCCCTAGAAAAACCCCTAAGGGAAAACCAGTTCTGCAGATGAGGAATTATGTTAAACTTCAGCAAATCAAGAGATACAAAATTCCTTGCCTCTCACTGGCAGAACTCCGACAACCTCCTAATTTCTTCTGCTGATATTCCCCACTGCTATCCCCACACTAACACTGTGCCCTTGCTAACACTGCAAGACTATTTGCTAACACTACAAACGTTTCTTCAAAACTTCATGTTCTCCAAATGCCCCCCTGACCTCCTTTTATACTACTCCTGTTGGTAAACCAATGGCCAAGATTGATTTACAATCGATGGTTGAGATTAAGAAAAATCGACAGCCAACAATAGAATTGCTTGCAAGGTGTCCAAAAGGGAATCACTAAAATTAGTAAATAATTATCCTTGCAACAACCATTTACTAATTCTCGACAAGTGGACAAACAGCTGTCCAAACTACCCATAACTAATGTTGCTATACATAGATAAGGACGAACAACTGTCCAAGCTACCAATAAATACTACAGCTATTTTCGGGTCAGAAATAATAGCTGTCCAACTAACAATAATTAACATATAGTTATTGTTTATGATTTTTGGATGGGCTTTATAATTCTTGTTCATTTGATGGCTATATCTTATGTCTCTAACAGTTGCCGTGTAGACCTACTGTTCAATATTTGTGTATTATTTTGCCATTATTACTCCTCATTGTTTCTTATTTTCTGTCCAGTCTTGATCTCTGTAGAGACATGCTTCGCTACATGTTACTTTCAAATTTTTTGCATACATCGAGATGTTATATGTAGTTTTTTGAATGCCCTTTTCTTTTTTATAATTGTCTAGATGAGAATTCTTGTGTCCATTGTGACTGGTTCCTATCTTGGACGCAACCTCTACTTTTATATTGAAACTAATTTATCTTTGCCATTGAAATATTCAAATATTTGAACTTGCCAACAATGATAAACATATTCACATTTCTGTTCGATAATCAGAACTTCTGAATCACACATTGATTTAATTGTTTGTTATGGTAGTCAATCTCTATACTTTCTTGTTAATTCTTAGCTTCCCACACTCAAACTCTCAATCAGAGCACCACTGAATATATTAACTCTTATTTGTATGATGTGTATCCAGTCTTTGACATTATTGACTTCAGATAATCCTTATCATATGCTGAAGGATTTCATTTGGAAGGCAATTTATATGAGCTTTAGTATGAAGCTTACATAAAATCTAAAGCTCCTCGAAGTTCCTAATCCCACACTTTGCAGGCTCCCAACTTATTGGAAACTCCTACTCCCACTGCTGACGAAAAATCTGAAATTCCACCTTTATATAGTTGCTTACTCAACATGATGATGGACACAATTTATTTTCTTCTTTAACTTTGGAGTTGGCCAATATTTTTCTTCTCACACATTCTTTCTTCTACATTCTTCACAGCTGCTTCCAATTCACACCTTTTTCTACATTGTTTGAATATAAGTAGTGGATAAGATTCTGTCATGGTTTTTGGGACTCAAAATTTTGCCAAAATTTTGAGTTCCATCAATACCATCATATAGTTCAAATAACAAGTTCAACATCAAAGATTCAAAACATCAAAAATAAATCATAGCATCAAGTTCAAGTATCATTTTTCATGTTCATTGTTCAATGAATGGAATAAAAAACTATTAATATTCTAAGTTCTTCAATCTTCATCTTCTTCATCATATACATCTTCTTGCTTCTTTGGCATTAGTTGACTTAGCAACAAAGCTAAGTCTAATGGGATCTGTAGCAACAACAACAATGGTATTGGCATCAAATTCTTCATAAAATCATCTAGTGTTAGCTGAACAACAGAAGCATCCAAGTCCACAACCTTCGCATCTACATCCCACTTCTTTGTATTCTTTACTCTTGTGTGAAAGAAGGTGCAAGTTGTAATGCACAAATACTAGGTTCTCTGGTTTTTTGATTGCAACCTATTGTGCTTCATTGAGTGGGTGAAAGAATAGGTGCATCCAATTTCTATTAGATGCATAAGATCTAGCAACCTATGAAGACAACACATGGTAAACAATAAAAAAAGAATGAATTAAATCTTTTAAATTTTTAAAATTACTTTCCTAGTCATGATTCTTTCAAAGATAAAGTAAACTAATTCTTTAAAAATTAAACTTGTTATATAACTTTGATTTCAAGAGGCTACAATGTTTGTAATCTTTGGCCAGGGAGGCACCACCAACTATGAGCATCCTTCTTGAACCAATGACGAAGAGCAACATCACTTAGACCTCTAGCATTCACAACTCTATGAACTCATCTGTGATTACATCTCTCGTATCATTATCAGGAAAGAGTCTTCTAAATTCTGCTTGGTACTTGTCAGACACTTCTACATTTCTATGGGGTGACAACTTTCCTTGTAAATCACAACATTCAGAGTTTTAGTATTTGGGAGTCAAGGCACAAGCAAGCAAATGAAGTGAAGTGGTCATTTGGTTCCATCTTTCAACAATCATCGCTTGCAATTGTTTGAAGATCTCTTGCGGATCTTGCTCCTTGTCATTTATAATTTTCTTGATCTTCTCAAACATTGAGTCTATGCCATCATATATCTCTCCAAGGCAATGCATGTCCATGTCAGTGTACCTAAGCATGCTTATAATGAGCTCGGTGAACTTAATGAGATATTCCACATGATCCCACCATGAATCATCCAATACACTTTGGCTTAATTTTCTTTTCCCTATCAATGCTCCTTTGCTTCCATACACCCCAACTATGGCTGATTACCATACCTTGCAGTGCCTCTTTCACTTGCACAAGTTGTCTCAAGATGATTATATTTGATGCAAAACAAGTCTCAACAACCGTTGACATAAATTAGAGTAAAAAAAAGTTATTAGATACATATTTTAGAAAAGCATATATTTTGCACAAGCAAAATATGAAAAACTAGAAATTGTCAAATATTAAGAATTAAATTGCTATCTTGAGCTCAATTTCATTTACTTTTAATAGCTCCAATTTTGAGTAGGTTCTTAAAAGGGATTGAGTCATGTTGTGGTTTGTGACAAGCATTTGGGTGTACTCAACCTCTTCATACACTGTTTTGATCCACTCAATTTAGTTTCCAATATTTCGTAGCATAAGATTGAGTGAATGGACTGCACAAGGTGTCTAAAAGATATGCTAATATCTCTCTTCAACCAACAAACTAGTAGCTCTACAATTTTTTGCATTGTCCATTATGACTTGGACAACATTTTCTAGCACCCATTTTTTCAATGGCCTCAATTAATATATTAACATTAAATGGCCCATCTTTTACTTGCTCTTCACATCCATTGCTTTTAGAATTGTCCCTCCTCTTTAGGGGACACTACAGGGTGATCCCACAATAATGGGTTCCACTTTTTGACCAATTTTGACTCTGAAATCAATATTTTTGCAACAAACGTCACGTTTAAGTGACTATATCTCCAAAACTATAAATAATTTCAAGATGACATAAACTAGTGATTTTGAGTACTTTGTTCCTACTTTGTAACCATATTTTTTAATCTAAAAAAAAAAATTATTTATGTCAATTTTTTTATCTCCTCCAAAAAGTGGTACATAATAAAATTCAATATTTTAAAAAGTGACAGTCTGGTTTGACACACATAACTTTTTTTCGAGAAATGATAATGAAGTAATTCTTTCTGCGTTGGATTTGTAGCATCAATATCCAGTGTCTTCATTTGGTTTGATTCATTTTTGTTGAATATTGTATAGTTTATGAAGTTTTGAAGTGACATGAACCGTAATTCAGACATACGTTCCGTTTGACACAGATAATTTGAAGTCAATTTATCATAAACCATTTTTTTTTTTTTTGAATAGAAAGGTATCTCAATAAGCCAGTGCCTCCATATTTAAAAAAAAAAATTTGACCTAATTTACTAATTTTCCCGAGGTGTCAAAGTCGGTTGATGTTCAATCGGTAATGAACCTATAATGAGTTAAACTCATATTTGAAAGTCTTAATGATTAAATTATGTAATAAAATTATAGTCGTTGGAAACCTTGCTCCGAGAAGCACATTTTGACATTTTTTATTTTACAGTAGGAGATCATTCTCCTACAATTATGACAGTCAAAAGAGCAAAAAAAAGAAAAAAAGAACAAAAGGTTAAAATTTTTGTGATTTTGCATGTTCGTGCGAACATGGCGTTCGCACGAACACGTTTACCATGTTTGCGTGAACCTATGTTCGCGCGAACATGCAAATCATGTTTGCGTGAAGATATATATCACATATGTTTACGTGAACATACGAAATATGTTCGCGCAAACATGATTAAAAAAAAAGTTCGTGAGAAAACAATAAGTGTGTTCGTGCGAACATATGGTAAACTCAATTTTGAAATTTTGAAATTTTTTTCATTTTTGTTCGTCCCACTAAAGTGGAACCCATTATTGTGGGTTCACCCTACAAGGACATTTATCAAGGTACAATACCTAGAAATCCTTCCACCCATCTGAAACAGTTGTCACCCTTGTCTCAACCCAACATTCCATTATGCACTTTAATTGATCTTCAATTAATTGGAACTCTTGATCCAACAAGGTGGTGCATACATTCTCAAACACGGGGCCACAAACATGCCCTTCGAAAATGGAGAGCCAACAACATTAAAGGAATACCCGTTTGCATACAGGTATCTTACTACATTAATGTCATCAATTTCCCGAATCTTATTTTGAAAAGCAATTTCTAGTGGTCCCTTTCTTTTGTGTGTAAGGGGTATGGTTTTAGTTTCAATGTCCATTGTTGTACTAAAAAAGGGGCGATCTTGTAGCATAAATCTGGGGGGGTTGCATTCCCTTTGCTCTTTTCTTACTTTCATTTCTTTTGAGTTCAGTTGCCCTACATCTTTCTCTCTCTTCTGCTACCTCGTGTTGTTCAATATATTTTAACACGGTTTCATTTGGTATAGGGGCACCCTTTTTGCCAAGGCATTTATTAACTCCTCTTCCAGTGTATCCACACAAATGACTTACCACACGATAATAAGAACTATTTATTTCTACACAACAACCCCAACATCTCCAACAGAATGCACCTCCTCTTAAAAGAGCTTTTATAATATCTACATACTTCCATTGAGGAGAATCAAAGTGGGGTTCTATTCTTTGTTTGGTATTACCTATTGATGAAGAGGTAGATGCCATTGTGGTTACTTTTCCTATGGCAAGAAATTGAATACATGTTCATTTTGTAATTTATATGCAAGAAAATGAAAAAAATTCTAAAAAAATGAAAAGATCTTATGAAGAATGAAAAAGAAATAGAAAAATTTAAAAACTATAACGAAAACAAAAGAAAATGGAACAAGAACTTACCTTTTCTAGCCATTGTTAGCTTGCAAACGTGTAGGAATGAGGTACAAACACTTGAAGAACACCCACAAATTAATCTTTGAACTCCTTGCACAACAAAACTCTTGCTCAACCATCTATTTGCTCTTGTTTAAGATAAAATAACCTATTTGAGGACAAAAAATGACTTTTAGAGGCTACCAAAAGCATTTCATAACAACTTTTTAGGGTTGTGGACACCAAAAACTCATTAAATTTTGCAAACAAAAAACTTTATTACAATCAATGGGGCCAGAAATGGCATAATTCATGTTAAGTTTGTAGTTGCGATAGAGATCTTTATCTCTGATTTTATGAGATAGACATATGTCATTATGACTGCATGGTCATCTTCAAGTGAAAGAAATAGATTATATTGAAGTTAATACTATTAAAAAATACATGTGTCATATGTCTTACAAAGAGGCATGCAAAGTGTTGAATATTCGAAAATATGAAGGGTCTAGTTTTAGAAATTTGAAGAGACCTTAGTCTATAATATGAAGAGTCTAATTTCAATCTATTTATGTGATTATGCAGTGTATCCTAAGAAATCAAGAGAAAGCTTTGTACATGAACATTTCACTAGTAATAAAGAGATATTTTGTTGGTGTGGCTGGGTTTTTCCACTCAAATAAAAGGACTTTCCTGGGATAAATGTATTGAGTCTATTGTGTTTTTTCCATGCTATTTTATTTTCGTTTATGTTAAATTCAGGATAAAAACTTAACATGGTATCAAAGTCAGATTTTGATATCAGCAATAAGGGAGTGCTAAAGTTTTGGGAGCAGCAAGAGATTCTTCATACAGGGGTTTGATGATTCAAAGTTCTTCATCTTTATTTATATGAATTTTGAGTTTTGGTCTATGATCTCCCTGATCATATATGTCCTATGATTTTCCTTACCTTCTATGATCGGTTTCCCTTCATTTATTCCTGTATTATATGTCTCCTTTGCTGAGATAGAAATTTATGGCACTGTATATGTAATGATGTCTTTCAATTGGTTCGAAGAAGCATATTATTGAAATTTATTGAAGAGTCATCACCATACTTGTAACTATCATCTCTTGGCTTTTTTTGGGAGTCTTCACTTTTATCATGAAGTTTCATGATACAGGCTTATGAGAAATAAAAAGGGCATCTCATGGTAGACTTGGTTTTTGCATGAACTGCATTATCATGGATGACTATTTGTCTAATAGTTTCAATCACTTTCTCTTTTGGCTCATGTTTAAGATGGAAAGGTTTTATTCAATTTGTATTTTATTTTGATTTGTATTGTGATTGCAAGATATTATCAGAGATCAAATTTGGAATTCGAGAAGCACACATTAAAGTTTTGATTTCTCCCAAGGAAGATTGAAATTAGAACCTTGCTCTTGGAGGAAAAGCCACAAGCTTTAGTGACAGTGTGATAGGAGACAATGTTTATTTACTAGAAAGTGTGATCGGGCTACTCTACTCCAATGAAGAAATATTGAGTTTGATGCTCAATTCTGATTCGGTGCAAGTTGAGCTAAATCACCTTGAAAGTAAAGCTCGAGAAAGTTGAGGAGCATTGCCCTCTTACCACCATCATCTCTGTACAATGAGGAGCTCTCTATTGCCCTGAAATTCGAAGGTCTCTTGTATTGGGAATCTTAGGATCAAGTTTATTCTGGTCAAACTTCACGATGTTTTTTGAAAGACTCTTGAACTCGATGAATGGCATTGGTTGAAGCCATTGATTTCTACATGTAAGCATCTTGAATGTCCATCCAACTTTATGATCGTTGTGTGTTTTCTTTTGTGAACATCCTTGAGTTTAGTGTGAATCTGGTAGAATAGGCTTGCCGTGGAAATTATTATACATGTTTTATGCTCTACTCAAATTATAGAATAATGAGTTTGGAGCATCCTCTATTGTTGTTAGAAGCTTGCCGACATCATTTGAAGTTTGCAACCCAACATTCTATCTTAAGTAAAGACAAACATTCATCTCATACAGCAAGTCAAATTATATCAAGTTTTTTTTTTTTTTTTTTTAAATGTGACACGATCGTTCATTTCAAATTCATGCATCTTTTAACGTGCATTCTTTGGCACATAAGTTTCTATGCTCTGGGATTAATTGCCCTTTGCTCTTCATTTTTGGTGATGGTTCATAGTTTCATCAAGTGTCATAAATAGTTGTAATGGTTGATTGGTTGTCTTATTGTTTGCAATCGTTGTCATTATTAGATGGTGTTGGTTTATAGCTATTGGTATTTCATCTATTATTGTTATTGAGAGATGATAACTATTGTGGAAAAGTCCTTTGGTATAGGCAGATTTTTTCATTCTTCATATTCAATTTTGTTTTATAAAGTGATGGGTTTGAACTTGAGGCTGCTCGAGGGTGTCCAAGCCTCATTTTAAATTTGAGTAGTTGTATTGTCAAGAGAGCATCATACGATAATGGACATGTCGAAGGGGGAAAAAATGAGCATAGGAATAAGTGGCAAGATGAAGGAGCTCTTGCAGGTTGCAACAGATTTTTCATTCACTGTATTCAAGAATGCGTGCATTCATCTGTCGCTATTCAATGTTTGTGTGCTCTAGAAACAAGAATTTGGATTGGATACATAGATGGGAGGGTGTATATCATGGAACAAGATAGCAACCTATTGGGAGGATGGGTTGCTCATCGTTCTTCTGTGGAAAAGTAGCTGTAATATGAGGTTTCTTGGTTAAATTCAGAAGAAAACTTGAGATAAGTATTCTATGATAAATCATGAATATTTAGCATATGCTTCTTCTCTTCATAGATGAGTCATTTCTAATCTCGCTTGATTGAAGGGTACATCAAGATGCAATGAGGTGATGATAGATTGTTGTAGTCATGTGACAAAATCTTCATTAAAAGAGAAAATCTTATACACGAAATGATTCTAGAGGCAGGCTACATGACCGAGGGAGATGTCTTTGAAAGCCCATATGACAATGAAATTGATATTAAATTATGATGAAATATGTCACGTTGAGATTAGATCACAAAGAGATAAGAATTTATGATAGTAATTGATTTTTATGAGTTTTTAATATCTCATGTATGGTTGCAGGGAGCAACAAAGAAGTAATGAGATGAATGTTGCTTTGATGATACATATTTAGAGGGAGACTATTCAGCTTTAGAGGGAGATTATGTGATAGAGGAGATGTCCCACCATTTGCAAGTTTTGGTCTTATTGTAGTGATTAAAGTTGTCCTAGCTGAGATTAAGAGAAAATCTCAGTTACTAATGCATTCTTTTCTGGGAGAAGTCTAAGGTGAAGGCCCTCGTTCCATCCTCTATGAGTAGATACAGTGAACCACCTTATGCAAGTAGGCATGTTGGACATGTATTCTTCTCTGGGAGAAGTCTGAGCTAAAAGCCCTTGTTCCACCTTCTATGAGTAGATACAGTGGACTACCCTCTACAAATAGGCACAGTGGAAATGTATCCTTCTCTGAGAGAAGTTTTGAGATAAAAGTCTTCATTCTACCCTCTGCAAGTAGGCATGGTGAAAGTCATGTGTGTAACTTCATTCTATGTGCTTATGAAATAACTATGGTAGATTATGTTAGCATTTGCAAATAGACACGGTGAAAATGTATTCTTCTCTGGGAGAAGTTTTGAGATAAAAGTCTCCATTCTACCCTTTGTGAGAAGGCATGATGAAAGTCATGTGTGTGACTCCATTCTATGTGCTTATGAAGTAACTATGGTGGATTATGTTATCCTGAGATAACATATGTTATGTGAATTTATCATCTTTGGTTGCAACAATGTGTGCATAACTGACTAAAGATCTCTCTCTTGCTGGAGTGTTGAAGTTTGTAGCTGCGATATAGATCTTTATCTCTGATTTTATGAGATAGAAAGAAGTCATTATGATCATTATGGTCATCTTCAGCTGAAAGAAATATTTGTTATTATATTTAAGTCAATATTATGCAAAATAACATGTGTCATATGTCATGTGAAGAGTCATGCGAAGTGTTGAATGTTTGGAAATATGAACGGTCTAGTTTTAGAAATTCTAAGAGACCTTCGTGTGTAATATGGAGAATCTTATTTCAAATTATATATGTGATTGTGCAGTGTATTGTAAGCAATCAAGAGAAAAATTTGTAAATGAACATTTTACTCTCAATAAAGAGATTTTTTGTTGGTGAGACCTGGGTTTTCCCTTTAGTGGGAGGGTTTTCCTAGGATAAATGTATTGAGTCTATTTGTATTGTTTGTGCTCTTTTACTACTGTTTATCTTTAATTATGGGTAAAAACTTAACAATTCAAACTTGGTTCGATGATTAACAACATGGCCCACCCAAACCAGCAGGGAAAATATCGAACCCTGCCCGGATGAGACATTGAACCAGACTCAAACTTTGAACCAATTTGAACTTCTGCTGGTCTGAGGGTGCAGGGATGAACCTTGGTAACTTAGCATAAAAACATCAGAGGAATCGGCTTACCTCTTGGAGAGTGGAGAAGCTAGTTCATTTTCAAAGTGTATTGTGCTTGTAAAATCACAAGATAACTATTTACGAGGGACCAACGACATGATGGCCGTGGAGAATGCAAAACCTAGGCAGGTTGATGAAGTTCAGGTTGCACAGCTGGGTTTTATCCGGCCCCAGTTGAAGTGATGAACTGATCTATATTTACACAGCAACAATGAGAAGCTAATGGGGCTCACGACGTGTCTGAAAGACAACCTTGTTGCTTAATGTCAGTTAAGCATTTTGAAAGGGCTCAAATGTGATTGTTTTATTGTTCTTTTCTATGTAGGTTCTTTTTAATAGTTATATTTGTGATGGTGTAACGATCAGAAATTCTGTATTCATATTTGTCAAATTGAGAGTTTGAATTTTTCTGTTGAAAATAAAGCAATTGCATCGTTAACTTATTTAGGTGGTTCTTTTGTTAAGAACCTGTGCATTTTTCTATTCTACATGTGAATGTTTGAAACTAATGCTATTTAATTTACCTTGTTAGCAAGAATCATATTGTTTTTAAATGAATTAATACCACATATTGCATGGCTCTATGCCCTTCACTAATTCTCCAGCCTATAATAATTCCGTAATATTGTTGGAAAACTTTTATTGAGCGAATGGGTCTTTCTGTAATATGTGATACTATTCCTCATATTAGTGAGGTGTTATTTGAAGTATTCACATTGAGAATAGTTGTAAAATATTAAATCATGGGGCTTGTTATGGGCCTACGTGAAAGTTGTATCAAATCCCTTGGGCCTTAAAATGTATTAGTGCACTTCTTGTGCACTGGTATCTATGACAAGAATTGTTGCAAGGGGAATCCAACTTAATTTATTTTTGCATGGCTTCTTTGATTAAGCTCACTTATTCACTATCAAATAGTGACTATTGTTGGATGTGAAGAAAGCACCTTCAGTTTAATTGTAGATGGTTGGTAGTCTTGCTCAGTATGTCATTTGATATTTATATATGCACTGAATTTTAACACGAGGAAGTATCTAACTCTTTAAATATCATTAAGGTCTTTTAACAACTCTTGATTTTCATCTTTTGTGTGAAACATAGAATGGAGAAGAGAAAAGTCAGGCATTGGATGGGCCAACAGAAGGGAAAATCACAAAAAAAGTTGAAGAACTAGTTAAAGCTGGTGGCAGATAATTTCCAATGCTTAGTGTTCAGATGTTAAATTATTAGCTGAATACTGAAATAATCACACTGATGATCACATTCCACCAGACGCAGACAAACATTTGTTTTCCACTTGTACCTAGGAAGCTTAATATAGTTTCCTTGATCATATTTTAATGTTAAGTAAAGTAGCACTCCATTCTCAAGGAATTCTTTAATTAACTGCTGTGAACCATCAACCAAACCATCTTTACCAGACTATTATGCGAAACATCCCCATAATTCAATTATCTCCATCCTTCTATCTTACAAGAAGTTTTATAGCCAATTAAAAACCTGTAATAGATATTTAACAGATCAGCGTATTTTTGCTAATCCTTAGTGAACACAACACCTTGGTGATTGGGAATCGACATAATTGTCAATAGTTCTTGGTTGAATTACTGCCTTTCATTTTTATTATGATTTTATGCCGATCATCTTGAAGCTGAGAATGGTGGCCACAAGAGTCAATCCAGATTTATTATGGCCTTTATTAAGAGTTGTGTTTCTTGACCCTTGGACTTGCTAGTGACCAACATGATCCCTCAGTAATGATTTACTTCCTTGACTTGTGAGTTTGCGTAGAAATCTATCCAAACGCTAGCAGTTCCCATCAGCATTCTTGGGAAGGTATTCTACTTCAAATGCATTTTTAGGTGTTTTCTAAATTTTTTAGGACACTAAACTAACTTCGTTTAACTGTTTTTTATAATCATTAGTTACAATTGTTTAACCGTGCATTTTAACAAATGTACGATAATTATGGCTAGATGCTATCTTGAATTTATTTTACAGTTATAATTGTGTACGAAGCAGTAAGGCTCTCAAGCCATGCGAGTGTCTCAGCTTGTTGATTGCATGAAAAGGGCCTTCACTGCTACCTTTTATTCTTCCTCAACATGCCGCTGAATGTGGCGAATTAGGAAGATAATATTTCTCATGTAATGGCGGCAAAGCTAGGACACGGTCGCTCTGCTGAGATTTTTGTGAGGAACCTCCTTATAGCAATATCGTGAGAATGCTCGAAATAACAGAATACCAAGTGATAGCAGAACTCAGAATGAATCTACTGATCGCAGGCCACTTCGAGGGGGTAACCTCCTTTGAGCAAGCTCAATACAATAAATTCGTCCGTACCCATCAAGGGCCTCAACCTATTCTTATATACTGGGTACGATCTAGAAAAGTAATACTACCTATGCATGTGGGATAATAAAATATACTCACGGGACGACTTACAAAGCATATGCGTCCAACAACACTACTCTAACAAAATAAACAGAAGGAACACACAGGTTCCTAACATCCCCTCTCCCTTAGAAAAAAAGCTTTGTCCTCAAAGCTTAAGGTGTGGAAATTGTTGTTGAATCTGAAGAAGGGGTTCCCAGGTAGCATCCTCTGGTTGCATGCCATGCCACTGAATCAAGACCTCAGAGATGGAGCGAGAGCGAAGCTGGCGAGTGCGCTGGTCAATGATTGCCACCGGCTCCAGGATAATGGATCCTTCCGTATCCATTTCAGGGAGAGTAGTTTGTGCTCTGACAGTGGTACCCAGAACTTTCTTTAGACAAGAAACATGAAAGACTGGATGAATGCGGGAAGAAGGAGGAAGTTCCAGTTTATAAGCAACTGAACCAATCTTCTGCAGAACCTTATAAGGCCCATAAAATTTTGGGGCCAGCTTATGATGCCCTTTCAGCTTTAGGGAGGATTGTTTGTATGGCTGTAGACGAAGAAAAACCATATCCCCAACTTGAAATGAGCGCTCAGAACGGTGTTGATCTGCTTGCTGTTTCATCCGATTACGGGCCATGTGAAGATTATCCTGTAAGGTACGAAGAATCTGATCCCTGCTGCGGAGAACTATGTCAACTGCCTGGACTGGTGAGCTGTTGGGAGTGTAGGGAAGGAGCACTGGAGGTGCCTGACCATAGACTGCTTCATATGGAGTCATTTTAGAGGCAGTGTGGTAAGAGGTATTGTACCACCATTCAGCTAAAGGGAGCCACTTGACCCACTGATGTTGCTGCTCGGAAGTGAAGCAACGAAGATAAGTTTCCAAGCATTTATTGACAATTTCAGTTTGACCATCAGTTTGTGGGTGATAGCCCGAACTCATCTTCAGTTTGGTGCCAGTTTTCTGAAACAGTTCAGTCCAAAAATGACTGGTAAAAGTTGCATCACGATCAGAGACAATGGAAGAAGGGAGTCCATGAAGACGAAATATCTGGTCCATGAAGATTTGTGCAACAGAGGAGGCAGTATAGGGGTGGCTGAGGGCACAAAAATGACTATATTTCGAGAGACGATCAACCACAACCAAGATCACTGTCTTGCCACCGGATTGAGGAAGCCCTGCTGAACAGACGCTAACCAATTGGGAATGGGCATGGGAAACTTGTCCTTTATAGTGAGATGATTAAGTGCTCGGAAATCAATGCAGAGTCGCCATGACCCATCTTTTTTGTGAACAAGCAGAACTGGAGAAGAAAAGGAACTGGTACTAGGGCGAATAATACCTTGCTTCAGTAAGTCACGGACAAGTATCTCGATTTCGGTCTTCTGATGAAATGGGTAGCGGTAGGGCCTGATGTTGGGCGGAACACTGCCAGGAAGGAGCTGAATACGGTGGTCCTCTGGACGAGAAGGAGGTAATCCTACAGGTTCAGCAAATATACCAGAATACTTGTCCAAAATGTGTTGGAGATCGACAGGAGTGCTAGAGACTGCTGATGGCTGCATCTGAATGGAATGGAGCTGAGCGATGACACCATGTGAATTCTTCTTAAGAAGTTTTTCCATACGGTGTGAACTGAGGATGCTGAGAGACCCTGGTTGTAAGCCTTTCAAAGTGTGTTGGTGCCCCTCGGCTGAAAACTGCATCCAAAGTTCAGCAAAATCCCAGAGAATGGGGCCAAGAGTGCGTAACCATTGGGCACCCAAAACCACATCACAGCCACCTAAGGGTAAGGCAAACATGTCAGAGCGCATGTTATAATCTCCAATAGAGAGACGCACATTGCGACATTTCCCTTTACAAGGCAAAGTGCCCCCATTGGCAATCATGACTTCAAAGCTAGAGCAGGGATGGATAAAGCAATCAGCCTGTTTGGCTACTCGTGGATCAATGAAGTTATGAGTGCTACCAGAATCAATGAGTATAGTAAGAGGGATCTTCTTGAAGAAACCCTGGACCCGCATGGTTTGTGGAGTAGTGACTCCTGCCAAAGCATGGACAAATATCTTTGGTGGAGCTTTTGGTGAAGGAGGTTCAGGCTGGTGAGGCTCAACCTCATCATCCACTGTTTCCTGAGCATCTACATATTCTTCCAGTTCCGGTGGAGAATCCACATCCAAGAGATAGAGCTTTTGCTGAACACATCTATGGCCCCGAGACCATTTCTCATCACAATTATAACAAAGCCCTTTGTCTCGCCTGACTCGCATCTCTGTTTCAGACAAGTGCTTGATCGGAGTAGTTCTGGGAGCTGGTATGACTGGAGGGTTGTGAGAACCTGTATTTCTGAATGGAACAAAATTAGATCTGGAGCGTTGTAGAGCACTAATCTTGTCTTCCGCTAACTTAGCCAACCCAAGGGCTTCCATCATTGTAGTAGGTCGAAACATTTTGACTTCTGAGCGAAGTGCATCCTTCAGACCACTGACAAAACAACTACGGAAGAATTCATCAGACAAGCCCTCTGTGTGATTAGCTAATTTTTCAAACTCTGTCTGGTATTCTCTTACAGTGCCTGTTTGACGCAGTTTAGTGAGTGCTCCTGTGAAATCATCAAAGGAACTAGGGCCAAAGCGCTCCAAAATGAGGGTGCACAATTCGCTCCACGTTGGGCCTACATTAGCCTTGATGTACCAACGGAACCATTGAAGAGCTTCATGTTCCAAATGAAAAGATGCAAGGGGGACTTTGTGGTTATCCAAAGTATTATGCAAGCTGAAATACTGCTCTGCCCTATAGATCCATCCAGTCGGATCAGAACCATCGAAGCGTGGAAAATCAAGCTTTGGTCCACGGAAATTGCCAGAAGAGGACCCAGTATCTCCTGAATGGTTTCGGCTCATGGCTGACTGCTGAAAGTTAAGACCCAGAATTTTGTCATCCAGATCTTGAAGTTTGGTTTTGAGGGATGCAATTTCCTCTTCCATGATTTTTGCTCCTGTACGCGTAACAACCATAAAACAAGGGTTTTTTGTTTGTTTGTTTTTTTTTTTTTTTTTTTTTTTTTTTTTTTTTTTTTTTTTTTTGGAATGGGTAGAAGATGAGAAACAAAAACTTTTTTAGTTACGGCAAACTTGGATTTGGGTAAAACTCATATAGGAAATGGGTGTTCGACGGGTGGTGGGAGACTACCTGGGGACAAGGGAAAAAGAAAAATGAGGGTTTCAAGGGTAGGGAGGCGAAATGAGGCGAACAGTCCAAGAGGGATAAGGGAGCAAAATGAGGAATCGAATCTTGTGGCTCAGTTTGGTGGCGATTGGATGAGAGGTGAAAAAGATAGGGCAAACCCTAAAATTAGATAAATGAGGGATTTAGGGCTTTGATATGTAAAATTTGGGGTTGGGTCGCCAAGGAAGGAAGTATGCGAAATGATATTGCAGACGTTCTGCGGAAGTATGACCAGAAACAGAAAGCAAACAATGGTGGTGTTCCTATGGAAAACACAGGCACCAATTTAATTCACAATTCTGTGTACCCCCTCAAAGATTCATGCGATGTGTATATGACTCGAGCTCAAATCAGTAAACATAAGACATCAGATAATGGGCTCGTCAAGCAAAACAACAAGTCTGATCGATTCATTAATCCCATTATCAAGTCTAAAAATTTCACTTTCACATTCAAGAAGTTCTTTGAGGAAAGTCTTTGTACTTAAATCCTAAGTCTCTTTTTGAACTCAGCAAGGGGAAGAAACCAGTTTACCAATGTGCGTCTGATTTGAAGTTGGATCGGTCCCTTGAGAGGATGGGTAATTTGGAAACTGGTAACAGTGATTTTGACTCCTCTGAGATGTTAATTTCCCAACATTATGAGCAACAGGAGGAATTTCTTGGGGATCCAGACTATCCCGTTTCCAGCATTCAGGCAGAGCATCTTAATGACTGTGATGGTTCAAATGATGAATTATTAAGCTCAATCTTTATGAAAAATAAGGCAGAATATCCTTCTCCCAGTGATGAGGATGTACAGGTTAATGTCTATAAACCGCTTGGGGATTCTGATCACCCCTCTAACAACCTTCAGAATATGCATGAGAATGATTATGCTGATTCGGATGATGAATTACTGATTTCAATCTTGGGAAAAAGGAAGGCAACATATCTTGGATGCACAAATAAACTTCAGTCTCAGGGTGTTTCAAATGATAGTGAAGTCAAGGGGATCGAATGTCAACCCCCAACAGTGGACTTGCATAAAGATTTTGATTACTCTCAGATTTACTCTTTGAAACCCCCTTGATTGAGAATCTTCATATCAAGACTCCACAGAAGAAGGATAGAAAGCCTAACTCAGTTAAAATTAAAGAACAAATTGATCAGGGTATTCAAACTACTCTTGATAAGCCAATTATTGTTACCAAAAGGATTAGGAGTGCGAAGCGCACTCCTAAGATTACTTCATGGAATGTCAGAGGCTTGAATGCCTCTGACAAAAGGGCTCGCATCAAAAAACAAATTCATGTGAGTGATGCTGATGTGGTACTTTTTCAAGAGACAAAACTTTCAGAGTAGTCATATGAGAATTCAATTGCTACATGGGTTCGTTGGAAATCTCTTCACGCCCAAGCTCAGGGTGCCTTGGGTGGACTGTGTATTTTATGGAAGCCAAGCAGCTGTGATATTTCGTCAGTGCAAAGTTTCCCAGTAGTTATATAATGTTTTGATTTAAAATTCACACTCTTCAATATTTATGGTCCCACCTCGACAAGTGACAAGTTAGTCCTATGGAATACTCTCTCTAATATCTTACCTTCTATTCAGACTGATTTGTTCCTTTTTGCCGGGGACTTCAATGCAATTTCATCACCCTTGGATAAGATTGGAGGTATATCTCCCCCGGTTAGGACCATTGACGATTTTGTCAATTTCATTGATAAGAATGCTCTTATTGATATACCCTTTTCAAATGGAGCATACACTTGGACAAACAGACGGAAAGATTTCATGCAGATTGCAGTAAGATTAGATCGCTTTCTTCTATCACATTATTGGTATTTATCAGATTATTCCATTTCTTCATAAATTCTGTCATTAGTTGCCTCAAATCACTTTGCTATATCTCTCTCTATTGATGATAATTCAAGTACCCGATCTCAAAAATTGTCATTTCAATTTGAAAAGATGTGGTTTAGGCACCTAGACTTTATGAACTCTCTTAAGCACTGGTGGTTGAATGCTCCTTTCTTTAAGGGATCTAGAATGTATCAATTTCACATGAAATTGAGATATCTGAAGAAAAAAAAGATTATCATTTGGAATAAGACAGTGTTTGAAAATGTGTTTGAAGAGAAGACTTAGAGTGGAAAAGGCGTTGAAGCAAATTCAGGAAGGTACTTTTCAAAATGGGTTGGATCAGATTTCATACTCAAGGCAAAAAGAGTTATAGGCCCAATGGGAAGAGTTGTGTCTTAGGGAGGAAATCTTTTGGCAAGAAAAATCACATGAACTTTGGCTGCATGCAGGGAATAAAAATACTAAATTCTTCCACAAATCTACAACTTTAAAAAGATCTAAGCAAGCCATTTTTTCTATTCAACAGTCTTCTAAAGGCAACCATCTATGCTCCAGAATGAGCATAGCCCAAGAAGGAGTCAATTTTTTCCAGAAATCACTTGCCCCTCAGCAATTGGTAGATGGTTCTTCAATTGAGGCTGAGGAGTTGTTATTGGCCAACATTCCTATACCGATAAAAAATGAAGATAATTATAATCTTTTAAAACCTTTTTCTCTCGAGGAGATTAGACATGTGGTCTTTTCATTTTCAGCAAGCAAAGCCCCTGGTCCCGATGGTTTTGCAACATTATTCTTCCAAACGACATTTGATTTCATAAGACCTGATTTACTTTTGGCTTTGGAGCAATCTAGAAAGAGTGGTTCTTTCTTATCTCATTTTAACAATACAATTATTACACTAATTCCTAAGGTGCAAGCCCCGAAGACATTTGGAAATTTTTGTCCAATCTCACTTTGTAATGTGATTTATAAAATATTCTCCAAATCCATCTACCTCCAGGTTCAAGGTTTTATACTAGGTATTATTTCTACTCAACAAGGAGGGTTTATTCCAGGTAGAGAAACTACAGATGGTGCCTTGGTTGCCCATGAGATATTACATTCTATCAAAATTCATAAGCTTCTAGCTTGTGTTATCAAACTTGATATGTTGAAAGCGTATGATAGGGTCAGCTAGAGTTTTTTTATCTAAGGTCATGCTTAGATTTGGCTTTTCCAGGAATGGTGTAAGTGGGTTCTTGTGATGTTAAAAGGAGCTAATTGTTCAGTTCTCATCAATAGTTCTTTGTGTGGTAAATTTAAGGTCTCTCAAGGTGTTAGATAGGGGGATCCACTCTACCCATTTTTATTAATCATCATGGCTGAAACTCTGAGTAGGACTGTTTAAGCTCTTAATCAATGTGGATTATGGCAGGGCATTTCATTACCAAACTCAGGTATTGCAGCTACACACTCCCTCTTTTTTGATGACACACTTCTTTTTTGTAAAGCTTTCATTGAGGAGATTTACCAGGTCAAAAAGGTGCTTTTTCTTTATGAATCTACCTTGAATCAACAAGTCAACCCCCAAAAATCTTCAATCTTCTTCTTCAATACCAACCCCAAAGTCAAGGAGGCAATATTAAAATGTATTGAGTTCAATGATGCTAAATTTCCCAGCTCATATTTAGCCATAACTCTATTTCAAGGTCCTAATAAGAAGCAATGTTGGTCTAGAATTATTTCAAGATTAAATACAAGAATCTCTAGCTGGAAATTCAGATGGTTATCATTTGTTGGGAGATTAGCTCTGATAAATTCAGTTCTTGCGTCCATCCCGAATTATTTCTTTGTTGTTTTGAAGGCCCCTAAATCAATCATAAAACAGATTGAAAAGGTTATTAGAAACTTTCTTTGGAACAACAATTTGGATGGTTAAAAAATGAATTCCATTAATATCTGTACCTGGGATGGCTCTTAATAAGTATTGTGGGGGATCAGGCCTTCATGATATTGCAAAATGAAATTTGGCATTCGGTTTTAAATTGGTGTGGCAACTATATAGTAAACTAGATCTGCCCTAGTGTAGACATGTGCTAAGTGTTTGGATTCATAGTTGCCAATCCTCCCAAAGGGTATGAGATGTGGGAGTTAATGATGTCTTCCCATCACCTAATTATAGACTACATGTCATGGGTAGTGCATAATGGCGAGGATGTATTGTTTTGGCTAGATTCTTGGAATGGATTTGCTCCATTAAATCATGATAATCAATTTCTTGAAATTAATAAATTAGTTTATGAAATGTGGGGTTGTAAATTAGCTCATTATATTGATCATATGGATATTATTTCAGGTAAGGTTTATTGGAAGGATCCTGATCTCCTTCCCATTGATCATGTTTCTAAATCTTTACTCATAAGCACTTTGAATAACAAAACTATTTTCCTTTCGGCACAATCAGATAGAGTTGTTTTGCTTCCTTCTAAATCTGGCCAATATTTAGTCAAAGTTGGTTATCAAGCTCTCCAAGCTCGTGTTCACCAACTTGGTCCACAAAGGGCTTATAAGTTATGTTGGAGTAATGGAATTCCACCAAGGGCTGACACATTTACTTGGTTGGCATTAAAGCATCATGTATTAACAGGTGATAGATTATGGGAACTGAAAATTTATGATCACATTAATTGTGTTTTTTGTGGAGATGCTCTCGAGGATGTTGGCCATTTATTCTTACTTTTCCCTTTTGCATATGATTGTTGTTGTATTTTTGATAAATTACACTATTACTCTCCCGTTCCCTCTAAACTTTGGGATTTTTTGCAATCCTGGTTGACTCTTTACACAGACTCCCTCTTTGGTAATTTATGGGTCATTATTCTAGCCATTGTCATTTGGTCTGTTTGGTGGGAGAGAAATAAAAGGATTTTTTGAAAAACTGCCTCTACTATCCAGGTGTATTAGAAAATATTGGCTTCTTCAATTGTGGAATCATTAAATTCATTTTCTTCCAATTTTTCCTCGAGTTCTTCTCAATTCTCATCTTGGGATAATGACATCCTTAAACTATGGCCTGGTCTAAGAATAGCACCATTTCACCATACTGCTAATAAGGTAAAAGTGAATAGAAAGGAGGTCACGTGGTGCACTCCTACATTTCCATTGGTTAAATTGAATTTTGACGAGGCTTCAAGGGGTAATCCAGGCCTTTCAAGGGCTGGAATATGTTCTAGGAACTTTCAAGGAAATTTAATTCAATCTAATGCTATTCCAATTGGGTTAGGCACTAATAATCAAGTTGAAGCAGTCACTCTTCTTAATGGTATTCAAATGGCAATTCAGTTTGGTTTTTCGGAGATCCATATTGAGGGGGATTCTCAACTCATAATTCAAGCTATTCAACAGAGATCATGATAGAACTAGAAATTACATTATATTCTTCAAAAGTGTTGGTCGTTGTTGGACAAGTTTTGCTCTTACGTGATCTCCCACACATGTAGAGAAGGTAATAGCTTAGTTGACTTCATGGAAAATATGGCAATTGATAAAGGTCTGGTGAATATTGTTCCTAATTCTAAAAATCGAGTTTTATTCCTTTCTCTTTTTCACATTGTTAATTACGAAGACACCTCTTTACTTCATCATTCATCCATCTTGGCATGATAGGGTTGTTTATATACTTCTACTTTGGTATTGGCTTTTGGTGCATCTTGGTATTGACAATTTGGCAACTATATGTGTTTAATCAATTGTACGCCCATCTTTACGAAATGCTAGTTAGTGTTCTGGAGTAAGGTTGTAATTGTTCGATAGCTTTTATGAATTATGATGTAAACACTTCCTTAATATTAATTAATGTATAGACTCGTTATGCCTTTCGTTAATGTGTGTGTGTGTGTGTGTGTGTGTGTTAAGAGGGATTAACCTTCAACAATCAAATATAAAAATGAATTTCTTTGCTATCTATGGTACTTGTAGTCAACACTACCATGTAAAAACATCCATTGTCAAAACCTTAACAAATATAGTGAAAAAAACCTTCACAAAATATAGAGAATTTGAACAACAATCTCCCATTCAAAATGAAGGAAGAATCTTTTCAACAAGTAATATTAATTATCTCAATTTAAGCCTTGAACTTATAAGTCATTGACATGGTTTTGGCCTAATGCCACCTTGAAATAACACCATCCCAAGTTCTCCCTTTCTTTGGTTATGATTGGCTTTGCCATCTGTTATGCTTCTTGCAGGTGTAGAATTCATGCCTTCACTATTTATGCTATTGATTTGGAACTCCATCATTTTCTTATACTTGCATAATCTTCTTGGAAATTCATCATTTGTGTATTCAAACTTGTCAATGGTCATGGTACTATGCCTTTGCAAAAATATTAGAAGAAATGACCAAGAAGACAAATGTTCACAAGCTAAGTGGGAAGATTTCAATTATCTTAGCATTCATTTGATTATAAAATTTACTTGACAAGAAACTTACACAAAGAGGCTACAAGATTGAGCTTTATAGGAGTACAAACAAAATTACATATAAGCTTATTTTTTTACTTCTCCCTCTCTAGTGTTAATGCATGTTAGAGACACTTGAAGTTTGATGGTGTCAATTTTCTTAGATTCACCTTCATCATTGCCCAGATTCAATAATTCTATTTCTATTGATTGTCTTGTAGTAATGCATAATGGGAAAATCATTGGCTATTTAGAATTTTCACTAGAGATTTCAACTATAGATTGATTATTGTTTCTACTATTTGAATCTTCTCGTAACTAATTTTGGCACCTTAGTGGACTCTCCCAACTCTACAAATGCAGAGAACTTCACACTATTGGATAATTCGTTAAAATCTTGCATATTTATCATGTCATCATCTTTATTTGAGCAGTCTAATGTATAGTGTATGTTTTTGGAGGGGTTCCAAATATAATCAGATACCCTATTATAACCAATCTATAATGAGCTAGATGATCCAACATGATGCATAGATAACATAGTGGAATAAAATGGGCTCTCAAGATGATATGGATTTGTGAGGAAAATACAAGGACTTGCAATAATTCCCAAATGTGCCTAATAACCGGCTTATGACTCCAAGGGGTCAAAACTCAATTTATCACTTACCTAATGCCCCAAATGATTTGAATCACTTTTTTGTACCTATGTTGAAGTATTACAACAGGTTTTAGGCTTCTAAGTAGATGTTTTATCCTTAAACTCCAAATTGCTCTTGTAGGCCTAGTTTGGCTCAAATTAACTTTGTTGGGATTTTTATTTTTTCTCACAACTTTTCCAAAAAAATGAATTATATTTTTAGACACCCATTTTGTCTTACTATGCCAAATCAAAATCTTAGGTACTATTGTTTTGGAGCATACCTCGTTGTTCTCACACTTGACACTAGTTTTAGGGAAAAATAAGAATTTTCACACAAGAACTACTTAAAATATTTATCACCAAACCTTTTAGATTGGTATAATGTTGTATTTTGTCCCAAATAAAATGTTTCCACAATCAATTTTGACCCAAAACACCAATTTGTGTGAAAACCCCGAAAACCTCACAAAAATGCAGAAAATACAAGGTTTTCTCAATACAACCACTTACCAATGATTTCAAATAAAAATTAAGGTTTCTAAACCTTTTCACTAATAATCATAAAAATATGGTCTTATTGAAGCAAATCTTCTATTGTTATAGGCTACCCTCACTCTCCATGCACCAAATCACACCAATTATGTGGAGTACTCCTACAATCAGTCCATTTCTTGCAAATAGTTAGTTATAAAGTTATAAGTCTAGATGCTTCCATTCTCTTGATATCACATCTCCATTCAAGGAATGGGTCTATCTTGTAAGTAAAACTAAGAATTTGTGTATTAAAAAATCCTCTAAAATGATAACAATCAATACTATAGAGTAGATGAATAGGAAAATGGATTTGAACAATGCCTAGAAAGTGTTACCAAGATAGTAGAAACATTTTCAAAGAAGTAACCTTACAAAGATTACAGAGAATAAGTAGAACTTGCAAGAAATATCCAATTTTTATTGCTTCCAATATTTGCTTTTTTTTGTTGTACAATCACAATCCATAGACCTATCTTTATACATCAGACATGAAAGTGATGTCTTTATAACTTCCTCAGCTAATTCCATTGGTTTTAATGGGATGAAAACATAAACAAACCAAGAAATCTTATTTCCCTCCATAAGTACTTGATTGCTAAAATTCAAAATTTGAATTCTTAAATTTTATTTTATTAACTTCTACCTACTATATTTAACCCCCAAAAATTTTTCAGTTAGATCCTTCTAGGATAAATAAAAATCCTAATGACTCCAAGAACCTAATTGAATCCATTTAGGCCTTCTTAGCCCTTATTACAACATTTGGCACTAGGGTTCTTGCCAAGACCTTTACAACTTTGAAACATTACATCCCTTTTATTATTACAAAATGACATAATTTACCTCAAAATGTTTTGTTTGACCTTGTTTGTTCTCTTTATATCCTCATTTCTCTTTGGAGTCGTCATGATTGCATTTTGCCTCTTAGGTTCTTTTGTACCATATTCCTCCTCAAAAGAAAAATTCTTTGTTACAAGAGTTGCATGCTTTGCTCCTAGTATGTTTTTCATTAAGATGAGGTGAAAAACATTTTTTGACATCTAACATACGGTCTCCAAGAGTCACCTTATGATTCTTATAACCTACATCCATTTTATCAAAAAAATTAGTGCAAGAGACTAAATTCTTGGGCCCATGTATATGCTTATGATTTTTTTACATTCCTTCCATCTTTTGTTCCACATTCTTCTTCCATAGTGGTTGTACCTTCTCCACTTCATCAATTTTATTTGGATGTTTGATTGGGCAAAGAATGGTGCCCACTTGAATGCAATCAAGATCCCCAATCTCTGATCTTTGTAGCCTATTCTTAACCTCTGTCATAATAAGACCATAGTTACTATCAGAAATTTTTAGAATAACTGAGAAGGTGTTGAATCAGTTACTCAAGGTCTATATGAACACTTGAATAGTTAAACATTAAACACTTCATTGTTTCACTTATCCCGTTGTTTCTCAGTCTCTATTATTAACTATCATAAACATAACTTGCATTGTATAATGAGAAAAATGATCACATGTAAACATTCATAAAACATTCATCACACTTTGACACTAGATTTTTACGTGGAAATCCAATTTGGGAAAAACCACAAGCAACATGTCACTCTTATTCACTCTTTTGAAGTGAGCTTTGTTAGGAGCCAACCCTGTTAAAGGTTACAAAACACACTATTAAATGTGACATGGTTAGAGGATTTAATCACCCTATTAGGAGTAGCCTTGTAGGAGGACTTTGATTATTCAATTTGGACTATCACCTAGCTAAAGGATTTACACAGATTGCCTAGTCTTGAAATGACTGTTGAGTCAACCTCTATTAGAAGGATTTCAATAAAAAATGTTTACAATGATAAGAAAGAAAACAACAGGTTTGATTTGTGTGATTAAAACTCACTTTAGCTAGTTTAGATCTCTGCTCAATCCTTATGTTGGTTTACTAATAAGCATTTCATTGTCATCTCTAATCTTGATCTACTCAGTCACCCTTCAAGCAATCAATCTACTCTTTTCATCAACACTTCAGCCTTCTACTCTAATTTTCTTATAAAAAAAAATCATATCTACAAGCTTCCTCCTTTAGCTTCACATTCACACACTTTTGTGTTTATGATCAACCTTGCTTTGTATGTCTCTACATACAAATTGGCTCATATACATGTTGGTTGGGCTCAGCTTGGCTTGACTAGACATGATTGGACATGGCACCAAATGATTTATTCTATATTTTTTTAAATGGGCGATTCATGCTTTACCATTTTCTACATCCACCATAGATCTTAGGGTTTATGGTAAAAATTCAACTCAATTCAATGTATCTGTTCATCTTCTTGATCATCCTCTAGAAATTTCTCTCAAATATGTCTATTAGGTCTTTACCTAATCACCTCCTTGGATTTAATGATCCAACTCATCAATCTTATCTTCAACACATTTTATATCTCCCAATAAATCAACTGAGTTGGCTTGATCTTATGATCTCTTTGAATTTTTTCCTCTTACTATCACTCGACAATCTCTAAATTCTAATACTCAGTCAACACTAAAATACTTGGTCATTGTAAATCTTCTTGGCTCAACATCAACTAGCTTTCTCGGTTGATGCTAATTCTCAATCAACACTAGATTTTCTTGGCACTAACTGTAGCTTGGTTGGCACTGGCATTACTCGACACTCCATAGTATTTTACTCTTTTTGTTAGCTTAGCTTAGCTTTCTTAGAATAAACAATTACTTTGTGTTATCAAAGTCTATCTAATCAAATATCCATTGTAGCTTCCTTTTCATAACTTCAACCTTTACTCTAGGTTCTACAGTTATGAGTAACTTCTCAAATCCTCTTCATCAATCAAATAGACATGACATTTAGACTAGGTAGAAATATGTATCATCCATAGATTTGACATCAATGACAAAACAACAATTATTCCAATTGTAAGTTTCTAATAGTTACCTCTGTCTTCTTTACTCCACCCTTTATCATATTGATTTACATCATGGAGACTCAATGAAATTTTATTCCCAAAATATGTTATAATGTTCTCATTGAAGCCTTATTAGCCAATGTTTTAATTCATATTGGTTACCATCCTTATATATATATATATATATATATATATATATCCATCATGGAGATTTCTTCTAATATGTTTCCATGGTCTACCTAATATAATATGCCCACATGTCATTGGAATGACATCAAATAGAGCCTTCTCATGATAGGGTCCTATTGAGAAATCAACAATGGCCCTACTAATCACTAAATGTTGCTCTTGGCTCACACAAGTGGCATTGTATGGACTAGGAATATTAAAAAAAAAAAAAATCCAACTTAGATACCATATCAACTAAAACTAGATTATCATGAGCACCTGAATATATGACCAATTAACACAACATTCCATGTGGTGCAAGAGCACTTGAAGGGAAAAGGTGAGTTTCGTTATTAAAAAAAAAAAAATTGTGTGTGTGTGTGTGTGTGTGTGTGTGTGTGTGTGATGTAATAAGTCCCTTGATGCAACACACCTAGTCAGGGTGATCCTAAGGTGAACTTTGATCAAGTTTGGTACTCTATTAGTTTGTTTACATAGCTATTTGTGCCTTCTAGGCCTAAGTTATTTGGTTAGTTAAAGTTGGTCAATGCCTAGTCAAATAGGTTGACCAAAGGCTTGGAACACCATTTCTAACCAAAATATATCCATGGTTGAAATTTTAGGCCATTTGATGGAGATTTACAATGGTTTGGGCAAAAGCATGAAAATTGCTCAAAATACACTAAAAATGGTAAGTTGCAACTTAGCAACTTTATAAATTTTAGGAAAAAGTTATCAACTTGGGAAAGTGGAGCATGAAGGAAGTTGGTAACCAATCCTTGAAAAGATAAAAATAATGAAAATACTCATGTAAAGAGGTTCCAAGCAATTTTAAGAAGTTTCAATCAAGCTTGAGCAAGTTTTGCCTTGTTTGTTGAGTGCATTGTACATATTTCTTAAGTATTTTTTATTATAGACTGTGTAAATGGATTTGGTTCTTTCATTCCATCATTTTACATGTTATTCCTTTTTTTCATTGTGGAACAATAGCAAATAGTGTTTGGACATACTTCGATAGTTTTTCTTTTCTTTTCTCATTAAGAGTATTGAATCCATTTGTAGATTAGTCTTGCTTATCCATAGTTAAAACCTTCCATGGCCTATTGGATAGAGAAATACTTGTATATTAGTGACTATAATAACTTGTTGGAGCACCAAAATCAATCTTGGAATCTTTTTTATTAAAATCATGGCTGATCACAATTAGTGAGCCATTGAAACAAAGCATGCAAACAATAGTTCAAACATAGATTCATGTCCCTGTGGTTGCCTATGAAGGGGTTGAACATGTGGAAAAATAGGAGGAAGGGTAATGGAGGGGATTTAACATTTTAAAGAACCATGAAAGTATTGACACGTGAATCCAATTGACAAACTCACAAATAGTAAGGAAAACAAGGTTTTGAGAGGGCTTTAGAGTTAGATATGAAATCAGTAAAACCGAAATGCCAAAATAAGGAATTATTTAAAAATTACAAATGGGTACTAAAAATTTATTTTAAAAATATCTTGTTTAGGTCAATTTTGAGAAAATAGCATAAAATTGGTTTTTGTTGATTTAGTCTACTAACCTGGTTTTATTATACAACCAAACAAGGATTAAGGAGCCAAGAATGGTTGAAACCCATTTAGGGGGATGATGAATAAAGGTGTTTGAAGTCTATTTGAGAAGTTGGTTATCTGATTTAGTGAATATCCTATAGTAGTGGAAGTAAGGGTTCTTGGAAGGATAAAGTGCTTTGGAGGAACTACAAGGGAATATGAAGGGTTCTTGGTTGGGTGAGTTTCCCTTGACCTAGGAGGTTAGGAACTCATTCTTGGAAGCCTTTGGAAGGCTCTACAAACTCCAACCTTTAAAAATTTGCAAACATTCCCTTAGAGAGGTCATTGGATCAATTGGAGGCAAGCACAAATTCTACTTGCATCACCATGGCTTAAACAATTAGTTCTAAAAGGAGATACTCATAGCAATTGCAAATTACCTTTCCTTATCATGAGATATTCTTCATCAATCTTAGGTTATACTGCAAGTATCTTTGGTTCTTCTTTATTTTCCTCTTCTTGTATCAAATTAGCTCTTCTATCTCCACCTTGATCTGATCCAATCCATTTGAGACACCTAACTAATTGATGTCCTACTTCATTACAATGAGAGCATCTTCTTGAAAACATGTAACTTCCTCTCCCTCCTCTAGTTCTGCCACCTCTATGCGTGTTCCATCCTCTTTGGTCTGATTTAGAACTCTTATCTCTGCCATTATTACTTGCGAATCAAATGTTCCCCTTTCACATCTTCCTCATATAGATGATCCACCTTTGTTGCTTTGCCTCTCATTCTTTCTTTTCAACTTCTCTTCTCTAACTGCAAGTTGGAAACATTCTCTAAGGGTACTTGGCATATTAAAACCAATCTCATCTTGAATTTTGTATCTTAACCCACTCATGTACCTAGAAACCTTCTCCTCTTCATCTTCCACTCCTACGATGCTCAAAGTAAGAAACTTCTCAGTATAAGTCATAACATCCATATCTCTTTTCTTCAAGGTATTCTGGTATAGAGATCTCTCTTAAATAGAAAAATTGGTGTGGTGTAGCCTTAGGACACTTCCAAGTACTCCAAAATAGAGCCAAGGGAGGGTTCAACACCTTTGAAATGATTCTACTCTAGAATATAGCTAGGCATCAAAGTTGCACAATTAGGCTTCAAAGCACAAAATCTACTAAAACTAGGTTTTTTCTTAGATATGGAACCTGTGAGTTTAGGGGGAATTAGAAAGGTTCCTTAATGATAAACCATCTCAAACTAGTGAGTTTGGTAAGCCCATTTTGTTCCCAAAGGTCTCAAACAGTCATATGGCATATTAGGCCAAGAAGCCTCTATTAGCCCTATCAAGGAGGTAAATTGGACTTGGTTTGAAAATCATCCAAAGGACCTTGAAAAAAAACTACATATATTAAGTCCTTCCCTAACCATCCCAACCAAAATTCGAATTTTGTGACCATTGGGGGATGTTTTAACAAAAGTTGACAACTTTTTGCAAAAGTTGTCAAACAACTTTTTGTGCATTTAGCAACTTGTTTGTAATTTTAACAAATTGCACAATCTAACCCTTGTAGGACCTTTTCCTTGTGCCCTAGGGGCCTATAATATGTTTAGAAACCTAAAGACATTCCTATCCTATTCTAGGTCTAAGAAACGCCTCTTGACCATAGTCAAAACCTAAGGTTTATAAAGTACTAAATGGGGACTAGGTCTTACAATTATGTTCAAATTATTCAATAACTATGACTACCTTATTACAAATGTCTCTTTATGCTTAAATTCCTTTGAGTAGAACTCATACAGAGTTAAAAATGAAGATGCCATGATGAATGGAGGGTTAGGTTCTCCTGCACCATATTCCTCCTCATCTTTATTTGGATTTCCAAATCTTATGGTAAAAATTTGTTCTTAAACATGGTTTTATTCTTTCTCAATTTGATATCTTGTCCAAGCCTCTTTCCATTATATCATTATATATTCTAGTCTACCATGTAAGGTTTGTTCCCCTTAACTTTTCCTTTTCTATTTTTACCTTCTTGTCTTCATCTATATTTTCTAGATCAAAATAGTTCTCTAGTGCTTCTAACCATCCAAGCACCTCTTCATTCTCCATCTTGCCTTGATATATTGGTAAATTTATATTTCTTTTTGTACCAATAACCTATATTTCCTTGATCAATTTGATAAACATTCTTTCTTTGGGGTCCTGTTCATCTTAATGGCCATCATTTCTTTTCTCCTCTTGGAAGTGCTCTTGTTCTTTATCATTGTCTTTATAAACCTCTCCTCTCCTAAGTTCTCTTCTTTCCTTCTCCAAGCCTTCTATTATTTTTGGAAATTAAAGTCTCTCCCTTCTCATTTGTCTTTCTCCTCTTTCCTTGGCGTCCTCTAACTCCCTCTTCTCCCTTTCCATATGTTCAATTGCATCCCTTAACTCTTTTATCTCCCTTGCCATTTGATTATTTGGTGCCATGTTTGAAACTTGTGACTTCTTCCTCTTCAAAGATATACTTGTTGAAGCTTTGATATCACCTAATGCAAAGATAAAATAGTTGAATGAAATGGATGCTTAAGATGATATGTATTTGTGAGAAAAATACAAAGACTTGCAATAATTCCCAAATGTGAATAATAGCCTACTTATGGCTCTAAGGGGTCAAAACTCAAATTATCACTTATCGAGTGCCCCAAATGATTTGAATCAACTTTTTGTGCCTATGTTGAAGTGTTCAAATAGGTTTTAGGCCTCTAGGTAGGGGTTTTATTCTTAACCTCCAAATTGCTCCTTATAGACCTAGTTTGGCTTAAATTAACATTGTTGGGACTATTTTTTTCCATTTTCTCACAATTGTTTTAAAAAAAAATTTAAAAAAATTTAAAATTTAGACACCCATTTCTACCTAATATATCATATCAAAATATTAGATACTATTGTTTTGGAGCGTACCTCGTTGTTCTCACATCTAACACTATTTTTAAGGGCAAAAAGAACACTTTTACAAAATGATCTACTCCAAATTTATATCACCAATGTACAGTAATGTGTTTTGTCCCAAATGAAAGGATTCCACAATCAATTTCAACTGAAAACACCAATTTGTATAAAAATCCAAAAAACCTCACCAAACTTTGTATGAAAACCCCAAAAACTACACATTCTCAAATTTGACATAAATAGAAGTAAAATCAACATAATTTCTTTGCAGATAGGTTTTAGAAATTACACAATCTATTTTTTACTCTAAAAATGTTCTTAAATTGCAAGTAATGTGACTAATCAGGATGACAATTAATAGGATTTGAATATAAAACACCATAATACTCTTTTATCTTTGTTCCATATAAACTACAATTCTTTATTGATGGAAAGTGTCCTCCTTTTCTCCCTTCTTTATCACAGTTGCCATTATTTCATAGAATATTACATTCCAAAACACTTGAGTGCCATTCTTTGCAAAAAATATGTGACAATCAAAGGTATGATTGCACTGGCCTTCTAGGATACCCTCTGACTCTCTCCATAATGATTCTCTAAACTTGAATCTCCTTGTGGTCTATAGATTTTTCTTTTCCTTGGAAGTTTCCTCTTCCTCAACCTCTTCCATTTTGTTCTTGTCTACTTATCGTTTCTTCCACTTTAAGTGCTAATTGATAGAATTTGTGGACACTATTTGAACACAACAAGTTAAACTCATCTTGTATAATCATCCTAAGTCTATTCAGATATATTTGATAGATAAGGCTGTTGTATTCTATGACTAACTAACCAGTTTTTGTTTGTCCAAATCGTACAAGCCAACAATCATTTGCTGAGTAAAATTGACTAAGTGTTGTATCTAATGACCATAGGACATTTAACCTTGGTATGCCAAAAAAATTGCCTCCTCAATCAACATTGTCCAAAACCAACAAATTTTATATAAAAGTAAGGAGTTTGACATCTTCTAAATTCAACCATGAGGTTTGTTTGGCCTCAAAGTGCTCTAAATTTTAGAGACCCTCCAATTTTCATAAAAATACCCAAAAAGGCTAGATATGTTCTTCCAAACCCTGGTTCTTTTTATCCAAATAAGAACAAGCTACAATAGGTTAGGCTCTGATACCATAAAGGATTTGAACAATACAAATCCACAAAACCTAAAGAACACCTACATGCAAGAACTTATCTTATAGAAGAAAAGACAAAGAAGAGGCAAGGGTTTGGCTTTGAGAATATGCAAATTATATTATCATATTGAAAAAGATGAATGAAATTTACAATTGATAAATCCTTATAGGAGATCAAAAATGTAAAAGGGAAACTGTAAGAAGTAAATGACATTTAATAATTACTAATTAACTATTAAATGGAAATGCAAGTGCATAAAGGAAAATCTTAAGAATGGAGTAAAGTAATTTAATAAATGAAATGAAATTAACCTTTTACTCTAACAGATAATTATTATGAAGATATGATATATTTTAAGTTGTTTATTATTCTTTTATTATAGTTTATTATTCTCGCTAGCTTGCAACTTTAGGCTATTTGTTCAAGTTACTCCTAAATTGAGTGACTCTTATGATTCATCCTTAAGGAAATCTCTAATTCATGATAGAATCATTCTATTCAAGTAATTAACAAAATGTTCATAAAAAATCTACTAATTATGTTTTTCTTCTGACATCTCTTTTACAACTTCATCCAATATTTTTGACCCTTCTGAGTTCCTTTTCACTTTCACTAGTGTTATCGTGTAGCTTTTGATGATATTGAGTTTGGGTTCAGAAAGATCCTCCATCTTTGCCAAATCCTATGTAGTTTATTCATATAAAAAGTTTTAAATATTAATCTTCAACTCTAATCCCCAATATAACATCTAACACTTTCATCATTGGTGTCCATGTGTCCATCTATCACTACATATTTTTTTTTCTGCAAACGTCATTGTTACTTTTGACTTCTAGAAAATCATTGCTCTCTTGGTCATTCATGGTTACTCTCATATGTCTTTCTATATATCTTTTACTAATGCATAAATTAATATTAACATATCATTGATTCTATAATAATAATCTTATAAAGCTCTGCTCTGCTATAATGACAAAAAAAGTAAAGTTTCAAGCAAAACTTAGTCGCCCCACTTCAAGATTCATTGTATACTAGCAGAAGACCTATCCATAGTCTCCCCTGGTGATTAAAAATAAATTTGATGCCCATTCACAATGAAACTTAGATCAAGGAGAAATTTGTGATGCAGACTGAAAAAATTTGAATCTTTAGTCAGACAACAGTCCAGATGTAACTTAGAAATTTGTGACACTCAAACCCTCAAAAAAGAAGAAGGATGGCATTCAGTGCATAGAAGAAGAAAGCGGCCTCAAATCCAGCATGAAGAAGAAAGATTGGGAGAAAAAATTTAGAAACAAAAACATTTTTATTACCAAACCAAATATGCACCAAAACTGATGGATAATTTGAGAGTCAAGTCAGGAAAAAATCTCATCCAAAAGGAGCAACTAGAAAGGCCACGATGGATATCCGAAGTTAATGCCATTCCTCTAGGGTAGGGTCTGGGAAAGTTCCCCAAAAAATTGAATGCTCTGCCAAAGCATTCACTAGACAGGAATTCACAAATTAATAACTCCATTAAAGAAAAATCATTGTATATCCTGCAGCACCGAAAGATAGAACTAACAGCATGCCAAGGAAGAATAGTAGAAAGGTTACGACGAAGCTTCTCAAACAAGAACACAAAATGTGACAAAGTAATCATCAGAAATCCACACAGCGAAAGAAGGTGGAAGGAATGTAAGGAAAAGGGCATCTACATGTATTGGAATGGACTGTTAAGGAAAATATCCAGGTTGGTATGCATTATATCTAAGATTTGGGGTGACAAGGTAAGTACTCTCAACCCATTTGTAGATAAATTCTGGTTTATTTTATGTCGACATGCACTGGATAAAGAGGAAATTTTGAAAAAAAATTTGTCAGAATTAATGGAAGAGACCATTATTAAAAGAATTGGTAATTCTTTAGGTACCATAATTGGATTTGAAGAGAACCAAAACAAATCTAATAAAATCAAGGTTTTGGTTAAAATTGATCAAAACAATCTGATCTGCAAGAAGATCATCGCAAACAGATCCATATACAATTTAACCTTCAACGAATATTCAGGAGAAATACAAAAAATTGTAGATGCAGACTTCTCAAAATCTGGTATCAAAAATAATATTAAAGACCAAATAACCATTAAAAGGACACCAGGCAAAATAGTAGAAAGGAGGGATGACGCTATAATAAAAACCTCAAAACTCAAAGAAGCTCTGAATGAAGAAATAAAAATAAACTCTCATGAGAAAGGGGATACAGAGTACAGATCAGAACCAATAAATAATAAGAAGGATCTAGATAGAACAAAGGAAATAGAAGGGAAGGATACTATTAGCTACCAACATTCACTTAATAAATTCAAGAAATGTAAAGATTGTCAATTGGAAAAAGAAGCCATTAAAGAAATGGACCTAAATATTATCAAATTAAACAAACTCCTTCATGAAACACTCTTGATTCAAAATGATTTAATTGATTAAAGTATATTAGTAGAAGAAATACATAAGGAACATAAAGGAAAAATGATTCAAATCATAGAAATAGGGGAAACATCAGGAGCTTATGAAAGTCAGAATAAGGATCAGAAGCAAGAGGTTGACTTAGATCACAACCGAAATAATAAACCAATACAAACAAAACAAAGATCAGATAGAAGAATAGAACAAGAACCGGAAACACCACTAGGAAAGGCCATTCATGAAGGAGTAACAAAGCAAGTGGTCACCATTCCACCAACAGACTCTGCTCAGTGGGAAAACATTACCATTAGGAAGAAAGGGAAAAAGAAAAGTTATAAGTTTTGGCAAACACCGAATGATGGGAAAGACATGTTTGCAACAGAAATAGAGAACATTGGATCAGCATTAAGAGACTCATTACTTTTAGTAGAAATAGATCAAATTTTGGGGAGTGAGTCTATAGAAAGTCCAAAAAAAAAAGATTGCTTTAAAGAGGATGAGGCATTAAAGGACAAAGAACAAAAAATCAACAAAAAACAAATTAAGGAAATCATCATGTAAGAAAACCAGGAGGTTGAGGTATCTATTATCACAAAAAAGGTATTAGAAGAGCAAAATCTTGAGAAAATTGGTATAGCAATGAATCAAGAAGGAATGAAAACACCAATCTGTGGAAAATTAAAGCAAAAATGTGGCAGGAAATCGCTAAAAGAACTCAGAGAGGCTGCATGGCTAGTCAAGGATCAGACAAAGATTTCTAATATTCTTCACTATGGGAAGGGGAAGTTCCTTCCCAAGGAGCAATGAAAATCACAACTTGGAATGCTAGGGGCCTAAATGTCCCTAGAAAAAAATGCTTGTTAAAGTGTAATCTCACATTATTTGATTCAGATATTACATTATTACAAGAGACTAAATTAAATAAAGAAGAAGGAACAAAGCTAAGCCAAAAATTACGAAAATGGAAATAAGAATTTCAACAAGCACAGGGGGCCTCAAGAGGGCTGGGTATAATATGGAACCCTAGGCTATTCAATGTTGAAGTATTTCCTTCACAAACAAATTGGATGGGAGCTAGAGTTGTCAGTACAAACTCTAACTTACAGACAGTTATAATTAATGTTTATGGATTGACACCTAGAGAAGACAAGCTTGCTGTCTGGAATATGATTAGCACTTTTATTAATTCTTTAACCCCATAAATAGTCATTATAGGAGGAGACTTTAATGCAGTCTTAAGAAAGGAAGAAAAATAAGGAGGTAGTAACCAAACAAGCAAAGCAATGGAAGAATTTAAAAAGTGGATCCAAAAAGACTCTCTCATGGATATAAAAACAAAGAATGGCATATATACTTGGAACAACAGAAGGAAAGGATTCTTCTATATAGCAGAAAGACTGGACAGATTTCTTCTAAAAGGAGATCTTAGCATGAATAATTTGATTAATGTAGAAATTCTATCGATGGCCAGATCAAATCACTTCCCAGTGAAAATGGAAATCAAAGAGCAGATCAAACCTAGCAGAATCCCCTTTAAATGTGAGAAAATGTGGTTTATGGATAAAACTTTTATGGATCAGATTAGAGGTTGGTGGCAGGAGGAACAGTTTGAGGGTTCAAAAATGTTTTGCCTAGTCTCCAAACTGAAAAGTATAAAACAATTTTTTTAAAAATGGAATAACTTACACTTTAAAAACATCTTCAAAGAAAAACTTGAAATTGAAGAAAAAATGAGTAAACTAAATAAAGAGATCCTTCTGAAAGGAATGAATAACAAATCTTACCAATTAGAAAAAGAGTACCTTTCAAAACATGAAGAAATTCTAGCTAAAGAAGAACATTTTGGAGGTAGAAATCTAGAGAAAAATGGCTCCTAGAAGGGGACCGGAATACAATTTTTTTTTATAATAGCACTATTAACAATAGAAACTATAAAAACATTTCTAAAATTAGGAATCCAGAGGGGGAGCAAACTGAGAATCCAAAGGAAATTGTTGATACACTCACCAAGTATTTCTATGATACACTCAACAATTTTGACTCATCAAACAAATCTAACCAAGATGAGATGTTAAAACACATCCTCGAGCTAATATTAGAAGAGGACAATAAATTTCTTAATGAACCCTTTACCCTCCAAGAGGTAAAATCCACACTGTTCAACATGAACCCAAATAAATCTCCGGGTCCAGATGGCTTCCAAGCCTTCTTTTTTCAACAATGTTGGGACATTCTAGGTGAGGAGTTGTGAAAATCCTTAGAAGCCATGTGTAAGGGAGGGGCAATTTTAACATAAATTAATCATACATTTCTTACTCTCATTCCTAAAAAGAATGAAAGTGTAGTGCCCAGGGACTTCAGGCTTATTGCATTATGCAACACTATTTATAAAGTGTTCTAAAAAATCTTAGCTAATGATCTCAAAAGCTTCCTTCCTAAACTCATTTCAGAGGAGCAAACTGGATTTGTCCCTGGTAGATCCATACTAGATGGCATATCGATTATACAAGAAACTATCCATTCAGTAATAAAAAACAAGGAAGCCTGTATGTTGCTTAAAATAGATATCCAAAAAGCATATGATAAGGTAGATTGGAGATTCCTCTGTAAAACCTTAGAGGCATTTGGATTTTCCAAACAATGGATCAACATTGCTTTTCAATGTATCTCAACTTCTAAAATTTCAATTCTCATTAATGGAACTCCAGAAGGTTTTTTTAATATCTCAAGGGGTATTAGACAAGGAGACCCAATCTCCCTATTCTTGTTCATCATAATGGCAGAGGCATTTGGAAGGGAAATCAAGGCAGCACAAGAGGCAAGTAAAATCAAAGGAGTGAAAGTTACAAACGAAGTTGATAACACTACCCACCAACAATTTGCTGATGACACTATACTTGCTGGAATTAGCACCTTACAAGAGGTAGATCAGATACAAATAATCTTGGAAACATTTACAAAATCATCCGGACAAATGATCAACGCTGAGAAATTAGAAATCTTTTTCCTAAACACTAAGGTAGAAGTTGAAGGTCAAATTTGTCAAAAATTAGGATTCAAAAAAGGCAATTTACCATTCAAATACCTAGGGATCTTCCTCGACAAGAGTACGCTCGCAAATCTGGGGTGGGACCACATCCTCAAAAAAATTGATAACCATACTGAATCTTGGAAAGGAAGATGGTTAACAAAGGCAGGGAGAACAACAAAGATCAAAGCAATATTAGCAGCAATCCCAGCCTACCAACTCTCATGTTCACATTTGCCCAAAAATATCAATGCTAAATTGGAAAGTAAACTATGAAACTTCTTCTAGAAAGGATTAGAGGACAAGCAAAAAGTAGCCTTAATTAGCTATAGTAGAATATGCAAACCAAAAGAATTTGGCAGATTAGGTATAAAAAATTTAGAATGGCATAATGATGCATTAGGTGCCAAACAAGTATGGAGACTCTATCAAGAAAGGGAAAGGAAATGGGCTAAAATATTATTTAATAAATATAGTAATCCCTTAGAAAAAACTTCATTATTTAGAATAAAATCCCCCCCCTCCCCCCCAAAGGATCTGCAGGTTGGAATTTTTTTATGAATAATCGTAGTTTGATTTCCAAATACCTCACTTGGGACATAGGGATAGGCGATGAAGCATTGTTTTGGGAAGACTCATGGAATGGAAATCCCCCTCTGATAGGGGCAAATTTTTCTCCAGAAACAATATCTATCCTTAAAACTTTATGGGGAGCCAAGGTGCAAAATTATTTAGAGGAAATAGACTCAGACATGGGCAAGATATGGAAATGGAAATCGTTATTAGATTGTGAGATTAACTAGGAAGATAAAGAGAAATTGGAAAATACTCTAAAAGATAGAACTATTATACTTTAAAATAGGGAGGAAAAGTTAATATGGGATGCATCAAAAGATGGAATATATAAAGTTAAAGAAGGATATAGAATGATTACCAATTCGCAAAAATGGAAAATTAGTTCCCTCCCCTTGAATCTATGCTGGGATCCAGTTGGTCTTCCTAAAGCAAGAACATTTCTCTGGGCAGCCATGCAAAAGAGAATACTAACAGCTGATAGAATTTAGAAAATGGGATTTGAAGGGCCATCCAGATGTACTCTTTGCAAAGAGAATGAAGAAAATGCAGAACACCTCTTATACACATGCAAATTTTCTCAGGAATGCTGGAGGTGGCTTCAAAGTAAATTTAATTGGTCCTCCCCGTTAGTAGGTAAGTGGGTAGATTACTTATTGGGCTGGCCTAAAGATGATCCAAAGAAAACCTTTGGCAAACTTTGGAACATCTCTCCAGCTATTGTTATTTGGGAAATCTGGAAAGAACAAAATCGCCGAATTTTCTTGGATCAATGTCTATTAGAACAAGCCCTCATTTCGAAAATAGAAGTAGCAATGTCGGAAGTGATGAACAGTGATCTCAGAAAGAGACCTAGAGAAGAGGGATCTTTCTCTAATTAGGATGTAGATATCAAAACACGATGGCCACTATTAATTAATCCTCCCCTCTATTATAAAAAGAAGAATGACCTAGCTAGACTTAAATGTAAATGGGAACCTCCCCCTCCAGGATGGCTGAAGTTGAATTTTGATGGGGCCTCAAGAGGAAATCTGGGTAAAGCGGGAATTGGATGCATTATAAGGGATGAATCAAGTGATTGGATTGTTAAAAGATTTAAGTCTCTAGACATGGTATCAAATAATATTTCCGAACTTGAAGTAGTAGAAGAAGGAATTAACCTATGTATTAAACTTAATATTAAAAAACTTATTATAGAAGGGGACTCCCAAATCATCATTAATGCTCTCAGGAAAGGAAGTACCCCACATTGGGTGTTAAATTCCAAATTAGAAGCTATCATCAAATCTCTTTTGGCATTTGAAGAAATAAGATATGCACACATATATAGAGAAGGCAACAAGGAGGTTGATATATTAGCCAATCTAGGCACAGATGGTTTTAATACTCTTATATTTAATCATAACTTTAAACCTTCTTCGATTTCGGTACAATCATATTTTTTCAAGCTCCTGCGCATGCAGTGATTCCACACGTTTTGGGTAGTGTACCAATGTCGTGAAATCTCTCACTTAAGTAATACAATCCTTTCTAAATGATGAATTTGCAAGGAATAACATTATTTATTCGAATGCCTTCACCATTATTAGGCATCTAGAATTTTTGATTCCATCTATTTATTAGTAGATCAGGGGCTTTACTGCTTTCACCTTAGTTTGCATTTGGCTCTTTCCAATAGATAGGTAGTGGTTTGGTTAGGGTGTTATGGATTCCAATATATGTCTATTTCATGCATTTGAAAATCACACCATGGCCTTTTGTGGGTCGATTACACTAGAGTGTTGGAATCATTTGTTAAGGCCCTTAGATGATATGAGTCATGTAGTAGTCAGTCAGGCTTTAGGAGAGGGAGTTTTCAGTTATGAATACTCATGGAGGACTAATAGCGACATTGTTGGGCTCTAGGTAGGTTGCTTGGCTAGGGTGGGGGTTGAAAAATGGGATATCATCAGGATTACTCATAATATTTTCGAGCCTTGTTGGTTAGTTGGGCTAGAAAATGTTGTTGCAACCATTGATGCTCGGCTTCGTATCCCTCTCCCAGAGGTTTACATGGAATTTGATATGAAAAGCCCTAAAGTTGGAAGAAGCCCAAGACACCCATGCATGGTAGTTAGGGATAATGTCCAATTTTTTAGAGAATGGCCATGAATGGAGGTGAGTGTCAATTTCCTATTAAGGTGGAGGGGAATTGTCAAGGACCCTGAAAAGGATTGGTTAACCAATTACCTACAGGTGTATGAGGCCTACATTCATCCAGATGTAAACTTTTACAATTTGGAGGATGTGAAATTTTGTTTGCTGAATTATTACAAAACTAGTAGGGGAAGGTCAACATACGAGTTCCCCCCAAGATCTAAGGCAACTACTCTGCATGAAGCTACATAAATCTTTATGGTTTTGAAGAAGGCATGATACTAAGATGTTATTGGGTCATTTTGCATAATACTCCGTCCCAAATTTTGGATTTAAGTGATCTTTTAATTATGGGTATTCTCCTAGATAGTAGCTCTAGCTATAAATCTGTCAAAACAGTTGCAGGGCACATTTTTCCATATCAATACTAATCAAGGATACTTTTGTTAATGTATATATCAATCGATATAAATGAAATGGTTTATAGATAAAATCCAACCTCGTTATCTGGGTTCGAATTTGTCATGATCTCTGTTATCATTTTGGTTATATTGGTTTAGTTTCAGATCTAATTTTTTTATTTTAACCATCTAGCTCTAGTTTTCACGTATAAATGCATTAACTTTAGAGTTTGTTTTTTAGTATATAAAACTAGTGATTGGGTGTCCTTCTATCTTCTCTTTCGATCCTTCTCAGCTTGCGCCCTCTGGATTTGGTCATGAATAATCATTTGATCTAGGATTAACTAATAATCATTTTTTTTTAAAAAGAACATTCATGGGTATCACTCATGTTTAGTCGTGATGATTCCCAAATCTAAATTTTAATTTAATCATTAATTATACAATATGTAAATAAAATCAAGCAAAGCTGCAAATCAGTTAAATAAACATAACAAAATATGTTAATTAATTATTAATTGGCCTCCTTATATGACTTCATATTTAATGATTTTCTCCTAGATGTATATTGAGGATTGATGATTTTGGTTATCTTTAACCCTTAACGTTTTGTTGGATGTGGTGACTTATAGATAGATTTTGAAAAAATCCTCTCTAATCTGAAGCTTCATCGAAAAGGCAAATTAAATGTACTAAACATAATAATGATGTAATCACTGGGGTATGCCCCTTTTAATAATGCATAATATAGGACTATAGTCCTGGGCTAGACTGGAAGTTTTCTTTCCTTGTTCTTTCCTACCAGTGCCTATCAGAACGGGGGAATTATCTGTATTTCTATTTTCAATCCAATATAATTAATGAAGGCTATGGCCATTTACTAATAAAAAAAGAAAAAAAAAATCATTGATTCTAACAAGTTCAATATATGATTATGTTAAGTATTTTATGATTGTTTGTGTGCCAATAATCTTAACATATCTGCCCTATTTCTTCCACAACTATCTATGTATATTTCTAATGCACAGTCCTTAATTGGATGTATTTTCAACATAATCAAGTTATAGAGTAGATACATGTAATATAATTATATTTTTGACTATAGTTAACACTATTATTATGACAAGTACTACACCATTTTTCTAACACCTTCAATGACTGAATATCACACAATCTCCCGAGTGTCATTGTCATCAATGGTAATAATTTATTTCACAATTGCATGGTAATAACTTATTCCATATTTTCCATCAATGACTTACAATATTTGACAATTTTTTTTCTTGATGTTTAACTACATGTAAAATAGAGTTGTTATTGACGTTGATCGTAATGAATTGGTCAACAAGAACTTGCAAGATAAAAGTACTTTTGATGAAGATCGGGTAATATGATAGTTCTTATGGAATATATTTCTTCATCATTTGCATTATTTATTTTACTTTATACATTAACTTTACTTGGTTTTCAAATCCCAGGTAGAGAAATCATATGAAAGAAAAACGAAAAAGAGAAGACATTTTATATAGTGATTATGCAAAATATGAAGAGCACTTGCATGATATTCATAGTAGTAACCATTCTAAACTTAAGGTGAGTTATATTCATTATTTTTATCTTTAGCGAAAATATCCATCATTCTTAATTATCTTAGTCAATAGTTGGTTTATAAGTAGCACACTCTTCTCTGTCATGAAATGAGGGCAAGTTTAGCACAACTCCTTGATTGAACTCCTACTTTGAAATGATCATCTTTGACTTTTATTGACAAAAAATATGTTCTCAATTCACATATATGACTACATGTTCATCAAACTAAAGAATCAAAAAAAAAATAATGTAAGGTCTCATACCCAGTCATGAAAAAAATGTCAATATCTCACTTTATTATACACCAAAATCAATGGGTCTGGTCTTATTTGAAAGATAGCTAATAATTGCAAATAAAAAGATGAATTTTAGATTGTTGAAATGTCATATATGAATTTACCAATCTCCACAACAACAAAAAATAAAAATAAAAATCATGAAAATGTTGATAATTTCCTTAGTCTTGCTTGTAATATGTATTGTTGTTGTTTTTGTTATATGTATTGCTACCAATTCTCATAATATGTATTCTTATTATTTTATGTATGGGTGTTTTTTTTATATCATGTATTATTTTTCTTTTTTTTAATATGTATTAATTTTTCTATTATATATATATTTTTGTTGGTACATGTATTGTTGATTAGATGCATTGCTTGAGAGATATCATCCTTGTTTTACTAATCAAATGTGTAACAATTCTTTCATAACCTTATATGTCGGGTATGCATGTATGGTAATGTAGTTGTTTATATTTTAGGCTTCCATAATTATATATGTACCATAATGTGTTATTTTTCTTTTTGCAAAAATATATTGATAATATGCTCAAGGAAGGGGACAAGGTTAGGGTGTTAGATCCGCATGATGGTGTTGTTGTGGGAATTGGGTGGATTCATTCCCTATCTATTTCTCATGGATTCAATTCGAAAGGAACAAGAGATGTAAATGTATATATTATAACAATCACAAAAAACATTCCTCTTATTTATATGGACAAAGTAGATGGAGCCAGTTGCTTAAAAGAGAAAGTAGGGAACTTCACACGATTGCCAATGAATTATTTGAAAAAAATATCAAAAATATATATTTTTATCATGTAGGAGAAATTTTTAGACATGTATAACATGTATTCTCACAATACTGCTTTTTATGGAATATTTTGAAAGTGTTGTTTAAGGATTTTAGCGATCATGGTGTATTTTAAAGAGTTCAAAATTCTTTAGACAATTTTAGAAATTTTGATTAACTTATATATTTACTTTTAAGATTTTATATTTATATATTTTTGCATTAAGTTTTTGTATTGTAGATTCTATTTATATATCATAATTATGTTGTTGTATCAATCTTATTCTAGTGCTAGCATATTGTAGCTTGTTCATATATTAATTATTTTTATTTTCTTTTACAATTTAACTCAAGTTTAAGATTATATTGTTTTATATTATTAAATTCATGGTATTAATCATTTATTTATCATGTGACTTAGTTAATACTACTAAATCAACCGGTAAATATGTGTCTAACCACATAGTTAAATATATAATTAAATAAACTACTAAATATCTAACTAACCACATGATTAAATCAACTATTAAATATGTGACTAGCCACATGATTAAATATACTAAATCAATTACTAAATATACTATTGAATATACTGCTAAATGTACCACTAAATCAATGATCAAAATTAGTGATCAAATAAATGACTAAAATTATTTAGTAGTAATTTTAGTAGGATTATAAATGTATGGAAATTAACTACTATTAGTCACGTGACTATGTTAAGGCACATATATACAATTTTAGTGGTTTTTTTAGTCACATATTATTGTGTTTGTTCTAGTGCAACAAGTATAGAGTGATATGATATTTGCACTCAATGTGTGATAGATCTAATGAATCTCTAATTAATGCTTGAGAAGAATTTCTTCTAACACACTTTTGAATTTTTTGTACTACCACAAAAACAATGATAATCTCACTAATAATTACCACACATCAATTGTTATCTCCTTTTGTACTTGTTCTAAGGTGATTAAAAAACTCTAAATGTATTACCATTTAGTCAATGCCAAATGCAATTCAATTTTTTCATAAGTGAGCACTATTATATAGAAATAAGTGTCATGATGTTGTCCCAACACTATTTATGAGGTTACTAATCCATCTTATCACTTTAACCCTATCCAATTATATATTTATCACAACCAACTCTATCAATTATAGTATTCTTCATATTCTGACTTGTTCATTACATTAAATCTTGACCTATACCCGTCTTCGGTAGATAAAACTATGGAAATAGATACATTTTTCATTTTTTAACCATCCCTATCAACCACATATTCTAAAACATTAAAAGTGCTACTACACATTCAAGACACTTCAACTAATTGTTTATTCAGTGGTACACTACATACTTCATAATTCTAGAAATTTGATCTTCCCCCATTGGTATAGTTAATCTATGAGTTCTAGATCATCTTGTTTCCAACATTGAAAATACTAGTATTACTATTTAACCATATTAAATCCAACAATTTCTCATTTCATCATTATCATGCAAAAATAGATTATCATTGTTTTAGTAGTTAAAATAGTTATATCATTACTATAAATAATACGTAATTAGGTATGTTTAAAAAGGGGAATAAAAAAATTGGCCTATTCAAGATTGTATAGAAATGAAATCTAGCCTCAGCAAGAAAAATTAAAAAGTGAAATGGTTAATGAAAGAATCATCTTAACATTTTGTACCATTTGGAAGATACTAAAGTATTTGTCTCAAGAAATTTTCCCAATGAAGTTTCAATCTCAAAATTGATGACCTTAGTAGCCACAAAATGGTTTTAAGACTAGACAAACATATCTCTTTGATGAAATATTTATGAACTTTATAATTATATTTCATAATAGTAAATTGAATTCCCTAGTCAAAAGTAATAGTTCTCAAAAGTTGTCTGACTAAAACTCCAGCTGTAGTGAAAATTTGGCTTGGGAAAAATAAATTCACCATTGGGTGCCAAATAGGGTAATGTTGCACTTTACAAAATATTCTAAGGAAGTTTTGATTAAGTAAAAATACGTTTTGAAAGGACCCAAAACCTTGTACAAAGGGACAAGAAAGATATAACAATGAGGATCTTAAAACAACTGTGGAAAACCGCATGACAAACTAGAGGGACACACCAATGTTCCCAACAAGAGGGCAAACAACCCAAGAGTCCACATACAATCAAGATTTACATTTTGGTCCAATCTTTTGAAAACATAAAGACATATCAAATGAAGGTTTTGAGGATTTGCCTTTTCTTCTTTTAACTAACGTCCAACCATCCTCCACCTTCCCAATAGCTTTCTGCCAATCTCCACTAACCACCAAAATCCGCACAGCAGGAGTAGAGTTCTCCATAGAGTCAACAAAAAAAAGAACAACAACAACATTCTGACCCAAAGACACCAAAGGGACAACAAACAGACCAACAGAGTCAAAAATAGGAGACAGTCAACATCAACATTCTAAGTCAAAACCATTACAAGGACAACATTCAAATCATCATGGACGTCAAAGGAATCCTCATCCAAAGTGAGATCAATATGAGAAGAGCTATCCAACCCATCCACATCCAAAGATACTTTATGAATCGTATAGTGATCATCTGAAGCCCCCAACCACCAAGAAGGTGATTTCTTCAGTCTATCAAAAAATATCAATCTTCTAGATAAGACTGCCTAAATATGTTATCCTGGAAACATTTAAAAAGTCCTTAGGAAAATGCACACAAACACAAATGCAAAAGGATAAAAAAATGAAATAAAGCATACACGAAAAGAAATGAAAGACACACACCCCATCACACAGTTTCTTCATGGGTAAATGTGTAAAGAAAGACATACCAAAGAACTGCCACCAATCATTTCATTGGAATTGTTGCCATATATAGAATTTTTACCCCTAGTTAGAAGGCAGATTCGTCAAACAAACACTAGAACATATACCTTCCCAATCTTACATAAAAATAATAGAAATAAAATACTAGAATATGCCCCTTCCCACCCTTCTGCATTTCAGAGCTTTAGGAAAACAAAGGCCCATTTCACATGCTTGTAAGCCAACATCTAAAACTAAACAATTCAAATATTTGCAGCTAGCCACCCCATATCTCAAAGATGAAGCATAAATAGGCATCATAGAGACAGAAGGTGGATTTCTTTCAACCCAATAGGAGCCACAGATATCTGATACTCACCACAACAAAGAATACAACTCTTTGACATATAAATTTTGATCGACTCTTTGCCAAAGTTGTACAAAAGCGGTAGAGATGTAACAAGTGTAAACATGATAGGCACAAAGACATTTTTATCAAAATTACAACTCTGCCAGCAAAAACCAAGATCTAAGCAACAAACCAGTAGCTAATTAGCTTAAAGAATATAAAGGAATCACTAAGTAAGATCCCCTGCTAAACAATACGAGCTGCTAAAAGTTCCTACCTGAACAAAGTGGAAAACACCAAAGTAAACTAACAATAATCAGTTAAATTAGAAAACTGCTGCGTATAGCACAGTCAATGACTAAAACATGATAGATATTTTCAATAAGCCAAAAAACCAAAGATAATTCATCAAAATTGTGAACTGCTCCACCCACTGAGAGTGGTAACTAATAGACAAGAATCAAGATCAATAATAAATAACAGATAAAATCAATAAAAAAAAAAAGTTGCACATCAACTCATAAAACTGAGAAACGCTAGTTTATTAATTTCCATTTAAACAAACAGGAGTTAGGAGCAATTGTCACCAAAGAAAACAGAATAATTACAATACCTGTCTAATACTGAGAATTGCTTTAAAAGATAAAAACATTTGGCATTGTCAACAATTCAAGCTCATATAAACACAAAAACAGATACATCAATCCTATATGCATACAAATTCATTATCAAATATATTAAAGACAATCAAGAAGTACACGCTTGAAACAGCTATAAGAAAATAGATTAATAACATCTTAAAGAAATTAAAGCCAACTAGGCATTCTTACGCAGCCTATTACCATGCATAAGAAAACCTTATAGGGGTTAACATAATGGTTAGTATGGCGTCTCTGCTTGTTCCTATTGTGTATTGGTTGTTCTCCTTCAGGTTGGAATGACTTACTGATTTCTAGTCACTCTGGTATTGATTCTTGCCTTTGTAACAAATATTCATAATCAACAAAACTTTTCTTTTATAATAAAAAGGAAACAGAATAATAACAACAGTTATCTAATACAAGAAACTGTTCTAGAAGATGCACGCAATTAATACGACTAAATTCAAGCTGATCAAAACTTTAAAACAACTCAACTATCCATTTCAGCATGAAATACCAATCCAAAAATTATGAGATGGAGCAATAGTTTAAGGAAGCATATAGATTCAGAAACAATAAAAGAAAACAGTTGGGCTTCACGGTATGTGCATCTTACCTTTTCATTAGTAACAGAAAAGAAAAATGTCACGATAAGAAAAGGGAATAATAAGTATAACCTAAACTAGTAGGCAATTGTTTTGGAAGATTAAATAAGGGGTAAAACTAGCATACAACAAAACTCAATCTCATCAAAATTAATTGACAACTACACAGGCTTTCATCATACAGATGAACATAACAAAGACAATCAAGATTCAAAGCTATGACCTCCAGCAACCTCTACCAGCTGTATAAAGCATCTGCATTTACAAAGACAATTAACAGAAGAAATGAAGATGTATATAATCTTAGATGCAATAGAATAATGTTTTAGATTAAGGTAAACGCAGGTTTTGAAGGGATCCGAAACCCTTAACAGCAGAAAAAAGATATTCAACTAAGCACAGCAGGAGAACACACTCTTGAAACCCAAAAAACAAACACAAAATCAGGTTTTACAGGGACCTGAAACCACAGAATGTAATCAGAAAACAAGACCAGGTTTTACAAGGACCTGGAACCTACAAATTATGAAGTTTTTAAAATGAAGACAAAAAACATAAGGAAGAGGAAACCAGAACACTACTGCAGATCCTTAATTATCTTAGCAACCTCCTTACCCACATCAGCTGTACTAAGAATAGTATCAGCAGGGGTAAGACCAGTTCCAGCAGCATCCTCTGCAGCCTTCTTCCTTTTGTTGCCACTTTACTTGATCAGGTGCTGGAGATCTTCTTCGTATTCCTTCACCTGGGCTTCCAGTAGCACAAGTTTGGCCCGGTCATTCTCATGGTTCTTCTGCAGTTTACCCAAATTTTTCTTTAATTTCATAATCTCATTGGAAATCCAGAAGTTGCCACGAAGGAAGGTAAGCATAGCCCCCATAGTCGGGTCATCCATCTTCTTGTCCTTAGGGTGCTCCATACCCTTAGCAATAGAATAATGTTATATATTTCTTTAAGTAGAGTATTAATTGAACAAATGAATTGATCAATATAGATGAATGGAATAACAGCTTCGTTGAACACTTCAATTGTCTAATTTCCTGCACATTATTACATTTTGTCAATCTTTTCTTTACATTTCAATACTAGGGTTATATTAGAAACTGAACAGATGAAGTCATAAGTCATTTCATCTAAGTGACTTGACATCTGAGCTCATAAATCATTAAGCTACTTAACATTTGAATTGATGAGTCATTTCATCTAAGTATGCAGATATTAGATGAATGGAATAACAGCTTCACAAAACAATATCCTACTGTCCAATTTCCTGTCTATTGCATTTTGCTACATTTCCATACATTTCATGACACGCACGAGATTATTAACAGAACTGTGAAAAATCTAACTATTGCAGTCACTGATTATTAATCTCCTATCGTAAACGATTATTAAACTGTTGAAAACAAATTTTCAGCTAATATTGAAAAATAACACAACTGCAACTTCACTTATATAATACGGAAAGAAATGAACAACACAATGAACACAATATTTTTGGACAAATTGTCTTTGGAAAAACCCCTAAGGGAAAACAAGTTCTATAGATGAGAAATTATATTAAACTTAAGCAAATCAAGAGATACAAAATTCCTTGCCTCTTATTGGCAGAACTCTAACAACCTCCTAATTTCTCTCGCTGATATTCCCCACTGCTATCCCCACACTAACACTGCGCCCTTGCTAACACTGCAAGACTATTTTCTATCACTGCAAATTGCTTCTCCAAAACTTGTTTCTCCAAATGACCCAATGATCCCTTTTTATACTACTCTTATTGGTAAACCAATGACCGAGATTAAATCAAACCAACGGCTGAGATTAAGACAACTCGATAGCCAATAATAGAATTGGTTACAAGGTGTCCAAAAGGGAATTACTAAAATTAGTAAATAATTATACTTGCAATAATCATTTACTAATTCTTGGCAAGTGGACAAACAACTGTCCAAACTACCCATAACTAATGCTGCTATACATAGATAAGGACGAACAACTGTCCAAGCTACCCATAAATACTACTGCTATTTTCGGGTCAGAAATAACAGCTGTCCAACTAACAATAATTAACACTCTCTCTTAGCGAGGAAGCTGTTCTGCATGACACCCATCTTATCTCTAAAGAAGATAAATTTGGCCTTTCCCAAAGCCTTCGTCAGAATGTTTGCTACCTGCTCATCTGTAGGTATGTATTGTAGCCGAACAACTCCCCTTTGTACACAATCTCTGATATCTATATGTTTAGACCTATCATGAAACACTAGATTCTCAGACAACTTGATGCAACTCTGATTGTCACAATGTATCACAGTAGTCTCAACCTTCTGACCAAACAAGGCTACTAACAACTTTCGAAGCCATATAGCTTCGCATGTCGCCATGCTAGCTGCTATGTATTCTGCTTCTGCTGAACTTAGAGCCACAAACTTCTGCTTCTTGCTGATCCAAGATACAACTCCTGATCCCAAGCTGAAACAACACCCTGAAGAGCTCCTTTTGTCTGTTGTACGTCCTGCCCAATCTGCGTCAGTATAGCCTATCAACCTGATACCTTCACCTCGAACGTATCTGATCTCATACTCGACTGTACCATGCAAGTAACGTAGCACATGCTTAGCCTCTATCCAATGCATTCTCTTTGGTTCAACCATGAACTGACTAAGAGAGTTTACTGCAAATGCTATATATGGTCTAGTGTTGACCAAATACATAAGCGAACCAATCAATTGTCTATATAAAGTGGGATCTACATTCTCCTCCTTAGTTGTATCTACCTTCCTCCAATTCGTGATCATGGGTGTAGACATGGCTTTGCAATCCTCCATCCCAAATTTCTTCAAGATTTCAATGCAATATTTCCCTTGACCAAAGAAAATCTCCCCATCTATCTGCCACACTTTCATGCCTAGAAAGTAGTGCATAAGTCTTAAATCCTTCATCTCGAACTCTTTTGCAAGGTTCCTCTTACAATCCATTATGAGCCCTAGTGAACCTGTAAGAAATAGGTCGTCCACATAAAGAACAATAATGAGAATCTCACCCCCAACCATCAAGTAGTAGAGGTTAGCATCTGCTTCACTCTTCACAAAGCCCATTTCTGCAAGTATGTATCAATGCACTCATACCACGCTCTAGGAGCCTGCTTGAGTCTGTACAATGCTTTCTTCAATCTGCACACGTGGGTCTCTTTGCTGTGTGCTACAAAGCCTTCTGGTTGTTCTATGTATACCTCCTCCTTCAACTCACCATTAAGGAATGTTGTCTTGACATCCATTTGATGGATTTGCCATCCCATCTGTGCTGCAAGTGAGATTACAGCTTGTATAGAAGTATACCTGGCAACTAGAGCAAATGTCTCCTCATAGTCTATTCCCTCCTTCTGAGAGAACCCCTTTGCCACAAACCTCGCCTTGTATTTCTCGATGCTACCATCTGCACCGTGCTTTATCTTATAGATCCAGCGTGATCCAACTACAACTCTATCTGTTGGTCTAGGTACCACCTCCCACGCATCATTCTGCATTATTGAAGAATATTTTTCAACCATAGCATCTCGCCATACCTGATGTTCTGCAGCTTCCTGATAGCTAGAAGGCTCACTATCTACCAACTGACTAACTAATGCCACATAGTCATTGAACTTGGCTAGTTGTCTTTGTTGTCTAGTACTCTTCCTAGGAGCTCCCACAAACTCCTGAGTATCCCTTTGTGTATCTGGAACCACATGGTTCCTGCTGCCAACTGTAGAGGATGAAATGTCAACATCTAAGTCTTCTAGATGCATTTCCTGTTGCACCTGTTGCTCCATACTCTGTGAACCTTCACTAACTGAGTCTACATTTGTACTGGTAACTGTACTTGAGCTTTGTTGCTCTTGACTTGGTCTTGGAGCTTCTGTTGGCTGCTCACTTTGATCATTTGCTAGCAAATCTCTGGATCTCCTGAATGCCTTGTCCTCCATGAACTTAACATCCCATCTGACAATAATTCTTTTAGTCCCCGGAATGAAAATCCTGTATGCCTTTGAGGTGTCAATGTACCCAAGAAAGTACCCCCTCTCTGCAGTCTGATCTAACTTTGTACGTGTATCTCCAGGAAACTCCCGAATATCCTAAGTGACTAACATTTGGCTTCTTCCCTGTGAAAGCCTCCTCTGGTGTCATCTTCCCTAGCACCTTGTGTGGAACTCTATTCTGAATGTAGACTGTTGTATTACACGCCTCTGCCCATAAGTAATGGGGCATGTCCTGGTCATGTAGCATAGCTCTTGCTGCCTCCGATATAGAACGGTTCTTCCTCTCAGCAACTCCATTCTGCTGTGGATTGTAAGGAACAATCCATTCTCTCTTGATTCCTTCTCTGGTGCAGAACTCCTGGAAGACATTCCTTTTGTACTCGCCTCCATTGTCTGATCGAAGAACCTTTATCTTCTTTCCTGTCGAGTTCTTCACAAGAGCCTTGAACTCTTGGAATCGACTGAAAACCTCATCCTTAGTCTTCAAGAAGTATATACAGGTCTTTCTAGAGAAATCATCAATAAAAGTAACATAGTATCCATATCCTTTGAGAGATTTCGTTGACATCAGTCCACAAACATCTGAATGTACTAGATCAAGAACATCCTTAGATCTGGTGTCACTCCTTGGAAAAGATGCTTTCGCAAACTTCACCAACACACATCCCTTACATACATTGTCATGCTCTGTGCTCACCTCTGGAACACCTGTCACGGTCTCACGAAGCAATCTAAGTGCTCCATGATGAATATGGCCCATTCTCCTATGCCATAGCTCTCCAAGATCTCTAGGATTACTGTTGCTCATAAGTTCCTTAAGAGTATCAAACTGCAATCTATAAAGGCGACCACTCCTAACTCCAATAGTTATGGGTGATTTCCAATCTTTGTGCTTAATCAACACATTTGTCCCTCTAAAGAGTACATTATACCCCCTATCCTGAAGAACAGATACATAAATCAAATTCATACCTAAGCCTGGCACATATAACACATCATGAAGTGGAATTATCTTTCCATTCTCCCTCTGAAACTGAACAGTCCCTTTCCCAACAAGGTTGAGTTTGGACAAGTTTTCCATAAAAATCTGGATGTTGGTGTCCTCCTCCTTGTAACTGGAGAAGTACTCTCTAACTCCTGTCATATGAAATGACGCTCCACTATCTATATACCAAACACACTGTGAAGTTGAGCTAACCATACAAGCTATGAGTGCAAACTCATATTCCATTCTACTGGAGAGTTCTTTCACACTTGCTGAAGCTGCCACCTACTTCTTACCCTTCTTCCTCTCTGGGCAATCACTGACATAGTGGCCAAACTCGTGACATCCAAAGCACTTGACCTTAGAAAGGTCCTTCTTCTTCTTCTCACCTTGTGAATTTGATCCTTTGCTAGATCCCTTCTTTGCTTTCCCTTTACCCGCTAGGGCAACGTTATCTTGTTCCACCTCATTTTTCTGACTCTTGTTGGCCCCATTGACAATACTTAGTCTAAACTCCTCCTGAGTGAAATCAGTCCATAGTCGATCCCAACTCGATAAAGTATCTCGTCCACTAACAACTTGAACAAAGACACTCCATTGTTTAGTAAACCCATTTAGGGCTATTCTCACTAGCTCGTCATCACTAGGGCTATCTCCAATAGCTGCTAACTCATCCTTGACAAGTCTGAGCCTGGTGAGGTAACTTGTGACGTCTTCTCCCTGATTCATCCGGGTATTCTTTAGCTTCTCTCTGAGAATCAACTTCCTGTTGGTGGTAGCATTCTGGTACAGATTCAGAATAGCGTCCCACATCTTCTTTGATGTATCTAGCTTCGAGATATGTGGAACAATATGATCCTTTACACCATCAAGGATTATCCTCCTCGCCTTGGCATCGTCCTTTCTATATGCTACAAGCTGTGTTGCATCCGTTGGTACAGGTACAACACTGGTAGCATAATCCTTGATACCATTCTCTTCCAACAATAAAGAAATTCTAGCCTTCCAGACACCAAAATTTGAGGCACCATCCAATCTATCCTGATCTCTCAAACCAGCTGAAGCCATCTCAAGGGTTTAAAGCAATAATAAATCTAAAGAGATCAAAATTTCTTTCCTACGGCAAAACTCTTCTACCCTTAACAATGCTCTAATACCATGTGAAAAATCTAACAATTTCAGTCACTGATTATTAATCTCCTATCGTAAACGATTATTAAGCTGCTGAAAACAAATTTCCAACTAATATTGAAAAATAACACAACTGCAACTTCACTTATATAATACAGAAAGAAATGAACAACACAATGAACACAATATTTTCGGACAAATTGTCTCTGGAAAAACTCCTAAGGGAAAACCATTTCTACAAATGAGGAATTATATTAAACTTCAGCAAATCAAGAGATACAAAATTCCTTGCCTCTTACTGGCAGAACTCCGACAACCTCCTAATTTCTTCCGCTGATATTCCCCACTGCTATCCCCACACTAACACTGCGCCCTTGCTAACACTACAAGACAATTTGTTATCACTGCAAATTGCTTCTCCAAAACTTGTTTCTCCAAATGACCCAATGACCCCTTTTTATACTACTCCTGTTGGTAAACCAACGACTGAGATTAAATCAAACCAACGGCTGAAATAAAGACATCTCGATAGCCAATTATAGAATTGGTTGCAAGGTGTCCAAAAGAGAATCACTAAAATTAGTAAATAATTATCCTTGCAATAATCATTTACTAATTCTCGGCAAGTGGACAAACAGCTGTCCAAACTACCCATAACTAATGCTGCTATATATAGATAAGGACGAACAGCTATCAAAGCTACCCATAAATACTACTGCTATTTCCGGGTCAGAAATAACAGCTGTCCAACTAACAATAATTAACAAGAACAAGGTCAAGGTTGAAGGAAAAGGGTAATTATTTTATACTTTTTATTTAGACTAGAGATCGAACAAATGAACTCATAAGTCATTTAATGTAAGTATGCACATTTTGGATTAATGGAACAAAAGCTTCATTAAACACTTTACTATTGTCGAATTTCCTGTACAATGCACTATATCAATCTTTCCTTTGCTCTTCATTCCCAGACCTAAATCAATATCAGAATAAAATTGGAGAACAATTGAAGAGTTCAAAATTATATGCTCAATTTTAACCACATAAAATCTTATTTTTGAATGTCTTTAAAAATTGCAATATGCAATCTCTAATTTTGTTTTGAAGCAAAACGTATTCCAAGTAAGTTGCAGATCTATTTTATGGAAAAATGGAATTCAGGTAATCGTCCCTTTCCGGAGATACCGACAGAGTCTCCTGTCACATTCAAGCGCCATCACAACATGGCCGTATCGCTCTGTGTACCCTGTTCAGATAATAACTACTCTGTTCCCTTTTGGTTTTACCTTAAACCCGATAATTTCTTGAACATTTTGCTGCAACTTTACCTCCTTTTGGGTCTTTGAAAGTATATTTCTTTCAACTTGGGTTGCAGATAAAATGTTGGGATACAATCGCCAGGAAGAGGCACCATGTCTCGCATGTAAGGTCACAGATGTATCTAGAGGACATTGCATCTGCAAAACTCACGCAAGACATGTAACAACCCGCGTGCCCTAACCAACAAAACCTATGTCCGTTCTTTTGCTCTATTTTTTCTGTGCTCGGGAGTCTTGCAACAATCCGCGTGCCCTAAAAAAACTAATGTTGATTTCTCCGCATTTTACAGTCCATGACTCCACGGCTGAGAGGGTAGTGTGCCATAGTGCTAACTGCAAAATTCAGAGTTTGAAAGGGCAGTATACCCTAGTGCTAACTGAAACGACAATGTCGAGCTTTTTTTTTTCGCTCGGGCAAGACGCGTGCCCTAACTAACGAAATTATACAAAATTATGCCCTAACCGTGAAAATGTTGTGCGCAAGAAATATCGCGCCCATTTCGAACTATGGTTGTAGACGCTCAAAAATGGTTCGCATCTACGACCTCATCACTTCTTCATACTAATTCGTCCCATTTTCTCATTCTACTAATTTCGATCTTTTGGCCAGATTGACTATATTTTGTCATTTATATTCTCTTTCACATCAATTTCATATCAACTCAAAATCATATCAAATCAACTCGAAATCACCCCAAATCAACTCGGAATCACTCGAAATCGGTCCTAATCAACCCAAAACGTATCAAACATCTCAAATCAATCATCATTTATCCACTCCTAAGTATTGTTGTGGCTTTCAGTGCCTTGGAAATCTATCAACCTATCAATCTTATCAATCTGACCTTAGCACTGTCGTGGCTCTCAGTGCTAGGTCAAACTATCATTCATGTCATCCAATCTTTGACATTGTTGAGGCTTTCAATGTCAGATCATGGAATCATCAACCATTTTAATAATATTGACAGTGTCTGTCGATGCTATTATGATCAAACTTTATCAATCAATTTCAATCCTGTAGTATTTACAATGTCGGTTAAATGTTACATGTCAACCAATTCATGTCATGTGTCCTTGGCATGTTCTCAACTTCAACCAATCAATCTGACCATGACTTTGATCTAATTTTCATCATCTTATTCCATATCTATCATCATTACATTTTCATCAAAGGATACGGTCGCATTCATTTAATCAATTTGACCAATTATCTACTAATTTTCTATATAGGATTAAATAACCCATAATTTAATCCTATTCTTTTTAATTATTCTTCCTAATTATCATCCTCAATTAATTAATTTGATTAATTAATTGGTTTATCATCTGCAAACCATGGAAATTTACAATTTCCTAAGTTCCATTTTCCATCATTAATTCCATTTTCTACTAATTCTTATTTTGTGGAATAAAAGAATTTTTAATTCAAATATTCCATAAAATATTTCATCATCATGACACTTGGATGTGACACCTCGTGGATTCTCCTTTGACACTTGGCTGAGATTTGTTATAATCAAATATTCTTATCTCTTACGCATGTCCCTATTTGGCTTATTGGTCATAGATTTTTGGCTTTAAGTGGGTTGAGGAATCTTATAACACGTCATAGATTCTCTTCCAAATTTAACTCTCGTGTGTCATAGAATTTTACTTTTGGCATATTCTGTCATATGCATCATAGGAATTATTATTACCTCTTACGCATGTCCCTATTTGGCTTATTCGTCATAGATTCTTGGCTTTAAGTGGGTTGAGGAATCTTATGACGCGTCATAGATTCTCTTCCACATTTAGCCAAATTTGACTCTCATGTGTCATAGAATCCTACTTTTGGCATATTCTATCATATGTGTCACATGAATCTCTTGCCACATCGCATGTCTGTGGGTGACAAATCCAATGCTCTCACCCTACATGAAAATTATAAAATGGACACCCTTCCTCTCATTTCAGAGCTAGAATGCTTAAGTCTTGAATCCTTGAATCTTTGAGTTTTTGAGTCTTTACTAATTTGCATTTTGCATTCTCTCTCTCACATAAAATCACACTTCAAGTATTCTCATGGCATTATCACTATCATAGGCTTTTGCTTCAATTTTGTGTGTACTATAGGCAACTTTGGAGCTACAATCATTTGGAGAAGAAAGAAGGACATGGGAGCTACAAACGAAAAAGGGAGTTTTTGATTATGTTTGCTTTCTTTTGTTTAGTTTGGCTTTCATGGTAGACTAGTGGGTGCTAACGTATGATTATTGAGTTTGTGATTTTCTCATAGTATGTTATGCTTCTAACCCATTTTTCCTGGTCCTACAATGGTCAACCAGATCATCACTAGAGTTCATCTTACAGGGATTCCTGTGTAGGTTTTCATAATGGCCTGTGAGACTTTATATTTAGATTGGAGCGATATATACATATATCTATATCTAGGATGGCTTAATATGCTCTTGGTTGAATTGACACTCGACCTTTGAGAGTAAAATAGAAGTTTGATCGCATTCCTTTACGGTATATAAAATTCCACATCATTATATATACATTAGAATTTCTTTAAAAAATCTATATGGGTATTGGTAAAATATGAAAATTTTTGAATATTGAAAAAGTATAAAAATTCATTCTAGATTTATCAAAGACTTCAAAAATGATGCACACATGACTTACTTTGTTTATTAAAGATGTTATGGTAATTAAGATTATCAAGATTTTGATATAAATACTTCAAAAATATCTTCAGATCCTGGTTGTACTTGTCCAAATATCCAGAAAATCAAAAGTTTATGCCACTTGTCCTTGCTATTCCTAATGAAGCTCCAATAAACCGTAGATACCTTGTCGAAGTATAAATGTATTGCATGAATTCACCTTGATAAAATGACTAAAACACACTTTCTGACAAATGGGAGCTTGTATGTCTCTTCAAAGCTAGGATTCAGAATTCGGCCCAGAGCTTAAAATAGTAGTAGTCGAATTACTAATGAGATAATGAGATATGGAAGAAGTCTAGTTGTTATATAATAGCTTCTCCAAAAAATAACTTAATCTTAGCCCTTGACCAGTTACCAATTAAATCTAATGCTCCACATTAAAAACTGAAAGCTGAGCCAATAGAATTGATGGAAACACACACCCCTTAGACCCTATTTGCATATGATTACTAAAATCATTAAAGTATATTTAAAAAGGAACAAGCGCCTATGTTAGGGGTCATTTAAGTTGCATAAAAAGAAGTGCCAATAATATAAGAATAGGACATTGCAAGTCAAAGACACCATTCTTATGGAATAATGCATATAGAGGTTATAAATAAATAAAATTTATTCTAACTTCAATTTTCTTAAGATTTCATTCTTCTTGTGAGAAATTTAAAATTGGATGATTGAAGGTGGTAGATTATATACCTAGTAAGATTTTTTAATAATTTGTAAGATCACTTTTACTTCATTTTGAAAATGTACCCACTAATATTTTTAAACAAATAATAAGAATTAAATTTAATTTTAATTACTAAAAAAAATTAATCTTAACCAAATTAATTTAATTCATGTTAAAATTATAAAACACACACACACACACACACACACACACACACACACACACACACACACACACACACACATATTTAGACTATTATGTATTTAAGGAAAAAACTATTTTTATTATTATAAAAATGTAAAGGTTAAAAAAAAACTTTGGTAGTTCAATTAAATTGAAAAACATACTATATGTATATATGTGTATTCACCATGTATACGCGCACACACACATACGTGTTTGTATATGTATATGTATGTACATACATATATATGTATGTACATACATATATATGTATGTATGTGTATTATGTATATTTACATAAACAAATATATGTACATATATCCATATGTACATGAATTTTGATTGTATTATGAAGATTCTAGATTTTATATGAAATACTACTACTTCATGATGAATCACACACACACAGAGAGAGAGAGAGAGAGAGAGAGAGAGAGAGAGAGAGATGTGTATACATGCATGCATGCACACACATATAGGTATAAAAAAATGTGCATATGTATACACATGTACATATGGATATGCATATTATAACTAAAATATTGTATCTAAAATTTATTATAGTTGCAAAAATGACATCATTTCCAAGTGATTATTTCTCAAGGAGAATTAATTCTCATCTTTAATTTCTTTGATCTATATTAAAAAACCATCAATATAGTAAATTATAACTATTTTGATTTCTATCTAAGTAAAAGTTGTTCATATATATGAAAGATATTTTCTCAAGCTAATTCAATTGTGTGCACTCTAACATGCTTTAACTTCCCTTCCATATGCATATAGGTATATTGAAAGGAAACACAAATCTTCATATAATAATATATTATTATTATCTAAGTAAAACCCTTTCAACATGACAAAAAAAAATGCAACTCATTTTTTGTAAAAACTAATAAGTTTCTATCAATTGTAATATCTTCAATCATTGTTGATGGAAGTTAACTCAATTTATATTTGCAATCCTTGTTAGTCGCATCCACATTTTATCCCTATGGTATGATTTTTATACAAAACTAATTCCTACAACTTAATTAAAAAAAAAAAAAAAAAAAAAAAAAACATAACTCAATGTTTTCATCAATTAATACAAGCCTTGATTCATGTAGTTTTACAATCAACACAAGATGTTGAGATAAGGAAACAATGAATTGCAAGATCAAACACCCAATGTTTCATCATAGAAGAATTGTATTATCAATAATGTCATTTTTTATACAAAAAAATGTGATCCCTCCACTCAAACATATTACAAAAAGAACTTATAAATTTAAGAACAATATTATCTCTTCAAGATTTGTTTGTTAAATTAAGTAATGAATTGCTAAAACAAATCATGGATGCAATATCTATTATTCTTGTTATCGTGAGTTAATGAAATGATTAAATATAACAAATAACATTTTTGTTTGGTGTATATGGTGTTGTGAGCCATTATGTAATAGAATATTTCAAGACCATTATATTTTTGTTTGAAAGTAATTTGAACAAACAAAATGTAAGGCCTCATTTGTTCTTGAGTCTTGCATCTAGAGTCTTACAAGTCTAACAAATTTTTGAACAATTCTAAATCAAGTCAAAACAAAACTTTTTAAATATATATTGTAATAGTTAAAGTATGTATTACTTATTACTCACTTTATATTTTTTCTCCTTGTAATCATATTCGTATTTTATCTGTAGGATATATTTTTTGTAAAAAAATAATTCCAATAGTAATAAAAAAGAAAATATATAATATAAATTTTAACAATTGATACAAGCCTCTATTAATGTAGTTTTAAAATCAACATAAGATATTGAGATAAGAAAGTGATAGATTGTAAGATCCAACACCTAATGATTCATTATAGAAGGTAGATATTGTCAACCATTATGTTGTTATGGCCCTTTCATCACACAAAAATTACAAAAAGAACTTACAAATTTAAGTACACTATTGTCTCATAAAGAACTATTAGATTAATCAATTAATTTCATCAAAACAAATCATGGATGGAATACATATTGTTCTTTTTAATGCAAGTTTAAGAGATGATATAATACAACAAAGAACATTTTGGCCTATTGTTTATGGTATTGTGAGTTACTATGTACTAGAATATTCTAAGCCCATCAAATTGTGTTTGAAAGTAATTTGAACAAAAGATAATTTAAGCCTTCACTTCTTTATTGAACCAATTTAAACCTTCATTTGTTCAAAGTCACACAAATTTTCAAATCATTCAAAATCAAAGTAACAAAAAACTTTTTCCAAATGTATTGTAATTGTTAAAGTACTTACTATTTATTAACAATTAACAATGATTTTATATTATAATAATATAGAAACACAATTATCTTTGTACAAAATAATTTAAGATCTTTAGACACTTGCAATCAACAAATAAAAAATATTTAATATTTAATTAAAAAATTAAATTATTTTTAAATAATAAAAATGATGAACAACTAATACAAAAATAATTTGAGTTGATATCCCTGACATAACACAAATTTTTTTCATATAAAATAATAAAATAAAAGTATTTTTTTAAAATACAAGATTTTTATATTAAAAAAATCTATATAATAGCATATCATTGTTATATAAAAAATGAGATATTTTTACTTGGTCAAAATAATATGGTTTTATTTTAGAACATTTATTCAAAATCAAGAACTTAATGTATAATTAGTGAGAAAATAGGAAAAAAAGTATGACGGTGAAGATGTTCATAGATTTATTTCGTGCTTATGGATACCACTTCTAAGAATATTGACAATATGTTTGAATATGATGATTAAATCATTCAATAGGATACATAAAAGAATGTTTCTCTTAAAAGTAGAGGTATAGTGGGTGAAAATTGAGCCTTTGTATTTTTTTAGTTATGAGTGTATTTTATCACCTATATCAATTTTGATATTTTATTACAATTAGATTATTCATATGAACAAACATCAAATAGAAAGAATACCTAATAAAAAATCCTAGCAAATAAGAGATAAAATGATTTACAGTGTAGAGTATTCAAGAAATTCAACAATCTATACATTCATGGCCAAAATTATAATAAAAAAAGATTACAAACATCACATTAGCTGATCACTAAGATTACAATTGATTCATAATATACTTTTCTTCCTCTAACTCAAGAACCTTCAATGATGGTAAGCAATACAAATATAAATCAATAAAAGAAATGTATAAGTATATATCATCTTTGAGGGATACTGATGCATTTTATTTAAGTTAAATATGTAATAGACAAGTAAATCTTAATTTATTGTAGAAAGTCAAATTACTTGGCATTGTCCCAATCTAAATGTCATCTTTGGCAACCATAAATAGTATATAATTAACAAAGATTGCAAGATAACTATTTCCCTTGGTGTAGAAGATGATATATTATATCATAAATTAGTTGTCAATAAATAGGTCAAGCATCATACATTGGTAGTCTAAATTGTAAATATTAATACAATTTGGAATGGCCGACCGATATGGTCAGCTTATTTTATCATTTTTTAGTTAGTAAAAGAGAAATTGGTATATGACTTTCTTGAAATTTTAGCAATAAATCTAAGATAAGTGTAAAAATCTAAGAACTAGATAATGGTTTTGGCTAGGATTCATAGTATGACAAAATCTAAGAACTAGATAATGGTTTTGGCTAGGATTCATAGTATGACAAGACATGAATAACTAAAATATAAGAGCTAGCTAAAGATATTAGGAAATGAAGTAGTTAAATATTTGATAATATAATCATGATTTATCAATGTAAAGAATTTATTCTTTGTCTTAGTTGATTTTCTAAATAACTAAAATATTGATAATTCTTCTAAAATCTTAGATCTCACAATTAATTATGAAACATGTTACCAAACGTAAATATCTTATAGAAATACCCAAGTTAGTGATGTGGTATCTAAATAACTCTACAAATACATTGTTAGAACTTAGTTCAAATGAAAAAAGTTTGCAACTGTGATTTAAAATTTGTTATAAAAGATAAATAAGAACTTATGTATGATGTTTGTGATTGATATAGCTGAGATTGTGAGTGAATAATATAGCATATTCTTTTAAACAAACATATTAATACATTATTATTATATATTGAAGGTCAAATTATTATATTAATAATTATAAAATATATATGATTTGAATGTTTGTAAAAGATAATCATAAATAATAAATATTCTTATTAAAATCTTACATATAACAAAGAAGCATTTTGCAATGTAGTCTTCCATCTAAATTTTATAAATTGAATTTCTAAATATATTGATGTGAAAATAAGATTTACCAAATTTAATAAGAACATATGATAAAGAATATTCAAAACAATGTGGAATAAAATCTAAGAAACACAGACAATGAATTTTCACAGCATCTTAGTGGAAATCTAATTTGAACAAGGGGGAAAAAACAATGAAAAGGTTACCTGAAGTAGTAAATCCATTTGGACCTTTCTATCATCTTTAGCGCCCTCTGAAATATCCATTCTGTTCCAAATATTCTAACAAAAATGATCTCAAGAACGTAGAATATGAACAGGGAAAATCAAATAGCAAAAACTTCCATACAATGAGAGATCTGGCATTACCGATCCGAATTTGTTTTAACAGATGAGAACAAAGTTATTGTAAAATGAGGAAAAATAAGCGGAGTAAAATATTCTCCAGGTATATCATTTACCTGTGATTTGTATATCTGTACTTCGGTTCCAAAAATTAGGAATTGTCTGTAAATCTTTCATTTAGCAATCGCCTGATAATCGACTTTCAATAAAAATACCTCCGTAAATCTTCTCGTAGCATTCTATTTAAAAGTTGTCTGAAAATCTTTCAATGAAGAATTGCTTGTAAAAGATGATCGTATTCAAATCTTCCATTGGAAAATCTTTGATTTCAGTATTCAATTTGCATGTCTATTTACCAAAAGCAAAATTTATATAGCACCGAATAAAAGCAACAGTATGCAATACAAAATCTATTTGAAAAAAATAAACCTTGATCATCCGATTTCTGAGTCTGAGGATCTCCGGTAATCACATATCCGTTCACATAAATTTGTTCCTTCTCCATAGTCAAAACCTTGAAGAAACACAAAGCTGCTAAAAAGATTTCAATTCGACGCTCCGGACCTTACATGAGCGTATATTTCATTGAAATGAAGAACAAAACCTTCTAAATGACGAAACTTTGCAAAATAACAGTCTTCATTGAAATGAAGAACAAAACCCTAAAGCCTTCCAGAATCCGATGAAGTTACAGTTAACAAAGAACCAAAAGAATAATCAATTTTCTCAATTAAAAGTCGTCTTGAAATCTTCTTACGATTTGTTTCTAAATTCTTTAGTTAAAGATCATTTAAAAATCTTCTAACAAAGTTTAAATTCTTAGAAATTGCCTGAAAAACTTCAGTTGCAAATTTTGCGTTTAAAAATTGCCTTACCGTCTATAAATCTTCTTCAGTTCCATTTAGAAGTTTTAATCCTAACTCTTTCATGTAATTATTGCCTGAAAATCTGAAAATCTTTTTGTGGCATTCAACTTTAGAAGTTGTCTAAAATCTTTCAATTGAGTATAACATTGCAGTTATGTGTCATCGTTAATCATTGATACTCGTTGTCGCATTTGATTGGCAAGCCTACCACAAGAGGTGCAATTAATTTGTCCGATTTAGACAATTCAACGAAATAAAATATACCACATTATAAACTCAGTCATAATTATTATTTTATTGGTTAAATTTTTGTAATAGGATAAAAAAGTGAACATTCTATAAACTAATACAGGGACTTGTTAAAATCCACTTGATAAAGGGATTTTGTTATTATAATTGTTAGAAAGTAATAGATAGAAAGTGATCTTTAATTTGTACTACCTTGGCTAAATCAAATTCAATTAAGCTTTGTAACTCAACAACATACTATACTCTATTCTCTGGATTGATTGCATTCAATTTCAACACTTGTACTAGAATTAATTGTACCTTCTGCAATCTTGTAATACACTTGCAATCAACAATTAGGTTCTTTATTTTTCCCTTAGAAATCCATTCCACCACCTTAAAATAACCTAAATCCAATGATCTAGAATAGTTCTAGCATCACAAATCATATCTAACCTTTCATTCTTTATTTTCTCCTAACCATGTCAACTCATGTATTCAATTTGTCCATTGGAAATTATTCCAGCTTCATAAGTCATTTTTACTAGAACCAAACTTCTCAAATAATCTAAAATGTCCCTTTTCTGATTTTATATGATATTTGAAGCCTCTAATCAGATCTTTAAGATCAAACAACCAATCTTTCAAAGATCCACCAATTTCTCAATAAACCCCAAATCGGGTATGCTGAAAATAGTGCCAAAAACTTCACAGCTTCACATATTATTAGTAAATTTGAAAGTGGACATTTTTATAGAAATTTCAGCAGCATAACAGCCTACAAAATGACATTTTGAGATCTATATAACATTTACACAACAGCTCCCAAACGGAGGATAAAAACAATGCTCATCGAGCTCCCAAAAACAACATAGAATAGCTCAAAAACACCACAAAAATACTAATAATCTATCACAGAAGTATAATCACGACCAAATACATATATTCAGCTCTATTTTAATGTCTAAAAGTCTGAAATATAGTAGCAACCCAAACTGATATGAAATACTCAATCAAAAACACCAAACTCTTACAAAAAACACACCCGCAAAACCACAAATCTGCACTGTTCAGCACAAAAGCAAACTCTGCATGAGCATGCACATGGAATGGCTTCAAACTCTCGTCCTTAGCCTTCCTAAAAATTTGCAAACTCTCGTTCTTGGGTCTCCTTCTCCACAGGTTTGGCAGCCTCTGAAGAATAACAAAGAAATGAGCAAAAATCAAGTTCTAGAATCAGCCCAAAATGCCTCCAAACCCCTTAAAAGAGGGCATAACCCTAACTCACGTCCAAGAGGAGTTAATAAATCATATTTTAATAATAATTTTTATTTATTAGTCCATTAGCTTCCAAAGATTATCCCCTTTTTTCGAAACTTCACCTTTTTGGGCCTGCCTGCCTTAGCAAAGATTATTATTTTTAATTATTTGAAAAGGGGACATGACAAGTCCTCCCCTTCCAAATATTTCTTGTCCTCAAGCAATGGCTAAATAATAGACCAATCAATCCATCTAGATCCCAAATGTAGTCATGAACTATACTATTGTCAATTAACACAGGCTCTTACAATATCCTCTGCAATATAACCAAGAGGAATCCATAATCAAATTGACAATTACTGCTTAACCAAACTCCAAAGTCACAACTTTCACAGTAAAAAACCCATGAGACACAAACTCTTAGAACATCAAAACTCAAATAAAGTGGACAAATCAAATTGCCAACATAGTAAATACCATCAATGCATCCCACTGGCCTATACGGAATGTACAATCCAACTCTACAACAATGGTGAACACTCCTGAATGAAACTGTACCAAGTATGGAGAATCCACACACTGTACAACTCCTGCAGTCAACACAACTCTGCAGATCACCGACCACTATCTCATAACCATAACTCCCATGCACCCTTGATGGTGAAAAGCCATCACAAGATAAACAACAAGAAATGGAACCCAAACCAAGTTTGTCTGCCATCAACTCCTTAGCACAAGGATCAAATGCTCACTGATGTACATACCCTGCAATATAATGTTGATAAAAAAAACCAACCTCAGTCAAAAACTCACCATGAACAAGTGATACAACCCACTGTGACTGATCACCAACTAAGTCAAGAGATGTCATAGCCAAAGGAGTAGAATCAATAACAACACCCGCTGAAGCATCACTCCAAAACTCTTGCTCTAAGTCATGTATTATCAAGCTGTCAACTTTAGGACCTATCGCTATGTCGTGCCCATCACAACTCTCATCTCGAGGCATCAAACTATCCCATAACTGATGATAAGCACTAGGAACTAAAGTACATCTCTGTATCATCATCTCATCAACATGGCCATCAAAGGTGAATTGATGAGCATACCTCACAATGTAATGTCGATAGAATGCACCAATCTTAGTCAGTGGCTCAGACTGCAATCCAGATGTAACTAATTGCAATTGATCACTAACCAAGTTGGAACTGACTACTACCTCTGAAGACATTGCCAAGGGATTAGTATTACTAGCAGGAACCATGCCAACTGTCGGCTCACCAACATCACACATGGTCTTTGATACATCATCTCTAGTCTTCGTGCCATTAGTACTAGAGGTCACCACCATGTCAGGCATACCACAACAATCTATTGCAGCACCCAACTCAACTGAACCTGACTCTAGTGGGGAAAAACCCGATATGCCAATGTTAGTATCAAGGATGGATGCATCCCCATCTCCACTATCTTTAACAATCTCGACCATGGACATCCTCGGATCACCAGACACCATAGCTTGTGACTGTATAGAATTTGGTAAAGACTATAGTTGCTCTAACTCCATGGTCACCTTAGCCAAATGAAACTGTGACTCCTTGAAAGCCAACTGTGTACTCTCAAGAATCTCAGAAGTCACCTCAAGCTTCTGAGTAAGCTCACTCACCTCATCTTTCTTGGTCAAAAATGCATCATATGTTGTACTACCCCACTCCATAAGATAATCTCTGTCGGCTACCAACTGCATATAATCCTGTCTCAGAATCTGGATAGCCTCCCATAAAGAGTGAAACTCTGTCAAGGAAAGATAACTGCCTCCCTGCTCATCACTAGTAGGAGAACCCCATCCATAAACTGCTAACAATTGACGAGCAACATCGAAATTTTGGCAAGTGATAGTAATGTCTTGCTCACTAACTCTCAACTGATTAGACACATGATGGCATTGGCTTGATTGTCTCCTACAAAACTCCTCTGATGCACTGTCTAAAGGAGTATCCTCAAAGTTACTAGTCTCTAGAGTATTACCATCCATATCCTGTGAATCAACTCTAAAGCTCATATCAACATACAAAGTATCAAAAACTATAGCACTGCTGTCCAAATCCTTTGTACCCAAGGAAACTAAGTCTTCAAAATTGCCCACTGCATCCTCCTGGATGTCATCAATGCCAATATGATCCTGGGATTCATCTGTACACACTGCCAAATATGAAAGATCATCAACACATTCTAGCAAGTATGGTCGACTGGATATATGAACAAAGCCCAACACTGGTGTATAAAAACTAATACCAACATCGAACAAGCTGCTAGCACAAGAAAAGACAACACCGTGCAATCTGCTAATCAAATCCATGATAGCACCCAAACAAACACTGCTACCAAAAAGTGTTAAAGATCTCTAGTCAATTGAATCCCAAATGCCAATATAACAATCTCGAGTCCATATATGTAAACTAGAATTAGCTGGTAACTCAAGAAAAGTCCTCACTTGAGTAATATGACCAATACCAACTAACTCCACATACCTTTCATGATGAGATAATGAAGTCACAATATTGTCTTTGTTCACTTTCAGCTGGCTGGACAAATCATGTGAAGTACTACCAGCCTCAACCTCATGTGACGAAGCATCTAACTGTGCCTAGTACTCTTTCTCAGCAAAGTCATAAATGCTCAATGTCTGCTCATCTCTACCAGGTATCTCACCATCATGCACAACAACATCCTCATAATCATCATCTGAACCCACTACGCTGTAGTCACTACCTGCTGTAACTATACCATCCTGAATACCTATGATATCACCCTTAAACGACCTGTATACAATTGTCTCAATTTGAGTATCAAGTTGACTATTACTATCAATCTATGTAATATCCTTTCTCACTACCTCCTATGGCAGAGTAGAATCTAAGACCTCTACCTAGCTATAAGCTAGTTTCTCAAACTCCTCATGCAAGTTCTTGGTAATTGTGTCACCTGCCCTGTGAGAAAATCTGCCAAATAGAAATCTGGTCAACTTATCCACCATAGCTGGGTCAGACAACATGTCATTCATCATACGGTGGTGCTCAACCAACTGTTCAGACATGTCATGGCTTATTTTTCTAAGTTTATCTCGAATGTCTAAATAACCATCCTTTCTATTGTTCTGACTCTGGATATCAATTGTCCAAGATTGTGTCCTCTGAGACTCTATACTATACCTGTCCATTTTGGATAAAGTAGAGTGTAACCCCAATAGGTTATAACTTCTTCAAACACCTAGAAGTAACATGCAATTGATTATAAGTAGCATGCAACCATAGATTTTGACATGCAGCTGATTAGAAGCAACATGCAACCACCAAATTCACCAAGAACTAACATGCAAATGATTAGAAGTAGCATGCAACCATAGATTTTGACATGCAGCTGATTAGAAGAAACATGAAACCACCAAATTCACCAAGAACTAACATGCAAATGATTAGAAGTAGCATGCAACCATAAATTTTGACATGCAAGATTTGGGTAGTTGTTAAAACTGACATGCAAACTTCTACAAACCCTCAGGTTGGCAAGATCATAGCTCTGATACCACTGAAATGTCCCTTTTTTGATTTTATATGATATTTCAAGCCTCTAATAAAATCTTTAAGATCAAACAACCAATCTTTCAAAGATCCACCAATTTTTTGAAATAAACCCCAAATCGGGTATGCTAGAAGTAGTGCCAAAAACTTCACAGCTTGACATATTATTAGTAAATCTGAAAGTGGAAATTTTTATAGAAATTTCAGCAGCATAAAAGCCTACAAAATGAAATTTTCAGATCTATATAACATTTACACAACAGCTTCCAAATGGAGGATAAAAAAAATGCTCATCGGATTCCCGAAAATAACATAGAATAGCTCGAAAACACCATAAAAACACTAATAATCTATCACAGAAGTATAATTATGACCAAATACATATATTCAGCTCTATTTTAACATCTAAAATTTTTAAATACAGCAGCAACCCAAACTGATATGAAATACTCAACTAGAAACACCAAACTCTTACAAAAAACACACTCGAAAAATCACAAATCTGCACTGTTCAGTACAAAGGCAAACTCTGCATGAGCATGCACATAGAATGGCTTCAAAATACCATCCTTAGCCTTCCTAGAAACCTAAAAACTCCCATTCTTGGGTCTCCTTCTCCACAGGTTTGGTAGCCTCTGAAGAATAACAAAGAAATGAGCAAAAATCAAGTTCTGGAATCAGCCCAAAATGCCTCCAAACCCCTTAAAAGAGGGAATAACCCTAACTCACGTTCAAGAGGTGTTAATAAAACATATTTTAATAATAATTTTCATTTATTAGTCGATTAGCTTCCAAAGATTATCCCCTTTTTCCAAAACTTCACCTTTTTGGGCCTGCCTGCCTTAGCAAAGATTATTATTTTTAATTATTTGAAAAGGGGAAATGACATAATCATCCTCAAATCTGTTACCTTGATCAATGTATAATCAATTACTTTCAAAAAGTGATGCATATACTTTCTAATTATTTAAAACTAATCATCAATCCCAATAACACTTTGAATGTCTCAATCTCATATACCTTCTATTTAGGGGGAGAAGGGAGATTCTTTAATAGGGTGTACATCTCCACTTTCTACCACTAAGCCATTCAAAGGAAATGTGAAGGGAAAGAGATAATTCCTGAGTATGATTCCTGTTTATAACAAAAATTGGATAGCAAGGCCTAAAGGGAAGGCATGTCATAACTCAATTTGAATCGTAAAGAAGAATGCAATATAAGGAAATGCACTATTTGGACCGTGTGTGGGGATGATACCCATACTTCTTCTCTGTAGTAGAAAAAGGTTCTCACTTAGGGCTTACAAATTTTCTACCTTCCAAGTGACTCACCTGATAAGGAGTGACTAATACAATGCAAATTATATCTTCATCATATTAAGACTACTTTGTTAAGAGATTTCATCTTGCCTTTTATGGTGTTCAACCTATTAAAGGATTTATAGAAGTTCCTATATGAACTTAATAGTCCTTTCAAAGACTACCTTGTTAAAAGATCTAATACATTTTATAGACACCTAATTATGATTCATACAAGATAACTTTCAACCTGATATTGATTCCTTCTAAGCTTGTAAATGTGGGTGTAAATAAGTATTTACTATTTACACTTTACTTATGTTTACTTAGGTTAATACATTATTTTATTATTTATTAGTTTGACAACTAGGAGTATGCATACTCATCTGAGTTGTCTTGTTGACAACACAGGAGTTAGCAACACTTTTATGCACATGGTGTCTACAACACAAGAGTTAGCATCTAATTTAAGCACATGGTGTCTAAAACATCTCTATACAAGATACACCTTGTCATACTTATCCTCTTATTGATGCATGTACATTCATGCACAATGGAGAATAATCCACTTCTGGTGGATGTGTGCTTAGTTGTAGTGCTTATCTCCTTGCTCATACTAGAGACATTCTAGATGCATCTTAGAGGCCTTTATATATAGTCACTTCTAGTGTGTATATGTACATACATAACATTACATGAATACAATTTCATATTGTTTTTCTGATCATAATTTATTGGTCTATTCAGTGTTTGTGCTTGAGTTCCTTGATCTTGGGTGATTTTTTCCTAAGGCAAATTCTTACATGGTATTAGAGTTGAGAGAATTTCTCTTCACATAGCCGTTGGAGACCATTTTCTCGCTTCACCTTTTAGAGGACCTCAACTCAGATCTAGATTATCACAGTCATTGGGAGTGTCTAGAGCCAAAGAGAACCTCACCATTGCGTTCGGAGCATCAATTCAATGAAATTTGACTATAATTTTGCCTACCCTAGGCCATAGTCAAATTTGAGGCAATTTTTTTTTTTTGCAAATTGGCACTTGAAGGCCTGATTTGTGGAATTTGGTATGATCACTTCAGATCCGTGCACTTAATTTTTTGATTTGCATTTTTTTCATCTTCATCTCTACAATTATTTTTGGATCTACATTTTTCTCCAAAAAAATTTGGCCATCAGGCCAGTATGAGAGATTTTTTGTAGGTGAAAATTGGAGTTTGCTAGTGCAAATTAAATATTTGCATCACATTCAGAATCAGACATTTGAAGTGAAATCTAGAGTCATTTGATTTTTGGAGGTGTGACGACGACGATTCTGGAAAAATAATTATAGAGGTGATTTTCAAATAGCGATATCTCCCTCATACAGACTCTTTTTTTCGAGAAATTATTTTGTTTTGGGGTAGAATTTCATGATCTACACATTGGTGCAAGATGTTTGAGATCTCTATTCCTAATTATTTCTAAAAATCATAAATCCCAATTTTTGCAACTTCAAAGGCTTAGTTCAGGCTCATCTGGACACATATTTAGGTTCCATTTTTTTGAAATTGCATAATTTTGTCTACTTTTCAGATCTACAATCAAATTATATAGTTGTGCGGATAGAAATATCACTTTCAGAATAAAGTTATTTTTTGCATTGTATTGCTTTGATTACACTTCAAAATTGTTGTACATTTGAGCTATAATGCTTAGTACCAGATTTGAACTCCAAAAGGAGGTTGTAAACAACCAAATCAAAAGTCCACTTTGTACATTTTGACAAGTGGCCTATTGTAAACACACTACATATAAAGTTTCAAAAGCATCATTTTAGGGGGGGTTCTTTGATTAAGTGAATGAGGTGGGGGGTGTCTTGTGTTCTTTTGACTCTCTTTCTTTCATGTGCTCTTTTAATTCTTTGCATCATGGGTTCACCTAAAACTTTACTTCTAACTTCACACAATTATACTACATGGAAAGATATTGTATGGAGTAGACTAATGGAAAAAGGTTCAAATCTATATGTTGATGGTACAATTACAAAATCCACTGATACTACTGCACAAGTTGATTGGAAAATTAAATACAACCAAGCTTTAGAAATTATTTAGAGTTGTGTTCATAGAGATCTCTTCTTCCACATTTCTAGCTTTAAAGATGCCAAGGGCACGTGGAAAAAACTTGCAGGGTTGTATGGTCAGGTGGATGAGGAAAAGGGATTCCAAATTGAGGATGACTTACTTCTATTAGATCCTAAGAATTTTGATGCAATTCAAGACTATGTCAACAAAGACAATGAGTGAGAGAACTACTTAAAGATTGTGGTAATCCCATGAAGAATGATAGATTGATTCATCACATCTTGAAGAGGCTACCTTCAAAATATGTATCTTTTGTTTCGAGTTACAACACTCACATGTTGACCATGGGAAGTGCCTTCACTAAACCTACATTTGATGCATTTAAAAAAATGTTGATGTTGGAATAATCCAAGGTAATAGTTATGGGAATTCTCATGTCATCAAATACCAAAGCATTGATGGCTAGTAATGAGAACCAATCAAATCAAAGTGAAAAAGTTCAACCAACAGCAAGAAAAAGCAGTGGAAGCAAAAATCACAATTAGAGACACAACAATCTTCCTTCTCACAACAAGGCAATTCTTCTTCCAACAAGAAGGGAAACAATGACAAGAAGGATAAACTATTTTGTGCATATTGCAAGAAACCAAATCATGCTGAGCATTATTGCTAGACTAAGAGAATAGATGAGTTTCTTCCAAGGATTCAAATCCATCCACTTTAAAGGAAAAAGGGCAAGCATTTATGGAAAGTTCAAGTTCTTTAGGGGAATGGATTCTTGACTCAGGTGCCTCATGCCATATGGGTTCTTCAAAAGGACACTTTTCTTTATTGAAGTAGTCTAAGGCACCTCACATCTTTGTAGGGGATGATATGAAAATGGAAGTTGATGGGAAAGGACAAGTGGAGATGGAAAATGGAGAATTCAAAGATGTTCTCTATGTTCCTAACGTTAGCTCTAATCTCCTTTCAATTTACCAAGTAACTCACTATGGAGGTGGCAATAAAGTTGAATTCCTTCCTGATTCAGTAATGGTGCAAAATATTAAAGACAATTTATTGGTTGTAGTGGATAAAGCAATCATGACACAAGGCTTTATTCCTTCTCCCACTTTGTGCCTAAGTCTCCTTCACATGCCTTATTGACAAAATATCATTCACAAAGAAAATTATGGCATGAGCAATATGGACATCTTGCCTCATGCTATCTTCATCAACTTTGCTGAAAAAATATGGTCAAAGATCTACCTACAATCAACTTTTCTAAGGGTGAATGTTCAACTTGTTCAATGGATATGCATCTAGAAGAGAAGTTTGATAAAGGGAAGTCTTTGAGAGCATCAATTTTTCCTAAGTTGGTTCACACAGTTCTTGCAGGTCCTTTTGTAGTGACATCAGTTAGAAAGGGTCACTATATCCTTACTTTCATTGATGACTTTTCATGCTACACATGGGTCTACTTTCTTGATCACAAGAATGAAGTGTTTGATAAGTTTCTAGCCTTCAAGAGTCATGTTGAAAAGCAATCAAGGAAAGGCATCAAGGCTTTTCATATGGACAATGAAAGTAGATATGTGAACTCAAGACGTAGAGACTTTTATGAACTTGAGGGTATTCATCTTCATAATCCACCAACATTTAGTCCACAAAAGACAAATGGTTCAGTAATGAGGATTCAAACTCTTAAGTCAATGGAAAGTTGCATTATTCAAGCTAAGTCTCTTGATCCATCACTTGAAGTCAAAGCTATAAGTAGTTCCAATCACATACTTAATCGATCTCCTCATAATATCTTTGATGGAATGACGCCTTTTGAGGCATGGTGTAGAAGAAAACTAGTTGTGAAATACTTCAAAGTTTTTGGTTGTCCAACATGGGCACACATATCTTCAAGGGAATGCAAGGCACGACCACTAAGGCCTTGTACTTTCATTGGATATGAAAAAAGTGTTAAGTCATATAGACTAATAGATCCAAGGAGTCATGAGATATTCATAGAGAGGAATGTTCACTTTGAGAAAAGTTCATTCTAGCTTATCCTCTAATCCTCTCCATACTTCATACATTGTGGAAACTAATAGTAGCACCAGTGATAGTGATTCAATAGATTCAAATATGTGGGATCCTATTGATAGATATAGGAAGAGATCACAACATCAGCACATTCACATGCATACATTGCTACAATGATAGGTCCATGCAATTCAGTACAGTTGGGTACACCTTTTCTTCCAACTTTGGCATCAATGGATGACTTCATGACAAATATTTTAGGTTTGTTTGTGGAGTCATACATAGAAAATTTGGGAGACACTATAGATGATGTACATCTTCTCTTTAATGAAGAAGATCCTTCTTCAGTTATTACAAGGGCCCACTCTGACCCTCTTTTCCATTATCTACATGATCAGTCTTACTAGGTTGATATGATTGTGAATCCTTATGTACATAAGTTGCACGAGTTCTCTTTATCATTCAAGGAGATAGTTGGTTCTTTGGGAAATGGTCTACATCCATCCTTGCTAAAATTGCACTCATTCTTTTTAGCAGTGTTGGAAGAGGCGACCGTTAGTATCAACACAAGGACAATTGAGCAGGTTTTAGAGACACCATTCATCTTTGGGATTCTTTCTACACATTGGGGAAGCATTTCATATGTACCTATGATATTGTTTCTTCCTAAAGGGAGGAACATTATTCAACAGTCCTGGATTAGCTTCTACATTTCAGCAGCTGTCATTGATCAACATTCTACAATTGGGTGGGGGGGGGGGGCTATGTTGCTCCTTTCTTCTGCTTCTTCTCTCTTATGGGGGGAATTTTTCCTCTTTAGGGATCGTGTTCTTCTCTTACTTCTCTATTTTATATACATAATGTATGTCATAATTGGGGCGAGGGGGAGGGGGGGGGGGGGATGGGGGGGGGGTCTTGATTAATCCATCCATCCACACATCTTATTTTTTTCATCTCTCTTTTTGGGGGAGGGTTTTTCCCATGAGGTTTTCCCTCTTTCTCCACTTTATGAGAGATTTCATTATTTTGTACATGGGTACCTAACATGGCCTAGTACCCAAGACCCATCATGCATTTTCATCATAGCTTTTGTGAGCTTAAGTGCATTAAGTTTACTATTGGTGTAAATAAGTATTTACTATTTACTTTACTTAAGTTTACTAATGTTAATGCATTATTTTATTATTTATTAGTTTGACACCTAGGAGTATGCATACTCATTTGAGTTGTTTTGTTGACAACACAAGAGTTAGCAACTCTTTAATGCACATGGTGTCTACAACACAAGATTTAGCATCTAATTTAAACACGTGGTGTATACAACATCTCTATACAAGATAAACCTTGTCATACTTATTCTCTCATTGATGCACATACATTTACGCATAATGGAGGATAATCCACTGTTGGTGAATGTGTGCTTAGTTGTAATGCTTATCTTCTAGCTCACTCTAGAGACATTTTAGATGCATCTTAGAGGCCTTTATATTTAGAAACTCCTAGTGTATATATATACATACATAACATTAGATGAATACAATTTCATATTGTTATTCTGATCATACTTTATTGGTCTATTCTATGCTTGTGCTTGAGTTCCTTAATCTTGGGTGATTTTTCCCTAAGGCAAATTCCTGCATTTAATTGTTTTATTTTGCACATGATTTCACATGTGTGCCTTCTTTGTTCCTCCCTCCTACTTTTCTAAATCTATCTCTTTTTAACCATCAACCTTGATCCTATTAATCCTTTGTGTAATATGGACCTTTAACTCTAGGGTTCATCAATTTTCTTTCTCTATATTCAATTGTTACATGCAACTTCCTTTATCGGATATCCAAGTTCAATTATTTTTATAATTTCCATATTACATTGATACTCATAGTTATATTCTACTAGTTATTTGATAACACCTTTTTTTGACTAATAGTTCCCCTTATATGTTAATAGTGCCTTGCCTTATAAGTTCCTTGTTTATTTGACATCAATGATAAAAATATTATGTGCCAAATATTTTATATCCTCATCATATGCCAAAAATATCCCTATTTGGCATTGATGGAAAAACAAAAGTTTATAGGTTTTTTTTTAAAAATTGGTTTTGTAGAATTTAAAACATTCTTCTTATGTGTAAGCATCTCCTCCTACATATGTATCACTTTACTATGTATTAACACCCCCTATGTATATTATTCTTCCCCTTTTTGTTTGTGGCAGTCATTGACAAGAAACACGATAAATATATATACATGAAAAACTTAGAGAGATTACAACTTTTCTACAATAGAGGTGTACCTTGTACCTATGATTTCTAATAATCTATTCCATGTTTCCTTTACTAGTGATGTCAGACAAGTGTGATGTGCCTTTGTAAATTAGACTTAAAATTCTCAACACTCTCAACTATACACACATCTAGCAATTGAACAATCTATTTGGCTTCTTCTAGGTTAGCTTTGACAAGAGAAATGTGTGGTGTTATCATTCCTTGTAGTTCCAAAACTTTAGCAATTTTTCTATCTTTTTCATATTTCAACTCTGGCTCTCATGATAGTAGCTCTCATACTTTTAATGAATGCTCCATGCCATTTTTTGTGGAGTCTAGTCCTTCGATATGAATTTTTTTCACATTGTACACCTATAATATTTGTCTCTATCTCAGTAGAAAACATCTCAAAATTACACAATCTAGTATACATGGTTATTTATTTAACCAAGATTTCCTATACAGAATCAATAACTTGTTGTACCTCACTTCTCAAACCTGATACTTTATATGCTTATATCTTCTTAGCTTGTTATTCAACCTTTATATGTTACAATTCTTGTAAGGTACTCATTAAGATTTGCTCCAAATTCATCCATTTTGTATAGATAAACTTTCATCTATTTGGGTATAGATTGCTCTTTGTTGACAGTTACTTCAGGCATGAAATCCTCAAATAAATATAGTTTTTTAGTCAAGAATTTCTTCTTGAGTCATTTAGACCTTCTCTTATCTATTGTTTTCTTGATCTAGAGAGCTCAAACAAACTAATATTTCTCTTTCATTTTTAACTTCAGAACATTCTACTTCAAAATGTCAAATTGTGGATCATCACTTGGTGGATCATTATCTCCCTCTTCTTCAATTTATCTATTTATTTTCCTTTGACATCAAGCTATTTCTTATCATCACCATGCTCTTTCTTTTTATCCATATCTTTATCATGATCTTCATATCCATCATTTTTTTCATCAGTATTCTACTTAGTGTAATTAGTAGTTAAACTAGATTCACCTTGACCTTGACTTTGTATAGGGTGCTCAAAATTGTCATTTTTATCCTGTTCTTTGTCATCTATTTCCTATGATTTATTTCTTATATCCTCTCCATCTTATTGTTTCTCTATAATATCTTCTATCTCTACAAACAATGACTGGACTGAAGTTGTATGCTATTGCTCAATTGATATGGGGTTCTTCTCTTGTGTATTCAAATCTTCATCTTGTTTTTTCATAGTACAAAGTACTTCTCTGGTTGATAACAAGGTATGAAAAAAAATAATACTATAGTTTGTACTATCATTGTGTTATCCAATGTAAATGCTGATCAACCATCTTTATCTTTTTCTAGTTGTCTCTCCTCTCTATTCTACACTAACAAAAGTGCCAACCTTGTCTTCTTGTATGCTTATATCTACTTGTGCCAAATTTTCTTATTGATTTGTTTCATCATCAAATTTATGGGTAAGTGCACCAAGTTGTGGTGCCAAAAGGGGGGTTTAAGTGGCCACTTTTAAAACTTTTTCTTCTTCTTGAAATCAACATTTTCTAAACTTTAACAAGAATTTGAAGATAGCTACACTCAAAATTTTTAGCTATGACAAAAAGAAAAGTGGATCAATTTTCCTAGCATGCACATAAAACTTTCATGCCTAGGGATCAAAGTTTCCAAGGATCCCTGAAAATAAAAACTTAAAACAACTTGCATCTTAAAGTACATATCCAATACTAGGATTTCACTAAAGGCCATTAAAAATCCCCATGGTGAAATCCTTTTCTATGTTTGAAAATACTTTAAAACCCTAGGTTAGCAAGAAATTTGGAACTACTTACACAAAAATGTGAATATCATGAGTTAGGAAATAGATGGAGACTTCAAACTAGAAACATTGTAAATTTACATCATCCACATATCCATAAATATAGGTTTTACACCGAAAATAATATGTACAAATTCATACAATGCAGGAAAATGGATTGTTTGTAGTAAAAATAAGGTATTTTCATTGATTGAAAGTTGAAAATACATAATCTCTCTCTCTCTCTCTCTCTCTCTCTCTCTCTACCTATCACCTGCCTAAAAGGGATCATTATAGGCCTTCCAAAGGTCATAACAACATTTCAAACTTTTTATGGTCGTTGGGGAAGTTTTTTCTTTGATTTGCAAAAAGTTGCTTCACTTAAATTTATGCAAACTTAAATATAATTTTGCACTTTATAAGAAAATGTTATGCAAACTTAAATATAATGAACTAAATAGGTCCTAAACATGAGAAAACATGAAATAATCCAAAATCCTAAGATTCTAGCCCCTTTGACCATTTTTGACCATAGTTGACCAAGGGTTTATAATAGTGCCAATCTTGGAACTAGGTCATACAATTTGGTCTATATGCCTATCTTACCGAGGTTTTATCTTGAGATCTGAGGTTATTTGGATTCATTGTGGGTGCTCTTGCACCATACTCCCCTTGTATTTTAAAACTCAAGTTCCTACTCGAGGGCAATTGCTCCACAAAAGTACCATGTTGTTTGTTTGGTCTTTTGTCATCAAAGTTGCATCGATATTGGGGAGCCATTTCCACTTGACTAAGTACTGCATGTACTTCTTGGTCATGATCTATTTTATTAACTTGGTGTCCAAAATTTCTTCTAATCCACTAGTTTTCTTTGAGGGAGATCAGTTACATAGTCTTCACTATAGATGTTAGCTTTCTCACCTTGTTCACTTGTTGAATCTGCTATGCCTTTGCCTAGGGTGAGGTATGCAGAATTGAAGACTGGAGAAATTTGCAAGGTAGGGGGAAGAGAGATCTCATATGTATTTTCACCCATCTTGTTGAGTATACTGCATGGTTCAAATTTTTTGATCTAAAGTTTGGAATATCTACCTTTAGGTAGTCTCTCTTTTCTCAAATATGCCTAAACCTTGTCTCCAACTTTAAGTGGATTTACCTTCTTTTCTTATCAACATGTTCCTTTTATTTTAATGCTGATCTTTGTAATGCTTCCTTGACCTCATGTTGTAGGTTTGTAATGATTTCTTCTAACCCTTCTCCTTGAGCACTAATTTTGAAATTAGATGGTAGTTCTACCAGGTCGAATGGTCCCTTGGGATGAAGGCCATACACAGCTTGGAAGGAAGTCTTGCCTGTTGATCTATTCATGGAGTCATTAAATGAAAAATCTTCTTGGGGAAAGAGTAGATCCAAACTCTAAGAATATTTCTTTGTGAGGCATCTTAAGAGATTTCCTAAAGATTTATTTACCACCTCAATCTGCCCATCAGTTTTTGGATGGTTGGTAGAACTGTAGGTTAGGTTAATACCAAGTTTCTTAGAAAGTGTTCTCCAAAAATGGCCTTGAAATTTTACATCCCTGTCAGATACAATAGTTTGTGGTAAACCATGGATCCTAACTACTTCATTAAAGAAAAGAAATGCAATATGAGAAGCATCATTTGTGCTTTTACATGGTATAAAATGGATGATTTTACTGAATCTATCCACTACCACAAAAACACTATCAAAACCTTACTTAGTTCTAGGTAGCTCCATGACAAAATCCATTGAAATTGATTCCCAAGGTCTTGTGGGGATTGGTAAGGGTTGATATAACCCTTGATTTTTTGAAACACCTTTGGCTTATTGATAGATGGTACAAGTCTCAATGAACTTCTTTACCTCATTGTTCATCTTTGGTCAATAATAGCTTCTTTTCACCATGTTTGATGTCTTTTCAATGCCAAAATGTTCTCCTTGACCACCACAATGTTTCTCCCTAATGATATTTGAACACATAACTAAGCTCCTTTGAATAGGAGTCCATTTTGAATTAGATATTCAGAGAATCTATATGTTATCTTCCAACCATCTTTGTGAAAACTTGAAAAATCTCTACAAAATTAGGATCATCAACATATAAGTGCTCGAGGGAATCAATTCTCACACTTTGTAGTTGTACTTCTTCAACTAGACTAACCATTCTGCTAAGGGCATTAAAAAATTTGTTTGCAACACCCTTCTTATGTTTGATGTTGAAAGTATAAGCCTACAAATGCACCATCCATTTTAGATGTCTGATAGATAGCTTTTCTTGAGAATTGAAGAAACTCAATGCATGGTTGTAAGTCTATACTAAAAAATCTTTTTGGATTATATAGTGCCTCCATTTCTTGAGGGCTTGTACCATGGCATAAAGCTCTCACTCATAAGTTGAATTTTTTTTCTTAACATCATTTATTTTCTTAGGAAAGAAAGCTACTGCCTTACCTTCTTGACTTAGGACTACACCTATGACCAAATTGCTTGCATCAGTTTCCACAGTGAAAACCTTATTGAAATTAGGTAGAACCAAGATTGAGTATTGAGAGACTCTATTCTTCAAGTAATAAAATACATCATTGCCTTCCTTTGTCTAAGAAAATTTAGTCTTCTTTCCTCCTTTGATGGTGTTAAGCATGATGGAAGCTTCTTATGTCACCTTGGTTCTTTGGTGGGGGGCAGTTGATGATTGCTTCAACCTTCTCAGGGTCCATCTTGAGGGTGCCTTCTAAGATCCCAAATCCTAGGAACACAAGTTCCTTCTTCATAAATATGCACTTTTCCAAGTTGATCACCAACTTGTGCTAATGAAGCCTCCTTCATACATGTTCCATGTAACTAAGATGCTCCTCCTTTCTATGATTGAATATTAATATGTCATCAAGGTAAATAACAACAAATTTTCCAAAAAAATCTATGAATATCTCATTCAAAAGCCTCATAAAAGTGCTAGGGGAATTGCTTAACCGAAAGGGTATTATAAATAATTCAACTAAACTTTTAGTAGTTTTCAATGTTGTCTTCCATTCATCTCCTAGTTTTATTCTAATTTGATGGTAGCTAGACTTCAAGTCTATCTTGGTGAAATAGAAAGCTCCTCCTAGTTGATCCTATAGATCCCCAATTCTAGGCATGGGGAATTTATACCTTATGGTAATCTTGTTGATATTCTTGCTATTTGTACACAACCTCCATTTTCCATCCTTTGAAGGAGCAAGGATGGATGGAACAACAAAAGAACTTAAAATCCTTTGTATTAGACCTTTTTCTAGCAAATCATTCACTTGCTTGGCAGTTTCAACATGTTGAGTTGGTGTCATTTTATAGGGTGCCTTGTTAGGTAGGGAAGAGCTAGGTATCAAATCAATTTGATGACTAATATTTATAATGGGAGGGAGGCTTGTGGGCAGATAAGTAATAATAACCTAATTGTACTTTTGCAGTAGATCTTGTATTTCTTTAGAGATAGGATCCTTGTCCTTAAAAGTTATGCTTTCCTTTGGCTTAGAGACCAAAATAAAACCTTGGGCATCAGGTTGCTTTAAGGCTTTAATCATTTGTTTCTCCCCTATGACTACACAATAGGTTCTACTTCAGGATCAAGCATGGGCTTCAAGGTAAAGGTTACACCAGTCCTAGTTATAGAATAGGTAATCTTTTTATAATGGTGGATGGCATCAACATCATATTACTAGGGTCTTCCTAGAAGTATATGAGATGCATCCATTTCTACAATATCACAAAGTATCTTATCCTTGAAATCTACTAGAGAAAATTCTACCCATGTTTGTTATGTCATGAAAGTTTGTTGACCCTTTGTTAGAAAAGAAACATGATATGGAAAAGGGTGGGGTTTCTTAGGTAGTTTAAGTTTTTCTACCATTTCAGAGGAAACTAGATTTTTAGTAAAACCTGAATCAATCAAAAAATTGTATACCTTACCTTGGCACTTGATACATGTCCTGAAGAGATCCTTTCTTTGGGGTGACTCTTGGTTGTGGGGAATCTACAAAAATGCTTGCCTCATCATTAGACATGCTCCTTCCTTAGGTTCAAGTTCTCTAGAATCAAATTGCTCTTCCTCTAAAAATTGTGCTCTTCTTTCCCCTTGATTATTGTTTCTATTTTTAGGGAACTTTCCTGCATGGTTTCCTACTTGATTACAATTGTAGCACATGAGAGGGCCATTGCCTCTTCCTCTACCTCTAAAAGACTTTCCTCCTCTACAATTTCCCTTAGAAATTTTTCCTCCCCAATCCTTATTCTGATTAGTAGGTTTTTTTCCACTATTCTATCCCTTGTTTCAAGAAATGTTCTTGGGATTGATTTTTTAAAAATTCTCTTTGCCTTTATTTTGGTCCTATGTCCTCTTCCATTTTCCTTCCACCTTGAGTGTTAATTGATAGCACTTGTTTATAGAACTGGGGGTGTAAAGGCCAAGTTCTTCTTAGATGGGTAACTTAAGGCCATTCATGTACCTTGCCAATTTTTCTTCCTCGTCCTCTACTGTGTTGGTCTTCATACACAATTTTAGGAACTCCTCTATATAGGAACTAACATCTAGATCCTTTTATTTTAGACTTTTGTTTCCTCCTTTGGAGTTGTACACTATAGTCTTTAGGCACATATATTTCCTTGACTAGTGCCACCATTCTATCCCAAGAAGAAATCATGTTTCTTCCATTCTTCACCCTCCTTGTCTAGATGAAGTTCCACCAAGTTAGGGCTGCTCCCTTCAACTTGGAATTTTCCATATTTACCCTTTGCTTCTCTGGGATGTCTTCACACTCAAAGAAACTAGTTAGAGATTCTATCTAATCCAATGCTACATCAAAATTCATTTTTCCATTGAACATTGGCAATTCCAACTTCCCCTCCATGGTTCTTTTCTCCATTGATTTGAGAGAATTCAAGAGAGGCCTAGGTTCAATAGAAACTTCATCATCTTCATCAAGAACTTCAACCTCTATATTCTAATATTCTTTAGACTGTATGCCTCTTTGTTTGTCCAAAGTGCCTTCAATTTCCTTCAACCTCTTTGCAAGAGCAACATTGATTGCTCTTTGCTCCCTTACTATTTTTTCCAATTCAATATTTTTTACCCTAGTAGTTATTTATTCCTTTTATTGAGTAAGAGCCATGGATCTAATATCACTTGATGCAATGGAGCCTAGTGGGATTCATCACAAGCTGATCAATTGATCCAAAATCCCTCTTCCCTGAAGTCCTTCAACCAAATCTATTGGTAAAGATGATCAAATGTGCAAGCACCAATCACAAGTGCTATAAGGATGGTACAAGGTTATCATGACCCTATATCCAAACTAGGAAGACCTTAATCACTAGGGAACCCTATGGACAATACAACTAATCACAAGTTGCTTACAATGCACAAATTGACAAATTTTGGCAAAACAACCTTAAACTTCTTCAATGACCAAGGAAGACTCCAACATGTGGTAATAGTATATTTAGGTTACCAATGACATGAAACAATGGTTAAAACCAAACTATGTAAGTTTTTCCATATAGTTGCTTTGATGAGCCATCCAAAAAGGCTAGTATCCCTTTTTGATGAAAAATAGATTTTGAAGGAAAAATATCCACATAAACTAGGAAAAAAATTCAGTTTTGGACACAATTTTGGGACTTAAAAAACATTCTAAGGCACCAAGGTTTGATGACACAAACAAATGAGATTTTTTTCACTTTCTCACTTAGGCAACTAAGACAATTAGGCCTCCATTTACAAAGTAAGTACATTTCAAGGAGTCCATCTTGCAAAAAAATGATAGGAACATGTGAGGAGAATAATATAAAAATTACAAACTTGATTTAAAGCCTTGTTTCCAAGTCTGGTTGGAGTTGTGGAAGATGTTGCATCCTTTTCCTAGCATGCACATGGGACTTGCATGCCTAGCACATCAAATTTCTCAAGGATTCCTAAAAGTACAAACTTAAAGCCACTTGCATCTTAAAGTAAGTATCTAATACTAGGGTTTTACTAGAGGCCATTGAATTGCCATGGTGAAATCCTCCTCTATGTTTGAAAATGCTTCAAAATCCTAGGTTAGCAATAAATTTGGACCTACTAACACATAAATGTGAATATCTTGGATTAGGGAATAGATGGAGCCTTCAAACTAGAAACATTGGAAATTAACTTCTTCCACCTATTCAAAAATGTAGGTTTTACACCCTGAAAGAATTTGTACAATATGGGACAACAAGTTGTTTGTAGTAAAACATGGTATTTTATTGATTGAAAGTTGAAAATATATAATCTCTCTTTCTCTCTGCCTATCACACACCTAAAAGGTATTATTATATGTATTCTAATGGTCATACCAAAATTTAAAACTTGTTATGACCATTGGGGAAGTTTTTTATTTGATTTGGAAAAAAGTTGCTTGACAACTTTTCAAGCAATTTTGTATTTTTTGCACTTTTTGCACTTTATAAGAAAATGTTATGAAAATTTAAATCTAATGACCCAAATAGGTCCCAAAAATGATAAAACATGAAATAATTCAAAAGCCTAAGATTCTAGGCCCTTTGACCATCTTTGACCATAGCCGATTAGCCAAGGGCTTATAATAGTGCCAATCTTGGAACTAGGTCATACAATTTTGGTCTATATGTCTATTGATTAATCTTGCCAAGGTTTTATCTTGAGATCTGAGGTTTTGTATTTAGATCTAAGTTTATTTAGATTCATTGTGGATTCTCCTACAACAGAGAGAGAGAGAGAGAGAGAGAGAGAGAGAGAGAGAGAGAGAGAGAGAGAGAGAGAGAGAGTAGGAGATGGGAGAGGGAAAGTAGGGGATGGGAGAGGGTGTGATAGGAGAAAGAGAGAGAGAGATGAGTGTGAGAAATATATAGTAAAAGAGATAAGTGAGAGAGAGATTTAGCTAGAGAAATATGGAGATGAAGATCAAGATAGATACATGTGTGTGTGTGTGTGTGTGTGTGTGTGTGTGTGTGTGTGTGTGTGTGTGTGTGTGTATAGATAGATAGAGAGAGAGAGAGAGAGAGAGAGGGGGGGGGGGGAGTGGGGTAGAGAGATAGAGGGAGAAATGGTAAAAGAGTAGGCGATGAGAGAGGGAGAGAGACAGAGAGGGGGGAGGAGAGGGGAGAGAAGTTGGGATAGGGAGGAAGAGAGAGAGAGTACGGGATGGGAGAGGGTTGGATAGAGAGAGTGAGAGAGGGAAGGATAGGGGGAGAGAGGGGAGAGAGAGATTAGGGGATAGGAGAGGGTGGGATAGAGAGAGAGAGTGAGAGAGGGTGGGATAGGGAGGGAGTGAGTGAGAGAGAGTAAGTAGGGGATGCGAGAGGGTGGTATAGAAAGTGTGTGTGTGTGAGAGAGAGTAGAGGCCATGGGATAGAGAGAGAGTGGGAGAGGGAGAGAAGGAGAGGGAGAGGGAGAGAGGGAGAGGGAGAGGGATAGGGGGAGAGGGAGGGGGAGAGAGAGAGTGGGAGAGGGAGAGAGGGAGAGGAAGAGGAGAGAGAGGGAGAGAGAGAGGGAGAGGGAGAGAGGGAGAGAGAGGTGGTGGGAGAATTGGAGAGAGAGACACTAGGATATGGGAGAGGGTGGGATAGGGGGAGAGGGAGAGAGTATGGGATGGAGAATAGGGGTGGGAGGGGAGGGAGAGAGATTGAGCGAGAGAGAGAGAGAGAGAGAGAGAGAGAGAGAGAGAGAGAGAGAGAGAGAGTAGGGGATGGGAGAGGGTGGGATAGAGAGTGGGAGAGGGTGGGATAGGGAGAGAGAGGGAGAGGAAGAGGGAGGAAACTTGAGAGAGAGAGAGGGATGAGAGAGAGAGATGGGGATGGGAGTGGGTGGGATAGAGAGAGTGAGAGAGGGTGAGATAGAGAGAGAGTGAGAGAGGGATGGAGAGAGAGTAGGGGATGAGAGAGAGAGAGAGAGAGAGAGAGAGAGAGAGAGAGAGAGAGAGAAGGTGTTGGGAGAGGGTGGGATAGGGGGAGAGAGGGAGAGAGTAAGGGATGAGAGAGAGGGGGAGAGAGAGTGAGAGAAGGGTGGGATAGGGAGGGAGAGAGAGAGAGAGAGAGAGAGAGAGAGAGAGAGAGAGAGAGAGAGAGAGAGAGAGAGAGAGAGAGAGAGAGGATGGGGTAGGGGGAGAGGGAGGGAGAGAGAGATTAGGGATGGGAGAGAGGGGAAGAGATGGGGAGAGAGAGTAGGGGATGGGAGGGAGAGAGTAGGGAATGGGAGAGAGGGAGAGAGAGGTTGGGGGAGAGAGAAAGAGGTGGGGGGAGGGAGAGTGACAAAGAGAGGTGGAGAGAGAGTAGGGTATAGGAGAGGGTGGGATAGGGAGAGAGATATTTTTTACATAAACACCAAAAAATGGTTATAAGAAAATTTTGGGTGGCTAGTAGCACATATTCTCTTTTTTGTTTGTTGTCTAATCTATTGTTCCGACATAAAACATGGGTTTCATGCTATTGGAAGTTAGCAAACACAAAATTCAATCATTTGATACACTATTTGAGGTTTTTTTAACATTCTTTCATGCTATTGAAAGCTAGCAAACACCAAATTCAATCATTGGATACACTATTTGAAGGCTTTTTGAACATTCTTTCTATAGAAAAGGTTAGTGCATTCCTTTTTAAATATTATTTGTTAGTATAGAGACAAATTTCATTATAATTTGACAAGTTGTTTAATATATAGTGAATCCATTGAAATTTGTAAGTTTGAATGAATTGTTATTTAGAAATGGTTAGAAAATTGATAGGTTGTTTAACATATATTGTGTATTCATTGAAATAATTGTAATTCACATATGTGTTTGAATGATTTTTTATTTAAAAATTGTAAGTAATTCAGATGTTTAAATAATTTGACATATAGAAATCATCATCATGCTGGGGAAGAAACTATAAAACAAAGGAGAGGGAGATCAATTTTTCAATTAAAAGAGATAAAACGAAACTACTATGTGAGCAACAAAAATTGCAATGCAATCATGAAGAATTGTCTTTTGAAGAGAAACACAAACCACTAATACAAAGAAACAAAGAGGAAGAATTGGAAAGATAGCAAAAAAATGAGACTCTTACACTCAAGAAGATAATTTAATTGTGAAGCTACACCATCTTCCAATGTTGGAGTCATATCATCATCTCATTTTGAAGAGGCACTAATGTCTACGTCCGACAATGTACACACTCCATCATGTCATGTTGAAGGCACAACATCAATATATCAAGTAGGTGATATTTCATCTTTTGCATCTTATTGCCAAGGCACATCATCTTCGGTTCAAGGTATGCAAAACACTCAACCTTATGTTGGTGTTCAAAATGATGAGGGAATGGAAGAGATTATAACACCTTCTAAAATTCATTTAGAAGAATAAAATATTTGATTGATATTGATATTAACATCTTGAAATTAGTGCATGATAAGATTAGCAAGCGTACTTGTCAAAGAAAAGTGAATCATAATAGAATTATATATTATAGGTCAATGCCCATTATTTTTTGAAATGATGAGGAATTTGAAATTTAGTTCGATGATGAAGATTCTTGGGCTAAGGATAATGGATGATTCAAATGAAAAAAGAATTTTAAAGAATCTAATGAGTGCATATGACAAAGTGAGTTCTAAATCATGTACAAAAGATAGTAATATCATAAGATGTGTACTTACATCAACAATAGTAAGTACCCAAATGAATAAATCTTGACTCATGAGAAAGACAAGAAAAACATTAAAAATCGGTAAAGGTACTTTAAAGAGAGCCATTGTAAGGCATGAGAGAGTGGAAGATCCAAAAAAAAAAAAGAGTTACAAACATTTAGCAGTAGACTACCACAAAAGGATAAAGAAATTAGTGAAGCATTGAAATCATTGATTGAAATTTTTTGGACAAATAACATGCATGTTTCCCCTAATCAAAGAGATGTTGTAAGAAGGACTATTGGTAGTCAAAATCGCGATCCACATGCGAAACATTTTTTGGACTCAACTTAGACACAATTTTTTGCAAAATTTATTGGAATGTATCCTCAAATTTGAACAAGTCAAAGATTTTTTGAGATGGGTAAACCTTTTTATGTGAAGATAAATCACAAACACAACTTTTTGTTGTAGGATACATATTGAATTTTCTAACCATTTTGATGTTTTAAGGCATATATGTGTGTTTTTGCATTTTAAGTTTGTTTTGTAGGATTGTGACATGAATGAGCCACTTAGATCTTCAAGAGAATTCATATCCATCATTTTATTTGAAATAGGTGATGGTCAACAATTTTACAAGATGTCATGTTTATTTTGTGGTTCTTTGTAGCTTTTATCAACTTGTGAACATATGGATAGTACACATGCAATTGGAAATGAAATTGTAGATTACAAAAAAATAAGATAGTGATATATGATCTAAAAGATGGGAAACGATGTAAAAGATGTGGTTTAGTCATTGAAGAGATTCCAATATATGAGTTCATGAAGATTTTTTTGTGAAAAGATTATTTACAAGTATGCAAGGCACACATATAGAGCTCGATGGGTGGATTTTTAGTTCAAGTTGTGCAAGGATACATTTCCACTAGATACCATTGTTTTGGTTGTAGAATTCACAAAGAACTTCACACTACAACCACAAAATGAGGTGCAAGAAAAGTATTATGCTTCTCAACAGGTTTCCATATTTGTTCACATAAAATTCATGCATTAACCTACAAGTATAGAGGATGATAGGAAGGTATTAAGGGATTACCATTTTTACATCAGCAATGATTAAGTACATTTTATAGAGTTTGTATTGTTAGAGAAAAAGGTTAATTTAATTTAATTTATTAAATTACCTTTTCCAGCTTAAGATTTTGCTTTATCCACTTTTTTCTTTCTCTATTTAATAATTAATTAGTAATTATTAAATAGCTTTCACCTTTAGGTTACACTTTTTGAGTTTTGATCTCCTTTTATAAGGATTGATCTCTTTGTAATCTATCAATCTTTTCTTCATCTGACTATACAATTTGCATGTTTTCAAAGCAAACCCTTGCATCTTATTATCTTTTTCTTCTTTGTGATAGATTTTCTACATGTAAGTATTTGAGGGCTTTGTAAATTTGATTTGCCTATTTTTTCAAATCCTTCATGGTATCAGAGCCATATCTATTGTAGCTTGTTTAGTATTTAGAGAAAAAGGGGGAACAAGGGTTTGATGGATTAGATCCAAATTTTTTCATATATTTTCTAAGAAAAGAGGGGGGTAACTAATTTTTAGTGCAGTTTGAGGCCAAACGGACTTCACAGATGGATCGAAAAGGTGTCAATACCCCTGTTTCCATATAAAGTTTGTCCATTTTGGACAATGTTGATTTGGGAGGCAATTTTTTTGCCTAGAAGACCGTACAACCTCCTACACATGTTATGAGGCAATTTAAAAAAATTAAAAAATAAAAAAAAACCACATTACATTTTCTTGCCCACCAACCCATTTTTCAGGTACCATAGTAGTTTTTTCATCACCAACGAGCCTTTTCTAGGTCCAACGCGACCATCATTGCAACACATCCACTGCCATGCTAGAACCACTACTCTACCATTACTGGATTGCCCACCACTTTGCCCATCTCTCCAATAGTCACCTTAGTGGCCACTCTACACTATTTTCCCATGTGACACTTCCACAACTTTCCACATGGCACTAGTGCCACATCAACACCTACTACATGGTAGTGCCATGTCAACCTATTTCTGGGGCCTGCTTCCACATGGCACTACCATGTAGCAATTTTTTTGCTACGATGGCCCCCAACCCATCTAAAATGCTGACAATAGCATCAGTTAATATTGCATCAACACCCCTATAAGCCCTTTAGGTCATTTTTTGAACTACTATTAGTTGTTTGGTCGCAACTTGAGTATACAAAGGTCTTTTTTTGATCTAAAAGAAGTACTAGAAAGTTGGTTATGAGATGGAGACAATGGTGTAGGAATTTTTTTTGGTTTTGATGCACTTTGGTTGCATTTTTTGGTAGTCAAAGTTGGATGTTTTGTTTTCACACAAGAGGGCATATCTTGAGTGTCCCACCTCCGTTTTTTGAAAATATTACATTTTTGGAAAGCTGGTTCCATCTACATTTTAGAAATGCTATAATTTTTTCTAGATTCTGCTCCATGATATTTTTATCATGTTTTTTTTTATTGCACTATGGTGGATATCTTGGGTGTTTTAGGTCTAGGGATCATTTACTTGAAATGGGATCTCTTCTTTTGGGCTATAATATCTGCTGTATTAGCTATTTGCCCTTTATGATCATTGTTGATATCATTTGTAAGCATTTTTATGAAAACAAATTGAGATAAAGTGCCACTCTTTATTTTTTGAGATCTTTTTCATCATTGTGACTTATTGTAGTTACACTACATTATAAAGTGCCCTGGGGGGGATAGTTGTTTTTCTTTTAGTGCCCTCTTCCTTTGTCAAGGGAGTGTTCCTTCCATAACATTAGCCCCATGATGTGTCAATGACACGTGCCTTTATAGGTGTCCATACCTCTTCCCCACTCTCAATGTTATTGGTTCTTTTTGTTTTGTAGGAGATTTTTGGCCCACTGTCTCAGCTACCTATCACCTCACTCTTGTTTGCATTCCGAGGGGGGGGGGGGGGGGGGGTTCTTTTGTTGTTTCTCATGCTTCCTTGGTTCATTGGAGTGAGTTATGTATTCAATATTTGATCCTATTTACTAGGTGATTGCAGTGGCTAGATACCTATGCATTTTAGTGAGGTGGATCATCTACAATATAGAAACTCTTATTTTCATTCCAACTTTGGTTGCAATCTTCCTTGGTTTGATTGATCAACTCTTCACACTTTCGTGTTTTATGCCATCTATATTTTCAAGTTCAATTGTTTGCCTTTGTTTGCCTCTTGGTTTAATACATATTACAATCTTCTCTACCTAGCCAGGTTCTATTTTAGAGGAGGTTCTATAGATCAAAAATTTCCTTTTGTTAGAGTTTGTGGCTTCTTCATGCTTTAGTGGTTTTCTTCATGATCACTCTTTGTTCCTTTTTCTAGAATATTCCTCTAGTTAGAGGCTTCTGCAATCTTTCACTAGGTTTTTAGCTATCTCTTTTTCAAGTAGAGTTTTTCCCACTTGATTTTCTCTATTTCTCCATTTCATAAAGATTTTATTGTGATTAGGTACCTCATAAGGCTTTGTTGCTGGGACCCAAGTTTTCTTTCAATATTGCATTGTAGTTTCCTTTCTCTTTCTACATTGTTTGTATATGCTTTGTTTCTCATCTTAAGGGGGGGTGTTAGAGAAAAAGGTTTATTTTATTTTATTTATTAAATTACCTTTTCTCCCTTCTTACAATTTTGCTTTATGCATTTTTTTCTTTCTCTATTTAATTATTAAATATCTTCTACCTTTAGGTTACTCTTAGTAACTTATTAGGTTACCCTTTTTGGATTTTGATCTCCTTTTATAAGGATTGATCACTTTGTAATCCATCAATATTTTCTTCATTTGAATATACAATTTGTGTGTTTTTAGAGAAAACCCTTGCCTCTTCTTGTCTTTTTCTTCTTTGTGATAGGTTTTCTACATGTAGGTATTCGAGGGCTTCATGGATTTGATTTGCATATTTTCTCAAATCCTTCATGTACATGGTCATTTTCAACTATTTTATGGAGATTTGGCTAATAGGGCCATTCCATAACATGAGCACATTATTTGGTTAGACAATTGTGCATCTCAATTAAAGAATGCATAAATGTTCTATTGGTTAAGTAGGATGCATAGGTTGTCTAGAATTCTGAAATATATGTGCAATTTCACAGAGGTTGGTCATGGAAAGGGAGAGAGCATAATGGTGCAAATGCAAGCACAAAAGAGCCTTAGCTCATAAAGAATTAAAGTACAAAGATGAAGAAACATTGATAGATGCAAAATCCATCATCCAATAGTGTAACACTACAATCGGTCTAGGTAAAGAAGGTGAGTCTAGGGTTCATAGATCTTTTTGGTTGATAGATAATAATAACATTGCACCATATGATGATTTTTGCATATTGAGAGTATCAAGTGAGTTGCACTCTTTTAGAAGCTTGGATGCAGGTTCATTGAGTACCCACACATGAAAATGGCATATTTTTTTCCATCATGTGCAGAGGAAAATTGAGATGAGTGTGAGTCAACTGAATGGGTGGACAAATGAGATATACCTACTTTGGACCCAATTGACACCTATTATCCTCCACAAGCATTGGAAATGGTAGAGATGGATTCATTCATTGACTTTGACTTCTTGTTTGATCTAGTGTAACCTGGTAATATATATATATATATATATATATATATATATATATATATATATATATATATAATTTTTTATTTTTTAAAATTCAATATGTAACTTTATAACTTTTACCTAAGTATTTTTTGAACTAATGACCAAATTTTGTACATTTATCACTATAGGCCATATTTTTTCTATTATTGCACCTGAAGACAACGAAGAATGGACAAATTATTATTTGTGTCATTGTGTCCATGCCAAATAAATTGGATGATTCAGTTATAGATGGTGAAGGTTTAGAGTACCATATAGGTGTGGTGGTTATAACCGACACATTTCTTAGACAATATTCTATGAAGAACCCTAACTTGTGGTTATTCAAGAATTAGAAAACAAAGAGAAAGATTCTTCATTATTCAAACCTTGTTGTCACATCAAATGTCCACTTGATAAAATAGAGTGGAAAACCACATAATAAGACTCTTTGGAAGGTTTGTGAGTTAGACCATGAGGAAATACTTGAGACATTATAATATAGAGAAGATCCAATTGGTTCATTAGATTAAATATAATTACAAAAATATGGACCTCTCTTGCTTTTTGCGATGCTGAGTGCACAACTAGGTAGCTTCAAATGGACTTTCACACTCTTTCATGCAAGGTGCCTACCTTATTTTTTCTTTTTGAAGTTTTTTAAGGGTAGTTAAGAGGTTGTGTGTGTCTAATAAGTTCCAAGAGTCCTTCAAATGCAACTAGTCCCAATGTGTTTGTAAAAGAGCCAAAATTGCTCATTAGGTCCTAAGTTGGTCAAAAGTTGCTCAATAAGCCAAAAGTTGCTCAATAGGTAAAATGTTGTTAGGGGTTTGGAAAGTAAGATATTTGGTTACCTAATAGGTCCTAGAATGGTCCTAGATAGACCCATTTTAGACCCATTTGATCAAAAGATGTAAAGAGCAAAAAATGCTCAAAAGTTGCTTGAGCAACTTTTGCAATTTTTGCAAAAAGTTTCAAGTGATAGTTTGAGAAGTTGTAACTACCCATTCTTGGGTATATGAGCATGAGAAACATATTTTGGAAGTTTAGAAGGTCTCTAGTTATTCACACTCCTTTCCTACCAAGTTGCATTTTTGAGAAACTTTTACAACTTTTGCAATTTTGCACAAAAAGTGAAACTTTTGCAAAGTTCCCTAGATTTCACTTCTACAACTTGTAAAATGTTGTAAATTATTAAAAATTAACTAAAAAAACCTAATCCTAGGCTATCTTGAACAAAAAATAAAAAGACCCATTTTTTCGTAATTAGTAACTTTTGCTCATATCTTGCACACAATGGCCTAGGCATACATATCTTGCTTATATCTCTCTCACCATTCATTGTGGGATCAAAATGTCTACTCTATTAGCTCTAAGTATCCTGGTAAACCATATTCCCAAGTCCCATTAACCACTTGAATTTTCTCGAGCATGCCAAACATAATTGATCCTGAGAGTCACTAAATACAATAGGGCAACAATCTTTGACGGAGCATATCTCAGAGCTTGTGTGAGGTATGGATGTAATTATGGGTGTTACAAGATTGTGGTTCTAAAATCTATAATAATGTCTCTCAATTTTTGGATATTAGATTCAATTTTAATTTTGCAACTCCATCTCAGGTGACACAAAAACTTGGACTATCAGCCAATACAAAGTTGCCACCTAGTGAATCTCTTTAACCGTTCATCATGGGATCAAACTATCTATTCTATTAGCTCTAGGTGGCCAAGAAAACCCTATTCCTAAGATCATCCCATCTTATTGACTGCTCAAATTTTCTAAGGCATGCTGAATAGAATAATCCCTGAGAGTCACTAAATACAATAGGGAAGGGATCTTTGATGGGCATATCTCAGAGCTTGTATGATGTATGGATTAAATTTTGGGTGCTATAGGATCATTTTGCAAACACCGATAATAAGATCTCTCATTTTTTGGAGATTGGATTCCATTTTGATTTTGTGGTCCCGTCTCGGGTGATGCATAAACTTGTACTATTGGCCAGTACGAAGTTACCAACTGGTGAATCTCTCTAACTGTCATCGTGGGATCAAACTATTTTTTCTATTAGCCTTTGGTTTTTGAGTAAACCATAGTCCCAAGCTTGTTCTATCTTATTGGCCACTCAAACATTATAGGGCATGTCAAACAAAATTGACCCTGAGAGTCACTAAATGCCATAAGGCAATGATCTTTGGTAGGGCATATCTCAGAGCTTGTGCATGATATGGATGTAATTCCTAGTGCTGTAGGATCATATTTCTGACATCTACATTAACCTCTCTCTCTTTTTGGAAATTTTATTTTATTTGGATTTTGTGGCCCCATCTTGGGTGATGTTGAAACTTGTAGTATTGGCTAGTACAAAGACACCAACTTGTGAATCTCTCTAACTATTCATGGTGGGGTCAGACTATCTATTTCATTAGCTCCAAGTGGCCAAGTAAACTCTAGTCCCAAGCTCCTCCTATCTTGTTGACCAATCAAATGTTCTTAGGCATGTTGAATAGAATAGACCCTAAGAGTCACTAAATATTATGTGTTGATAGTTGGAACAATGCAAAAGATACAAGAAGTTGAACACTTAAAGGAAAGTTTAATGAAGCAAAAGGTACTATAAAAACATGAACTAACTTAATCCAAGGTAAAATTTCAAAATTTAATGCAATTTCCTATTTGGCCCCTATCATAGAGATTGTGTTTGACATTCTTCTAAGTTGTTTGATTGATACTGCTTCTACTTGAGCATTTCACAGACAGTGTTGCATTTTCATTTCATTTTTATATTACTGTAGATAAGAAGCCCAACACTGTGATTATTTCTCCATACAAGAAGCCATGGATTCAACATACGTTTTGTGTGCAACATTAGTTTATTAAGGAGTTGACATGAAAATAGGTGGACCACCATCAAAAAGCCACTTGGAAACATTTTCACTTGCCACAAATTTCAAAATAAGATTTCTCATTCTATTATTTCCCTTATAAAGATATATTTTGAGGAATATTGGAGGCACAACAATTGTAGAAAGAAATGATTGCCAATTTAAATGCATGGGCACACAAATTTATTTCTCCTATACTACAATATGTGACTCTCCCTTCATGCCCATCCACTTTCCCAATTGCCCCTCCAACAATAAATGCAACCTCACTGATATCATATAGTATTGTTCTAGTTCCATTCAAATTGAAGATAAATTATGTTCCTCACATCATGAATTATATTCCAGAATTCTCTCCATCAAGTTTCCTTATCATGGGTTGCTTGATTCCTTTTCCTCCTATAAATACTCCCTTTCCTAGTGGAATAATAGTGGAACCATCTAATTGTCTGCCCAATTTTTTGGTTTTCCCTCCTCATGAGCAATAAGGTTTGAAGGGTCCTCCTCCACAACATCATTGTATTGAATTTGACCTACTTTGACCACCTAGTGTTTATTAGCTTGCAAATAATACCTAAACAAGGCTTAGTAAAATTGACTTGATCTAGCCACACCAATACACCATCCTAACTTGGCTAGAGTCACAACAAGCCTCAAAGAAACAACAACACAAACAAAGCCAAAACAAGGGTTGTTAGGTTCCCTGGACTAGGATAATGATAGACACAAGATATCCAAGAAAAAATGCAACAACTATAGCTATAGGAATCATAAGAAGAACATATATAATGCGTTTCCATGAATGAATCTCTCAAAGAGATGGATAAGCAAGCAATATTGATATCAAATTCTATGAATAAATTAAAAACTTTATTTCAAGTATTCTTGTGTTTTGAAGATAAAGAATATAATATAAAATCTGTTAATGTTTATGATGATAATAAAATTCAAGCTTAGACATTTAGATAATGCAACCAACTCAATACTCAAACTTCAATGTGAATTGTATAACAGTAATAAGAATTCAAGTTTCATAGTTCTCATCCCAAAAAAACTCTAAATAAGTTATTCATAATCAAAAGTACTCATAACTTGTAAAATTTAAATACAAATTGATATCATAGCCTTATTCACATGTCAAAAGATACTATGAAAGCTTATTATAATGATTCCTACACTTATTTTGGATGCAAATCACATTAAAATGAAATACATAAAATACTTAAAATATAAACAAAAAAAACAAGATATATATTATGATAACCAATAATTTCATACATGAACAAACTGATGCATCAAATTTATAAGTCTAATAATGTCATGCATCAAATATATGTCATACATCAAATATAAAATGCCATATATACATCAAATATATGTCAAATATGTCCATTAAAATAAAATACAAGATGTATCTAATGCCTATACATGTGTGTCCATCCCATATCTTCTGGGGAAGGAAATAAATCCCCAGAGATCTTTAGTCATTACATGGAGGGAGATACTGGGGATGATGGGGTCTTCCTCACATGCTTACTCATTCTCTTGTTTAGCCTCCTCTCTAACTAGAGCTAATACAAACAAAGTATATACAAATCAATAATTATTATACATTGAAATCAAATATATGTACACAAAAAATTAATTATTTTCTTATTTTCATCAAATAGTCACTCTGTACATCCACCTCAAAGGCTGACGGATGATCGAGAGTAACAAGGCCCTACAACAATTCAATCAATATAATCACTCAATCATACTTATAAATTCCATTTGAAATTTCAATACTAACTATTATAAATAACAACTAAAACTATGAAAACTCTTTCATACCTTGGTCAATGGCTTTGAATTAACCATCATGATAGCAATTCCATGATCAATGGATTGGTGAATAGAGGAGGAGTCTCAGACATCAACAATCACAAATCATATAATATAATTTATATATTTTTTATAGAATTTAATATAATCAAATGAATTAAATTAACATGAAACTAATATACCTCTACAAATCTTGTATCATGCCTAGGCTAAGAGTCCCTTGTGAAGTTTGATGGTCTAGTAAAGAACTAATGCATATGGATACAAAAAATTTGTCAATTCTTCATATCATTACTTAACAAATATATGTATTAATTTAAATGATTAAATCGATACATACCTCTCAACTCTTTGTTGCAATGTAGAATGGGGTTGAGAAATCTATACTAGGGTCATCAACACTCTTACCCTAAATTTTGAACAATGTTAAGAAATGCTAATTAATTAGTCATTCACTGTAGATATGAAATGTGATCAAATTAGTTTATTATAATTATAATTTACCTATGTATCAATTAAAAATGTGTCACTGAGGAACTCATTAGTGACTAGCCCATCATCCATAGTGTCTCTTGTTGGAATTACAATAGGAAAGGTAAACTTCTGGGGTGAGTGAATTAGCAGTTAAAATTTGAAGCCATAAAACTTTTACCATTCATATATTCATAAGTAAATTGAAATAACATGTAAAGAATATGCATCTAAAACTTATAACCATGTAAGAAATCACACACATAAAACTAGATATGATTACCTAGAAACCTTCCAAGTGAGAAGGTAAAACTAGGGTGGGGGTGACACCCACAAATCTTCACTACTACAGTTGTAAAGTGTATCCATTTAAGGTTACAATATTTTGATCATGAATCATGATCTACCCTATGAAAGGTCTTCCCTGTTAAAGGCTTAGAAAGACTATAAGCTCTTACCTTATTAAAGGATTTCAACACCCTATTAGAAGTGTGCCTAGTTAGAGGACTTTAACTTAGAACTAAGAAAGCACCCTGTTAAAGGATTTCATATAGCTTGCTAGGACTACTCTACTTAAGAGATTTAATTTAAATCACCTATTAAAATGTCTCAACATAGATCTTGTGATTGGCACTTTCTTGCTTGATGATAGATCACCTCTAAACAATATCTTTCTTTATTAGATGTGTCAGTGCTATATCCTTTTCCTCTATACTCTGTTCTTCTCTAACTGGTTCAACAATTCACTCTTTCTTCTAAGTCACCTTGAATACTCTGCATGCAAATTATCTTGTTCACTCTTCCAACTCTCATCAAAAGTTTAGGGTTTTCATCGTCCTTAAGGAGACTTTGGTGGCTTAGGGTTAGGTATGAATTTGTGGTTGAGATTCATCTATTTTGCTACTTAAACCTTCCCTTTTTCTCATTGGCTGCATGTAATTGTATAGGGAATCCACATATAAATTTGTCTTTATCTCCAAAAGATTGTAATCTATCCTTAAGTTGGCTCACAAATAGTTTACATAGTTGTTGATGCCATTACAAAAAAATATGTCCAAACTATGTCACTCGGCATATGAAGTCTCTGATGCTTGGTATGCACTGTATTTCTATTCTGACTTGGCACCTACACTGCTTACTTAGATCTTGAATCATTCAACATGTACTATTTTCTTAGCACTTGAGTCACTTGGCATATGAGTGACTCGACACATAAGTGATTCGACACTCATTGTAACTCAGCATGGTCTAATATTTCTATGTTGTACTCAACATGTATTACAATTTCAACATGAACTAAGCAAATTTCTTAAGAGTGTTGACACTCACTTGTCAAAACCAATCTGAGATCAACAATCTCCCCCTTTGACATGAGTGTCTAAAACACTTGAATATCATTATCAATCTTAATCTTCTCGAGTATAACAAATCCATGACTTAGCTTATATGCAAAACTTCAAAATTTCAAAATTTTGCAATAACCTATATACCTCAAAATTTGATAACCCCCCCTGAGTTAATGCATCTAATTTGTATCCAAAATATGTGATCCCTTCTAAGTAAGTGTGTCTCTGCTGATACTCTTTGACTTCAATGTGTTATATCTAATACTCTTTAACTTCAAACGTACTTATACTCTTTCATGCTCTCCCTTAGTTGATATCTCTTCATTGTGCTCTATTTCTTCCTTAATGATGTATCTCCCCCTTTCTTATAATTCTCTTTTGTTTTGAATTCTCCCTCTTTGTATTAATCTCCCCCTTTATATTACTCTCTCCATTTTTTGACACTTATGTCAAATGGGTTATACACGTAGAGTGTGTTTGTCCAAAAATAATTTGTGGACTTCTAGTATTATCTTGAGAGCTACATCCTAGTTCTCACATGCAACATCCAATGACTTGATTTGGATTGAAAGCTTGATATCAAGGTGTAATAGGCCATTTAGAGTAGAAAAATTAGGGTCTTTCTTTAGTAAAGTTTCAACATAACCTAGCTACTTGTGTAGTATTTCCATATGTGGGGTGAGGGAAACTTGTATACATGTCAATTTGGCTCTTATGCTAGCCTCTTCTACTATTAATATAGCTAATTAAATTTTTGACTAAAGCAATATATTAAAATGCTTCTCACTCTGAGTAGGGTTTTGAGGTAACCTTGTATCTGATATGTTAATCTTTCTCTCCAGGCTTAGAATGTGATGTTTAATCTCTTGGTTGAAGAGTGTAGGGTCACACAAGTTGGTGTACAATGAGAATATATTCTCAAGTACCTTCTTCACATCCTTAATCTTTGTTGCCAATGCAACTTGAGTGAGTGCTCTATCACAAGATATCTTTTCATTTACCTTACTTTGGAATTTCTGTTCAGACCACTCCAAGAGTTTAGCATTAGTATCAATGTCTTCATTATTGACCTTTTCCACTATATCTAATAGTTGTTCTAGTAATGGCTTGGTCTCTTCAAGATTTGGTAGACTAAATGCATCCAGAAAGATGTCCTTAATATCTTGAAGTGCTTTCTTCTTCCTGTGTTCTCTCGTAAGCATTTCTTGATGCTTTTCCTTTCTAAGGCTTGCTGCAGTATGCCTATTTGGTCTATTGTCATCTTATCATAATCAAACTTGGGTATAAAAATCTCTTCATCAAGAGTGATGTTTCCATAGTGAATTACCTTTTCAACTTTTGAAGAGCTAGATCCTGGTGCTAAGATTTGCAATAATATAGCTTTTGTGCTTGGCTTCTAAAAAACCTGTGTAGGAGTGCTAGATGTTGGTAGGGTTACTAGTGCTTGGATGGCCTCTTGTTCTTTCACTTTTGGTGTTTCCTCACTTTCTTCAAATTTTATCTTGTCTATCAAAATGCCATGATTAGCACCTTTTCCTTATGCTTTATGTATAGATGAGTCTATCTATCTTGCTTCTTGTTGTCCAGTAGTAGTGTCTTTCTCTTCTTCTACATTTTTCTTCTACTTAACTATGTCAATTGTAACAAGTGTATCAACCTTAGGAGATGTATCTACTATTTTTTGAGTCAAAGGTTGTACTTGAGTAACTGAAGGAATGATAGAACATGGTTCTTGTGGATTTCCTTGTCCCTTGTGACATTAGTGAATGCCTTTTGGAGCTCATCTATACTAACCAAAGCTAGATTATCGCATAGCTTAGCTTGTAGTGTAGATGTATCTAGAATCTTCTTTAAATCTTCTATAGTCAGTGGATTGATGTTCTATAATGATGCATCAAAAATATTCTTTACATTTATTGTCTCAATGGTTGTGGTTGTTTCATGGGGAGGATTGACATTCAACATTTGTGTGTCTTGCACACTCTATTCATCTTGTTGCTCAGGCTCAACTGTTACCATGTAATCATATTTCTTTTTTGTCTCTTCCCCAACTATATTGTCTTCTTCCTTGTCATCATCTTTTTCATCTTCATCCTTATCATCATCTTTACCCTCAAAAGGGTCAACTTCTCTTTGTTTCACAGTGGTCGGCCCATAAATGAGTTTCCACATTTGGGTTGATTTCTTGACCACATCTTCAATGTTATTTTGAAGAATGTTGAAGGCTCTATATTTAGGTGTAAACCTAACTCCATATTTCTTATTAGCCTTAGTAATATTCCCTTTTTTTAGTTCTATCATTACTTGGGCTAAAGTGGTTTCCCTTATTTGTTTCTCCAAATTTGAACAATAATGTCATTTTTGCTCAGCTAAGTCATATAGTTTCTTGGGTATTGAGTTGGAAAATTCTAATGGCATTGTCCTAAATTTTGACATCATTGCATATAGGGCTTCTTCCACTTTATTTTTCTCCTCTTTGCAGAAATCATGAAAATTTACATGTCTAAAACTAGATAAGTCTACATTATTCTTGACATTTTCACACAATTCTTCAAGATCAAAGAGAAGATTATGACTTACCACTTCAAATTGGCTTATATCATCTGATTCAGTCCTTTCTTCATCTGAATCTGGCTATGCCACATATTTTCTTCTTTGTCTTTTCTTCTCTTGGCCACCTTTCTCTATTTGCTTGGCTTTTTCCCTAGCCTTTTGAGTGATTGCACATGTGGTAGCTCTGGTGGTAGGTGCACTTAGCTTGGCTTGGCTAGGTTTGACAATCTTGTTTGTCTTAGCCACTAGTTGTGCCTTAGCCTTCCTTTTCTTTGGCTCGGAAGGAGTAGGTGCTTTCTTAGCTTCTTCTCCCTTGACACCTTTAGTTTTGTCCTCTTCCTTGTCTTCTCCAATGCCTTGGGTCAATGCAAGAGGTGCTTGAGTTTTTTCTTGTTCTTCCTCTTCATCCTCTTCATCTTCTTCCTCTTCCTCATTTGAACCCTCACCAAATTTATCCTTAAGCTTCTTAACTAGCTTATCTTTCTTCTTAAGTGTGGAGGCAGTTTTCAACTCCATTTCAATCTTTGATTTCATCACCTCATAATTCCCAAAGATTTTAGTAGTTTCATCTATTTCCTCTACTAGTAGAGTTGTGATGGTTGTTGAGGCTTCATCAACATTAATTTCATATCCTAAGGGTCTTAGCCATCTTACCCTTGGTATGGTAACTTGCACATAGGTGTGATCAACATCAATTGGAAAACATATGTCATTGTAGTGTTGTTCAACCAATGAAATTGGTATCCTCATTTTCTCCTTCATTGATTTATTAAAATCTTTGAAGTAACTTGTCATGATAGTTTTAAAATTAGCTCCCATCTATTTAATAAATTCACTAATCTACACTACAACAGACCTATTGGTCTTCTATCCAACTATACCAAAAGAGGGAAATGTATTCTACACATAAAAGAATATACAAACTGGAATTGTGCCAAATTTACATTGTGCACTCTTTGTTTTTTTGATCGCTCCAAGATTCTCCGTCAGTTGTTGTAACTATAGTTTTTCCAAATCATATGTATGATCTTTCTTTACAATCTTGTAGCCAATATCCACAATGATATAGGGTATACTATTCAATCTACTTGATTGATAGAATTTATGAGAGATTACCCTTATAGAAAAGTTTATTAGTGGATCAATGATGGTATATATAATCATACCTCTCTGATTCTATTTTGCTCTAGTGTTTTTCTGTATTACTTCCTTGGAATCACTCCTTAGAGTCTTGTGCCAATCTAGGTTGGGTAGCTAGTAACCCTGTGAGATATTCTTTTAGTAATCTTAATCAGTCCACCCTCTAGCCATAAAGATCCATCATGTATTTGGCTCAACACGATTCTAATCCATTCAGTTTTAAATACACTAGGAAAATCTAGGTCATGCATTGAACCCTTTCTCTTCACAATTTTATACTCTTCCTTCAAAACACCATTTTCACATAACCTATCTTCTCTAATTTCTATGTCCCTAATGCTACCAATTTTACAATTATAACATGTCCTTACATCTTGCACCATTATTACATTTGGCAGGATCATGGATAATGTGCCAGAAGGATCTTGTTTGTGAGCTATGTCAGGAATGGCCTTAAACATAGGTTGTTTGACTTCATTATTGACAAGATAAACATTTAAAATTTCTTTCTCTTCAACATTTTTTGAACTAGATGCCATTTGTCAAGCTATGTTTTATACAAAGTAAAATTGCGTAACTCAGCTTGTGATGAATAACTTGTGGAATCCAAAGAACTAGTGTGAGATTGCTATCAAAATCTTTGCAAATGCTTTAAACAATTTTTTGAATCACCTTTTTCTTTGCTCACTCTTACTCAAGTTTGAAATGATGAATAATTAGAAAACATCGATCATATACCCTTCAAAAACCTTGCATTTAATGTTGAGTGCTTACACAACTGTAAGATTAGCATCAGCTCATTTTAGGATCACTCGACATCCTTTGATATTTCCATCACTTGACAACTACTACAAATTTGATATCTACTAGCTAGTCTTGACAACTTGGCATCAACTAACATTCCACTTAGCATTAGTTGGAAATATTTCATGCTCAACAACAACATGAAAGACTTAAGGATTTAACTTTAATTTTCAATAGCATCTTGCATCTTTATTGATGCTAATGTAGTCTTTTCTATCTCCTTTGGAACTGATGTATGATATAACACTTGAATATCAGTCTCACATACCTCTTGATTGCCTAGTTTGATGAGGTGTGATCACTTGACCCATTGGGTGAAGTGATCCCTTCTTCATTTGATGTGCTACAATCATCTTTCTTTCTCCATGTCTTGTTCATCTCATCTCTGATGTGTTCAACATTCTCCTTGCCTTTGCCTTTATCAAATTCACAACTTGGTGCCATTGACCTAGTTGGATAATGCTTACTGATGTGACCAATCTTCAAACAGTTAAAACATGTGGTTTGACACAACCACCTTTTTTAGTTACCACTGGAGTGTGTTCTAATATAGTTCTTAGGAACATGTCCATCTCCCTGACAATAATGATAACTATATCTTGTGTTATAACCCCAATAATAAGAGTTTCCATTGTTCCTTACCTTTTCTTGTTTGTTTGATGACCATATGGATTTGGATCTACATTCAAAAGCTCTATGTCCATACTTTTGATAATTGTAGCAATAACCTTCAAATCTTTGTGTGTTCATGGTCCTAATTCTACATTCATGTGCTTAATGACCTTGCATTTTGCATTTGTGACAATGAACCATGCTCTTAGGCTTAGTATTCTGATTTGTATTCTTGCTCCTACACATATTAGTAGTATGTCCTTTCTTACCAAAATTATGACAAGTAGGTTTGGAGTCTTTACCTTTGTTGTTCTTTCTTCAAATTTTTTGGATGATTCTCTTTCTTTAGTGCTTGTGTATCCTAGTCTAGATGTATCATTGTTGGATCTAGGGGATCTCAATAATTGCTCAAAGTATTTTATGGCTTCATTTGGTTTGTTAAAACTTTCAGCAAATTCCTTTTCTCTCTTTAGGTCACTCTGTAGTTGTTCATTATGCAACTTGAATGTAGTTATCTCAATGTCCTTGACATTCAATTCGTAGTTGGCATTCATCATTTGACTTAGAGTATCCAATTGCATGTTGGAAATATTGGTTAGTTATATTGAATTTTCTTTTAATCTATTGGCCAAAACTCTTTTGTCTTCTTCAATCATGGTTTTGTCTTCCATGGCTTTATTCTTTTGTTCAACCACTTCATATACTAGTATGGCTTGTGATTCTTGTTCTAACTTGAGATTTCTGATTTCCTTAGCTTGGATTTTATTCTTTTCCATTAGGTTTGCAAATGTTGTATCAAATTCATATGAGTCTCCATTTGCAAATAGTTTAGTAGTGTCTATCTCTTTATAGTGTGTCTCATCCTTTGCAATATAAATTTCTTTGCTTCTCTTCTAGGATTTCTTTAGTTCCTCTCTTGCCTCATTTAGTTGATGTAGTATGAGATGTATTTCAATCTCTTGATTTTCAATAGTCTTTCCCAACTTGTAGACCTCCATTTCAAGATCTTTTCCTCAAAGTTGCAAAGCTTTTTCTTCTAAGAACTGAGCTCTGATACCAATTGTTGAAATTATAATAGGAAAGGTAAACTTATGGGGGGGGGGGGTGTGGGTGAGTTAGCAATTAAAACTTGAACCCATAAAACTTCGACCATTCATATATGCATAAGTAAATTGAAATAAAATGTAAAGAATATGCATCTAAAACATACAACCATCTAAGAAATCAAACACATAACACTAGATATGATTTCCCAAAAACACACCAAGTGAGAAGGTAAAACTAGGGTGGGAATGACACCCACAAATCTTCACTACTACAATTGTAAAGTGTATCCAATTAAGGTTACAATGTTTTGATTATGAATCATGATCTACCCTATGAAAGGTCTTCCTTGTTAAAGTCTTACAAAGACTGTGAAGTCTTACCCTATTAAAGGATTTCAACACCCTATTAGAAGTGTGCCTAGTTAGAGGACTTTAACTTACAACTAAGTAAGCACCCTGTTAAATGATTTCATACAACTTGTTAGGACTACTCTTCTTTAGATATTTAAGTGAAATCACTTGTTAAAATGTCTTAGCATTGATCCTTTGATTGGAAGTTGCTTACTTGATGACATATCACCTCTAAAAAATATATTTCTTGATCAGAGATGTCAATGCTATATCCTTTTCCTCTATCCTCTATTCTTCTCTAACTAATTCAATAATTTACTCTTTCTTCTAAGTCACCTTGAATACTCTGCATGCAGAATATCTTGTTCACTCTTCCAACTCTCATCAAAAGTTTAGATTTTTCATCCTCAAGAAGACTTTGGTGGCTTAGGGTTAGGTATGAATCTATAGTTGAGAGTCATCCTTTTTTTTTTTGCTTAAACCTTCCCTTTTTTTGATTGGTTGCATGTAATTGCATAGGGAATCCGCATATAGATTCATCCTTATCTCCAAAATATTGTAATCTATCCTCAAGTCAGCTCACAAATGGTTTACATAGTTTTTTGTGCCATTACAAAGAAATATGTCCAAACTATGTCACTTGACATATGAAGTCTTTGATGCTTGACATACACTGTATTTTTTTTCTGACTCAACATTTGCACTACTCAACATTTACTATTTACTTGGCTCCTAAATTACTCGGCATGCTCTATCTACTTGGCACTTGAGTGACTCAGCACATGAGTGACTTGGCACATGAGTGACTTGACACTCATTGTAACTTGGCATGGTCTAATATTTGTATGTTGTACTCGACATGTATTAGAAATTTGACATGAACTAAGTAAATGGCTTAAGTGTGTTGACACTCGTCAAAACCAATCTGAGATCAAAATCTTGAATATGATTTCCAAATGTGCATAAGGATCCACATGATGTGTACATGTGACCATGATGCAAAGAATGCTCCTCCTCAACTAATGGACTAGCGCAATGAATGAGGGTCTGTGTTAAAGCATTAATAGTCACTAGAGTACTGGTCTCTACATGTTCTTTTACAACTGAAGAAATAATGGCATGCTCACCCTAAGGCTTGAAAATAGGTACCCTAACTACATTAGGGTCACAATGTCCCCCCAACCTCTCAATTGATGACCCCCAACCTCTACCCTAAGAATCTAACATGTCAAAATAATTGGGAATCTCCCCAAGGACAAATTCACAATACAATTTCTTTAAGAAATACATTGGAACCTTGTGATTATTACATGTAGGGGCATCAAAGACCATCCACCATCTATCTCAAAAGTTATTTCTAATATCATCATGTATGCACCAATGGATGGGGAACCTTTTAGTTAGATGTGTAACATTGTCTTGTTCTCCAAGATTTTTAAACAATGCACACCTTTCACTATGTCCTTTTTTCTTACATCTTTATAGGATAATTTTTTTGCATAATATCCTCTCTATTAACATGCCAAATATCCAATTGACCACTAATAGAAGCTACATGACTCAAAATGGACTCAAGGGAGGATGCTAAATGTGCTCTCATAGGATTAGTTTTACTTCAAGCTTTCAAACTATCAATGATTTCTTCTAATTCATTTTTCTCTCTTTCTAAGTCATTCATTATATTGTCTTGAGTGCTACCAGGAGGTCTTTCAATCGGTGGAGGTTGTAGAAGTTCTTACTCTTCTTGTGGAAGGTTTTCATTTTGCTCTTGTGGAGGGTTTTCATTTTGATTTTGTTGATCAGGCTAGGGATTTGGTGGTTAATTATTCACATTTCCTAATAATAAACAAATTTCATTTTAAATAAATAAATAAATTTGAAGAAAAACTAAAAAAATATACAAAACAATGCAAAAATATACAAAGCAATGCAAAAACAAGAGTAGAAAACATACTTGATGATCTCAATATTAATCTCCCATGCTGACTATGCATTTTGAGGAGTAGAGTGAGAAAATTCTTCAACTTCTAAAAACTACATGTGTGCCATTGATGGGAAAGAGAGAAGCAAAAAAATGAAAGAGGAGAAATTGGAATGGGTTGCAAGTTTGTAGTCCATATATAAGATTTTTAAAAAGCGCGCACCCACTTTTTCTTGGGCTTGTGGAGTCAAAGCCAAAGTGCATGCACACCTTTAGAATTTTTAAAATTTTAGTTGTGTGTCATATTTTGGTACCACAACTTCATGCATTTACCCTTATCCTATTTTTATGTGATATTTTCAATGATCATCTATTCCTTATTGGATGGTGTATTAGATGCACTAGGTGTGTTGGAGTTCTTGCTGGGTAAGGAACATATTAGTTAGGTTTAAACCTATTACTAGAAAATATAAGATAGGGACAAGCGTAAGGATGAGCTAAATCCTATATTTAGTAGGGAATTTTTTTTTTCTAGGCCAATATTAATAGAGTCATCAAGAATCACTTCACTTTAGGCTCTATAGGGCCAGGGCGAGAAAACCTTAGGGATTGATCTTATCATCTTAGTATTCTTCTTTTCAAGACTACCCCTTATAGCAGAACATTGGTCACAAATTCTTCTTAGGTTTGCAAAAAATTCCTTGACTATAATAGTTAGTTGTAATCAATAGGAAAAATGCCACAAATAAGTATTGACTAGCAAATTTAGTTCTTGATTACTAAAATGGAAAGTTGGTTATAATTGATGTATATATATTTTGTAATTCTATAATATACCAACTTGCAACTGAAATTAAGTGATCATTGTCTTATCTATTGTTATATAGAGTCAGTACCAATAGTGTTGGACCTATTTAATTGACTTGTAGTTAAATTTATCAATAATGAACTCTGAACTTCATTCTTATGATATCCCTCTTATATACCCAAAACCCCACCCTTATTGAAAGAAATTACTTAATTCCTTGAACTAAATGCAATCAATAGGAGATATACAATCTATTTAAACTATATTAAACTAAAATAACATTGTTCATTTCAATCTCAAAATCACACATATGTAAGGAAGGAGACAAAATTTAGATACACAGATGTGCAAAAACTCCCTTTTTTATTAATTTCCTTATAAAAATACATACTACACTAGATATAGACTCACAATATAGCTCATAACTTGATGGTTTGATCTTTTATATTCATTCCTCTCTCAAATTCACAAGTTTGAACACATTTATACAATCACAAAAGACTAGACAAATTGTAAATATAACATAAACTTAAAAATATACAGACTTCTAAACTCAACTCCTCATCTTGGAAATTCTTAAATATGATTGCAACAAGCTAAAAATGGGAGGAGGACACATGTAATCACCTTAATGGAAGAAAGAAAGGTAAGAAATAAAAAAAATATAATAAAGAAACATTCTCCTGTTCTTGATTCAAAACTAGGAGAGTAGTTTAAAAGTTAGTAGGTGGCACTTTATTGAAGCAACTTTATCTTTACTCTACTTTGTTTGGGCACACCCTCTCTTCTTCTCCCATAGGTCCCTTTGGAATTTTGGCCATGATCTAAGCATGGTTAGTGACCATCTTCCTAATCCTATGAGGATAAAGGATATCCATATAGAATCCAATGAAATTAGGATCTACTATCTTCAATTCCCTCTTCACCCTTAAAATGTCATTCAATTTTTCTAGTTTATTAGCTACCTCACCTTCTGGAGCTATATTTGGAATAATATGCTCATGTTATAGCTCCATGGTGCTAGGCAACACATAGTTCCCTATTTCCTTAAGGGTTCCCTTCATACAATTGTAAAGATCATACATCTTGTAGGGACCATTTGACAGGTTGTAGTGGTGGAGGAAAGAATAGATTTAATCAAGAGCCTTTTTTCTAATTAAAAAGTCCCCCACCCTAAAAAATCTACATGAGAAAGTGCCTTTATGAACTTCAAGGCCTAGATACTCCTTATTGACCATAAAAAATTACCATATGAATTCCATTATACCTAACCTAGGAAGAATATACTTTGGTAATATGTGGGGTGGCTAGGAACAACCATAGACTCTCATCAAGGAAAAAGTTGGAAATAAGAAAATTTCCCCCCAATTATGGTCTAAAATTTTACCGTTATGAAGTAGGGTTGATCTCAACAAAATTTTCAAAATCTCAGGTGCCCTAAAATAACTTGGATCTAACAATCTCATTATTATAGTACTAAAATTATTAAAGAATGAAATAAAATGAGAAAAATGATAATTATTGTCCCATATATGTGTCCACAAGTGAAATGAAAGCTCTCCATTTACATCTGTGGTATGATCAATGAAATTAGAGCTCACATATCCCACATTCTTGTAGAGGATTAGGTGCATCAGTAGTGAATAATGATGGAACTTAAAATCTTTTAACTCTCCACTTTGAGCTAGGGCAATATTTTCCTTCATTAACTCCAAAATATATTCTACATAATCATACTTACCTTATGGTAGGAGTCTTTCACATCTCTAAAAATGATAAATTTAGCACCATACACCATATATGTTCTATCTTTTCCAACCATCTTGTGGACACTATATACTATTTTTACAAAATAATTCTTAAACTTATCCAAAGGCATCATTTCTTCCACCTTCTTAGTGTAATAACCCACACTTTTTTAATCCGTAGGGATATGCTGTAACTTAGACTTCCCAATGTAGGCCTTGGTGTTTCTCTCAAAATTCTTTTGCAAATCCTCCAAATCTATAGGTTGGCCCATGGATCCATCCAATCCAAAAGCTTTAGTGAATGAAGCATAGTCAAGTCTATAGAGGATAATTCCATCTCTCCTATAGAAGGATTTGGTGGCTAAATTGTATGATCAAATTAGGGCCTTCACCAAGTCTACACACACAAAAACCTTTGGAAATATCAATTTCACCAAGTTCTTCTTCTATGGATTACACATTGGGATCTTTTTCTCCTTATTATGATAAAAATATTTGAATAGCTTAGAACCTTTGGCCCCAAGGCATGTAGCATCTCTTTACAGAGCACATGGGTCGATGAAAGCATGGCCATCTACAACATTAGCATTTGAGGAACAAGGAAAAAGCTTAATCCACTCTTCAACAAACCTATTAGGTTTTCTTTGTCACATTTTCCCTCCCTTAGAAGTTGAGTTTTTGCCACTTTTGTATGATCCTTGAATTTCTTCTACCTCCTTATCAGACATCTTAAAATTATATTGAAAAACATTGTATAGATTTTTCTCTTTGGTACTAAACACAATTATTTGCATGAAATTCTGCACTTGGTTAAAATCCTTTTCTCAGCAAAGAGTAAACTATAATTGATTAAATGTCTTTATAGCTTGATGTATATTATCAACATTTATCTTTTCATTGATTCTCAACATGCTCAAGCCATAAAATCATCTTATTCTATCACCTCAAGTGAACACCATCATTATTATCAAACATTGCACTTTTTGTTCATTTCTTAAATCTCATTGGTCAAGAACCACTTGTTGTTTCTAGCTCAAAATATGGAAAACAAAATGTCACTTGGGGTTTAAAATCCTATGGTCGATCCCATAGTTAACAATCCTCATAATATCTTAGGTGAGGAAGAGATGTCATTTGATCTTATGATCTCCTGAAGTCAAAAACCTTATTGCACTATTGTAAGGCTTAGAAAAATCTTTATGATCTCACAACATGTAGTTTATACTACACAATGACACATCTCATGTTTCCCTCTAAACCCCTATGATACTATGAAATGTTGTTACCTCTCTTACCATAGCATCATGGGCTTTATCTTTTACTTTTACAATCTCATGACATATACCTCTTTGTAGCCTCGTAGCAATTCATTGATCAGCTTGAGACCTATGATATACTATTTATCATGAGATTAGAGATTACACCATGCTATGTATATAAAATAATTTTTTGGCCCCACTGGTCCAACTAAGCCACCATGTGGTGTACATTTTACAATTAACAAATTAGGATCATATAGTTATCACTTGCTTGACATTGTATTTCCACTGAGCCCTGTCACTTGGAACCTTACAATCTTGCAATCATAAGTAACCTAGAGCATCATAGCATTCTTAATTCTACTCTTCAATGTTACAGTTAGGAGTTCATTGTAACATCTTACAACTTTTCAAAAGACCTCATGATGTCTAGATCACCTCCTTGTCATAACATCTCATTCTGGACTTGGACCCTCTTCGAAATGACATACAACCATATGATACAAAGGAATCATAAGATCAAACATTTTAACTTTCTTATCTATGATACTATGATGTATTGCATATCTTAAGTTCTAGGAACTAAAAACATTACACTATGATCTTCTGCTAACTCTTATGTCATAGAATTGTAAGAGATGATGTTAAAGACAAATAAGTTCCCACTTAAATTTAAAACCTAGGGTAAGGGCTAGAATCCACCTTTTATGAAATCTCTTATAGGATAAGATGAGAAAGTAACTTGTAGGGTATTACTTTTCACACTAGGGCAAAGAAAAATATTTGGATTAGGGAAAAATAGTCTGTTAGGGCCATCCTTTAAAAATGGAAATTGATAACATATAAACCCTAACATCACAACACTCTTTTTAAAGAATTTTCAACACTTAAAATTTAAAAATTTAAGCTCAGTGAAAATAGGGGCTATTAGTGGTTCTATTTGGGGGTGATGGATAACTTGTATCCATGCAAGAAATTATAATCTCTAGGTTAAGCAGACCATACACTTGACAACCCAAGACAATATTTTAGACTACATATAATGTACATATATACATAAGGGTTATAGAGATATGAACATAATTGAAAAATTTATACAAATATACAAAACCTAACTACTATTCATGGAAGACAAAATGCCTTCAACAAAAGCATTTTTTCAAAAACTATCCATGAACTAGTAATTCAAGAGAGGTACCTAATGATTCTTTGATGAAGTATGAATCCTCACCCCCAATATAATCAACCAAATAGGGACCAAGTCAGATAGGATCAAACTTCCCATGTTTACCTTTATCTTTTAGCCTTGCATTCCACATTAGGACAAGATTGTCTAACTGAAACTTTATCTCAATTTCCCTTTTATCATACAAATGTTTTCTCTACAACTATAATTTCATATTTCTTGTAGAAGCCTCCTTTCTTGTTTCAGTTAATCCAAATAACTCATACATCCTTTCTTGCATGTCATCAATGATATCATCATCATACATCTGGATGTAGTTGTATAATCCCATCAAATTATTTTGACAAATTTTGAACTAAATTCCATATACAAGGTCAAAAGGTGATACACCTATTTCCTTTTTAATTATCACTCTATCAGCCCAAATTGCTAACTACAATTTAGAGTTCCAAGCCTCCTTGTTGTCATCCAAAGTCATTTTTATGACTTTTAACAAGCTCTTGTTTGTAGATTCATCTTGTCCATTCCCTTGTGGATGGTAAGATGATGAAACTGATCTTGTAGTTGTGATGCCATTATTATTACAAAATTTAACAAATTCTCCAAATCTAAAGCACAAAACATTATCATTTACTATTCTTTTAGGGAAACCAAATCTTGAAATAATATTATTCAATAGGAATTTGTTTAGCACTCTACTAGTAGAATTCCTAGTAGGGTTAGCCTCTACCAATTTTGTGAAATAATCAGTTGTAACTAGTATCCATGAGTAACCACTACAAGAGCTAGGTGATATTTCACTTGTAAAATCCATTCCCCATTTCGAAAAAGGTGCCTAAACCTCAACTAATTTTAAAGGTGTGTTCCCTGAAAACCTTATTTTTTTCTAAAAACCTTTAGCAAGGGTCACATCTGCTAACCAGGACTTGAGCATCTTTAAACAAACTAGGCCACCAAAAGCCTACTCTCATGACCTTGTGGGTAGTAGTCTTTGCCATATAATGCCCACCACATATCCCTAAATGTATCTCACTCAATATTCTTTCTAACTCTTCTTGATCAATGCATTTCAAAAGGATACCTTCAAAAATTCTCCACCATAAGTTGCCATTGCGAATGATGTATCTAACTAAATGTAACTTGAAAATTCTTCTTTCATTATCTATCAAATGTGGTGGAGCCTACATATGCTATATGAGATAACCCGACAGGTTACTGCCTCTTTTAATGCCAAAAACTCAACTTTAAGGGTTAGTCATTAAGTCAAACACTTTGTTGACAAACTCTGAAACCACGAGAATAACTCCTACTATATGAGTTTACAGAAACAATACTGGATTGGGACAATTTTTCCAAATACTGATCATGAAATCTTCAGATTGGGAAATCTCCAGCGAAAATGCATTAATATATTTTTGCCAACAATACTCAATGAAGGATCATTTATAAACTGAACAACAGGTTATAGAAGTTTAGATAACTAAATATCTTTAAACCTGAATCCGCTGTTTCATGCTGCCGCCAATCTTGATAATCTGCTATGCACGATTTCCGCAGTCATTCTAGCCGGGTTGCAAATAGATTGTCTCCTGTGATGAACTATACTTTGTCCAAGACTTGCGATTATTTACCTTCAAAGGAATGGCGCTAAATAGACTGCCGATCACGTTGAATATCATTCCCTGAATCCATAGGTTCGATCTGAGCCCGTCCACTGCGGCCTTCGATTTAATATCGTCCTCATACAATGTCGTTGTTGGAAGGCGAGTTTAGATCTGTTCTTCTCCCGCGCAATTCACCTCCCTGAGTGGTTAGCAGTCTACACTGGGGGTTGCCCAATCCCGTTGCAAACTGAATCGGTAAGCTTAGACCTGTAGCAATCCGATGCTTTCTTAACTCGACAGATAACGAACGTCCTTTTTCTATGCTCGGAATTGGGACTGTTGGAGGGCGGGTAAGTCGGGTTGATGATTTTCGGCCCTATCTGAAAGGGGTAATTGTTCTGAGTTAAGCTCCCGTTAATTCCTCCAGACCTGCAACAGCTGACACCTTCTATATGATATCCTGATGACCACGAATTGGTCTTAGATCGTCAAACTTTGTTCAGATGAAGTGACAGTGATATCACTTCCAAATTCGCGATGATTCGGATGATATTTCACACCCTCAAAACCGCTTATCCATGGGAGTTAACGTTCCCAAAGATAGTCTGAGAATTTGCAGACCAATGGCTACAAATCGCTCCAATGGAATAGAAATCGAATCCACAAAATTGCCTTGCCTCCAAGGGAGCCCCTATGTTCTCTATTTATCTCTTTGCCGGGAAGTTTTTGGAAATTATCCGGAATCATCTTGCACTACAAATATTAACTTTATAAAATTAAATAATTAACTTTACAAAGTTAAAATACAACCTTTATTTAATATTAGAATGAGCAGGCCCCGCCTTCTTAATGGAAAGACAAAATTGACTCTCTTCCCATAATTATTTGCCTACGAGAGTCAATAATAGGCAAATCCCCTGTTATAATAATGTTGCTAAAAGAGGGACATGACAGTCCGCCCTTCCGGATATTGCTTGCCCTCAAGCAATCTCAGAGCTGGATGCTGCAAAATGGTCTCATTCTCCCAAGTAGCATCTTCGACTGGTAGATCCTTCCATTTAACCAAATATTCTCTGATTACTCTTCGGCGAAGCTATTTTTCTCTACTTTCTAAAATGAATTTCGGTACCATGATCAATTTCCCTTCATCATCCAGAGGCGGCAATACTGCAGAAGGTATCACATTCTGTCCCAATGCCTTTTTGAGACGTGATACATGAAACACATTATATACTTTATTGTCTCCTGGAAGCTCAAGTTCATAAGCCAATTCCCCTATTCGCCTACTGATCTTGAATGGTCCATAATACCTGGGTTTAAGCTTCTCTGACCCACTCTTTTTGAGAGTAGATTGTCAGAATGGTTGGAGCATTAAGTAAACCATGTCGCCCACCTCAAAGCTTCTCTCCGTCCTCCTTTGATCTGCATATTGCTTATACTAATTCTGTGCTCGAGCGATGTTATCACGTAGAGAGCTAATGATATCTTTACTGTCTTGCAGTAAATCCCCAACACGTGGGACCCGAACATCACTCATCAATAAGTCAATGAAACTGGGTGTATCATAGCCGTATAAGGCTCGAAAAGGTGTCATTTGGATAGACATGTGGAAAGTGGTGTTATAGCAAAACTCACACAAATAAATCCATCTTACCCAAGCCTTCTGCTGATCAGCTACGTAATTCCTTAAGTAGCCTTCCACCCATTTGTTTACAATTTTCGTCTGTCCATCGGTTTGCGGATGATAACTAGTACTGGGTGTGAGCTCAGTGCTGCATAATCGAAACACCTCTTGCCAGAAATGACTCAAGAATCTACTATCCCTATCACTGGCAATGCTGCGGGGTATCCCGTGTAACCTGAAAACCTCCCTGAAGAATACTTCAGCTACCTGTACTACGGTATGAGTAGTGGTGATGGGAAAGAAATGAGCATATTTTGTTAGCCTATCCACCACCACATAAATGCAATCACGTCCTTGAGCCTTGGGCAACCCGGTAATGAAGTCCATGGATATGCATTCCCACTTCTGACCCAGAATGGGATGTGGCTGTAGCAGCCTTGCTGGAAAAGTGTGCTCCTATTTATTTTGTTGGCAAATGGAACACTCAAGAACATACTGCAAAACATCCTTCTTGAGTCCTTTCCATGTAAACCGTTCTCGCACCTGTCTATATGTTTTAAAGTATCTGGGGTGACTAGCTATAGGTGAATCATGAAGAGCTCGCATAATGAACTGTCTCACCTTCGATCCTGGGACTAAAAATACCCTGCTCTTGTAAATAATCAATTCATCCACAAGTGTATACCTGGTATCAACAAGTATCCCATCAACTATCTTAGATGCCCATGAATCTTTGGCATATTCTGCAATAATCAAATGCTTCCAATTCTCGGAGATCTCAATCATTGAACTAAGATGTGGTCTACGTGACAAGGCATCTGCTACCACATTCTGTGTGCCCTTAACATAGGTTATATCGAAGTCATATGCCTGTAACTTACTGACCCATTTCTGCTGCCTATCATTGAGATCCCTTTGCCCGAGGAAATGTCTCAAACTGTTGTGGTCAGTTTTTATACAAAATTTGCCACCTACTAAATACTGCCTGAACTTAGCTAGTGCATGCATGATAGCTAACATCTCCTTGTCGTAAATACTGAATGATCTCTCTGGCCCACGGAGTTTCCTGCTTTCATATGCAATTGGGTGTTTATCCTGCATTAAAACAACCCCAATACCATCTCCTGAGGCATCACATTGGAGTTCAAAAGGTTTCGAAAAATCAGGCAATGCTAGTACCGGGCACGAAGTCATGATCTCCTTAAACCTGTCAAAACAAGCCTGTGCCTTTGCTGTCCAAATGAAAGCTCCCTTCTTAAGCAAATCAGTTATAGGAGCCGCGTGTCGTGAATATCCGCAAACAAATCTGCAGTAGAATCCACATAATCCAAGGAATCCCCTTAACTGAGTTAGGTTCTCAGGAGTAGGCCACTCTACAATAGCACGGATTTTATTAGGATCCATCCGTACACCTTCTCGGCTGATAATATGACCTAAGTATAACAACTCAGTCATTCCCAGATCGCATTTGGATTCTTTGGCATACAAGGATTCTTCTTGCAAAGTCTTCAATACTGTTTCTAGATGCGCCATGTGCTCCTGCCATGTTCGACTGTATACCAAGATATCATCAAAGAATACCAACACGAATTTTCTTAGCTGATGATGGAAGACCTTGTTCATGGTAGAATGGAAAGTAGCTGGTGCATTGGTCAATCCAAATGGCATCACTACAAACTCAAAATGCCCACAGTGGCACCTGAATGCCGTCTTCTCAATGTCCTGTTCTCTGACTCTAATCTGGTGGTACCCTGATCTCAAATCAATCTTACTAAAGTAACATGCCCCATGCAATTCATCTATTAGCTCATCAATCCGTGGAATAGGATATCTATTCTTAATGGTTTTCTTATTCAGCATCCTGTAATCTATACACATACGTAACGAACCATCTTTCTTCTTAACCAAAACTACTGAGGAAGCAAAAGGAGACTTACTAGGTCTGATGTGTCCCATTGCGAGAAGCTCCTTGATGGTTTTTTCTATCTCATCTTTAAGCCTTTTGGGATGCCTGTATGGAGTAATCATGACTGGTTTAGCACCTTCTTCCAATTCGATGATGTGCTCGATCCCTCTATCAGGTGGTGTACCAGGTGGAATATCGCTGAATACCTTACTGTACCTTTCCCTCAATATCTGTATGTCAGAATGATATTCTGTCTTAGGTTGTTCCTCCTGTGTAGGCATGAGAGTACACATGGCTGCCCATTCAAGATCCTCATGTCTCACCAATCTTTCCAATCGTCTAAGAGAGATCGTTTGGATATCACTATTTCGAATAGCTCTCAATACATGCTGCCTCCCATCTACTTCGAACTTAATCTCCATGTCCCTGAGTCGGAAAGTAACTTCACCCAATAAACGTAACCATGTCATTCCCAAAACGATATCCAAATCACCCATATTGACCACGTGGTAATCCACTTTGAACTCATAATTATTCAGGCGTAAAGGCATGTCTCTGACTATCTTGTTACACTTAAGAGTGTATCCGTCAACAACCTATACACGAAGACCCTCAAATTCTTCTGTCTTAATACCACGATGCTCGACCAATCTTGCATCGATGAAGTTATGTGTAGCTCCGGTATCAACTAATGTAATCACCTTCTGCCCTGCTAGGACACCACGTAACCTGAAAGATCCTTCCTGTTGAATGCTAGACAAGCGCCCTTGCTGTAGATGCAATTCAGGTTCTTTTCTCTGTTCTGACTTTCCTGTCTCCTCCTCAGATTCTGAACCAGTATGTTCACCCTCTTTCTCTGTACTGTCGGAATCTAATCCCTCGTAATATGCCCACATAACTCTATTGGCTTTTCCTTTTGGTCGCAAGGGACAATCATGATCCTTGTCATATGGACCTTTGCAATAGAAGCATAGTTTCTTCCTTCGCAAGTCATTTAATGCTTCTGTATCTAGGGGTGTGGTAGATTTCCCTTTGGTTTCAATGTTCCTCCCTTTATTTTTATCAAACTTCCTATTGTCTTTGAAAGAGGTAGTACTCCTGGGAGTGAACCGGCTAGAAGGAGCTGTAAGTTCCATACTTCGTGCTTTCCTCATGGCTTCCTGCAGTGTTGGTGGATCAAACGCCTTAATCCATCCCTTGAGGGGTTCAGACAATCCTTCGGTAAATAGGATAACTAACCTCCTTTCCGAAACATCTGGTACCATGACTAACAACCTCTGAAATTCACTAATATAAACCTCGATATTGCCAGTCTGTCTTAATTGTGCAAGGTCGCAAAAATAAATTTTTGGATCCTTCTTATCAAAACGTTCAACCAATCTATCCACAAAGTCCTGGTATGATGTTACCTGATTGTGTTGTAAAGTAACCATTCCATGTGACCACCAATCATGAGCTGCGCCTTCCAAATGCAAGGTAGCATACCTGATGGCGTCTATTTCTGACATAGGCCTTAACGCTAAAAAGGTGTCCAACTTATGAATCCAAGCTTGTGCTGTCATCTGGCCACTCCCATCGAAGAAAGGCAAAGTAAGTTTACTAACAGCTCGTTGTAACTCACTTTCATGACCTCCTCTAGGTCTCCTATTCTGGCGGCTATTCCTCATATGTTCTCTTCTTTGGTTTAGATATCGATCAAATTTTAATAATTCACGCACATGCGGGGGTAATGCTTGCCATTCTGCCGTAGTAGCCCTAAGATCATCCTGAAAATCTTTTGGTGCATCGTCTTCTCCTATCTCCTGAGCCTCTTCCCTTAGGAAAGTGGGACGAGTAGGCCTATTTGCTGTCCATGATCTGCGCCTAGGAGCACCTTGTGATCCTGCCACACTCCTATCATCGTGATCAGATGTGCCTCTTCCTTGATCTTGAATCTTGGGCTGAATAACTCTTTCCATTATGGTAGTCAAAGCCTGTAGTGTCTGAGTTATTTCTTGTTGTCCGTTAGTCATGGTTCTGTAAAATTCTCTGGTTTCATCATCGTCGACTCTGGGAAATCTTGGCGGACTCTGTCTTTCACCCATATCCCTGTTCTTGAATATGGTTCTCGAGTACAACTCTAGAAATTAAAGTACTTTTTACCCAATCAGGATGGCAGGACAACTGCTCTGATACCACTGAGATAACCCGACAGGTTACTGCCTCTTTTAATGCCAAAAACTCAACTTTAAGGGTTAGTCATTAAGTCAAACACTTCGTTGACAAACTCTGAAACCACGAGAATAACTCCTACTATATGAGTTTACAGAAACAATACTGGATTGGGACAATTTTTCCAAATACTGATCATGAAATCTTCAGATTGGGAAATCTCCAGCGAAAATGCATTAATATATTTTTGCCAACAATACTCAATGAAGGATCATTTATAAACTGAACAACAGGTTATAGAAGTTTAGATAACTAAATATCTTTAAACCTGAATCCGTTGTTTCATGCTGCCGCCAATCTTGATAATCTGCTATGCATGATTTTCGCAGTCATTCTAGCCGGGTTGCGAATAGATTGTCTCCTGTGATGAACTATACTTTGTCCAAGACTTGCGATTATTTACCTTCAAAGGAATGGCGCTAAATAGACTGCCGATCACGCTGAATATCATTCCCTGAATCCATAGGTTCGATCTGAGCCCGTCCACTGCGGCCTTCGATTTAATATCGTCCTCATACAATGTCGTTGTTGGAAGGCGAGTTTAGATCTGTTCTTCTCCCACGCGATTCACCTCCCTGAGTGGTTAGCAGTCTACACCGGGGGTTGCCCAATCCCGTTGCAAACTGAATCGGTAAGCTTAGACCTATAGCAATCCAATGCTTTCTTAACTCGGCAGATAACGAACGTCCTTTTTCTATGCTCAGAATTGGGACTGTTGGAGGGCGGGTAAGTCGGGTTGATGATTTTCGGCCCTATCTGAAAGGGGTAATTGTTCTGAGTTAAGCTCCTGTTAATTCCTCTGGACCTGCAACAGCTGACACCTTCTATATGATATCCTGATGACCACGAACTGGTCTTAGATTGTCAAACTTTGTTCAGATGAAGTGACAGTGATATCACTTCCAAATTCGCGATGATTCGGATGATATTTTACACCCTCAAAACCGCTTATCCATGGGAGTTAACGTTCCCAAAGATAGTCTGAGAATTTGCAAACCAATGGCTACAAATTTCTCCAATGGAATAGAAATCGAATCCACAAAATTGCCCTACCTCCAAGGGAGCCCCTATGTTCTCTATTTATCTCTTTGCCGGGAAGTTTCTGGAAATTATCCGGAATCATCTTGCACTACAAATATTAACTTTATAAAATTAAATAATTAACTTTACAAAGTTAAAATACAACCTTTATTTAATATTAGAATGAGCAGGCCCCGCCTTCTTAATGGAAAGACAAAATCGACTCTCTTCCCATAATTATTTGCCTACGAGAGTCAATAATAGGTAAATCCCCTGTTATAATAATGTTGCTAAAAGAGGGACATGACACTATAAGTAGTATATTACATCTTTATACTAGTCACACTGATTCATATCACATATATTAGAAATGAAATCTTTGTTTACAACATTAATTTGATTAGCATCTAGATCTGACTAAGCCATTAGTTTAGCTAATCCTTTTCCTCTTATCAATTTGGTGATTTGAATATCAATATTGAATTCCTGAATTCTATTGATCCATCTACACCTTCTACCAAACACCTCTTGCTAAGAAAAAATATCCTTTAATGCTACACCAGGTACAAAGGCAATAACAATAACACCCACTATATAACATCTAAAAGCTTTGATAGCTTTAACAAGTACATACTCTTGTTTCTCATTTATTTCATACTTTGGTTCAATAGGCTATAGGGATTTACTAAAAAGTGCTATAGGTTGTTCATGTCCATCTTCATTTTTTTTGTAATAGAACAACAAAAATAGTATGGAAAGATTCAAAAGAAAAAATATGCATGGTCTTTTCATAGTCAAGGGTCCTAAGGACTGATGCATTCTTGATAGCATTGTTAATTTCTTGTAAAGCAATAGTAGGTTCACCTCCCCAACTAATAATTGCTCCTTTCTTGAGCAATTTTGAGATTGGTCTATTGATATTGACAAAAAATTTAATAGATCTTCTTAAGAAATTCACTTGCCCAAAGAAGGACTATATATCTTTAACATTCTTAGGTCTTGGTACTATTTCAATGGCTGCTACCCTTTTAGGATCAATTTTGACCCCTTCCTTGGATATAATATGGCCAAGAAACTTTCCTTCTATCACCCCAAAAGTGCATTTCTTTGGATTCATAGAGACCCCATACTCCAGAGCCTTGATAAAAATCATTTCTAAATGTTTGCAATGATCTTCAAGCCTTCCCTAAATATGTAGTTAGGTCATCCTAATATACAACCATAAACTTATCAATATACTGATCAAAAGCTACATCCATGGCTCTCTAAAATGTTACCCCTACATTAATTAGACCAAAGGGCATTCTTACATAAACATACATTCCACATGGTGTAGTGAAGTCTATCTTAATTGTTCCTTTTCATCCACTAGGACCCAATTATATCCAAAGAAACTATCCACCATTGACATTAGCTCAGAGCCAGTAACTTGCTACAACATTACCTCCATGTTAGACAATCCATAGTTATCTTTTAGGGATGCAACATTTAGATTTCTAAAATCAACACAAAATTTGATGTCACCATTTTTTTCTAACTATTACCATATTAAACACCCAAGAAGAATGTCTAATTGGCTTAATTATTCCCCCATCCCTAAGCTTTGTTAGTTCTTCTTGCCTCTTAGTGGCTAAAGTGGGATTGACATATCTTTGTTTTTGTCTGGATGGCTTGACTCCCTCCTTGAGAGGTATGATATGTAGAAAAAGATCTTCCCTATAAGGTTTAAGATCATCATATGACCATGCAAAAACATGTCTAAATTTTCTCAACAAATTTATCAAATATTTTCTAAGTGTGGGAGATAAGGTCTTACCAATGTAAACCTTTTTTGGAGATTCAATATTGCTTAAATTAATTTCTTCAAGTTCTAGTGGCTTGTTATCTTTGATGTTTTCCTGTACTTTATCTTGATTATCAAAAACACTCTCCTAATTATCAAAATAACTCTCTATCACTACTGAACCCTTGGGACCTTGTTAGTTTTTAGCTATAAGATTTCTTGACCAAAGATGGTCTATTTTCCATCTACTGTTTCTACAAAAGTACTACAATCCAATTCTTGGCCATGATATTTATCTTCATTAAGTAGAAAATTTAAAATGTCTTTATCATCTTCAAAAAATTTCCAATTTTCTACATTGTTAGGAATAAAAGGCCAATTATGCACTTCAATTGTAGATACACCAACAAATGAAATGTCATCTTGCTTGATTGCTACATTAGGTAGCAAATCAGCCATCTTATTATTACTGCTATCCTTCCAAGAGATACCAAAGACATAAAATGATTCTATCTAATCCAAAACAAAATTCCTGTACTATTTCAGTCTTTATTCTTTAAGGCATACATTTCTTTAATTTAAGACTAACTAATTCAGAATCCCCAATGACATGCAATTTCTCAATTCCATGACTAGCTGCAACCTTTAATCCTAATAGTAGTGCTTCATACTCTATAAAATTTTTGGTACAAGTGAAATTCAAGTTGAATGAATACCTAAATTTGTTTTTCTCTAGAGATATAAATACTAGCCTAGCTCGTGAACCTTCTTTAGAACTTTCCCCATCAAAGTACATGGTCCATAACTTTTGTGAGTCCAAACATTTAGTCACCTCTTGTGTAATCACGAGAGGTGGTTTTTCAATTTCTTCAATAATAAGCTTTGCCCTAAATGCATTTACCTTATTGTTAAGAAAATAATTAGCATCTTTGTCAATACTAACTTCAAAGATATGAGTAATGCTTGGCTCCCTATTAACCTTGATAGGCTTTTTTCCTATGTGAAAAGTTGCATATGATAAATCATGATACAAACTACCTCCCATCATAGAACTCCACTACCTAGAAAGAAAAATTCCATAATGGGGAGGGATATCAACTACAAGGATAGTCATGGATAGTTCTACATCAAGGTAAACAACAAGTTTAAAAGGTAGGCCATTGATAACACTTATTGTAAGAATTTGCCTTAGAGAAAAATTCACCAAAGATCAAGGAGTACAAGCACAAGAACATAGTAGACCAAAGAGTATGATCAATATGAAAATACTTACTATTATCAAAAGCATATACATACACACTAGGATATCCTATAGATGAAGGACTCTAAGATGCATCTAGAACATGTCTAGAAAGAACTAGGAGATAAGCATGAGAACTAAGCACATATCCTCCATAATAAAAGGACAAGCACAATGAGGTGTCTAGAATGTTGTAGACACCATGTGCTCAAATAATGTGCTAACTCCTAAGTGTAGACAACATGGGCATAATTAGAATGAAAACTCCTATGTTGTCAACATGACAACTCACAAGAGTACACATATTCCTATGTGAGTAATAAATAAATAATAAAATATATGCATTAACTTAAGTAAACTTCTGTAAGTATAAATAGTAAATACCTATTTACACCAACACCCCCCCTTAAGTGCAACTTAGGGGAATGCCCTTAAGCTTACATGATCTAGGATGAAATGCATGATGGGTCCCAACTACTAGGCCATCTTAGGTACCCATGTACATAATGCAAATGCAATCTCTCATAAAGCAAAGAAAGAAGGAAAACCTCATGGGAAAAACCCTTCCCCAAAAAGAGAGGTGAGAAACACAAACGATGTATGGATGGATAGAGTAATCAAGACTCCCTTATTATGACATACATCAAATATATAGAATAGAGGATTAGGAGAAGGAAAAAACCCCGAAAAGGAAAAAGACCCTCCAAAAAAGGAGAAGAAGGAGACAAGGTGTCCCCCCTAAAGGTAGTGTGCCGATAAGTGAGAAATGCTCCAATGTAGAAGCTGATTCATGACTGTTGTATAATGTTCCTCCCCTTTGGAAGAAACAATGGCAAAGGTACAAGTGAGATGCTTCCCCTATGTGTGGAAAGAATCTTGATGATGAAAGGTATCTCTGAAGCCTGTTCAAGTGTCCCTATGTTGATGTTGATAGTTGCTCCCTCCAAGACTGCTGAAAAAAACATGTGCACATTGAGCAAGGATCCATGTAGAACCTGTCTCATAGAACCAACAATCTCCTTAAATGATAAAGAGACCTCTAACAATTGTTGTACATAAGGATCCACAATCAATACACTATTTCATCAATGGCTTAGCTGATCCTTATACTTCATTACAAATTTATAACTTCAACCTTTCTCTAGGTACTCTAGTTACATCTTATTGATTGCCACCTCCTTGTCAATCAACCCAATTGATAGTATTTGGATCACTTAAGCAATTTTCATTCTTGCAAGTAGCAAGTTTGACATCAATGACAAAACAATGATTGAAAACATTCTTTACCAGTTCCATTATTCTTCATTCATGATCTTTTGAATCATTTCCAACAATCTCCCTCTTTGGAATTGATGGCAAACCAAACTAATCAAATGATTAAGCTAATCAACTTAGTTACCACCAAAATTACATACATTTTTTGCTTGTTATATTTTGTTGATACAAACTGAATCCTTTTTTTTTCTTCTCCCTCTGGACTAATGTAATGCTTACTCTTCTGAATCTCCCTCTTTCATATACATCTCTCATATATATATCTCCCTCTTTACTTTGTATTGATCAGTTTCTCATATATCTCCCTTAGCCAAAGATGTAGCATCTTCAACATGCTAAGTATAAGCTTTGCATCTTATGTTTTCTCCCTCTATCACCATGCTTGTAACTGATTTGGAGTTTCTACTCCTGTTGTCATCCTCTGCATCATTCTTATGATATTTCAATGATCTACTCCTATTGATGCAGGGCAGTTTGTTTGTTTCTTTAGACTACTTGAGTTAGGGGCATTACCCCCAACTTGCCTCTAAGATATTCATAAGCATCCTTGGGCAATGGTTTGGTGAAGATATCTACAGTTTGTTCCTATGAGGCCTCACCCGGACCATCATGGCATAGATGACACATTTGTATTGTGATACTTCTAGTTCAACATCTTGGCACACTTTTGAGACTATAAGGGTTATCATTCTAATATATGCTTTTCGATGACCTGCACATTAGGACCTAATTGATTAGATTAATGATTTCTATTTCCTATTCTAAATCATTTCAATTAGAAAATTTAAAGAAATGGTAAGGCTACTTGCTTTGTAGATATTCAAAATTTGGATATTCAAGACTTAGAAGGGAAATGTCTTATTTTAGTAGTGTTTGTAATTATAAAATTCTCTAAGGACCTAATTTTATGTGTATGTAATAATCAAACATATTTAAAAAAAAAAAAAAAAAAAAAAAAAAAAAAAAAAAAAAAAAAAAAAAAAAACACTATATTCTCCACTTAGGTTTATGTGTGTTATGAACATTATCCTAATAGACTTATCTCCAAATAAATGTTTTGGGGAATGGCAATTAAACCCATACTATGATGATGAGATGCCATTAGATTTTAGGTACCCTATAGTCATTTCCAGATACATATGAGGTCATGAGGGAGTTTCCTTAGAAAGTTGTTGATTTATACCATTATGGAAGCTGTGAATTAATAATATAAAGATGGTAACCAAATGCTAAAATTTTCCTAGATAATGTTTACTTGTATGAATATGCATATGGTTACTTGGACAAGAAAGATCATTACAAATTGTATATAGAAATTCCATTAGATGAAGAAGTGTTTGCAAGGTAAGAATATTGGATGGTAATAAAATGCTAGTGTTTATTATTCAAAGTATATTGGAAACATAGGATGTATTTCTTGATGATTGAATTCGAACATATGTTGACATCATTATGTCACATCCTACTTAGTCAAGTGTTTCTATGAGTTATACTCCTAACCCTTTTGTGCTTACCTCTCTATGATGATTGACTATTTTAATAATTTCGTGAGGGATAATTGATCTAAAAGGATAAAATGTGGCGCAAGGCCCCACCTTGATCCCATAATAGCACTTGAAAAACTTTTATATCAGGCACGATTTGTTGATAAATCATATTAATGACTAATGAATTTGACTACTATGATAGGAATGGATATTGTAGGATGTAGTATTTTTACATGTTGATTTATGATTTAAATGCAGATGAATTATAATTTTTTATGAAGATAAAGGTTAATCTAATCATGATGATTTAATTTGATACACAGATAGATGTTGATTTGATTTTGATAATTTGTAATATGTAGATCTTGCTATTCTTAAATTTTGAATAATTTATTCGAATTTAAGATTATGTAACGTTAGAAATTATATGCAATTATGGTATTTATTTATGTAACCTCCTTGGACTACTGATGCTTGAGTTGAATGTGCAGGAAGTGGAACCATGGAAATTCTTGGGGGAAACTAGTTCCAAACTTTTGAGAACATAATTTAACCAAGGCGTTCATCTTTGGAAGATTCCAAAAGCCTCATTGTGAAAGTGTTTTTCTTCGTAATTGCATGATTTCTTGCTTGCTTGTGAAAATGTTTAATCATAACCTAGGTGGATTAAGGGCATGTCAAGGAAAATGTAATGTATTTTTATTTATGTGTGTCACTTGACACTTGTATAGTCTATGTGTTGATGACATGTCACCTATAGTGTTGGTCTCAAGGTTACTCATCTTGGTCCTCTTCCTTCTTTTCATATTAATGCTTAAGTACTCCCATTTGGAAGAGAGTGTTGGATGGGTCACATCATGTAGGAATTCGAATTCAAACTTGAAAAGGAGTTTAGGGGGTCTAAATGGGATCCTAAGGTGTTATTTTATTGTTAAAAAGCCACCCTAATGGCAGTACAGTAGGTTAGGGGCCTCAATTTAATTCTTTTAATGTTTTCCTAGTTTTGGGAACCCCTTAAACAAAGCTAACTTAGACCAATTCGAAATTGGAAGTTTTTCCATGATAGAACCCTCACAACCCCACTTGGTCAACCTTCTTATTTTGGAGGAGAAGAAATGTAAGAAAGGGAGGCTTGATGTTCTTACTAAAAATGGTTAGTGGAAAGTCTTTTAGGGGGGCGAGTGACAAGTTAGTGGGTTGTTCACCCACTCTCTAATTTGAGAGACAGCTAAGTTTTGGAGGGAGATTAAAGGGAGCTCTTCTACAACTATTCTTACCCTAGCTTGGACCAAGGTTGGTGACTTAAACATGTTCTTTTATTCCTTTTCTTTAGTATGGATAAGAAAATCTGCAAGTGTGAAAAGTTATCAATGGAGTATGCATTGCATTGCCAATCTTGTGTTATGAGCTTGTCATTGTGTTGGGAAGAAGTGAATGTGTTTTTTTCTTTTGGAGATCCTTTCTTGGTTTTGTTTTTTTTGTTCTTCATTTGTTTTGCTATTTTTTTTCTTGTTTGAATGTGAGAGTTGATTGTGATTATGGGTGTGAAGGCTTCACTCACCCTTGGGAGGGCAGAGAAGCCTTGGGTGAAGGGCACAAGTTGGGCTTGACATTGCAGGTGAGAAAAGAAATCTTTTTTTTTTACCTCATGATGAGGTTTGTTATTATCATGGAGCATGGGCTCCATCATGGCCATGGAATCTTGTTGTTTGGGAGGTATAAGGAGGTTTGGTGGATGAGGAGAAGATGGTTGTTTTTGAAAGCCTTGAGAGGCAATGTAGTGGCAATATGTTGTTTATGTTGTGGTGGCCTTGAGAGGAAAAATGCATTGGCAATATGATATTTATGTTGTTAGAATTTCTCCTCCTTGAAGAGCCCACCTTCATGCAATGTCTTATGATTCCAATGGTGAATCATTGTGCAAGCCATGAAAGCTTGTTGATTTGTGTTTGTGTTGTGTATTCATGCAAAATTTTGTGATGTATGTGTGTAACCTATTTGGTTCTTGTTTCCCCTACTTAGTGGGTGGCTTCAAAGAAGCCTAGGTTGGGAGGTGAGCCTCCATGGTTCCTATTTTGTGTGTCTTGTGCAAGTTGTGAAGATTCATGCCATGGAGTTTTAGGGTTTCAACCTTGTAAAGTGAGAAGTTCCAAATGTGTAAAGATAGCTCAATGTTTATGTTATCTCAATGTACATAATTTGAGAGTCTCTTGTGTTGCTCCAATGTGATGTAAAAGGGTATACTTTGTTACTATATGAGCAGGAGAAAAGGTGTATTGTGAATCTTGTACACATGTTTCATTGTAAAGTAATGATAATTTGGAGTTTTGTGTATAATGAAACCATTGGTATAAGTTGCAAATTTACATTGGTATCATTTGGTAAATGTGAAGAAATTTAGGGAATGTATACACCTTGCTAATTAAACAATCTTTGTTGTAAATTTTATTGATGAAATCTGCATTGATATCCATTCTCTTGTCCTGCTTGCACATTTTTTTTAATGGAATGTTAATTTTATAAGAAGCTCTTTTATGTTCAATTGATATTTTATGAGGAAAGTTTGTATGTAGATGGCTAATATATAGTAATACTTCATAGATAAAGGATTACCACCAGTTGTAATTGTGCAAATTGAAAACTTAGTTGATTTCATACAATTCCTGTGTGCACCCAATAATGTCAAAAAGAAAGTGGTTTTGTTGATTGCATGAATATAATTTCCTTTAGTTTCCAAAGTTTAATACACTTACTAAGTAGATGAGCCATCAAATAAACCTCCATTATAGTTTGGAATGAGGATTGGTTGTGAAAGAAAACATATAATGCAAATCTACAAGACATATTGCTGTAGGTCTACATTTTTCCCCTCTGGAAAATGTATGGGAAAGGAAAATAGATCCTTCCCAAATACAAAGCAATAAAATATTAGTAGAATATTCTTTAGAATTATAGGTTGTCCTACAACAATGAAGTAGCTTATAAATAAATAAATAAATATATCCTAGACAAACTTTCTTATCAATATTTGTCCTAAGTGACAGTATGGTACTAATTGAATCATGTGACCCCTAAGTCACATCTACATCTTAATTTTAAAAAAAGAAATAAAAAAATTACATATTAATAAAATTAAAAAGAAAAAATATATATAAAAATAATAATAATATAAAGTCACATTATAACCGTGACCCTTTTCTAAACATAGGATAAACTTGAAAACTTTCCCATGACAAGACATTGGAAAAGCGCCAAGAACCAAGCGGTCCTTTATGCTATGAGAAATAGTAAAATAAAAAATACTCAATAAAATAAACATAAATAGGTTTGAAAGTTCATAAAAGAGGCGCCACATGCTGATAAGGGTTCGGCATATTAATGCTTGCTAAAACCCATGGAAAAGTTAAAGTCAACAAGCAACCATCTTTCCATAAAAAGTGCTAATGACTTGGGCATAGGAACTCGATGGGACAGGTGGTCCCCCTTTTAATGCCATCCTTTAGGAAAAGTATGATGTTGTATAAAGGGAACTCCCTTATGGCTGACACTTGTCAGGCATCCTTTTTACCTTGAAAACTTCCCCATTTCCTTGGAGTTGGGCACTTGGGAAGAGCATGCCGCCATGTTAATGATTGGACCCTCTCCATAGGTGCCCACTTAAGTTGAGGTCATTTGGAGAAGGGTGTAGTGTGTAGATGTTAAGTAAGTAGGATTTTAGAATTAGTAATATATATGTGTTAAGTTTTAAATTAGTTAGGAGTTAAATGAGTTTAGTAGGGTTAGCATATTTATGTGTAAAATTTTATTTGTAAGTGGTTAGGTATAGTAAATTAAAAAGTGTGGCTTAGATGTTATTAATTTTATTGTGGTTAGTGGCTAGTGGTTAAGTAAGATGTAAGGGGTAGTTTATAGTATGGCTTAGGAATAGTTAGTAGAAAATGTTAGGAGTACAGTGATTAAAATTTTCATATGAATTCGTGTGTTAGGGAGAGTTGGATCTAGAATGCCAGAAAATCACCTGGTTATGTTATGATAATTAAATATATTGGAAATGCTTTAGGTGTGATAAAATATTAAATTGTGAAAATTATAATAATGTAATCTTGGGCTGAGATATGAACATTTTAAGTCCTACGATTCACCTTGCTAAATGAGTAAAGATTGATATTGGATAGTCGTAGGAAAATATGGTACATCATGATTTCAATAGAACTTATGTTATAGCAAATTGATCCATATAATTGGTATAAGATGACTTTATAACATTTTGCAGGATGGTTAGATTATTACGTTGGATTGGGAAGAATGGTTAGGGTCATAGTATTAAGACTTAGAATTTAGCTTTCAATCACACTTAAGTTAAGGAATTGATTCATATTTAAGAACCTATTATGATGTTAACTCCTACAATTAAGGATTCTCGAGTAATAAAGAAATATATAATTAAGTAACTCAAGGTAATAATTTATTTCATTCATAACCATTACATTTCAATAATAGAATGGATGAGGCATAAGTAACTTTGAGCAATTTGAAAGGGCTAGTCGAATAGACATTGAATTAGATATAACTAATAAGGTTTAACCCTAATAATAATAATAACAATAATATGAGTAATTTATATTTCAAAAAAAAAAAAAATGTAGTGTGTTTTGCCTTGAATATTTTTTGGGCATGACAGTTCCTTTGTGTGAATGTACTTCATCTTCACTTGTTTTCCTTCCACCAATTCTCTAATATAGTGATACTTGATTGCAATATGCTTGGTTTTTGCATGCATTATTGGATTCTTGGATATGTTTATAGCACTTGTATTATCACAATACAGTATCATAGGTTTAGTTACCTCTTCTTTCATTCCTTTCAATAGATGTTTGAGCCACACAATATTTGTGCAATTGACTACTGCTGCCACATATTCTACTTCTACAGTGGATTGAGATGTGCATGTTTTTTTCTTACTAGTCCAAGTAACTAGTCGTTTACCTAAGAATAATGCTCCTTCACTTGTGCTTTTCCTATCATCAATGTTTCCTCCCCAATCTGCATCTATGTATGCATTGAGCTCAAACTTCTCATTCATTTTGTAATATAGGCCAAAATCATTAGTTCCTTTGAGATACCTCATTATCCCTTTTATTGCCATGAGATGATTTTCTCTAGGATTAGTAGAGAATCTAGCCATTATTCCAACTGCTAATGCTATATCTGGTCTGCTATGTACAACATATTGTAGTTTTCCAATCATGGATCTATACATTATTTGATTGACTTCAGCTGATTCATCATTTTTGGATAGCTTGTGTCCTGTTGCCATTGGTGTGCTAACTGGTTTGGAATCTTCCAATCCAAACTTCTTGAGTATCTCCTTGATGTATTTTGATTGTGTCACAAATATGCCATGTTTTAGTTGATTTACTTGCAATCCTATAAAGAATTTGATTTCTCCAAACATAGACATCTCAAACTCATGTTTCATTTTGTTAGCAAAACTTTTGCAAACCACTTCCTTTCCTCCAAAAACTATATCATCCACAAATATTTCAGAAACAAGAATATCCTTACCTTCTTCTGATTTGATGTACATGTTGCTATTATCATCAGTTCTTTCAAATCCTATTTGCACTAGATACTTGTGAAGTCTCTCATACCAAGCTCTAGGGGCTTGCTTTAATCCATATAGAGCCTTATGTAATTTGCATACCTTGTTTTTGTTATATTTATCAACAAAACCTTCTCGTTGCTCTATGTAGACTTCCTCTTCAAGTATACCATTAAAAAATGTAAAATTTACATCCATCTGATAGACTTTAAATCCTTTGAAGGTTGCATATGCCAGTAAGGTCCTTACTCCTTCCATTCTAGCAACCGAAGAAAAAGTTTCTCCATAGTCTAGTCCTTCTTCTTGTGCATACCCTTTACAAACTAGTCTTGCCTTGTTCCTTGTGATTTCACCATTTTCATCTAGCTTGTTTCTAAGAACCCACTTGGTTCTAATCACATTTTTATCAGTTGGTCTTGAGACTAAGGTCCATGTCTTGTTCTTCTCAATTTGTTCTATTTCCTCTTTCATAGCATTGTACTAGTCATCATCTATTATGGATTCACTTACTGTCTTTGGTTTCATTTTGCTGAGAAGACATGTTTCACTTCTGAGTCTATTCCTTGTCATTGGTCCTGCCTCTTTGTTTCTAATAATTTGATCTGCAGGATGATTTCTTTTTACATACTTTGCCAATACTGGTTCTTTCCTTGTTTACATGTTGTCTCTTTCAAAATCTGAATCCTTATGCATATTTTCATCAGGTATTTGTTTATTTTCTTCATGTTGGCTATTCTCAAAGTCTGAATGAACATTCTCTGTATTCTACAGCTTAGCTTTTGAATTTATCTGTTTTTCAACATTCACTATCCGTGACTTGGAAAATAATGTATTTTATTGCTGATTGTCATTCTGAGTTGCAACTTCACCATTATTAGGTATACCTTCATAAAATTATACAAAGGTCTTGTATTCTTCTTCTTTCTTGGTATTCTCAACACTTTGATCTTCTGCAAGCTCATCAAATTTCACATTTGTGCTTTCTACTATTTTGTTAGTGTTAACATTCAAGCACTTATAAGCTTTGCTTCTAGTAGAATAACCAAGAAATGTGCCTTCCTCACTCTTTGCATCAAACTTTCCATATCTAGACTCTTTATATATATAATATTTGCATCCAAATATTTTGAAATGTTTTACATTAGGAGAATGCCCATACCATAATTCAAAAGGTGTTGCATTTGTACCTTTCTTTAAATGAACTCTGTTGAGTGTGTAGACTGTAGTACTTATAGCTTTTCTCCAATACTTGAGTGCAACATTTTTCTCCATCATTATGGTCCTAGCATAGTCAATAACAGATCTATTCCTTCTCTCTACTAAACCATTCTGAGGTGGAGTCCTGGGTGCTGATGTCTACCTTTTGATTCCTCTTTCATTGTAGAACTCTTCAAATTCTTTTGATGTGAATTCACCTCCTCTATCAGATCTGAGACATTTTAGACTCTTTCCAGTCTCTTTCTCTACTCTAGCCACATACCATTTGAACATTTGGAATACATCTGATTTTTGTTTCAGGAACATGACTGTCATCATCCTTGAATAGTCATCTACAAATAGCATTATGTATCTGTCACCTTTGTAGCTTTGTACTTCAATAGGACCACACAAGTCAATATGAACTAGCTCTAATACTTTATTAGAAGTATAAGTCTTACTTTTGAAAGTTGACTTGGTCATCTTCCCTAGTTGGCATTGTTTGCACATGATGTTATCAGGTTTCTTCAACTTTGGTAGACCTTTGACTTTCTTCATTTTGCTGATGCTTATCAGATTGTCAAAATTTACATGACATAGCCTCTTGTTCCATAACCACACATCATCAGTTTGAACAATGAGACAAGAAGCATCTTCCATGTCTAGGTAAAAAAATTACTCTTAGTCTGATCACCTTTTCCTATTAGGCTTCCTTGAGAATCATAAATCTTAGCAACTCCTTTTTCAAATTCAACCTTACATCCTATGTTGCCTAACTATGAGACACTTAACAAGTTATAATTTAGGCCTTCAACATAGTATGCATTATCACATGATATCTTTTTAGTAAGCTTGATACTACCTTTCCCTTTGATCTGACATGGTGCATTGTTACCAAATCTGACACTATTTCCATCATATTGAGTAAAGGAAATGAACTTACTTTTATCTCTAGTCATGTGATGAGAGCATTTGTTGTCTATGATCCATCTATCATTTTTGTTCATGCAGGTTACCAGGGCAGTTTCTTCATCTTCATTTGATTCATCTTTCATAGCCACATAGTCTACTTCATCATCATTCTAGAGTCTTCTTCAACAATGTAGCATCTTTTTCCTTTACCTCTATAGTCCTTGTTGTCCTCTTTCTTGTTCTTGAAGTTTCCTCTATCCTTGTAATTTTTCTTTTGTGTGCATTTGGTTGCAATGTGACCAACTTCATTACAATTGAAACAAATGATTGGTAGCTTAGCTTTGAATTTGTCTCTTCCTCTGTGAAATCTTATTGCTAGTAATGCCTCCAATTGGTCTACATCATCTTCATTAGTGCTACTGTCACTGGATACATACTTTCCTTTTCCACTCTTTTTCTTTGTTTGCACCTCCTTATTGTCTTTTAATGTCATCTTGGCTTTGAATGTAGATTCAAAGTTTTATGGCTTGTATTTATTAGAGTGGGATAGCTCAAAAGTAGTGAGTCTTCCAATTATTCCTTCAAATGATAATGTGTTTCTTGGTACACACCTTAGCTCTTGGATGGCTGATACTCTTATAGTATAGATGGGAAGAAAAGTTCTCAAGTATTTGCTACATACTATTTCTTCTGCTAACTATCCTCTTGGGATTCTTATGGAACTAACTACTTCCTTCATCCTTGCACTGTATTGAGTGGCATTCTCTCCTTCTTCCATTTTCGTATCATCAAACTTTCCTCTTAGGGTTTCTCTTTTGGCTCTCTTGACATTATCATCTCCTCCATAGATTCTTGACAATGTTTCCCACATCTAATGTGAAGTATCACATCCTATGATGTCATCATACTCAACATAGCTTAGAGTTGAAGCAATATCTAACATCTCTTGATTGTGCTCCTTCTTCTTGCTCATGTCATTTGCAGTGAGGGGTCCTGTAGGGTCTACATGATCAACTGTGATTGAGGTCTATGCATAGTCACCTATTGATCTGAGGTGTAGCTTCATCAGACTTTGCCAAGCAACAAATTTGTCTTTGTTTAGCTTGGGAACTTCTCTCTTGGACATCTTGATCTTCCTGCTACTAGTACCTTGAAACAAATTAGCAATGAGCTCTGATACCAATTGTTAGAATTCCTTAGAATAACTAAGAGGGGGGGGTGAATTAGTTATCCAAGGTCCAATGATGTCCAATAAATTTTTTTCTATAAATCCTTAATGGCACATAACTGAAATTATCATGAAAAGTAAACATGCATCACATCATAACACAAATGATTTTGATGACCTAGAAACCCTCCAAGAATAAGAAGGTAAAACTGGAGTGGGGATGATACCCACAAAATAATTGTGCAATTGATTTCAACCACTTCTGATGGTTTGCCTTGTTAAAGGCTATAACACATTTTTAAATGTGACCCTATTAAAGGATTTAAGAACATTCAACTTAGAATGTCAACCTGTTAAAGGATTTACATAGAGCTATTAGGCTCACCCAAGTCTATGGGATTTACAGTCACCTTCTCAAAAGAATCATTCATCCCTCTCTAAGGATCTCCTATCCTCCTCCTAAGGATCTCTTATCCTTCTCCTAAGGATCTCTTTATCCTTCTCTTGGGGATCTCTTTATCCTTTTCCTGAGGCATATCCACCTAGCTATTAAGCTAACCTAGCAATGTAGGATTTCAATATCTAATACAATGGTAAAAAAGTATTGGAGGGGTTTTGACCTGATACAGATTGCAACCCTAACTGTGCAGATTTCAAATCACTCTTCAGTCCCTTTCTTTACTTGGCTTCTCTCCCTTGCAATGTTGACAGCTTGTTCACCCTTCAAGATCTATCTCCTTGAGTTCTTCCACTCATTAGGCAAATACACTCTATGGTCACTTGATCAATCTTAGAGTCTTGATGCTCTGTTCTTACTCCTCTTGGCTTCTTTGCATGACCACACTTATGATCGATTCCCTCTCATACATGCGCACTTGATCACTGACCTATAACACCTTATAAAGAAGTTCTATTCTTCATTTCTCGCTCAAATCTTTGAGAAAATGGTATTGTTTTCCCTCCAAATTGTTTCTTCTAGGAACTTCATGATAAATCTATTAGCATTCACCTTGAATTGGTTTGCATCGATTACATAGAATTCTATGACATCTACTCATCATCCTTATCATCTAACTAATTCACAAAATTTGATGTAACAAACTTATCACTGCTGATCTGGTGAATCTTTGACTTAACAAATAATACAGCAACTCAACATGATTGGTTTATTGATGCTTGGCTCTTTTTGTGTTACTTAGCTTCTATTGTTATTTTATGAGTGCTCGACACCTATGGTATTTTTGCTTTGCTTGGCACTTGAATACTTACTCGGCATCCATTATCTTTTTCTGCTACTCGGCACCTGAAGGATTCTATGCTACTCGGCATCTGAATAATCACTCAGCTTACATTGAAGTTGAACTTGCTTGGCTTTAACTAGGAATCTGCTCTGGTCTAACTAGCTTGCTCGGATCTCTCCAATGAACTTAGTTAGTCTTTACAAATGACTTAGTTAAACCTTACATCTTTGTTATGTCTTAGTGTGTCCATCTTCTTAGAGTATGTCATCAATGCACTATTTCATCAATGGCTTAGCTAGTCCTTATACTTCATTACAACATCATAACTTCAACCTTTCTCTAGGTACTCTAGTTACATCTTATTGATTGCCACCTCCTTGTCAATCAACCCAATTGATAGTATTTGGATCACTTAAGAAATTGTCATTCTTGCAAGTAGCAAGTTTGACATCAATGACAAAACAATGATTGAAAACATTTTTGACCAGTTCCATTATTCTTCATTCATGATCTTTTCAATCATTTCCAACAGGGATCTCATCTAGAGGTGGAGGTACCATAATAGGAGTGACTAGATGTAGAATGTCCTTTGGAAATGGAGGAATATTTGGGTCTCCATATGCTTCATGATGAGCCATCTAAAAATCATGAGGAAAACTTACCATAAGAAGAGGAGCAAAGGATTCCTTACTCATACTATTATACATAAAGCCAAGAAGTTTAGAAAGATATTTGAATGAAGGTGGTATCTTCAAGCAAAGAGAAGGAATCACTTCTTCATGTTCTCTTAGATGAGCAATGATTAAAGCACTCCATTTCTGATAGTTCCTCGGTGTCAACTTTGGTCTTATACTAGACTGACATATGTGACAAGCCTCTATGAGATCAATAAATGTATGCACCCCCCAAAATATAGAAATAATCAATCAACCCCCCTAATGTATGATTTTGCATTTAGTGCAATAACCACATGCCAATTTAGGGCCTATTTCTAAAAGCAATATTTCTATTCACATAACCTATACTCTGATTGCAGATTTGGAAAGTAGACAAAAAAATGCACTTAAAAAAAAAGAACTTGATTTGGAGTTCAGATTAGCTCATACCAAGCATTTGAAGTGGCAAAAATTGGGATTTGCAATGTGTAGAAAATTTCAAGAAGAGAGATCTCAAACCACCTACACCAATGTGTAGATCATGAAATTTTACCCCAAAACAAAAAAAATTGCTTGCAAAAAGGAGTTCGTATGAGGAAGATATTGTTGTTTGAAAATTGCTACTATTATTATTTTTCCTAAATCATCGCTGCACCTCCAAAAATGAAATGGCTCTAGATTTTTCCTCAGATGTCCAATTTGGATGAAACAAAATCCAATTTTGGGGTTTTTTGGTCCCTTCTGAATGTGATGCAAATATCTAATTTTCACTAGCAAGCTTCAATCTTCACCTACAAAATATCTCTCCTACAGGCCTGCTGACCAATCTTTTTTGAAAAAACAATGCAAATTTGAAAAAAATTGTAGAGGCAGATGAAAAAAAAGTAGATCTAAAAATTAAATGTATAGATCTGAAATGATCATACCAATTTCACAAATTGAGCCTTTAGGTTGCCGGTTTGCAAAAAAAATGTTGCCTCAATTTTGACTATTGCCCAAGATAGGCAAATTTATAGCCAATTCACCAAATTGTCATTCCAAATGTAATGGAAAGGTCATATTTGGCTCTAGACACTCCCAATTTCTATAGATTCTCTTGATTCAGGTTGAGGTGCTGAAGCAACTGTGGTCTTGAATGGCTAGTGACAAGAATCTCCCCAAGCTCTGATACCATGTAAGAATTTGGTACAGCTCTAAGACCATGTAAGAATTTTCCTTAGAGAAAAATTCACCCAAGATCAAGGAGCACAAGCATAAGTACATAGTAGACCAAAGAGTATGATCAATATGGAAATACTTACTATTATCAGAAGCATGTACATACACACTAGGAGAGCATGTATATAAAGGCCTCTAAAATGCATCTAGAACATGTCTAGAAACAACTAGGAGATAAGCATGACAACTAAGCACATATCCTCCACAATAAGAGGATAAGCACAATGAGGTGTCTAGAATGTTGTAGACACCATGTGCTCAAATAATGTGCTAACCCCTAAGTGTAGACAACATGTGCATAATTAGAGTGCAAACTCATGTGTTTTCAACATGACAACTCACAAGAGTACGCATACTCCTAGGTGAGTAATAAATAAATAATAAAATATATGCATTAACCTAAGTAAACTTAAGTAAGTGTAAATAGTAAATACCTATTTACACCAACACTTATGATAGGTACTTCTCTAGTATTCATTTACCTATATCTACCTTGTTTGGAATCAACCTTTAAACCAAGGGCCTCCATAAATTTAAAAGGCATAATGTTATTAGGTGCACCAAAATTAATCATGCAATTTCTTAGAATTCTACCATTTATTACTAGACTGAGGAAGAAAGGGTCAATATCATCTAGGTAGGGTAAGAAAAAATTTTCCAAATACATTTTTGGTATTTAGGACATGACTTATTTGTCTTCTTTATTCTTTACTTATAGCAGATGTATCAGATGATAAGACTATTGGTTCTTGTGTGGCAATATTAGTATTCCCTATCCCCTCCAACCAATATAAAGCTTTACTTTTATGTTCCTCTATCCTTTATTTTTTTGATAAAGGGACCTTGATAGTAATTTTTGATAACATTGAAATCATGTCAATAGGATCATAATTGTAAGGCTTAGTAGAAAATACCTATGGCTATAGGTGCTTGAACATCAGGAAGTTGCTTTGGCTTGAGGATATACAAATCTGACTTCTTTTTTGGAAAACTTGTCCTACCAATTTCAACTTCTTGAAGTTATAACTTCTTCTTTGGTTCCCACTTCTTGATCATAATGTCCTTGACCTTTGCAACCACTAGATCCTCTTTTCTTTTCTCATCATTTTCTTTGTGAACAATGTCCTTAATGAATACACCAAAAGACATACCAAAAATATTGTTGACATTTCTATTTCTCAAGATTGTAAGTACTATGAACTTGAGCTATCATCTCAGTAGTAATCCTATCAACCTCCTCCTTGGATGGCTTCCTCAAGTTTGCATGGGATGTATTTGACAAAATGCTACATACCAGATCATCATCACAATCCTCACCATTTGAAAAAACCTACTAATGGTGTACTTGATAAGAACTTTTCTAGTTTCCAACATCATGTTCAGATTCATCTAGATCAAATTTGAACCCATCATCACATAAATTGACCATACCAAAACCTATGTCATGATCTTATCCCTTATTTCCATCCTCATTTTGTGCCTGTTGATCTATAGAGAAAGGTTGGACTACTACACAAAAAATAGGGGAATGAGGTGATTGGCATATATTACACCAAGGAACTTCATTAGTCATGTTTATTGAGTTCCTTTGTAAAGGGTCTGGGGGGCCTTTATCTTTGTTTCCTTGACCAAGGTTAGGGATGGCTTTCCATCCTTACATTGAGTAGTATAAGGATAATTTTGCATCTTGGGATGCCTATTAAAATTATTATTGAAAGCGGCCTCCTCAAAAGTATTTGGTTTATTTTCTTGGTAGGTTAGTGGATTCATTTTCTTTAATAGGGTTAGAACTTGACCCATTCTGTCCTGTTTAGGATTCTTTCCTATAGTAGGCTTTTCACCCTCTTTCTTATAGTAGGATTAAACAATTTAGGGTCTTCCATTCTTCCAACTTTCCCAAAAGCCTTTCTATTATTTTCTATATTTACTGCCATCTTATAAGCCCCCCTCAATGTTTTATGATCCTTGTCCCTTATATTATAAGCCATTTTACAATAAAAAACATTGAAATAGGTTGTGAGGTACACATCTTCATTTAACCTCATTACTTGGGAAAGTTTGTACATTACCTTCTTAAATCTAACATTAAAATCAAAAGTGGACTCATTTGCACCCTTATTTATGTTATTGAACCCATTTAAAACAAAGTTGGCATTGGTGTTATCACCATATTGTTCTTTGAGCAATTGGATATAACAATCCTTTATGCTCCTAACAGGGCAGATCACCAGAAGTGATCATTGTATGCCTTAACCGGCTAACTTCCTACTGCAGTAAAGAAGATTTGTGGGTTTCATCCCCACCCCAGTTTTACTTTCTATTTTGGAAGGTTTCTGGGTCACCAAAATCTCTGTGCTTATGTGTTATGAATGTCTTCATACTGCAGATTAGATGATTAAAAATTTTACTGGTTAATATGAATTGAATTAAAGATTTTATGTTTACTGATTCACCCCTCCCCTCTCAGTAAACTGTTATATCTTGAATATTTCCAACATTTAAAACAAAGTTGGCATTGGTGTTATCACCATATTGTTCTTTGAGCAATCTTTCTAAGTCACTCCAAGAGGTTACACTATCATCTGGTAATATTCTGAACCAATCTCTAGCATCCTCTGTAAGTGAATGAACAAAAAGCTTCATCACCACATCCTCATGTTCCACCTCATAGTCATTGAGAATGTCGATGAACTTCTTGAGGTGTTCCTCACTAGTAATGGCATTATTTCCAAAGAATTTTATGACCTTGTCTCTAAGCTCATTAGAGATGGGATGTGGGAAACTAGGGATACCTAAGAGGTATATCTATTTGTATTTTTCTATATAAATTGGTTTCCTTTAGAAATTTGCAATATTTGATGTAGTTGCCCCAACAACTTGACTTTGGTTAGGGACTAGGGGTTGTTGGGTTTGTTGAAAAGTAGGGATCTGGCTAATAGTAGTAGGGTTCAAGGCATGAGCTAACTATGAGGAGCTTTGACTTATTATCAAGGGTCCAATAGTAGGGATAAATGGGATAGCTTGTGAAGATTGGCCTAGCTGAAAATCTAGTGCAGGGTTAGATTTAATACATTGGATTTGGTTAGATTTAATACATTGGATCTTTCTCCTAGTCTTAGTTGGCTAAGATTCATTTTCTACTTTTTAAAGCTCCTTTACTAATTCTTCTACATCTTCCAAGCTCTTTGTAACTCTAGGTCAAGCTTAGACATGACAAGACTAGTGGGCTTATTAGGAAAATCTTGAGGCTCATTGATTTGCACACCCATGATCTTTTGTGTTTTTTGTCAGGGTCTTTCATAGTCAAGTCTATAATTTTTGGTTCAAGAGGCTTATAAGGTTAAAATTGTGCAATAATAGGTCCATCCTTCTCTTTAAGAAGGTATCCCTAGTCTTGGACCTTAGATTTTAAACCCTCCATATCTCCAAATATATCAAAATGTAGCTTGGAAGATTTTTATTCTAATCTCTTATTTTTCTCTTGTAGGGAAGCCATTCTTCTAAGAAAGTTGTCTCTTTTAATAAGGGTATTCAAAGTAATTTTTTCTTTGTCTTTTTTGAAACATATATGTCTAGTCTCTTCTTCTATAACCCTCTTTCTAAGAGTTTCTAATTCTAAAAATAAATCTTCAGCGTCTGTAGAAGTAGCCTTTGAACTTACTAGATCATCCAAGTCTATGAGATTTGTCTCCTCATACTAACCTTGTCTAGGAGTAAACTCCATACCCAAATTACCCCTCTATCCCCAACTATGGTTGATCTCATTCACCAAATTAGGCCTACAAGGAATATTCCCCATTGAGGGCATGTTTTTTTCATGATATATTTTCTTTTTTTGGCATGGGGTGTATGCTCAGGCTTAGGACTTTTGGAAGGTGACTCTTTTTCAGCTATTGGGTAATATTATGAATGAGCTACACACTACCCTTAGGGATCCAAGTAGGATTAAGGTCCATTATTTTCTTATTTTGATTCCTCCTACCTATAGGAGGTAACTCAGTGCATAGTGGTATCTTTGGGTTAGCCTTAATAAAAGCCCAGGTATTCTTCTTCCTATCATCTTTTGGTTGGAACATTTTTAGACAATATTGCACTAGCTGCAAAAACCTTTGACTTGAGTTTCCACACCTTGAAGGGGAAAGTTATTTGAAAAATGACCTTTTAGAATAAAATACCATAGATTTTTTTAACAAGGAAGACCAATTAGAAGAAAAAGATACCATACACTGGGTAAAATAACTTACTTTGTTGACAAGGCATGGGATAAGACAACAGTATAGTAGTATAGCTCATATAGGAAAATCTCATAGCTTCACTAGAAGAGTCACCATATTGTTGGAGTTCTTTCTAGTTAAAGAACATATTAGGTGGGTTTAAACCTAATACCAGAAAGCATAAGATAGGGACAACCCTAAGGATGAGCTAAATCTTATATTTAGTAGGGCTAAATCTTAGTTCTAGGCCAACATTAATAGAGTCATCAAGAATCACTTCACTTCAGGCTCTGCAAGGCCAATGTAGAAAAACCTCAGGGATTGATCTTATTAACTTGGTATTATTCTTTTCAAGCCTATCCCCTATAGCAGAACATTCCTCCCTCAAATTTAGAAGTTTTAACACATTTATACAATCACAAAATATTGAACGAATTATAAATATAATATAAATTGAAAAATATACAGACTTTTGACCTCAACTCCTCATCTTGGAAATCCTTAAATAGGATTGCAACAAGCTATAAATGGGAGGAGGACACATGTAATCACCTTAATGGAAAAGAGAAAGGTAAGACATAACAAAAAGATAATAAAAAAACATTCTCCTATGCTTGATCTAAAATTAGGAGGGTAGTTAAAAAGTTAGCAGGTGGCACTTTGCTACAACAACTTTATCTTTACCCTACTTTATCTTCTTTTACCATCTATTTCCTTAAAAATTTCAAAATTTGATAGGCCTATTTATAAGAGTTTTATCCTTCTGATAAAGTGATTAGTGTATCTGATCTTATCTTTTAATCTCTTATTTGCCTTTAACCTTAATAATGTTTTAGCTGCTTTCTACTGGTAAGTCCTTTATTTCTCCCACTACTTCCCACACATAGATTTCTCACTTGGTGGGCCACTTGATAGTTCTAACCTCTTCTAGGTCCTTTGTGGCTTTAGTCCACCTAGTATTTGTAATTGCTTTAGACTCAACAAAAAAGTTGTTTCACTCTATCTCTACTCTGAATAGGGATTCAATCAATTTATTATATGGGGTATTAGAGTTGTCTTCAAAAATTACTATAATGACCTCCTGAGTCAAAATGGCACTAAAGGAATTAGACCATTCCTGCTAATTTCTCACTATACTAGTGGTATCCAAAATTGGTGGTATATAGGGTTGTATTCCTTGAGATAAAAATTTCAGTTTACCTTGTATAATTTTCAATTTGCCACTAAAGAAGCCAATTCTATCTTTGACTACCTCTAAGCTCTCCTTTACTCTGATTATCTTATTAGGAAAATCTAGCTTTTTAGCCATCAATACAATAATCCTCTCTAAAAATTGTGTATATGCCCCCCCATAGATTGAATGTGGGTGATAACCATGAAAGTGCCTCATTGCAAAATTGCTTAGCACTTTGTAAAGGAACATATAAACTATGAGCCTATTGTGATATATTCTTTAGAGTCACAACCCTATGGCTCATCAAAATTTTAAGGACCTTAGTCCTTATGTAATTTTATTTCTGAGTAGGTGAAGCATTAGTTCTTATTCTTCTTGGTTCTATTATATCCTCTGCCTCCAAACCATCTATTTGTATTGGGGCATCAATTCTATCCTTGGCTAGTTGCTCCTAATCTTTCTGCTCTTGTCTCTATTCTATAACAACCACCTACTCTATATTTACAAGTTTTTGTCTAAGAGATGCAACTTTAGACTCTTATTCTTGGATCTTAGTCTCAAGCTCTATAATTTTCTCCTTATACACATGGCTTTAATTAAGCTCATCCTCATAGAGCTTCCTTACATCAATGTAATCATGTATGGACTTGGAAAATCTGGACTCAATCTCCTCTACCTTGGCCTCATTCATGAATGAGAAATTCTTCATGGCCTTTGAGATTTATATACTATAGGTGCCTTGCAAAGTCCACACAATAATTTTACCCTATTTTGTGCTTTAGACATCTATTAGCTTTGGTTTATCTGATGATGGAGCTGTGCTCCAAATTGCCATAGATTTTGTATCTGTGTTGAATCTAGTTCCTCTCTATAGTCCATCATCACCAAATGCCTCATATGATATGGCATTCTCCTATCTCCTTATTTGATCAAGCATAAATGCTTGCTTCAAATCCTATCTGGGTACCAACAACATGGCACTCCTCTACACAAGGTCCCTTACCTCCTCTAGAGTCATGATTTCACTCTCAGGATCATAGTCCTATAGCTTCTCAACCAGTTCCATCTTTTTCTTATTTGATTCTCATGGTTTCATATTCAACACCAACTCACTCTATTTTACTTTGTTAAAAGAGCTCTTCAACTCAACCGATTTGATGAATTCATCATCTTGTATAAATTGTTGAGTCTGAGAGATCCTATCATCCAACCTTGCTACTACTAGTTCTAAGTCTATGAGTGTGCTCTTAGCTATATTAATTCTATTCTAGAGATAGCCTTGCCTTAAGTCAGAAAAATACTAACTATTGTTTGGTAAAATTTATAGGGTCCTCTATTTCAGCTCTACAAAGATATTGACCACTTTTTGTCTCTTATTTCCTTTTGTGACCCATGATGCCTCAAGAGTGTCATCTTCCTCTATTTCTAGAGTAACATCAAGTTTAGGGTGTCTAGGAACACCTTCTCTTCTTCTCCCATAGGTCCATTTGGCATTTTAGCCATGGTCTCAACATGGTCAGTGATGGTCTTCCTAATCCTATGAGGATAGGGGATATCCATATAGAATCCCATAAAATTGGGATCTACTCTCTTCAATCCCCTCTCCACCCTCAAAACATCATCCAAATTTTCTAGTTTATCAACTGCCTCACCTTCTACAACTATATTTGGAATAATATCCTCATGTGGTAGTTCCTTGGTGCTAGGCAAAACATAGTTCCTTATTTTCATAAGGGTTCCCTTTATCCCATTGTCAAGATCATACATCCTATAGGGACTAGTTGATAGGTTGTAGTGGTGGAAGAAAGAATGAATTTCATCAAGAGCACCTTTTCCAATTGAAAAATCCCCCACCCTAAAACATCTACACAAGAAATTTCCTTTATGCACTTTAGGGCCTAGATACTCCCTATTGACCATAAACAATTGCCATATGAATTCTGTTATACCCAACCTAGGGGGAGTAAAATTTGATAATATGTGGGGTGCTAGGGAAAACCATAGAATCTCATCAAGGAAAAAGTTGGAAATAAGAAAATGTTCCCCCAATTATGGTCTTGTACCCTCAAGAAGTAGGGCTAGTCTCAAAAGACTTTTCAAAATCTCAAGTGCCCTAAACTAACTTGGATCTAATATTCTCATTATTACAGTAATAAAATAATTAAAGAATGAAATTGAATCAAAAAAATAATAATTACTATCCCATACTTATGTCCACAAGTGAATTGGAAGCTCTCCATTTATATCAATGGTATGATCAATGAAATTAGAGCTCACATACCCCACATTCTTGTAGATTATTAGGTGTATTAGTAGTGAATAATGATGGGACTTGAAATCTTTTAACTCTCCACTCTGAGCCAGGGAAATATTTTCATTCATTAACTCAAAAATATATTCAACATAATCATACTCCCCCCCATGGAAAGAGTCTTGCACATCTCTAGAAATGATAAATTTAGCACCATACACCATATTAGTTCTATCTTTTCCAACCACCTTGTGGAGACCATATAGTGCTTTTACAAAATAATTCTTAAACTTGTCCAAAGGCATAATTTTTTCCACCTTCTTAGGGTAATCACACACACTCTTTAAATCCATAAGGATATGCTATAGCATAGACTTCCTAGTGTAGACCTTAGTATTTCTCTTGAAATTCTATAAATCCTCCAAATCTACAAGTTGGCCCATGGCTCCATCTAGTCCAAAAACTTCAATGAATGAAGCACAGTCAAGTGTACAAAGGATAGTTCCATCTCTCCTATGGAAGGATTTGGTGGCTGGATTGTATGATTGAATTAGGGCCTTTATGAAGTCTACATCCACAAAAACCTTTGGAAATATCAATTTCACCAAGTTCTTCTTCCATGGATTGCACATTGGGATCTTCTTCTCCTTGTTATGATAAAAATATTTGAATAGCTTAGAACTTGTGACCCTAGGGCATGTAGCATCTCTGCATAGAGCATATGGGTCAAAAAAAGAATGGGTAGAATTAGCATTTGAGGAACTAGGGAAAACCTTAATCACTTGGAACCTTATGATCTTATGATCATAAATACCCTAGAGCATCATAGAATTCTCAATCCCACTCTTCAATCTTACAGTCATGAATTCATCATAACATCTTACAACTTTTCAAAAGACCTCCTGATGTCCAGATCACTCCTTGTTATAACATCACATTCTGGACTTGTAAACTCTTTGATATGACATATGACCATACAATAGAAATGAATTATAAGATCAGGCATTTTAACTTTCTTATCTACGATACTATGTTGTACTTCATATCATAAGATTGGGGAACTAAAAACATTATGTTACAATCTTCTGCTAACCCTTATGTCATACCATCATAAGAGATGATGTTAAAGATTAATAAGCTCCCACTCAAATTTAAAACCCAAGGTAAGGGATAGACTCCACATTTTATGAAATCTCTTGTAGGATAAGATGATAAAGTAACCCATAGGGCATCACTTTTCACACTAGGGCAAGGAAAAATAGTCTGTTAGGGCCATCTTTTAAAAATGGAAATTGATAAGATATAGACACTAACATCACAACACTCTTTTTAAGGAATTTTCAACACTTAAAATTTACAAATTTAACCTCAGTGAAAATAAGGGCTATCAAGGTGCATTATCGATATATTCATTAGCAATGAACATATCATCTATATGAGATGTGTCTACCTCCATATAGGATTATTGTTATTCCTTTTGTAATTCTTCATGTCATACATTTTTAATATTTTCTTGTAAACTATGTTCTTCATCAACTAATACCATATTTTTGAGTACCTTTGACCCAAATACCTTACTATGTCTATCCATACAAGCTTCTATACCATTTTAAGATAATTGTGGCAATATCTCTTTTAGTATTTTATTCCTCAACTCCTCCACTTTGTGGTGTGCGTAGTTCCACCTTATTAATAGTGCTCCATATAGTTCCTTAGGAACATTATCTAAAATGTCTCTAGCATATTTATTATACATTCTAAGTTGATTGATAATTGTGTCTTCAACCATCTTCTTATCGTCTTCAAGCAACTTGACAAAATTTGTGGGGTCCATTTTCCTAACTAGTTTAGTATCAATGATGTGTATTGCTAATGTTTGTGGCTCTTTAAGGATTGTGTAAATTTTCCTTCATGATTTTCTTCTCCATAAACTTACTATTTTATCCAATTTAATTTTAGATATCTTGGTGGCCGATGGATCCTGGTCTGGCTCTGCTAGCTCTCCATTCTATAGTCAATGCTTGTGTTTTCCTCCACTTGAACACTTTCCCCTTGTTGATTTTGATTACTCTTTCTTATGTAGTCTCTTGTCCACTAGTAATTGAACTTATTATCTCAATATCATCATCACTTTCCTCTTCTCTTTGAATTTTCTATGCATAGGGAAGAACTAAAGTCTCCTCTAGGTTTTCTACACTTTTGTTTTTCTTCTTCTTCCTTGGTTCAATGGTAGCGTGTTCTGTTCCTTTCACAAAATAATTCCTACCCATTTCATCATGTTTTCTCTTGATTTCTTTACCTTCCTCTCCTTCTTAGTTCCTTTATTTCTAGTTTAATTCTCTTAAAAAATTCTTTGTATGCACCAAATCTCTTTTAGTATCATTTTTGTGAAGTCTTAATATGTGATCAACATATATGATGATTTCTTTTTCTATGACCTTGTATTCTAGTGTTGTTACCCAAAATGTTATGGGTTCAACCAGTTGTAACTTACACTAAATAATGTCAACCAAAAAACATATGAGTTCTCTATATTTAGCCATGAATGATGTGAGGATATAATAGTTCTTTTGCATTATGAGTTGAAACTCCTTTTAATATCCCCACATAATTTGATTGGTTTCTCCTCCTGACCACTTTACATAGTCATTAATTTAGTAAACAATGGGTCTATATTCATCCCATTAAAAATTTTCAATTCTAGGGAAAATTTTATCAACTTATAGATAAATGAAAACAAGTAAAGAGCCCTACTTGATATCTTGGTGATGATCATTTTGAAATGTGATGTAAGAGAATTTAGCTATGTAAGGGAAATCATGTATCACCCAAAAATATGCTTAGTGATAGTTTCTATTTAATGTTTTTGTATTTATGATTACCTGATTTAATAATAAGCATACTATATTTCCATTAAATTTAGCATGATGACTTGAAGAATGGATTTTCTAGTCTCCTAAAGGGTATTGGATTTTGACCATAAAATTTATACAGTGATGATACAACTAAAGGGAAATTCCTATATATGAGTAAGAAATCTATGAGAGGATGCTTTGAAATGCATAAATTTCAGATAGAAACTTTCCATACACAAGTCAAATGTGAGGGGGTCTCACATTCCCCCAGTAAAGAGTAAAATATAAAAAATGGAGAATGAGTGTTTTTTACTATGCCAAAGCTCAAGTGAAGAAGCAAAAATCAAAATTCTCAAAGTCCCCACTCTCCAAATCTACCATGAATAAGCTTAACTAGTCTTAGCTAATTTCTTGCTTGAAGGCAGATGAATTTGAACAAAGCTATAATTTTCAACAAATCCATTTCTTAAAGTTGGAACACAAATTATTATGACTATTTCCCTATAATTTTTCTTATGGTGCCTTACAACTTAATAATTTTTAATAAGAAGATAAAGTATCAAGAAACTTGGGAAAATAAGGGTTGGACAAGAATTAGTCTCTCAACTAAAAAGATGACAAATTAAATTAGAGAACTAAGTGTTATGAAAGTGGAAGTAATAACTAGAAACAAGAAACTTACAATACAAATTAGATACAAATAGATAGTAAGATAAATAATGAAGAATAACATAGATATACATGGTAAAACGTATTGATAATCTTATTGCTGAGAGGAAAAATCAATTACATCTAGTAACTTCTTAGTTGTTGCTACAATATTTCTTTTGAAAACATTATATATGCCTTCAAAGAGAAGAAATATATATAGCCTCTTGAATATAAGAGAAAAAATCTCAACACGGAATAAAACTTGATTTATTCCTAAAAAATTGAAGTTTCCTTTTGAAGGTAAAACCTATTCCTTTTCTAAAATAGAGAAAGATTATTTTCATAATTTTTTTTTCATTTTTCTCCTTTGTTATCATTATCTAACAAGCTCAAACTTGACAATAATTTACCTAATACTTATCCAAACTAGGAGAAGCCACAAACCACTTTAGCTTCTCTATCAACACTAGTTTAGTAAACATATCTACACAATTTTTAGGTCTATGGGCTTTTTCAAGAGATACTCCACCTTCTTCAACAACCTATCTTAAAAAATGGTACTTAATCTCAACATGCTTAGTTTTACTATGATACGATGATATTTTTAGCCAAATGAATAACACTTTGACTATCATAGAATAAAATCACATTATCCTACACTTATCCAAACTCACCCAAAAAACACCTCAACCAAATTGCCTCTATACATGCATGTAAGAAAACCATATATTATGCCTTAGTTGTAGATTAAGAAACTACCACTTGGAGTTTTGACATCCAAATAATTGCTCCACTCAAAAGAGTAAATTAATAACCTGATGTAGGTCTCCTTTTGTCTAAATCACCTACAAAATCAAAATCAACATATCTGTACTTGAATCACTACAACCATTATATGTGATATAATAACTACTTGTGCCTCTAAGATATCAAAGAACCCATTTCATTGCTGCCCAATGCTCTTTACCTAGATTTTCCATGTATCTACTAACAACACCCACTACATGTGAAATATACAGTCTTGTACATACCATCACATACATCAAATTTTTCTTTGTATTTGCATATGGTAGATGAGACATATAATCCTTTTTTTCCTTAGTACTAGGACATAAATTGAAGAAATCTTAAAATGGGAAGCCAAAGGGATATTAGCAGGTTACAAAGTTTTCATACCAAATCTAAAAAGAATCTTCTCCACATATTTCTCCTATGATAAGCAAAGCTTACCATGTTTCCTATCCTTGTGTATCTCTATACCTAAAATTTGTTTTGTTGCTCCTAGATATTTCATATAAAAAGTCCTAGCTTATTGAGCCTTCAACATATTAATTTAATCCATGCTTTTACTTGCTACAATAATATTATCAACTTATAATAGCAAGATAATGAATAAGCTAGTTTCTAAACTTTTAAAGTAAACACAATGGTCATACTCACTTCTTACAATTTTTGGTTCACTATTAAGGAATCAAACTTCTTGTACCATTTCTTGGGTGATTACTTTAGGAAAAACAATGATTTTTTGAGTTTGCAAACAAATTTCATGTTGTGATCTTGAGAAAATCCTTCTAGATGTTATATATATATCCTTATCCAAATCTCCATGCAAAAATGCCATTTTAATATCTAGTTGATCTAACTCAAGATTAAGTAATGAAAACAATGCTAATACAATTTGATAAGAAACAAGCTTAAAAACTAGCGGAAAACCTCATGAAAATCAATACCTTCTTTTTGAGAATATCCTTTTTCTAGCAGTCTTGCCTTGGACCTTTCAATTTTATCATTAACACCCTTCTTCAATTTGTAGACCCAAACACATCTAAGGAAATTAACCACCAATTTTGAAAACACCTAAGGAATTTTTTAATTTTTTTCCCAGTTTTGGTACATGTCTTACCCTTGCTAATGTCTATACAACACCATCTAACATCTTTATTCTAATACTCCCAATCTCAACAGTCTTACAAGAAGCATTATTTACCATTAAAAAAAACTTCCATTAATAATCTAGTAAGAAGAAAACCAACTCCTAGATGGAAACATGATTAGAAGAACCAAACTCCAAAATCTATTCATCTTGATATTGTAAGGTATTACAAACATATAACACTTTACCAACTATAACTAAATTTGCCTCAGCTATACTTTTTTTTTTTTTTTTGCAATTTATTATTCTTTTATTTTATTTTCAAACAATATTTCTTGAGATGCCCTACTTTTTTGCAATATCAACTTTTTCCCTTACTCTTTTTGCTTCTTGAATTGGATTTAGATTTGGATTTATCTCTTGGACCTATTCATTTTCTATGGAACAATTTCCAACCAGCATTTCTTCCAGTGTGGAGATTTCTATATTAGACTTCCTTTATACCTATTTAGACAACAAAGTGTTGGAACTACAATTGGAAGAATTTTTATGTTTTCATTGATGCCAAACCTCATTGGTGAGATAGATGCTATCTGAATAGAGTTCCATATCAAGATGATTGATGAAGAGGATTTGAGAAGAAGAGATAACAAAAAGACCTAGGGGGAAGGTTTAGTTATGTGAAACTATAATGGACACTTGATCAACTAGAACTTGACAAAATAATATAATTGTTTAATCATAACCTAAGTTAAGAAGATAGCTGCATCGAAGTCTAGAAAGAAATAACCATTAGAAGACCAAATGCATAGGCTTGACCAAGAAAAAGAGTAGAAGAGTAAGGAACTAGAATTATATACTGAGTGATGCTAGTGTTAATCGAGCAACTGCATAAGCTGAGTAGAATATGATTTTGACCAAGCATCAATATTGATCAAGTATCAAAAAGTGTGTTGAGAAGAATGATTAGTATTGACTAAGTAATCTAGTGATGACTAAGTGCAAACATTTTGACAGTATGTGAGGAAATATTGATTTCAAGCTAACACAATTGAATTATTGGAATATGGAAAGCATGTTGAAGATAAGGATGGATGAACTAAAACATTTAATGCATAACAAATCATGTTTATGCACTCCTAGGTATGTATTCAAATGGAAGTTTGGATAAGTATCTAGAAGGGGAGAAGGAGAACAAAATAATGGACATATTCGTTGTATGTGTTGAATATGTTCAAAACCATAATATCTATAATGATGTTTAAGATTTTTTTTTTTAAAACTAACTATTTAAGGAGGCATAAGGGTAACCTAATCAAGGTAGACAAGTAGATGATTATTGATTCTATTGACTAGTGAACTTAAGAAAGAGGTTGAGAAGAGTTGTGTAGAGGTGGAGTGTGATTGCTTGAAGGAATGACAAGAAGATCAAAGACAGAGATGGTAATGGAGGCCAAATAGTGGATCACCATATGAACTACATTGTGATATGCATTTGAAAAATGAGTTGTATTTATTCAAATCAACCTACTATTACTTTCCAACCATTTTATAAGTTTTGAAATCCTTTAATCAAGTTTGACCCAACGGTGATTTGTAAATCCTTTAATCAAGGTGACATTCTAATGGAATATTCTTAAGTCCTCTAACAAGGCCACTTCTAATAGGGTGATTAAATCCCTTAATAGGGTTACATTTAATAGTTTGTTTTGTAACCTTAACAAGGTTGGTTCCTCACATATATCACTTCAGAAGAGTGAAAATTGGTAGCATGTTAATGGTGGTTTTTTCCAAATCGGGTTTCCACATTAAATTTTGGCTTCATACTTATGTGGATTTTATTTGAGGTATTTTCTTGTTAATGTTTTACATTCTACAAATTTGTTACTATTAGGATAATGGAGTACAATTTTTATGTTGTTGATTATTTTCTATAGAGACCAAGTTACTTAATGATTACATCTAAATTATATGAAGTGATTAAAAGTATAATTGGTACATCTTGACCCGAGGATAATTCATTCACCCCCCTCTTAGTTATTCTAAATAATTCTAACACAAAGCTCCTCTAAGAGAATCAAGTTCAAGGGAACCAATTTTACTAAAACTAATAGAAGTAACTAAGTGGTTCCAAGATTTAGGAAAAGAACAAAATGATGTAACTAATTTGTCTTCGTCCTTAATTTTTACATCCATAATACCCAATTGAAAAATTAGAGTATTGAAAATATTTAAATGATTAAAAAATTAATACCTTCCTTCATTTTTAGGATATACAATTGCCTCTTCAAGTAGATTCAGTTTGTCAAGGATTGTGTCATATAAAGACTCTCCATTCTACTCCATAATCTTGCAACTGTATCTTCTCCAATGATATTAAAGAGAACCTTGTATGCCAAATACAACTAGATTGTGCTTAGGAATCTACTATCTAGATCTTCCCAATCATTATTAGTCATATTTGTTAGTTTCTTTGACTTTCCAGTCAATGACTTATGCAATCCTTGGTGCACTAAGAAATCATGTGTTTTGAGCTTCCATAGATCAAAGTTATTTTTTCCATTGAATTTCTCCACTTCAAATATTTCATTTGAAATCTTTGTCATTTGATGCTACAAAAGCTCAAAACCAAATTCTAACACAACTACTACAAAAAGGAATTGTACTTATACCACTTGGTATGGAAGTGTAAGCATTAGCTAGAAATAATGAACTTACAACATAATTTATATGCAAATAAATAGAAAGAAAAATAATATAGAATAAAAACACAACCAACAATACACCTATATACTATGGTTTCTTTGGATGAAAATGCAAGACTGTTTAGAGGAAAACGGGAGAAAGACTATTTGGAGGAATTTCCATGCATGTATAGCCAAGATGGGTCCTTTCAGAGAACACATTAACCCCGATGTGATTGAGGTTAGGGATGGTACTATTCAGCTAGAAGAGCTCATTGTTTCTGGTCTGGTTATTCTTAGTGACAATGTGCAGGGGACAGGTACAATTTTTTTTTTAAATTCCAAAAACAACCTCGTGGATAGTTTTTGGTCCTTTAAATGGACATTTCATGAAATTAAGGAAATAAAGTATAGGATGTAGGGTTAGGATAGGCCATAAGCAGTGGGTGATAATGTGAATTTTGAAAATCTAGAAGCTAGGGTCTTAGAGATTGAAAAAAGGGTAGAAAGGATGGAGACTATGCTTCATAGCTCAACTAATCAAAGCATTAACATTATAAAAGGCCTAAATGAAAACATCATTCAACTTCATGGGATGATGGAGGAAAATAAAAAGGGTAAGGAGGAAAAGGACATTTATGGGACTGGGGTGATTGAGGAGGAGGAATCCTTACAAGAGGAGAGCCCGAGTAGAAAAAGTAGAGCAAAAAAGAGAAAGAGGGTTGACCTAGCTTCTCAAGATGATAGTCACTCTAAGACTAGTGAGGTAGAGGCCAAGGAAGAGATAGAGTTAAAGAATAAGGTGCTAGCTAAAGACATTGTTCCCCGATCATTCTTCCTGGCTTTTGCTACTTTCTTGGCTTTTGACCTATTTGTCTTTTTCTTTCAGTTGTCACCTTGCCCTGGCCTATTATTTATCTATTTTAGTTGCTAGAATTTCTCTACTAGTTTACTTTATGTTGTTGACTAGTGGGTTTTAGGAACCCTTGTAAAAAAATGTATTTTACTTAATAAAAAATAGTACACATATACATGGTAAACCTTGATAATATGTCAAGAAAACATCCACAATGCAAGTATTGGCAATCTTATTGCTAAGATGAAAACTCAATTACATCTACTAACTTCTTAGCTGGTGCTACAATATTTCTCTTGAAAATATTATGATATGCTTTCATAGAGAAGAAATATATATAACCTCTTGAAGATAAGAGAAAAACTCAATATAGAATAAAACTCAATTTATTCCTCAGAAAAATTAATGTTTTCTTTTGAAGATAATGTTTTTTCTTTTTTCTAAAATAGAGAAAGATTGTTTTCACAATGTAATTTTTTCCACTTATCTACATTGTTGTCATTATCTTATTAGAATTATTTAGAATAATTGAGAGAGAGGGGAGGGGGGGGGGGGGGGGTGAGTCAGTTATCAAAGGTCCAATGATGTCCAATGAAACTTTTTCTACAAATCCTTAATGGCACATAATTGAAGTTATCATGTATGCAATTAAACATTAAACAATCATGAAAAGTAAACATGCATCACACCATAACACTAAGGATTTGATAACCCATAAACCCTCCAAGAATAAGAAGGTAAAACTGGAGTGGGGATGATACCCACAAAATAACTGTGCAATTGATTTCAACCACTTTTGATGGTCTGCACTGTTAAAGGCTACACCACATTGTTAAATGTGACCTTGTTAAAGGATTTAAGAACATTCAACTTGGAATGTCACCCTGTTAAAGGATTTACATAGAGTTGTTAGGCTTACCCAAGTCCATGGGATTTTCAGTCACCTTCTCAAAAGAATCTTTCATCCCTCTCTAAGGATCTCTTATCCTTCTCCTAAGGATCTCTTATCCTCCTCTTGAGGATCTCTTTATCCTTCTCCTGGGGATCTTCTATTCTTTTCCTAAGGCTTATCCACCTAGCTATTAAGCTAACCTAGCAATGTAGGGTTTCACTATCTAATACAATGGTAATAAAGTATTAGAAAGATTTTGACCTGATATAGATTTGCAACCTTTATTGTGTAGATTTTAGATCACTTCTTCAGTTCTCTTCTTTGCTTGGCTTTCCTCCTTTATAGTGCAAACAACTTGTTCACCCTTCAAGATCTGTCTCCTTGAGTTCTTCCACTCATTATGCCAATGCAATCTCTCTGGTCACTTGATCAACTCAGAGTCTTGATGCTCTGTTCTTACTTCTCTTGGCTTCTTCACATGATCACACTTATGACCAATTCCCTCTCTTGCATGTGCACTTTATCCCTAACCTGTAACTCCTTATATAGAAGTTTTCTTCTTCATTTCCTGCTCAAATCTTAATTTTCTCCTGAGAAAATAGTATTGTTTTCCCTCCAAATTGTTTCTTCTAGAAACTTCATGATAAGTCCATTTGCATTCACCAAAAAACATTTTACATAGTGTTCTAAGCCACCAGCTCATCATTCTTATCTTCTATCTAGTTCGCAAAATTCTAGATAACTACTGTACACTCGATTTGTGTCACACTCTAAACCCTTCTATCCAAACGATTCCATGAGTTGGAATGCTTGGATGCCGGCTTAGAGCTCCCTATCCACGGAGTGCAAGGAGTTAGTATTTCAGCATGAAGGCTCTCAGCCAAGCCTTAGAAATGTACTTCTTGCTAGTAAACCATGCAACGGGAGGTTCTTTGAGACAAGAGCAAGAGTGCAAATATCTTCAAGGAATCCCTCAAGAATGCAATGCAAGTATGAAAACTAAGCTAAGATGATAATGCAAAATGCAGCTATACTAAGCATGTATGAGATTGTTACAAAACCAAATATTTAAACTATGTGATATTATTGCAAGAAATCAAAGTTAAACTAAAATGCAACTATGCTAAGAATGCCATATGATCTTATGCTAATGTGATGGAATGAGAGTATGAGACAAGAAACGAGAAGTTCTCCACAAAGCTCCAAAGAAACCTATTAGAAAACCTGCAGCATAACAATGTTCAAAAGATGGATGGATTGAGGGGGAAAGCTCTCTCCCTTTTAAAGATGTATGGATGGTAGAGATCAAGATGAAGATGGTGGATGATCAACGGTGGAATTTGAAAAGAGGAGTGATCCATGTGCACACACAAATCAACCAATAGAATATAAGTTGACTTGTCATATAAGACAAAAGTCACAAAGCCTTTTCTTTTAATTGCAAAATAGAAAAAAGAGTTTATGTGTGCACTTTAAGTGGGTTAGAAGAATGGGGTCTTTTATTTAATTAAAAGGGGACATGTTCTTTTAATCAAATAATGAACTTAGGATAGCATAGTCAAACTATAGGTTATAATCAAATAAATTGATTATTAGCAATTTGGTCTAGGTAAATGATTAAATTAATTTAGCCAAAATGCTGAGAAGGGGGCTAATAGTCTAGATGACCATTTTTAGGTGATTACATTTGCCCCTCTTTGACTAATGTGTGATCGATCTGGGAACACATTATGTCAAAGAAAATCGAAGCCAAGTAGGCGATGATAGATATAGATGTCTAATTCCGAAGAGTGAAATGCAGAAATAGATAGCAAGTCCTGAATGCACAGCCTGATAGTAGTAGTACTGAACACTAGGAAGAGATGATGTTAGAATTCAAGAAGAATACTAACACTTAGAAAAGCAGATAGAGTGAGAGCAAGTGAGAAGATCAAACAAATGCTCCTAAGTAGTGATAGAGTATTTATGCCCCCTCGGGATTGAAATTGAAATGAGGTAAGGGGATGCAAAAACTGGCTAGAAATGAGAAAATTAGAATATAGCAATGTCCAAGATGACAGATAGATGATTAGAACCCAAGAATGACTATATAAAAAAATTGATAAAATGCCCCAGTTTGACTAGAGTTGACCTTGAAGGATATAGCATAAAAATAAGGTCGAAATGAGTAGAAAGGTGATTTTAGACATGAAATAGTGAATTTAAGTAGATATGAAGTATGGAAATGATGAAGACATGAAGAAATGAAGATGCCCCAGTGATGATTTGGAGATTAGACCTCAAAAGGTCAGCTAACTGCTTAGAAGAAAGTAGAATTTTAAAAGACAATTTTGACCATCAAAATGAACTCGAATTTGAGTTTCGATCTCGAAAATGAATCTAGGAAGTTGAAATTATTTAAGAGGTCAAAAATTTATATAATGAGATGATAAGATAGAAAAGAGATGAAGCGAAAGATTAAGAAGGTGAAAAGACATGAACAAGAAGAAAATAAAGAAATATATGAAAGGAGTTAGCCGATATGTCCACAAAAAGAAGAAGAGAGAGCTCTCCCCATATGCAAGAATGCAAGACTAAGCTAGAAAATAAACTTAAAATGCAAGCTAATATGCAAAGTGGTTTACCAGCAAGAAGCGCATAACATTTAGACTCTTAATTTCATCATTGAGCATTTATTAGGGACATCATGAGATCATACAACCATCACTAGTATAACTATGAGGATATGAATATGATCGATATTAGATAGGTATGTGAAAATCCAATCTAAGCATCAGAGACATGTAAGTCAAGATAACTACACGATTAGATTCCCTAAGTTTAATTTAGCAATATTACACTTATATCAAGGCATAAGCGCCAGGATAAACCCTGAGTGTGATCTTGCAAAACAGTCAAGGATGATACATTTATAAGTCAAAGTGTTGAATAGGTCAAGCATAAATGCTTACAACACTATAGAAAAACAAAAGTATATCCACAAGCAGAAATCAAGAAAATATGTCCCATGCCCCCAGTCTTCTAGTCAATGACATCCTTGAAAGACTATTAGGGAGGGAACACCTGGCAAAGAAATCATCATAGACAGCACACAAAGTAGATAAAGATCAGCATAGCTCAGTCGTTTAAGTGTTAAAGTGCGTGTGTGTAAGTCACTTGGCCATTTCTTCCAGACTTGATTCTGATAGTGAGATATCGCGACATCGGAGACCGTAGGTAAACTATCTGTAAAGTGTTAAAAAACACTTGATGTCAAAGTGGGGGAAGTGTTGAGAAACACTATTTTGTGAGTTGTCAAAGAAACCCTAATCCACAAGAATACCTCAATAGGCTAAGTAGCTATGCCCCCAAGATGAGGACAAGAAACAATTCCAAGCTAGGAAATGTGTAGCAAAGTGGATGATTGAGATTGATAGACATAGGTGCAAGGGTTTCAAGTAGCGCCTGTTTCTAGGTTTTCACCACTTTGACAGTTTTTTTTTTTTTTTTTTTGTTTTTGTTTTTTTTTTTTTTTTTGGTGATACATCAAAGTGAGGTTTTCACTAAGATGATCATTTTTTCAGGACATTTTCTGATTTTTAAGATTTTTTCAGACTCATAGATGTATACAAGATAGCTGAGCAGCAAGCCTCTAAGTATAGAACTTCTTCAAGTGTAGGATGTTGATAGGTTCTGCAAGTTCTTCACCCTCTGAAGTAGACAACTGGTAAGCACCAGACCCAAATGATGTTGTGATAATGTAAGGACCTAACCAGTTAGGTTCAAATTTCCCTTTCTGTTCTCGATTTTGCTGATTTTTGGGATTCTCTCTAAGCATGAGTTCACCAACTTGGAACTCACGGGGGTGAACCTTTTTGTTATATTGTGTAGACATGCGCTTCTGATAAGCTCTCATGTGATCAAAAGCAGCCTTGCACCATTCATCCAGAGTCTCTAATTCCTGTACTCTCATAGCTCTATGGTCTTCATCAGTTATTAACCCATGTAAGGAGATGCGCAAAGAAGGTATTTCGACTTCTAATGGGAGAACAGCCTCAGAGCCATAGACTAGAGAAAAGGGTGTAGCCCCTGTAGGAGTACGAATAGAGGTTCTATAGGCCCAAAGTGCCAGATTTATTTGCAAGTGCCAATCTTTCCCAGACTTGTGAACTGTGCGGTGTAGGATTTTCAGCAGCGTTTTATTAGAGGCCTCAGCTTGGCCATTCCCTTGGGGATAGTAAATGGAAGACCAGTGTTGCTTAATTCCAAACTTTTTGCACAGCTGTTTTAAGTCTTTATTTTTGAATTGTCCTCCATTATTTGTAACAATAGAGGATGGGATACCATATCAAAAAATGATGTGATTCAGTATAAACAGGGCAACATGTTTTCCTGTAGCAGCAGATAATGGTATAGCTTCAACCCATTTAGTGAAATACTCCATTGCTGTGATGATAAATTTATGACCGCTGGATGAGCTTGGATGGATCTTTCCTACCAAGTCAAAGGCCCATTGTTGAAATGGCCAATATGTCACAGAAGGGATTAACTCTCGCCCAGGAGCATGTATCAAGTTACCATGGAGCTGACATTTCTGACAGGACTTTGCATAGCGCACAGCATCAGCTTGCATGGTGGGCCAGTAATAACCCATCCTAAGCAGTTTTCGAGCAAGTGCAAGGCCATTAGAATGCGCCCCACAAATGCCATCGTGGACTTCGGCAAGTGCCTTCTCAGACTCTTCTAGTTCTAAACACCTGAGCAACGTTCCGTCTAGACCCCTCCTATACAAGTCACCAGAGACCAAAGTGTAGTGTGAGGCATTACGAAGGAGTTGGCATTTTTGGTTGCACGTGAGGGTTTCGGGAATAACCTGATCATGTAGGTAGGAGAAAATAGCCGCATAGCGGGAGGAATCATGACCTACAACAGTGTAGATCACCTGGTTATCTGAAGAATCATAGGCTGGATGACACAATTCTTCCACCAGGAACTCAAATCGCGATTCATGTTCTTGTAATTGGAGGATAGATGCTAAAGTGGCCATAGCATCAGCAGCCTTTTTTTCTGCTCTAGGAATTTGTTGGAATGTTACAAAGGTAAAATAGTTCCTTAGAGCATCTATCAACTTTTTATAAGGGATCAATTTATCATCCTTGGTTTGATATTCATTATTCACTTGGTTCACAACCAGTTGAGAATCCCCATAGATGTGTAGCTCAGTTATTCGCCATTCAAGGGCCATTTTGATCCCATTTGTTAATGCTTCATACTCTGCAATATTGTTTGTACATGGGAACAATAATTTGTAGGATTTTGGGATCGTATAACCATGAGGGGAAACAAACAACACCCCTGCTCCTGCTCCATTCTGTGTATGGGATCCATCAAAAAACATTTTCCATGTTCTGTCAATAATGTTCATGATTGAGGCATCTAGAAACTCAATTTGTATAGGTGCTACATCTTCAAGTGGGAAGTCAGCCAACTGGTCAGCTATGGCCTGTCCTTTGATTGCCTTACGTTCAACATACTGAATGTCAAATTCGGAAAGAATCATCATCCATTTAGCAAGGCGACCAGTAAGTGCAGCTTTACTTAATAAATATTTCAAAGGGTCTATCTTGGCAATCAAGTGAACTGTGTGGGCCAACATATAATGTCGAAGTTTTTGGGAGGAAAAAACTACAGCAAGACATGCCTTCTCTATACTTGTATAATTTAGTTCATAAGCCACCAAAGTTTGACTAATATAGTATATGGCTCTTTCTTTACCCGTCTCATCACTTTGGGCTAAGAGTGCTCCTAGAGAAGAATCCGTAGCTGAAATGTACAGAATCAAAGGTTTTCCCAGAATGGGTGGCATCAAAACTGGCGGTTTTGCCAAGTAGCCTTTGATTTGGTCTAAGCTTTGTTGACATCCACTGTTCCAAATATGGGTAGATCCTTTATGTAGATTTTTATTGAAAGGTTGAGCCTTATCAGCTAATTGAGAGATAAATCTTCTTATGGATTGTAGCCGTCCTTGCAGACCTCTAAGTTGACTGATAGTCTTTGGTGGAGGCATATCCATGATAGTTTGGACCTTTTCAGGGTCAACCTCAATGCCTTTTGCTGAGATGATATAACCTAGCAATTTTCCAGAAGTGACACCAAAGGCACATTTTTTTGGATTCAACCTAAGTTGGAATTGTTCCATACGGTCCAATATCAAACTAAGGTCTTTGAGATGTGTGTCTCGTTTCTTTGATTTCACCAGTGTGTCATCAACATAGTCTTCCATGTTTTTATGCATCATATCATGAAAGATGGTTGTCATTGCTCTTTGATATGTAGCGCCAGCATTTTTGAGCCCAAAAGGCATGACATTCCAACAAAAGGTACCCCATGCACATGTAAAGGCTATCTTTTCTTGGTCTGCTGGAGCTATCTTTATTTGGTTGTACCCAGAAAATCCATCCATGAGCGAGTACATCTCATAACCTGCAGTCATGTCCACTATCATATCGATGTTTGGTAGTGGAAAGTCATCCTTGGGGCACGCTTTATTGAGGTCTCTAAAATCAGTACAGACTCGTATGGATTTTTCATGCTTGGAGACAGGTACAATGTTGGAAATCCACTCAGCATAATCAATGGCCCTAATGAAGTTTGCATTCAATAGTTTTTCTAACTCTGTCTTGACCAGTAGAGCCACATGTGGATGCATTTTTCTTAACTTCTGTTTGACAGGCTTGACATCTGGTGAGATTGATAAGTGATGCATGATGAGATCTGTATCAAGCCCTGGCATGTCAGAGTATGTCCATGCGAAGTTGACCTTCTTGTCTTGAAAGAACTGAGCAAACTGTGTCTTTTCTTTGTTTGACAAAGATTGAGCTACATGGATAATCTGAGGACATTCTTCTGTTCCCAAGTTGATAGGCTGTGTAGGTTCGACTAGAACCGAAGATCTATCCTGGAAATAGCTTGGCAGACTACCAAGTACCTCATCCACAGGTGCCTCAGAGAGGTTTTCACCATTAGATACGTCTTTATTTTTACTTTTTTGAGGGTCAGACACCGCCACAATGTGGTTTTCGCCGTCTGATCGCTTATTTTTTCTTTTAATTTTTTGACTGAGGTACTTGATATCTAATTCCGTCATGTTAACCGCGGGTTCGCTGGTGGAAGAAATGACAGGTTCAATTGCGTTTAGATAACAAGTGATCTCATAGTCATTTTGGAAAGACCGTATTTCAGGTTTTTGATTTTGGATAGACCAATCTATGAGTTCTGGGTAAATTAGTGAGAGTGAGGGAGAAGTTTTAATGTGATTGATATGGAAGGAGTCATCTCTGGTGACCTGTGAAGTTGAGCCTATAGAAAATGTCGAAAAAGAGTTCAGCTCAGGAATAGTCCTAGAGGAACTAGCGTGATCCATTAAGACATGTTGTGAGTCAAACTCATCTGACCTCATACTAGACCATTCGACTACATTGGGTTGGGTTGCATAGGCATGAATGGCATCCACCCCTAGCTCACAAGATGCATCAGAGAGGCTTTCCCATTCATACTCATGAGAATCTGTACTTTGACCCCTATTTATGAGATGAGCAATATTCTGCCTAATTCGTCCTCTATTTATGTCCTCAGAAGTAGACCCTTCTTGTTCCTGTTGTTGGGAGGTAGAAGCTTCTTCATTATTAGCAATAACTATGTCTTCTCCCCAAAGGAGGGAAGTGAGAGGAACAAAGTCTTCGTCTTGTGTAGTAGTAGCAATTATGGGAGAGTCATCATCCTCTGATTCACTAGACATGAGTAATATTTGACTATAGTTCGGTTTATTATTGTCTAGCCCAAAGCCTAGACCAGTGGTGTCTTGAGCATCATGACCTTGAGTGTGACTTAAAGGTTCAACTAGAGCATTCTTACAACCAGTTAAGGACCCGTGGCCCTGGTAGCCCATTTTTGTCAAAAATTTATAGCCTTTTCCATATTTTTTGGGAGAAATAGGGGTAGTCATTGTAACCTCCTCATCTTCCTCTTCTCTGTAGATCCAGTCCCTAATGGCTTGTTCTTCCTTCTCTGCTTCCAGTGGTATGGAAGATTGCACAAAAGTGCCAAAAAGTGTCATAGCAGAACCAGAAGACTTCTTTGCAATAGTTGGTTTCCCATAAGACCGAGGGGAAATTGGTAAGGCAGCAATAGAGTCCAAAGTGTACTCGCCCATACCAAGGCTCATCATTTTCAGTTTTTGTTCACATTCTGTGAAAGATGGTGCTAGCTCATGAGAAGAGCGATTGTGCGGGACTAGCATTTCGGCAGTAGATAATGTGTTGATAGACATGGAGTTGTCACCGGGGACAACCACTTCAGTACCATTAAAAGGGAACTTAATGCACTGATGGTATGTAGAGGGTACTGCTTGCATATCATGAATCCATGGTCATCCCAACAACAAGTTGTATGCAAGTGGTATGTCTAAGACTTGGAAAATGACATTCTTCTCAACTGGACCAACTCTGATTGGAAGTACAATTAGACCTTTAGAAGGCCTTTCAACCTCATCATAGGCCTTTATAGTGATTTTGCGCTTAGGATCGATGGCAAATTCAGACATGCCCAATTGTTGGATTACATTGAACGAAATGATATTTAACCCTGCACCATTGTCTATCAAGACTCGACGAACACGGGTACGAAAGATTTGAACTTCGACATGAAGAGCAAGGTTATGGGGATGACTAAGAGCTCGGTCATCTTCTTCAAAAAAGGTGAGATAGTGGGGTGAGGAGATGTGGTTCACCATAGCTTGGAATTGTTCCGCATCAATATCTGTGGGAACATTGGCAGAACGTAAAGCTTTCTCAAGGATATCCCTGTGCAAAGGAGATAACTCTAGTAACTCAAAAATGGAGATTTGTGCTTGTGTGCATTGCAGTTGGCTAACAAGATCATAGTTGGAGATCTTGGAAGTAATTGGTTGCTTAGATGATGAAGCATTTTTAGGATCATTAGCAACTTTTAGGACAACCTTAGATTGCCCCCTAGTGACAGCGTTAAGTGGTTCACCCTGAGAAGATGAAGACTTAGCCACTTGGAGTACCACCTTGGGTCTAGTATCAGTATGATCTTGAGGAGTGGATCGTGTCCTTAAGACCACTCTTGTTCGTTCATCTTTAGCATCATAATTTGGCCAGTTGTCATTGTTGGAGCTTGCCATACATATGTATTCAATAGGCTCAAGCATGTTTATAACATTATCAGTGTTAGCGTAAGCATAACTAATTTTGGCATCATGATTCTTTTTGGCAGCTACCCTTGAGGTCTCACCCTTTTCGTATTCAGGTAATGGTTTTTGGAAAGCCTTATGATCAGTATTCTTAACAAGGCCATCTGTAACAACTTTTCCAGCTTCGATGAGGTCTTGAATTACATCTTTGAGTTTGAAGCAATTCTCTGTGTTATGTCATTTACTTTGGTGATAGCTACAAGTATGATCTTCTCTCCACCATGGAGGTCTAACAGGTGGATCGTAAGGACGTGAGTTGTCTGGTAAGGTAACCAATTTGTTTGCAATTAAAGTTTTTAAAACCACTTCATAAGGTTCGACCATAGGTGTGTAAACACGTCGCTTCTTCGCAAATTTAGAGCCTTTGTCAAAGGGTTGTGGTTTTGAACCTTCTTGTTGCTTTGCTGCATAGATGGCATTGGAAAGGTTAAACGCAGGCTCCTTAGTCTTAGGAGTGTCCACTACTCCGTCATTGACAACATACTTGTTTTTGTTCCAAGGTTTGCCTTTGTCTTTATTGCTCCCATTGTTAATTCTATCCTTGTTTATGGTAATATCACCTTTTTTGATAGCAACATCCTCAATGCGATATGCACTTTCTACCATGGCGTTGAAGGATGTGAATAACTGTTTTCTTAGATCAAAGTATAATTCGGGTACAAGCGTGTTGACAAAGATGTCAATTTTTTCAGCCTCGGGCACTTGCCGAGGATACCGAGAGTATAAAGATCTCCATCGTTGAAGGTATATTGCAAAAGACTCTCCTGGTCTTTGTTTGATGTTGCATAAGTCTAGCACTGTCACAGGATGTTGAATGTTGTACGAATATTGCTGGATGAAACGTTGTGCAAGTTCATCAAATGTTTTAAGAGGAGGACTCAATTTTGTGAACCACTCCATAGCTTGTCCTCTTAGACTTCTAGGGAACAAACGCATAAGAAAGGTGTCTTCATGCATAAAGTCCATGCTAATAGCATAGAAATGTCTCACATGGTCGTGAGGGTCACCATTTCCATCGTATTTGTCATACTTAGGAACCTCTATATCCTTAGGAAATGGTAGCATGTATAGACCCCTATCAAATGGAAGAGCGCAAATTGATTCAACAAATGATGTCTTAGGTGGCTCTTTTGAAGTTTGCAGTTGTGTAAATTGTTTTCTTAGTTCTTGTATTTCTTCCCTTAAGATTTCAGCCTCAGTGGGCTCTCGTTTTGGGATAATATGTTCAACATTAAAACCTTTAGGGAGTTTCCATCCCCTAGCTGCCATGTATCGGAAGTATTGGTCTCCATTTTCCTCTAAAGCTCTGAGCATTAGTTTTTGGGCGAAGCCATCTTGTTGAAATTTGATCACATCTTTGCTAGTTACTTCTTCATCACTATCATGATGAGATGGTTTAGGTGAAGGACATGCACCAGTGGCAACTGTAGGAGTCCTTGGAGGTGTGTGATTACCATCATTATTTTCAAAGGGATTTCGAGGACAAGTTCCTTTATATCCTTCGTAGCGTGCCTGATTGTTAGTTTCAGCTTGTTGATTTTCTCTCTCCGTAGCGTATATAGCCTCCAAAGTCTTTTGGGTTTCATGTGCTTGTTCTTCTAAGCGACGTTTAATTTCATCAGGATGCACCATTGTGACTATACCACTCGTACCCTCGGGTGTCTCAAAGGGTGTGCCAAAGGGATTTTCAAAACTATAAAGTGGGTTGTGTCGAACGTTAGCTGTTTATGTTTGATCAAATTCGAGGTTCTTATCACAAGGTTGTTTGCGAGGACGTTTGGGTGGTGTTTCCAATTGTTTGAAAATGAAAGGCGTGTGGCTACCGTTACCACCTTGATATCTAGTTGTGACCGGCATGTAAAGAGTTGTCTTTGTTTAGTAGGACAAGAAGAGCGAGCCAAATTTGAAGCTTTTACGATCAGGACTAGTCACTTGTCAAAATGTGATTAGATGGCTTGTCAAACAGTGCTCAAGATCTTACAGCACGGGTGACTCGAGCCGAGCGGATGAGCGAGAAGCTCAATAGTGGATAGCTAGAAAAATAATAGCTGAATTTTGACAAGTGATTTATCAAGACGTTTCAAGACTTACATTCGACAGACTAAACCAATCTTTTCAACTTAGGATGAATTCTTCACACACTGATACATGGCCAGGATCAAGGGTGACTAGCGTGACGCTCCTTAGACCAAACAAATCCGACGGCAAACTCTGTTTTTGACCCAAAATGACTCTGATACTTTCTCAAAAGGAGGGTGACATAAGTTCAGCCAATAATGTCGTGAAAAAAATGTCACGCAATATTTCTCATGAAAGCGTGCGACAGAGTGCCAGTTTTGTGTAAAAAAAAAAAAAAAAAAAAAAAAATCAATTTTTTGGCTTGGAGTTCATTTCAATTTGTCAATCAGATAGTTGTTTCAATCAGACAGCATTTCGTCTCAACTTGTATCAGTAAACAGCAAGGTTTGCAAATAGTAAGTGTTGTAACATGTCTTCAAAACAATTGATCAAGGGTAAAAACAACCTTGTCAATACGCACTTGGGATATCAGAACAGCCTTCCTAACAAATCTTTATCGGAATGTTTATGTTGCAAGAACGTTAACACTGGTCAAAACATCGAAAACAATAGCCAAGCAATCTACCTTAGAGTCATGGTTCATTACTCAACAACTTAGCCCACGCTTGATGCTCCTTCGCCTCACACCAAGTGGTTGCCCACAAGAGATATTGGCTTTGTCATGGAAATGCCATAAGCATAACCAAGGGAACACATATGGTGAGTGTACATCTTGGGGTGATCTGGGTAGTCCACTAGGATCGATCCTTGCACCAAGAAGTTGAGCGGCTAAAAAAAGGTAGTTACTAACTTAGAGTGTTTAGATAGGGCTTCCATTCATAGTGTTCCTCTTGCTCCCAATTACGGGACACCTCACCTTGCGATGAGTAACCGATCTCGCGATCACAAGAGTACCTTAAGCATTCTTGCCTAGTGATCTCCCTATGGTCGAAATCCCATAAGCGATCACACTAGATGAAGATAAACACTACGTCTACCAAGGTTTTGTGTCCTTGATAGCCTTGAGTTTATAGTGGGTTGGAAGAGCCAGGTAATCGGCTTGTTCCCACTTGGGTCGTTCCTCTCAGGTTGTCCGAGAGCAGGCCCTCTAAAGGATTCTAACTACACAAAGTGGATCAAATTTTGGAAGTCAAGATTTCTGGTTCATCACAAGGGTGAAGAGCATACTCTCCTATTCCAATCATTTTCTCCCAAACACGCCAAGAAGATTCAGTTACCCCTTGCTTTTGAAACCAAATGGCAAGTCAAGATTTCTGATTCACCACAAGGGTGAAGAGCATACTCTCCTATTACCAAAAGACTCCAATCACAAGTTTTATGTGCCTATGAAAAATGAAAAATTATTCAATGCCACACATGAAAACAAAAAAACAAGAAATTTGGGTTTTTATGCTTTGGGCAGCCCTGCAAACAATCGTTAGTAGCCCTTGTGCATTTGAAGCTTTGACATGCGTTCTTTTTATGCAATGTTTTAATTTTTTTCACAAGGATGGCAACCTGAAATCACAACTTGTTAGCAACAAAAGTTAGTGTGAAATAACATAAAAATCTGCAATAAAAAGTGGTGAGTTGCTTCAAAAATCTAATTTATCCTCCAACCAAGTACATGCAAAGAAAGTGCAAGTTAATCACAAATGCTTTCATTTTTACTCTTTGGTTTTGACCTAGTCAACAAGATTGAACTTTTTTGCTATGATTTCGTATCTAAAAATGAAAATGAAAAAAAGAGACCCCTATTAAAAATTAGAGAGCTTTCCAAAAATGCAAGAAATTTTAAAAAATCTCTTCATTTGCTCCCTAGAGATTGATTTTGTCAAAACAGGCCAAATTTATCAAATCGAATTTTTTATCCTTAATACGATCTTGAAATTAAAAACACAAAGAAAGAACCCCCATTAGAATTCAAAAAGCTTTCTGAAAATGTAAGTTTTTCTAAAAAATGCGTTGATTTGCGATCAAAAATGGCTTTTTATGAAAAATAAATAAAATATCATAACTTCCGAAAATCATGTCAAAATGCTCTAAAAATTGGACTGAGACATTTTGAGCATATACGCAACCTGAAAAAAAAATTTCAGAACCAAATTCTAAGCGGTTTAAAAGATATGATCAAATCTTTAAACCAACTAAGTTTTTGGCCTTCAAACCAATTTACTTATGGCTTGGCCTTAAAACCAAAGTGAAAATTCTACAAAAGCATTTGATTAGACCCAATATGCTGCTGTAAAAAACAAGAGATAAGAAATGAAAGCAAATGGAGCTAAAAATTTGATTCAAGCCCCACGGTGGGCGCCAAAAATGTACACTCGAAAGTGTCCCACTCTAAACCCTTCTATCCAAATGATTCCATGAGTTGGAATGCTTAGATGCCGGCTTAGAGCTCCCTATCCAGGGAGTGCAAGAGAGTGTATTTCAAGTTCAAGGGCTCTCAGATGAGCCTTAGAGATACTCTTCTTGCTAGTAAACCATGCAATGGGAGGTTCCAAAGACAAGATGCAAAAATGCAAATATCTTCAAGGAATCCCTCAAGAATGCAATGCAAGTATGAAAACTAAGCTAAGATGATAATGCAAAATGCAGCTATACTAAGCATGTATGAGATTGTTACAAAACCAAATATTTAAACTATGTGATATTATTACAAGAAATCAAAGTTAAACTAAAATGCAACTATGCTAAGAATGCCATATGATCTTATGCTAATGTGATGGAATAAGAGAATGAGACAAGAAACGAGAAGTTCTCCACAAAGCTCCAAAGAAACCTATTAGAAAACCTGCAGCATAACAATGTTCAAAAGATGGATGGATTGAGGGGGAAAGCTCTCTCCCTTTTAAAGATGTATGGACGGTAGAGATCAAGATGAAGATGGTGGATGATCAACGGTGAAATTTGAAAAGAGGAGTGATCCATGTGCACACACAAATCAACCAATAGAATATAAGTTGACTTGTCATATAAGACAAAAGTCACAAAGCCTTTTCTTTTAATTGCAAAATAGAAAAAAGAGTTTATGTGTGCACTTTAAGTGGGTTAGAAGAATGGGGTCTTTTATTTAATTAAAAGGGGACATGTTCTTTTAATCAAATAATGAACTTAGGATAGCATAGTCAAACTATAGGTTATAATCAAATAAATTGATTATTAGCAATTTGGTCTAGGTAAATGATTAAATTAATTTAGCCAAAATGCTGAGAAGGGGGCTAATAGTCTAGATGACCATTTTTAGGTGATTACAACTACCATGTCAGCTTAGATCTGGCGAATCTTCAATTTTCAAAATAATGCAGCAACTCGGCATTATTGGTTTACTGATGCTCGGCACTTTCTGTGTTACTCAGCTTCTTAATGTTATCTTTACTGGCGCTCGGCATCTTAATGTTATTTACTAGTGCTCAACACCTAAAGACTTACTCGGCATTCATTATCTTTTGTTACTACTCAACACCTAAAGGATTTGGTGTTACTCGGCATCTGAGTAATCACTTCAGCTTATACTGAAGTTGAACTTGCTCGGCTTCAACTGAGAATCTATTCAGCTCTAACTAGATTACTTGGTACTTTCTAATGAGCTTAGTTAGTCCTTACATCTTTGATATAACTCAGTGTGTCCATCCTCTTAGAGTATGTCATCAATATATTATTTCATCAATGGCTTAGCTGATCCTTATACTTCATTACATCATCATAACTTCAACCTTTCTCTAGGTACTCTAGTTACATCTTATTGATTGTCACCTCCTTGTGAATCAACCAATTAATAGTACTTGGATCACTAAAGCAATTGCCATTCCTGCAAGTAGAGAGTTTGACATCAATGACAAAACAATAATTGAAACATCTTTACCAGTTCCATTATCCTTTATTCATGATCTTTTCAATCATTTCCAACATATCTAACACTAAGTTGATTAAATTAATAGGGCAATAAATTGCAAAGAGAATCCACAACATCGCCAAGAATGAAACTGGAAAATAATTTTTTATCAAAGAAAGTTAGACCACACTACTTAGATGCCTCTACACTTTTACATATTAAGAAAAGGAGACCATAAAAAGTAACCCTACATGATAAGAGTACATATCTATTACAAAAATTGTGTTTCATCCATTGCAATGACACCTTCATTAAAGGAATTTTTAATAAATAAATATATATATCCTCAAGAAAATGTGACATGCAAAATCCACATACAAGAATCTACATGGTGCACCTAGAAACAAACATGTCATTTCACATTGCCATGATTTCCAACTTTCATTTTTGTGTGAAATTTTTTGTAAAGAAAAAAAAGAAAAATGGAATGCACCAATAAAAATAAATAAATGTAACCTATAAATTCATTTTAATAAGCATTAATACATTAACCATACTATAGTGAGAATGTTTTTCATATTCACACAATTTTTAGAGCAGCATGTATTGCAAAATAAAGGCAAATATTAGTCCTCACCATTACAAGTCAGGAACTAATAATGGGAGGATTTTGGCATTGATAAAAGCTTCCTAAGAAATACATAAAGATAGTTGGAAGAAGAAGATTCCTTTAGACTCATCTCAATTCTGGGTTTTGTTCATAATTTACAAAATGTTTCTTTAATACATCACAAAGATTAAATTATGAGCAACAATTCTTACATAACAAATTGACATATTTTTTCAATGATGAAAATTTGTATGCCTACATAATAATGTAATGGCTTTTACTTATTGTACATGTAATTCACTTATTATATAGAGAATATCCCACTTTGGTCAGGGATAAAGTTACAATACAATACACAAGGAGATGAAGTTCAGTTTAAATGGAATCTATTGAATTATAAGGCAAATTTCCATAGCAAATAGATTAATTTTGTAAGTCTTTCTACCATAGCTTCCATTTGTTCTATGACTTACAATTACATGGAGTGTGTATTGTTGTCTAAATATGGCAGAAAGAATATTCTATTTTTTCCTTAATTTTTTCTAAGAGATAATAGAAAGCCTACAGACAATAAAAAATATAGTCAATAAAAAATCAGAAATAAAAATTCAATTTTTTTTTTGAATAATGAAAATTACACAAACTATAGAACAACTAAGATTATGTGCAAGCCACATGTTCCCCAATGGATGAAATAATAGGTAATAGTAATTTGAAAACTATAGTCTTTTGTCTTAATAACAAAGACTAATAATCTATTATCCTTTGGACTAACACAAACATTTCAATTATGTTTTACTTTTGTTAAATTGTGATGCATGTGGTTGCAATGATCTTATTGAACTAGTATAATTCTAGATTCTTTGTGTAATTTAAGTATTTCTATTAGATTTGTTTGTCATTCTTTAAGTTATTCAAATTCAAAAGTAATCATGTTTTGATAATTATGAATGCATGATACTTTATTTCTATATTTGTTATAGGAACATGCATGTTTATTTAAGTAGACTTGAAATTCTATTTAATAATAGAATCATCTTATCTAAAAGGGAGATGTCACATGTGTTGTATCTAGTTTTCTTAAACTTATTATATATAACGAGAAGACCATAGCTTAATTTCATGTAGCATATTATTTTTTTAGAATGAGAACAATTAAAAGTACTTCAAGATGTTTTCTTAATTTGATTATATATAAGAGGGAGATTGTCACTTTTGCATGTAGTATAGTATTTTCATGGAATTAACATAGATCAAAGAGAGATGATTATTTTTTACTATATTTAATCTTTTATTCTTAGAATTTTTGAATATTATAATAATAATAAATAGTTGTCTTCTATATGTATTATTCTAATCATATTGTAACTCTTACATTGTCACATTCTTGTCCATAATTAGTTTATATACACCTATCTACAAGTCATTCTTGCACATCATCCTAACTTAATAATTATCAACATATCTACAATGGCTCAACCTATGATCTCTATAAGTACATTAGTATCCTTGTTTGAAAATAATTCACTTAAAAAATTAGAATAAAATCTGTATGCAATTTTTTTTTTCTAATTATTCTTATCCTGATCAGTGTTACTAGATATTTATTAAGAATGAAAGAAATACAAAATATTATAGTTACTACAACCATTAATTTATCCATGAAAGTTCCAAGTTATGAGAGCGAGAATATGCTTTAGTCTTCTTTTACATTTAATACTCACACAAGGAATGAGATGGAGTGAAAGATGCCCAAGAAACCCAAAAAAATGAAAAAATATATTGTAAAGGCAAGCTGACAATTTCTATGTTAATTTCAAGCGAGGAGAATACTCAGTCAAAGGTATGCATATTTTTATTTTTATTTGATTATTATATATGATATGAGTCATTTGATTGGACTTCATGATTCATCATTTCCTTTCCATTAAGTCATTGGTATTACTCTCACTTAAATTTTGTTTTTTATAAACTATCTTCCCCTTGTTGGAATTATGATATATTTTTCATTAGTGCAAACACTTATTCTATCCTAAATGCTTATCTTGCTCATCATTTAGTCTCAAGTATATACTGAGCATTCAGTGGTTACCTTATAAGTTCAGTAGGTAAACAATTCTCATTGAGCATTCCAGAAGATACCAATTGAATAAGAAGTTCAACAGGGAAATAGTTCTCACTGAGCATTCCAGAAGATACCGAGTGAAAAAGGTAAAGGAAGTTCAACAATATTTATCGAGTGAAAAAGGTAATCAAAGATCAGCAATGTTTACCGAGTGAAAAAGGTAATCAAAGATCAGCAGTGTTTACCGAGTGAAAAAGGTAATCAGAGTTCAGGAGTGTTTACCGAGGGAAAAAGTTAATCAAAAGATCAGCAAGGTTTACCGAGTGAAAAAGGTAAACAAAGGATTCAGTGTTTACCGAGCTAAGCAAGGTAAATGAAGAAGATAGTTTCTACTGAGTAACACTACATCTACTAAGTCACCAATGGCTACTGAGTTCCAAGCAATATTCTGTGACTAGTATGAACCGAGTCTCTACTTCTACCGAGTGCATGACGATGCCAAGTAACATAGTGGATGCCGAGTATCAAAAGGTCACTGAGTCAGTTCAGTGAACCTGAGTTTACTAATGGGCCGACTCAGTAATGTTTTGTTCACTTTTGTTTTGGATGACCTTGTGACTGTAAAATATTGGAATGATATATATGTAATGTATGATATCATTTTTGGCATGAATAGGCATATGAACATATTGGCATGAAATAAGAAAGTATTGTTTGCATGTGAAGAAGGTATTGCTATCAGCAGCAGAGAAAAAGGAATACAACAAGGTTAGCATAAGGAGCAAAAAAATTATATCTATCACATCAGGTGATCAATGCAAAAGGATCTTATCAGCAAAAAAGTTGTAAGTAATCCACTATTTCATCCTAACAGGTGAATCAATTTTTAAATCCTTTAACAAGGTAGACTTAACAGTCTTTTGTAAATCTCCTAACAAGGTGCATACTTCACTGTATGTTTGTAAATCCTCTAACAAGGTGGATCTAGTAGTCCTACATTCTCCTAATAGGGTAGACCACTAGAAGTGATCATTGTAAGCCTTAACCGACCAACTTCATACTGCAGTAACGAAGTTTTGTGGGCATCATCCCCACCCTAGTTTTACTTTCTAATTGGAAGTTTTTTGGGTCACCAAATCATTGTGTTCATTTGTTATGAATGATAGATCTTTCATTTATGCAGTAGATTAAATGAATAAATGATGAATGGTTAAAATGCATAAGATTTTATATGTTATTGATTCACCCCTCCCCTCTCAGTAACACATTCCATCCTGAATATTTCCAACACCCCTCCTCTAAGATGTGCACGTGGAAGATTCTATGTGAATAGTTTTAATTTGTGCAAGTACTTTTGGTTATGTCAAAATGGAATTTGTGGAGTAGGGTATGAATATAAATTTAAATATAATGGAATAAGGGATCATTGTGATGTTAAATTTGGAAATTGTCTACAAAATATGGAAGTCTGACAAGGTGTGTGAACTATTTGATAGGATACATCAAAGTAATGTTTCTCATTAACTCAAGGTATTGTACAATACATATATCTTAAAAGTACTTGGAAAATTTTAGTCAAATGTGATTCCATAAGCTTTTGGAGCATCATCCTTATATATCTCGAAATTGAAATATTTAGGGGGTACAAAGATGAACCACAAGATAAAGGAAATGATTTTTTTCAAATGCTGTATCTGTAAATGCCCTCATAAGAAGTATTCAAAACATTGAATATTAGTTGCAATATCCATTATTAATTTCTATGAAAACTGTTATGTACTGTTCTTGTGAGGAGGTTTTACAGACACAACCAACATATTACAAACAAGACATAAGATTTTTTGAATATCATTTAAAAATGTACAAATTTAGCTTCAAATGTATCAATATTTTTCTATGATAATGGTTTATTCTATCTAATTCATTTCTCCTATTTTATTGTAGATTTATTTGAATCACGATCTCCTTTAAAAAATGTCTAGTAGTGATTGAGAATGTATCAGTTTAATGCTTTAATATTAATAGATGAAAATTTGGGTCTAATTCCTTATGATAAAGTTCAAATGATTCTTAGGGAAGAGAGGACACGTATAGTTCAAAGGTTGGAGGAATTTTTTATTACTAAAATTTGTTAGGAATAAGGTGTCTCTGTTCAGATAATGGGTGTTGCACACATTGCATAATATTGTTATTTTATTATTTTATTTTTATTATGTAATGTTGTACCTAGATGGACGTGCAACATGTAAAGATTCCCATGGAATATTCTTGATGAGTTGTATTGTAACATTGTGATAATATTTCATGTAATTATTTAATATTGGGGGAAAAGAATTAAATGCCCAATATTAAATGTGGGGTCAGTGGGTTAGGTAGCACATGGTTTTAGCACATGGTTTATGTAATACCACTTGGTGGTTTTGTGGGACTTGCTACTATATAAGCAGCCACAAGGGTAGTTGTTGGATAGACAAGAAAGAGAGAGTGACAAGGAGAAGAGAAAGGCAAGAGTCGAGTGGGACAAAGCTTGATAGGTTAGCCAAGGGAGCATTTGTGAAGGTTGAAAGCATGGCATGAGATGTGTGGATTCATGCTTGTTCACATAGTTTGCTCAGTTGTGGCTATGGCCATGAAGGCTTCCATGGTTGTATGGCAATGGTATTTTTTGTTGAATAATACATGATGATGGATGCTTTTGGAGGCTGAGTTTTTCCCTAAATGAGGGTTTCCCAAGGTATATCTTGTGTCACATTTTTGTGGGTATGTTGTTTATTCTCTTGCATGTGGATTTTAATTTCGTGTTTATTTTTTTTATCTATTATGGGTTATGTGGAAATGGTTATATTCTTTATTGCCAAGTTTCCTTACAAGTGGTATCAGAGCTATGGTTTTATTATTGTAACCCTAGATTGAATCCATGGGAATGCATGAGAGGATAAAAGAAAGGGCAAAATATATGAATGATTTATTGCAGATCTGAGGGTTTTGGGTTTGCTGTTATGATGGGATGTTAAAAGATTTGGGCATGTGAAATTGTTGGACAAAAAGAATTTTTTTTTTTGGATGTTTCATTTAAAATGAGGGTTTTGGGGGCTAGCATGTAGAAATGACCTCCTGGCTAAAAACAGACCTCACCAGTGGATCCGTGTCAACATTTCCATAAATTTTGATATATAATATGCCCTAGTTTGGCCATGTTCAGAGGAAATGAAAGAGTTTTTTAGTTTCAGCCCATGATGGCCGTCAAATTTAATCCCGTCGAAATTTTTGTCACTGAAAAAATAAAAAATGAAAAATCGTACTGAAAATGGTAAAAAGACTGTCTTAGTAAAACGGCCATAACTTTCTCTCAGAATGTCAGATTTCAGAGTTCTTATAGGCGTTGGAAAGCTAATTCAGGGCACTATAAGATGGTGTAGGTTTGGTTCTATGATTTTAAAATTTTGTCAAGTTTTAAGATCCCTAAAGTTAGATGTTGTTTATTTTGAGGACGGATTAGGGCATAACTTGGGCATACAGAGTCAGATTTTGGACTTCGAGTAGTCAACGGAAAGCTCTTGGAGAGCTCTACACATTGTTTTAGATTTGGTGCAAGTTTGGCATGATTTATTTGTTGATATATTGATCTAAACAGTTTATAGGTATATTTTGACTATGGTAACATTGTGAGTTTATGGCATTGGAGATTTAAGATTTGATGTCATTATATACTCAGTTCATATTTCAGTTTGGTCTCATGATGATATGGTTATCAATGTTTGGATTTGGATATGCATGATGACTTGTTGGGTCTACAAGTTGTGCAGTGTTGTAAGTGGTCTATACTTACAGGTTGCATTTATAGCTTGGTTATGGGTTGTCTTTGCCCATTGTATCTTTCATTATTGGTGCATATTCAGATTGGTGGCTTGGATTTGGGTTGTCTATGCCCTAAGTCACATGATTTTATCTTCATGTAGAAGGGATTAGATGTTGTTACCAGGTACAGTCATGGCAGAGGATTGTGGTTGACTATGCTGACAGGTTGGACATATTGAGAGCCAAATGCTCGGTTCATGGATGTGATCATGGTGTCATGGATTTTGGCATGACATGATTGGTTATATAGGTACATCCTTGATGTTCATTAGCTTGGATTTTTTGATTTGGTTATGGTGGCATATCTTCTTGGTTGGGGATCATGGTTATTTGGTTTCTTTTGAGGAGCTCATGATGTGCACTTTTGAGTTCTTTGATGGTTTGATGCCTTGGTTGATTCTCATGGTTAGAGGATGGATTTTTTCATCATTATGTCATGGATAGCTTGGATACACGATTTAGTCGGAGCTTGTGATAGTGATGAGGTGACAGTGCAGGATTAGTTCTTGGTTTAGTTTGGATCTTCATATAGGAGATGGATTTTATGATGCCATAGGTGACTTGGTACCACAATTGAGTGGGAGTTGTTGGCATTGATATATATATTGAGTGTTTGCAGATGTTGGAGGTTTGTCTTAGATCCTGTTGCTGTAGAAGCGTCTTTGACATTTGCATGGTGCACTTGTTATCTTCATGGTGTGTGAAGATGGTTAGATCTTGAGGACTCATGGAGTTCTTGGTTATCTTAATGGTATGTGGAGATGGTTCTTCCTGGTATGTGGAGATGGTTTTCTTCATGGTGTGTGGAGATGGTTGCATCTTGAGGACTCATAGGGTTCTTGGCAAAGGTGTGGTTAATGCTTTTATTTGGCATGTTATCCTTGGTATGAGGATGGTTTCATTATTATGTCATGGTATACTCTTGATACACGTTTAGAGTTGTGACATGTTATAGTATGTTCATATGGAGCATGTTATCTCTTTAGTTGAGATGGTAAGATCATGTTGTCATGTTTATGTTCTTGAGGCCATGGTTGGAACTTTTGACATTGATCTTGGTTTAGTTTCTTAGTATTGAGTACATTGATCATAAGCTGGATACTTCATGATATTGCTATATTGCATTTGGAGTTGGCATGGATTGATTGGTTATAGGTGCTCATGGATACTTAGAGATGGTGGTGACACTGATTTCTCTTGGATTAGAGAAGTATTTTTTGGGACGGTTAATGGTTTCAGTAGGAAGTCCGAGGGGCAGTCACCTAATATGGACTTGAGAGGAGATTGTTCTTAGATGAGTCTTGGTTGGAGACTTGGGTATCTTGATGAGTATTCTCATTCCCCAATCTTGGTCTACTCGGCGGTTTGCTACTTGAGAGGTATAGCCCATTGTTTCTCTCAGTTGCATTATATTTATGCTTGTCTTTCATGGATATGGATCTTGAGCTATGGTACATGAGTTAGTTCTAGAGGTTTCATTTGAGAGATGGTTTAGCATTGGTTATCTCCATGTGCATATGTTGTTATGCTGGTTGAGTTTGGGAGATGGTTTTATTGGGCATATTCCTTGGATTAGGAATGGTTATTCCTTGGTTTAGGAATAGTTTTATGAGTTTGATCTTCTTGTGAGAGGCTTACATCCATGATTAGTTATATGGTATGGTTTGGGTGTTGTTGAGGCTTCTTGTTGGGGTTTTATGGAGAAGATCATACTTGCACAGTTTACATCTAGAGGTGTGTGTAGAAAGACATGATACAGGTTATGATTTGCATGGTTTCTCTAGTCTTGGTTATCTTCTTGGATGTTTAGTTTTTCCTACATTGGATTTGAGATTGGTTGGAAATTTTGATCACTAGTTTGTGCTCATGTATGTCATGTGAGAGATGACATGGTTATTACTTTATCTCTTTCCTCTGTTGGTTGTGGTGAACTTGGGAGAGCATTGGAGACTTGTTATGAGAGTTGTTCTTGCAGGATATTAGTTTATGTATTGTGGATGTCCTTGATACTACATGGATTCACTTCTTTGAGATGTGTTTAGTGGATTGGTTATAGATTTGACATTATCTTTTGCAGTGGGAGCTTCTTGGTATATATGTGGCAAGTATTGCTCTTGAAGCTTGTGATTGCAGGTTATAGATTGGATATGTCAGTGATAATGGATTCACTTGTTATACCTTTGAGGTATGGATAGTTGGATGGCTTTGGCACTTTTCTGTGGGTGCTATTTCAGCTATGGATATTTTGACAACTACGGATACATGTGATTACCTTTGGATCAGGTTATTGGTGCTCAAAATTTTTAGTTGGTACAAGATTTTATGATCTTCTAATGTGATAGGTTGGGTGGCTTTCTCTTTGGATGGCTTCTATGTATGTCCAGTGGGAGTGGCATAATAGGAGGTGAGATCATTCATGTTCGAGATGCTGGATACTTTGATTTTGTTGTGGGTACCAAGATGGAGCACTTGGTGTATTTTGATCCATGATGGTGGATGTGCTAGGAGGGATTGTTCCCTTGTTCATTTATGTGGCTACGGATTGACCCTATGCAATGTATACAACAAGTGGGAGATTGCTGAGATAATGGGTGTTGCACACATTGCATAATATTGTTATTTTATTATTTTATTTTTATTATGTAATGTTTTACCTAGATGGACGTGCAACATGTAAAGATTCCCATGGAATATTCTTGATGAGTTGTATTGTAACATTGTGATAATATTTTATGTAATTATTTAATATTGGGGGAAAAGAATTAAATGCCCAATATTAAATGTGGGGTCAGTGGGTTAGGTAACACATGGTTTATGTAATACCACTTGGTGGTTTTGTGGGACTTGCTACTATATAAGCAGCCACAAGGGTAGTTGTTGGATAGACAAGAAAGAGAGAGTGACAAGGAGAAGAGAAAGGCAAGAGTCGAGTGGGACAAAGCTTGACAGGTTAGCCAAGGGAGCATTTGTGAAGGTTGAAAGCATGGCATGGGATGTGTGGATTCATGCTTGTTCACATAGTTTGCTCAGTTGTGGCTATGGCCATGAAGGCTTCCATGGTTGTATGACAATGGTATTTTTTGTTGAATAATACATGATGATGGATGCTTTTGGAGGCTGGATTTTTCCCTCAATGAGGGTTTCCCAAGGTATATCTTGTGTCACATTTTTGTGGGTATGTTGTTTATTCTCTTGCATGTGGATTTTAATTCTGTGTTTATTTTTTTTATCTATTATGGGTTATGTGGAAACGGTTATATTCTTTATTGCCAAGTTTCCTTACAGTCTCAACCTTGGATAATTCCTATTCCTATTATTTGTTTTGAAAATGTATTTTTTGCAAATAGTGTAATTAAGTGTGAGTGTACATGTCTAGTTAGCATGTTCATGTGTCACTCCACTTGCATGTGTCAACATCTTGAATTGTGTGTAAGGATGTTATGAATGAAATGGTTATGACATATTCCTATGATGCGTAAGGGATATCTTTGGAAGATTTGATGATGGGTGAAGATGTTAAGACATGTGGCAATTGATTATCAAGTATTGTACACTTGAGTCTCCATCTAGTGTGTGGGTTTCAGGGCATCACCTCAAAACAAATTTGGGTTCTTACTTTTTCATAGAATGGTAAAACCCTAACACCGTTGTTCTTTAGAAGTTGCACTAAAAATGGAAATTGCATGATGTAAGAGTTTTTAGGGTTGGAGAGAGTGAAAACTTTATTATTGGTTGCTATTGAATTAATCTTTCATGTCTTGAAAGAACTTGCACTACAAGTGTGGTGTAACCTTTGTGTTGAAGATAATACATTGTGTAGGTTTTGGAGGGGTGGGGTTGTTTACCAAAAGGTTTTTCTTCACTAGAATATCTTTGTGTTTATATATTTTCTTTCTCTATCTATTTTTTGTATTCATGGTTGACTGTAATATTATTGTTTACATAATATCGAATCTAAAATTGTAAGGATTTAATAGGAATTTGCACAATACTTTCCTTAAGGGATTAGTGTAGGATGTTAATTCCACACTTGAGTTTCCTTACAAGTGATATCCGAGCTTGATTAAATTTTGATCCGAGTTTTTGGAGAGGGTTTTTTGAGCTAATCTCAAGTTTAGTGGGAGTTTTGTGTAGAGCATCCTAAATCTTATTTGTGGATTGAGATGACTAGTTCATCATACAGAAAAATGGAGGTGGAGAAATTTGATGGCAGTAATTTTGAGTTGTGGAAACTCAAGATGGAAGACTTGCTTGAAGATCATGATCTATGGGAGGTGACTTTACTTGATGTGAGACCCACAACAGTATCTCAAACGCTGCTAGAGTTAAAAGTACATCTTCCATGCGCCATGCTTGCCGAGTCTTTCTTGTCTTCCCTCTCCCCTCAGTTCTCGAAGATTGGGATCTCAAGGATCAGAAAGCTAAGGGTCTCATTAGACTCTATCTAGCTAATTCAATTCTCCTAAACATTCTTGATGAGAAGACTACAAATAGTTTGTGGACATAGCTTGGGTCTATGTATTAGGACAAATCTCTAGTGAACAAGTTGTTCCTGAGGAAGAAGTTGTATTCTTTAAGAATGGAGAAAGGAGGATCTATTATAGATCATCTAAATGATTTTAATTTATTGTTGCATAGTTGACATCATCTGGTGTCAAGATAGACGAGGAGGATCAAAGTATGACCATGCTATGTTCCTTGTCGGATTTATGGGACCATCTTGTGATGGTTCTTGGAATTAATTTAGTTACTTTTAGAATGGATGATATGGTGTCTTCACTATTATTTGAGGAGATGAGGAGAAATTTGTTATATTCAAATAAGTAAGCTCTTTTTGTTCATAGGAGATCCAACAATAGAGGGAAGCACAATGATAGCAAGTCTAGAAAGAGTAGATCCAAATCCTATGGAAAATCAAAGATTCCTAAAAAATCTAAGGTAAAATGCTGGAACAGTGATAAGACTAGGCACTTTTGTAAATAATGTAAAGATCCAAAGAAGAAGAAGAAGAAGGACTCAAATTTAGGTTCAAAAAAATCTCAAGAAGATGGTGATGCTTCCATTGTAGCCTTAGCAACGTATGCATCTAATGATGTGTGGTTGATAGACTTGGGTGCTTCTTTCCACATGACCTCTCATTGAAGCTAGTTCTCAAAGTATGAATTTTTTGATGGTGGAAAGGTGTACTTGGGTGATGATTCTCACATAAATATAGTTGGATGAGGATGGGTCAATATCATATTCCCTGATGGATGAGTAATGGAGATCAACAAGGTAATGCACATCTCTAATTTGGCATAGAACCTACTATTTGTAAGTATGCTAAATGATGTAGGTTTGCAAGTTATTTTTTTTCTAAATATGGATACAAGATGATGAGAGGAGCTATGGTGCTTGCTAAGGTTACTAAGAGATGTATTCTTTTTCAGCTTGATGCATGCATTTCTTAGTGAAATAGTTCTTCTATTTCAAAGAACATAGTAGCTATCACTTCATCCCCACCACTTGAATGTGCAATAAAGAAGACTGTGGTTATTGGTTCCAATGGAAGTACAACATGTGTACCTAAGGGTGCAAACACATTGGAAGGAAAGCTTCCTATAGAAAAGACAATCTTGTGGCATATGAGATTTGGCCACATTGGTGAGAAGGGTCTCTCAACCCTGAAAAAAATAACCTCATTGAAGGGTTAAATGATTATAATCTCGAGTTCAACTTCTATGAACATTGTGTATATGGTAAACAAAATTGTGTTCAATTTTACTCTAGTTCTCACAAATCTTCTGATGTTTTGGATCTTATTCATTCTGATGTATTTGGTCCTATAAAAGTTCCTTCAATCTCCAAGTCTATATTTTTTGTATCTTTCATAGATGATTATAGTAGAAATACATGGATTTATTTCCTAAAATGTAAGACACAAGTCTTTAGTTAGTTCAAGGAATTTAAAGCCCTTTTAGAGAATCAGACTAGTAAGAAGATTAAGTGTGTGAGAACCGAGAATGGTGGTGAGTTTTACTCAATAGAGTTCAAATAGTTCTATAAAGAATGAGGTATCAAAAGACATAAGACAACTCCTTATACCCCATAGCAAAATGGAGTTGTGGAAAGAATGAATAGGACACTTATGGAGAAGGCTAGGAGTATGCTTAGTGGAGGTAATCTTGAACAAAATTTTTGGGTTGAAGCTAGGGGTAATGCTGTCTATCTAGTTAATAGATCTCCTACATCATCTCTTGTTGGTAAGACACCCATGGAGGTGTGGTCTAGTAAGAAGCCTTCAATTAGACATCTTTGTGTTTTTTGTAGTGAAGCTTATGTACATGTTCCAAAGGAAAAAGATTTAAGTTGGAAAACAAAGCTATCAAATGTATTTTCATTGGATACAATGTTGGTGTAAAGGGATACAAGCTTTGAGACTTTGTGAATAGTAAGGTATTGTATAGAAGAAATGATATTTTTAGAGAGCTAACATCTTCTCCTATTGTGCTACAACTAGATGAAAAAGAGAAGAAAGAAGATATTGTTCAATTGCCTCCTACCCCTAAGAAGACTAAATAGAAATACCATGTTGGGTCTAATGATGAGGAGAGCCTAGTAGCTCTGGCAGTTTAGAAGAAGAGGAAGAACAACCTCAACCTCAACCCTTGAAGAGATCCATGAGAGTAAGAAAGAAGCCAAAAAGGTTTGGTTATTCTTTGTTAGATTCTAGTTGTGCCTTTGCATTGATTACTAACTAGATCTATGAAAGAGGCTTTAGATATGGAATATCTAGGTTCCTAGATTAAGGCCATGGATGATGAGATGACTTCATTGGATTAAAAAAAAAACTTGGGACCTTGTACCTTTTCCTAAAGGATAGAAACCTATTGGTAGAAAATGAGTGTTTAAGAAGAAAGTATGTGCAGATGGTAGTGTTGAAAGGTACAAAGCTAGATTGGTTGTAAAGGGGTACTCACAGATAGAGGGAATAGATTATGGTAAAATATTCTCTCCTATTGCAAAATTGACATCCATTAGATTTTTTTAATCTCTTGCTATATCATACAATTTATAGATAGAACAGATGGATGTGAAGATAAATTTCATTCATGATGATTTGGAGGAAGAGATTTATATGTCACAGCCTAAGCACTACATTATTAAAGGTAAAGAATCTTCGGTTTGTAGATTAGAGAAGTCTCTGAATGGTTTGAAACAATCTCCTAGGATGTGGTACCTTAAGTTTGATGCCTTTTTGTTGTCAATTGGATTTGTAAGATCAAAATTAGATCATTGTGTTTATTTTAGAGTTGAAAATGATCACCTTCTTACTATTGCATTATATGTTGATGATATGTTGCTATTTGGGAAGGGTAAGGGTATGATTTTTGATTTTTAAATATTAGTTGTTAGCATAGTTTGAGATGAAATATCTTGGGGTAGCAAGCTATATATTTGGTATGGAAATCAATAGAGATAGGTTTAATAAAAAACTTTGGTTGATTCAAAGTAAGTATGTGAAATATGTGTTGGATAGGTTCAACATGGAAGATTATAGACCATTGTGTGTTCATGTTTCTATGGGAACAAAGTTATCTATAGATGATTGTCCAAAATCTCCTAGTGAGGTGGAGGACATGAGTAGAGTACCCTTATGCTAGTGCAGTTGGCAGTCTTATGTATGCTATGGTCTTTACTAGACTAGACATTGCCCAAGTAGTGGGAGTTCTAAGAATGTTTATAGGTAATCCTAGATGGGTACATTGGGATGCAATTAAGTGAGTATTTAGATATTTGAGTGTACATAAAATTAATCCATTTTTTATCATGGTAACTCTTCTAGAGCTCCACATTTAGTTTGTATTCATGGGTTTGTGGATTCAGATTGGGTAGGTGATATTGATAGTAGGAGATCCACTAGTGCTTGTGTGTTCACTATGTTTGGTGGTGCCATTAGCTGGATGAGTAACATACAACCTATGGTTTCTTTGTCCACTATAGAAGATGATTACATGGCTGCTACTCATTCTTGTAAGGAAGCCATTTGGCTTAGGATATTGTGTTCTGATATTGGTGTTGATTGTTAGGATAAACCATAGACAAAAATAAAAACTACATGTAAATATAACCAATAATAGAAAATAATAGATCGCATAGAAATGAACACAAGGCACCAAAATTTAATGTGGTTCACCCAATCCCTAGGCTACATCCACCAAATAGCAAGTCCAAACTTATTACAATCCAGTGATTACAACCTTATTACAAACCGTAATCCCTTACAGCTCAATATCGCCACAAAAACCAATTTTGCATCACAATATAATGAAAATAACAAACCCTAAACCCTTTTATATAAGTATTAAACCACTTTAGGGTTATAACATGCCGGCTATAAATTAGCCATAACTTTAGTGGCAAATCTACGAATGACGAATCTACAAATAGTACCAATTTTTTTTTTCGGGGAGATGCCCCAAACCCCACTAATTATGAAGTATGTGCATTACTTTCCTGATCAGTCACCATAATCTAACAATCTCCCACTTGGGGATTGATCAAGCTGCACACTAAACAACAATCTCCCACTTGGAGACTGATCCTATAGCAATACCACTACCACATGGGGCTCCCACTAGATCAAACCTGTTCAGTCTAAAAGACCAACTAAAGCTAAAGAGGAGTTTAGATTCTCCCTTGTTACAACCTTTGTCAACATATCTATTGGATTATCATTTGTATGTATCTTATCTAGCTTTAACTATCCATCCTCCAAAACTAACTGAATGAAATGGTACCGCATCTATATGTGTTTGGTTTTAGAATGCAGAGCTAAATTCTTTGCAAGATGAATGACACTTTGACTATCTGTGAACAAATAATTATCCTTCAGAGGATGTCCCAATTCTTCCAAGAAGAATTGAAGCCATATCATCTCCTTGGCTGCCTCTATAGTAGCAACATACTCTGCCTCTATAGTGGATAGAGCATTAATCTTCTATAACCTAGAAACCCAGCTCACAGCTGCCCCACCAATAGTAAAGAAATAACCTGTAGTACTTCACTTGGTATCAATATCCCCTACCAAATCTGAGTCAACATAGCCCTGTAAATCAATAGTAGAGCCCCCAAAGTGTAAACACTTATTGGATGTTCCTCTCAAATATCTAAGAATCCACTTGATAACATTTCAATGCTCAAATCCTGGATGACTCATATACCTACTAACGACTCCCACTACATTTGCAATATTTGGCCTAGTGCATAGCATAGCATACATCAAGCTTCCTATAGCTGAAGCATAGGGTACCTTGGACATCTTATCCTCCTCTTCTTGTGTCTTAGGACACACCTCCTTAGTCAACTTCAAATGACCAGGTAAAAGTGTGGTGACAACTTTAGCATTTTCCATAGAAAAATGTTGCAACACCTTCTCAACATAATCAATTCAAGATAGAATTAATGTTCTGTTCTTCCTATCTCTACAAATCTTCATAGCAAGGATTTGTTTTTCTGCCCCCAAATCCTTCATAGCAAATGCATGTGCTAATTGGCATTTCAGCCCCTTAATATGATCCATGTTAGACCCAGCTACAAGCATATCATCAACATATAAACATAAAATAATGTAGCTATCATCATCCAACCTCTTAAAATAAACACAATAATCTTAATGAAACCTGTTATAGCCATGCTCATGCATAAACCTGTCAAATTTTAGATACTATTGCCGAGGTGCTTGCTTCAAGCCATATAAACTTTTTGTCAATTTGCACACTAAGTTCTCCTTACCTTTGACCTCAAATCCCCATGGCTGAGCCATATATATTTCTTCATCCAAATCACCATGAAGGAAGGCTATTTTAACATCTAGCTGCTCTAAATGCAAATCTTTAGTAGCCACAAGACTTAAAACAGTACGGATAGAAGTCATTTTAACAACATGAGAAAATATCTCATCAAAGTCAATTCCCTTTTTTTGTGCAAATCCTTTTACAACTAACCTAGCCTTAAATCTTTTCTTACCTCCTTCCTCTTCTTTCAACTTGTAAACCCACTTATTCTATCAAGCCTTTTTACCTACAGGCAACTTGCAAAAATCCCATGTCTTATTCTTCAACAAAGAGTCCATTACATCTTTCATTGTAGACTCCCACTGAATCTTAGTATCCACCTCGACAACTTCATCATAACTTTTAGGTTCACTAGCATTAGTAAGTAAAATAGAATACAAAGAGGGAGAAAATCTTTGTGGAGGTCTAATTTTCCTCGTTGACCATCTAACATTCATTGGTGTGTGTGGTATTTTTTGTTGCAGTTGTTGCACATCATGAGGAATGGATGGAACATTAGCTTTTGGAGTATCATCCAACACTACATAATCATCTTCTTTCTTCTCATGTTGCTGCAACAAATCTTTGTACAAAACTTTTTCATTGAATATGACATCCCGAATTCTAACAATTTTATGATTTTCAAAATCCCAAAGCCTATAACCAAATTCATTAATGCTATATCCAAAAAAGATAGATTTCTTTGATTTAGCTTCTAGCTTGGTTCTATTTTCAGAGTCTATATGAGTAAAAGCTTCACAACCAAAGGTCTTGAGAAAAGAATAACTCAACTTCTTACCAGTCCATGCCTCCTCTGGAATACCACAACCCAAAGGAGTAGAGAGACCTTTATTAATCAAATATACTACAGTATTGATAGCCTCCGCCCACATGTGTAAGGGCAACCTAGCATGCAACCTCATGTTCCTTGCATGCTCCATTATAGTCCTATTCGTGCATTCAGCCACTCCATTTTCCTGTGGAGTCCTTGGAATAGTTTTTTGTCTACGAATACCATTAGTGGAGCAATAATCTTCAAATTCATGATTGCAATACTCACCACCATTATCAAATCTAAGACATTTTAATTTCTTAGTAGTCTCATTTTCAACCAAGCATTTCCATTTCTTAAAAGTTTGAAATACATCAAATTTCTATCTAAGGAAATAAATCCATACTTTTCTATTTGCATCATCAATAAATCTAACATAATAATGAGAGCCACCAAGGGAAGATACCTGAGCTGGTCCCCATACATATGTATGCACAAGCTCTAATTTTTCCTTTTTGTTTTCCTTCCCAATCTTTACATAACTCACTCTCTTTTGTTTTCCATACACACAACTTTCATAGAAATCCATATTAACACATTTCAAACCTGGTAAAACTTTCTTTGAATGAAGTACTTTCATACCTTTCTCAATCATGTGCCCAAGTCTATTGTGCCACAACGCTGTATTAGAATCTACAATAGCTATTTTTTCTCCTTGTTCAAATGCAGCAATTGTTCCTAAACATTCATTTTTTTCTAAAACAATCAAAATAGAAGGAACAATATGACCTATACAAAGATATAAGGTGCCTACTTTCACACCTTTTGCTACTATAAGAGACCCTTTTGAAACCTTCCAATTTTTATCATTAAAAGTAACCACACAACCCTCATCACCGAGTTGCCCTGCTGAAATTAAATTCCTACTTAGCCTTGGAACATGTCTTACCTCATGTAGTAGCCAATAATTCCCATTATACAACTTAATCTTAATTTTTCCCTTTCCAACAATTTGACAAGGCTCATTATCCCCCAAATAAACAAGCCCAAAATCCCCTTGGACATAATCAATGAAATAACCTCTATGAGGTGTAGCATGAAATGAAGCACCAGAATCTAAAACCCATGAATCATCAACACTTTCTAAAGACAAAAGCAAAGCATCCTCTTCGGATTTGTTACTTACCACATTTGCCTCCTTGTCTCCATCTGATTTATTTCCTTCATTTTTCTTTTGATTCCAACAATCTTTCTTTTTGTGCCTAGGTTTCCCACAATACCAGCAATCGTTTGGTCCTCTCAATTGAGACCTCTTCCCCTTTGACTTTCCTCTTGATTTCCCATGATTTCCAGAGGTACTTCCTCTCTTAGTCATTCTACCCCTACTTTGTGCATTCAAAGCACTTCTTGATTTAGATCACCTGAGGATTTCCTATGATTTTCTTCACTCAAAAAAACACTGATCACATCATCATATTTTAGGATACTAGATCTAGGAACATAATTAATCACCGGCATTACCAAGCCATTCCAGCTTTTAGGCAAAGAACACAAAGTCAAGAGAGCCCTAATTTCTTCATCAAAATTGATACCCATAGAAGATAAATGACTAGTAATAGTATTAAACTCATTTAAATGATCTGCAATAGATCCACCTTCTGCCATTTTCATATTAAATAAATGCTTCATGAGAAATACCTTGTTTGAAGCGGAGGGCTTTTCATACAGTGTCACTAGGGTTTTCATCAAATCTTCTATCATCTTTGCTTTTATAATATTAAATGCCATTGATGGTGGCAAGTATAACTAAATTCTTCTGAGTGCCTTTCTATCCAAAAGATCCCATTTAGCATCTGACATAGTTCCCTGATTCTTGGCTTTTCCTTCCAATGGCTTTCGTAAATCCTTCTGATATAGATAGTCTTCCATTTGCATCTTCCATAATTGAAAGTTCTGCCCATTAAACCTATCAACCCTTAGCTTACCCTCATTTTCCATCGCTCCCACTCAACTGTGAGACTCCCACTTAACCGTGAGACTTTCTTAGAAAGGATAACTGAAAGACAACCTCACTCTGATACCACTTGTTAGGATAAACCATAGATACAAATAAAAACTACATGCAAATATAACCAATAATAGAAAATAATAGATCACACATAAATGAACACAAGGCACCAAGATTTAACGTGGTTCACCCAATCCCTAGGCTACATCCACCAAATAGCAAGTCTGATCTTATTACAATCTAGTGATTACAACCTAATTACAAACCGTAATCCCTTATAGCTCAATACCACCACAAGAACCAATTTTGCATCACAACATAATGAAAATACCCAACCCTAAACCCTTTTATACAAGTATTAAACCACTTTAAGGTTATAACATGTCAGCCATAAATTAGCCATAACTTTAGTGGCGAATCTACGAATAGTACCAAATTTTTTTTTTCGAGGGGATGTCCTGAACCCCACTAATTATGAAGTATGTGTAGTACTTTCCTGATCAGTCACCATAATCTAACATTGATGCAGGACAAATTACTATTTGGTGCAATAGTTAGAGTGCTATTTTCCTTGCAAAGAATCCAAATTGCCATGCCAAAACAAAACACATTGATGTGTAGTTTCACTTTGTGAGAGATATGATGGAAGATGGAAAGGTAAATTTGGAGAAGATAGATACTATAAAGAATCTTGCAGATGCATTGATGAAACTAGTAGGCACAAAGAAGTTTAGATGGTGTTTGGATTCTATGGGCCTCCTGGCCTATAGTAGTTAGTTCTTGTTGCTCTTATAAGGTGTTTGACAAGTGGGAGAATGTTAAGAATAAGGTGTCTCAACCTTGGATAATTCCTATTCTTATTTTTTTTTGTAATTTCTTTTTCAAATAATGTAATTAAGTGTGAGTGTACATGTCTAGTTAGCATGTTGATGTGTCACTCCACTTACATGTGTCAACATCTTGAATTGTGTGTAAGGAGATAATGACTTAAATAGCTATGACAAATTCCTATGATGCATAAGGGATATCTTTGGAAGATTTGATGATGGGTGAAGATGTTAAGACATGTGGCAATTGTTCTTTGGAAGTTTCCCTAAAAATGGAAAGTGCACAATATAAGAGTTTTTAGGGTTGTAGATAGGAGAGATTGAAAAGTTTATTGTTGGTTGCTATCGAATCAATCTTTCATGTCCTAAAAGAACTTGCACTAAAAGTGTGTTGTAACCTTTGTGTTGAAGATAATATATTATGAAGGTTTTGGAGGGGTGGGGTTATTTTACTGAAAGGTTTTTCCCCACTAGAATATCTTTGTGTTTATGTATTTTCTTTCTCTATCTATTTTTGGTAATCATGGTTGACTACAATATTATTGTTTAAATAATATCAAATTTGAAATTGTAAGGATTTAATAGGAATTTTCACAATACTTTTTTTAAGGTATTAGTGTAGAAATCTATTTTCAGACCTGAGTTTCCTTTTACAATTAAGTTCTCAACAAGGAACGTAGCACATGAACTTTTCAAAAGAGGGATTAATGCTTCTCACCTTAAAAAATGGATTATGAGTCCTTAAAATAAATAGCATGTCAAAAAGGGTAGCCTTACCTCTGGACCTATTTTCTTTGTAACATATACCTAATTCTTATATGTTAACTAAATCAACCAACATTGTATGATAGCCTTCGTCTGTTGAATTTCTTTGTTTTATGTTTCTTAAATATTGCTTCTTGAATCTGGGAGCTTTTATTTATTCTATTGATTGGAAATGACACTAGGGATAAGAGACAACAATCTAAAAGTTAAAACTTTTGAAATAATCCTATAAATAGAGTTGCAAGATTGATAAGTAAGAAACCATCTAGAGTATTAGTACCATGAGTCTTAGGGATGAGAGCAATGAAGGTAGCATTGATTTCTTTTAACATAGATTGAGAATCAAAAAATTCCTTAACAACATCCATCGCATCCTTGGAAACAATATTATAGTAAAGTTGGAAGAACATCAAAAGCTCATCTAGACCAAGGAATTTTTCTCCATCAAAGGAAGATATTTCAACAAAAATTTCCTTGGAATTAGGGATAGCAGTTAAAGATTTGTTTTGAGTTGAATTTGTAGATAGAGGGATAGATGAGAGGAGTTCATTTGATTGATCTGATTCAAATTCAAATCAGCAAACAAAATCCTTGACAAGTAATCCACCATTTCTTCTTTAACATCTTCCTCATTTTCTAGTTTACCATTGTGGATTTGAATGGATTTATTATATTAGCTTCTTTTTGTTTAACTTCCATCATATGAGATAATTTTGTGTTCTTGTCCCCAACTTCAAGCCAAAGAGCTCTTGAATTCTGCTTCCAATACACTTCTTCTTTAGAAAAGATATTATGTAGGTCAACCAACTTAACACTTTCATTCTCCTTTACTTGATCCATGTACCCAATCTCCTAGATTTGATCTTGTATTATTTCCAAGACATTTTTAATAGAATCTTTATCATCAAAAAATATTCCCAAACACTTCCTTATTCCCAGTTTTAATATTTTGTTTAACATTACTAATTTTCTTAGTGAATTTGAATAGAGCCATTCCTTCCACTTTAATGCCCCACCATATTTGGATACTAAATTCAAGATTAGAGTGGGTATTCCACATCCTTTAAAATCTAAAAGGGGGCTTGAGGTGTTACCAAATAAGAGGTCTACCAAAATACTAGTAGGCCAGTGGTCTTATTCAATACTAATAAAAGAAGACATAGAAAAAGAAAACTTGTTCAACCATTCATGGGAAAGAAGAGCTCTATCTAGTCTCACATGAATAAGATCATAATTAGGTCTTCTATTAGACCAAGTAAACTTAATGCATTCTAGATCAACATCTAGCAAAGCTTATCTATTAATAAAATTTATAAGATCAATTATGTTCTCATAAAGATACACTGACCCTCCAAATTTATAAGTCTCTTTGAGAGGAGTGTTAAAGTATCCCATAATCATCCAACAATCATTAGGAAAGAGAATCCTTAACATTTATAACTTTATCCAAAACATAGAAGACCAAATTTTAAATTAGGGGCATAAATATTTGACAAGACCCATTCAAATACTTCTAATATTTAGAAGCTTAACAGAAGCAAGATCATTATAAATAAAAATAGGATTACCTTTAATATAGTTTAGATTCTAGAAAATAGCAATTCCTCTAGACACTCCCTTAGAGTCACTACCAATCACACCACACACTTTAATTTTCTTTAACCTTCTCCACTTTTTCCTTAAGAATTTTAGTTTCTTGAATCATAATAAATGTCCAGTTTGTGATCCCTGACTATATTTCTAAGAGTATCCTAGTTATGAAGGCTATTGATTCCTCTAATGTTCTAATATATTATCATAATCTTTTACATCTCTAATAGGCTTCATGGATGGTCAATTGATTTCCATCGAAAACATTTTGTTTAATTTCTAGTTTTATGATGACTTTATTTGGTTTTATTCCCCATAAGATTTTTATGGTTCCCAATATCTTCTCTTATCCTATCAGTGATACCTATTTGAGAGGTGCAAGCTACTAAAATGGGATTACCTTTTTTGCCACTTTTTTTGTTCCTTCCTTTCTTCTTTTTGTTATCTAAATGTATCTAATCTAATATCATAGCATCTTCATAGGAATAATACAAATCATCATCCCCTCAACATTTTAGATATTCAAAGTTTCCCGAGTCCATTAGCTTTCTAGGGGATCTTGGTACAATTATAAGTTTACTAAACTAAAAATCATCAAATTTAAATTCATCTCCTAAGGGGACAACAAGGTTAATCTAATTTTATTTCTTTATCACTCCATTCATATCTTTATATTTTTATGTCACTCCTATTAGCATGAATGTTGATGCTATGGGGGAGTATTGTAGAACATTGTTATGATGTATTTATTATTGTGTTTGTCATTGATGACAACATAATAATAAGTTTGAAAAATATTGTGACAGTAGTAGACTATGATTTTTGTATCAAGGACAATACATTGTGTATCTGCTTATGTGTAGTTACCAGCACATACTACAACATGTGTTTTTCACATGGGCAAGTTTGCAGAACCTGAATTGATAGCGTACAAAATACATTAATGTTTACAAAGAATTGCATGGAAATAGAGCATTAGAAAAATAGTTTCTATTGTATTATCGATATAGAGAATTGCGTTTGGAATTAAGGGTTGCCAAGTTAACTAGAGGAAGTGCACTGACTATTGATGATGCCAAGGAGTGTGCAGGTATGAAAGTCACATGTGTGAATGATTAGGTATAAATTTGAGCCGAAAATATTGATTAAATATGTATTTTATTTAATTAACATATGGTAAAGTGTGAAGTCAACTCAAGATTTAAAATTGAGTATGGTATAAGGGAAGGATGTTTTCCAAGTTTTAGATATGATGATTGAGATCGATGAGTAGAGAAGAGTTGTGAATTGTGAAGTAGCAAAGCAGAGTGATTTGCTAATGCGTATAGGTGACCTTAAGGGTGACTATTGATGGATATAGAGTTCCAGATCTGATTGCATGATCTAAAGGGGAAGAAGTCTGACATACTAGATAGAGGAAGAAGTGAAAGATTGTTACACATCTATTATTCTGAAAGGAATAGTACCAAGATCAATTAGAAAATGAGTTCATTGATCTAATCTTGAAGTTGTTTGGAAAATGGGTTCAACTACCTTCTACAATTCCTAACAGGGTTGGAATCTCCTAATAGGGATTCAAAGTCTCCTAATAGGGACTTTGTACTAAGTTTTGTAATAGACTCTTAACAAGGTCTATTCTCTAACAAGGAATATTAATTTTAGTATATCATTTTGTGATCATTCCCACTAGGTTTTTCCCTCTAATTAAGGGTTTCCCTAGTCAACATATCTGAAGTAATTATGTATGCACATTTATTTATGGTACTATTTATTTTGATTGAATGGATGAGATTGATTTGAAAGGTTAAATTCTTACACAATTGATTCACCCCATTGGTTGACTACTATTTCTAAAAATTGGTATCAAAGCCTTAGGTAATTGAAGAAAAGTTTAACAACTTTGGGAGATCCATGATGAATTTGTTTAGGAAGGAAAGTCCTAGATTTGATGGTACAAACTATGACAACTGGAAAGATAAAATGAAGACTCATGTCTTGCACATGGGTCTAGGATATTGGCTTGTAAACAAGACGTCTAAAAACATTGCAGAAGAAGACCATCTTCAAACTTGCACTAAGGAATAGAGAGAAGTATTTATGTGCAACATAAGGGCAAGAGAAGCCATATTGATAGTGCTACTTGAAAGTGAGTATAGTCAAGTAAAACAACTCAAAGCATCTCATGAAATTTGAAAAACTTTAGAAGCTAATTACGAGGGTGATACACATGCAAAGAGGGTTAGATTGAAAAATTTGTATTCCACATTCCAAGATGCTAGAATGATGGAAGATGAATCTATAAGAAACTATGTTGGCAGAATATTAGAGATTGTTGTAGGAATCACATCTCTTGATGAAAAGAAATCTGATGATGAAGTGATATGGAAGATCTTGCAAAGTCTAACACCACCTTTCAAGACAATAGCACAAATGATTCAACTAATGATACCCTATACTAAAAATTTCCCAAAGAAACATTAATTAGTAGATTGGAAGTTGCAGAATTTGATTTGAGACAATTAGGAGAATTAACAAAAGTTGAGACAACATTTAGTGCACTGAACATAAAACCTGGTTTAGCAAGAAATACAAAAGTGCAGAGAGACATTGCCAACAGTAGCAAGTCTATTGAGGAAAAGATCTAAGAGGGAGTGGCTCTTCTTGTGGAAAGAGAAAAAGATGGTAGGAATATCTTCAAATATTGGACATGTAATGAATATGGTCATTATGCATCTAAGTTTCCTAAAAGAGAAAGAAACTATAGGAGAAGGTTCAAGTCTGGAAGACCCAGAAATTGTTTGTATGCTAATGAAAAAGAAGAGGAAGAAGAATTTGATCAAAACATGAGTGAAGATGAATTAGGGTTCATAACAATAAAGGAGGATGCTATTGACAGAGAAATTAGAGAAGAAAGTGCACTGATCTCACAAGTTAAAAAGAAAGATTGGACCATTGATAGCGGCTATTCACATCACATGACTGGTGATATAAGAAAATTTGTCAAATTTAGAAACCATGATGGAGGAATTTTCAAAGTAGGGAACAACACAACTTGTCACTTTATAGGAATTGGATCTATCACACTTGATGGTAAAACTTACATTGATGATGTTTATTTTGTTGACAGACTAAAACATAACTTGTTGAGCGTTGGATAGTTTATGGACAAAGGTTACCAATTATAGTTTGGTAATGACACATGCATCATCAAGAAAAAGGAAGGAAAACTACTTGGTACTAGCACAAGAATAAGAGGTAATGTATTTCAGTTAAATTCAACTAAAATAACATGCTTGGTAGCTTAGATTGACAACAATTGGTTATGGAAGAAAATATTTTGTCACATTAACTTTGATAACATTGTGAAAGCCAATAATACACTTGATGTGAGAGATTTACCTAAGACAACTAAGCCCACTAACACTATTTGTAAGGAATGTATCCTGGCTAAGTAGAAGAGAGTCTCATTTCCTAGCAAGCAGTTCTGCCTACACAAAGCTAGAATTGGTTCATATAGATCTAAGTGGTCTTGATAGAACAAGAGGATTCTATGGAGAAAGGTATTTTATGATTTTTGTTGATGATTTTACTAGAATTATGTGGGTAGCTTTTCGTAAGGAAAAATTAGAGGCATTTGAGAAATTCAAGATATTCAAGAGCAACGTTGAGAATGAATCTAGAATTAAAATGAAGAGCCTAAGATTAGATAGAGGAGAAGAATTCACTTCTAGAGAATTCAATATCTATTGTGAAGAATATGGCATCAAGAGATAAATATCCTCACCCCATACACCTAAGTAGAATGGGATTGCTAAAAGAAGAAACAAGTCAATTGTTGAAGTAGCAAGAGCTATGTTATTTGAGAATTATGTACCAAATTTTTTTTGGATAGAAGCAATCAATACAGAAATATACACACTGAATAGAGTGTAGATTAGGAAAGGTATGGACAAAACACCCTATGAGCTATGGTTTGGTCACTCACCATCAATCAAGTGCTTCAGGATATTTGGAAAAAAATGTTACATCAAAAGAGATGATGATACCAATAAGTTTGATCCAAGTGGCAATGAAGGTATGTTTCTTGGCTATTCATTAAAAAGTAAAGCTTATAGAAGTTTCAACTATAGAACAAAAACTATAGTAGAGTGTGTAAATGTTAAAATTGATGAAAATTTTGGTACCAATGAAAAGATGATGGATTATAGCTCTGACAAAGATGATTATTCTAGGATGACAAACATATGCAATAAATTATTTCTCAAAACAAATAATGACTTGAAGAATAATGTGCAAACTAAAGTAGCAAGAGAAGAATAGAGCAGAATACTTGAAATAAGAGTTGAAGTAGTAAATCCTACCCCAAATAGAAATTTGATAAGAAATCATCCTGTCAATAAGATAATAGGAAGTAAGGAAAAGGGAGCAATGACAAGGAGTAGAATTAATGAAGAACTATGTCTAATATCCCAAGTAGGACCAAAGAGTGCAAATGAAGCAATCAAAGATGATCATTGGATAAAATAAATGTAGGAAGAGCTTTAGTAGATAATTGAAAATGACACATGGGAATTAGTTCCTAGACCACATCACAAAAACGTGTTTGTCACAAAATGGGTATTCAGAAATAAAATGAATGAATAGGGAGAACTAATAAGAAAAAAAGCAAGAATTGTATGCAAGGGTTACTCTCAGCAAGAAGGAATTTACTATGAGGAGACATATGCACCTGTAGTGAAAATGGAAGTAGTTAGAATGTTTTTGGCATATGCAACAAACAAGAATTTTAAGCTATATCAGGTGTATGTTAAGTCAGTATTCTTGATTGGAGAACTTGAAGAAGAAGTTTACATTGAGCAACCAGAGAGTTTTCCTTTAATAGAAGAGAAGGATATGGTTTGCAAATTGAAGAAAGCCTTGTATGGATTAAAGAAAGAACCTAGAACTTGGTATGCGAGGTTGGATAAATACTTAGCAAATCTTGGATTTTCTAAAGGAACAATAGACAATAACTTGTATTTGAAAGAAATAAAAGATGGTTTGTTGATAATTATTGTATTTATTGATGACTTCATTTTTGGAGGAAATGATGAAGCCAGTAATAAATTCTTAGAAGATATGAAGAATGAGTTTGAGATGATCATGATAGGAGAAATGAAATTCTTCTTAGGATTGCAAACTATTCATAATAAAGAAGGTATCTTTATTTCTTAGAGCAAGTATTTGAAAGATTTGCTAAAAAGATTTAGTCTAGAAAATTGTAAACTTGTTGGAACTCCTATGGTAACTAGTCACAAGTTATCAAGCAAGGATGAGACACCTATTGTTGAACAAAAGAAGTACAAATCTATGATTGGAAGATTGTAATATTTGACTCATAGTAGACCAGATATAGCTAATGTAGTTGAAATTGTGGTAAGATTTCAAGTTGATCCCAAAGAATATCACTGTGCAGTAGTACAGAGGATATTTAGATATCTAAAAGGGACATTAGATTATCACATTTGGTATGATAGAAGCAATGAATTTACTCTTTGTAGTTATACAAATGCTGATTAGGCTAGAGATAGGGATGACAGAAAGAGCACTAGTGGAGGAGCATTCTTCCTTGGAGAAAGATTAGTTTCTTGGCTCAACAAGAAGCAAGATTGTACTTCACAAAGCACTGCAAAGGCAAAGTATGTTGGAGAAGCAAACAACTATAATGAAGTCATATGGATGAAGTAGATGATGAAGGATATTGGAATTACATTCATAGAACATGTTATCATTTATTGTGATAATACAAGTTTTGTTAACATGTCTAGGAATCTTGTTTTGCATTCTAAAACTAAGCACATAGCCATAAAGTATTATGTTTTGAGAGAGAAAGTTGTAGAGAAATAAATCTGATTGGAATACATCAAAACTAAGGAATTGATTGAAAATTTTTTCACAAAGGCCTTATCAAAGGATACATTTGAGTACCTAAAAGACATGCTTGGGGTTAAGCCCCTACCTAGCTCATAGTAGAAGATGCAAAAGTGCATTAGTCTAGGGTATATAGCAGCATTGTTAGACTAGACTGAATGATGATGATTCCTCTATGGGGGAGTGTCTGTGATGAAGAGAGTCATCAAGGACTCTTGGTAATTGATAATTGGTATACAATAGTTGTTTTAGACACTTTTTTTGTTTATAGAGTTGTATGATTTTTTTTTAAAGAAACAGACAACATTGTGGTCGTGCTAATAGGTTATTGTATGTTTAAGCAATTGAACCATTTATTTACTATCTTTGACATTGATGTCAATGGGGGAGAGGGTGACATGAAAAACATTAGAAAAATATTAAAGAGAGCTTGTACTGCAGGGGAGAAGTTTTACAACTTTGGATTCAGCAAGATGTGATTGATAAAGAGACTTGTTGGTATTCTGGAACTAGATGTTTTTCATCTATGTTGCCATCAATGCCAAAGGGGAAGATTGTTAGCATGAATGCTGATGCTATGGGGGAGTATTGTAGAACATTGTTATGATGTATTTATAACTATGTTTATCATTGATGACAACATAGTAATAAGTTTGTAAAAGATTGACAGAGCATTAGACTATGATTTTTGTATTAAGGACAATATATTGCATATCTACTTAAATGCACAGTTACTAGAACATGCTACAACATGTATTTGTCACATGGGAAAGTGCACAAAACCTAAATTGATAGTGTACAAAAGATATTAATGATTTACAAAGAATCACATGGAAAGACAACATTGGAAAGATAGTTTCTATTGTATTATCAATATAGAGAAATGCATTTGTAATTAAGGGTTGCATAGTTAACTAGAGGAAGTACACTAACTATTGATGATATCAATGAGTGCATAGGTACATAAGTCACATGTGTGTAAGATTGGGTATAACTGTGAGCTGACAACATTGATTAAATATGTATTTTTTTTCAATTAATGTATGATAAAGTGAGAAGCCGACTCAAGGATCTAAAATTGAGTATTGTATAAAAGGAAGGATGTTTTCTAAGTTTTAGATATGATGATTGAGATCGATGAGTAGAGAAGAGTTGCGAATTGTGAAGCATCATACCAGAGTGATTTGCTAATGTGTGTAGGTGAATTTAAGGGTTATTGTTGATGGATACAGAGTTCTAGATCTAATTGCATGATCTAAAGGGGAAGAAGTCTAACGTACTGGATAGAGGAAGAAGTGAAAAATTGTTACACATCTATTATTCTAAAAGGAATAGTACCAAGATCAATTGGATAGTGGGCTCATTGATCTAATCCTAAAGCGATTTGGATAGTGGGTTTAACTTCCTTCTACAACTCCTAACAAGGTTGGAATCTCCTAACAGGGATTCAAAGTCTCCTAATAGGGACTCTTTGTACTAAGTGTTATAATAGACTCCTAATAGGGTCTATCCTCTAACAAGGAATATTTATATTAGTACATAATTTTGTGGGCATCATTCCCACTGGGGTTTTCCTCTGATCAAGGGTTTCCCTAGTTAACATATCTAATGTAATTGTGTATGCACATTTTTTTATGGTACTGCTTATTTTGATTGAATGGCTGAGATTGATTTCAAAGGTTAAAATCATACATAACTGACTCACTCCCCCGCCGCCCCCCCCCCCCCCCCCCTTTCTCACTTATATTGGTGGACTACTATTTCTAACAACTCCATTAGAATAAAATGACAAAATGTGAGTATTTTTCTCTATAGGTAAAATAATTCCCCCTTTTTGATCCACCACTAGGGATTTCCTAAACAAAAATTTTGACTTCTAAGATTAGAATATAAACATATGGGGAGCTAGCTAACTGGCCTTAAGGCCTTAAGGTACTTCATAATTAACAAATAAAACCAAAATAGTTTCCTTACCAGACTAAAGTTGAGAATTGTTGATCAAATTCTTACTTTGAGCCTTAGAAGTGGACATAAACTAGATCAAATTTTTTGGACATTTGGCTAGAGACTTTCAAAGATTTACCATCATTAGGTTGACTTATCATAGGTCCATTAGATGAGATTCCTATTAGAAACTACAAATAAACAATTGTTATGTTGTCATTGATGTCAAATCTTATTGCCAAAATAATTTACTATATGATCTAAGTGTCATATCTATTTGATTGATGAAGATGATTTGAGAAGTTGATCATAACAAAAGTATCTAGAAAGGTCAAGTTATGAAGAGGAAACTACAAATGGACACTTAATTAGTTAGGTTTTGACAAGATAAAGTGATTGTTTAAATCTTTTTGCAAGTGGAGAATACAATTACATTGAAGCCTCAAAGAAGAGATCAAAGATAGACCAAATGTATAGGCTTGACCAAGAAATAGAGAAAAAGATTAAGAATTTGAAGTATATGTCGAGTGATGCTAGTGTTGAAAAAGCCATAGTAATTGCTAAGAAGAATTAGTGTTGAATAAGCATCAATATTGACCAAATAATAGTGTATGCATCAAGCAAGAGATTTAGTAGTGATCAAGTAACCCAGTGATGACTTAGTATTAGAACATAGTGTTGGCTGAGGAACAACATTTTAATAGTTTATGATAAATCATAGTTTCCAACCAATAGGGTTGATTTCTTAGAATATGGAAAGCATGTTGGAGATAAGGATGGATGATTTGGAACATTTAAATCAAGGGAAACCATGTTTGCAAATTTCTATACAAGGATTCAAGGAGAAGTTTCTAGAGCACAAAGAAGAGATGAAATGATGGAAGGATTCAATGAATTTGACCTAGACCTAAGAAGGTGGGTAAAAGCACAGATCTGTGTCACCATTTGTGATACCAAAACCTGTTTTGGTCAGATCTCATTTCTCTATCAAAACTCAAATTTTTTCAAAAACTAAAAATACTCTTTTATAGATCTAAGATTCAAATCATCATTATATAAATTTTTGAGTGTTTTGATTAGTTATAATATGTTATAATCTCAAAGTATTATAAATCAATATTTCAACATTTTAGAAGATGCTCCCTCAAAAAAGAAAAAAAAAAGTAAATCATATCAAAAAAATTTTAAAATTGTATTTATCTCTAGAGGAGAGAATCCTCTTCACGAATATGTAATTTTTTTTCAAGAAGGTATAGATTTGATAGGAAATTTTTGACGGGAGGAAAAAACTATTGGATTCTAATAAGGTCGAACTTGAGTACTTATAACAAAGAAAATATAAATAAAAAATAATTATTTCTTTTTTTGTGCACTAGCTATACATGTCATCTATAAGATATTTTCAAATCAAAACAAAAAAAGATGATTTGCATATACTTTATTGACAGGAACTACACCCTATGTTTTTTACAGTTAAAAAAGGGACTTCAAAATAAAATGAAATGAATAAATTCTTATTCAAAAAAATTATAAAAAATTATAAGCATAAAATTTATCCAATTCTACACATTTCATCAGTTTACATCGTCTTCATATTTTAAAAGCAAATACCATTTTTTTTGTCACTAATGTTGAACTGTCAGATTTTGATATCACGTTACTTTATAAAAGGTGACACAGGTTTGTGCTTTTACCCAGGTACAAGGCATAATTTTTAAAATGGTTAGTGGTTAAAAATATTGGAGCATTTACTAATGCTATTGATTGGAAAACTTAAGAAGAAGGATGAAAAGAGTTGAGAAGAGAAGTGTGATTTCTTGAAGGGTTGCAAACCCAATCTGAAACTAAGATGAAAATGAAGGCCAGATAGTGAAGCATATTATTATTTGAACTGATATTTGTATCTACAAAGTGAGTTTTAATTCACAAATCAAAACCTACTATTACTTTCCAACCTTTGTATTAGTATTTGAAATCCTTTAATGAAGGTTGACCTAATAGTCATATGTAGATCCTTTAATCAACGTGGCATTCCAATAGAGTGTTCTAAAGCCCTCTAAAAAGACCACTCCTAATAGGGTGATTATTTCCTTTAACTAGGTCACATTTAATAGTGTGTTTTGTAAATTTTAATAGGGTTGGCTCCTAATATAGCTCACTTTAGAAGATTGAAAAATTGGTGACGTATTAGTGGTAGTTTTTCCTAAATTAGGTTTCCACATTAAATCCTTATGTCAAACTTATGTGAATTTTATATGCGATGATTTAGTATTGATTGTTACATTCTACAAGTCTTTTATATTTAGGATAGTAAACTGCTAGTTGATGTTATTGAAAGTTGACTATAGAGGCTAAGCTATTGAATGTTAAGATCTGAAGTCATTTAATTGGTGCATCTAGACCTAAGATAATTGATTCATCCCTCACCCCTCTCAGTTATTCTAAACATCTAACATTTCCTTTGTTAACATATTTCCATGCTTGATTCTTATCCTTTTAAATCTCTATCTACTTATGAAAATGACCTTTTTCACCTCTTTTGACCCTATTTATCTTTAAGAATCTTATGGGGGAACTATTTAGCCAAATGGCCTATCTATTTACAAAGAAAACAATAGAATGGAATATTTTCATACTCTAATGCTTGTTTCCATTTTCTATACTTACAATGCATGATAATCATACCATTAGGAATCTCCATATTTCAGTTGATATTGACATAGATTCTAGCATAAATGAACCAAAATCTATAATCCATCATGGGATCTATAGATAGGAGATTCCTAAATATTTTATCTAGGATTGTAAATGCATCTTCATTCTAATATTTGAGAGGTAACCTAGCAAGGAAAATCCAAATAGGGCCATGTTTAAAAAAAGATTAATCCATATCTAGATTAGGAGCCTATTTCTATAGGGCCAAAGTAACTTTCCCTATCATCCATGGACCCTCAGAAAGAATATTAGCCAAGTCTTCATCATTTAAAACAAAAAAAGAGAGACCATTAGACATAGCCACAAGCTCAACTTGTCCTTTTAGATGTCATTTAGATATGACGAAAGATCTAAGTATGTCAATATTAGGTATAACACCTATGAAATTTCCAACCAGAGGGAGGACCATAGATGAAACGGTGTATTCATCCTTTTTAAAGTAAAAATTTTTGTTAACTTCTAGGAAAGAATATTTACCTGAAGCCTTTATCCCAAATAAAGAAGACCATTTCTAGGATGCTAGTTCAGAGTTATTATCATTAGTTCCTCCCAAATTTGGGCATTTGTCTTTGAGTTCCAGCTTTTTAGAGATATTCTATCCATACACCTTAGATTCTTTCCTACTCTTATGCACATGTTTGGAAGCTTCAATAGCTATACCACCATTGGATGTCACACTCGAAGAAAGGCTACCAATAGAGCTATCTCTACCAGTTGGATGAGAGCCAACACTAGGAGCAGAGCCTCCACCTCTTCCAGGCCCCTTTTGGTTTCCTATAACACTTTGAAATCTCATTCCCATCTTTATCCCCACTCCTTGCTTAAAAATATATCAATATATGGTCAAGGAACACTACTAAAAATCTATCTAAGAATGTACAGAATATCACATTCATAAGACTCACTAATACATCTGAAGCATTTGTAATGCCAAATGGCACTATCATGAACTTGTAGTGACAATACTTCATTAACCTATTATCAAAATAAACTTTACTATTTACTTAATTAGAATTCATCAAAAAAAATTGCATTAATTAAATTAATCTATTTTTATTAACTGAAGTTTAAATAATCAAAATACCTAATTTAAATTTAATCTATTGAGGGTCACTTAATGTCACTTAATTAATTATCCTAGTCTCATAGTTTCTCCATCATACAGTAAATACATATAATGTATATTATTAACTAATTTCAAGTTTGGTAGAAATAACATCATAGATCAATTACAGTCATTTTAATTGTAGACATTTTTGTCATTCCCTTGTTTGAAATATATAGTAATAAATTTCATTCATATATTTTTGTCATGGTAGTATTAGTTAGAATTAATAGTTTTCCTTGTTGATAAAATTGTACTCATCATATGATTAATTATGTATTTGTACTATTTTTATTTTTATTTTTTGAAATGACACGTTAAGAACTTTAACATTTAAATTAACAAAAATCTTACACTTGTAAATTAACAAATAATAATAATAATGAAGTAAAAATATTGTAAACTCACCCAATTTATTTTATTATTATTATATTTTTACTAAACTAAAATTTTAATTTCAATTTATATATTTCTTATTTTTATTTGTGGTTAATTCCTAATTAAAACAAATAATAAAGACAAGTGAAACAAATATTACATATTATATTAGAGTTAACCCAATTTTTTAATGTTCTAAATAGGACTATCATGTCTAAAGGGAATTAAAAATAACCATACACTACACACATTAATTCATGCATTTCTTTTTTCTTAAAACACCTATCAAACCCTAACTCATTCTATCATATCTCTATGCTATGGATGACACTAAGTTCATTTCTCATACCACTGGATGGTGCATTCAAATGATAGAGGGCTACACTAGCATTTATGTTTGGGTGGGTAGCTTTTCTTATGGTGGACTATAGTTTTCCATTCCCAAAGGGAAGGCAACAATTGTGGTGCCACCACCAGTAGCACCATGCTGCCTCCCTAGAGATTTCACCATATTTTGTTTTAAATAATTTTTTAAAAATGTTTTTAATCTATACTTTATAAATGTATATTATATATTATAATATATTAATATTTATACAATATATAATATATATGTATGTAGACTAACATTGATATGTTTGTGCCATATTATAAGAGAATGTTCAAAATAATTATAAATTGATATCATTTCACACACACACACACACACACACACACACACACACACACACACACACAGAGAGAGAGAGAGAGAGAGAGAGAGAGAGAGAGAGAGAGAGATGCCATATAAGAGAATGTTCAAAATATTTATAAATTGATATCACTTTATTTATGTACATGCATATATTTAAAGAAAAATAAAAAGTTATGATAATACATATATATGTATGTGTATATATATGTACACACACATATATGTACACACACACACACACACACACATACATGTATATATGTATATGTATACATAAATACATGCATATACATGTATATGTATATATACATATATACATATATACATATATATATAAATACATACACACACACAAAGTTTTCCATTGTTAGTATAATGATATTTTATTTAATATTAAAATCAATTTGATACTTTTTTTTAAATCTTTAAAATTTGATTATTCTTCAACCTCAAATAACTATTTTTTAATATTATTTAGAATTTTAAATTATTATTAGTTTATTTAGGAACTTTTTTCTTTAAATCATTTAAATTGTTTTAGATTATTGTAAAAATAGGTTTTGAAGGGATCTCGAAACACTTTAAAAAAAAACAAAAAAGATAAAATATGAGGCACTACCAGGTTTTACAAGGACCTAAAACCTACTAATTAAATAGTATCAAAATTAGGTTTTACAGGGACTTGAAATCGCATCAAATATCCATAAAAAAAAACTCAAGTTTTACAAGGAGCTGGAACCTAGTTTGAATAATAGATAAAAACCAGATAAAAAGACCAAAAATAGAAACCATTTATCAAGACTAGTAAATATAACCAAGATAGGAACAAAAACCAGAGATCAAAGGCTAGTGAATGCTACTATTGTAACTCTTTGATCATTTTGACCACCTCTTTACCAATCTCCATAGTACCTTGAATGGAATCAACAACCGATCCACTAGCAACCTCCACAACCCTCTTCCTGGAACTCTGCCTGGTTCTCTTATTAAGACCCCCTGGCAACATAATTTCTTCATTGGTACACTTTCAAACACTTGTAGTAGCAACACAAATACTAGAGGCAACTTGTTCCATTTTATTACCACTTTCCTTGATTAGCAACCAAAGATTTTGTTCATAGTCCTTGAGTTTATTTGGTATGTTTCCCATATGCACTTCCATCTGACTAAGCTTAGCCCAGTCTGTATCTTGATTTTTTTTGCATGTTTTCCATTTTTCCTTTTGAGACTCATTAATTCATTATACATCCATGAGTTAGCTTGCAACAAGGAATCATCTTTAAGTTTTGCAGTGTGCAAAAAGGAGAGCATAGCATCCCTTTGAGGTGAGTCATTTTTATCCTTCTCCACTTCTTCTCTTGTAGGAGAATCATCCTTCTTAGTCTATTCCTCCTTCCTCATATTTATAGGGTCCTCCTTAGCCTTCTCCATCTCCTCTTTATCATCCCTTACTTCCTTTGGATGATCACTCTAATTTCCCTCATCACCAACATTACCCAGCCTTGTATTTTAGATATTTACAATCAAATGATGATAAGAATAAAAATTGGTAGAAGAGTTAGTGTTTAACGAGAATCATTATCGATTGAGAAATTTAGTTGATATCAAGCCCAAAATTCTACAGTGACCGAGTGTAGAACTTAGTGATTATTGAGTAACAATATTTTGAATGTATATGAGAAATCATGGTATGCAACTAAATAAGTTGAATTCTTGGAATATGTAAATTGTGTTAAAGGTTAGATTGATGAATTGGATCATTAAATTCAAAAATAAGATTAGGTAAAGACCTAATAGAAAGTTTCTAGAGAAGTTTCTAGAGGATGATCAAGAAGGTGGATAGACACAATGAATCATGTTGAACCAGATTCTAAACTATAAGATCTATGATGATCATGGAAAATAGAAAAGAAATAATTTCCTATTTAAGGAGCTATAGAGTTGAAGGAAAATGAGCATGGTGCATGAAGTATAAAGTGTGAAGCATGAAGGAAGTGTGAGAGTGAAGCAAAAGGAATTGCTTGCATAGATGCTGCTAAAGATGGTAAGTGAATTTGAGTAGAAGGCATAAGTTTTGATGTGAAAGGGGTTGACTTCTTGAAGGGTTGCCAAGAAAGTTAAGGACAATGATGATAATGGGGAACTTATTAGTGAATCATCACATAAATCAAACAGTGATTTGAACCTAAAAAAGTGAGTTGTAATCATATAGATTAAAACCCTATTAGATTACGGTAAAAATAGGTTTTGAAGGGATCTTGAAATACTTAAAAAAAAAAAAAGATAAAATATGAAGCACTACCAAGTTTTACAAGGACCTAAAACCTACTAATTAAATAGTATCAAAATTAGGTTTAATAGGGACCTGAAACCACATCAAATATCCATAAAACAAAGCCAGGTTTTACAAGGACCTAGAACCTAGTTTAAATAACAGATAAAAACCAAATAAAAAGACCAATTATAGAAACCATTTATCAAGACTAGTAAATATAACCAAGATAGGAACAAAAACCAGAGACGAAAGGCGAATGAATTTTTCTATTGCAACTCTTTGATCATTTTGACCACCTCTTTATGAATCTCCACAGTACCTTGAATGGAATCAACAACCAATTCACTAGCAACCTCCACAGCCCTCTTCCTAGAACTCTGCCTAGTTCTCTTACTAAGACCCCTTGAAAACATAATTTTTTCATTGGTACACTTTCCAAGACTTGTAGTAGCAACACAAATACTAGAGGTAACTTGTTCCATTTTATTACCACTTTCCTTGATCAACAACCAAAGATTTTGTTCATAGTCCTTGAGTTTATCTGGTATGTTTACCACATGCACTTCCATCTGACTAAGCTTAGCTCAGTCTATATCTTGATTTTTCTACATGTTTTCCATTTTCCTTTTGAGACTCATTAATTCATTATACATCCATGAGTTAGCTTGCAGCATGGAATCAGCTTTAAGTTTTGCAGTGTGCAAAAATGAGAGCATAGTATCCCTTTGAGGTGAGTCATTTTTATCCTTCTCCACTTCTTCTCTTGTAGGAGAATCATCCTTCTCAGTCTATTCCTCCTTCCTCATATTTATAGGGTCCTCCTTAGCCTTCTCCATCTCCTCTTTATCATCCCTTACTTCCTTTGGATGGTCACTCTAATTTCCTTCATCACCAACATTACCCAGCCCTGTATTTTAGATATTTACAATCAAATGATGATAAGATTAAAAATTGGTAGAAGAGCTAGTGTTTAATGAGCATCGTTATCAATTGAGAAAGTTAGTTGATATCATGCTTAAAATTCTACAGTAACTAAGTGTAGAACTTAGTGATTATTGAGTGACAATATTTTGAATGTATATGAGAAATCATGGTATCCAACTAAATAAATTGAATTCTTGGAATATGTAAACTATGTTAAAGGTTAGATTGATGAGTTGGATCATTAAATTCAAAAACAAGATTAGGTAAAGACCTAATATAAAGTTTCTAGAGAAGTTTCTAGAGGATGATCAAGAAGGTGGATAGACACAATGAATCATATTGAACCAGATCCTAAACTATAAGATCTATGATGATCATGGAAAATAGAAAATAAATAATTTCCTATTTAAGGAGCTATAGAGTTGAAGGAAAATGAGCATGGTGCATGAAGCATAAAATGTGAAGCATGAATGAAGTGTGAGAGTGAAACAAAAGGAATTGCTTGCACAGATGCTACTAAAGATGGTAAGTGAATCTGAGTAGAAGGCATAACTTTTGATGTGAAAGGGGTTGACTTCTTGAAGGGTTGCCAAGAAAGTTAAGGACAATGATGATAATGGGGAACTTATTAGTGAATCATCACATAAATCAAACAGTGATTTGAACCTACAAAAGTGAGTTGTAATCATATAGATTAAAACCCTATTGTTTTCTTTCTAATGAATGTAAACAATTTGTATTGAAATACTTTTAAAAGAGGTTGACCTAACAATCATTTTAAGGACATAGTCCATGTAAATCCTTTGGCAATGTGATATTCTAAATGGAATGATCAAATCCCTTTGACAAGGCCACTCCTAATACAACGATTAAATCTTCTAACCAAGTCACATTTAACAGTGTGTATTGTAACCTTTAATAGGGTTGGCTCCTAACAAAGCTCACTTCAAAAGAGTGAAAAAGTGGTGACATGTTGCTGGTAGTTTTTCCCAAATTGGGTTTCCACATAAAATCCTACTATCAAAATTGTGATGAAATTTTTATATGTTTCACATTTGATAAATTTGCAATCAACAAGTCTATTATGTTTAGGACAATAACTTTTTTATCAATACAATAGTGGTTGAGCAACAACAAGATAAGTAGAATAGTGAATGCTTGAATGTTCAATTTCTTAAATGGTACTTATGACCTTGATCAACTAAGTCACCCCCACCCCCCAATTATTCTAAACATTTCTAAAAATTGGTATCAAAGCTAAGTGCTTATAGAGAATAGTTTGAAGGTACTTGAAGCTAAAAATCCTGGCTCACAAAAGAGAGGTACCAAGTTGAATAAGTAGAACTTTCCTACATGGAAAACTTTGACGAGGTTTCATATATCTAGTATGGTTGATGCTTATATCAATTATGTGGACAATGATTATGTGAAAATAATGACTACTCCTCTAATAGATGAACAACTAAAACATAAAAAAGAATGTAATCAAGCAATCTTGGAGATTACCTTAGCCCTAAGCTATGTCAAGTTTGATGATATAAATGAACGTGATAGTGCAAAGAAAATGTGAGACAAATTGAAGACTATATATGGAGGTGATGACAATATCTTGAGAGCCAAACAAAAAGTCTAAGAGGTAAGTATGATGAAATGAGAATGATGGAAGGTGAGAATATAGTATAGTATTGTGCAAGAAAAAGGAAGTTGTCAATGTTATTTTAGGTGCAAATAGAATAATTAAAGATGAAACCATGATAAGAAAGATATTGAGGACACTACTCCCTATATATTCCATTAGAGTTTCTATAGCTCAAGAAATGAGACATACTCTAGGTAACACTTTGACTTTGGAAGGTATAATTGGTAGGCTTACTACTTGTGAGATGTCTAAATTTGTAAACTATACAACTACTACTATTGAATCTTCTTTTAAGTCACAATTGGTTCTTAGAAAAAAGAAAGACAAAAATGTGAAGAATGATAATGATAGTTCTGACGATGAGCTCGATGAACTTGAAGCCCTTATTGCAAAAAGATTTGGAAGAGGAAGAGGAAAATACAAAGGTACATTACTTATTATTTTTTTTTTCATGAGGTTGGTCATATTAATGCTAGTTATCCTGACAGAGAAAGCAAGGGTGAGAGAAAGGAAATCAAGTACAAAGGAAGAAGAGATGACCAAGAATACCAAAATAAAAAAAAAGAAAATAGAGGTAAGAAATCTCATTATATTGTTGAATGAAAAATTGACATTGAATCTAAAAGTACTGATGGTGAAGTTTCTATGTTTCTATGGAAGAAGATCTCGATGAAGATGAGAAAATTGCATTAATTTCATATGTGAACAAGAATAATAGATGGATAATTGACAATGGTTGTTCTAATCATATAAATAGTGATAGAGATAAATTTGAGGATATTGGTCCATAAAAAGGTGGTTGTGTTAAATTTGATAGTGTTATTCCATGTGTTGCAAAAGGTAATGGTTCATTTCAATTGACTAACAAGATCAAGTGAGACAATGTTTATTGGGTTGAAGAACTTAACTATAATATATTGAGTGATTCATAGCTAAAAAAATTAGGTTACAAAGTTGAATTCCATCATAGGAAGGACATGATATATGATTTTGATGGTAAGCTAATTAGAAGTAGTGACCAAACATACACTTCTAGTGATATTTTGGAATTGGTTCATATTGGCCTATTTGGACCAATTGATGTTCAAAGCTATTGTAGAGATAAGTATTTCATTCTATTTATTGATGACTATTTTAGGATGATGACTATGATGTTCCTTAAAGCTAAATATGATGCTTTTCAATTATTTAAGTGGTATGTAAACAGAGTTGAAAAAGAAACAAGGAAGATTTTGAATTGTTTGAGATCTGACAAAGGTGGTGAATTCATTTCCAATGAGTTCAATATATTTTACAATGACAGAGGAATCAAAAGATAGATGTTAGCACTATTCAGAATGGGATAACTGAAAGAAGAAATGAATCAATAATGGATTGTGCAAGAACATTGATGATGGAGAATAATGTATCAAATAAATATTGGAGAGAAGCCATTAGTGCTATTCTATATACCCTAAATAGAGTACAAGTCAAAAAGGTACATATTCTACACCTTTTGAACTATGGTATGGATATGCTCCTAATGTGAAATAATTCAAAATATTTGGAGGTAAATGCTATATATTCAAAGATAATAGGAATGAAAAACTTGATAAAAAGAGTGATGAAGGTATTCCTAGGGTATTCCACCAAGAGCAAAGCTTACAAGTGTTTAAACTCTAACACTAACAAAGTTGTGGAAAGTGCAAATGTGAAAGTTGATGAGTTTATAGAAAGAAATGACCTTACATCCAATTAAGAACCTGAAGATTATAGTTCATTAATCTATGTTGATGATGGTGCTCCCAACACTCCAAATAAAAAAATAAACCAAGCTAAAATTTTATAGTAGATAGGAAATGATGAAGTACAAAAAAAAATTATCGATCAATAAACTGAAGTTGTCAAGTCACAGATAGGCAATGATGACCATTATGGAGAGTATGCTGAGCATGTTGAACTTGGACCAAAACTTGAACAAGAAAGAGGAAATGAACCTAAAATTATTTTTTCAAGATGAACCTATTGAAGAACAGAGAAGGAAACCACTCGTGCTAGCCAAATCTGTAAGAAGACATCACAAACCTAATCAAATCATTGGTGATACTAAATCAAGTATTATGACAAGTAAAAAACTCAAAGATGATACATTATTACTTTGTGAATTTGAGCCTAAATCAGCAAAGGATTCCCTAGACAATGAAGATTGGATTTAGGCAATGAATGAAGAAATTGAACAGATTGAGAAGAACAATACTTGGAACCTAGTGCCAAGATCTAAAGAAAAAAATGTTAGTGTAAAAAAATGGGTCTTCAGAAAAAAACTCAATGAAATTGGTGAAGCTACAAGAAACAAGGCAAGATTGGTAGCAAAGAATATGCTAAAGAAGGAGTTGATAATGGAGAAACTTTTTCTCTTGTGGTGAGACTTGAAGGAGTCAGTACCCTTATTGTATATTTATCCTACAAGAAATTTAAGGTATATTGTATGGATGTCAAGTTTGCATTTCTAAATGGTATACTTGAGGAAGAAGTGTACATTGAACAACCTAAAGGATTTATGGATCTAGACAATAAGAATATAGTATGTGAACTACACAAATCTCTTTATGGATTGAAACAAGCCCCAAGAGCATAGTATGAAAGACTACATAATTATTTGGTGAAGATTGGTTTTGAATGGACAAATGACAACAATAATCTATACTTGAAGATTGGTAAGAACAATGAAGTATTGCTATATGAAATCTTTTTTGATGAAATTATATTTGGAGCTAAAAAATAACTTTTCAAATCATTTGCTAATGAAATGAAGAAGGAATTCGAGATGTCTATGTTTGGTGAGATAAAATTCTTTGTTCGATTGTAAGTATATCAAAGAAAGTTTGGAAATTTCATTACTTAGTCAAAATATATCAAGGAAATATTAAAAACTTTTGGAATGGAAGAATCAAGCCCAATGGGCACACCTATGTCTACTAGACATAAGTTATCTAAGAATGATGAATCCAATGATGTAAACTAGACATTATATAGATCAATGATTAGAAAATTATAATATGTTGTTAATAGTAGACCTAATAGTGCATTAGTAATTGGGATAGTTGCTAGATTTTTAGCAAATCATAAGGAAAATCGCATGATGATAGTGAAAAGAATATTGAGATATTTGAAACATACAAAAGATTATGTATTGTATTACAAGAGAAATGAAAGATTTGAACTGAAGGTATTCATTGACTCTGATTGGGTAGGAAATATTGATGACAAAAAAAACACTAATGGAGGTGCATTCTTTCTAGGAAAGAGATTGGTGTCATGGAAAAGAAAGAAATAGAATTGTATTACCCAAACAATAGTTGAAGTTGAGTATGTGGTAGTTGCAATGAACTATTTAGACATTATGTGTTTTAAGAAATTACTAAAAGGAATGAAAGAAGAGATTAAAGATCTTGTGGTTCTATTTTGATAACACAAGTGCTATTAACATTTCAAACAATCTAGTGATGCACACTAAGACCAAGCACATTAATATCAAGTATCACTACTTGAGGGAACTAGTTCAAGACAAAGAAGTGAAGCTAGAATATGTGCACACCAAAGAAAAAATTTCTCTCATATTCACTAAAGTCTTATGTAAAGATTATCATAAATATGTTAGAGGTAAATTTGGAGTAATTCCCCTAAGTAAAGAAACTTAAGGAGAAGAGGTGCATTGCATTAAATGTTCTACTTAGAACATCCTACACATTAATGCAGATAGATCTACTTTAGGATATGCCTAAGGTAGTGAAGTTAAGAAGAAGACTAGTATAATAGATTAGTCATAGAAAAATGCTAGAGAATTCAGCCTATCATTCAAATATCTACATAATCGAGATGTACGAAGTGATTGGAGTCAAGAATGCTAAGTGTATTTGGTATTTTTGTCAAAGAGGGATAGATATCCTAAAGAGGGAAAAGAGAAAGATATACCAAATTTTTGACACAAGGAGAGAAACATTGAAGAAGAAGAGAGATGTACCCAAGAGGGAGAAAATGATAGAGGAAGTTCCTGAACTTGTAGAGATGAGAATCAGAATGGTCAAAAGTAAAATCTTTTGGATTGCATGGTAACAAAGTGGGATATTGTTATAAAGATATGAATTGTAAGATACATTAATATATTGAGGTGTTACCATCAATGCCATACATGGATTTTTTGGAAACTTATAACTGGAACAATTATTGTTTTAACATTAATGTCAAATCTACTGAGAAGACATGTTTCTATCTGAGAAGACATGTTGCTATTTGATTGATGGAGAGGATTTGAGAGATTTCTCATAACAATAGCACCTAAGAGGAAAGGCTGAGTTATGAAAATGAAGCTACAATAGAAATTTTATTAGTTAAACTTTGATAAGACAAAGTGATTGTTTATATCATAGATGTAAAGATTAACTGAGAAAATGCGTAAAAGATTAAGGAATGTCGAGTAGTGCTAGTTTATAGAGCTCTAGTGAAAGCTGAGAAAATTTAGTGTTGACCAAGCATCAATATCAATTGAGAAAGTTAGTTGATGCTGAGCCAAAAGTTCTACAGTGGCTAAGTGATTAAGTGACTAGAAAGTGTTAGAACTTAGTGATTTTTGAGTGACAATATCTTGAATGTATATGAGAAATCACGATTTCTAGCTGACTTAGTCAATTTCTTGGAATATGTAAACTATGTTGAAGGTAAGATTGATTTTTTGGATCATTAAATTCAAGTAGAGGATTAGGTAAAGACCTAATAGAGAAATTCTAGAGAAGTTTCTAGAGGATGATCAAGAAGGTGGACATATAAAATGAATCATATTGAACAAGATCCTAAACCCTAAGATCTACGATGATCATGGAAAATGAAAAAAAAAAAGAATTACCTAATTGAAGGAAAATGAGCATGATGCATGGAGTATGAAGTGTGAAACACGAAGGAAGTGTGAGAGAAAAGCAAAAGAATTGCTTGTGTAGATGTTGTTGAAGTTGAGAAGTAAATTTGAGTAGAAGACTTAAGTTTTGATGTGAAGGGGGATTACTTCTTGAAGGGTTTCCAAGAAATTTAAGGACATAAATGACAATGGAGAACTTATTAGTGAATTACCACATGAACCAAACAATGATATGAACCTACAAAAGTGAGTTGTACTCATATAGATTAAAACCCTAATGTTTTTTTTTCTAATAATTTTAAATAGTTTGTATTGAAATCATTTTAATAGAGGTTGACCTAATAGTCATCTAAAGGACTTAATAGTCTATGTAAATCCTTTAGCAAGGTGAAATTCTAAATGGAATGATCAAAGTTCTCTGATAAGGCCACTCCTAATAGGGTGATTAAATCATCTAACTAGGTCAAATTTAATAGTGTGTATTGTAACTTTTAATAGTGTTGGCTCCTAACAGAGCTCACTTTGAAAGAGTGAAAATGTGATGACATGTTGTTTCATGTAAAATCCTAGTGTCAAACTTGTGATGAATGTTTTATATATTTTACATTATTTAAAGTTTACATTTAGCAAGTTTGTTATGTTTAGGAAAATAATTTTTTTATCAGCACAATAGTGAATAAGCAACAATACAATAAGCATAATAGTGAATGCTTGAGTGTTTAATTTCTCAATTGATACTTATGGACCTTGAGTAACTAATTCAAAACCACCACCCCCCTCACCCCCTCTTAGTTATTCTAAACAATAACATCTACCAATTATGAAGACAATTTTTTAAAATTCAAAATTCATATAAAACATGTATTCATAAATTATATGTGAAATTAGGAAATCATGCTATATATCTAATTAACATTCATTTTGTTTTAGAATAAACATTCACATGTGGATTATAATCAAATTCTAAAATTTATAAAACAATTTTCATCAAAATGGTAGTCACATAAATCTATCGATAAGAGAATATAAAACTATGTTAGAAATCATAATCACTACTAATCATCATAACATAAAATCATCTCATAGTGCCAAATGAATTTGAGTTTCTATCAAAATAGTCCAATTGTATCAACATAGTCTATCGAATATAGTTAAAACATGAAAAATCCAAATATGCTATAATGGGTTGGGATAGGACCTTACAAACGACAAATTATTTCTTTCACTCAAAAAAGTATGACATACCTACTTGTGAAATTGATAGTATCCTTTTGTCCTTAGACATCATTCAAGATATTTTCCATCCTAACATTTATATTCCCCATATTGACACTAATAATGCTAAGGGTGATTATGTGACTCATTTGAAAACCTTTCAAACCTCATGTAGTCATTTTTCTTACAAGTATAGGTTAATGGCTAAGTTATTCACTAGAACCTTTTGAGAAAGAGTGTTATAGTGGAGTTTTAATTTTCCCTCTTATTCTATTGATTTTTTTCAAAGATTTCCACTCTTCCATTAATAATTTCAAAACAACATTAGTCTTCAAATTTTTTTGACTGAGTTAATGGATGATAAACAAAAAGTTAAAAAAAGGACTAGTGATTTCATTAGTACAGTTAAACAATTGCATTCTCAAATTTCTTATCGTGTGCCTAATGTAGATATATAAAATATCTTTAAAAAAAAAAAAAAATTCAAAAGGATATTAGAGATAATATTCTTCTTACTAAATACAATTCTTTTTCAAAATTATTTGCATAAGTTATATTGGAAACTTAGGCAAGGTACTTGGGAACTTATTTTCCTATTAAAAATTTTAACCATAAATTGATAAACTTGTTGATATGATATAGCTCATTACCTATTGCTAAAATGTGAAATAATAAAGTTATAACATGAACAATAACAAATATAACTCATAATATAGTGTTTTTTTCTTGTAGAAAACCCATGGTTAGAGGGAGAAATTGTAGTGGGGATGGTATCACTAATACATTTGTGGTTGAATTTTGATGACAATTTCTAATGGAGGATGTACAATATGCAATTTTTAAAAAAAATCTACCTGATGTTGTCAAAATTTTGATGTCAACTGGTCGATCCCATTAGAACTTTGACAAGATTAGGAGAAAATAGAAAATAGAAAAAAAAACCCAACTCAATTTTTATTTCATTGAGCCCATGAATCAATTCATTTTAATTCCATAAATTCTCCCTTTATGACATTTTTATGTGAAAGAGAGGGCATCTAGTGGTACCATACATGAAAGAGAGGGAATATGATATTCAAGATTTTTGATGCAAGAAGAATAAGTTAGTATGTATTCAAAACTAAGGTTTCTCATAGTTGCTAGTGTGTATCATGGAACTAGATATTTTTTCTCTATATTTATTATAACTTCTTCGATAATCAAAAGTATCTCCAAAGGCTTATCAAATAAAAACCTACTAAAAATTTTATAGGGTCCTGTATCAATATAGTAGTTCAATTAAAACCCAAAAAATAAATTAGTCACTAAAATGGTGTTATAAATAGGTTTTGTTAAGGTTTATGTGATAATTAAAAACTTTGTTTCTTTTCCCTCTATGAAAATTGATCCTTAATATAAAGATTAAGAACATTTTGTAAAGAAAAATATCATTTAATAAAACTATTAAGGAAGAATCTTCTCCTAAATCACCTCATGGTCTAATTTAAAAAACTTAACTTTCTTTTTCATTGACTATTGAACAAAATAAATCTTTTGTGTTGATTTTCCCCTACTTATCAATCATTGTAAAGCTTATTCCCACTTATCAATCAAGCATTTTATTTTACAAATATCTTCCACTTCCCATAGTTAGAAATGTCCATGTAACCTATATAATGTAGGAGCATCCTGGTTTCTCTTCTATCCTTCTTAGTATATGTGTGCTTGGTTATACATGTGGAACTTCTTAGTGACTTTGTTACTTCTTAGCTTGGTAGATGTGTTCCTATCTTTCTTCACCAAGTGGCTTGGGCTCTTTGTTCCTAGATAGTTTTTGTTTTGTATTCATTGAGTGACTTTTCTACTATTGTTTGGTGTTATCTTTCACCGAGTTGTATGTTTGGTTCTCATTTCTGAGCCAACTTATGTATTTAAAATGTGGTTTTTATTTAGTGTATTGGACTAATCATTGGGATGTGTGTAGATCATTATTTGGTCATCCTTCTCTATATGATGATCTAGAATATTTTACAATTCATTTTGGTAAGTATGAGTAGAGGGTATTGGTTTAGATCTAAAATCATTTTTTGTGTATCAGTTAGAGAGTTGCAGGTGAGGAGTTAGAATCTAAAAAGGAAATCAAGGATCTCACATGTTGGATGAATTTTGATGTGTATTTGGATCTTTGTATTGGCTATAACCCAAAAGGTCTCACCAGCATACATGTTTGATGAAAATTTAATGAATAAATGAAATATTATTCTCTCTCTCTCTCTCTCTCTCTCTCTCTCTCTCTCTCTCTCTCTCTCTCTCTCTCTAACATTATCTCTTTGTGAATTGGTCTCACAACCATACATGTTTGATGAAAATTTAATGAATCAATGAAATAATATTTCTCTCTCTCTTTCTAGCATTATTTCTTTGTGAATTGCTTACATAGGCAAGCCTTTGGCCATAATTCTCATCCTCACTTGCATCACTATATACCATGTCTCCACTAATATGAAAAATTTAACAATAGTGTGAAAATAATGGACTAATTTATTTTAGATTTAAACACAATAGCTCTTTTGATTCTATAGGTCGAATTCCCCTATCTATAGTACTAGTTGTCAACAAAATTGCCAATTTTTTTCAAGTTTAATCACTTTCCTTAGCAATATTTTTGTCTCTAATAAAACCTTACCACATCTCTCATGAATATTATCTTCTGTAAAAGTTCCCTTTTAATTTCTCCATCCAATGGATAGCCCCTCTACTATATGGATAAATCACCATTGAATACACCCACTCTAGCTTCTACCTTTTCCTAGTAGCTTCCCCCTCTCTCCTTACTAACAAAAATACACTGATTTTTAGCATCACTCCTAATATGCATCATGAGGAGGACCTTAATAACTTTTCAATAATAATAACTTGACTATCAATTTTATCAGGTATTACATTGTTCCCATTAAGAGTGTAAAGTCAAATAACTAGCTATAGATACCTCTTTTTAGTTTTTCCCACACATGATTGTCTGCAACAGACACTTAAGTAAATAAATATTCTATAAAAATTATAAAACACTAATCAAGGTAATAATAAAAAATCATAACCCAATGCCTAGAAGCATGATCTGATAGAACAATAAAGAAGAGGTAAATTTCTTGTCAAAATTGATATAGCAATTATATATTATTGAGTATACAAGAAATATTCAAATTCTTAGAAATAATTTTTCAAATAATATTAAGAGATTTGAATGGAAATCAATGCTCCATTCTAACATTGATTCTCTAAAACAGTTAATAAGAAAGAATAATAAAAAATTGCACCAAAATAGTGGGAATTCATACAAATATATATGGATGACATATTGGTCTAAGATAATATCTAAGAGGACCAAGTGCAACATAATAAGACTTTAGGCTATTTTTTATCTTCTACTACAATATAATTTTTTGACCAAAATAAAAGTATCATTCTTAGCAACAATCAAACTCAAATTCCTTTAGGTTTGTCCAACTCTATCCAATATTCTAGACCTAAAATTCTCCCAAATACTCATCCAATATAACTCACATTGCCTTGTCACTTCATCAAATATCCAAATAGAAAAAGATTCAAACTAAAAGAAGTGTAATTTAAACAATTTTAGCATCTCAATGATGTCCTTAGCTTATCTCCAATGCATTCTCTTGATTTCTACTAGCCCCTTGACATGAAGAGTCAAGACAAAAGCATTCAATAATGTAATATGCATTATTTTTACACACGAAAGCCAACCCATTATGTATCTTTAGAAAATATTTTCTACAACCAAAAACACAATAACGTGCAATAAAATACTCAAGAAATAGAGATGATAGAGATTTGGCATATTAATAATTCTTCAACTTGATCATCAACAAATCCAGGTTGCCAAACAAAGGCCTTAAATAGATTCCATATATTTGACAATTTAATCTCAATGTAAGTATCAAAAAGGGATTAGTCAATGTATTTAACTTTATTTTTGCACATTATGTACTTGTTATAGTTTGATGTAATTGATTATATTCCACAAATGAAAATAAAGAGACATGCTTAGGTTAAAACATTTTTAATATTACTATTATGTGTAAACCAATATAATACAGAGACAAGTTCAAGTTGATATTTAGCAATTAAGACAAATTAATTTTAGCCTACCCTAAGGTTGCAAGACAAACATGTCATCACTCAATTATTAACTAGCCTCCTATGTGTATAGGGGGAAAACAGATAGTCAGAAGAAGAAACTAGAGATAAATTCCAACACAAATGATAACACAAAATAACATTACATCTAGTCTCATCATTACATTCTTATTTTCCTTTGTTATATATTTAGGATAATGTGAGTGGATTAGGATAATATAATTATAAAATTATGTACCTAAATGTATCTATTATTAATAATTCAAACAAAAATTCACTCACTAATCAAAAAATAGGATTCAGAGGCAAAGTCTTTAGTGCACAAGTATCAAGTAGTCAAAGAATGCCACTTTGACAACCTATTTTTTTATTTGTTGCAGAATTTCATTTCCTTGACTTGCAATTTTGACTTTATGAAGTGTTGACCTTCTATATTAAATACTGACAATTGTGATAGGATATATTTTATTTTTATTTTTGTTTTGAAAAAAATCATTTCACCTTAGACTAACCATTCAAATGAAATTTCAGCATTGATCTAGCCATGACTCTTGTTGTTGAGGATGACAAAGAAAAGGTTTTAATGACTGAAGTTAATCTTCATTAAAAATACATAAATAAATTGTCTTCCTCACTATTTAGTGTGTAATTCACAATATTAGAAATATTAAAATACATGAATGAAAATTATGTTTGGAGATATCATGTAGTAGTTGTTAGTGCTTCTCCCATCCAATTTCTATAAGTCATCCTAAAGGATGTAACCTTATTGATCTTTAATTGTGAAGAGATCATGATTGGGACCATGAGTGGTCTACACCCTTGGGGCAATTGGATTTATGTTACTATACCAATTTCTTTAATAATGTTTTTGGATGATTTATGCGATTATGATGTGTTATATGGTTCACTGAGGTTTGTGCTAGTGGTTACTAGGATCAATGTGGTATCATGATATTGTTATATGATTACCATAAGATGTTTGTAGGGATTGGACTATGTACTATTATTCTGTTACATTGGACTAGGTTCCTATAGAAGTGGTTAGTCATATTTATGACTGTGTTTGTTTATGTGTTTTAAGTGCCTTTTCATGTTTATTAATAGACCATTATTAAATTCTTAAATAATTAGAAATGAATTGTCCATGTTAGATTACTATATTGTTCAGTTGATCATATCGGCATGATGGTACTTTTTTTTGAGATGATAGTATGTTTTGTGATGATATTTGGTTACCCAGTATTTGGACATATCTTTGATTATGTTAGATGCAAATTTAATGTTATGGTTGGTTACTTGATTCTTGCCTTGTGATGCTTTATGCAAAAGTGAGTGATGTAAATAGATTATTTTAGTATAATTAAATAAATGGTTAAATTAGGTTATTTAATGTAGTTTTTTCTTTGGACTTGATTGTGTTGTTTTAGTGTGCAAGAATTATATCCCTAGCAGTGGCATATGGAGTTAGTGATTCAACTATTCATATTTACCAATGTCATCCCTGTATGGTTGACATATCTTATTTAAATGTTTAAATTAAACCTTCTTGTGTGTTGATAATGTTGGAAATATTATGATAGACTAAGTTACTAAGAGGGGAGGGGTGAATCAGTAACCAATAAAATTTAATCCTTAATTAGCAATTAATCCTTTATGTGTATTCTGATCTAACTGCATGCATGAGAAATTGAAAACATTAAAGCATACATAACATTTCTAACACACAATTTTATGACCTAGAAACCTCCCAAATAGAAAGTAAAACTAGGGTGGGGATGATACCCATAAGATTTAGTACTATAGTATAAACTTGACTAGTTAAGGCTTACAATGATCACTTCTGATGATCTACCCTATTAGAAGCATTTAGGATTGCTAGGTCCACCTTGCTAAAGGATTTACACACATACAATGAAGTATGCACTTAGTAAAGAGATTTACATAACACTATTAGGTCTACCTCATCAAAGTATTTGACTGATACACCTATTAGGATGAAATAGTAGCTGATCTCTAATCTACAACTTGGTTTGCTAAATGAGATTCCTCTAAGTGTAAAAATTATTTTGTTGTGATAGATAAATCTTTATTGCTCCTTATATTTCTTATACCCTTGTACTTCACTCTTCTACTCTTTTCTTACTTGTTATATCACCTCTCTTCATTTTATTGGATGTGATATTATACATTACATATATACCAATCCAATTTGCAAATTACAAAATTGGCTACAATACAAGTTTATACAAAATATACAAAGTCGACCCAAATAAAGAAACTAAACTTCTGAAGACTAGCTTAGTGAGGTTTTGATACTCAATATCCACTCTCAATGCTCAAAATCATCATGCACTTGGTAGACATAGAGGCTTGATCCATACTAATCACTTCCAAGTAGTCTTGAACTTGGTCTGCATTGATGACTTAGTGAATACTATGAAACTCAACATATAAATTGAATTACTATGAGCTCAATATAAACGGACTCACTTGGTTAACACTGAGTAGCTCAATTAACACTAGACTAACACCATAGTAACTGTGAACTTTCTAAGCACTACATAACTCAATTTTCACTAATAAACTCAACATACATTAAGATGCATGGTTTACACTGCTGATCATCACCTTTGCAGTAATTGCTTGGTGCAAACTAAATGCTTGGTTAACATTGTTAACTATACAATATGCTTGGTAGATACTTACAATGTGAATAAGTGTATGTCACTACTAACATACATGACTATAATGTTAACAATCCCCCCCTTTGGCATTAGTGACAAAAACACTTATTAGTCAAAACTAAATTCAAAATGTTCAAGAAAACCTTTTATCCATCACCTTATGTCTCTAACTCGGTAGAGTATACTATTTTTGAGATTTTTCAAAACTATTTTTGTAAGAGATGTACTTATGAATAATATGATAATGCTCCCCCATACATTATATTCATTATACTATACATTTTTTCACATATGATATAAGCATTTTCTCCTCTTTTTTGTACATCTTCTCCCCTTTACATAATATATATTTTCTCTGCAATCTTCTCCTCCTTTTTGAAATTAATGCCAAAGATGTATGCTATATATACACTATACAATAATGCCAAAATGTGACAAGAAATCTAAATGTACCTTCAAAATTAATGCCATTGTCTTTTTCCAATTCTCTTGCAACACATTGCATGTGTGTAATGCAATTTGCACTTCTGCTAACAATTCTATAATGTGGTATGCAATTGAGAAGTTATTGTCATGGATGAGTGTTTTAGCATGTGCAATGTGTTTTTGTAATGCATCCATGTTTGGGAGAATCATGCCCTATATATCTATCAATGTAGATCTTATTTTGACTTCTTCTCTCAGTAATTTTGCATGCATTTCTATTAGAAATTTGATCTTGTTGTAATGGTTAGAGCTATAGATTAGGTCAAGTTGCAATTTCTATGCCTTCAGATCCTCATTAATCTTTGATAATTTATCTTTTATTTCCTTAGTGAAAATTGAACTATCATAGAGTTTACTGAATAGTTAAGATAGATTGTTGCAAGAGGTCTCCAGTGAGCCTAGAATAGTAGATAATTCTACTTGATGGATAGGAATTTGCTAAGCAATATGTTCCAAAACTTTATTCTCAAATTTCTTCTCAGCTCTTTGAAACAATTTGTTTTGACCATTCACATCTTCATTAAATTTTTGAACTGCCTCTACTAGCTAAATCAAAATTGGTTGAGAAGTGTCAACCTCTATATTTAGTTCCTTTTTCAAGGATATTCTTTGCATCTTCTATTATTTGAAATTCCTTGTTTCTTTCTTCTCTAAGGCTTTGCTGCTTAGCTTTCATTTGTAGAAGTTTTCCAAATGTTTGCATTTGATTAGGATTGAGATTGGAGATATCCCAGTTAGAAATAACAATCTCCTCATCAAGATCAATGTCTTTTTCATTCTCTTTTATTTTACCCAAAGATTTTGTGCTCAGTTGAGGCTTGGTCTCAACTATTCTTGCACTTATTGATTGCATGCTAGGAATGGAAACAATTGTAGAAATAGTAGGACTTGTTGAAAAGGTAGATACTGCACTTATTGATGAAATACCAATAGTAGAAACACCTAGAGTTACCAAAACTTATGTAGAGGGAAGTGCTTGCTACCTAGTAGATGAAGTACTTTTCACTTAAGTCAATGAAGTACCAAGTTGGACAGGTGCAAAAATTGATTGAGCACTTGTACTAATAGTGTTTGTCACAATCAATCTTACTAAAGCTTTCTCCAAACTTGATGTTTTCACTATTTGGCTCAGAGAATGGGGAAGTGAGGCTATGACTACTATAACAATTTTCTTTGGGTTGGTCTCCTTAGTATCTTAAACATCTGGTAAATCTTTCTTGGTAGCTTCCTATACCTGTTCTTCCTCCTCATCATCTACATTGTCAAAATGTGTAACTTCATCATCATCAATTTCCTCATCCTTTTTTTTTTTATCATCATCCTCCTTATCACTGACATGCACTACAAAATCACTCAGCTTTTGAAGAATATAAATGTTCTTCCAAGTGTGTGTAGCATTCTTGACTATATGTTCAATGTCATTCAACAACACAAGACAAGTGTTGAATCTCAAATTAAGATTTTCTTCATTTGTTTAAGAGTTTCCTCAACATGAGTTGCCTTAGGGTTTTCTATATATGTCTTTTGTAGTTTTCATGGCATTCTCCCATCTTGGCCTAATCTTCTCCATTAAAACATTAGGAATTTGATGAGCAAGCTGAGCTAGGGAATATTTCCATTTTCCCATTTTAGATATTACTCAGTCTTCTATTTTCTTCTACTCCTCTATAGTCCTATTCTCACACTTTAGTGCCTTGAAGTTTGTTATACCAAATCCTAATTCTAATTCTTTCATCCTTTCCTAGAAGGTGGGTGGAGGTCTCTTAAAGATTATATCTCCTTCTTCTTTATTTTCTTTCTTCCTAGATGATCTTCTTGCAAACATAGTAATAGATGTCTTAGAAGGCTTGGTAATAATTACCTTACCTTTCTTCTTCAATGTCTCTTCATCCTTTGATTTCTCTTCGCCTTCCTCTATGTTGGTGTTTAAAAACATTACCCATTTCCAATTATCCCAATGAGAAACTGATGCATCTAGGGGCAACTAACTCCCATTATCAACACATCCATTCTGACACTAGGCCAACTATAAGGCATGACCCTTCTTCTTCTTCAGGCTCTACAAAACCTAGGCAAGTGGACCTATAGATTCCTTATATGGTACCAGTTATCAAAGCATACACTAAATCTATTCAAAGCAGATAAAAACCCTTATTTCTCCTAAGAACTCATGAAATAACACAGACCTACGATAGCTAGATGCAGATCTATGAACCTCATAAGTTGAGTGAGGGCATTCTATGATAGCTCTTCAACATAAAAAGTAAAGATCATTTGATTAATGATGTTGATTCAACAAAACCCCTAAAATGTAGCAACATGAACAAGTGATCCTGTAAACAACCAGTGTCTTATCTATTTGGAAAATCCATGAATCAAATGCATACAAATGAATATCTGAGACATATGTGTATCTTCAAATATCTGATCTATCCATCTAACTTGTAAATGGACATCTATGCTCAATCTGAAACTCATTCTTGCATGATATCCCCATCATCAAACCTACAATCCTATTGATTCTCTGAAGCATTTACATAACCTCTTGGGTTATAAGAAACAATGAACTAACATGCAGCCTTAAGGAGCTGCAATTACAACCTACACTCTTTGTTCAGAGATTGTAAAACATTGAAGATCACTAATAATGGAGACAAGAATTAGAAAGAAACTAATGAAATTCCTATTTTTCTATATTAATTTCCTTGAAACAATACATTTAAAAGCATGCAATCAAAAAATGAAAACACCTAACATGTCTGAACCATCTGTATTATCTGCACTATTGTTGTTCATACAAGAAGAATTTGTTAAAGAATATGGTGTCTCAGTATTGGAAATGCATCAAGAATTGGATCCAAAATCTGGTATCATAGTCATGAGCAGATTTTTTCCAAGGAACTGGAACCTCTACAATGAAGGAAAGAATGAAAGATATAGGAGAAGATGAAAATCTCAGATCTGATATGCAACTACCATCTGTCCACTTGGAAAACCTTCTCAACAGGTTAAAAAAACTCTCTCACCTCTCCCCTCAATTGATGAATCAAATCTTCAATCATTAGGCCTCTACCAGAACAAAAATATCTGAAATATCTGATTTGAACAATTAACTGATTTGTTTCTTGATCTGGAATGGCAAAAATTTGCTTAAAATGAACTCAAGAAAGGGAAAAACATCTCCAGAATTCATTTTAAGCTTCAGCAAACATCAACATACGTCCCCCAACTAATTCTAACACTTCATGCTGAATTTTGCTCATTCTACTGAGAATGCATCTGAAATTTGAAAATCTACTTATCCACTAAACCAGTGAAGACCTGTGCATAATCTGACCCTGAATCTGGAAAATTTAGATTCTCTCAGTTCTAATGGTATATTGGAGCACCCATTTTTGACAAAAAATGTCCCTGATATGGCAATTTGAAAAATAGGCCCCTGGACTGAACTTTGGCAATTAAAATGAAATTTTTTAAAAATTACACAGCTTGAACTATATAAAAATTTAGTATCATTTAAATTTTTCATTTGATAAATCATGCGTTGATCTTACTGAATTTGAATTTCATTTTTCAAACTCTCCTCATTCCTCCTGCCATTGCCACATGTTGCAACTTGATTGGCTAAGCAAGATTTAAGGTATTTTAAATTAATTAGTAATTAAATATTATTTAATTCCTACCCCATAGCCCCAAGACCTCTGCACAATTCCATTTGCATTCACACATTGAAGGCTACCTTTTACATCTTTACGCTCATGAGCGTATCCTCGGAACCCTCAAAATTTTGACTTACGTGCTTAGGCTCATGCTATCATTCATTTTTCCTTTACGTTCTTGCGGGCATGAGCATAACCCCAGGAAACTTTAAAATTTTGTTTACACTCTTTCGAGCCGAGCCAAGCGTAACACCGTGAGCCTTTGAATTATGTCTTACGCTCATATAGGAGCAGATTCCAAGAGGGAACGTAAGGTTTTTGAAATCAATTTTTGCTCATATGTGAGCGTAACCCCGCAGTGGCATTGGAAACATCTTACGGTTATCCACTTGCTTTGTCTTTTTCACAAGTCAAAAACTTGTTTGACTTCTACCCATGGTCCCCTCCACACCCGTGGCTTTTCAAAAGCTGTGCCTTTCATGACAATGCTAAAGGCTTACATAACAGTATTTAAAAACATGAAAAGGAGTTTGCGAGATGAATGTGGATATCTCTTTTTTGTGAACTCTTTGTTTTCACACACAATCTCCTTGTGAACATTATTCTTTTTTCAGAACCGCAAGCAAAGGCACAATAAGATCAATTCTTATAAATCTTCTAGCATGGCACAGGCATTCCAGGCTTGCTCTTTCTTTGCATAGTGACTCCCCTTTCTTGCTACGGGTTCTGTCCGCAGGCTGCCTATCTTTGTGAACACTTGCCTGTGGGTGGATGCATATATATATATATATATATATATATATATTTTTTGCGAGCCTACTCTTCACTTTGACTGGTGGCTCCTTTCCTTGTTGGCATGGATTTTTATGGCTTTAAGTTGGGCGTGGGATCATTTTTATATCTGCCAAATTAAAATGATGCCTCTTCTTTTCATACTACTCCAAAGTTCACTGAAAGCTCCTTTTAACACCCCCTTTGCTCAAAACGTGAGCCTTTTAACAATATTACTACAATTAATGTCCTTCTTCATTTGACTGCAGACTCTTCTCTAGGCGTGGGTGTGAGGTTTTTTTTTCTTAGCTATGTTCTGCACTCTTCCTGTGATGCTAGAGTTCTGCTCTTGGTGTGAGCTGTCCCCAAAAATGTGGCATGCTCTTCTAATGGTGGATTTGACTGCGTTGGATCTTCATCATCAGTTTGGGCACTTTGACTTCAGGCATGGAGTCTTCTTGCTTACGCTGGATCTATCTTAAAATGTGGGACTCCTCATGTTGCCTCACGCCCTCCAAACTAGCTCGTGGGTATCTTCCTCTAGTGTGAGGCTTTTCTAAACAAGCATGGATGGTTGTTTTATGTGCCTGCTCCTTTACTAGGCGAGCATCTTGTTTAAGCGTGGACTCTGCATTCTTCAGCATTTCCTTTAGAAATCATGTGGGTTATTGCCAATTTTGGAAACTCTGATAGCATCAAACTCCATTTGTCTGCTAGCTTGGGTGTTTTTCATATGTGCTTTCCTGCCAGTTGATTATGTATTTTTCGATTGCATGTTATTGATAGTCCAGCTACCACAACTTTTGCATCGACCTAATTCTTAAAATCTGAAATCAATTGTAACACAATAGGATATGTTGGATCATCAATGCTTTCAACAATAAACAGGAACTCTAGAGGCCCACCATATAAAGAGACCGACTTTTCCAGTTATTATAATTGTGTTCGCCAAAACCCTTTAGAGGCATTACAACAGATCCTCTAGGTAACCTTTCTTGAGCAGAATGTTCGAGGTCATTTAACATTTGGATAAAGAAAGGCAAGATTGTTACCATCCTTTTCACTTTAAAACTTAAGGTGCCTTTAGAAACTTGAGGCATCCAATCAGTCTGAAGCAATTAGTCGGACCCCAAAGTGGGTCCGGCTAAATTTTTTTTTCGTTTTCGGACACGTGAATTGCAAAACTGACTCATTGAACCCATTTGGCACTGATTAGAAACAAGTTTGATCATCAATTAATCAACTGAAAACCATTTTACCACTGATCTACAAATTTCCAATTTAATGCCAGGAGGTCTGTTGATTGGCTTTTAAAAACTGACCCGAAATGATAACCGAACTTTGAAAATTGATCCGCTATTTCTCTACTCTGCATACTTTTACCTTGCCAAATCTTGTCTCATGATGAATTCCAGGTCAAAAGATATTGAATGTCAAAGTTGCCTTCTCGGATTTATCTGCAAGCAAACACGTCAGAAAGCAATAAACTAGGTTTGGACTCGGCTCAGAAAACTGGACAAAAGAACACTTGGGAAGATGAAAATTGGGGCATTGATTCTCTATCATGAGGACAATATGAATCTGCGATTTGGGCTCATGATGAATCACAGGACGCAAATGGTGAACGTTCAAAGTAGGCTACTCAGAATTTTGCAACTAAGAATAGCGATTGAAGGTGATTTTAGCAAACAAAATTGGCCTGGAAAAGTGTGCAAATGGATTCGTCATGACTTGCAAATTGGCACACTTGGAGTATTTGTAGAGGACAACACAATGGTACAATCCATTCAATCTCACCAATCACAGATCATGAGATATGATGTCACAAACAGGGGTTCCAATCAATCTGGAAATGCTGACACCAGTAAAAAGTTAGAAAATCCATTTGGAATCGCGTTTGAAAACTGACAAATGAATTCATCAAGAGCTGAAACTTGAAACATGACAAGTCTCTAATGTCTACAATGTAACACAAAAGGAATTTCAAAATTTGGGTCAATTGGTCAAAAGTTACAACATGTCAAACAGGGCTTCCCAGAAATTTGAATACTTTGCAAAAACATGAAAACAATAACTGACCAACTTCGAGGGATTCAAAACCTAGTCAAACAGACTTGAAATGACTCAAAATTTGAAACATAGGTTCTTAGGTATGGACACTAGACACTCTCAAAGTGGAAAGTCACAAAACCTTTCTGGGTGCGAGCTATTCAGATGCAAACACAACCTCCTGTCGCTATTTGACACAGGTGAAAAAACAAGATTGACAATTGTTCAAAACAGGACTTCGCCAAATAGCTCAAAATGATGATTTGACCATATGGAACAGGTAGACAGGCTGAATGGAAGGTGTTATAAACATTAAACACCATTAATGCATTAACTCAACAGCGAGGTACATAGGCTTCACAAAGCATTTATAGGCCTGAATTTCACAATAGTGCTCAAAATTGACCATGCAATTTTGAGTGCCAATACTCTATATCTTCACCTTTACCTTTAGCCAATAGAAGAGTGGAACTGGTTTTCAGTTTAGCAATTCTCTTCTTTCCTTTGTTGACTACATGATGGATTTTGATTTCAAGTTCAATTCTAGCCTTTGCCTCATCATAGGTGCAAAAATATACAACTCTAGGATCTATAGGCTTATGAATCAATGCCTCAATTATGTCCTTGGTTTCATCTATATTTACCTCATAACCAAGTGGCTTTTACCCATACTTTCCTTGGTCTAACTGCCTAAATATATACTTTATCACTATCAACCATAAAACAAACATCATCTTTGTAATCATTAACTAGTTTATTGGGAATCCTAAATCTATTATCTATCTTTTCTTTGAATGCATAAAAGTAGTTGTCCATAATACTTACATAGTTCTCTCCCATTTCAGATATATACTCATTAATCTGATAAAGAACAAGTAAATCCTTCCTCCATACTTCTATACTTTTAGATGGGAAAAACTCTTGTACATAGAAAAATAGACAAGTCAAAATTGAACAAAAATTAGATGGATTGTTCTTGAAAGTTCTTATACTCTCCATGTTCTTGTGAATTGGTTCAGCATTAACTCAGCAAGGTCAAGTGATAGATTATTCTTAACCACTTTGTATGCTAAATCTAATGCTTCACATGACATGTTGTTCAATCTGCTCAAGTTGTAAATCTTGTGAGTGATGACATGTATCCCAAACTTGAGTTCCATTTCTATGAAACAACTAATCTTCATTCCCCTTCCATCCCACTCGAAAAGGATTTTCTTGTCCAGTTTGACCCAACTTAGGGTTCTGGTCATTTTTTCTTTAGCCAACATAGGAAGACCAATGATCCTGTGGATCATCTTCTTGGTTATCAAAATGGGTTGATCCAACCACAATTTACCATTGTGCACTCAACTAAGAATATATCTTATCCATTTAATTTGAAAATCTTGTGGCATATGCGAAATGGAGTTAAACCTTTTGTTTCAAGACGTTGATACTCTAGTTTTAACACACCATTAATATATAACTTTTCTAGGGTTTCATCCATTTCCAATGTTCTAATATCTTGAATAGCACACTAAAAATGTGAATTAATATCATTGATTAATAGTACCTTTGGTGGAATTTGTGATTGAAATCTACTCAGATCTAGGTTTCAGTGATGATAGGACTCAACTTAAAATTTGGTTTCTTCCACTCCACACCTCGAACTAACATGTTAGATCCTTTCTTTGATTTATTTTTGGTGGATGTCATTTTCACTCAATAAGGTTTTCAATGGCACAAAAATCTTCAATAACTTGCTCAAATCTCTTGAATGCTCTAAAGATTATCTTGCACCGATAGCTCTAGAAAATTCAAGGTGAGAAATGACTTCAATTTTTCCCTTTTCATCAAAATTTGACATAAATGCCCTGGTATGATTGGTCACTCAAATGGTAGAGTGTCATCCAATTTTCTTGCATTGAATGATCTGTAGAGTCATTCATGACTTGGTAACCATACAAAGATTAGTTGCTCTTGACCTTGCTTGGCAAGATATTACAACCCAACCTCACTCGGTAAGGTCTACAACCTAACCATACTTAGTAATTATTGGCCCCTTCTACTCAGTGATCCCTTTGCATCTTGAATGCTGATTTGGATCTTTCATTTTGCTAATTAGAACTAATGTAAGATATCTTTAGAATCCTAGTTCTAGTTCTCCTATGAGAGATAAAGTGGAAAAGGTGGAGTCACCCAATTCTTGAGTGACTTGTTCATCATTGCTTAGACTTGCATTCTCATAGTATTTTGGAACCCATTACTATCTCATCTATTTTTTGATGTTATCAAATTTTTCCTTCTTTTCATCTTCAATTCTTCTAGTATTCATATAGTTCTTGGCAACATGACCAAGTTCTATACAAATGAAACATCTTTTAGTAGTGTCTGTAGTGCCTCTCCCATTTGACTTTTGCTAGTCATCCTGATGGATGCAACCATATTGATCTTTTGTTCTGATGGATCATGATTGTGACCATGAGTGGTTTACACCATTGAGGTGTTTGGATTTATGTTTATTCATCAGTTGCTTTAATTATGCTTTGACTGATTTATGAGATTATGTTATGATTTATGGTTCACTGAGGTTTGTGCTAGTGGTTACTAGGATTGATGTGGTATCATGAGGTTGTTTCGTGATTACCCTGAGATGTGTGTAGAGATTGCACTATGTACTATTACCATGCTACACTGGACTAGGTTCCTATAGCAGTGGGTAGTCATGTTTATGACTGTGTTCTCTTATATCTTTTAAGTGCCTTTAAGTGTTGTTTAAACAATCATTATTAAATGATTAATTGATTAGAAATGTATTGTCCATTTGGATTATTTGGTTATGTGCTACAAACTTTTACCTTGTTATATTTTGATCTAAGAGATATGTGTTACTTATGTGATGTTTTATATTTGAGAGGACCTGAGGGTCGGATGTTATACTTTGATTTCAATATCATAGATTTTAGACTACTATTCTGTTCAGTTGATCATATTGCATGACGATGCCATTTTGAGATGACCATGTGTTTTTATGATGATATCTAGTTATTTTGTATTTGGACACCTCTATTTATGTTAGGTGATGGATTTAATGCTTTGGTTATTTACTTCATTCCTGCGTTGTTATGCTTTATGTGAATGTGAGTGATGTAAATAGATTATTTTAATATAATTAAATAAATGGTTAAATTAGGTGAGTTAATGCATTTATTGCTTCGACTATGTTATTATATGCAACTACACTTGATCTATCCCTGGCAGTGGCACATGGAGTTAGTGATTCAACATTTCATATTTTACCAATGTTGTCCTTGTATGGTTGACATATCCTTAATTAAATGTTTAATTTGAACCTTTTGGTGATTATTAAATCCGAACTCATTTGCATTATGTGATTAGACTAGTAAGTGCGTCTGTGCATTTAGAGGTTCACATTGTCGCGAAAGTTATTAAGGAGATTTATGTGTTTTTGGGTTTTCAGGCTTTTTATTTGATTTATTTTAATTTTTGGAAACTTTTCCATAGATTAATTTCTATTTATATGAATAGCCTATTTTTGTTTGGGTCGATTTGAAGTTTAACTAGGTTGGCTGGTTAAATGCCCTAATCGATTATTCACCTGAAAAGTGAATAAGTATCCAAAAAGGAATTTAATTCCTCACTTCTCACTTTTGAATTAGAAATTTGGAGAGTAAAACTCAAAATCCTCTTCATGAGGATTTACTATTTTGTTCATTGTGGAAACTATGAGTGTGAGATTGTCGCAAGGTTGAGCTCATTGGATCCAGCTCGGGGAAACCTTGGATTGCCGTGATTTTCAGCTACTTCTGCGGGATATTTATTTTATGGTTCAAATTCCTATTTTTCCCTTTTGGCTGTGAGGTAGGGCCTTCCTGTTTTATTGTTTCTACTTCATTTCTACTTCTATTTTTGGTAGCCATTTGTTTGGAGGTTGAGAACTAGTGTTCCCCTCCATTTCTGTGTGCTAGTTCTACTTGGTTGGGTAGGTACAAACATTTCCTTATTTTTTGAGATGAGGGTTTGGATTTTTACGCCATTATGCTGGCCATTTTTGCATACGGTGTCTGAACTTGATTATTTTTGGATTTTTGGAGTTTTTGTGCCCAAAGGACAAATGGGTTTTAATTTTGAAGTTTTCCAAATTTTGGGATTTTTACCTCATTTTGCTTGCCGCCTAGTTTTCTCAAGTTTTCTTGGCATAATGTGGGTTGTGGACTTGGATGATCCATCTGGACATTAGTTAGACCACTATTGCAGTTTTTTGTTGCATTGGGATGCATGTTGCATTTGTACTCCCGACGTTGTGTTCGGATGAATGATTTTCATACCTAGAGTTATTGTTTCTTTTAGACCTTTTCTTTTGTTTCATGAGTGCTAAGATTCATGTAGAATCCATACTCTCATATTGAGGCCGATTGGGTCAGTTCATGATGGTTGGTCTTGTTGCATCATTGGGATTCATGTGGAATCCATACTTTCGAATTGAGGTCGGTTGAGTGATTTTATGATGTATGGTTTTATTGGCTTTGGAATTCATGTAGAATCGGTCCTCTTGAGTTACTTTTGGTTGGATGTTTTGTTTTGCATTGTGTTCTCATCCTATCCTTGTGTTTTGATCTTCATGATGGTGGTGCGCCACACATGAGTACATGTACATATATTTGTCAAGTGACTTGCAAGGCCTGATCTTCTGTGGTACTTCTGAAAGTTATGATCATTGGGTTTGGGATGGGAGTATGCATGCCCATGTGCACTTGTAGTAGGATGAGCATGGGTAGGGTAGGGTAGCATATGGAGGGGGCTTCTATGTCACATCTAAGCATTTATGGTGCCGGAGGTTGATGGAGGATAGGAAGTTTTAAGTGATAACTAAATTAAAATGCGTGAGTGTTAATAAAATTTAAGATAATGAAAAGATCCACATTCATGTGATGGTTCCAAGGAAGTCCATTGAGAGTGTTTCCACACATGATTTGAGCTTGGGCTTTTGGATGCCAAGTGACTCTCCATGATGTTAGCCCCTACTTAGTAGCCTTTTGAGTGTTTGACCAGGACATGTACTCCTTGCATTGTCTTAGGTTCTTAGTTTCAGCCATCATACTGTCTGGCATGAGTGTTAGCCATGGATGTTGTTTTGTGTGTTTTGTGGTTAGATCTTTATCTCCTTCAGCATAGTGGGTGTGGACCTATAGGTGCCACATGGTTGGGAGGCATAGCTACCTATACCACTACTAGGGATCAATGTATACAGACGGTCTTGTCCTAGTGCGACCATTGTTGGATGTTTTCACTTGGTGCTTCAGATTTTGGAGTATGCTTTCTTACGATTTATGCTTTTGTTGGAATGCTTGGATATCATGTTTAGATGATGTTATTTTATTTGACGCATTCCCATATTATGATTTTTAGCATATGCCTGGATGATGTGAATTGCTGTATTAGATTATCTATTGCTTATTAATGTTTAGCATGTGATAGGTGATGTTATCTACTATAGGAGTATCTTATGCCTTTCTACTAGCATGTTAGATTCCTTACACTTATATTGTTGCATTTAGTAGTGACGTCCCTATTATGACAGTACTAACAATTTGGTCGATGGCTTGGGATGTTATGCACGAGCGATGGCTAGGATCCATGATGGTCTTATGATGCTATTGATGGTTGGGAGGAACTGCATACTTAGTTTCGTTGTTCAGTTATTGTGATGGTATTTCTATACATTGTGATGTTTCTTTTGTTCACTGTGATGTTTATTTCAGTATGTTCTTTCTTGTTTTGGTTTATATGGTTAGATGTTCCTCATTCTGGTTGTTTATGCTCTCGAGTGTTCATTCCTCGATTTACATGGATCTGATACTTCTCGGTGTGGAGGTTTCCTTGTTTTTATGCTTTTTGTTTGTGTTTTGTTGTCACGCTGATTTTTTTTCTCATGTGGAAATGCATGTCCTCATGTGAGACCATGCAAGTCCTCGCACAGTGTGTAGGGAGTCCTCGTGTGAGAATGAAAGCCCTCATGTGATGCTTAGGAGTCCTTGTGCAAAGCCAAGCACTTTCTTGTGCATAGTGGTGCACTTTCTCGTGCAAAACTCGAGACCAGTGTACTTCCTTGCATGAGAAATAGGGGCTATCTAGGCTTGTCAGATGAAATTTCAAAAGTTGGTTTTGGACACCCTTTTGGGTTTTACACCTTCCTAGTTCTTAAAATATATCATTTTAGTATAAGTTGAATTCTTTATACTTCAGATATATTTAAGATATGCAACAAATCTTTTGAGATAGGTTTCAGACCTCTCCGAGATAAGATAAAGATTCTAGGAAATTTTAGGGCTTCAAAAATCCAGACTTAGCCAATTTTTAGGGCTTCAAGATTTTAAGCCTTGCCAAATTTTAGGATTCTACATTTTACCCCAACTTGGTGTTTTGTTGATGAGTGGTCATTTCTTTGAGGCCTCATCTTGTGTGTGGTTGTTGGCTTTTATTTGTGTGTGTTAGTTTGGTAGTGGCATTCAGAGATTCGTTGGTTGCCGAGATTGTGGTGAAGTCTTCCATTATGATCTTTGTGATCCCTATATGATGTTGTCATGTGCATTCATACTTGTAAAAAAAAAAATCTTGCTTGTATTTCATCCTTGTTTCCAAGGATCTCCAGGTAGGGCATTACAGTGTCTCTTGTCCTCATGTAATGTTTTACACAATTCATTCTAATGTGTCCAAATTCTCCATAGTAATGTTATATGCACCAAGTGTTATAGTCCCAACCAAATATAACCTTCACAATTTGTTCAACTAGGTTCAATATTCTTGGTTTTGCATTTTGAGGATTTATGTCCATGCTTCTTAATTGGTGACATTTGCCTTAAAACTTAGGTTTTTCTTTGCATTCATTAGCCCTATGACCATGTTGATTGCAATAGTAGAACTTACTATTGAATTTTGATTTCCTATTGCTCTAACATTTGTTTGATGTATGACCTATCTTACCATAGTGACTGCAAGTAGGTCTTTGATTCTTTTGAGCTCCTTGCTTGGATGATTCATCTTCTTCTGTATATCCAATTCCTACTATACTCTTTTGTCTAAAGTGATTTTACTCATTCAATTGATTTATGTTTTCTTGAGATTTCATCATCCTCTCATTGGCTTTCCTTTTAGTGTTTAAATAATTCAATAACCTTTCATTTTCTAATCTTATATTCATGATTTCTTCATTTGCATTTGTGAGCTGATTAATGAAGTCTACTTGTTGAAGGAATAAATCCTAAATCTCATGATTCTTTCCTTCTATTTCTTCTTTTATCTTTTTTTTCTCTTCCATAATTTCATGTAGTCTTACTATCTAAATTTCTTGCTCTCCTCTTAGTTTTCTTACTTCTTCCTAAAGTAAACCATTCTTTTCTAATAGTTCTTTGATTTTTTTATTGGCCTCATCTGGACTGCTTGTTGAATGGATGTCTTCAATTCTTTCTTTAATGTAGAGGTGGTCACTCATTTGGATTGCAAGATCTTTTCTTCTTTTAAGATATTGAGAGAGTTTCTCCTTTTCTTTATTCAGTTGTGCAATAGCCATTTCCAAATCTAGCTTCTCATTATCAATAGCCTTGTCAAGTTTGAATACCTCCATAACTTTTGATCTTTTCTCAAGTTGTTAAACTTTTCTCTGAGAACCACAAATGCTCTAATACCAATTGTTGAAAATATTTTGATAGGATAAGTTACTAAGAGGGGAGGAGTAAATCAATAACCAATAAAACTTAATCCTTTATGTGTATGCTAATCTAATTGGATGTATGAGAAATTGAAAACATTAAAGCATGCATAACACTTTTGACATACAATTTGATGATCCAAAAACCTTCTAAATAGAAAGTAAAACTAGGGTAGGGATGATACCCACAATATTTAGTACTATACTATAAAGTTGGCTAGTTAAGGCTTACAATGATAATTTCTAATGATTTGCCCTATTAGGAGCATTAAGGACTGCTAGGTCCACCTTGTTAAAGGATTTACAAACATACAATGAAGTATGCGCTTGGTAAAGAGATTTACATAAGGTTGTTAGGTCTACTTTGTCAAAGGAATTGATTGATCCACCTATTAGGATTAAATAGTAGTTGATCTCTAATCTATAACTTTGTTTGCTGAATGAGATTTCTTTGAGTGCAAAAATCACCTTGTTGTGACAGATCTAAATCTTTGTTGCTCCTTATACTGCTTGTTGCCTTGTACTTCACTCTTCTTCTCTTCTCTTACCTTTTATATCACTTCTATTCATTTTATTTAATGTGATAGAATACATTACATATATACCAATCCAATTTATAAATTACAAAGTTGGCTATAATACAAGTTTACACAAAATACACAAAGTTGGCTCAAATAAAGAAACTCGAGTTTTGAAGACTAGCTTGGTGAGGTTTTGATATTTGACATCCACTTTCAATGCTCAAAATCATCATGCACTTGGTAGATGTAGAGGCTCATTCATACTGATCACTTCTAAGTAGTGTTGAACTTAGTTTGCATTAGTGACTTAGTAAATACTGTGAAACTTGACATATAAACTAAATCACTACGAGCTTGGTCTAAACTAACTAAGTAGCTTGGTTAAATCTAGACTCACATCATAGTAATAATGAACTTGGTAAGCACAATATAACTTGGTTTGTACAAATAAACTCAACATACACTAAGATGCACAATTTACACTGTTGATCATCACCTATGTAGTAACTACTTGGCACAAACTGAATGCTTGGTTAACACTGTTAATTGTACAATATTCTTGGTAGATACTTATAATCTAAATAAGTGTATGTTAGTAATAAAAAACATGACTATAACGTTAATAGGTAAATATAGACTCATTTGCATTATGTGATTAGACATGTGAACATGTATATACATTTAGAGGTTCACATTGTTGCGAAATTGTTAAAGATTTTGTAATTATGGTTTTTGGGTTTTCAGGATTTATTTTAATTAATTTTAATTTTTAGCAGCTTTCCCATAGATGAATTCCAATTACTTGGAATAGCCTATTTTCATTTGGGTTGATTTAGGGTTTAACTAGGTGACCTGGGTACTTACTTTGATCCTTTATTTACTCAGAAAGTGAATAAGTATCTAAAAAAGAATTTAATTACTCACTTCTCACTTTGGAATTAGAAAGTTTGAGAGTAAAACCCAAACTACTCTTCATGAGGAATTACTGTTATATTTGTTGTGGGAGCTATGAGCCTGGGATCATCATGAAATTGGTGTCATTGGATCTAGCTCAGGGAGACCTTAGATTTTTGTGATTTTTGGCTACTTCAGTGGGATTTTTATTTTATGGTTTAGATTTCCATTTTTCCCTTTTTGTTGTGAGGTAGGGCTCTCCCATTTTATTTTTCTAGCTCCATTTCTACTTCTATTTTTTATAATCATTTTTTAAAAGGCTGAGAACTAGTGTTCCCCTTTATTTCTATATGCTAACTCTACCCAGATGGGTGGGCATGATAATTTCTCTATTTTTTGGGATGAGGGTTTGGGATCTTGCATTGTTATACTAGCCATTTTTTCATATGGATTCAAAACCCAAATTTTATTTGATATTTGTGGCTTTTGTGCCCTAAGACCAAATGGGTTTTATTTTTTAAATTTTTTTAAGTTTTGGAGTTTTTACCTCATTTTGCATGCCATCTTATTTTCTTAGGTTTTCTTGGCATGATGTTGGTCATGGACTTAGATCATCCATTGGGATGCTAGTTAGATCATTTTTATACTTTTATGCTACATTGGGATGTGTATCACATTCATACTCCTAACTTTATGTTTGGTTGAGTGATATTATACCTAGTGTTATCATTTCTTTTGGACCCTTGTTATTGTTTCATAGACACTAGGATTCATGTAGAATCCACACTCTTAGATTGAGGCTAGTTGAGTGATTTCATGATGTTTGGTCTTGTTGCATCATTTATATTCATTTAGAATCCATACTCCCAAATTAAGGTCAGTTGTGTGAGTTCACAATGTATGGTTTTATTATTCTTTGGGATTCATATAGAATCTATCCTCCTGAGCTTATTTTTGGTTGAGTTATATTTTTCTTTTGTTCTCATCCAATCCTTATGTTATGATCTTCATGATGGTGGTGCACCACACATGACTATGTGTGCATGCATTGTTGGGTGACCTATGAGGCTCGATCTCCCATTTGTACTTCAGTAGAGTTATGATCATTTGGGGTTGGGTTGGGAATATGTGTGCCTATAGGCTCTCATCATTTGATGAGTATGGGTAGGGTTAGGTAGCACATGGAGAGGGCTTCTATCTCATAGCCTTATGTTTATGGTGCCATAGGATTGGAAGAGGAAGTTTTAATTAAGTGATAACTAAATAAAATATTGGGTGGTAATAAAGCTTAAGATAATAAAATGTTTCAATGTGAGAGCCTTCTATTGGGAAGTTGAGTCTACACAATTCAAGCTTGAGATTTTTGATGCCAAATGACTCTTCGTGATGTCAAACCCTACATAGTAACCCATTGAGTATTTGACCAAGACTTATAATACTTGTATTATCTCATGATGTTGGTTTCAATCATCATTACTATCTAGGATGAGTGTTAGCCATGGACTTCTATTTTATGTGTGTTTTTGGTTGGATCATCTCCATCAGCATGATGAGAGTGGACCTATGGGTTCTACATGGTTGGGTGGCATAGCTACCTTCACCACTACTAGGGACTGGTGTATAGAGACAATCTATTTTTCCAGTGCGACTATTGTTGGATGTTTTCACTTAGTACTTTGGGTTCTGAAGTATGCTTTCTTGTGATTTATACTTTCAATGGAATGCTTGGATACCATGTTTAGATGATGTTAGTTTATTTGACACATTTCCCTATTATGATGTTTAGCATATGATTAGCTGATGTGATTTACTTAGTTTGAGTATCTATTGATTTACTAGATTAGCATGTTAGATTTCATTATGCTTATGATGTTATTACATTTTAGTAGTGACACCCTCATAAGACAACTCTGACTATCTGGTTGGGATTTTGGGATGTTAGGCATAGGGGATGGCTAGGACCTTCAAGGTCTCATGAAGTTATTATGGTTGGGAGGAACTGCACACAAGTTTTAGTTGTGTTGGTGCTTTATTGTTTATGTTTTCCTTCTTATGATGTTTGGTTTATGAACCATACATGTACATTGTGATTTTTATTTCTATATGTTGTTATGGATTAGATGGATAGTTGTATTCTACTCCCTATTGCATGGTGTTTTGTAATTCATGCGTTCGAGTGTCCAAGCCTTGATTATAGTGGATCTGATACTCCCCAATGCAAAGGTCCTTACTCTTTTTCCTTTCTCATTATTTGTTGAATTATTTGTTTTTAATTCTAGGTGATAGTGGTTTAGTATTGGGCGATACTGGAAGATTATCGCATGCCTATAGGAGAAAGCTTGTATGATACTAAAAAGTATCACACCATACTAATGTAAAATATTGTATGATGCTTGCAATGCATTGCATGACCATACTGATAACTATCACTTGGCCATACTGAGAAGTATCACCTAGCTATAGTGAAAAGTATCATCTTGGTAAAATTTATTACCTTGATATAATAAGAATGTCACCTAGCTACATTAAAGTGTCACCTAGTTTTCTTGCAAAACCTTGCTTGGGTAGAAAATAGGTATCTCTAGACTTTTTAGTTAATAGTTGATTGGTGTCTTGAATACCCTTTAGGGTTGCACTCCTTCCTAGTTCAGTAAATTTTTCTATGGGGTTTAAAATATATCCTTTCAACTTCCTTATACTTAAGATATATTTTAATATATGCGATGATTCATTTGAGATAGGTTATAGACCTCTACGAGATAAGATGTAGATTCTAGGAAATTTTAGGGCTTCAAAAATTCAGACTTAACTAATTTTTAGGGCTTCAAGATTTTAGACAACCAAATTTCAAGAAGTGACATTTATCTTTCAACATGGTTTTTAGTAAATGAGTGGTCATAACTTTGAGCCTCATCTTGTAGTTGATCATTTTTGGTCTCTACTTGCAAATCATAATTATGATTTGATTAGTGGATATGGACTTGCATGTCTAAGGATGCTAAGATATTTTACCATAGGATTGAATGAGAATATCCCCTTGGTATATTCTCATGATTCATGTGGTCTTGGTTTGTGAGTTGCAGTTTTGAGCTTAGAGATCTTTGAAAGTAATTGTAAGACTTTTGCTAGTGTAGGTGAACATGTGGGTCTTTTCATGTTCCCTATTCACATCACCTTGTCTCAGTGTTTAATTATTGCTCTTGGTTACTTTTTTTTTTGTTAAGTAACTTATCTTAAGAAAAAAATTATTCAATGCATGTTTTATCCTTGTGCTCCAAGGATCTCCAGGCAGGGCATTACATAGTTAATTAGGACTTAGGGAACATTATAAGATAAACATCTCACTCAATTTTTTATGCTACATTTATTAAGATTTTAATTCAATAGAGTTCTTAGTCACTAACCTTGAATCTTGGTGGTCCATTTTCTCAGTCATTGACCTTGAATTTAGTAGTCTAGGTACAAATGTGTTTAATTGCAACATTTAACTTATAATAATAAGGATTTTCAAGTTGTCTTGTTTCATAGAATAGCTATGTTACTATGCCATTTAAATATTATTCATATGTACCTCGATCCCACCTGCAATAATACCTAAGACATATGCCCTACAATTATTTCTTCATAAAAAGTTTATTAAATGTCATTGTATAAGATGAGTAGTCTGATAATTTAGTCATTATTCCATAATGCATATACTTATACATAAAAAAATGTAGGCCTTGCTAACTCACAAATAATTCTTTTCTTTACTATTAATTCAAAAATATAAGACATACTTTTCTTTGAAAAATAGATTTAATTCTTCCCAAAAATCTATTTCAAAACTCCTTTTTGACACATTAAATATTTTACACCAATATGCCAAATGATGAAGACTAATACTAAAAGTGATCATATATAAAATTTTGAACATTTAAGACATAAATAAATATATCCTTGTAGATTCCATCATCTTTATTCCTCTAATGAACCAAATAAATAACACCTATAACATCTCATTCTCATTCTCCCCCATTTCTATTTTGTTAGGAATAATGTCTCAAACTTTGATTTCCTAAAATTGATTATTTAAGTGTTATCTTTATATATATGTGTGTGTGTGTGTATCACACACACACACACACACACATAGAGAGAGAGAGAGAGAGAGAGAGAGAGAGAGAGAGAGATACATACATACGTACATACATATATATATATATATATATATATATATATATATATATATATATATATATGTATGTATGTATGTATGTATGTATGCATATATATACATACATATATATATGTATATGTATGTATATGTATATATATATACATACATATATATATGTATGTATATATATACATACATACATACATACATACATATATTGTTAGAATTCTTTAGAATAATTGAGAGGGGGGATGAATTAGTTATCCAAGGTCTAAATGTCCTAATAATACTTTTTCAAAAATTATAGTGAGCCTATTAAACTATTCATTCATCCAAGCTTAAAACATCCATCTTAGCAAGTTACAACAAATCAACATGCAGGAGTGAAACATGCAAGATTAACAAATGACACAATGATTTACGTGGAAACCCAATTTGGAGAAAACCACCAGTAACATGCTACTCAATTCTTACTCTTCTAAAGTGATGCCCTATTAAAAGCCTACCCTATTAAAGGCTTACAACACACTGTTAAATGTGACCTTGTTAGAGGATTTTACCATACTGTTAGGAATGGGCCTGGTCAAAGGACTTTGGAACATTCACTTGGAATGTCACCCTGTTAAAGGATTTATAACATGGCTATTAAAACAACCTAAGTCCATAGGATTTAGACTAACTATTACAATTTCTAGAGAATAAAAATAATGACTTTTGATTTGATACAAATTACAACATATCTTGCAGATTACAGATTGCACTTCAGTTCAATCCTTTGCTTAGCTTTAGTCATCAAACATCTTGTCTTCCTCTCAAGCTTTGTCTCCTTGAGTCTTCTTACTCATCATACCAATGCAATCATCCTTGTGGTCATCTATCAAAATAGAGTTTCTATGCTTTCTTCTCCTTAGCACCTTCTTCAACACTTCATGCTTTCATGCTTGACCAACTTATTGTTTCGTGACCTTATGACTCCTTAAATAGAAATCTAGAATACCTTTCCCACTCGATTCTCCCTCTCCAACTTTAGGGTTTCAATAGATTAGGTCAGATACAATGCATTTGTCCCATATCTCATCTTCATTTAGAAACTTTCATCTAGAAAATGTTTTACATAGAGTTCTGTGCCAGCTCATCATTCTTATCTTCTATCTAGTTCACAAAATTCTAGGTAACAACCTTATCGGCTTAGATCTCGCTAATCTTTGAATTTCAAAATAATGCAACAACTTGGCACTATTGATTTACTGATGCTCGACACCCTCTGTATTACTTGGCTCCTATATTCTGCTTGGCATCTGATCTTCACTTGGCACCTGATCTTTACTCGGCACTTGATATTCACTCGGCACTTGATATTTACTTGGCACTTGATATTTACTTGACACTTGAAAATCACTTGGCACTTGATATTTACTCGGCACTTGAAAATCACTTGGCACACTCTAAAGGTGAACTTTCTTGGCTTGAACTAAGAATCTATTCAGCACTAACTAGCTTTCTCGGCACTCTCTTATGAACTTAGTTAGGCTTTACAAATGACTTAGCTAAACCTTACATCTTTGATGTGTTTTAGTGTGTCCATTCTCTGTGTCTTAGAGTATGTCAACAATACAGTATTTCATCAATGGCTTAGCTGATCCTTGTACTTCATTACAACATCATAACTTCAACCTTTCTCTAGGTCTTCTAGTTACATCTTATTGATTGCCACCTCCTTGTCAATCAACCAATTGATAGTATTTGGATCACTAAAGTGATTTTGATTCTTGCAAGGAGAAAGTTTGACATCAATGACAAAATAATGATTGAGAACATTCTTTACCAGTTCCATTAATTTTCACTCATGATCTATTCAATCATTTCCAACAATCTCCCTCTTTGGCATTGATGGCAAACCAAACTGATCAATTGATCAACTTAGTTACCACCAAAATTACATATGCTTTTTGCTACTTTTTGCTTACTCTTTTTACTGCTTCTTTCTTACTACTGATCTCATATATCTCCATATTTCATATATATATCTCCCTCTTACTTTTTATTGATTAGTTTTTTGCATATATCTCCCTCTTTGACATAAATTCCAAAGATGTAGCACCTTAAACATGCAAAATATAAGCTTTGCATCTCATGTGTTCTCCCTCTGTCACCATTCTTGTGACTGATTTGGAGTTTTTGCTCCTGTTGTCATCCTCTGTGTCATTCTTCTGATATATCAATGATTTGTTCTATTGATGTAGGGCTACTTCTTTGTTGCTTTAAACTACTTGAGTTAGGGGCATTACCCCCAACTTGCCTCTTAGATATTCATAAGTATCATTGGGCAATATTTTGGTGAAGATATTAGCAGTTTTCTCTTTTGTATTGATATATTCTATCTTCACTTGTTTATCTTTTACCAATTCTCTGACATAGTGATACTTGATTGCAATATGCTTGGCTTTTGTATGCATTACTAAATTTTTGGATATGTTTATAGCACTTGTATTATCACAATACAATATCATAGGTTTGGTTACCTCTTCTTTCATTCCTTTCAATAGATGTGTGAGCCACACAATGTTTGTTCAATTGACTGCTGCTGCCACATATTTAGACTCTACAGTGGACTGGGATGTGCATGTTTCTTTCTTGCTAGTCCAAGTAACTAGCATTTTTCCTAAGAATAGTGCACCTCCACTTGTGATTTTTCTGTCATCAATGTTTCCTCCCCAATCTACATCTATGTATACCTTGAGCTCAAACTTCTCATTTTTTTTGTAATATAGACTAAAGTTATCAGTTCCTTTGAGATACCCATTATTGTTTTTACTGCCATGAGATGATTTTCTTTAGGATCAACAGAGAATCTAGCCATGATTCCAACTGCTAATGCTATGTCTGGTCTACTATGTACAACATATTATAGTTTTCCAATCATGGATATGTACTTAGTTTGATTGATTGCAGCTAATTCATCATTTTTGGATAGCTTAAGTCCAGTTGCCATTGGTGTGCTGACTGGTTTGGAGTCTTCCAATCTAAACGTTTTAAGTATCTCTTTGATATAATTTGATTGTGTCACAAATATACCATGTTTTAGTTGATGTACTTGCAATCCAACAAAAAAATTGATCTCTCCAAACATAGACATTTCAAACTCATGTTTCATTTTGTCAACAAAACTTTTGCAAAGCACTTCCTTTCCTCCAAAAACAATGTTATCCACAAAGATTTTAGATACAAGAATATCCTTACCTTCTTCTGATTTGATGTACATGTTGCTGTTATCATTAGTTCTTTCAAATTCTATTTGCACTAGATACTTGTGAAGTCTCTCATACCATGCTCTAGGTGCTTGTTTTAGACCATAAAGTGCTTTATGTAGTTTACAAACCATATCCCTATTGTTCTCATCAACAAATCCCTCTAGTTGTTCAATATAGACCTCCTCTTCCAATATACCATTTAGAAAAGCAAACTTTACATCCATCTGATAGACTTTAAAACCTTTATATGTAGCATATGCAAGTAAAGTTCTAACTCCTTCCATTCTAGCAACAGGGGCAAATGTTTTCCCATAGTCTATTCCTTCTTCTTGAGCATAACTCTTACATACTAGTCTAGTTTTGTTTCTAGTAATCTCACCATTCTCATCTAGCTTATTTCTGAATACCCACTTAGTGCCAATTACATTCTTGTCAGTTGGTCTGGGAACTAAACTCTAGGTTTTGTTATTCTTTATTTGATCAATCTCTTCTTCCATAGCTTTATACCAGTCACCATCTTGCAATGCATCAAACACTGTCTTAGGTTCAATTTTTCTTAACAGACATGATCCATTTCTCAGTCTATTCCTTGTCATTGGTCTTGCATCTTTGTCAACAATTATCTATGTAGCTAGGTGATGTCTCTTCACATATTTGGATAATCTTGGTTCTGTCCTTATTTCCATGTTTGATCTTTCAAATTCAGGGTCACCATGTACTTCATTGTCAGGTAGTTCTTCATCTCTTTCATGTGTACTGACTTCAAGATTAGAATGTGCATTTCCTTCATTCTGCAATTTTAGCTTCTAAATGTAACTTGACATTCACTGGTTGTGACTCAACTAAAACTGAAACTTTCTGTTGAACCCCTATTTGATTGACAACAATCTCTTCAAAAAGCATTCCTTCATAAGAATACACAAAGGTTATGTAGTCATCCATTCTCTTTGGTTCTTCAACTTGGACTTTTGTATGCTCATCAAATTTTACATTTGCACTTTCCACAATTTTGTTAGTATTAGTATTTTAACACTTATAAGCTTTACTTCTAGTGGAGTAACCAAGGAATATACCTTCATCACTTTTTGCATCAAATTTTCCATTTCTAGCATCTTTAAGGATAAAAGATTTGCAGCCAAATACTTTGAAATGGTTTACATTGGCTAAGTGACCATACCATAATTCAAAAGGTGTTGCACTTGTACCTTTCTTGACTTGCATTCGATTCAGTGTATGAACAACCACACTTATAGCTTCTCTCCAATATTTTAGAGCAACAGTATTTTCCATCATTAGTGTACTAGCACAGTCAATCACAGATCTATTTCTTCTCTCAACAATTCCATTTTGTGAGGGAGTCCTAGGAGCTGATGTTTTTCTTTTGATTCCATTGTCATTGCAAAATGTCTCAAATTCATTTGATGTGAATTCACCACCTCTGTCTAATCTTAGGCATTTCAAACTCTTTCATGTTTCCTTTTCAACTCTAGCCACATACCACTTGAACATTTGGAAAGCATCAAATTTTTTCTTTAAGAACATAACAGTCATCATTCTAGAATAGTCATCAACAAGCAACATTATATATTTATCTCCTTTGTAGCTTTGTACTTCTATTGGACCACATAAGTCAGTATGGACTAACTCAATTACTTCTTTAGATGTATAGTTTTTACTCTTGAAACTTGACTTAGTCATATTTCCTAGCTGACATTGTTTGCACATGATGTTGTTAGGCTTCTTCAATTTAGGTAAACCTCTAACTTTCTTCATTTTACTAATATTGATCAGATTATCAAAGTTGACATGACATAGCCTTCTATGCCATAATCACACATCATCAAATTTTGCAACAAGACAAGAGGTATTTTCCATATCAAGGTAAAATATATTACTTCTTGTTTGATCTCCTTTTCCTATCAATTTACCATCAGTATCATAGATTTTTGCAGTTTTGTTTCCAAATTCTACTTTGCATCCTACATTGTCTAACTGTAAGACACTTAGAAAATTGTAGTTTAGGCATTCAACATAGTATGCATTGCCACATGAAATTTTCTCTGTAAGTTTAATGGGGCCTTTTCCTTTGATTTGACATGGAGCATCATTTCCAAATCTAACACTATTTCCATCATACTGAGTAAAGTTAACAAACTTAATTTTGTCTCCTATCATGTGATGTGAGCATCCACTATCTATGATCCATCTATCATTCTTGTTCATACATGTTACCAGTGCTATAGTCTCTTCTTCATCAGACTGGTCCTTCATGGCCACATAAACAACTTCATCATCATTGTCATCAGAATCCTCTTCAGCAATATAACACTTCTTGCCTTTGTCTTTGTAATCTCTCTTATCATCTTCTCTTTTATATTTGTACTTGTTGCCTTCCTTGTATTCCTTTTTCTGTGTACACCTTGTAGAAATATGTCCTACTTCATTGCAATCGAAACAAATGATAGGCATCTTATCTTTGAACTTTCCTTTACCTCTGTGAAATCTTCTGGCTAGTAAAGCTTCCAATTGTTCCAAATCTTCCTCATCAGTGCTACTATCACTAGATACATATTTCATTTTTCTTCCCTTTTTTGATTTCACCTATTTAGCATCTTTCAGTGATAGCTTGGCCTTGAAAGCATATTCAACATTCTCAGGTCTGTAGTTGTCAAAGTTAGATAACTCAAATGCAGTGAGTCTACCCACTATTCCTTCAAAACTTAGATTGTTTCCTGGTACACATCTCAGCTCTTGTATATTAGATACTATTGACAGTATCTTCATCCAATTGACCACTCAAACATCTTATTGCACTTACCACTTCCTTTATTCTAGCAGCACATAGGGTAGCATTCTCACTTTCCTATATTTTCATATCATCAAACTTTCCTCTGAGGCTTTCTCTTTTTTCTCTTTGGACATTCAGATCTCCTCCATAAATGTATGATAAGGCTTTCCACATTTTTAATGGAGTGTCACATCCTTTGATATCATCAAATTCAACATAGTTGAGTGTAGAAGCAATCTCTAGCATTGTCTGATTGTGTTCCTATTTATTTTTCAAGTCTTCTATAGTAAGAGTCCCAGTTGGATCGGTATGTTTAGTAACAATTGAATTTTGGGCATAATCTCCTATGGATCCAAGATATAGCTTCATCAAACTTTTCCATGCAACAAAGTTGTCTTTTTTGGGCTTGGGAACTTCTCTCTTCGACATTGTGATCTTTTTTGCTTCTAGTCCCTTTAAACTAAATCAGCAGTAAGGCTCTGATACCAATTGTTAAAATTCTTAAGAATAACTGAGAGGGGGGGTGTATCAGTTATCCAAGGTCTAAATGCCCTAATAATACTTTTTCATAAATTATAGTGAGCCCATTAAACTATTAATTCATCCAAGATTAAAACATCCATCTTAGAAAGTTACAAAAAATCAACATGCATGAGTAAAACATGCAAGATTAACACATGACACAAGAGTTTACGTGGAAACCCAATTTGGGAAAAACCGCCAGTAACATCCTACTCAATTCTCACTCTTTTGAGGTGATGCCCTATTAAAAGCTTGCCCTGTTAAAGGCTTACAACACACTGTTAAATGTGACCTTGTTAGAGGGTTTTACCATACTATTAGGAATGGGCTTGGTCAAAAGACTTTGGAACATTCACTTGGAATGTCACCCTGGTAAACGATTTATAACATGACTATTAAACCAACCTAAGTCCATAGGATTTAGACTAACTGTTACAATTGCTAGAGAGTAACAATAATGACTTTTGATCTAATACAACTTACAACATATCTTGTAGATTACAGATCACACTTCAGTTCAATCATTTACTTGGCGTTAATCACTATGGATCAGACAGCTTGTCTTCCTCTCAAGCTTCTTCTCCTTGCATCTTCTTACTCATCATACCAATGCAATCATCCTTGTGGTCATCTATCAAAATAGATTTTCTATGCTTTTTTTTCCTTAACACCTTCTTCAACACTTCATGCTTTTATGCTTGACCAACTTATTGTTTTGTGACTTATGACTCCTTAAATAGAAATCTAGAATACCTTTCCCGCTTGATTCTCCCTCTCCAACTTTAAGATTTCAATAGATTAGGTCAGATACAATGCATTTGTCCCATATCTCATCTTCATTTAGAAACTTTCATCTAGAAAATGTTTTATATAGAGTTTTGTGCTACCAGCTCATCATTCTTATCTTCTATCTGGTTCACAAAATTTTAGGTAACAACCTTGTCGGCTCAAATCTGGCAAATCTTTGACTTTCAAAATAATGTAGCAACTTAGCACTATTGATTTACTGATGCTCGACAACCTCTGTATTACTCGGCTCCTATATTTTTCTCGATGTCTGATCTTCACTCGGCACCTAATCTTCACTCAACACTTGATATTCACTCGGCACTTGATATTTACTCGGCACTTGAAAATCACTCCCCACTTGATATTTACTCAGCACTTGAAAATCACTCGGCACACTCTAAAGATGAACTTGCTCGGCTTCAACTAAGAATCTGTTCAGCACTAACTAGCTTGCTCGACACTCTCTTATGAACTTAGTTAGGCTTTACAAATGACTTAGCTAAACCCTACATCTTTGATGTGTTTTAGTGTGTCCATTCTCTATGTCTTAGAGTATGTCAACAATACACTATTTCATCAATGGCTTAGCCAATCCTTGTACTTCATTACAACATCATAACTTCAACCTTTTTCTAGGTGTTCTAGTTGCATCTTATTGATTGTCACCTCCTTGTCAATCAACCAATTGATAGTATTTGGATCACTAAAGCGATTGTCATTCCTACAAGTAGCAAGTTTGACATCAATGACAAAACAATGATTGTAACATTATTTACCAGTTCCATTACTTTTTATTCATGATCTATTCAATCATTTCCAACACATATATATTATGTATATGTATATATATATACATATGTATGTATGTATATGTATATATATATATGTATATATGTATATATATGTATAGATATATATGTATGTACATATATATGTACACACACACACACACACACACACACATATATATGTACATCTATATATGTACATATGTACTTATATATATATATATATATATATATATATATATATATATATATATATATATATATATAAGGCCATAAGGCCCAAGATTATGTTTAGATTAAGAAGAACATCTCAATTTGAAACCAAAGATCAGAGATATTAATGTTGATATCTTGATTATAATTTTCTTATGTAATTAAATTATATCTACACTCAATTATGTCATTTGTGGAAGTAGGACTTTGATTTGTCTTCTTGTATGTAAAGTGGCATGGGTGACACGGTTCATTTTTTTTAAAGAGGTAGGTGCCCCACTTTGTATGAATTAACTAAATTCCTTTCAATAGTAACTCATGTCAAATTATTTGTTAATATTGACAAGAACTATTATAGAATCATCAATTTTGAAAATCGTAAGACATGTGGAATTGTATAGATAAGTCAATTCCATGAAATGTTAGTTTGCATACAAGTATATGATTTTACTATTAAGTAGATAACTTTCATGCATAGATCATAGTTGGTAGGTCAAAACTCTAAATTTTTAAGATTATATAGGAACCTTGTATGTTCATCTTCAATCTTGCATGCATGCAGTGAAGAATTTGATGATATGTAGAAATCTTGGTCATACCATTTTGAAAGAACATAATTTATTCATAGTAAACTTATATATAAACTTATTTTTAGAGTAATATAATGTTACATTTGTAAGAAGAAAATTACTCCAAAATATTTAGAAGTTTAAAGACTCCTACAAGATCCTAGCTCTAAAATTTACTTGTAAAATCCTTCTAATAATTATACATTAGATTGTGTTTCAGAATGTGAGGTTTCACCCCTAAAGTTGTTGAATTTATATGTTTTCCATATTTTACATCTATCCAAATATGTAACAATTAAAGAGTTTCATATTTTATGGGGTTGATTTATTCCCAATGGTGTTCTTGTTAGAAATAAGTTGATAATGAAGTTGATAGTGTCATTAGAATTGTGACGATAGTCTATTTTTTTGCGACAACACTTTGTGATGTGTATGTGTCAAAAACTTCCTCTCAGTGGTTCAAGATTTATGAAAATTTTCATTTTTGAAATTGTGATGATCATCCTTTCTACCAAAAATTCTAATGAAATGATTTTGATGACTACTTGTGTCGAAAAAATTATGGCTAGCCGTTAGAATTTTGATAAATGGATGTCAAAATTTACCACCAAATACACTAGTGTACCCACAACTCATCAATGTAGTAACAAGATTGCCTCACTAAGAGCTTACAATATTCTCATCTTTTTAATAACTAAACCTATTAGTATTTATTGATACAATATTACATATATCTATAGTCCTATTAGAGACTAATAGATTAAGATATTTGATCCCATTTTATATAGTGTTCACCTTGCTAGAGAATTTACAAACAATCTCATACAAAAGACATAGATACCTATTAAGAACATCTTGGTCAAAGGATTTCACAATCTTGTAACTAAATTTTTAGGAATAAATCAATAAGATTTTTACCTATTATCTCTTTCTCAAAATTCATTTCATATTCTTTAAGCTCTTCCTTTGTTGTGTAAATCCTCTCCTCTATGATCACTCTAGACAAATCTATAACTTTTAGTCCTCCTTTCTCTTCATTGGAATCTCTATATTCTTCTAATTGACCTCCTATTTATCCTAACTTTTCCTTCATCTTTTAAGATTTACTAAAGCTAATTAGGTTTCCTTACTACTTTCTTTCACATATTGCATATCATGTTTTTAGTATAGGTCATCTCTAATATTTCTTTGTCATTCTCGATAAAACTAAACAAATTCTTAGTTACTAAAACATACTCAAATTTAATGCTTAGATCTTGGCACAAATTTCTATAAATTATATCCTTTGAAACTTTAACTCATGTACTTCACTCTATATTTTGTCTAGATTCAATGAATCTCTCCTTGATGATTAGGCATTTGATTTACCAAATTTCTCCTTATTTTACCGATTCAACTTGTTTGCCATTTTTTAATAGTGCTAGTTCATTGATATCATTTGTTTTCATTGATATTGTTAGATATTCAATTTACTGATAGTGTTCTTCTTATTTCCTTCACCAATAGTGCCTTCTATTCTATGAGAATATTTCTCTATTTACCCATTGACTAAAATTCTCATTAGAGATATTTTACCTCTTCATAATTTTCTAGGAATGATGAACATGCTCTAAAATCTTCTTCAATATCTTAAAAATGATTTTGTCAATTAACAATCTCCCCCTTTGGCATTGATGGAAAAAAATTCAAAAGCTTTATCTTGTATTCTTCCTTTCATACTAATAGTTTCTAATCTTTTATAGCACTCCCCCTTATTTTGTACTTCTCCAAATCTATTTAGTGATCTTGACATAAGGATATTGGAGAAAGGTACAACCAAAGGCTTTCCTAACAATCAACCAATCGTTGCATAGTTACACAATGAAAGAAAATCATAAAGAGATAATGTTAGAAAGGAGAGAGAACCATAAATATTTCATTTATTCCTCATATTTTCTTCATACATGCTTGTCTATGAGGCCTTTTGGGTTATAGAAAATACAAAGATTAAACACAAAAAATTTCTACTAGCATGCAAGATCTATGATCTCCCTTTCAAATCTAACTCCTCCAAGCTCTAATCTACATACCACTACTTAACCTAAACCAAGACCCTCTATTTATATGCATTAAAATGGATTACAAACATTTATATATTATCATATGGAGAAGTTTGGCCAAATAATGATCTACATACATCTCAATGATCAATCTAATACATTAAATTAATATCACAAATTAAATACACAAGTTGGCTCCCAAATTTAAGAACCAAAAAAATAACTCAGTGAAAGAAGAACAAGATGTCATAACAAGAACCACAAAGATTCACTTAAGCACTTAATGAATATTAAAAAAAAAAATTCAATGAACAAAGAACTCAAGCCACTCAAAGAATGAAGATAGAAGCACATCCACTGAACCAACAACAAAAAGTCACCGAACATGTTCACAGAGATAACCAAGGACATATCTATCATGCAATATATTAATGCAACCTAGGATGTTTTTGCATCACATCCCTCTTTTTTATTGGTTCTTTATCTATTTTTTAAAAAAAAATTTACATCTTTTTCCTTTTTTGGAAATAATTTCGAAGATTATATTAAGAAATTTATGTGTTGGGGCATGCACCTATTCATATCAAGTGCGAAAAATTGGTTTGAACTTGATCTTGATGTTCATTAAAGTTTCACTACAAAGGTCTTTGAGTTGATTTATAATAGTGACATGTGCTCTACCTAGTGTTTCTCATTCTACCGTACTCTTTGTAATTGTTTAATCTTGTATACCAACTTGGTATTTTTTCTCATTTGTTTATCATTATTATTATAGTCATAGTACATATTATGATACAATGTATTATCTCATGTCTTAGACTCTCAATTCTTGCATTTTTTAGAAACATTATTTGATTTGTTTTGTGTGATCTATTATTAGCATAATTATAGGGTCCAAACCATTTACTAGAGTATTAATACTAGTACTTATCTCTACTACCTTTGTATCAATATCTACACTTAATTTTGTCAAAAGTAATGCTTAACTATATATCTTACTAGCTTTCATTGTATTTCTCTTTATCATAAGGTGTGCAATCCATTTTTTCATCTTTGCATTTTTGTTATTCTTTGATTTCTTCTCAATTTTCTTCCCTAACATAGTGTCTATATCTTGGTTATATTTCTTAATTATTTTCATAAATAATTGTAATTGATCTATTGATGACTCATCTATATCAATAGAAGTTCCTAGAAACAATTCCAATAATATATAAAAGGCTTTATTTAAAATTCAATTGTTTTGTTTGTTCTCCTCAATGTTTCATTTTCTTTCTTTTCCTTGTACTTTTTAACATACATATACCTATTTTATAGCTTAAATCTTTTGGATTCGGTGTTAGTTTTGCATGTTTTGGATAATTATTAGTGTCTTCTTCATACTTATCAAAATTTCTTCTCTTTTTCTTTTCTCTTTCAATCATTTGTGATCAAAATTATAGCATGTGCCATGCTTTCATGTTCTACGTCTTCTTTCATTTGTGTTTTATCTATTTATTCTTTGTTTCCTTTTGTATCATATATGTTCTTATAAATAGAAAAAACTTCAAGGGTTGTGCCTAGGGCCTATTCCTTATTAGTATTCTATATACCTTATGGTCTAGTTCATATACCTATTTCTTGTTCTATTATGCCCTTTTCTTTTGGTTATTTCATATTACTTTCCTTTTCTTATATCTCATTATCTATTTTCTCTATTGGATTAGCATTATTATTAACATCATCATCATGTATCTCAATAGGATTAAGTTCTTGTGGTTCATCTCCAAATTTAATGGTGTCCTCTATAACTAGTATCTTTAATCTATAGAATCTTCATCTTGTTCCTATGTAATATTAATGTGTACCTCATTTATTATATTATGTCCTAACATGTCACAAATCATATTGTGCATTTTTTTATGTCTCCAACTTATAAAGACTCATCACTCTCTAGTTCTTAGGGTATGTCTATATTGAAAATACATATCCATATGTGTATAGCTTCATCTTCAACTTCTTGATTTATTCCTGCTAGTAATTCTTTAGTTCTATAGCCTATAGTAAACCTATTCTTATATTTCTCCATTATTGCATCAATGTCTTCATCACTCATTTATGGTTTAGTGATTACTAATGTTCTTTCTCTTCTCTACTTCTCTTGTATGGGTGCTTCTTTCCATATTATCATGCTTCTATCAAGTAATTCCTTAGGAATATTATCCTTGATCACTCTAGGAAATCTCCTAGATTTGTGAAAATAAAATAGTTGCATATTCTATAATATTTCTCTCTTCATGAAACCACATTTAACACTTGATTTTACTAATCACTCAAATAGTTCCATATTTATTTATTGCTTCTATTATATTAGTAGTTTCCTTAGTAATTATAATAGTCTCTTGACCTTTTTTAGTTTCAATTTTCTTCTTCTTGTTACATATGTTGGTCAATGCTCTTGTTTCATTTATTTTCATTCTTCTAGGTTGATATATAATAACTTTAGTAGTTTTAGACCTTGTCCTTTTTTATAAGTGTTTCTTCTATTAGAATTATGATATATTTGTCATTAGTGCAAATAGTTATTCAATTCTAAATGCTTATCTAGCTCATCACTTAGTCTACAGTGTATACTGAGCATTCAGTGGTTACCTTATAAGTTTAGTAGGTAAACAGTTCTCACCCAACATTTTAGAGGATACCGAGTGAATGAGAAGTTCAACAGTGTTTACCAAGTGAAAAAGGTAAACAAAGGACTCAGTGTTTACCGAGTGAAAAAGGTAAACAAAGGACTCAATGTTTACCAAGTGAAAAAGGTAAACAAAGGACTCAGTGTTTACCGAGTGAAAAAGGTAAATGAAGGACTCAGTGTTCACGGAGCAAAGCAAGGTAAACAAAGAAGTTAGTTTCTACCGAGTGACACTATATCTACCGAGTCACCAATGGTTACCGAGTTCCAAGAAATGTTGTGTGGCTAGTATGAACTGAGCCTCTACTCCTACCAAGTACACAATGATGCCGAGAAATGTAGTGGATGCTGAGTATCAGAAGGTCACCAAGTCAGCTTGAGGAACCTGAGTTTTCTACTATCTGGCCAACTCAGTAATGTTTTGTTCACTTGTGTTTTGGCTGACCTTGCAATTGTAAATATTGGAATGGTATATATGTAATGTATGATATCATTTATAGTATGGTAAAAAAAGGGCATGGAAATTAAAGAGATTGATGTTCGCATGTAAAGAAGGTATTGAAAATCAGTACCAAAGTAAAAGGCAAGGTCAACATAAGAGCAAAAAAGTTATATCTATCACATTAGGTGATCAATGCAAAATGGATCTTATCAACAAACAGTTGTAAGCAGATCCACTACTTCATCCTAACAGGTGAATCAGTTTATAAATCCTTTAACAGGGTAGACTTAATAGTCTTTTTTTAAATCTCCTAACAGAGTGCATACTTCACTGTATGTTTGGAAATCCTCTAACAAGGTGGATCTAGCAGTCCTACTTGCTCCTAATAGGGCAGATCACTAGAAGTGATCATTATAAGCCTTAACAGGCCAACTTTATGTTGCAGTATTGAAGTTTTGTGGGCATCATCCCCACCCCAGTTTTACTTTCTATTTGGAAGGTTTCTGGGTCACCAAATCTCTGTGTACATGTGCAATGCATGTTTAATCTTTCATTTATGTAGTAGATTAGATAAATGAATGATGAATGGTTAAATTGCTAAATTATTCAAAAGTTTTATGAGTTACTGATTCACCCCTCCCCTCTTAATAACCTATCTTATCTTGAATATTTCCAATAATTGGTATAAGAGCTTTGTTGTTCTCAGGATAAAGTTTGATAGCTTGAGCAAAGATCAAGGAACAATGGAGATATTTAGACTTGACAAATCTATTAAAAATGAAAAGTTAGATCTTGAAATGGCCATGGATCAACTCAAAGAAGCAAAGGAGCATCTTTCTCAATCTCTAAAAAGAAGGAAGGAACTTGCAAGACAAATGAATGATCATCAGTATGTTGAAGAAAAGATGGAAGACCTTTTACCATCAAGCAGTTCAAAAGAAGCTAATGAAGCAATCAAGGAACTCCTAGCAAAGAATGGTTCTCTACAGGAAGAAGTAAGAAATCTTAAAAGAGAATAAGAAATCCAATCCATCAGGCTATGTAAAGTTTTGGAACAGAGTAACAAGGCAAATGAAGACTTAGAGGCAAGAAATATTCAATCCCTTCAGCATGAAGATCTCATAGGTCAACTATCTAATGCAAATGAAGAAATTTTGAATCTAAGATCTGAGAATGAAAGTTTGAGAAATGATTTAATCACTGAAAGATGAATCAATGCAAGCTTACAAAGTGATCTAAGATCTAAAAGACAAATCAATGAAAGTTTGGAAAATGACTTGATCACTGAAAGGCAAGTCAATGAAAGAATGATGAAATCTCAAATAGACATGAAATGAGCAGAATCTTTATAGACAAAAAGGTAAAACTAGTCTTGGATACAAGGAAGAAGGTGAATTCTCCAAAGAAGGTGCCCAAAGGAATCAAAGACCCATTTGCAATCACTATGGCAAGATAGGTCATACAGCAAACAAATATTGGAATAATGGAAAGGCAAAATTCAATGGTAAATGCTTCAACTGCAATCAGCATGGTCACAAAGCTAATGAATGCATAAAGAAACCAAAATTTGAAGGCAAATGTCACAAATGCAAGAAACAAGTTCACAAGGCATCTGGATGCAAATAAAAAACATTCAATCCAGCAGAACAAATTATCAAAGCAATATTTGGTTGGGACTACAATACTTGGTGCAGGTGTCACTATTGTGGAGAATATGGACACATTGGGATAAACTGTGCAAGACATCACCTAAGAAAGAAGGATACAACCATAAGATGTTACACATGTACTGAACTTGGCCATATAGCCAATAATTGCATGAATACTGGAAGAATTGAAGATGATAGGAAAGCTAAAGCTAATAACATTCAGAAGCAAATGAGACAACAGTGGATTCCTAAATCTACCGATCAAGATAGTTCAAATGATGGTCATTTCACTCAAGAAATGAGTGACTCCACCATTTCCAATTAGATTTAAAAGGAATCAAGAATTGCATCTTCTAGCCATATATTAAGTAGTTCCAGAGTGAAAGAGTGCAAATGATCAAATCAGTAATTTAGATACAAGGAACAAAGAAAATTTATCATTCACCGTGCTGCATCTACTGAGCAAGGTTGGTTAAAGACCTTACCGAGCTAGGTCGAGAGTATCAAAGATTTTGTTTGACCACCGAGTTGCAAGGTTTTACCAAGTAAATCAATGATAGACTAGAAAACACTATGTCATCATAGCTACCTTCGTACTGAGCATTAATGACAATATTTTTGTCAAAAAGGGTAGAATTCAATTTCATTCTTCATTGCAATTTTAAAGAAAAGAAATTTCTAGTGAATCTAGAGCAAATTCCAAGCGATTTCAAGCAATTTTCAAGCGGAGAATTTGTTCAAGATTTTCTTATACTTACCAAGTAGCTATGGAATCTACAAGCGCCTGCAACACTAAGGAAAAGAGGGGTTCAGAAATGCTAGTAAAGGGTACATAATGGAATGCACCCCAATTCAAAATTGTTTCAGCCTTTGTAGAATCACTCGACCCAAATGGAGCTCAATCACAAATTTCACCTAAGGTACTTCTTATCAATGATATTCATACTCATTTCAAATGCACTGTTCAAGAAATTGGTACATTAGATATGGACAATGCCCTAGGTCAACTATGTGTTGATGGAACCCTAAAACCTAAGCATAAGCACTTAGAAGAAAAAGGCTTGACCCACATTACGCACCTACCAGGGAACTTCCAAGTTAAATGGGTGAGATATGTTCTGAGCCATGTACACAATGGTCAGTTGTTTTTGGAACAACCCATATTGATAACCAAGAAGATGATTCATAAGATCACAGGTTTGCCTATGCTTAGCAAAGCCAAAACCACTAAAACCCTAGGTCAGGATGAGTTGTAGAAGAAAACCCTAGGAGAATGGGATGGTAGAGGACTAAAGATTAAAAATATATATAAAATGGAACTTAGATTTGGCATTTATTTTATTGCATATAAACTATACAGTTCCAGCAGATTGAATAGTGTACCATGTGAGGCTGTGGATTTAGCATTTAAGGTAGTAAAGAAAAATCTGGAATATGACTTGGCAAACTTGTTGTTGAAATAGTTAAACGAGAATATGGAAAGTATAAGGACTTCAAAGAATAAATATTGTAAATTTGGCTCTTTGTTAATTTGTTTGTTCTTTCATGTGCAAAAATTCTTTCCATCAAAAGGAACAGTAGTATGGAGAAAAGACATTCCAATTCTATATCAAATTAAAAAATTTATAGCAGAAATGGGTGAAAATTTTGACAAAGTCATGGATAACTATTTTGAAGACTTCAAGGAAAGGATGAATAACAGGTTCAAAATTCGTCCTAAGCTTGTTGAGGATTATAAAGATGATATATGTTTTATGGTTGACTATGATAAAGTGTACATATAGGCAGTCATGCCCCGAGTGGCATGGGTAAAAAAATTGCCTTATGAATTAAATATTGATGAAGCAAGAGACATCATTGAGGCACTAGTGAATGAACCAGCTATTCCTAACATTCATGCCTTTAGAACTTATGATGAAACAAAGGCCAGAATTGAGCTTGAAATCAAGCTACCATAGGCCATAAGCAAAAGCAAGAGGAAGATAGCCAAATTGAAAACTACAACTGGCCCTTTTATGCTAACAGAAGGAAAATATGAGGATGAAGGAGATGATGAACAAGGAGGAGAAGAAGAAAAAGAAGAACAAGAATCTGAAGAAGAACCATCAAAGAAGAAAGGTAAGGTAATCATTACCAAACCTAAGAAGAAGCCTACTATAGTATTCACCAGAAGGACGAGAAAAGGCAAGCAGGAACCTATATTGGTCAGGCCTGCACCCACATTTGAGGAAAGGCTTAAATAATTGGAAGAAGGAGCAGACATCAAAAATTTCAAGGCATTGAAATTTGAAACTAGAACAGATGCTGAAAAAATGCAGATTGAGGAACTGGTACTCTCTAAGATGGGCAAATGGAAATACTCCCCGGACCAGCTTGCCTCCCAAATCTCAAAAGAACTACTAGAGAGATTGCAACTGAGCTGGGAGTCAGTCACCCAAATGGTAAAAGACATATATGAGCAATCTCTAAAGAATCTCAGACCAAGTCTCATTGGAGTAGAAATAAAGATTGAAATGAAAAACCATGAAGGTAAAATGATGATCAGATTTCACACTTGTTTGATTTTAATCAAAGACATTGAGCATGTTGTAAATGATGCAACAAACATGTGGAAAAACATCTATCATTTGCATAAGACTAGTGAAGACCTAGTAGAAATCAAGGATGATGATAGTAGTGATAGTGATGATCATGGCACTCCATCCATCATAGTCTCACCAGGAGAGCTGCATGCATTAATGGAAGAAGACAAGGAGGAAGAAGCTGAAGAGGAAGATAAGAAGGAAGATTATCCAATAAAAATTACAGTAGCAGTTATTTCATCCCTTCCTCACTCTCCACCTAAAACTATGACATCATCAAGGTTGGAGTCAGCTTCAGTATGTTTGATAGCATCTACATCAGATTTATCATCTACACCTACCACATCACAGCTCCAATTATCATCAATGGAAGTGTTTGCCACTTCATCTATCGAGTTGTAGCCCTCTTCTTCAGCTATCAAGCCAACCTCCTTAGCTCCATCATCTTCAGTTGGTACAACAGTAAGTTTTACAATTTTGTTAGTTCCAATTTTTTCTACAATTTTGTTAGCATTATCTGCATCTACTTCAAATCTAGTTAGTTCAAATACTGCATTACCGAGTGTATCATCATTTTTGGGAAGTATTCTAGTTTTTGATTTGGTAAATACTTCTATTGGCACTCAATCCTCAAGTCCTATCCCATTTTTTACTACTAGTCCTTCCATCTCCACTATTGTGTCTATTCCTAAGGTCAAACCAGTCATCACAGAAGTCAAGCAAAAGCATCCATTAAGACTTCTGATCACTGGAAAGGAAATTCTAGAAGATATTGACTTAGACACAGAGATAATGATCCCAAAGATTCACTATGAAAATTCTAGCATTGAAGAGATGAGGTTTGCTAGTAAACTAAATAGAGATGAAGGCTACATAGAAGCAGTTAAGGTCTGAAAGGGATAAGGAGTATAGAATAATTGAGAATGCCAAAAATATAATTACAGATGCTATATGTGTTGAAGTAGATTCTACTCAACACATTTTGATTCAGTTAGAAGAGGCTGTAAATAAATTCAATGAGGACACCTCTGGTCAAGAAAAATTGATTGAAAAGTCTAAAAGGAAATTTGATAATAAGGTGCTTGAGCACATTGCTCAGCACAATGTAATAAAACAAGTAGAATTGTCCATAATTTTGGCCAATCTTGAAAATTTCATTAATAATGTAAATTTACTTTTTGCCAAACTTTGTGATGTTACCGAGTACACCAAGGAGAGCAAAGAAAAATTGAATAAAATTGATGAGGATATGAAGGTCAGTGCCCAAATGCTACAACTTGACCCCAATTCAAGTTCATCCCATCATCTCAGAATCAAATTTTTGTCAAAAAAGTAGGCAGAATTGTTGAGAGAGGAAGCAAGGATCAGGTCTACCTTGATTGACATTCAGAATATGATCCTTCCTATCATGGACACAATGCAGAAACATATCGTCTACTCCAAAGCATTGATCCATGACAACAATTTTTCAGTTGCAGATCATATGATTGAACTTTTAGTTGAAGTTCAAATAGCACTCTCCACCTGCAAAATTTTGCAAGAAAATTGAGATAAGAGTTTGGCTCTTATTCTCAAGGTACATTCTGAGTTTATCTCCCATTTTGGTGTCTCTGTGTAAAATACATATTGTGTAATTTGGCATTATTGTCAAAAAGGGGGAGATATATATAAATAAGAAAGCCATGTGTAAAGATAGAGATATTTGTAAATACTTTGTGCATATTGTATGGGGGAGATATATGTAAATTAGTATGTCAAATTTTGCACATAAGTTTTTTACTCATAAGTGTTTTTGTCACTTATGCCAAAGGGGGAGATTGTTGGAATTATGATATATTTGTCATTAGTGCAAACACTTATTCAATTCTGAATGTGTATCTAGCTCATCACTTAGTGAAAAAGGTAAACAAAGGATTTAGTGTTTAACTAGAGTGAAAAAGGTAAACAAAGGACTCAGTGTTTATCGAGTGAAAAAGGTAAATGAAGGACTCAGTGTTCACCAAGAAAAGCAAGGTAAATGAAGAAGTTAGTTTCTACCAAGTGACACTATATCTACTGAGTCACTAATGGTTACCGAGCTCCAAGCAATGTTGTGTGGCTAGTATGAACCAAGGCTCTACTCCTACCAAGTGCATGATGATTCCAAGCAATGTAGTGGATGCTAAGTATCAGAAGGTCACTGAGTCAGCTTGAGGAACCCAATTTTTCTACTATCTGGCTGACTCACTAATGTTTTGTTCACTTGTGTTTTGGCCAACCTTAGAATTATAAATATTGGAATGGTATATATGTAATGTATGATATCATTTGCAGTATGGTAAAAAAAGGGCATGAAAATTAAAGAGATTGATGTTTGCATGTAAAGAAGGTATTGAAAATCAGCAGCAAAGTAAAAGGAATACAACAAGGTCAACATAGGAGCAGAAATGTTATATCTATCACATCAGGTGATCAATGCAAAATGGATCTTATTAGAAAATAGTTGTAAGCAGATCCACTGCTTCATCCTAACAGGTGAATCAATTTATAAATCTTTTAACAAGGTAGACTTAACAGTCTTTTTGTAATCTCCTAATAGAATGCATACTTCACTATACATTTGGAAATCCTCTAACAAGGTGGATCTAGCAGTCCTACTTGCTCCTAACAGGGTAGATCACCAAAAGTGATCATTGTAAGCCTTAAGAGGCCAACTTTATGCTGTAGTATTGAAGTTTTGTGGGCATCATCCCCACCCCAGTTTTACTTTCTATTTGGAAGGTTTCTGGGTCACCAAATCTCTATGTACATGTGCAATGAATGTTTAATCTTTCATTTATGTAGTAGATTAGATGAATGAATGATGAATGGTTAAATTGCTAAATTATTCAAAAGTTTTATAAGTTACTGATTCACCCCTCCCCTCTCAATAACCTATCTTATCCTGAATATTTCCAACATCTTCCTCAACTTCTTTATTAGTGCCTTGTTATTTAGCTAGTTTCCCTTTTATCTTAGCATATGTCTCATGGAATTTTGTTGAATTTTATCTTCTTATTTTTTTCTATCCTTAACCTATAGCTAAATTTTTAATTAACTTCATTTTATGTTCTTACCTTTTGGTTTTCTTAAGTCTCAATGTTACTTTCTTATATGCTTCTTCATGTATTCCAAAAGTAGTTACTTCCATGTATTTTGGTAAAATTAATAGTTGATTAATGTTGTAACCAACTCATTTTCATTTGTCTCATATCCCAAAGGTAGTATCCATGATAACCTTGGTTCTACTACTTTGATTATGCATGAATTTGTATCAACTAAGAATCATATATCTTTTTTGTACTTTTCCTCAATATGGGGTAGAATCATATATCTCTTGTGTATTTTCTCTTGAAATTCCTTGAAAGAACCACACATAATCAAATTGAAATTTCTTTATAATTGACTTATGTACTCATTGATCTGGTAAAACATTAGTTTATTCAATTTCTAAATTATTTCACCAATACTAAGAAAATAATTCCACAGATAGAAAAATATACATACCAATAATCTCATGAATTTCATCTCTTTTTATCTACCTTGATTCTCCTCAAATTCACCAATAGCTAATTCCTTACAATATCTACTAAATCATACATTTTTCATAAGAAACCAATTTCATATGTAACTTGTACAACTCCTCCCAATATTCTATTTAGTTGACCTGTGTGATAGATCTTATACCTAATTATCATTGAAGAAAATCTTACCTCTTCATCTAGAGTACTATTTACAACCATTTCTCTATGATCCTATTTAGATTCTGTTAATTCCCCATTTTTTTTTGGAATTTAACCTTATAATGCATTCCCTTCTGACAACTTATAAACTATAATTGTATAAATGATCTTCATAGTGATTTCTATCAGTTGATCACCTTCTAACCAAATGTTTATCCTCATGGAATCTACTCAACTCAATTATGATTCATCTTTGTTAAAATCTTTAGTAAATACACAACATGTGCCAGTCCTTTTATTTCCAAATGTTGAAATCCTTCTTTTATTTTATCATTTTTTATCACACATCTCTTGGTGAGATTTGTTAATGTTTGTATCTCCAAGCTTCATCAATTTGTAGTGAATAAAATTTCTCACATCTTCTATCAACATAACTCTTGGTGCAATCAAAGATATCACTCCAACTTTGTCTACTTCTATCACTTTCAATGTATGCAATTGGTATTCAAGTTTGGAATACTATGACTTATTGATCAATTACCTAAGGTGTTCCTACTTGCAGTCATGATAATTATTTGTGTTTTGTTTCCATAATTTTCACACCTCTTCAATTTAGAATTTTATTCCCTTCACACATCTAGGGTTTGTAACTTGGTCAATACGGTATTCTTCTTAATCCTTTCTGAATCATTGTTGTCTCACTAGACAGTCATTTACACTTAGTTTTTAATCATACAATTACTTTTAAAGTAATTTAATGATAATTTGATAGTTTCCCTTAAATATAATATGCAACAATATTCAACATCTCTTTTTTATTTAATGCCTTTTTTATCGATAATAATGCATTTTTTACAATAAACTACATAGTTAAACTCTAATAGCAATATCACAATCCTTACTTTTGTCAGCAATTAGTTACTGATAATATCATTATTTCTGATAGTTCACCTCTTCCTTTATCCAATAGTTTAAATAAACACCTTTTTAAATGTATGACTCCAAAGGAGCTGAATTTGTCTCAATTTCTATTTTATATGAATTTTATCACCAATTCATCTAATTATGCTAATAGTTGTTGTAGCTTAGATTATTTAAGGGGCTAATTGATAATCCAATGAACTTCTAAGTTCCTAATAACTTAATTTATTTCTTATTTAGTAGATGAATGTCATGTTCCTAATTGAAAAGGGATGTCTACTAAAGTATCATATTCATCCTTCTTTAACCATATTTTCTTCATCATTTCTCTAACTTGTCCTTGATTTTTAGTTCATTTTCCTTCATTTTATTCTTTGGTAGAGAACCAATAATCTAGAATTATATATTGCATTATGATACTTTTGATAGATATAAAATGGAAATCTTATTCATTTTCAAGGTTTATAATCTCTTCTAGTTTCTCCCAATCTATATTATGATGTCAGATCTCCTAATTTTCCGCATGTAAAATACATAATAGAGTATTGTATCCTTTTTCTCATGTAGTTCACTTATTTTTAAGACACTCTTATTGGTGGCATTTTGGTTAAGCATTCCTCAACTTTATGTCCATATTTATTACATTTATAAAAATGTCCAACATATTTTTTCTCAGAAATCCTACTGATTGATCTTGATCTATGCTCATATTATTTATGACCATACTTATTGCAATTATAACTATGACTAGTAAAGATGTACCTCTTTGAGTAGTCACTTGTCTTCTTCTACAAACATTTGTAGTATGACAAAATTTCTAATATTGTAAGAGGTGGAGCTTATAATGATTCTTACATTACATGATGTTGGATCATTTAGGGATCCTTACCTATTTCTTAGTTTAATATTTTGATGATTCTCTAGATTCAAGATTTTTCTTACTAGTATATTCTAGTCCAATTATATCACTAGGTTCCATTTGTCTTTTAGTTTCTCATCAATCTTTTACATGATCTACTAAAATCTTGTAAGTATCTCATTAATTTTCTTCTTGAATTTCAGATTTTTTCTTAATCTATTCATTTTTTTTGCTTCAGTCTTTCATTTCCTACTTTTGTCTAAAGGTTCCTATCACCTATCCCTCTTAACTACTCATTTCATAAATCAATCTCTTATTATTATCACTAGAGGGTTGAATCTTTGGTTCTAATCATTTCTTCAACAATCAGCTTTTGTTAGAATTCTTTTATAATAATTGGGGTGGGGGGGGGGGTGAGTAAGTTATTCAAGGTCCAATATGTCTAATTCAAACTTTTTCACTAATTATAGTGAGCCCATTCTACTTATCATTCATCCAAGCTTAAACCTTTATCCTAGCAAGTTACTATAAATCAATATGTTGCAATGAAACATATGAAATCAACACATAACACAAAGATTTACGTGGAAACCCAATTTGGGAAAACCACTAGTAACATGCTACCTTCTTTCTCACCCTTTTGAAGTGATGCCCTATTAAAGACCTACCCTATTAAAGGCTACAACACATTGTTAGATATGACCCTATTAAAGGATTTCAACACCTTGATAAGAGTGTGCCTTGTTAGAAGACTTTAGAACATTCAACTTGGAATGTCATCCTATCAAAGGATTTAAAGGCCAACCTAAGTCCACAGGATTTCCATTATCTAATAAAATTTCTAGAGAGTGTTAGAAAGTCTTTGACCTGATGTAACTTACAACTTCAACCTTGCAGACCTTAGATCACAATTTAGCTCCCAACCTTTGCTTGGCTTGCTTCCTTTGCAATTTTGATATCTTGTCCACCCTACAAGTTTTGTCTCCTTGAGTCTTCTGCTCATTATGCCAATGCAATCTCCTCCTTGTGGTCACTTGATTGAATTAGAGTCTCTGTGTTCTATTTTTCCTCACTATGTCTTTTCCTTGACACTTCACACTTGCCTACATTCGGCCACTCTTATACACAATTCAATCTTTGACCTTATCATCTTTGATCTAGAAAATCTTTGACTTTTCAAATAATGCAACAACTCAACACTATTGAAATACTAGTGCTCAGCACATAATGTGTTGCTTGGCATCAATTAGATTTTACTGATGCTCAGAACCTACTATGGGTTCACTTGGCGTCAACTATATTTTACTAATTATTGACACTTATTATATTTTCACTTGGCACCTGAAGTTTTCTTGACACCTAAACACTTTTACTTGGCACGCACTAGATTGAACATTTTCTCAGCTCCAACTGAAAATTTTCTCTACTTGAACTAGGTTGCTCGACACTCACTAATGAACTTACTTAAGCTTTGCAGTCAACCTTGTTACAACTTATCCTTCTAATGTTTCGAAGTGTGTCTAACCTCTATCCCTTAGAATATGTTATCAACACATTATTTTTCAATGTATAAATTGATCCTTATACTTCATTACAACATCATAACTAAACCTTTCACTTAGGTGCTCTGGTTACCTCTTATTGATTAACCCCTCCTTGTTAATCAACTAAGTGATAGTACTTGGATCATATAAGAAATTGTCATTCCAACAAATAGCAGGTTTGACATCAAATGACAAAACAATGATTGAAAACATTCTTTATCATCTTCATCATTCTTCATCAATGATCTTTTCAATCATTTTCCAATAATCTCCCTCTTTGGCATTGATGGAAAACCAAACTGATCAATTAATCAAGCTGATCAACTTAGTTACCATCATACTTGTGTGCTAAAAAGAAAACTTGTTATCATTCCACATCTCCCTCTTTGTATCATATCTCCTTTTTTACTAATACAAATCAATTCCTCTGATCTATCATCTTGATCTCTCTATTTTTCTTCTCCCTCTTAGTTGCTATTACCTTTCTTCTTTTCCTCTATATGTCTGATCCTCTATTTCTCCCTCTAAATAATCTATTCATACTATTTCTCCCTTTGATCCTCCACTTCTACTATTTCTCCCTCTTGTCAATAGCTCTTGATGAAGAGTTCTTTTCTCTATCTTTGTTGATCAGTCGGTTGATCAGTTTTTGCTATTTCTCCCTCTTTGATTATGCTAATATTGACTTTGCATCTTCTAATCTTCTCCCTCTATCACCATGCTTGTGACTGATTTGGGAATTTAGTACTTTAGTATCCTCTACATCAAATTTCATTAGTTCATCAATCAACTCCCTTTGATGCAGGGCAATTCTACTATTGCTCAACCAACTTGAGATAGGGGTTTCACCCCTAGCTTACCTCTAAGATACTCAAAAGCATCTTTGGGTAGTGGTTTAGTGAAGATTTCAACAATTTATTCCTTTGAGTGAATGTATTCCATCTTCACTTTCTTATCTTCTACTAGTTCTCTGGCATAGTGATACTTGATTGCAATGTGCTTGGTTTTTGCATGCATCATAGGATTCTTAGATATGTTGATAACACTTATGTTATCACAATACAATATTACTAGCTTAGTTATCTCCTCTTTCATACCTTTCAATAAGTGTTTGAGCTACACAATGTTAGTGCAATTGATGGCTACTGCTACATACTCTACTTCTACTATGGACTATGAGGTACAACTTTGCTTCTTGCTAGTCTAGGTGACTAATCTCTCTCCTAAGAAGAGTACTCCTATACTAGTGCTTTTCTTATCATCAATGTTTCCTCCCCAATCAACATCAGTGTAGGCATTCAACTCAAACTTATCAATCCTCTTTTAGTACAAACCAAAGTCATATGTCCCTTTAAGATATCTCATTATCATTTTTACTACCATGAGGTGATTTTCTCTAAGATAAGTAGAAAATCTTGCTACTATCCCAATAGCTAATGTACTGTCTGGTTTGCTATGTACAACATGTTACAACTTTCAAATCATGGATTTGTACATTCTCTGATTGACTTCAGCAGACTCATCATTCTTGGATAGTTTGTGTCCTATTGCCATTGGTGTGCTAATAGGTTTGGAATCCTCTAGACCAAATCTCTTGCATATCTCTTTGATATGCTTTGACTGGGTCACAAATATACCATGTTTAAGTTGATGTACTTGTAATCCAACAAAGAACTTTATTTCTCCAAACATTGACATTTCAAATTCATGTCTCATCTTTTCAACAAAATATTTGCTTAGTACTTTTTTTCCACAGAAAATTATATCATCCACAAAGATTTTTGATATTAGGATATCCTTACCTTCTTCTAATTTGATGTAGATGTTGTTTTCATATGTTCTTTCAAAGGCTATCTTCACCACATATTTGTGAAGTCTCTTACACCAAGCTCTAGGAGCTTGATTCAACCCATATAGAGCTTTATGTAACTTGCAAACCTTATCTTTTTTGTTTTCATCAACAAAACCTTTTGGTTACTCTATGTAGACTTCTTCTTCTAGTATACCATTTAGAAATGTAGACTTTACATCCATTTGGTAGACTTTGAAACCTTTATAGGTAGCATATGCAAGTAGGGTCCTCACTCCTTCCATTCTTGAAATAGGGGCAAATGTTTCTCCATAATCCAGTCCTTCTTCTTGTGCATGCACTTTGTAGACTAATCTAGCTTTATTTCTTATGATTTCACCATTTTCATCTAACTTGTTTCGAAACACCCACTTGGTTTTAATCACATTCTTGTCTACTAGTCTTGGAACTAAAGTCCAAGTTTTATTCTTCTCAATTTTCTTTATCTCTTCTTTCATTAACTTGCACCAATCATCATCTTGTAGAGCTTCACTCATTGTCCTAGTTTCAACTTTGCTAGGCAGACATGTCTCACTTCTAAGTCTATTCCTTGTATTGGTCTAGCCTCTTTGTCACCAGTGATCTATTCTACGAGATGGTGCCTTCTCACATACTTGGCTAATCTTGATTTTTTACTTCTTTATATGTTTGACCTTTCAACATCAGAGTCACTATGCACATCTCTATTAGGTAACTCTTCATCTCTTCCATGTGTGCTGATTTCAAAATTAGAATGTGCATTTCCTACATTTTGCAATTCAACATGTAAATGCAACTCAGCATTCACTGGCTATGACTCGGCAGATACTGAAGTTTGTTTCTGATTTCCAATTTAATTTGTAGTATCTTGTTCTTTAGACATTCCTTCATAGAAGTATACAAAGGACTTGTATTCTTCTAGTTTCTTGGTGCATTCATCATTATGAACTTCTGCAAGATTCTCAAAGTTCACATTTGTACTCTCCACAACTTTGTTAGTGTTAGAGTTTTAACACTTGTAAGCTTTGTTTCTAGTGGAATAACCAAGAAATATGTCTTCATCACTTTTGGCATCAAATTTTCCATTCCTAGACTCTTTAAGAATATAACACTTACATCCAAACACTTTGAAATATTTAACATTAGGTGAATGACCATATCATAGCTTAAAAGGAGTTGCACGAATACCTTTCTTGATTTGAACTCTATTGAGGGTGTAGACTACTGTACTTATAGCTTCTCTCCAATATTTGAGTGCAACATTCTTTTCCATCATCAAGGTTTTGGCATAGTCAATCACTAATCTATTTCTCCTTTATGCTATACCATTCTGTGGTGGAGTTCTAGGTGCTAATGTTTTCCTTTTGATTCCTCTATCATTGTAGAACACTTTAAAATCTTTTGATGTGAATTCACCTCCTTTATTAGATCTTAGGCATTTCAAGCTTTTTTTTATTTCTTTCTCAACTCTAGCTAGGTGCCACTTAAAAATTTGGAATGCATCGGACTTTTGTTTCAAGAACATGACAGTCATCATTCTTGAGTAGTCATCCACAATTAAGATTATGTACCTATCTCCTTTATAGCTTTGTACTTCAATTGGACCACACAAGTTAGTATGAACTAACTCTAATACTTTATTGAAAGTATAGGTCTTGCTTTTGAAGCTAGACTTTTTCATCTTCCCTAGTTGACATTGTTTGCACATTATGTTGTTAGGCTTCTTCAGTTTTGGAAATCCCCTAACTTTCTTCATTTAGCTAATGTTGATCAGATTATCAAAATTCACATGGCATAACCTCTTATGCCACAACCACACATCATCAAGTTGTACAACAAGATAATTAGCGTCTTCCATATCTATATAAAACAAGTTGCTCCTAGTATGGTCACCCTTTCCTATCAGACTTCCATGAGTATCATAGATCTTGGCAATTATATTTTCAAACTCTACTTTGCATCCTATGTTGCCTAACTATGATACACTTAGTAGATTATAATTCGAGCCTTCAACATAGTATGCATTATCATATGATATCTTGTCTATAAGTTTGATGCTACCTTTTTCTTTGATTAGACATGGAGCATCATTTCCAAATCTAACACTATTACCATTATATTGAGTAAAGGTAATAAACTTACTTTTATCTCTAGTCATGTGATGTGAGCATCCATTTTTTATGATCCATTTGTCATTTTTTTGACACGAGTTATCAAGGATGTTGCTTCATCTTCATTTGATTCATCCTTCATGGCTACATAAACTACTTCATCATCATTCTCCTTAGAATCTTCTTTAACAATGTAGCATCTTTTGCCCTTGTCCTTGTAGTTTCTGCTATCATCTTCTTTCTTGCTCTTGTACTTTTTTCCTTCTTTTTGGTTCTTCTTATGTGTACACCTTGTAGCAATATGACCTACTTCATTTCAATTGAAATAAATAATAGGCAGCTTACCTTTGAATTTCTCTTTGCCTCTATGGAATCTTCTGGCTAGTAATGCTTCCAATCACTCCACATCATCTTCATCTATGTTGTTGTCATTGGATACATGCTTTCCTCTTCTATTCTTTTTTTATTTCACCTCCTCAATGTCTTTTAATGCCATCTTAGCCTTGAAACTAGATTCAAGGTTCTCAGGTCTGTAGTTATCAAAGTTGGATAGTTCAAATGCAGTAAGTCTTCCCACTATTTCTTCAAAGGTTAGTGTGTTTCCTTGTATACACCTTAGCTCTTGGATGGCTGAAACTCTAATAGCATAGATAGGGAGTAGGGTTCTCAAGTATTTTTTGCTAATAGTCTCTTCTTCCAACTGACCACCCAAACTTCTTATTGCATTTACCACTTCTTTCAATCTGGCACCATATTGGGCAACATTTTCTCCTTCCTCCATTTTCATGTCATCAAAATTTCCTCTGAGGCTTTCTCTTTTATCTCTTTGAACATTTTGATCTCTTCCATAGATACCTGATAAGGCTTTCCACATCTTGCATGCAATGTCTCATCCTTTGATGTCATCAAATTCAACATAGTTGAGTGCAAAGGCAATCTTCAAAATTTCCTGATTGTGCTCCTTCCTTTTGTTCAAATCATCAATAGAGAGAGGTCTTGCTAGATCTACATGATCCACTGTAATTGAAGTTTCTTCATACTCACCTATTGATCTAGGGTGTAGTTTTATTAGACTTTGTCATGCTACAAAGTTGTCTCTATTTAGCTTGGGAACATCCCTTGGACATCTTGATCTTCCTGTTGCTAGTACCTTAAAACCAAATCAATAGTTGGCTTTGATATCAATTGTTAGAATTCTTTTAAAATAACTGAGAGGGGGGAGTGAATCAATTATTCAAGGTCCAATATGTCCAATTTTATTTTTTTCACTAATTATAGTGAGCCCATTCTACTTATCATTCATCCAAGCTTAAACCTTTATCCTAACAAGTTACTATAAATTAATATGTAGCAATGAAACACATAAAATCAACACAAAACACAAAGATTTATGTGGAAACCCCATTTGGGAAAACCACCAGTAACATGCTACCTTCTTTCTCACCCTTTTGAAGTGATGCCCTATTAAAGGCCTACCCTATTAAAGGCTACAACACATTGTTAGATGTGACCTTGTTAAAGGATTTCAACAACTTGTTAGGAGTGTGCTTTGTTAGAGGACTTTAGAACATTCAACTTGGAATATCACCTTGTTAAAGGATTTACAAATGCCTATTAGGCCAACCTAAGTCCATAGGATTTCCATTATCTAATACAATTGCTATAGAGTATTAGAAAGTCGTTGACCTGATGTAACTTACAACTTCAACCTTATAGACATCAAATCACAATTCAACTCTCAACCTTTGCTTGGCTTCCTTCCTTTGTAGTTTTGATAGCTTGTCCACCCTACAAGTTCTATCTCCTTGAGTTTTCTGCTCGTTATTCCAATGCAATATCCTCCTTGTGGTCACTTGATCGAATCAAATTTTATATGCTCTATTTTTCCTCACTATGTCTTCACCTTGACACTTTAGACTTGCCCACATTCAGCCACTCTCAAACACTATTTGATCTCTGAACTGTAACTCCTTATGTAGAAGTTTGTAGTTCATTTTATTGCTCAATTATTCTTGCTCATAACTTGAATTGACTTGGAAATATATGATATATCTTTCCCTCCAATTTTTTTCTTCTAGAAACTTCATGTTAAATCCACTTGTATTTTCCTAAAGTAGTTAGCATAAAACTTTGTGACACTATCTCATCATCCTTATCTTCCACCTAGTTCACAAAATTCAGTGCAACAACCTTATCATCTCTGATTTGGTGAATCTTTGACTTTTCAAATAATGCAACAACTTGGCACTATTGAAATATTGGTTCTACTATGTTACTTGGCATCAACTACATTTTACTAATGCTCGACACCTACTATGGATTCACTCAGCATCAACTATATTTTACTGATGCTCGATACTTACTATGTTTTCACTTCGCACCTAAAGTTTTCTCAGCACCTAAACACTTTTACTAAGCACACACTAGGTTAAAGATCCAAGTGTAAACTAACTCACATTAGATGCTCTATCCACACATTCACAACTCTATCACAATCCTACTATAAACTACCTCACATTTGGCACTCTGTCTACAAACTCAGGAAAACTCACTCTTTAACTACTCTCCACACTCATTCCTCCTCTAAATGAACTATCATTCCAAAAGATTTCACCATGACCCCTAATTATATGAATCTAAGCTACAATTCAGCCCAAAATGCTAAAAACTAAATAATCCTAACATTAAATACTTGAAGAGCCATAAGTCAGCCTCCAATAGAAATTAAATGTCTAAAAATTGATACTTGATAAAAATCATGGTATCTCTTAGCCCCAATGGAATTAGAACTTGTGCTTTGAACTAAAGATATTATTTTAAATCCTCTAAAACCCATTAAGGGTACAAATTCTAATTCATAAATGATATCTATGCATCCATCCTAGAAGTCACACATAGAAACCCATCATGCAAACTAAAAAAAATTGATTCTATAGGAGAATTACCATATCTTCCACATTATAATGAATTAGGACTTTCAACTTTGATAAAAATAAATAATCTAGGCCCTCCTCAATCAAAAAAATTTTCATCCTCTAAGTCATTCCACAAAATTAGTTACATGGCCTGCAACAGGCACCCAAGAAGTAGAAAACATAGCTCCAACAACAAGGTAAAAAAATGACTTAAACTTTAACATGATAACTCCAATCTCTATATGAACATAGGAATAGGTTCCCCAATGTGTCTCCAACACATCACTAACCATGAAAATCATAACCTCACCAAATTCAAGCTTGATACTCCTACATCAAGCTCCCCAGATAAATAGAAAAGTATGTCCCATACTTTGATGCCCAAAGAAAGACCTACAACCAACTTCATCTTTACCAAAGGCTTCCACTTTATTAAATTCAATAGAAAAAATCTAAAAATCAACCATCTATTCTTCATCCACTAAAACATCATAATCAAATACATATCAACAACCCAATCAGCATGCTCACACACAAGAATAAAATGAACATAATGCTTTATCAACAAATCCTCATCCACATCAGCAACTAATGAATCCACACTAGTAGAAACAAACTCCACATTAGTAGTAATATGAAGATATCCATCAACACATGCCAAAATTACAACACTAGAAATATCATTGCTCACAACAAGATGCTCTACAACATACAAGTCACCACTAATAATAACCAGATCATCCACGACCAAGTGCTTTGTAACATACAAGTTGCCACCAGCAACAACTAGATCATCCATGACCAAGTGCTCTGTGATTTCCATATCAGACCCAACTAAATAATCATGAAAACCAATGTCCATCCCAACATCTAAAAGGTTAGGAATATCCTTAGCAACAACCTATAGTTGCTCTACAAGTTTTGTATTAGCTTTGTAGACTAATCAACAAAACTAAACTCTTCCAACTTGACCTTGCTATGCCATCTTCTCTCTCAAACAAGTCTTCTAACTAACTAGACAAGTATCTTCCAAATCAATAGACTCCAACTCTAGTAGCATACATTTTCCTTCTTTTTTTATCAACTCTTTTAGAAAAAGTAGCATCTACAACAACATCCATCTGAGCTATTGTCTCATTAATCCTCCTCTCCACTATATTGTGAAGATTTGCAATCATCCTAGGGTCCAATCCTCTCAGAGCCATCTTCCAAGATATTTTCAAACCTTTTGCAAAACATCATCGATTGATCAATCTTCCCAAACAAGATCAACCTTCCATATTTACAACCATAGATCCATTTTCATGTCCTCCCAAGGTCCTAGTGCAAACTACCTCAAGTTCGCCAATATGCTTACACACTTAGGAAAAATTGAACTCTGATACCATCTAACACAATGCAAGGTAGGAGATGTTTCTCATTCAACATGTATTCAACTTGTTTCTAAATGCCCACTTTGTTTTAATATCATTCTTTTCCTTTGGTCTAAGTACTAGTGACCAAGTTGTGTTCTTCTCTATCTTCTCAGTCACTTCATTGATTGCTTGAATATAGTGTTCAATATCCAAGCATCCTTTACTAATTTATGCTCAAATTCGCATAGTAGACATATAATACTCCTCAATCTCTTTCTTTTCATAACTCCTAAATCTTTGTCTCTAATGATTTAATCTAGTGCATTATGTCTTCTCATATATTTTGCTAATGTAGGCTCTAGTCTCCTCAATTCTTCTTTAGGTAAATCTTGTAGATTAGCTTTAGGTAGTACTTCTTGTATCTTATTTTGTTCTTTTGGTTGTTCAACAATCACTTTTTTATGCTTGACATGCTCTTCTTGATGCTTGACACCAATTTTCTAATGCTTAGCATGTTGCTACTATAAATCAACATGCACTACTAATTGCTACTTGGTAACTTTCTTCTTAGGTTTAGGTAATGTTATGGGCTCTCCTTCATTAATGTATGTGAATTTTCTTTAATTTTTAGGTTCTTTCTTACATTCAACTTCATTCTTTTCTACATATTCATCAACTTTCACATTTTCACTTTCCACAACTTTGTCAGTGTTAGAATTCAAACAACTATTTCCTTTGCTCTTAGTGAAATATCTGTAGAATATAACTTTGTCACTATCTAAATCAAGTTTTCCATGTCTATTATCTTTTAGTATATAGTATTTTCTTCTAAATACTTCAAAATATTTCACATTAGGTTCATACCCATACCATAACTCAAATGGTATGAAATTTGTACCTTTCTTGACTTATATTTTGTTCAGGATGTAAATCGTAGTACTTATAACTTCTCTGTAGAAATTAGCTACAACATTCTTCTCCATCATCAATGTCCTAGAATAATCCATGATTGATCTATTCCTACTTTCAGCTATAACATTCTATGGAGGGGTTCTTGGTGCCAACATCTATCTCTTGATTCCTTTATCATTGAAATGAATTCCTTAGATATGAATTCACCTCCTCTATTAGATCTTAGACACTTCAAGCTTTTACCTATTTCCTTTTTTATTTCTAGCCAAATAGCACTAAAACATATAAAATTGATCAGATTTTACTTTAAGAAATATCACAAACATCATTCTATAGTAGTCATCAACAAATAGAATAAATTACTTGTCACTACAATAGCTTTGCACTACCATAGGTCCACAAAGGTGAATCTAAACCCATTCTAAAATAACATTAGAAGTATAGGTCTTTATCTTGAAACTAGACTTTATCATTTTTTCCAATTGGCATTGTTTACACATCACATTATCAAGTTTCTTCAATCTTGGTAATACTCTCACTTTCTTTCAACAAGTCCAAAAATCCTTCTAGACCTAGGTGTCCCTATACTCCAATGGTTGATTCATACAATATGGTTTTGAAGACTTTTTTTGCCAAAAAAATCACTATGCTACCTAACAAATCATGACCCTATGACCCACCTATTAAACGTAATGGGTGGAAAGATGAGCAATTGTGCAACTACCATAAAGATAAGAGTCACAATAGTAATAATTATTAAAAACTTAAGGATGTCATACAAGATCTTATTGATGAGGGAAATGTTGTTGTTGATGTTTTAGTTCATAATTCTAATCACAAGGCTTTTAAGAAACCATTTCCTAAGTATGAGAAAGGAGAAACATCCAACACCAACAAGAAAAATAATGATACAAAGATAAATTATAGATAAACCAACACTAATATTGTCATCACTATGCTTCAACCTATGGAAGGCATTTTTTACATGATGGGGCCCAAATTTGATGAAGAACCTAATAATGATACTGATAATGAAAAACCTGAGGTCATTTTGAGAATACATAACCCTTTTATTATTTTTTAGGATACTAGACTTGTTGATCTTAGAATGATTTTGACAATTAAATGTCAAAAAACTTAAGTTACTTAATAAGTTCATGTTAATCTAATAACATATGCTGATTATAATATGTACAAGTGCCAAGTTGCAATAAGTGTCGAGCTAGAAATATAGTAAGTGTCAAGTCACTCAAGTGTCGAGAAAATAGACAATGTCGAGCAAGTATAAGTGCTAAGTGAACAATAGATGTTGAGCATGTTTAGGTGCTAAGGCAGATAAAATTACAGTAAGTGTCGAGTAATGCAGAATTGACATAAAAGTTTGAGAAGGCAAAAACATATATGTAAGCCATTTGTATGCCATCTAATGGATATATTTTGAAGCTTAGAGATAAGATCAAATCTATTTGATTCCCTATGCAATCAACATGCAACCAATCAGAAAAATGGAATGGTAAAGAGGAAAAAAGGATGAATTTCAGCCATAGATTCATACGTGACCCTAATTCATGAAATCTTTATAAGGAGATTGAAGCTCAATAATTCAAAAAGATAGAGCGATTAAAAATTTGATGCATGTGAGAAAAGAATAGAAGGAGAATAGGGGTGAATTGATTAGAGGAAATTCAAGCTGACTTAGCAGAGCATGAGTATTGTAAAATAAATTAGTAGAATATAGGATCAACATTACAATAGTTTCTTATCAGATCACTAAGGATTAGATCTAACATAATAGGGATCTGAAGTCAAAAATATTAGATTGTAAGTGATCAGATAAAACATTCTACTTTACTCTCTAACAATTGTATCAAAAAAATAAAATCCTATGGATTTAGGTTGGTTTAATAGCCATTGAGAAATCCTTTAATAGGGTGACATTCCAAGTGAATGTTTTGTAAATCCTTTAAATAGGTACACTTCTAGCAGGGTGTAAAATCCTTTAACAGGATAGGATCTGTTGGTGTTTGAAAATGTTACCCATTTCCAATTACCTTGATGAGAACAAAATGCATCTAGGGGTAGCTAACTCCCATTATCAACACATCCATTCAGACACCAGGCCAACTATAAGGCTATACTCCTACACTTCAGGTTTTGCAAAACCTAGGCGGGTGAACCTATAGATTCCTTATATGGTACCAGTTGTCAAAGCATACATTGAATCTAATGAAGCAGATAAAACCCTTATTTCTCCTGATAACTCATGAAATAACATCAATCTGCAGTAGCTAAATGCAGATCTAGGAACCTCATAAGCTGAGTGATGGCATTATATTATAGCTCTTCAACATGAAAAGGAAAAATGTTGATTATTGATGTTGATGTTGAACAAATCCTCAACCATGCAACAAAACCTCATGATCCTATAACTGATCAGTTCCTAATCCATTGGGCAATTTCATGAATCCAAAACATGCATCTATGACATGAGGACATATTTTGTATACCCAAACATCAGATCTATCTAATCACTTTGTGATTAAGGCATCAATGTTCATTCAGATCTCATTCTTACAAAATATCCTTCTCAAGTAACTAGCAACTTTGTTAAACATATCAAGTGTTTACTTGGCCCTTAGGTCCAACAGCAAAATACATCAAACATACAACCTGAAAGGGATGCAAATGGGTCTCAGATCTTTGTTCCAAAACCACATAAGACTTGCAGATTGCTAAGACAGGAGACAAGACACAGAATGAAGCTAGTAAAACTATTGCTCATATGTATTCATTTTCTTTGAAAATATACATTCAGGTGCATGAGATTAAAACATGAAACAACCTAACATCTCAAAACTATCTATATTATCTTTACACTTGTTGTTCATATGATAGAAAATGCTAAAGAATGAAGGTGGAATTATAGTTTTGGATCCAATGAAGTGGTCTCACAGAATGACTACAAATTCTCTACCAACAATGGTCTCACAATGCAAAAACTGGAACCCTAAGGGTATCACAGCAATGAACTTTTTTTTCTCAAAAACTGGAACCATTCAAATGGAAGCAAGAAAGAAAGATATAGAAGAGAAAGAATTCCTGAATATGTTCTGAAGATGACAAGTGTCCACTTGAAATTCAATCTTGTTCAATTGAGTAACCTCTTTCTTCTTTCATCCCATATGATATGATTTTGTTTCATCATTATCTGAACTGATTTGCAAAATATCTCTGCTTATTGATGAAATTTTTTTGAATCACCAAAATATCTGATTTCCCCATGAAAATGCCAGTGAAAATGAGTTTTTATTGAGTAAATCTAAACAAATCTGACCCCAACTGCATTTCCATTGCCTTTTGCATATATTCAAGCTATTAACTTGCCAAAAAACACAACTAAACTTTCTGGTCTGAAAATAGCTACAATTCAAGTACCTGAAAGAAAACCTCCTGTAGCTTGAGCTAGCTACTACTTGTGTAAAAATTGACTCTAGAATCGGATAGTTCATCTTTTCTTGAATTTGGCAGTATATTGGAGTCCATGTTTAGCTTATCGAAAACCCACTAAATCTTTGTTTGAAAATCACCTCTCTGGTTGAAAGTTCAAGCTTGCACATCTTTAAAATTTTAATTTTTGAAAAATTTTAAATAGTCTAAAGTCAAACTTTAGAATAAAATCCATTTGATTTTCAAAAAAAATCTGACGTGCATCCATTTTTTGGAAATAATAATTTAAATTTATTATTTTTGCATTTCAATTTTTCTCTATGCTTTTCTAGGCCCACTGGGCGCCACCCAGGCTACCATGTCATTGCCTTGTCTACAGTGCCACATCAGCACCATAGGGACCCGCTGTGCCACATGGTGCCCAAGCGCATCCCCGCATTACTTAAATCCCTACAACTCCATATTGTAGGGATGCGCAGACTGTCAGATCTCACCATGTGGCAAAATCCTGTGCCTCTATCTGAACTGCTCGTTCTTGCCACATCATTACTAGTGGGACTCACCGTGCCACATGGCGCCCATGCACATCCCCGCATTTTTAACCTCTGCGCAACTCTTTTTGTGAGGAAGGGTAGTTCGTTGATTTTTGACACGTGGTGGCATCTGGTTCAACGATGCCACATTAGTGTTCTCACATTTTCATTTAAAATTGTGCTTAGTCCTCTTTGGCTGACATTACTTCCACATTGACCACATGGGTGCAGGGCCCCACATGCAACTAGCGCTTCAAAAGCACTTGTCTTGAAGACGTTATGTTATGTGCTTGAAATGGTATTTAAAAAACTAATTTCTAAGTTACCCACCCAATGTGGGATAAATACATTTCATAGTCTTTCCCTTTACTTTGGCTGCATTTTCCATTGCTGCGCAGGGTCTTCTTCTATTCTAGCCATGGGAGTTGATGGCTACTTCCTACAAATGTGTCTTTTAAACTGCCAAGGCTCTTCTTTTCAACTGTGGCTAAACATTTGACCTTTCTTCTTGCCATGTTTCTCCTTTACATGAGTTGTGCTTGTGTCTTCTGAACCCTCTCACTAATCATGACTTGGTCTTTAACCTTGGCGTTAACTGCTAATAACAAAAACATCTCCTATGCTTAAAAACCTTATCTAAAACAATGCCGCCTTGGATCTTCTTTAAACATGCGGCTTCTCTTTTTTATACTTGGCGGCATCCATGCTTGGCACTGATCTGTCCTTCTCAATGTTGACTGTTCTTATTTGATGCGCAAGCTTGGTCTTTTAATGGCCTGTGTGAAGGCATGGGACTTCTTTCTAGTGTGAGGGTCTTCTTTACATCTTCAAGGTGTCTGCTCTTTTATGTGCAGGGTCTGCCCTTTTATATAAAGGCTCTTCTATTATGCATTGAGCTCCTCTGGTATTATGAATGCGTGGGTGTCTTTTTCTAGGTTGCGAGCTCTCTTTTCATGCCTTAATTGGAGAAAAGCTCTACCTCCACTTGGTTTCTCTTTCTATTTGCATGGGACGGCTTTGTTTTTAATTTACACACCTTTAGAAGTTGCTCCTTATCTTCAAACATTTTCCTCTTTTGTTCTACGCATAGGTTGCCATGTTTAATGCAACTCTAGTGAATGACTACTTGCATTCTTTATGTGAACCATGGAGGATACCATGACTGAGAAGCCATCCTCACTTTGTTTAGAAACATCAATGACAACTAATGATCGTGAAGCTCTCTTTTTCTTATGTGAGATATTATGTTTGTCATTATTGCAGTGACTCCATGATCCTCCAATGATACTCTGAACCGGAGGTGATGAAGCTATGCTAGACTTAACAAATTTGAATGTCATCTCTTTAAGACTTTCCAAATGCAAGCCTCTTCTTGATGTTCCCATTTACATGATCAAGATATCTTCATGATTCAATGAAAATCTGGCTCATCTGATGGAATCAGTCGGACCCCAAAGTGGGTCCAGCTAAAAAAATTTCATTTTCAGACACCTGAGCTGGAAAACTAATTTATTGACCTTTTAAAATCCACCAGAATTGATTTCGATCATCAATTGATCATTAAAATCTCATTTTATCATTTTCTACCAACTGTCAACTTTTGCGCCAGGAGGTCCGTTGACTGGCTTTGAAAACTGACCAAATCAACTGATCATGCTCTAAAAATTGGCACACTAATTCTTTGTTCTACATACTTTCACCCTGTCAGATCTTGTCTCATGAAGAATTCAGAGTCAAAAGATATTGACCATTGAATTCACCCCTTTAGAATTACCTGCACAAAAACATGTCAGAAAACCATAAACTGGGTTTAGATTTGGCCTGGAAAACTGGGTAAACAGGCACATGGGGAAACAAAAACTGGGACACACATTCTTTGTCATGAGGAAATTATGGATCTACAATTTGGGCTCATGAAAAATAATTGGGTGCAAATGACGAGCGGTCAAAGTGAGCTACTCAGATTTTGCAGATTGGAACAATGGCAAGATAGTAATTTTGGAAAAAGGAATTGACCTGGAAGAGTATGCAAACGGATTTGCCAAGACTCAAAAATTGAAACATAACAATTCTCTGATGTCTATAATGAAACACAAAAGGAATTTCATCATTTTGATCAACTGGTCAAAATTTATGGCACGTCAAACAGGGCTTCCCATAATTTTGAATATTTTGCAAAAACATGAAAACAGTAACTAACCAACTTTAAGAGGTTCAAAACCTAGACAAATGAGCTCAAAACAACTTGAAATCTGAAACATAGGTTCTTGGGTATGGATATTAGAAACTCCCAAAGTGGCAAGTCATGACACAAATTTGGGTGCAAGATATTAAGACGTAAAAAGGGCTTCTTATCGCTGTTTGACACGGTGTAAAATGCAGATTTGAAACTAGCTCAAAACAAGACTTCAGCAAACGACTCAAAATGATGATTGAACTTCATGAAACACTTAGATGCACTAAATGGAAGGTGCTAGAAGCATTGAACACCTTTTGGGACTCAGACTAACAGCCGGGTACAACCAGGCACATATGCATCAGAAAGCTTTCATAGGGCTTAATTTCTTAACAGTGCTCAAAATCAGGGCTGCAATTTTGAGTGCCAACAGGATCTAACCATCCTTTTTAAGCCTTCAACAAGGTAGTATTTTCATAGGGAAAACCATGGTTCATGGTCAAACTTTGTAACCTTAACAAGTTACATTATTGTTGTAGTAGTAAGTTGTGGATGTCATCCCCAACCCAGTTTTATCTTCTCATTTTGGAGGGTTTATGGGTGATCATATCTAGTGTCAAGTGTTTACATGCATGATTTTACTTTCATGTTATTTCAATATGTTTCATGCATATATTGATTGATATTAAAAGTTTTAATTGTTAAAGTTCAAAACTTCTAATTCACCCCCCACCTCTTAGAAGTATACTTCCTACTTGTAAATTCCAAAAATTGGCATTAGAGCTAAGTTCTCATTAGGAGGAGCCTTACAACTTAAAGAAAAGATCAAAATATGGAGGACTACAATCTTGGTAAGATTATACAAAACTAGGAGATTGAAGTACATCTCATTCTACATTCTATAGAAGAAGCTAGGAAGGAATTGAGGTAATCCCTAAAAAGAAGAAAAGAAATAGCCATAACTGAGAATGATACATAATACAAGGAGATTGACACCACTAAAGTATTTACAAATAGAGACTCAAAGGATTTTGATGTAGCAATAGTATACCTAATGGAGAAGAATAGAGCTCAAGCATAAGAGAGATCAAAACTCTCAAGATTGAACAAGAATCACAAGCCATGATGTTGTGTGAAGTGACTGAATAGAAGAAGAGATCTATTGAAGATAGGGTCATGATAGAAAATGACAAGAGAAACCTAGCCAATAGAGTAGAAGAGAAGTCAATTGAGCTTGCTAGAATTTCCAACATACGGTAGGATGCCCTAAGTCAAATGATGAATGCTCATTATGAGCTAAATGTCAAAGACATTGAGATCACCACACTGAAGTTATAGAATGAACAACTACAAAATTATCTAAGGAGAGAAAGAGAAATTTCAATAAGCTTCAACAAACCCAATGAAGCCATCAAGTATTTTGAGTAGCTATTAGAATCCCCTAGATCTAGCAATGACACAACAGGAGTAGGCTATACTAGCACTGAAGAAGAAGAATCATCCAAGATTGTTGAACAAAGGAATGGAAAAGTTAAGAATTCCAAACCCAATTTTTATTTTTGTGGTAAGAAAGGACATATTGCTAATGTGTGCAAGAGAAAGACTATAAATCTGCATGACAAACCTAAAAACATGGGTCACTATCACAAGTGCAATAAGCAAGGTCGTCAGGTACATGAATGTAAGACAAGAGCCATGCATGCACCATGATTTGAAGATCACTACTACAACTACAAGAAATATGGACATAGAACCTTTGAATGTAGATCTAAGCCTATGTGGTCACCAAACAAACTAGAAAATGTAGGAAGTCATTAACAGATCTACAATTGGGACTATAACACTAGGTAGAGCTGTCACTACTATCAAGAGTATGGACACATCATTAAGAACTACATAAGAACAAATTTCACTAGAAACTACAATAGATGGCTAAGTCAAACCACGTGCTTTATCTATTTGAAGACTAGCCCTATTAGCAAGCATTGTCTAACAAGGTCAAAGGCACCCAATTTTGAGTTCAACAAAGGAAAGGGAAAGTAGATGTTGAACACATTAGAGGAGAGATGAATAAGACATGGAAGAGAAGAGATTGAAGCAATGCATATAATGGAGGGATCACTTCACCTAATAGGTCAAGTGGTCACACTTCATCAAACTAAGCAAGAGAAGGTATGTGGAACTTATATTTAGATGCTTTATCATGCATCAGTTCCAAAAATAAGTTAGTACTACAAAGAATAAATCAACATGAATAAAGATGCAAGGTCAAATACTCAAGTTTTCATCTTACTATTGAGTGTGAAAAGTTCCCTTCAGATGACGAGTAGAATTCTAGTGTATACCAAGTCTTTAGCAAAAGCCTATTGAAGCTGAGTAAGTAGTTGTTGCCAAGTGAAGGTAATGTTAGTTGCTATTGAGTAAGGGTGAAATTCCTATTGATGCTAAGTAAAGAAAAAATTGCATAGAATCTAAGTTTACATCTATTTATGCACTAAGCATTAAATGAAACATATTGAAGGGTGTCAACAACAAAGAATTTGTGTAGATTCCAGCAATGATTCAACATCATCTCATCAATCTTAGGTATTCTACAAGTGTCGAGCTACACTATTTTAAGTTTGTTAAAACCCTAGTTTGCAAAAATGGCCTCTAGCTCTAAGAATCCCAAGGGCAAGGAATATTTTTAAGTTCATCTAGTTAGTAATGAGGCAAAGCAACTAGGTTTTAGGGTTATTCCAGAGGTTGCATACAAAAATGACCTAGCTGGTGCATTATTAGTCATTCTACCCAAGGTCATGATGGTACAAGATGTTAGAAAGTGTTATAATTTTAGGGTTAGAGGAATAGGAGACATGGAAATTTTCCAAGCATTTGAAAAACTATGTGAAAATGGAGTGTTGAAAGATGAATACATGAAAACCCATACCCTATAATTCCCCTCTGTCTTTAAGACTGAATGGATAAAGTTCGTTCTAAGAAGAATTCATGATAGTTGTTTATGGTTGGAAGGAGGGCCTATCAAACTATAAAAAAGAATTATGCATAGGGTTACATGATATGCAACCATAGATCAACCCAAAACCCTAAGAAGCAACTCAAAGTAAGTTATTGAGAAGAGTACAGGGGCATAGTGGAACAAGAGAGGAATGATGATTGAAATTATCAAGGATCCACTTCTTGAGTTTGCAGTAAGGGTCATATCTCACAAGTTCTATTAGTCAAGCTAACTAAATAGTGTAACATGTATAGAAGTTGATGTAGGGTACAAGATTGTAAAGAAAAATCATAGTTATGATCTGGCAGAGCTACAATTGTAGTGAATAATGGAAAACTTAGGGGCAATAAGGAGATCCAAGAGTGCTCAATGTAAGTTTGGTTCCATTTTGATATGTATATTTTTCTATGTTCAAAATGAATTCCCCTCTTTTGGAAAGATAGGCTGGAAAAAAAATAGGTTTGTGGCTATAAAAATAAATGAGTACATAGAGAAAAAGGGAGATAATTTTGAAACCACAATGACTAGCTATTTTGAGGACTTCAAGAAGTCCATGAAATAAAGATTGAGAATTCTAGTTTCCTTAGTAGAGTAGCACATCAATGACATTTTCTTTCTAGTAGACATTGATTATGCATACATCCAAGTAGTAGTACCAAGAGTCATATGGCTAAGGCCATTAGGCTATGAAATAAATATTGATGAAGCATTAGTAGCTACTACTACACTACTTACAGAAGAAGTTGATAAAGGAGAAATTTTTTTTGGTACCTATGGTGTTGTCAAATTAAAGGTGGAAATGGAGTTGAAGACAATATCAACTCTAAAGTAGAAAGATAAATTGGTGAGAAAAATCAAGGAGAAATTTGGAGAGGGAACTGCTAGAAATGATGAAGTTGAAGAAGAAGAATAAGGTCAAGAACCACTTGCCTTAACACAAGGCATGGGCAAGGATGTTGAAGAAGAAGGTGTTAAGGAGGAACAAGCTAAGGAAGCACTTGCTAAACCTAAGCTGAAAAAGAGGAAGGTTACCACACAACTTGCAGCATTGTCAAAAAGGAAGAAAGTAGCTACACCTCCAACTACAAGAGCCAACAGAAGGGCTACCACACAAAAGACCAAGGAGTAGGACAAAGAAAAGAAGAAGGATATTAAGCAACAAGGTCCTATGTAGAATAAACCCAAAAGAAAATATGTTACACAACGAAACTTAGACGATGAAAGGACCAATTCAAAAGACATAAGCCAGTTCAGAATGGTAACTCATGCCACCGAGTCTAATTTAGAAAACACTTATAAGAATATTAAAGATAATGCAGACTTAACTAGTTTGAAAAACATTGATTTTGATAAACTAAGTAGAGAAGAACAAAACATGGTTGAAGAGTCAATATATGCCATGATGGAAAAATTCAAGCATACACCTCTTGAATTTGATAATACAGTGCCTAAAGATTTATATTCAATTGTTGAGAATAAATGGCATTATTGCCTAAATATGGAGAAGGAAATAAGGGAATCTACTATAGCTCAAGTAATGCTAGAGTTGACAAGGGGACAATTTACCAAGGCCAATAAGAAGCATGGGAGAAATTTTTCTCCCAAATACATGGCATTCATTATTCTCCAAAACAACATTGAAGATGTTGTTAATAAATCCACCAAAATGTGGAAATTAATTTATGAATTGACTACTATTAAGAAAGGAGAAGAGGGTCCCTTTGAGGGAAGAAACAATGAAGAAGATGAGGATGATAAGGAAGGTGAAACTGAAAAGGAAAAGGTAGATAATACAAAGTAGGATGCACAAAAGCAAGATAAAATGACAACAGCTGAGGAGAAACAAAATGAACAGAGCATGCAAGACACACAATTGCTGCCACTAAGCCCTCTACATGACACAAATACACCTATAGAGAACATAATAGTGAAGGATTTCCTTGACAATTCTGTTCATAGCATCAACCCATTGACTACAGAGGATCTAAAGAAGATCCTTGACTAATCAACAATACAATCACAATTGTGTAATAACCCAGTGTTGGTTAGTGTAGATGAATTAGAGAAAGTTGTAGCTGACATAACTAGGGACAAGGTGAATACACAAGAACTACCTTCTATCATCCCTACAACTACAAGTGGACAAACTCAAGCACAAGCATTAATTGATATATCTACAAATGTTGATTCCATAGTTAAAGTTGTGATGATTGAACAACAAACTCATATTGTCAAAGAAAAAGAACCTAGAAATGATCAAGGTATAGGATAGATGATGTAGGAGCATCCAGAGGTATAAGGGCAATCCTGTGTCACCCAAAAAAATATACTTAGACTTAGTTTCTATTTCATGTGTTTTCATTTTTGGATACCCATTTGGGTCAAATAAAGGTTCCAACTCTCATAGTTTCACTAGCAGTGTTCGTGTAAATCTCGAAAAAATAAGAGTATGTAATTGAGCCATCATTTTGGTGAACTAGAAGGTGTAAATTGGCTAGATGAATGTAATTTTAATTTAGAGCATTCCAGAAAAAGAATCAGGTCAAAAGGCCCCACGGTTTGAAAGTTATTGCAATTTTTTGAGTTGTGGAGACCTCTTAAGAATGCTTCAAAGTTAGGTTAGGGGCATTAAATGACCTTGAAAAGGGCCAAAAAATGGGGGATGAGAAAAGATCCTCCAAAAGGCTGTAGATCACTTTGAGAGCTTTCCAAAAATTTAAACGGTTTGTCAATCAGAGCTATGGTTCAATATTTATGCCTCCTAAAAGTTCGGTTACCATTTTTGGATTCTTCTAGATTTGCGTTGACTTCTAACACAACTTTTGGAACCTTCTATTTGGTCAGTGGATGCCTACTAGCACTTTCTAGAATGTACTCCTAGTTCTTAACCCTTCGAGGTCTATTTAAGGAGATTTCTGGCATTGTAAAAGGCAGTTCGGAGTGGAGTTTGAGAGGAGGTACTGAAAGGAGAAATTATCTCCACATTTATGCTATTGTAAGCCCTTAGGGCATGTTTTGAAGTTTATTTTCTCTGTACTGAATGTACTAGCTTATTTTTTAGTTAATACAATTTCCCTTTTCTATTGTGTCCATTCTATTCTTGGGTTGCTTCCCCATCAAGTGGTGTTAGAGCTGGTTTTTCTGAGTGTGTAGACAGAGCGCGTACTGTGTGGTTGTGGGTTTGAGTTAAGAAGATGCCTCCACGAAGAGAGCATGGTGGAAGGGCTAGAGCTATTAATCTTGAGGAGGTTAGAGCCCTCCAAAGGCAGGTACAATCATTGCAGGAGGAGCTATGTAGAGGAGCAATTGTGGCCACAGTTGATGAAATTGAAGATGACAACGAAGAAGATAAAATTGGACTAGAAGGGGAATTTGATGGGGAAGTTCTGAATCATGCAGAGGAAAGGCTTTTTAGGGCCATTACTAAGTTTGGGAAAAGACTTACAATTGAAGTGGGTGTATTTTCAGGAAATCTAAAACCAGATGAGTTGATCGATTGGATCAATGAACTGGAAGAATACTTTGAGTATGAGGATATCAGGGACCCAGATAGGGTTAAGTTTGCAAAGGCCAAATTGAAAGGCCATGCCAAAATCTGGTGGCAAGAGGTCCAATTGGAAAGAAATAGTAGGGGAAAGGAGAAGATCACAAGATGGGATCGCATGGTGGACAAATTGAAGAAGCAGTTCATTCCTGTGGACTACGAGCTTGATTTGTTTAAGAAGATGCATGGGTTAAAGCAAGCAAGAAGATCAATCCAAGAATATACAGAGGAATTTTACCGACTCTTGATTAGAGTGGGGCATGCAGAAGCAAATAAGGAGAAGGTTTCTCGTTATATCAGTGGGTTGCAACTTAGCATCCATGAGGAATTAAGTCTGGTAAGAATGACCAATGTTGAAGAGGCATACCAATTTTCCCTACGAGTTGAAGAGAACCTGAATAAAAGTTTTGAAGGAAGACAAAGAGGGTGCAGTCAAGGAGGAAGGGGAAGTGGTAGATCATCTAGAGGCCTCAATGAAACCCAAAAGAAAAATGAAGATGTGGGTACTAGTAGGAACCAGAGGAATGAGGGTTTCAACCGCTCCCATGATCAAGACTTTGGAAATTAGAGAGGAAGAGATAGAGGATGTGGAAAAAGAAGAGGAGGCTTCCGTGGTACCTATTTCCATTGTGATGAAGAAGGTCATCATGCCTTTGAATGCCCGCAATGACAAGGAAGGAAAGATATGAGAACTGAGGGCCAAGATAGGGTTGCTCATGTGGATGAGGATGCACAATCATCACATTCAGAGGATGCAGAAAGAGGAGAGACCTTGGTAAATGAAAGAGTCCTAATAAGTGGTGAGATTGAACTAGGACAACAGAGGAGTTTTTTCTGTACCAGATGCAAGTGTGAGGATAAATGTTGTGACGTGATTATTGATGGTGGTAGCACTGATAACTTGGTATCAAAAAAGATGGTCTCTAAGCTAAAGCTCAAGAGGGAGAAACATCCCCAGCCCTATCGGATTACTTGGGTAAAAGATGATCATAAGGTCCTGGTAAGTGAACAATGTTTAGTGAAATTCAAAATTAGGAGTTACCATGATGAAGTTCTCTGTGATGTTATTCCGATGGATGTTTGCCATCTATTGTTGGGTAGACCATGGAAGTTTGATCGACATGCAGTACATGATGGGCATGCAAACACATACTCTCTGACAAAGGATGGAGTTTGCCACAAATTGAAGCCCATGAAAAAGGGAGGTGAAAAGGTATGTAGTAGTGCTAGGATTTGTCATGTTGATAGAAGGATGTTTTTAGATGGCATGAAAAATTAGCATATGTGCTATGCTTTGATTCCTAGGAAAGATAAAGAAGGTAGTAGTGAAATACCACTTGAAGTTTCAAATTTACTAGGGGAATTTGGAGATATTATCTCTGATAATGTTTCAGATGGATTGCCACCAGTAAGGCAAATTAGTCATCAGATAGATCTGATTCCAAGATCTAGTTTGCCTAACAAGGCTGCTCATAGGATGACTCCTACTGAAATAGAGGAGCTAAATAGATAGGTTCAGGAGCTATTGAGGAAGGGCTTGATTTGAGAGAGCCTGAGTCCATGTGTAGTACCTGCAGTACTCACACCAAGGAAGGATGGAGAGTGGAGGATGTGTACAAATTCTTGAGCTATAAATAGGATAACCATCAAGTACTGGTTTCCTTTGCCAAGGATGGATGATCTTATGGACTACTTGATTCAAGCTCAGTACTTCACAAAGATAGATCTAAAGAGTGGTTATCACCAGATACGGATTCGAGAAGGAGATGAGTGGAAAATAGCCTTCAAGACCAAGGAGGGTCTTTATGAGTGGTTAGTCATGCCCTTTGGATTGACGAACGCCCCAAGCACCTTCATGTGGCTCATGAATGAGGTACTTAAGAAGTTCTTGGGAAAATTTGTTATTGTTTATTTGGATGATATTTTAATTTTCAGCAAGACTTTGGAAGAACATTTATTGCATATTCATAGTGTCCTTGAAAGGCTAAGGGAAAAGAAACTATTAATTAATCTAAAGAAGTGTATCTTTGCAAAAAGGGAGTTAGTCTATTTGGGGTTTGTTATATCACCTGAAGGTCTCAAAATGGATCCAGAGAAGGTAAAAGCCATCTTGGAATGGCCTACTCCAAGGTCTGCTACTAAGGTAAGATCATTTCATGGTCTAGTTAGTTTTTACAGGAAGTTTATTAAGAATTTCAGTGGCATATGTGCACCCCTAATTGATACAATAAGAGGGGATAGAAAAGAGTTCAAATGGACTACAGTAGCTGCGAGAAGTTTTGAATTGCTAAAGAAGAAGGTGACATAACAGCCTGTGTTGGCACTTCCAAATTTTAGAAAGGTTTTCTAGGTGGATTGTGATGCCAGTGGTAGTGCTAATGGGGCTGTATTAAGCCAAGAAGGTAAGCCTATTGCATATTTTAGTGAAAATTTGAATGATGCAAAGAAGAAGTATTCTGTTTATGATCAAGAGTTCTATGCAATAGTTCAGGCCTTAAAGAAATGGAGGCATTATTTATTGCCAAAGGAATTTATTTTGTATACTGATCATCAGGCATTACAGTACCTAAATAGCCAAGGTAAATTGAATTAGAGGCATATGAAGTGGGTAGAGTTCTTGCAGAGCTATACATTTGTGTTGAAGCATAGAAGTGGAAAATCTAATAGGGTTGGAGATGCACTAAGTAGGAGATAGTTGTTGCTTACAATAATGCAGGTTGAAGTAGTTGGGTTTGATGAACTCAAGAAATTGTACCCTGAGGATCCTAATTTTGCTGAAGCATGGAAAGCTTGTAAAGAACTTGTTGTTGTAGATAGAACCAAGTGGTTAGACTATTTGATTCAGGATGGCATGTTGTTCAAAGGTAGTCAATTGTGCATTCCAAGGATTTCCATGAGGGAAAATTTGATTAAGGAGAAACACAGTGGAGGGATGGCAGGACATTTTGGTCGAGATAAGACCATTTCCATTCTTAGAGAACATTATTTTTGGCCTCAAATTTCATAGGATGTGCAGAAGTTTATACAGAGTTGCTAGGTTTGTCAAGTTGCCAAGGGGTTTAGTCACAATACTGGCCTATATCAGCCATTGCCTATTCCATCAAGGCCATGGGAGGACATAAGTATGGATTTTGTTCTTGGATTGCCAAGGACACAAAGGGGTAATGACTTAGTATTTGTGGTGGTTCATAGGTTCTCCAAAATGGCACATTTCATTCCATGCCAAAAAACTCATGATGATGTCCATATTGCAGACTTGTTTTTCAAAGAGGTGGTAAGACTACATGGTCTTCCAAGGAGTATAGTTTCTGATAGAGATATTAAATTTGTGAGGTATTTCTGGAGGACATTGTGGAAGAAGTTGAGAACAGACCTAAAATTCAGTTCCATGCATCACCCATAGACTGACAGCCAAACAAAAGTGGTAAATAGAAGTCTGGGCAATTTGCTGAGATGTTTAGTTGGGGATAAGCCCAAGGGATGGGATTTGATTCTACCACAAGCAGATTTTGCTTACAATAACTCTATAAATACGAGTACTGGAAAATCACCATTCCAAATTGTATATGGGAATAGCCCAAGGACTGCACCTGAATTGAGGAAGATAGAACACGGGGAGAGGACAAGTGCTAAACCTGAGGAATTTGCTTAACATATCAAGTGTCTACATGAGGAGGTTCAAGCACACATTACCAAGATGAATCATGAGTATAAAGCTAGGGCTGATCAAAGGAGAAGACATAAGGAATTCCAAGTAGGGGATCTAGTCATGGTGCACTTACAAAAAGAAAGATTTCCAGTCGATACTTACAACAAGCTGAAAATGAAGAAATTTGGCCCCTGCAAAATTTTGAAGAAACATGACTGAGGAAATGCATATGAAGTGGAGCTGCCAGATGGTATTCACATTTCTCCCATTTTCAACATTGCAGATTTAAGAGAGTATCATGATGATGGTGCAGATGAGGAGCTAGTGTTAGAGCCATGTCCAATTCCTGCTTCTAAGAAGGAGAAGATAGAAGACATTCTAGATCATCATGTGGGTAGGAGCACCAAAAACAAGCAGTATGAAGAGTATTTGGTCAAATGGAAAGGACGACTAATCGAGGACTCAACTTGGATTTCAGCAGCTGAGGTTTCCCATTTGGGATTTCCTCTACCATTCATAAAGTGATAGGGTCACTTTTCAATCTACCTTGGGTGTCTGATGCAAGAGCATCTAGAGGTATAAGGGCAATCCTGTGTCACCCAAAAAAAATACTTAGACTTAGTTTCTGTTTCATGTGTTTTCATTTTTGGATACCCATTTGGGTCAAATAAAGGTTCCAACTCTCACAGTTCCACTAGCAGTGTTCGTGTAAATCTTGAAAAAATAGGAGTATGTAATTGAGCCATCATTTTGGTGAACTAGAAGGTGTAAATTTGCTAGATGAATGTAATTGTAATTTAGAGCATTCTAGAAAAAGAATCAGGTCAAAAGGCCCCACGATTTGAAAGTTATTGCAATTTTTTGAGTTGTGGAGACCTCCTAAGAATGCTTCAAAGTCAGGTTAGGGGCATTAAATGACCTTGAAAAGGGCCTAAAAATGGGGGATGAGCAAATCTCTTCCATAGGGCTATAGAGCACTTCGAGAGCTTTTCGAAAATGTAAACGGTTCATTAATCAAAGCTACGGTTCAAAAGTTATGGCTCCTGGAAGTTCAATTACCATTTCTGGATTCTTCTAAATTTGTGTCAACTTCTAATGCAGCTTCTGGAACCTTCTATTTGGTTGATGGATGCCTACTAGCACTTTCTAGAATGTACTCCTAGTTCTTAACCCTCTGGGGTCTATTTAAGGAGATTTCTGGCAATGTAAAAGGCAGTTCGGAGTGGAGTTTGAGAGGAGGTACTGAAAGGAGAAATTATCTCCACATTTATGCTATTGTAAGCCCTTAGGGCATGTTTTGAAGTTTATTTTCTCTGTACTGGATGTACTAGCTTATTTTTTAGTTAATACAATTTCCCTTTTTTGTTGTGTCCATTCTATTCTTGGGTTGTTTCCCCATCAATAGATAGAGGTATCTGTGCCTAAAACACAAAAGTAAGGGACATGAAAAATAACTGTCATTGATCAAGGCAGGTCAAAGAAAGAAAAGAAAATTCCAAAATAAAAGGAGGAAGAAGCTATTCAGACATTGGTGAATTTTCCAAAAACTAGAACTCGTACAAAAGTCCTTTGAAAGTCAAGCACTAATGCTATGCCAAATTTCAGCACCAGCCTCAAGCTCCACAAAGATTTCAAGGGTACTTCACTATGGAGACCCTACATTAGATGAAGATATAGTTATACCTAAATATGACTATGTAACCATTACACTTGAACAGATCAATCTAATGCAAGAGGCATTAAAAAGAAAGAAGAAGTAAGAGATACTTAGAAATGAGTATAAACAAAAGAAATAACTTCATGAGATTAAAGACATCTTCTTAGATGCCTTCAGTTTGTGGACACCTAATGAAACAAAGCCCATATTGGAGCAACTATCAGAAATAGTGGAGTAGGTGACAAGTGAAGACCATGACACTAATGCAAAACTCATGGAATGGTCTAAGAAGAAGTTTCAAGGGAGAGTAAATGAAAAGATATCTAGTGAAATAGCACTATCTCAAGTAGAGTTGGAAAATAAAATTTAAAAAGAGAAGAAGGTACTTGAGAATATATTCTCATTATACACTAAATTGTGTGACCCAACAATCTTTACATAAAAGACAAGCCAGAGAATACTGAGTCTAGAGAGAAATTTGAAGATATCAGGCATGCAGTTGCCACAAGACCCAACTCAGAGTGAAAAGCAATTAAATACAGTGCTTCACACACAAAAGGAAATAATTGTACTAACAATAGAAGAGGCTAATACAAGAGCCAAGTTAGTTCAAACTCAAGCCTCCCTAACTCCCCACATGGAAATTATCCAAAAGAAACTAGCCTATGCTGAAATAGTACTAAAGAAAGATCCAAATCTTTCAACTCTAGATGGCTTAGTTCACCTTGCATAGAGAAAACAATTCAAATCAAATCCCTAGAAGTTTCCATACAAAATTGGGATGCTACTCTAGAAATTGTCATGGAAGTTAACAAAATTTTTCTAGCCAAATACAGTGTATAGACCCTTTGACATAAGTGTCAAAAAGGGGGAGAAATATTTAAAAAGGTGTAGATAATCAAAGTGAAAAAAGCAAGGGGAAGAAAAATCTGCAAGGAGGAGAAATGTGAAAAGGGGAGTAAACAAGAGAAAAGTAGAAATAGGGCATATCAAATAATCCTAAAGGCAAAGAGTATCAGCATAAGGAAAATTTACTCAAAGGAGTAGAAGATCTTGGATATAGAAAAAGATGCATCAACTCAGGGGGAGACACAAAATTTTGAGGTATATGGTTCATTCCAAAATTTTGAACAATTTTGAAGTTTTTTATATATGCCAAAATGTAAATACATTATACTTAAGGAGATTAAATTCATCATGTAAACTTAAGTATTTTTGACACTCCTATCAAAGGGGGAGATTGTTGATCTCAGAATGGTTTTGACAATTGAGTGTCAACACACTTAAGTTACTTACTAGGTTCATGTCGAGCTAGTAACATATGCCAAGCATAATATGTACAAGTGTCAAGTTGCAATAAGTGTTGAGCTAGAAATATAGTAAGTATCGAGTCACTCAAGTGCCGAGCAAATAGACAGTGTTGGGCAAGTATAAATGTTGAGTGAATAGTAGATGTTGAGCATGTTCAAGTGCTGAGTTAGATAGAATTATAGTAAGTGCTAAGTGCGAGTATCAACAACTGTCGAGCAACACAAAATTGACATAAAAGTTTGAGAAGGCACAAACATATATGTAAAGCATTTGTATGAACCTAATGGATGGATTTTGAAGCTTAGAGATAAGATTGAAGTTATTTGATTCCCTATGCAATCAACATACAACTAATTAGAAAAATGGATTGATAAAAAGGTAAAAAGGATGAATCTTAGCTATAGATTCATACCTAACCCTAAGTCAAGAAATATTTATAAGGAGATCGAAGCCTGATAATTCAAAAAGATAGATTAATTAAAAATTTGATGCATGTGAGAAAAGAATAGAAGGAGAAAAGGGGTGAATTGATTAGAGGACATTCAAGGTGACTTAGTAGAGCATGAGTATTGCAAAATTATTTACCATAATAGAGGATCAACATTACAATATTTTCTTATCAAATCAGTGAGGATTAGATCAGACAAAAAAAGGATTTGAAGTCAGCAATATCAGATTGTAAGTGATCAAATAAAACATTCTACTATGCTCTCTAAAAATTATATCAGCAAAATGAAATCCTATGGATTTAGGTTGGTTTAATAGCCATTGAGAAATGCTTTAACAAGGTGACATTCCAAGTGAATTTTTTGTAAATCCTTTAAATAGATACACTTCTAGTAGGGTGTAAAATCCTTTAAATAGGTACACTTTTAGTAGGGTGTAAACAAGTATCTAATCCTTTGTAAGCCTTTAATAGGACAGGCCTTTCATAGGGTAGACCATGGTTCATGGTCAAACTTTGTAACCTTGACAACTTACATTATTGCTACAGTAGTAAGTTGTGTGTCATCCCCACCCTAGTTTTACCTTCTCATTTTGGAGGGTTTTTGGATGATCATATCTAGTGTCAAGTGTTTACATGCATGCTTTTACTTTCATGTTATTTCAATATGTTTCATGCATGTATTGATTGATATTAAAAAATTTAATGGTTAAAGTTTAGAACTTTTGATTAACCCACACCACCCCCCATCCTAATTGTAAATTCCAACAAGTCCTACAATTTCACTTAGGGTGGAAAATATTTCATCTTCTCATGGTGAAACACTCAATGCTATCACTAGGGGGTAGTCTAAGGTTATCCTTAAAGTATCTAATGATCCTATAGAAGCCTCATCCTCTAAGTAAACTACTATTGCCTCTATATCCAATTATGACCTTGTAAGCCAGTTGTTCTAAACTCATGTTCAAACTTATATATTTGAGTTGCTAGAGCTATCACCTTTTCACAAGGAGATCCTAGAGAAAGCCTTATGTGCAACTAGTATCCCCATAAATATTGATGCAAAAAGGTTCCAAGGTATAGATAGCCACATTTCCACTCCACATTACCTAATCTTTTCTAAAGAAGATGAAAAATCCCTTAACCATCCATAGAATCTTTCCTTACATATAGAGGTCCAAATATACCATACCTAAGTAAAACAAATATTGATAGACAATGGTGTAGGGTTGAGTATTGTTTCTTTTAGTGTGGTTCAACATTTGGGGTTATCTAAAATTTTCATCAACTCTATGTAGAAATTACCACAAAAGCACATGATGAGGTTGAATGATCTTCTAAAGGACTTATTGTGTTTCCCTTCTAGGTAGGTCTATTTGAAAAATATGGCATGTTCTAGGTACTATAAATTCCACTTGCTTATAACTTTTTTTTGGGGAGACCATGGATCCACAAAATGCAAGATATATTGTCAACTTATCATCAATACATAAAATTCTCCTTTAATGGTGTTGAGATTTTGATCCTAGGGGAGAACTCTATGTCTATCAATACTCTTACTATTGTTGAGTCATTAGTACAAGATAACAAATTTGCTGGAGACATTAGACACACACTTGCTAACTATAAGAAGAAGATGAAAATGATGAGTATTAGTATGGGAGAGTACAACTTGGATTCCATTGTTGTATTACCTATTTCTTCACATTTCTATAGAAAAAAATATCATAAAATGAAACCTTCACTATCTATAGTACATTTATTCAATCCTTAATGCTTTTAGAGGAAGAAAAAGAAGATCAAGTAGTGAGAGACTGGATATATATAGAGGAAGAAAATGTTAATTAAGTTACACTTACCACTCCTATTTCCTCCAAGAGATATAAGAAAGGCTACCTATATTTTAGATAAATGGGTTATAGTAGCTAAGGAATTTTAAATGATAACAAGAATGCTCTCGTAGAACCCATAAGTCACACTAAGGGATGGAAGACCAAAGATACTACAGGTTTACATTATGGAGTTGACAATGATTTACTAGTATTTGACTAAGAAGTTCCTACAACTAGTGAATCTAAATATGAAGTTCAACCCATAGCTACTTGATTACCACAAGAAGAGGACTTTATCACTTCTATCTCGCATCTTTGGGGGGAAGATATGTTGTTCAATGATAACACTACTAAAGAATCTACCTCTAGACAATCTAAATTTGATGAGTGTGACACTAAGGATCTTAATAGAGATGGAGTTAGAAGAAACATTTCTCATCTTATAGCCTCCTATGAAAGTATTGATTCTAATGGGTATGAGTTGGAATCTCTTTCTAATGCTTCTTGTGAAGTCAGGGTAGATGTTGTACATGCCTATGTTAGTCAAACCAACATAGTTTATGAGTCTTATGTAAAGTATGAAAAGTTGGATTTACAACTTGCCTTAGTGAATTATGTTGATGCTCCTATGACCTATCCTAATTTGGACTCCTTTGGATATTTCCCTATAGATTCATCTTCTCTCATCACCAAAGATGATGCATTTCACATCAAGAACCTTGAAGAATCCACCTTGATATCTCTTATCCATATCATTCCCATCAACTAGTCTACACAAAATTAGAGACTTGAACTTCCATCTTTCCAAAATTATTATGTGATGGTCTCTTCCACTGATGAACTAGTAGCTATCATGAATGAGATGGATATCAAGTATGTTAGTCATAAATAAAAGAGAAAAACAAAAAATAAGAGCTCATATGGGAAAAACCACATTGTGGTAGTGTCTAAGCCAAAAAAATAGTAAAAAGAAAGACATATTTGAGGGTGAAAACTTCTTCAAGTTGCCCAAAAATGAGATACTTGGTAGTCTCCCAAGTTATTTCTAGGATAGATTATCAGTTTACATAAATCCTACACATTATGTTAATCTTGGTATAGAATGATCTCTTAAAATTTTACACCTAGCACTGTCATCATCAATTGAAGAAAATGAACAATTCACACACTTCTTTTGTGAGAAAAAGATGAACTTTTCTTGGATCTATATTGATATGCATGGACTTGATACAAATCTCACTATGCATCATCTCTCTATAGCTCCTAGTATTAAACATGTCAAACAAAAAGTGAGAAAGATGCATCTACATGTTGCCTTGCTAGTCAAAGTTGAATTATTAAATATCCTTAGTGCAAATATCATTAGAGCTATAACTACACTAAATGAATCTCCAATATTGTACCTATTTCTAAAGAAAAATCCATTCAAGTTTGTACTAATTTCCAAGAACTTAAAAAAGCTTTCCCAAGGGATAACTTTCCACTCCCAAATGTTGAAATAATAGTGGACATGACTATGTGTTACAAAATATACTCTCTCATGGATGGTTTCTCAAGTTATAATAAAATAAAGATAGCTCGAGAGGATCAAGAGAAAACAACTTTTACTTGCACATGGGGTACCTTCTATTGGAACTTCACACCTTTTATTCTAAAAAATGTGGGTGGAATATATTAGAGATCTATTATTGCAATTTTCTATGACATGATGCATAAGAATATTGAAGACTATGTTGATGAAACCCTTTCTAAATCCAAACAAGGCACACACCTAGCTGACTTAAGTTTGACATTGGACCTTATGGAATAATTTCAACTTAGGATTTATTTAAAAAAAAATTCTTTTGGTATCACCTCATAGAAATTATTAGGATACAATATCAGCTAAGGGCATAGAATTTAAACTTGAAAAACTCCAAGCTATCATGGAAATACTGCCTCTTAAAAATATAAGTCAACTAAGGAGTCTACAAGAACATTTAGAGTCTATTAGGAGGTTCATACTTAGCTAGCTGATAGATCACATATGTTCAACAAAAACTTGCATTAGGGATCTCCATGTATTTGGAATTAGGAATGTGAGAATAGCCTTTCCAAAACAAAGGAATACCTAGCTAATTCCCCTATTCACATGCCTTCTATTTAGAGAAAAACTTTGATATTGTATATTTATACTATAGCTAATTCTTTAGGGGCATTATTAGCTCAACATGATGATAATGGGAAAGAAAATGCTATATACTACATAAGCCACACATTAGTTTCTTATGATATCAACTACAACAACATTGAGAAGGCTTTCCTTGCCATAGTATTTGCATCACAAAAGCCATCACACAACATGCTTGTACATACCACATAATTGGTTGCTAGAATTGATCCTTTAAAGTATATTTTAAGTAAAGCTTGTCTTACAGGAAGACTAGCTAAATGGATGATGATTCTCTTTGAATTTGACATTCAATGCATCAAACATAAAGTAATTAAGGGGAAAGCTATTACATTATAACTCATTGACTTCCCTATTTAGGATGATTTCCCTATGAAGATAGACTTTCTAGAGTCTTTCATCATGTATATCATTGAAAGAACTTAGAAAAATGTTCTTTGATGGCTCTCACACACAAATGGTGCTAGAGTAGGTATCTTGTTTAATACACCTCATATTTATGTAATCCCTAAGTCATACAAGTTACTATTTACCTACTTCAATAATATAGTTGAATATGAGGCACTCACTAATGGTATCAAGAAAACTATTGAGTGGAGGATAAAAACATTACAGATTTATGGAGATTCTCAACCTATAAACCAATTTAATAATGATTATCAAACTAGGGATGACAAGTTGGTATCATATGAGAAATTAATTGATGCCCTAATGAACTACCTCACTTTAGTCACATTCCAACAATTCCTAAGGATGAGACTAAAGCTACAGATGCTATGTATACCTTGGCATCTATCTTACAACTACAAGAACCTAAATCATTCTTTGAGTTCTTAGTAGAAGAGCTACATTATCCCTCTTATGATTTTGTTAACAATTGAGACATCCAAAACAAAATACAACTAGATCTATAATCTTTGATCACAAACCAAAAAGATTACAAACAACAAAAATAGGAGACAAGAATCAGAATGAGACTAAGTGATTTTCTTTTCTTTGTATTAATTCATTTGAAATAATTACATTCAATATACATGAAAGACTAATAAAACACCAAATAGATAAGAACTATGGTTGTTCATAAAAGAGATAAATGTTGAGAATGGTGATATCATAGCTATGGAAACTTATCCAAAAGCATGAAACCAACATTGTACAATGAGAGAAGAAAGAAAGATATAGAAGAAAGAAGAAATTTTGATTCTAATCTGGAATAAAAAAATTTCCACTTGAATCTACCTCCATTTCTATTGAAAATCCTCTTTCTTCTCTCTAGAATTGAAAACTAGATCAAATCCCATCATTGCGCCCATCAAACTCACAAATATCTATTGAGACTAATGAGCAAACCCCATTTCTAATAAAATTTTAGATATGGTGTCAAAATGTTATCAAAATCCACATTAAATTATGTTGGAGGCAAAATAAGATCACTAGTAAGACCCTCTCAAGATTTGGTGGATACCCATCTAACCGTTTGACCACAAATTGAGTCTGAACTACTCATACCAAAATATAGTTGTATATGGAACACTATAGAAAAAAATTAGTATAATTTCTACACATTATTACCTATGGAAACATTGATGGGAGGTCTAGAAAATAGACTCTAAGAGCTTTTTGATGATATTTAATAGTCCTTGTTGGCCTACAGGACATGCCCATGGCATCTATTTGAAATTGCACATTAAATGGATGAATAGGCCCATGATTTGTTTTTGCAAAGATTTCACTTTAATGTAAAGTTGAACTTTATAATATAAATCTTGTTTCATTTAAATGACTTGATGTGGAAATTTAGGAAAATCAATTAAAATTTTGAATTTTGGAAATCTTTTATTTTTCACTCCCTTTTAAATCTAGGTCAAACTTAAGTTGACCAACCTTGACACATGGCAGTCTACAACTCATTTATCTCTATGATTCATTTGTCAAATCCATGTTAGCACACTATCATCTTTTCTTATAAGGACCTTTGCCATGTCACCACCATGTAGCACCATCTAATTCTTCCTTGGATCCTCAACCTCATATAGCCATATGCTACATGTCAATCAAGTGTAACTCTAGGAGTCTTCTTGTAGTTTAGCCACTAAATTCCCTGAGCATATGACTAACTGCTAGTAGTTAGTTGTAAGGTTGAGGTAGTTTTCTTTAACCACCTTGATCTTACACTAACTAGGAGCATATTGTTACAACCATCACACAATTTGACCTCTAAAATCCCACTCAACACCAACTGTAATTGTGTATTTTAACTTGTGACCTCATAATTGATTGCCAATGTAACTCCATAACCTCCTTTTCCAACTGTGTAGCTAAGCTTGCAAACTTATGATCACATAATTTGACCTTCAAACTGCCACTCAACACCATGTGTAACTATGTATTTTAACCTATAACCTCCCAATCAACATCCTTTGCCAACCACGTAGTTAATCTTGCAAACTTACGAACACTCTTCACTTGTTTAACTATACCCAAGAACCATGCCACATGGTGCTTTCTTGTTTATTACCAGGTTCCACATCATTAATTCATGTTGATCAAAATTTGATTATGTCATCATAGAACTCCCTCACACATATTGGCAAGTCTCTTATGCACATGATTTTTCACCTTCCAAAATCTTTCGCCTTTTAGGTACTCATATTGTGTGCACAGATATATTTAAAAAGAGATATACCCACCTCTTGGGAAATGTGGGATAAAAGAGCTTACACTTTCCCTACAAAAAGGTTCAGTGGTGAATCTCCAAGTAGTGCATATCTTGAAAACACTTCTCCAATGACAATGGAACCTTGACTTCACTTATAAACCTAAATATGTGGTGTGTCACTACCTCCATTTTTCATATTGCAAATGTAGATCATGTTTGATCACTCATCTCCACACACTCTTACATCAATACATATTTTCCTTATATGATCAATCCTCTACTCAATTAGCTCATGTTGAGGGACATAATTTATAAATGGTCATGACTATTTGCATTATACTCCATCTATTTTAGAATCTATGCAAGGTCTAAGTAATTTTTTTAAAAATATCTCTTTATCTTATACATACAACTAAAGCACTTAGTGGGTGAGTTCCTATGTAGAAACTATAACAAAGGTATAATAATGGGATGCTACTCACATTTTAGTAACAATCTCATCATGCATAAGTTCCTTGACGTTTTCACAAAGAATGCTTTCAAAAATATGGAAAATCATTTCTCCTCTCGCACTTGGTAGGAAACCATGGGCAAATATTGTTTTCTTGGAGTTAGATTTGGGATACTTCCTAAAATCAAAAGGTTTTTCTGGTGGTATTAATCAAATTCTTCTCCAAAATCATTTTTTTCTAATTCTCTTAGCATTCCTTTCCAACTATCCATAAGCACCAATAGGTTTAGAATCTATTTCCAAATGTGGAATTCCTATGGATTTGATAGGATATCAACTTCGTTTAATGTGTATATCTTGTTAGGCTTTCCCATATCTTCCCTATTTTCATAGATGTACTTGTTACCTAATTTTATTTTCCCATAATCAGAAGGCTCTAGTATTTGAGAATGCAAATCTAGCATAAGTCCACTAGCTAAGGTGTTGCTAAATCCACAGATGCACACTTCTTTGTATGCACATATCTCACATCTAGAACCAACTTTCTCTCATTTTATCTTCTATCCTACTAATGAAGAGCACACACGACAATTGTCATGAGAAAAGTTCTAGATAGAAATTGCATTAGACCTCAATAAGTATGAGCTTAGGAACCCTTATAGTATATTCAAACTAATTTTTTATCATTCACTATGTGTCTAATACCACATAACCATTTTCTCTCAAACAATGATGTGTTCATTATGTTATCTATTATAATGATTTGAATCATTATAACATATTTCAAACATCTTCAAACCCCACAATGTCATATTAAAAGGAGGCAATTAGTTAGGCCCCAAAGTGAGTCTAACTAAAATAAATTGAACTCAAATACCTAAATATTAAATCTGATCCATCTGTCTCCATGCACTGATTGGATTCAAGATTGATCATTAGTTTAAAAATTTAAATGCATCTTTTCCTTGCCATGAGGGCTCAAGACTAGTCTTAAAAATTGATTGAATCAAACAACCAAATTCTGACACTTGGAAAATATATTCTTTGTTCCATGTACTCTTACCCGATTAAATTTAATCTCTTGAAGAAGTTCTAATTAAAAATTATTAATTCTCAAAGTTGTCTCCTCCAAATTTCCCTTCATTCAAACATGTCAAGAACAACAAAGTGCATTCTGATTAGACCTGGAAAATCAGTCAAATGATCACTTGGAGGCCTAAAATTTGGGGCATTGGTTCATTTTCATGTGCAAAATATAAGTCTTTAATTTAAGATCATGATAGATAACTGGAAAAACTTGGCAAGTGAATGAAGTTGGCTACTTGGAATTGCATAACTAGGAAAACTAGCATAATAACAATTTCTGCAAATAGAATGGACCTGGGAAAGTGTGCAAACAAATTTGTCAAGACTTGAAAAATGGTATATTAGAAGTATTTTTAGAGTATATTATATTGATACAGTTCATTTAGTATCATGTTCATGGATTCAGAGTTATAATGTCCCAAATAGGCCTTCCAATCATTTGCACATTCAGTTACTAGCAAAACCTTAGAATATATATTTGCAACCATGTTTGAAAAATAGTCAAATGGATTCTTCATTTGCTCAAATATAAAAATTAACATTTTTTTGACTACTAGAATGAAAATAAAAAATAATTCTCTTAATAGGGTCAATTGGGTCAACATTATGATTGGTCAAGCAAGGCTTCCCAAAATGATGACCAATATACATCAACATGAAAAAGATAAACACCCCACTTTGAGGAACTCAAAACCCTATCAAAACATGTCAAAATGACTTAAAATATGAAATAAAAGTTCTATAATATGCATAATAAGAATTCAAAAAGTGATAGGTCATGACACTTTATGTAGTGCAAGATATTAAATTATAAACTAGGCAACCTAACGTTGTTTGACATTAAGGTGAAATGTAATTTTGAGCAATGCTCAAAATGACACTTCACAAAATAGTTCAAGAAGGTAACTTATCATCATAAAATGCATGCATGTACTGAATGGAAGATTTGAAACACATGAAACATGTCATAGGCCTCAAAATGAGATTCACGTACATATGCATGAAAAGTTCTTATAGGGGCTTGATTAGACTCAATTTTCTGAATGGTATCCAAAATTAGTGCTTCAATTTTGAGTCCCAACAAATATTACATCCATGTATTTAAAATAAATCACTAGTAAATTTAGCCCTAAATTTTGATGTGAAAAGGTGAAAATTGCAACTAGAGTTGGTAAAATAGATGACTAAACTTGTCATCGATCTTTCTTAGTCAATTTTTTGACATAGTCATTTTGCGTCAAAATTTTGATTTCAAAAAGGTCAAGTTACCGAAATGAAGTTTTTTGATTTCCTTAGTCTAGCCTAAACTCTTATTTCCTTATTTTTGGGCATCACTGGTCAAAATTTTGATGTAAACCCCTTGACGTTCAATGGTAAAAATGATCAATCGTAGTTGAAATTGAGACCAAGATCCTCTCAACTGTCATCAAAATTGTGACCAATACCCCTTAATTTTCTACTGTAGTGCCATAAATTTGATAGAAAAGGAAAGACACGTGCATTGAAATTGAGACCAATGCTTGGTAGAAATTTAGACGGGCTATGCGAATTATTGTAAAAGCTTTGCTCTGATATTAGCCTTCTAAACTACACAAAATTTGATTGTAAAGCATAATTGCTTGGTGCATGAGACTCAGGGTATCATGCACATTTCTACCTCCACACCACTATTTCATTCATCAGATGATTTATTTCATACAAAACAATGGGAAGGAGGAAGAAATGTGCACGATATCCTAAGTCTCTACTAAGCAATTATGCTTTAGAATCAAATTTTGTGTAGTTTAAAAGGCTCCTATGAGAGCAAAGCCTTTGCAATAATTGGCATAGCCCATCTAAATTTTGGTTCTTGAGACACCATTGCTTGTGAAGGCTATAGGGAAAAATAAAATTAGGAAAGAATTATTTATTAGGAATGAAAGCCAATAACACTAACTAATCTCTATTTTTCAAATAGATAAATGTGATAAAAAAAACTTACAATCCCAATCACATCATCATAAGAGTGCATATATAACTATAACTATAACTATAACTATGTCTAAAACCAACATAATTTACAAATATCCACAATCCAAATATTATCCCTTGATTTTTTATTTAATGCAAATTTTTAACTCAACTATGTTATCACCCTAGATCATCATTGCCATCATCACCATCATCATCGCCATCATCACCATCATCATCGCCATCGTCACCATCATCATCACCATCATCATCACCATCATCACCATTATCATCCCCATCATCACCATCACCATCATCATCATCATCATCACCATCATCACCATCATCGTCATCACCATCATCTTGATCTTCATCATCTACTTCTTCACCATCTTCAATATCTTCTTCTTCCATAACATTATACTCTATTGACCTTCCTCTCGGATCATGTATAACAAAAAATGACCAACCCTATTTATGTGGAACCTCTGTGTAAAACACTTGCTCACATTTTCTTGGAAGAACATAGGGCTTATCTCCAATTGGCACAAATGACCTTGTATTAATCATCGTAAATCCATTACCATGTTGAATAACTGTTCTATCTAGATCATTTTGATTTAGTTGTAACCTATACCATTTTATGATGAATAGAACTACTTTGAAGGAGTTAAAGTCACACTCAATTATATCATCCAAGATGCCATAGTATTGATTTTGAGATTGTTGAGGATGTATATCATTACTAGATGATATATTGGTGACCTCAAAAACTGCAGTTATCCCAGAATCACAAGTTTTCTTTGTGTCATTCAATTTTTTTATGTGAAAATTTTAGCCATGATAGTACATAGCTTTGTGGTGCTTGACTTAAAATTTTTGAATCATGTGTAAATTATTTTCATCATGAGTTGATACGAAACATATGTCAAGTTATGATCATTAATAAATTTCTACATACCTCTCTACCTCTTAAACCTTTGACTAGATCAACTACCATCAACATAACATTAGAATCTCCATTACAATGAGATTATATAACCAATGAAAGAACACCTTCCCATGTTAATTAGCAACCATTTTTTTGACATTGTTTAGTACATACCATCATCCAATCAAGATTGTTCACAATATAAAAATGTATTGCATCCCACTCTCAACCACCTGTTTAAAAAAAACACCAATTATAAATAACTTATATTGAATATTTATAAAAATTAATTAACTACAATAACATCTTAGATTTAACTCTCACTTTCCTCAATCTACCTTTTCCCATTAGGTACTCCCCTTTGAATTTTGTAATTGAGTTGAGATCCCAAATACAATCTACATGGATCTTTGTTGCAAACTTAGGAAGATATTCACTAATGTACACCGTGGTCTGGTATACCATATATCCCTCGACCATAGAACCCTTAGGATGTGCTCTCTATCAAACCAAGCCTTTCAAAAATTTCAAGTGCCTCTCAACCATCCACATTGACTTGGTTGGTATAGGTCCACACAATTCAATCTCCTCAACTTGATGTATGAGGTAGTGTTCTTGTGCATTGAAAAAAATTGGAGGTAGACACTTTTGCATCTCACACATAAGAAGAGGAATTTTTTTCTTCCAATATTTTATATCTTCTTTATTTATTTCTTTATATAACAACCACCTCATGTATTTTTAAAAATCATATATAACCAGTTTGACATTGTTGGCAAAGTGGTGTGAGAGATAGAGGTAGAACGTACTACAATATTTGTAAAATGATCTTGTCAATATTTTATAAAAGAATGAAATTAAAACTACATGCAATATACAAATATATAGTGAATACAAAATAACATGAATTACCTTAATAAATGTATGCCAATCATGTGTTTTCAACCCTAGCTCAAATTCACTTTTGTTTTGATATGAGATTGTTTATGTTCGCAACAAATCTTGTGGGAAATTGTATTTTTTTATGACTTATTTTATAGCATTACTTTGCTGCTCTGAAAATAACCAACTAAGGGCACTTGTATCAATCTAGTCTCCATTTTTCATTTCATGGTTGCATTCTTCAATGTCACTAGAAGTTTTGACAATTTGGTCTTTGTCACACCTTCCATCCAAGATTTTCCATAATGTCTCTATTACATTCTTTCCAATATGTATAGGATCAAAAAAATGCACAATTGGGAGTTTCTCATAGTATGAAAGCCTAGTAAATTGCATAGGATAAATTTTTAGTCCTTTTGGAAGTTGGTTGTTTATGCCTTGATGACCTTCACAAGCATCAGTTACATCGTCAATAAACAAAACACAATATAAAAATATAAACTTGAAACAAAAACCATTAGATGGAATGACATTACCTCGATGATTTATTTTATTGTGCCAACTTCCATAGGCAAGGTTTCATTCTCTGTGGCTTTGATGTAGTCTCTTCTTTACCATTGAAAAGATGCTTTTCGGTAATTTGATAATTATGATTTCTGTGCAGAAAGTGTCTATTCTCATCGAACACCTGCTTTCTTAAACTTTTTGAATGATGAGATTTTTTCTTTGGACCACAAACTAGATATGCAAATTTTCCCTTTTTTTGAAGACCTAGAAGATTGTGTATAATTGGATTTAATGTGTTAACTTTGACATACAAAAAAAGAGGTTTTAGGAAGAGAACATACCCCAGGGGCATCATGTATTGTCCATACAAGCATTACATGAAATTGAAATTGTCTTTGTCCTATTAGGCTATAGATGTCATACATAGTAACCCCATTCCATAACACCATCAACTCATCGATAAGGGGTTGAATATATACATTGATATCTTTAACTTGGTACTTACCTAGTTGAATGAACAAAAATATTACATAATTACTATGACCATTTGATGGATTAGTAATAATAAATTAATTTAGATGACCATTAAATCAAAAAATACTTGGAACAATCAGTGCCAACATTATGTGCTTTCTCTTTATGGACAACCAAGGAGGTATGTTATTGTTGATAACAAAAACAAAGCCACACCGAGTAAGTAGATCTCATCTCTCCAAAAGGATTGACACCATCTACTACCAATGAAAGCTTGAGATTATGAGGTTCTTCTTTAAAGTGTGGCCATTTTTCCTCTATTTCTTTAAATGTCGAACCATTTGCAGGCATTTGCAGAATGTCATCTTGACTTCTATTGTGTGCATGGTAATCCATAAATTGTATCAATCTATTGCACCTGAATAATCATTACAGACATAGAATAATGGGAATATGCCAAAGAACCTTATGAGGCACCTTTTTTGTTAATAAATCTGATTGATATCTATTAATATGAAAAATAGAACATTGTGTTACAAATTCATGCTATTTATGATATATAATATGATTGTTTGGACATGCATGTATTGTTTGATACTCCATTCCAATATCTTTCATGATGGAAAATAATTCTTGATATGAGAAAGGTAGAATGTTTGATGGTGGTAAAAAACACTCACCTATCAACCTACGACCAAAAATATAATTTGTTAATTGCTAAATGAACCTAATGTTAATTGCAAGGGAACTACGAGTAAAATAATGAAAGAAGATGGCATACCTTAGCATACGTGTCATTGCTATGTGGGATAAACTATTCATAACCTTCAAGTTCACCAATAATAATATAGTGGCAAGAAGAGTTATTTTGGAGCCTTCATATGGGGACTCGTGTACCTTCTCAAGTATAGGTACATCAAGCTCTATGTCAAGATTATTATCATCATCATCATCATCATCTTGATCATCATGATCTTCATCATCATCATCTTCTTCCATGGTATAATTACCTTCTACTTCAATATTCTCACATCGATGTTCCCTTATTTGGAAATCTGCATTCTTCAAATTGTCATGGTCCATAACATGAAGCTCAGGGATGTTGACCTATATGAAAATGATGACCTTATATTAACCATGACCATGATGTCATCATTAAATCATGTCTTATGTAATTTATAAATTATTAAAATACATAACAATGGATGATATTCACTTCCCCCTTCAATGTGACCATGTTGCCTAGAATGTTGCTCAAATGTTGTGATTAGATATCTTCGAGTCTTTAAGCCCTTACAAATTTTGCAAGGACAATAAATTTTTCCATAACCTTTTATTTTTAAGTTAGAAAATAGTCTAGAAATTGTCTCCCTATTTTTTTGTGCATTGATATCATCAGACATGTTCTTTCTTGAATGGAATGACTCATTGGTGGAAGAAGGATGATTTGTTTGCAACCTGCAGATGGAGTAGTAAGAGAAAGAAACATATAGAAATGAATACTAAAGTGAGACAGATAGAAAGAGGTATAGATAGAGAGATAGATTGATAAAGAGATAAAGAAATAAAAAAATACTTAGTTGACCTTCCATAACTCTACCTCTACATATTGCACTTGCTACATACAAGCACTTCCTAAGAAAATGGTTAGCAATAGCTGAGAAGGGAATAGGAGAGTCCATTTGGCTCAAGAGGAGGATGCACAAAGTGACCAAGGGGCAAGAGGAAATGTTGTTCCAGAGAGAGGAGAGTCTCTAATGTTTAATAGAACCCTACTAAAGACTTTCACAGAGCAATAACATCCCCAAAGAAATGCATTATTTAGAACTCTCTACAAGGTAAGTGGTAAGGTCTGCAAAGTTATTGTAGATTCTAGTTCAACTGATAATATAGCCAGAGTAGAAATGGTAGAGAAGCTTGGATTGAAGAAGTTGCCTCATCCTAACCCTTATAAGGTTTCATGGCTAAATAAGGAGCAACAGGTCATAGTAAATGAACAAGTTAATGTTCAATTTCAAATAGGGGAGTACAAAGACAAGATTGTTTGTGATGTTGCAAAAATGGATGCTTGTCACTTATTTTTAGGTAGGCCCTGGCAATTTGATGTCAATTCTAAGCATGATGGAAGGAGAAATGTTTACATAATCTCCAAAAATGGGAAGGAATACACCACAAGACCACTACCAGAAGATAGGAAGGAGATCCAACATGCATCTAGTGTGATGATGGTTGGAGAGAAGGAGTTTCTGAAGACCCTCAAGGTGAAAAATGCCTCTTTCTTTGCCATAGTAGTAAAGCCAAAACTTGGAGAAAAAGGAAAAGAGTTAGGTCTCTAAACCAAGTAGGAGTTAGGATCTGGTAAAGGGTATCTGGAAAAGTGACAATAAACAAGTATTTTTATAGCTACAAAGGAGGAATTGAGAGCATTATAAATAGTGAATAAGAAACTTAAATCCATACAGCTTCACCTCTATTTACAATTTTACCTTTCTGCATGTGAAATATTACAATATAAAAAATTTCCAATCACATTTTTTCTTTAAAAAGAATACTAAATATACCTTTGGTATAGTATCTTCTTCAAATTCTTCACTATCAGATTCTTTAGAACTGCAAGTTCTTGTGAAGAAAAAAGATGAGATCTACTAAGTAATTTTTGATGGGCAATGTTTAAACAAATCAACTGTCAAATTTTATTTTTATGAAATTTAGTTTCTTTATTATGTACTGAATACTTGGCTTAACCATGGAGGACCTCATTAGAAGACTCATCCTCACTTCATTCTTTACCAATTTTTAAAGCTGCAATTGACCCATTCTTTACTACAACTGAGTTATTCTTTCCCAAAGCACTTAGTTTTTTATGTGTTTCTTGTAATGCACTTTGAATAATATTAAATGTAGTGCCTCTGCCATTTGACTTTTTTAAGTCATCTTGATGGATGCAACCTTGCTGATCTTTTGTTGTGATGGGATCATGATTGTGACCCTGAGTGGTCTACACCGTCGAGGTGTTTCAATTTATGTTTTTGTATTAGCTACTTTGATTATTCTTTTGACTATTCTTTGAGATTATGATGTGATTTTGGTTCACTGAGGTTTGTGCCAGTGGTTACCAGGATCAATGTGGTATCATGAGGTTGTTCCATGATTACCCTAAGATGTGTGCAGAGATTGCACTATGTACTATTACCATGCTACACTGGACTAGGTTCCTATAGTAGTGGTTAGTCATGTTTATGACCATGTTTTCTTATGCATTTTAAGTGCCTTTTTAATGTTTTTTAATCAATCTTTATTAAATGCTTAATTAATTAGAACGGATTGTTCATGTTGGATTCTTTGGTTCTGTGCTACAGACATTTACCTTGTTATATTTTGATCTGTGAGATATCTATTACTTATGTGATATTTTACATTTGAGATGACCCAAGGGTCAGGTGTTATACTTTGATTTTAGTATCATAGATATTAGACTACTATGATGTTCAGTTAATCATATTGCATGATGATGCCATTTTGAGATGACAGTGTGTTTTATGATGTTATCTAGTATTTGAAAATACCTCTGATTATGTAGGTGATGGATTTAATGCTATAGTCATTTACTTCATTCCTACGTTGTTATGCTTTATGTGAACGTGAGTGATGTAAATAGATTATTATAATATAATTAAATAAATGGTTAAATTAGGTGATTTAATGCATTTATTGCTTCGGCTATGTTATTATATGCAATTGCACTTGATCGTGTTGTTTAGTGTGTACGATTTATATCCTTGGCAGTGGCACATGGAGTTAGTGATTCAGCCATTCATATTTTACCAATGTCATCCTTATATGGTCGACGTATCCTTTATTAAAATGTTTAAATTAAACCTTTTGGTGATTATTAAATCCGAACTCATTTGCATAATGTGATTAGACCAGTAAGCGTGTCTGTGCATTTAGAGGTTCGCATTGTCGCGAAAGTTATTAAGGAGATTTATGTGTTTTTGGGTTTTAGGGTTTTTTAATTGATTTATTTTAATTTCTGGCAGCTTTTCCATAGATGAATTCTTATTTATAGGAATAGCCTATTTTCATTTGGATCGATTTGGGGTTTAACTAGGTTGGCTGGTTATTTTCCTTAATCGATTATTCACTCGAAAAGTGAATAAGTATCCAAAGAGGAATTTAATTCCTCACTTCTCACTTTTGAATTGAAAAGTTGGAGAGCAAAACCCAAAATCTTCTTCATGAGGATTTACTATTTTGTTCGTTGTGGGAGCTATGGGCGTGGGATCGTCATGAGGTTGGGCTCGTTGGATCCAGCTCAGAAACCTTGGATTGCTGCAATTTTTAGCTACTTCTGCGGGATATTTATTTTATAGTTCAGATTCCCGTTTTTCCCTTTTGGCTATGAGGTAGGGCTTTCTTATTTTATTGTTTCTGCTCCGTTTCTACTTCTTTTTTTTGTAGCCATTTGTTTGGAGGCTGAGAACTAGTGTTCCCCTATGTTTTTGTATGCTAGTTCTACCTGGTTGGGCCGGTATGAACATTTCCTTGTTTTTTGGGATGAGGGTTTGAGATTTTGCACCGTTATGCTAGCCATTTTTGCATACAGTGCTCTTTTTAATTTATTTTTGGATTTTTGAGGTTTTTGAACCCAAAGGCCAAATGGGTTTTAATTTTGGAATTTTTCTAAAAATTGGAGTTTTTACCTCGTTTTGCATGCCGCCCTATTTTCTCGAGTTTTCTTGGCACAATATGGGTCGTGGACTTGGATGATCCATTTGGATATCAGTCAGACTACTTTTGCACTTTTTGTTGCATTGGGATGCATGTCTCACCCGTACTCCTGACTTTGTGTTTGGTTGACTAATTTTTTACCTATTGTTATGGTTTCTGTTGGACCTTTGCTTTTGTTTCATAAACGCTAGGATTTGTGTAGAATCCATACTCTTGGATTGAGGCCAGTTGAGTAAGTTCATGACTTTTGGTCTTGTTACATCATTGGGATTCATGTAGAATCCATACTCTTAGATTGAGGCCGATTGAGTGATTTTATGATGTATGGTTTTTTTGGCTTTGGGATTCATGTAGAATCTGTCCTCTTGAGTTGCTTTTGGTTGGGTGTTTTGTTTTGCATTGTGTTCTCATTCTTGTCCTTATGTTATGATCTTCATTATGGTGGTGTGCCACACACGAGTATGTACGCATACATTTGTTGGGTGACTTGCGAGGCCCGATCTTCTGTGTATTTGCTAGAAGTTATGACCATTGGGGTTGGGATGGGAGTATGCATGCCCACAAGCACTTTTTGTAGGATGAGAATGGGTAGGGTAGGGTGGCATATGGAGGGGGCTTCTATCTCGCAGCCTAGTGACCTTAGTCCCATAAGGTTGGCAGAGGAAGTTTTAAATAAGTGATAATTAAAGAAAATGTGTGACTGGTAATAAAAAACTTAAGATAATAAAATGTGTGTGCGGGGCCCTCTATTGAGGATTTGAAACACATGATCCGAGCTTGGGTTTGTCGATGGCCAGCAACTCTCCATGATGTCAGCCCCTACTTGGTAGCCTTTTGAGTGTCTGACCAGGACCTATACTCCTTGCATTGTCTTAGGTTCTTGGTTTCAGCCATCATACTGTCTGGCTTGAGTGTTAGCCTTGGATGTTGTTTTGTGTGTTTGTGGTTGGATCTTTATCTCCATCAGCACAGTGGGTGTGGACCTATAGGTTCCATGTGGTTGGGAGGCGTAGCTACCTTCACCACTACTAGGGATCAATGTACAGAGACTATCTTTGTCCTAGTGCGACCATTGCTGGATGTTTTCACCTGGTACTTTGGGTTCTGAAGTATGCTTTCTTGTGATTTATGCTTTCATTGGAATGCTTGGATATCATGTTTAGATGATGTTAGTTTATTTGTCACATTTCCATATTATGATGTTTAGCATATGATTAGATGATGTGAAATTGATGTAGTAGCATATCTATTGCTTATTGATTTTTAGCATGTGATAGGTGATGTTATCTACTATAGGATTATCTTATGCTTTTCTACTAGAATGTTAGATTTTCTTATGCTTATATTGTTGCATGTTTTAGTAGTGACGTCCCTATTACAATAGTACCGACGATCTAGTCAGTGGCTTGGGATGTTACGCACGGGGGATGGCTAGGACCCATGATGGTCTTATGATGCTATTGACAGATGGGAGGATTCGTGTACTTAGTTTGGTTGTTTTGTTCTCTTCGATGTTTATTTTAGTACGTTCTTTGCTGTTATGGTTTAGATGGATAGATGTTCCTCTTCCCTTTTTGTTGCTTCTTTTGAGTGTTCATTCCTTAATTTTCATGGATCCGGTACTCCCTAGTGTGGAGGTTCTTTGCTCTATTTTGGTCCTTTGTGTTTCTGGGAGTGTTTTCATGTTCTTTGGGTGACATTTGTTCAGCATGGTGCGACATTAAAAATGTATCGCATGCCCATGCAAACTATGTCATACGACACTATAAAGTGTCACATGCCTTCTTGAGAAATGTCGTACGACACTAGAAAAGTGTCGCACGCCTTCTTGAGAAATGTCACATGAGACTGTGAAGTGTCACACACCTTCTTGAGATATGTCATATGACACTGGAAGAGTGTCACACGCCTTAAGGAGAAGTGTTGCCCTGCCTTAGTAGGAAGTGTCACACGATTTTTTGTAAAAACCTGTGTGAGCAGACATCGGGCACTTTACATTGTGTTCCAAACTTTTTAAGAGTTGATTTGGATACCCTTTTGGGCGTTCTTTGGCCCTATGTTGTTGCATTTTGAATTCTGTCAATTTCTCTTGAAATCTAGTTTTCGTGTTTCTGTTTTAGTCTCTTGGGGTTTAAAATTTATCGTTTAAGTTGACGTTTATTTAATTTCTTATAATTAAGATATGTTTTAATATATGTGACGAATCTTTTGAGATAGGTTTCAGACCTCTCGGAGATAAGTCAAAGATTCTAGGAAATTTTAAGGCTTCAAAAATCCAAACTTAGCCAATTTTCAGGGCTTCAAGATTTCAAGCTTAGCCAAATTTCAAGATTCTGTATTATACCCCAACTTGGTGTTTTTTAGATGAGTGGTTGTTTCTTGTGCCCTCATCTTGTTTGTGGTGGTTGTTGGCGTTTGTTTGTGTGTGTTAGTTGGTGGTGACGTTCAGAGATCTATTGGCTACCAGGATTGCGGTGAAGTCTTCCATTACGATCGTTGTGATCCCTTTATGATGTCGTCATGTGCATTCATAATTGTAAAAAAAATAAAAATCTTGGCTTGTATTTTATCCTTGTTTCCAAGGATCTCTAGGTGGGGCATTACATTAAACACAAATTTCTTATATCTCTTTCAAAAACTACAAAAAAAAATCGATAAAAATGAAAAATGTCATGATAGTACAACAATATTTAAAGATAAAAAACAAATATCTATTAATGTTATGCTAGAAAAGTACAATGAATGTCTTCATCAATTAGAGAGAACCATTTTTTTGTTTGATTTTCAATTTGAAATAAGGCATTTCAAGTAACCATTTGTTCACTATTGAACATAAAAATTTCATAAGCTTGTGATTTCACTGAAACATGATTTTGTTCTACAAATAATTATCCACAACAAAATGACTAACCTCCTCCTCAGAAGAATCCTCATGCTAGAATCTTTTGTTGGTAGATTCTTTGTGATGGCAAGATTTTTTATTATAGGATACTTCACCTTTAACTATAGAGAATTAACACAAAAAAGAGTACCATAAAGTCAAAACATATGTTATATTATCAATATGATCCCAAAAAGCAACAAAATAACTAGCATTATTTAGATTTGGTATTTTTTCAACATAAATTTTATAGTTTTCTCATTTAAAATATTAGTAGGAGGGGTCTCAAAATAGTTAGATATGTTATTGAAACCAAACTCTGCCCTTTAGGAGTGATCATGACTTTTCAAGTCATCAAAGTGAAAAAATTGCAAAAATTGTCAATAATATTGCATATGTAGTTTTGTGGGCTGCAGAAGTGATCATAGGTTGAAGATACATTGGAATTGAAAGTTTATACAGAAGGGAATATTTTTCCCAAATGTGGAGTGAATCTTATGTTGGAAAAACATATAACATATTAAATTTGTGTGTGGAGGTAAGAGTTTGAGGGAACTCTAGTTAAATCAGGTTTGAGTCAAGATTTAGGGATTGTAGTGTTGCAGGGTCTTAGAGGTTAATCATTTATGAAATTTGATCATTTATAGTCATCTCATGACTCTAGTGTGAGTTTGGAGAGATAAGGATAGCAGGTATGATGTCCCTTATTAAATTGATGAATTGTCATGCAAAGATGTGGGGTACAATTATGTATAATCCTATTGGTCTATGGTAACCATATACAATCCTTTGCTATGTTATAAAACTCTTTAAAAAGGGTATCAGGAAGTGTCTTTAGATTGTCAAGCATTTTGAGGAAAACCAAAGTTGTTTCCATTCCAAGCATGTAGCAGGACTGACAGGTAGGGTATTGTGCATTTGAGCAAAATTTATAGAAGTATAGTATTATCTTAGAGTCTTAAAGATCCCTGTGCCAATTAATTGGTGTTTAGAAACCAAGTCAGCATCTAGGAATATTTTAATAGACTTAAACAAGTTAATTCCTTGAAGAATTTGAAGTTGTTGATAAGCACAAGTATCTAAGTCTCTTAATTTTACAAGTATTATTGTGTATTTAATACCAACCACTCTTCCTCTACATCAGTAGTTATCATAGAAATTGCTCTAATTTGATTTCTAATTGTTGGAACACAACAACCTTTAGGAATCTATTAAGGAACTATAAATAACTTGGGGTCATTATGAAATTATCTTCTATTTTTGGAATCAATCCCTAGGTGGATTCAAGCATACCCAACAAGGTGACTTGATGGTTATAGGTTTTGGATAGGGGAGTAGTTTGATTGGTTTGTACCAATCAAGGATTGGAGTATGTATAGAAATATCTAAAGGTATAGTTTCCAAGAACTAAGAAGGATTTGAATCTTTTTGTGTTCCTTTTGAATCTTTGTAAGAGTTGTCAACAAGTAAAGTCTTAAAATCCTTGTAAGTATGCTATTTTATAAGAATGAGTTGTACGGAGGGGTTGAAGAACTAAAACCTTGAAAATATTCAAGCTCTCTAAAACCATATCTTAATTGGTATCTTCTTGAGTTTTTTTTTTGAAATATTTTCAAAATGGAAAACTTGGAGGCCTTATTAGGGCAAAAGGCTACTAGCCCTAAAATAAGGGTTTGAGGAGATCGGTAAGAAACCATGGAATTTTGTGAGAAAGAAAACTTTGAACCTAATCAAATAGACTTGTATGGGATTCCTCCATCCTACTACAACACTAGTGAAGTCCTCGCTGAGTTGAATGAATCTTGATGCTTTGAGTCTTGCATCTTGTTAAAGTGGAATATTGAAGTAGGAAATTGGTAGAGATATCCTTAAAAAGAATAGGAGGATTAAGTAAAGAATTATCCTAGTGTGGGGTCTTGGAGTAAACCCTAGTAAGGATTATTATGAGTCTTGTGAGGTCCTAGTAAAGATTAATTAGTATCTACTTACCATTATGACAAGTTGACAACTATAAAATTCTGACAACATTACATACATTTTTTTGGCCGTAATTCATAGTTGTCAAATTATTTTTGTAAAAAGAGAAGTAGTCTATCTATTTAGCAAGAGAAGAGAGTTAACCAATTTACTTCATTTCTTTACATTATTTATAAAGATTGTAACTTCCAAATATATACGAGATTGTTAATTTCTTTAGCTTTAATTTTGTTGTTTTATGTGAACTCTACTTTGTAGATTCTCAAATATGATAATAAAAGCATTCAAATTTGTTATGTGCTTCAATATTTTAGTGAAGCTTTCAATACTTACCTCATAGATGCTGGAGGCTTTGGAGGTCTTTGAGCTCCCATTTCTATCTTTTTCTATTTTAAAGCTTACAAAGATAGTGCAAATGTATACACTTCACAGAAGTTGATGGAGGTAATCTAAATTATCAAATTCCTATTAAAATGGAGTTCAATTTATTATGATACAAGGTAGTTGACTTCATGTGAAAAATGCATCTATGATCATAATAAAATACTTAAGAAGAATTCATTATGGCAATAATATAAGAAAGACAATAAACTTATAAAGTATAAATCTCATATCAACTACAAATTATACTTACTAAACAGTGCAAAGACAATTCTTCTATAAATTGGGTAGAGAAAGCTTTTGAATAAAAGAAATCACTACATGTGTAGGCTTAAGGATTGATGTTTGTGTGAATTATCTATTTCCTTTAGTATTGAACTTTGAAACAAGGAATCGCCATTTGGCCTATAATATACACCAAACATCATGCACTTCTTGAATTTAACACAAAGTTTAGTAGAGGAGAAGCACTAGAAAGGAAAAAAATAATTCCATATTAATTGCATAATACTTACTACCTAGCATAGAGGAAGCTCTTTTGGAAAAGTTCCACAAACCTCAATTAAAACTTTGTGAATGGTCCATTTCCTATTGCATAGACTCCTTCAAGTTAAAAGGTAATCAGCCAAGTTGATTTGATAGAATGCACCATCAATTATGTACAAATAAATATAAGCCTAAGATTTAATATAGAATATATGCAAAAGCCAATATAAGTGTTATTAATTTAATAAATATACTTACCCATTAGTGACCTACTTGTAAAGGAAAATTCCATATAAATCCTAGATCAGCCTTCTTTGTAGGGCATTCATCAAGTTTTACACTAGTACATTACTATGCACTAGTCTATCAACTAGTTTCTCCTCTCTCAAATTATTTATGCAATTGCACCACCTTGACCTATATTATAGAGCCTACATACCAGATAATCCTTGCAGCATTCATAATGACTATTGTATCTAAGAATAAGACTTGTAGAGAGCTAATTTGATCTATGATTCAATGTCTTAGGTATTACTAGACTCTAATTACCAAAGCTTACAATTATTTTCAAGGGTGGCACAAGATTTAATTCTCCCCCTTTAAACTATTTCATTAATGTTTTTAATGATAAGTGCCTAACACTATAGGGTGTCTCTTCTCTTACTATTTTCTCTATTCTTGGTAAGATTTTGTAGCATATTTTTTTTATCATGTATGATAGGGAATTTTCTAGACTTGATTTTGTTAATATTGATTGTCTCACATCTTAGGATGTATATTTTTCTTGAGATTATTTTCATTTTAAGTTCTATCATTATAGATAAAAATTCATTTTCCTTTGATTTTGACTATGCTCCTTAATGTACATTTTCTAGCCATAGCATCTGTCAGACAAGAAGCCTGTCTATTACACTTTATTTTCTAAGTGATTATATCTATATGTCAATTTTGATGAAAAAGAAAATTAACAATAATTTGGAGTATTGGAAAGAAAACCTTCACAGTGACTCAAGGACGATGACAAAGTATAGCACAGGGTTCTTAAAAATAAGAGGACAAGTTTCATAAGGCATTGTTTTCTTTTGCTTCAACGAAAAATAGCCCCACATACACATTTTCTCAACTTAATTTTACCATTTCCAACAAAATAATTAAATATTACCTCTATTCAAATTTCAAAGGACCAATAAATTTCAATGTATTTCTTAGTTGAACATTACAAACTCTTTCTTTATTCCAAGGTTGAAACTAGATAAAGATTTCTTTTATCATTCTTAGTTTATTAATAGAAGAAAACCTATTGTACAATGGAGGTGACCCTACTTAGAAATTTTGTGAAAATTAATTTTTTAATCATCTGGGGAGGAATTAATGCTTTAACACTCATTTTGGGTTCTTTAATAGCTAATTTGACGTATCTTGGAAGATATTGGACCATTGTCTGCTCCTATTTAAAAACTTATATGAATTTTTTCTCCTTCACCTTTGTAGTAGCTACGCATATTAGTTTATCCCTTTCAAGCATTAATTATCTAATATGAATATTTATTTATATATTTTTCTATATCCAAATCAAATATTGATTCCTGTTAATATAAACCTAAAATATAATTTACAATAGATATATATTTATATATATATTAATATAATTATTTTGTATCAAATAATTATATTAATATGAATGATAGAAACAATCATGTCTAAAATGATCAAGAAGGGAAATCATTAGCAAACTAGTCAAAATGCAATAATAACCATAAAAAATTTACGGATGCAGAGAACAACAAACTTCAACAGTTTTAATATTACTAACGACATTAGTAATGGGAGGGATATTTATTGAAGATACAACTTATTTATACAATTAATTCAAAACTTTCATCAGAAAAATTTCACATTGCACAAGATATTAATCAATATAGTAAGCATTGACATCTAGAGAAAGACATGAATCAGACAATTGTATAAAGAGCAACAACTACTATATTCCAAAAGTTGCTACCACTTACTTGCAAAGGATACATTATGAGATTTGATCTCACATCTAGAAGTGTATAATCGAATATTATTTTTTCTTATTTATCCATACTTGGATTGCACAAAATGAGTAGAGGCTCCCTTAGTGAAATCAGTTGAACATATTAAAACATTGAGAATGACACCAAAAGACATCACCATTTGAATTATTATATCAGACAAGAGATTACCCTAAAGTAAGTGGTTTGATCAAACCAAAACTATAGAAATCATTACACATTTCTAAAGGAATATTAGGAATGGTAATTATTGTTATGTCATCATGAGTGATAAGGAACTGATCAGTTGCTTAATTTACATAGTAATGTCTAAGACAACCAAATAAAGTCCTTTCCTTATAATCTATTTTTTTTTAATATAGATATATATCAACATGATATCCTCAACCCTAACATTCTAAATTATTAATTATATAAAATTGCAGCAAATCAAACCATCAGCTATGCAGTACCTAGATGTACTTGAAATTGGCACAGAGAAAATAAAATACCTAGATAAAGTACTATTGCCATTCATATGTTAACCCAAAATGTAACATTTGGAGACATCTCTTTATAGTCTCCATTTAAAAATGATAATCACGGCTCCATATGACCAAATTAAAGAAAAATGTTGACAAAATTCACAAATCTTAAGGTAAAAAAGACTCAAGCCACTATCTATCTAAGTTAAGCACAAAAAAAGTTAATGCAGAATCATTAGTCATCCAAGCCTCCATATTTGTTTCAAAATACTTGCCAAACTGCAAAGCCAAATTATTAAATAAAGGGCTAATACACCATAAAATCCCTTACCATGGATGCCACTCTTAGTTTATCTCTCAACTTACAAACCCTCATATTTAGGCTCTCATAACTAGGGCTTCCTCAAACTATGCCTTCCCCCAATCAATCCCTAATCAATGATTGTTTAAACAAGAAGGAATTAACTATCACCTATTCACTAGCTGGGACATGAAGCCAGGAAAGTTTGTGTATGCTCAAATGATGGCTGGTAGTTCTAGTTTAGGGCTACAATAGATGGGTTTCCAAATGCTCCAAGGATGAACAATGTTGGAAATCCTCAAATTATCTTGGAAATCCTCGACTAGTATGGCACTCAAGTGAAACACTCAGTTGACGTGGTCCTCAAGTGAAATGCTCAACTGATGTGCCACTTTTTTTTTTCTTTATGTTGTCATGTTGGTCACAATTAAGACCAACACAAAATAGAAAGAATTGGTCACAATTGTGACCAACATGGACATGCATTATTAAAAAAACAAAAGTTTCCTTTATAATGACAACCAACCAAGCCATTTAAATTTTTTGCTCAAAATTTAGGGTTAAATGCACTAATGAATCCTCTCCTCTATTTTTAAGGATTGAGATATTTTATAAAGAAAATATTATGCTAAAAACTAATAAAACAAAACTAATTACATGCAAACTAACTCTCAAAATGGTGCTAAGTAGGTCTACACCTTGTTTATATCAATTAACGGGTGCATGAGCCTTTACATGACTTAAAAAAATGAAAGAAGAAGATAAGAAGATAGAAACCATAAGATGGTTTGAGAGTCACTAAAACTTCTAAAAATGGAAGCTTGGCCTTCTCTATGTTTTTTTGGAAGTTGAACTATCATTAAAACATATTTTTTGATGCATGGAATGCCCAAAAAAAAGTAGTTGGTAGTTAACTAATGGCATACTACTTCTTGTTCAAAATTATTGACACACCTTTTGAAAAGTGAATCTTTGAAAAAAAGCACCTATGAAAAGTGCACCCTGATGATAGGATTAAAAAATACCAAAATTTTTCTTAGTATCAAAACTGAATTTCAAGCATTTGAGATATCTTCCCCTTTAGACCAAAATGATGTCTAAATGTTTACTTTTAAACTTTTCAATTATCTCCATGATTTCCTTAGCTTTTGACAAGTTTAATGAATCATACTTATTGCCCACCACCTAGCAATAATTACTTATTTCTATCCTTGTATCTATAAAAATTTCCAACTTAGAATCTAACTCTAACAATAGTTCTTCTATTTTGAAAATTTATTTGACATCATCTTCAATCAAAGAAGCCTCAAATAATGATTTGAACTATTGCACCAATATCTATACTGAAGAAAGTTAATTTTTGGACTCATCCTCAAAAACCTCTAGGCTAGTGGAATTATAATATATTTCTACTTCCAAAAATTTCCCTCGAGCTTTATTCCTCATCTCGCAGATTTTAGGTACTGTAGATTTTTATCCTAGGTATGCATCTCATTCATCAACCCAAAATATTGGTTTTCAATTTTAACCAACTTGTCAACATTATTTGGATATTGTGTAAAGGGTCAAAATTACCTTCTATAATTTCACTCCTCTATCTTCAAAACTCTGACACAACCTTTTGTAAGCATCCAAAAATGATTGAATTTCCCCTATGACTTTCCCCACCTCTTTTCTCTCCAATTCTAGCCCTAAAGAAATCTTTGGATGATCAAGGTCTTTTGGACCCACTATCTTATTCAAGAATCCTCTTAAAAACTCATTTTTCTTCCTTAAAACTAAGAGCTATGACATGCCTTTATATAGGGGCAAGAATATTTGTTTAAGGCCTATGGTGTTCAAAACCTTTTTTGTATCTACTACAAGCTTCCCTAGTACTATCTCCTTCATTTAATAGTACTTTGGAGTCAATTCTTTTGTATCAATGCGAGGTGGCAGAATGGAAATATGACCCAAAGATCCTAATCTTTATTCTTCATGATGAAATCTAGTGTTTTGGAATCATCCTTGGGTGGCTTAGTCTTTTTAACTCCTTTAATCAACTCCACCATACCCTCTTCTTTAGTAAGCTTTACTTGTCCTCTTTGTCAAAATAACACCCCCTTCTTCAACCATGATGGAGTTGTTCCCATGGGTGACATATACTATGTTGAAGATATTGTCTTTGATGCTAGTCCTTTCCCCTTATCACTTCTATTTGGAGTTTTCTTGTGTTGAGGAAGGATTTTGGACTAAGCTTCTATATCAGTATGGGTCAAGGACCTAGTCTATTTTGTGGGAAAAGCTTATTTCCTTTCTTCAACAATATATCCTTCTCATATTTCATTAGTATATGACTAGACATACTCCCCTTAATGTAAGGTGTGACTCTTAGGCTCAATTGTCAAAGGAGGTATGACAAATGATTCTTGCTCCAATTGAAGAGGCATAGATGAAAGATCTTTTGATATTGGAGGAGGCATACCTAGAGGCCCTTGTGGTAAAGAAGTCAATCAATTCTAATCTTCTCCTAGTGGTTCATTATAAGGGGTATCTCATGTCTTCTCTCCTACCACACCAGTTCCTATAGGGTTGAAATTAAACTACAAAATTTCAAAGAAATTGACCCCTTCACCTTTCATGTTCACAATTCATTTCTCATGTTTCTCTTTTGAGGCTTCTATGTGAATAGGATCTTTGGGAATAAAAGGCAGTGTTGATTCAAAATCATCCTTTCTTCTTTTGCTAGCCTAGCTGAGAGAGGTCTCTATTTTAATGGGACATATTCTTGTTTTCCCCCCTTCTTCCTTGTCTTCCATCTTGAAATGGTTTTGGGCACCTAAGGAAATGGAGAACTCTTTTTCTTCAACTTTCTCCTTTTCTCTCTTACCACCATAATCTTGGTTTTGGCTCTCTAGGGTACCAACAGGGAGGCATCTTCTAGAGTTTTAGGGTCTTGTGGTGCTAGTTCCCCTTCTTCTACTAGTTGAACCACTTCTTACTCTATTTTAGTTTCTTCTTGGGTAGCCAGCTCTTCTTAAGCTTCTTCTTCTAGGTCCCTTTCTCAAGTGACCCTTTTTCTCTTCTTTCTCTTTACCCTTTCTATTTGGAAGTACTCTACCTCCCTCTCATGTTGATGTACCATCTTTGGCCTTGCTAGTAACTTTGCAAGGTAGGTAGGTACGGTAACTTTGGTTCCTCTTCCCTTATTGGGTTGAGTTCTAGCTTGAAGAGTTGGAGCTTAAGGAATTGAGTCTAAAGGAAAATGTTTTCTAGCCCACTCCCTTGTCAACTTGAGAATATGACAAGCCCTATGATGAATATTGTAATTTTCTTCTCACCCAATTTATGTGTTCAAGATAGGTCTTTCATATATTCTATCCATGTTATAAAAGGAATCCAACACCTCAGGGGAATCTTTGTCCATGCTTTAAGAGGAATTTCTAGCAAACATTAATGGCAGGGTGGGTGCGAATTGGGAGGCAACTAATGCCATCTAGACATAACATCATTCATTAGGCCAAACCATCCCCTTCTTCTCTTTAGTTGAGATGAGAAACGTTAGTGCCTTCAAATAGTAGGGCTCTCCAATGCCCTTTTTCTCTTGCAACAGAAATAGTTGTGAAGAGCCCTATGGCTCAATATATAGGTAAGGCTGCTCAAGCCGGGAAGAAGCTTTCTAGCCTATAGAATGGTAGGGGCCGAGTGATGAAAGATCCGAGGGTGGGTGGGGGGCTAAATGTCATCTCTCGATCCGAAATGCTCGACCAGTTGAACCATCCAGTTCCCCTACTATTTTAAGGGCTGGCCACAAGTCATAGACTTATTCTACAATAGTCCCTTATTCAAATGTCATAGTTATCTAGAAAGTTCATTGTTAGCTATAAAGTTCATCCAATGATCTTCAAGTTCCATATCGAGCAAAAATTTCTTTCCTACCAAATGTTGCACCATTCCAATATTTTCAAAGTATGGGTGAGGTGACTGATAATCCTTGAGAGGATATTGGTCCCATCCTAAATAAATTGTAGCAATATCCTACTTATGTTTGACCTCAAAAGCTCCAATGGTGATTGGCCAAGCCCCTATTTTCTTGTGTTGCTTCCTCACCCTATTATAAGCAAAGGCCAATTACCTTACTTTCTCCAATAGTAGTAATCCACCTAATGGGTATCAAGGGAGATTATTTAGGCATAGAAGAGTACCAACTATGTGGATATAAGAAAATTTATTAAATTGGATGAAATAAGAGCCAATTTTTATTATCCATGCTTATTCTTCTATTGACCTTCTCTTGGCATAATCTCCTTCTATGAATAGAATGATGGAAAATATGAACCCATCATTGACCACCCTATATTCAAGACTTTTTAATGGGAGCTTCTTCTTCACAAGCTAGGGATAAACTATGTAGGGCTAGGAATTTGCATCTTGCATGCTTTCCTTAATGTACAACCTTGGGTAATATGTGGGCCTTATTGCTAGAAGATATACTATATAGGAGGTCATATAGAAGTGAGGGTCATTCTTCATTGAAATCAATTGTTCATCTTGATTTTCACTGAGTGTAGTATCCCAATCAATAGGCACCTTTCCCATTCTAATGGTTTCTATAATGTGTGTCATCCATGTATCTAGGTGACCGGCTATTGGTGGGCCCATGGATCTTCTTAGAAGAACTATAGAGTAGCCAGTATCATCTATCATGTAGCCTCAAGTCATATCAACCTTTCCAATTCTCCTATCCAATGGTGATCTGTCAATGAGAGACTTCCCTTGTATGAAATCCTTTGTTTTTGACTCATTCTCCATGTTTCATCTATATGCCATGTCATATGTGATCTATAGGTACTGATCTACCTATGGTAGATAGAAGAACTTATTAATGTTTTAGGGTCTAATATCAAGTACTATTTCTCTGGTCACACTCTTGGACACTTTCTATTTGAGTAGGTAATGGTGTGCTAGAGTCATAATCAATTTTGATGATTGAACTGAGGCCAAGTGAGAATTTGTGTTTATTAATCCACTTATAATCAAAGATGACACCATAGTTGACCTCTCCTTGGGATTTTTACATAGTAGTAGAAAGGTGTTCCAATCAATATGTCTCAACTTGGTGTCTCAAATTTCAAAGTGCTTGTCTGCAAACTGGGATTTCTTGGGTGCTCGTTGATACTTGAACATAACTAGTTTTGGAGCAATCTTCATGGCATAAAGGATGAAGACAAAGTCATTTTATCTACACAAAAGAGAAATGACATTATTTTTTATGATGGAAACTTAAGATGGCCCTAAAACACAACTCAAACTAGAAAAAAGAAATCCCTTGATTATGCTTGATATGTGCATATATGCACCTTACACAAATGGTACACCTATGCAGGTGTACAAGGTGTGCATATGTGCACCTTATAGGCTTCTAAATTCAATAAATATAGAGTGAATAGTTGCACACTGGGCACACATGTGCATGTTTGTAACTGCATAATTTACTTGTGGTGATGTGGGGGTCTCTATTATGCACACATCATGAGAGTGCATAGGTGTACATCCTCTTCTATTGTATTTTACCTTAAGTGGGTGGGTGCATAGTAGTGGAGGTGTAGAGTAGCAGAGGTCTAAGAGGTGTGGATGTGCACTTTTGGTCTCTAAGAGGCAAAGAAGTGATTAAAAGAGGGTGAAGGAGGGTCTATTTATAGGATGGAGGCTCCTAAAGGTGCACCTCCAAGGGTGCACATGTGTGCATGTGTCCATCCTTAGTTGGAGGTAAGTGTGCTTGTTGCACACTTAGTGCACATGTACAAGTGTGTGTGGTGCACAACCACTCAATTTTCACACTTTAAGTCAAGATTTTTCCTTTTGAACCTTCTAATTATACTGAAACTCATCTAACCTAGTACTGGGGATTGCCCTAGACTTTAGAGGGATATCCTAATCAATCAAAGCACCTAACTAGGTGATTGAGAGGGATTTTTAAAAATAAGGGGGCCCCCATTTTGGACTCAAAATAGGGTGCATGTTGTGAAACCATAATAATACTTTATATAATATATAGTATATATAGTACTATATAATATTATGACCATGATATACTAAATAATAATATTTAGTACTATAGGAAAGAACCTACAACACAATGGTAAAGTTGTGAGCCTCTCATGTGGGAAGTCTTAGGTTCAAATCTACTCGAGCTTAACACATAGTAATAATAATTGATCTCAACCAATAATAATAAATATAATAAATAATCTAGGCTTTGACTGATTACCTATCAAATATATATAAACATATAGTACTACATAATATTATAATAATATTATTATTGTATAGTATATATAGTAATATATAATATTATATAATAAATTAATATATAATTATATTTATATATAAATATAATCTAATTTCAACTAATAAATATAGTTATATAAAAACATCATTTAAATACGGTAAGAAAGGTAGTAGAAAATTTACTAAAAGAAACTATTATTTAAAATATACTATATAAATATATTATTAATATTGAAAGACAATACAAAATTTTAAACATATCATTTAACACCATAAATCAGGTACCCGGTAGGTTTCGAGTATTGGATTAGGCTTGATCCTATTTAGTCAATCCAAAACATGTATTCCTAACATATTTATTTGAGTTCCAAACTTTGACCAACCATCTGACAACTCTTATTCCCTCCAAATTCAATGAAATAAAAATGGTTTCTTGAAAATGTTCTTAGAATTCCATTGATATAGTTGTTGTCAAATGATGAGTTCAATAGGTAATTATTCCTTAATTTCTAATGGAGATGCCTATAAAGTATTGATTGACATACTGATTGGAAAACAACTTAAATTTCAAGTGGTTTAATATTTTGAAAATCCAAAAGATGTGTCACATTCTAAATCTCTTCCACTACAAGGAAACAAATATATCTAATTTGTAGATTTTTTAATTCATTAAGGTGGTCAAACACGAGAATTTTTTATTCTAAAAATATTATAGTAGAAAACTCATTATTAGTTATTTATTTGGAATAAAAATACCCTAGAATATGTGTCACATTTGGGTAGGAATCTACTTCTTATATCTAAAATCTTATAAAAAAATAATATCATTTGAATGTGATTAAGGTGGCCAGACATACACCTACTTCTTAATTTGTCCTATCTTTTTTGAACTACTGCATTAAAAATTTAAAAAAATTGACCAATCAATTTTTTTCTTCAGTTAATTCCTAGTAGTTTAGAAACTACATTCAATTTTATACAGATTGTTTTCTTACAATTTTTTGATAGAAAACTCATAACTACTTTAAAATTTTGTGTCAAGTTCACATAACCCTAATTTATTGATTTTCTGTTCCTACTTAAAAGCATAGTTTTGTTGACCATGACCATGCATGTACCAATATATTCTGTTTGTATTTGGATGAGAAATGCTATGAATTTAATATAATCAATGAAATGGATATAAAATAGATAATATGCTTTTGTTATTTTGTATAGATATCTTAATCATTCAATGTGTATGTTGATGACGATAAGTTTATTTGATAAGTCCATCTATTTGATTTTGATTTCAATCTAACTTGGCTAATTCATCATGTTATTTATATTTTTCTTGGCATGTTTTTCAAATGAAGGGAATCATAGTCACTCTTGTGGGAGATCTACATGATGTCATACTCCTCCCTCATTTTTTAATATAGTTTGCATATGTACATATATATTATTTCCTATCTCAATGATGCAAGGTTACAAGTACCAAACATTGACTCCATCAGGCTACACGAAGTGTGCCTTTAAAATCCTCAAAATTTGTTGCACAAGTAGTTCCAAGGTCCCCACAAGTTACTCCTTTTGGGATAGGTTTTTTTAATTTAGGTGGGCCAATTGGCTTTATTTGAATTTCTTGGACATGGTGATCTTACACTTTTATTATTTTGGTTATATGACTTGTTTGATTATTTCATGATCATCCCTATGTTATATTTTAGGGTATCATGTTTTGTGAGGAGTTTGGCTTAATGTTCCTTGTTGACTATGATTAACCTTGTTTATAGTGTGATTTTTTTCATGTGTATTATGTTTGGTGTTTTGGCTTCTTTGGATGATTATACTTACTTCAAGACATGTGATTCTATTCTATTTGACTGCTATATATTATAGTAAACTTGTATACAAATATATAATTATGTTATTATTGTGATCTATTCTTCATAATCATACAGATCGTAATGTTTAGTGTTTCACATAAATCAATATAAATCTATATATGAGTATACACACACAAGCCTAATGTCACTATAGTTTTATGATTGTGGATATTATTTATAGTGTTTATTTTGGTACTAAGTTTAAGTAGACATATTTTTAATTAATTATTCCATAATGCAAGATGAGATATATTTAATTGCTAATTACTTATAATATGATTATATTAAATATTATTTATATATTATATACCACATATTATATATATATATATATATATATATATATATATATATATATATATGTACTAAATATTATAAAAGTATTCATTTGTAGTTGTATTAATGTACTATAGAGTTGTGACTACATAATTATATTAAATTACTTAATTATTATCTTTATTTAAGAGTTAGTTGGGGTTGGTTACCTTTAGAAAATATTTTTATATGATTTCTTTTTTTAATTTAGTAGGAGAAGGGGCTGAAAAAAATTGAGGAATTCTTGGTTTTAGTTTTCATGGAGATTTTTAGAGATTTCTTTTTATCAATTGTGAGAGATGGTTTATGACCATGATTCTTTAAGAATTTATAAGTTTCTCTTTTTGGGGGGGAGGAAGTCATGCATCAGAGTTTAAAAAGTCAAGAGAGGTATTTTTTGTTGTGTAATTCATTCTTCTTCTTCCTTGGAAACTGCTGAAAGTGATGAGGGCATCTCTCATCTTTTCCTTGTAGGTATAAATTGATATCATGTCATGTACATTTTGTCAAATCAAATCCTTCCATTTCAAGTTGCAATTTTTCAATCAAGTTCATTTGAGTTATACATATTTTATTTATGTATTATATAAAACTAAATTTGATATCATAATGTTTCTCTATCTTATCTTTCATTTTCCACTAGTTTGGTGTAGTTTTAGTTTACTTTGTGAAAGTTACAACCATTTTAGTGAATGCAGGTCTTAAACCTATCGAAGGTTTTTTTTTATTTACAACATAAATCATAACTTTAATTCCCACCATTGGATATCCATATAAATTGTAGAAATGTAGCTAGAAAAAAAAAACTTCATTTCCATTGAACTAATTATATTTATGATGTGATTTGTGAAAGATATGAATTTTTGACCATTGATGGCCTTTCCTGGCATTTAGTAATTATTTGAAATAAATCAATTTTCAAAGTTATTAATTGTTAGAGAGTTGTAGCTTACTAGAGGCTTTTAGGATCTTTTTATTCATCATTTGATCTTAAGTAAATAAATTATGGTTTTTTATTGCATGTATGAAATACTTTGATTCTTTTTCATGAGTTTGAAGGCTAGATTAGGGTTTAGAGATTTCTAGTAAGCTAGGGACAACTAGAGGTTTCATAAAACTAATCAACTAATGTTATGATGTTAATATAAAATGTGTTATGTGTTATTATATGCTTAAATGAAAAAAATTTAAGGGTAGTTTAAACTAAGTACCCTAGGTGAGTGGCTCACAATAGGTGATAGGACCAAAAAGTGGTCACTAGAGGATCCTATGTAGTAGAGACCAAGTCTGTGAGTAGGCTAGGTCTTCATGTGATTTTTTCATCAAGTGCAAATGTTAAGTATTTAAATGGGTTAATAGGGGTTTGGATTAACACATTAATCAAGATAAGAGATATTTGAGGCTTACTTGTCTTGTTGGAGTAGAGGGACCATATGTCATTTGGTATAAGGCCTGGATGTGGTAGGATGACAATGGTTAAAGAGGTTGATCCCAACATTATGGAAAGTTTGATAAGATCACATATTCCATGCTAGAGTACTGGGATAATTTTTCATTTTATGTAAGGCCTGGATGGAAGGGGTGACAAGATTTTAGGAGTTTGATCCCAACATTGAAGGGATAGGGTATGTGCAAGATCATGGTGTGTAAAAAAGTGAAACTTTTAAAAGTGTTTCAAAATCTGCTCTAACTTTTTTCTACCCATCCTAATACCAAGGAAAAAAAATAGACCGACCCTAATTGGGTCTTCAATCCATTATCAAGTACCCAATATCATATTAGGTATCTGATATGGGATCAGATACTCAAAACTTGTGACTCAAAATTTTAGAATAAATGACAGCAATCAAAATCAATTATTTTCTATCATTTGTCATTGTTTTGCTCCCCATTTCAAGTACCTGATGTTGGAAATATTGAAGACTATGCTAGGTTACTAAGAGGAGAGGGGTGAATCAGTAACCTCTAAAAACTTTATCAATTTTAGAACATAATTGCAATATTCCAATCACCATTTAGTTCATCATATCTAATCTAATTGCATGCATGAGAAAATTGAAAATATACAACATTCATAACACTTGAACATAATGATTTGGTGACCCAGAAACATTCCAAAATAGAAAGTAAAACTGGGGTGGGGATGATAACCATAAAACTTTGATACTACAACATGAAGTTGGCCTATTAAGACTTACATTGATCACTTCTGATGATCTTCCCTATTAAGAGCAATTAGGACGGCTAGGTCCACCTTGTTAGAGGATTTACAAACACACAATGAAGTTTGTACTTAGTAAAGAGATTTGAGAAATATTGTTAAGTCTACCTTGTTAAAGGATTTTGACTAGTTCACCTATTAGGATGAAATAGTAGATCTCTAACTTACAACTAAATTGCTGATAGAGATTTCTTGATGTACTAATCACCTTTCTATGATGGATATGTCTTTGCTACTCCTTTTTTGATATGGCCTTCACAATATACTCTTTATTTGTTGCTTGTTCACATTCACATTCTTATACACTTATGTTCATATGTTACATATATGAATATGATACATTACATTACATATATACCAATCCAATTTATAAAATTACAAAGTCAACCATCATACAAGTTAACACCAATATTACAAAGTTGGCCCATATGAAGACACTCGAGTTCTGAAGTCTGACTTGGCGAAGTTCTAATACTTAGTGCCCACTATAATTACTTAGCATCATCATGTAATTGATAGACATAGAAGCTCATTCCATAATGATCACCTCAAAGTAGTCTTGAACTTAGTCTACACTGGTGACTTGGTAGATTCTATGTAACTTAGCATAAATTGGATTATTTGTTTACCATGACTATACTCAGTAAACACTAATATTTGTATTACATAAACTACTACCTTGGTAGAAATTGTGATGCTCGGTAACCACTAAAATGCTCAGGTTGAACTGCTAGACTTTGTGCTAATTGAATTCACTTGGTAACCACTAGAATGCTTGGTAGCTACTGGAATTAGTCTAGAAGATGCAATAGCAACTATAAAGCTTGGTGGCTACTAAACTACATGGAAAACACTATAGACTATTCAATGAGCTTGGTAGCCATACAAAATTTGAATAAGTGTTGTCACTAATAACAAACTATAGTGCATGCCCTTATGTTACATTTTTTCTATCATTGTCAAACTCTTTTAGGCCAGTTTTATGTTTGATGGTTAGTAACATTATTTTGAGATTGTCAGTTATTGTTTCAGATTCAGATTATTATATGATGAGATTACTTGGTACTCTATATTTCATGTATGCATGATAATTATTTAGTGATTTCAATTATTGATGGTGATAGTTAGATGGTTTATTATCACATATGTTTTCGTATGGATACTTACCCCATACTGCATGTGTATGGTGTGCATGTTTATTTTCTTTATGTATGGCATTTCTGATGTGGTTAAGGAAGGGAGTCGTAGTCACCTGCTAGTTGGGATCTACATGATGCACCACTTCCTACCATTGCATGTTTAGTTTAGAATATATTATGTATGTACATGCGTGGATTTTATGCAGGTTGCAGGTACCAAGTATCAACTTCCCTGAATTGCCAGGATGAGCGTACCCTATCGCATTATCTCAATGGTAAGAGAGGTGAGATAAATTCTTGAGTCCAAATCCTAAACATTAAAGCCATTTGTACTTATTGAAAATGAGGACAAGTATCTAAGTCAAGTACCCTCTGAATGCGTCAGATGACATAATTCATGATTTTAAACCTTTGTTTGATTTTGTATGTGGTTTTCTATGATGGGTTTTCATATTCTACTTTGTGAGTCTTTGGTGTATTTTCTATTAATTAAGTCTAATTAAAAGATTTAATTAATGATTTAATTAAATAGAAAGTTAATATCATATTTTAATATTTAATTCTATTTAATTAATTGGGAAATTAATTAAATAAAAAGAATTAGATTTGAAGGTAAAAGTTATAAGTTTAAATTTGGAATGTGATAATATTTATTTAATTTAATAATAATATATTTAGAGTTCATTTTTAAATAAATGCTAAATAATATTATTATTTATGTTAATAAATATTTTATCAATTAAGTTTCAAAAATAAATTTAGAAGTGCAAAAGAAATTAATTTATTAAAAAATTTCATGATTTGAGATTTAAAATTAATAAATTAATTTAAATAGGAGCCAAGTGAATATTAATAAAGTAATGTGTATTCTTTTAATAATTATTCACCTACGAGTATGCGCACCTCTTTTAAGCACGAGTTGTCTACAACACAGGAATTATCACACTAATTAAGCACATGGCATCTACAACCTTATCATTATTATCACTCATCTAGAAGGTTGGATAAGGCTTGTACTTAGTTGTTAATGCTTATCTTATCTTTTGGTTGTTTCTAGAGACATTCTAGGTGCTTCTTGAGAGGTCTATATATTCCAGCACTCCTAGTGTGTAGGAGGAGGCTTCCACAGGTGGCTAATAATAATGAGCTTTCATATTGATCATACTCTTTGGGCTACTGTGTGCTTTTGTTGTAGATTTTGGAGAAGGAAGGAATTTTTGAAAAAGAGAAGGTTCTAAGAGGAGGGATTTTTCTCTATAGCTTTCTAAGGCATAGCAAATTAGCATCAGTGTACAGGTAGACGCTTGTGATATTCACATATTTTAATATGCTCTTTTCTTTCATGTCTTCATCATGTCTACTAAATGCTTTCTGAGAAATTCTTGTGATGATTTTTTTTTATATTTTGGAAATTTGGGTATGCATGTTGATTCATTCTTTGTGCGAAGAAATCAAGGAAAAACCCAATTAGAAAACCCTCGTTCCATTGATGAAAGGAATTAGTTTTAAAACGGGGAAGGTTTGAGATTTAAAAGAAAATTCAATTTGGAAATTAAATCAAGACTTGGGTTGAATTAAAATGGGATTGAGGAATTTACTAGGAAGGGTTTGAATTTTAATGGAAAATCTTCTTAGAGAGAATAAATAAATAAATTTTAAAAAAATGGGTGCATTATATTCATCCTTCAGATTAATTCTAGGATTGACAAAAAATATATATATACATTTTAAATTGTTATTTATTAATAAAATATTAATAATAATAATAATTATTTATTATTTATTTATTCTTTTACTTAAGATTAATGCATTTAGACTTTAGTTGTCATCTAGAGTTTGTGACGAGTTGTTGACAACACGAGAGTTTGTTCCTACTTAAGTCATACGTATCCTCTCATCTTGATCGAGAATATTCCACCTTTTGTGCACATATGCTTAGTTGTCACACTTATCTCTTAGCACTTTCTAGCTTACTCTAGAAGCTTCCTTGAGATAAAAAGTATTGAGTGCTTTAATAATTAATGGAAGATTAATATGATTAGTTTATATAATTAATTAATTAATTTAATTAAATATAATTTAATTAAGATTAATTAATAATGAGACATAATTCAAAGTTTTATTCAAGGTGATTAAATTAAGTGACCTAAATTTTAATAATAGTTAATTGAGTTTTAATTAAGTTATTATTAAAATGAATTGGGGTCTTAGACTGCGAATTATATATTTATTAATTAATCTAATTAAATGTAATCTAATTAAGATTAATTAATAATGGAAGATGTTTGGTTAAGTATTAAATTTATTTAATACTAATTTTTAATTAAGTCATAGATTATTTCATTGATAAATCACCAAGTAGTATAATTTAAATAAATTATTATTTCTTGATTATTTTAAGAAAATCAATTAAAAACCAAAAAAAGGTTAACTTTGTGTATTTTATATTTTCACATTGGTTCATTAAATTATATTTAATTTAATTAATTTATTGAATAATCAGAGACGTTTCTTGGAATTAAGGGAGTTTTATTTAATTATTAGTAACATTGACTTCAATAAAATAATGCTAATGATTTTATTAAAAGTCAATGGGAATGAGTTTAATGATTTAAATGAGTAAATAATTATCTTCTGATTATTTTAGAAAATTGTTTTAAAATAATGGAGGGATAATTCTATGTTTCAATTGAAGCTTATAAATTATCTAAGTATCAACAAATGATTTAAAAAGATAATCCTTCCTAGAATAATTTAGAAATTTGATTCTTAAATTTGGAAAGGGGGGTCACTTTCAAATAGTGTATATGTAAAATATCCTTAGAACTTTTAGAAAATTGATTCAAACGAGTTATGGGGGGAAAGAATCTTTGACCTATTGAACTAAAACATGTGTTAGCTATAAGGAAAACATACTTTCAAATGGAAACTAAAACCCCACACTTAACTCCACTATGTGATTTTAACAAAAACAAAACATGTGCTTGCATTTTGTGTTTTCTTTATGCTATCTGTGTTTTGGTTTTTTGGGGTTGACTAGATTGTCGACCAGTTATAGGATGTCTACCAGAGGCTCGGGGGTTATGAGATGTGATGTCATGCTGATGTTATTGATCTCGATCTTTTTAAAACCCAACCATGGTAATGTGATGGCATGCTCTATGATGCATGTGGTTTATTGATTGATATTGCTTCCCAATTTCCTTATGTGGAGTTGAGGTGTATGTTTATGAGATACTTGACTTAACCATTTTTTAGTCATCAATCAATTATACTTGGATTACTTTCTAGTTGCCATGATGGGACTGAAGTGTTTATTTTGATCTTGATGATGTCATGTTCTGACATGCTTGACTTGACCATTTTGGGAGTCTTTGATTAGTATTATTTTGGGATACTTTACAGTTGCTCGTTGAGAACCGACGGATATTGTGATTTATCATTGATTCCTTTAGTTGCTAATAGAGAACTATTATAATTATTATTATTATCATTTGATGCTTTCTAGTTGCTCATGGAGAATTGATGTGATTATTGTGGATTATCTTTTGGTTCTTTCCAGTCACTTGTATATGACTGAGGTGATTTTGTGATTTATGATTCCATGAGCTTAGGGTAGGTTATCTATGTGTAGTGTTAGGAAGTGGCTTGCAATGGGCATTAGGGCCCTAAGAGGCTACCAAAGGATAAACCATTATAATTTGTTTAATAAGTGAAAACATCTCACCTAATTACTGAATTAATGAACCTAAAAAGATGATTGTATGTTCTCGCCCATGCCTTGAGTGCTAGTATAGACTAGGGTGGGGAGAACTCATGGCCACAAGGATCACTAAGGACCCTAGATTCCTAAGCTAATTAGTAGGGTAATTTTTATGTGACTTTGTGATGACACTTTCCCACTTGTAGAGTAGATTTCCTATGTGTCTTTGTGGTGCCTCTAGGCCTAGATGCTGATCTATGTGTTGGAACCCTTTGAGATAGTATACTTTTAGGATTCCCTAGACTTAGAGAGTATTTGTGTTATTTGATTTGATATCCTATTTGGGACTTGAGACTATCTCCTTAGCACGGTGGGAGTGGGCCATTTAAGTTCCACAAGGTCAGATGGTAGTGTTGTTTCACTCTTACCTTGAGATCCATCTGTAGACACTGTGGTTGGAGCATTCTTGGTGGGTATTTAACTTAAATATATTCTTGGATAATTATGATTGATGTTACTTATTGACATGTTTCTTTATATTGATGATTAGCATGCGATAGATGATGTTATCTACTTTGTTGGATCATCTTATTCTTTATTCCTACATACTAGATATCTTTATGTGTATGATGTAGCATGTTAGATTTTTTTATGCATATGTTGTAGCATGTTTAGGAGTGACATCCCTATTATGATAGTACCAATGATCTCTTCGGTGACTTGGGATGTTATGTGCAGATGGGTGGCTAGGGCCCATGATGGTCTAATGATGCTATTGATGGTTGGGAGGAACCACACACTTAGCTATGTTTTATGATGTCTAGTTATGTTTTTGTGATGGATATTATATCTTTTATGATGTATGGTTATCTTTTATGATGAATGTTATATCTTTTATGATGATGATTGTATCATGTATGGTGGATGGTTTCATTTACTTTATTCTACTTGTATCATGGATTCAATGAGGATGATGTATCTTAATTTTCACATATGCATATTCTTTTTAAACCTTTCATACCCTATGACATGTATAGTGGATGATTGAGCATTCCAAATTTCATTTGCCAAGAGGCATTCAAAAAAAATGTATATTATGGACTTTGGACTTTCTATTATTCTTTCATGTGGATGTGGTAGTTGTTAGACTTAGAATTAATTAAACTCAAATGTGATTGAACATCTTGGGATCCTTAAGGAATGTAACCTATTATGTATGCTTTTAGGTGATTACATGTTATTGCTTCTGCTAGTATGTGTTTGATGTGAATGAGTTACCTTTCATGTTAACATTTTTTTTTGGCAAACTTCGTAAAACATAAGGTTAATTCTTTTGAATCCCTTGGTGGGGCATTACACAAACTTGACTAATATGTTAACAATCTCCCCCTTTAGCATTAGTGACAAAAACACTTATCAGCCAAAATCTTGTATATATCACAATGTGATACTAGCTCAATAGAGTATACTGTTGTTGAGATTTTTCAAAATTTATCTTTGTAAGTATATACAGTATATTATACAACATATTTGAAAATTCTCCTCTATGTACCTTAAGAATAAGTGCCAATGTTTTATCCCAATTATCTTGCAAAATCTTGCATGTATGTAGAGCAATTTGTACTTCTACAGAGAGTTATATCATGTGATATGCAATGGAGAAGTTGTTATCATGGATCAAGGTTTTTGAGTAAACAATATGTTTCTACATTGTATCCATGATAGGAAGGATTATATTTTGAATATCTATCAATGTTGACTAGATCCTTGCTTCTTCTCTTAACAACTATGCCTATATGTTTGACAAAAATCTGATTTTTGTATGATGTGCAAAGCTTGAACTAGGATCAATTTGCAATTGATGAGCACTGGCATTTAGATCATTATCAATTTTTGATAGTTTACCCTTTATTTCCTTTGTGAACTTGGAAGCATCACATAACTTTCCAAAAAGAGATGTCACATTGGTGAAGGAGGTCTCAAGATTGATCAAAATTGATGAAAGCTCAACTTGATGAATAGCAATTTGCTGAGCAATGTGCTCCAACACTTTATTGTCAAATTTATTTTCAGCTTTCTCAATTAGCTTGTCCTGAGCACTAGTGTCCTCATTAAAATTTTTGATTGCCTCTGCTGATTGCAACAAAATAGGTTGAGATGTATCAACCTCAATTCCTATAGCCTTAGACAAAATATTTTTGGCATCATCTATAATCTTGTATTCTCTACCACTTTCTCCTCTTAGTTGTTGTTGCTTTGCCTTTTTCTGAAGAATTTCACCAAACTCATGCATTTTGTCTATAGAAAGATTATGAATATCCCATTTGGGAATTTCTATCTCCTCATCTAAATCTATGTCATCCTTTATCTCCTTTCCTTTACTCAAAAATTTTGTACTCAATTGAGCCTTGGGTTCAACTATCCTTGTACTTAATGCCTTTGTGTCTGGGATGGAGACAATAGCTGATATAGTAGGACTTGGAGTGAAAATTGATATAGTACAAACTGATGGAATACTAATAGGATTACTCATAGAATCCAAAATTTAAGTACTTACTACTGAAGAACACAAAATTATAGAAGACACCACATCTATTACTGATGACACTAACCTAGTTGCTAAAGAAGTGGAAGGCTACAGCTTAGTAGAAGAAGTGATAGTCACTTCTATCAATGATGCTCTAAGATGAGTGGGGGAAAATAGTGATTGGAAATTTGAAGTATTTGTAGTTGTCACAATCAAACTTGTTGAAGCTATCATTAAGCTTGATGTGGCTACTAGTTTTTCTAGAGAGTGAGGAAGTGAGGCAATGAATTTTGCAACTATCTTAATTGGGCCAATCCCCTCATCATCTTGCTTTACTTCCTTAGTAGCTTCCATCTCTTTATCTTCTTCATCTTCCTTCATGAGTTCTCATAATCAATTGTGACAAATTGAGTTGATTCTTCATTATATTCTTCATCCTTGTCACTATCATCAACATCATCATCTTTAATTTCCACTAATTGATCAATTGGCTTGTGAAGATGATACATATTTCTCCAAGTTTTTGTGGCATTCTTCACAACATATTCAATGTCTTTCATCAAAACTAAACAAGTATTAAATTTGAGTGTCATTTTGTTCTCATTACCCTTCAATGACTTGTTTACCTTAGCATCTATCATGCTTGGTACCAAATGTCTCAAGGTTTGTGCAAAAATATCTTTGATAGTTTGTTTGCTATTTTCCCATCTTACTTTGATTTTGTCTAATAAGACACTCAGAATTTGTGATCCCAGCTAATTTGGTGAGTACTTCCATTTGCTCATTTTATCCATGACTAGGTCTTCAATCTATTTCCACTCAACCTCTATTCTATTCTCATATTTGAGAGCCTTGAATTTGGTTATACTAGCTCCTTCTCTTAATACCTTGAGTCTATCCTAGAATGTAGGTGGAGGTTGGCTAAATATAATATCACCACCTTCCTTGTCTGTCTTTTTCTTTGACCTTATTGTAAAAATTGTAGTTGATGGCTTAGGTGGCTTGGTGATGATCACCTTACCTTCTTCTTCATAGGCTCTTCTTCCATTTTAGATTCCTCTTCATCATCTACTTCATCTATATCTTCACCTTTGTCCTCGGTTAACATGAGAGGCATGTTTGATTTCAATTTAGCTATCCTCCTCTTTCCTTTGTTAAATGCTCGAGGGAGCTTTATTTCCAACTCTATCCTTTCCTTAGCTTCATCATAAGTTCCAAAGTAAGGTCCTTTGAATCAAAAATTTCATTGACTAGGGCTTCAATAATATCCTTGGTTTCATCAATATTTACCTCATAAGAAAGAGGTTTCACCCATACAACTTTAGGTTTCACTGCCTGGATATATACTTTATCACTATCTACCATGAAGCACACATCATCCTTTTAATCTTCAACTAGCTTCTTAGGTATTCTAAATCTGTTATTCATTTTCTCTTTGAAAGCATCAAAGTACTTATCCATAATGTTGTAGTGCCTGCCCCTAAGTCGCATTTCCGTCATCCTTGCCAAACTCTTTTAGGCCAATTTTATGTTTGATGATTAGTATTATTATTTTCGAGATTATCAGATGTTGTTTTACACTTAGTTTATTATATGACGAGATTACTTGGTACTCTATATTTCATGCATGTATGATGATTATTCAATGTTTTTAGTTATCGATGATGATTAGTTAGATGGTTTATTATCACATGTGCTTTCTCATGGATACTTACCCCATACTGTATGTGTATGGTGCACGTGTTTGTTTTCTTTATGAATGGTGTTTCTGATGTGGTTAAGGAAGGGAGTTGTAGTCACCTGCTAGTCAGGATCTACACGATGCACCACTTCCTGCCATTGTCTATTTAGCTTAGAATATTGTGTTTGTACATGCGTGGATTTTATGTAGGTTGCAGGTATCGGGTATCAACTTCCCTGAATTGCCAGGATGAGTGTACCCTATTGCATTATCTCAATGGTAAGAGAGGGGAGATAAACTCTTAAGTCCAAATCCTAAACCCTTTAGCCAATTGTCCTAATTGATAATTAGGACAAGTATCTGAGTTAAGTACCCTCTGAATGCATCAAATGATGTAATTTCGTGATTATAACCCTTTTTGTTGATTTAGTATGTATTTTTCTATGATGGGTTTTCGTATGTTGTTTTATGAGTCCTTGATGTATTTTCTATTAATTAAGTTTAATTAAAAAAGATTGATTAATGATTTAATTTAATGGAGAATTAATATGATAATCTTTAATATTTAATTAATTGAGAAATTAATTAAATAAGAAGAATTTAATTTAGAGATAAAAGTTTAAGGATAATTTAGAACATGATAATATTTATTTAATTTAATAATAATTCATTTAGAGTTCATTTTTAAATAAATGCTAAATATTATTGTTATTTAAATTGATTAAATATGTTATCAATTAAGTTTCTAAAATAAATTAAAAGTTGAAAGATATTAAATTATTAAAGGTTTCTAGATCGCATGATCTAAGCATGAGTTTAAATATGAGAAATAAATTAAAAGATAAAATAATAGAAAATAATAATGTTATTTTAATTTCATAAAGTGCACATGAGATTAAAGTAATTAATTAATTTAAAATAGAAGTCAAGTAGAATATTAAATAAAGTTATTTAATGATTCATTTAATATGCATTAAAAAAATAAAGCAAAGAATTAATAAAAGTTAATTTGGAGTTAACTTAGTTTAGTAAAGAATCCTCTCAGGTGAACACACAATTAGTGCCCCGATTTGAGGAGAAAACTCCTTATCACAATTTTGGGGTTCATTTTTGGGGGACACGAATTTGGACCGCGAATTTTGGAGACAAGAATTTTGGGAGACATCTTTTGGTAGCGAATTTTGAGAAGGAGAATTCTAAGAAAGTTTTTCAGAGGAAAGTTATTGAAGGAGAGCAAATTCTCTCATAGGTTTTCGAGGATTTCATATTAGCATCAGGATCAGGTAGGGTCTTATGTTTTGATCACTGATTATTTACATAATCATCATTTCCTGTCTTCTTCATGTCTGGGGATTGTAAATCCGAATTCTCTGTGATGAAAGTTTAAACTTGTCAATATTGTGAATTATTAATTGCTTATCAATAATTTCTGTATACGTGGAGAATAGAAGAGTTATTAGAAACCCTTGTTTTCTAGATTAAAGAAATTAAGATTTAATTTGGGAAGGGTTTGAATTTAAAAATGAAAATTCTAGATTTAAAAATTTATATTGTTGATATAATTTCCTTTACCAGAATACTGTGGAAATCAAAATATATATATATATATTATTAAAAAGAGGAAGAAGTGTTATTTAAGTAATTTTATATAATTATAAATTTCATAACTTAGCAAATTTTATGAAATAAATAAATTATATGTATATTTCTTTTAGAAGAAATTGTTTTAGCAAAATTAACATATGACAAAGCTAATTTAAAATAAAACATAATTTTTTATAAATATGAAAAAAAGAGGAATAAATTTAAAACAATAAATTTGGGAGGGGGGGATTTTACCCCACCCCATCCCCTTATTCCCAAGTATGCGGCCTACGTGTGCAGGCGTACTGCTGCACGCAAGACTGCCTACGACAGCAGTCCGCCTGCCACACGGCAGGCACCGTAGCTTTTTGGCCGGCGGGCCTTAAAATGCATGGTGGATATTTTATATAAATTTTTTTTATTACTATTTTTTTTAAAACAAAAAAAGTTATATTATATTAAATTTAATTTATTAATATGGATTTTTATAATGGTTATTTTTAATAGTTGTTAAATCAATTAATATTAATTAAATTTAATATAGTTTATTTAATAGTATGATAATTATTAAGTAATTAATATTTAATAAAAGATTAATATAGTTGTAGATTATAATTATAATTTATTAAAGGATTTAAATTATAATGATTAATTAAATGTTAATTATTTGGTTATTTTATAAATAACCAATAATTAGCTTTATTAAATTTTGACTTAATTGACTTTAAATATAAAGGGGTAATTGTGAAAACTTATTACTTGAAATATATATGAAAATGGGAATAGAGACCTTACATTGGCTCAATAGTATATTATCAACCAATTTGAAATATGAGGTTATTTACTTGAACTCAACACTAAAACTGAAACCCTCTTGTTTAACTCAAACTATGTGTTTTCTAATTCAACCAAACTGTAGATTGTCCTATTATGTGTTCTTTGTACTGCTTATGTTTGGGGGTGTTGGGGGTTATTTTAGCTTGACCAGTTTAGGATGTTTACCAGAGGCTCGAGGTTTGAGAATGTGATGTTATGAGGATTTGGTCTCGATCTTTCTTAACTCAACCATGGTAATGTGATTAGTATGCTCTATGACATATTGTTTTTATTGGTTGTTATTGCTTTCCAGTTTCCTGGTGAGAAGTTGATGGTGTATGTATTTGAGTTATTTGACTTAACCATTTTTGAGTCATTGATCAGTTGTACTTGGGTTGTTTTCCAGTCGCCTTGATGGGACTGAAGTGTTTTGCTATGCTCTTGATGATGTCATGTTGTGACATGTGTGACTTGACCATTTTGGAGTCTTCGATCAGTATTGTGATTTATCATGGATGCCTTCAGTTGCTGATAGAGAACTGTTGTGATCATGATGATTATTATTTGATGCTTTCCAATTTCTTGTGGAGAACTGATGTGACTATTGTGGTTTATCTTTTGATGCTTTCCAGTCGCTTGTATAAGACTGAGGTGATTTTGTGTTTTGTGATTTCATGAATCCAGGGTAGGTTATCTATGTGTAGTGTCAGGAAGTGGCTTGCAATGAGGGACGGGAGACCCGAAGTGGCTCTGGGCATGACTCATTGTAAGTTTTTTGTTTTAATAAGTGAAAACATCTCACCTAAATACTGACTTAAATGAACCTAATAAGGTAACTGTATGTTCTCTCCCATGCCTTGAGTGCTAGTATAGAGTAGGATGGGGTAGAGAGAATGCTTGGTTACGACCTTGCATTCCGTAGTATGCCTCGTCAGTACAAGAGGATACTAGTGGCTGCAGGATCACAGGGGACCCAGGATTCCTAAGGAATTGCTTGAGTAACTTTCGACATGACTTTTGCGATGACACTTTCTCACTTGCATAGTAGGTTTCCTACGTGTCTGTGTGGTGCCTCTAGGTCTAGATGTCGATCTATGTGTTGGAACCTTTGAGTTAGTATACTTTTAGGATTTTCCAGACTTAGAGAGTACTTGTGTTTTGTGTTGTGATACCTTGTTTGGGACTTGAGACTATCTCCTCAGCATGGTGGGAGTGGACCATTTAGGTTCCACATAGTCAGGTGGTAGTGCTTTTACTCTTACCATTGAGATCCGTCCATAGTCATTGTGGCTGGAGCTTTCTTGGTTGGCATTTACCTTCACTATGTTCTTGGATTATTATGATGGATGGTTAGATTTTATGATAGATGTTTTATCATTATGGATGTATGGATGTATCATGTATGGTGAATGGTTTCATATATTTTTACTGTACTTTGTATCATGGATTCATGGAGGTTGATGCATTTCTATTTTTACATATGTATATTCTTTTAAGCCTTTCATACCCTGTGACATGTACAATGGATGATTGAGCATTTTGAATTAATTTGCCAAGAGGCATTTGGAGAAAATGTATATTATGGACATTGGACTTTCTTATTATTCTTTCATGTGGATGTGGTAGTTGTTAGACTTAGAATTAATTAAATTTAAATGTGACTCAACGTCTTGGGATCCTTAAGGAATGTAACCTGTTATGTATGATTGTTGATGATTACATGTTATTTCTTCCGCTACTATGTGTGTTTGATGTGTATGTTATACATTCTTACTTTAAAAAAAGAAAAATGTTTAGCAAACTTAGTAAAACTTTAGGTTAATTCTTTCGGATCTCTTGGTGGGGCGTTACATCTGGTATCAGAGCCTAGTTTCTACATTGGGAGCTCTGGGTATATTGGAACACCACTAGTGTTAACTAGTTGAACAAGAATGAAAACTTTGAACTATTATGTGTATCTCTTTAAAATTGAAACTTGAAACTAGTTGAACTGAAACATGATGTAAACTATTAGTTGCATATTTTTCATACTTCAACACTTAGGCTTCGAAACTGAAATTATACTTAAACTAAAATTATAGGCAAACTGAAAATTGAAACTACCTTGTTTGCAAAACATGTGTCTTTTATCTATGTGTTTCAGTAGTATGTTTCATGGTTATTATAGCATCTTGTGTCTTTGATATTATTGTAGGATGGTATCTGGGGTGAGGTCTTCCATTAGAGGTCATGGTAGGGGCCGTGGACAAGGTAGAGCTATCAATGTCCATGAGTCTGCCCACGAAGACCTTAATCAGGAAGAGAATAGGGAAGAGCATGTCAATGAGCATCAAGAAGAGAACCATAGAGAGGAGCATGCTGACTCGGAGGAGGTGGACATGAGGCAAATGATGTGAACCATCATTGATCACCTACCTCCTGTTCATGATCAAGATAGAGCACATTGTGCAGGACATGAGCATAGACCTAGGTCTAGGAGCCCTCCAAGGGATCGACATAGATCCATTGTATCTTCACAGATGAAGGATCTTCAGAGGTCCAAGGTCAAGCCCTTTAATGGGAAAGGTTTTGGATATGTAGCTCAGCAGTGGCTTATTGCCCTTGATAGGATTTTTGCTATGCAGGACTTTGACAGCAATGTCAAAGCAAGGTTTGCTATCACCAACCTAGAGTTCATCGGGGCCACTTGGTGGAAAATCGAGGAAAAGAAGTTGGGCTTAACCATGAATAGTGTCACATGGGAGTTATTCTTAGAGAGCTTTTGTGAGCGATTCCTACCAGAGGAATTGAAGTAGCATAGAGCAGATGAGTTCCATAACCTGAGACAGTACACTATGACGGTTATAGAGTATGAGCGCAAGTTCTTTGAGCTCATGCCCTTTTCAGGATTTAGTGACAACCCAACACAGTTGGCACAACATTTTATCAGAGGTTTGAACAACCATTTAATTGGGGGTGTTAAGGTGTTTGAACCTAAAAACCTCAAGGATGTGGTACATTGAGCCATCCTTGTAGAGCAGAGTGTGAACCTAGGACATGGGGGTTTTGTAGGAGTTCCTTTAGCATCAGGATCGAAGGATGGTCAAGGAGCAGGTGGCAATAGGAAAGCTCCTTCTGGGGGTAATCAGCGACAGGAAGGGAATTATCCTCCCATACAGAGTGGTGGTGGTGGTTCCAATGCTAGGAACTATCACAAGACTCATCGCAACAAACCCAACTAGTATGATCGACCATCTCAGAGTGTTCAGTCTTATCTTAGCGAGGGTAGTTTTCAACAGTCTAGTGCACCTAGAGTTTAGAGGAGCTTTGATGGAGAGTGTTTCACATGTGGACAACGTGGACACAAATCATCTCATTGCACTCAAAGGAAACCACAGTTCTTAGGCCAGGGACCTGCAGCTTCAGAACCTACAGTTGGTGTCATGGGTAGATCCCAGAGAGTGTTCTCAGTGGAGTCTTATCCTCCTACAGGGGGAAAGGGTTCAATGGGACTTGCACAGTGAGTCCTTAGCTTTTCTGTTCTTGTAGGCTTCCAAGAGTAAGCCTAAGTCTAGGGGGGGTGAATGTAGTGCCTGCCCCTAAGTCGCATTTCTGTCATCCTTGCCAAACTCTTTTAGGCCAATTTTATGTTTGATGATTAGTATTATTATTTTAGAGATTATCGGATGTTGTTTTACACTCAGTTTATTATATGATGAGATTACTTGATACTCTATTTTTCATGCATGTATGATGATTATTCAATGTTTTTAGTTATCGATGATGATTAGTTAGATGGTTTATTATCACATGTGCTTTCTCATGGATACTTACCCCATACTGCATGTGTATGGTGCGCGTGTTTGTTTTCTTTATGAATGGTGTTTTTGATGTGGTTAAAAGAGGGAGTCGTAGTCACCTGCTAGTCGGGATCTACACGATGCACCACTTCCTGCCATTGTCTGTTTAGCTTAGAATATTGTGTTTGTACATACATGGATTTTATGCAGGTTGCAGGTACCGAGTATCAACTTCTCTGAATTGCCAAGATGAGCGTACCCTATCACATTATCTCAATGGTAAGAGAGGGGAGATAAACTCTTAAGTCCAAATCCTAAACCCTTTAGCCAATTGTCCTAATTGATAATTAGGACAAGTATCTGAGTTAAGTACCCTCCGAATGCATCAAATGATGTAATTTCGTGATTATAACCCTTTTTGTTGATTTAGTATGTATTTTTCTATGATGGATTTTTGTATGTTGTTTTATGAGTCCTTGATGTATTTTCTATTAATTAAGTTTAATTAAAAAAGATTAATTAATGATTTAATTTAATGGAGAATTAATATGATAATCTTTAATATTTAATTAATTGAGAAATTAATTAAATAAGAAGAATTTAATTTAGAGATAAAAGTTTAAGGATAATTTAGAACATGATAATATTTATTTAATTTAATAATAATACATTTAGAGTTCATTTTTAAATAAATGCTAAATATTATTGTTATTTAAATTGATTAAATATGTTATCAATTAAGTTTCTAAAATAAATTAAAAGTTGAAAGATATTAAATTATTAAAAGTTTCTAGATCGCATGATCTAAGCATGAGTTTAAATATGAGAAATAAATTAAAAGATAAAATAATAAAAAATAATAATGTTATTTTAATTTCATAAAGTGCACATGAGATTAAAGTAATTAATTAATTTAAAATAGAAGTCAAGAGGAATATTAAATAAAGTTATTTAATGATTCATTTAATATGCATTAAAAAAATAAAATAAAGAATTAATAAAAGTTAATTTGGAGTTAACTCAGTTGAGCAAAGAGTCCTCTCGGGTGAATGCACAATTAGTGCCCCAATTTGAGGAGAAAACTCCTTATCACAATTTTGGGGTTCATTTTTGGGGGACACGAATTTGGACCGCAAATTTTGGAGACAAGAATTTTGGGAGACATCTTTTGGCAGCGAATTTTGAGAAGGAGAATTCTAAGAAAGTTTTTCAAAGGAAAGTTATTGAAGGAGAGAAAATTCTCTCATAGGTTTTCAAGGATTTCGTATTAGCATCAAGATCAGGTAGGGTCTTATGTTTTGATCACTGATTATTTACATAATCATCCTTTCCTGTCTTCTTCATGTCTGGGGATTGTAAATCCGAATTCTCTGTGATGAAAGTTTAAACTTGTCAATATTGTGAATTATTAATTGCTTATCAATAATTTCTGTATACGTGGAGAATAGAAGAGTTATTAGAAACCCTTGTTTTCTAGATTAAAGAAATTAAGATTTAATTTGGAAAGGGTTTGAATTTAAAAATGAAAATTCTAGATTTAAAAATTTATATGGTTGATATAATTTCCTTTACCAGAATACTGTGGAAATCAAAATTTATATATATATATATATATATATATATATATATATATATATATATATATATATATATATATATATTAAAAAGAGGAAGAAGAGTTATTTAAGTAATTTTATATAATTATAAATTTCATAACTTAGCAAATTTTATGAAATAAATAAATTATATGTATATTTCTTTTAGAAGAAATTGTTTTAACAAAATTAACATATGACAAAGCTAATTTAAAATAAAACATAATTTTATATAAATAAAAAAAAGAGGAAGAAATTTAAAACAATAAATTTGGGAGCGGGGGATTTTACCCCACCCCATCCCCTTATTCCCAAGTACGCAGCTTGCGTGTGCAGGCGTACTGCTGCATGCAGGACTGCCTGCGACAGCAGTCCGCCTGCCGCACGGCAGGCGCCGTAGCTTTTTGGCCGATGGACCTTAAAATGCATGGTGGATATTTTATATAACTTTGTTTTATTACTATTTTTTTTTAAAACAAAAAAAGTTATATTATATTAAATTTAATTTATTAATATGGATTTTATAATGGTTATTTTTAATAGTTGTTAAATCAATTAATATTAATTAAATTTAATATAGTTTATTTAATAGTATGATAATTATTAAGTAATTAATATTTAATAAAAGATTAATATAGTTGTAGATTATAATTATAATTTATTAAAGGATTTAAATTATAATGATTAATTAAATGTTAATTATTTGGTTATTTTATAAATAACCAATAATTAGCTTTATTAAATTTTGACTTAATTGACTTTAAATATAAAGGCGTAATTGCGAAAACTTATTACTTGAAATATATATGAAACTGGGAATAGAGACCTTACATTGGCTCAATAGTATATTATCAACCAATTTGAAATATGAGGTTATTTACTTGAACTCAACACTGAAACTGAAACCCTCTTGTTTAACTCAAACTATGTGTTTTCTAATTCAACCAAACTGTAGATTGTCCTATTATGTGTTCTTTGTACTGCTTATGTTTGGGGGTGTTGGGGGTTATTTTAGCTTGACCAATTTAGGATGTTTACCAGAGGCTCGAGGTTTGAGAATGTGATGTTATGAGGATTTGGTCTCGATCTTTCTTAACTCAACCATGGTAATGTGATTAGTATGCCTTATGACATATTGTTTTTACTGGTTGTTATTGCTTTCCAATTTCTTCGTGAGAAGCTGATGGTGTATGTATTTGAGTTATCCGACTTAACCATTTTTGAGTCATCGATCACTTGTACTTGGGTTGTTTTCCAGTCGCCTTGATGGGACTGAAGTGTTTTTCTATGCTCTTGATGATGTCATGTTGTGACATGTGTGACTTGACCATTTTGGAGTCTTCGATCAGTATTGTGATTTATCATGGATGCCTTCAGTTGCTGATAGAGAACTGTTGTGATCATGATGATTATTATTTGATGCTTTCTAGTTTCTCGGGGAGAACTGATGTGACTATTGTGGTTTATCTTTTGATGCTTTCCAGTCACTTCTATAGGACTGAGGTGATTTTGTGTTTTGTGATTACATGAGTCTAGGGTAGGTTATCTATGTGTAGTGTCGAGAAGTGGCTTGCAATGAGGGACGGGAGACCCAAAGTGGCTCTGGGCATGACTCATTGTAAGTTGTTTGTTTTAATAAGTGAAAACATCTCACCTAAATACTGACTTAAATGAACCTAATAAGGTAACTGTATGTTCTCTCCCATGCCTTGAGTGTTAGTACAAACTAGGATGGGGTAGAGAGAACACTTGGTCACGACCTTGCATTCCATAGTATGCCTTGTCAGTACAAGAGGATACTAGTGGCCGCAAGATCGTAGGGGACCCAGGATTCCTAAGGCATTTCTTGGGTAACTTCTGACGTGACTTTTGCGATGACACTTTCTCGCTTGCATAGTAGGTTTCCTACGTGTCTGTGTGGTGCCTCTGGGTCTAGATGTCGATCTATGTTTTGGAACCTTTGAGTTAGTATACTTTTAGGATTTTTTAGACTTAGAGAGTACTTGTGTTTTGTGTTGTGATACCTTGTTTGGGACTTGAGACTATCTCCTCAGCACAGTGGGAGTGGACCATTTAGGTTCCACATGGTCAGGTGGTAGTGCTTTTACTCTTACCATTGAGATCCGTCTGTAGTCATCATGGCTGGAGCTTTCTTGGTTGGCATTTACCTTCACTATGTTCTTGGATTATTATGATGGATGGTTAGATTTTATGATAGATGTTTTATCATTATGGATGTATGGATGTATCATGTATGGTGAATGGTTTCATATATTTTTACTGTACTTTGTATCATGGATTCATGGAGGTTGATGCATTTCTATTTTTACATATGTATATTCTTTTAAGCCTTTCATACCCTGTGACATGTACAGTGGATGATTGAGCATTTCAAATTAATTTGCCAAGAGGCATTCGGAGCAAATGTATATTATGGACATTGGACTTTCTTATTATTCTTTCATGTGGATGTGGTAGTTGTTAGACTTAGAATTAATTAAATTTAAATGTGACTCAACATCTTGGGATCCTTAAGGAATGTAACCTGTTATGTATGATTGTTGATGATTACATGTTATTGCTTCTGCTACTATGTGTTTGATGTGTATGTTATACATTCTTACTTTTAAAAAAAAAAGTTTAGAAAACTTAGTAAAACTTTAGGTTAATTCTTTCAGATCCCTTGGTGGGGCATTACAAATGCTAACATAGTTTTCACTCATTTCTGAAATGTGTTCATTGATTTGGTACAATACATGCACATCTTTTCTCCATACTAGTGTGCCTTTGGAAGGGAAGAATTTCTGAACATAGACAAACAAATAGGTCAACAATGAACCAAATCTATAGGTGTTGTTCTTAGATGTCCTAATACTTTCCATATTCTTGTTGAATTGCTTCACCAATAGATTTGCCAAGTCATAAGACAAATTTTTCTTCACCACTTTATATGTCAAATCAATAGCTTCACATGATACACTATTAAGATGACTCAAAATGTATATCTTATGTTCTATTACATGAATCCTATATTTTAACTTTGCATCTATTACACTACTAATTTTCATGCCTCTACCATCCCACTCAGCTAGGGTTTCCTTTTCTAATTCCACCTAACCTAGAGTTTTTGTAGTTTTAGCCTTGGCAAGCATGGGAAGGCCAATAATATTATGAATCATTTCCTTTGTGATCACAACTAGTTGCTCAAGCCATAGCTGACCATTATGCACCTGGCCTTAGAATTTATCTAATCCATTTGATTTGAAAACCTCAGGGCATGTGGGGAATATGTGTCAAACCTTTGTTTTCCAAATGCTTATGCTCAAGTTTAAGAACTCCATTAACACACAATTCACCTAGGGCATCATCCATTTCTAGGGTTTTAATTTATTGAATAGAACACTTGAAATGAGTATGAAAATAATTAATAAGGAGTATCTTAGGAGGGATTTGTGATTGAGCTCCACTTGAATCAAGGCTTTTTGCAATCATGGGCACAAGTTTAAAATCTGGCACTTTCTACTCGACTCCTCAGAACAACATTTTAGAACTTCTCTTCACTTTGCTATTGCTAGATGCCATTTTTCTTGGTAAACTATGAGAACTTGATAATCTTGCTACAAATTCACTTGAAGTTCCTTGTTCACACTGTAAATCACTTCTTTGTAATAGCACTTAGCTTTCATTGTGAAAAATGAATTTGATTTCATGCTTTTTGTTAAAACTTCACTATTAATGCTCAATGTGAAGGTAGTTGAGTTGACATCATGCTTTATACGCTGTCATCCACTATTCTATTTGATTACTCACTGAAGGCTTCATAATTAGGTAACAATGTGTGTCTTGTTACTCCTAACCTTGCTCGGTAGAGTCCATGACCCAACCTTACTTGGTAGAGAAGATAACTTGATGATAACTAATACTGATCTTCCTTAGTGATCCTTTTTTTATCTTGAATATGGGTTTGGATCTTTATCACCTTTCAATTCAAACTATTTAGATGTGATCTTGATAACACAGTTCCAGTTCTCCTTTGGAAGCTTAATTGGAAATGGTGGAGTCACCCACTTCTTGAGTGACATGACCATCATTAATTGAACTAGCATCCTTGGTAGGTTTAGGAATCCATTGCTACCTCATCTGATTTCAAATGTTATCTATTTTTACCTTCTTTTCATCTTCAATTCTACCTATATTCATGTGATTCTTGGCTAGATGACCAAGTTCAGTACAAGTGAAACATCTTATGGTGGTATATTTTCTCCTCATGTGATGTTTAACATAATTCATGCCAATGTGTCCAAATTCTCCATAGTAATGACATCTACACCAAGTGTTGTAGTCCCAACTGAATATTGCTTTCACAATTTTCTCTGCTAGATTGAATGACTTTGTTCTACATTCTAATGCTTTGTGACCTTATTTCTTGCATTTATGACACTTGCTATCAAATTTTGGTTTCTCTTTGCATTCATTAGCCCTGTGACCATGTTGACTACAATTGTAGCATTTTCCATTGAATTTTACTTTACCAGTACTCTAACATTTTTTTGATGTATGACCTATCCTACCATAGTTATTGCAAGTAAGTTTTTGATTCTTTTGAGTACCTTGTTTGGAGGATTCACCTTCTTCTTTGTATCCAGTTCTTGCTTTACCCTTTTATCTATAAAGATTCTGCTCATTCAACTGATTCAATTGATTCATGTCAGGTTCAGATCTCATTATTCTTTCATTGAGATTCTTTCCAAAATTTAGATCATTCCTCAATCTTTCATTGATTTGTCTTTCAGAATTTAGATCATTCCTTATCCTTTCATTTCCAGATCTTAAGCTCATGATTTCTTCATTTACATTGGAGAGTTGATCTATGAGATTTTCTTGCTAAAAAGATTATTTTGAATTTCATTATTCCTTCCATTCATTTCTTCTTTTATCTTTTTTTTCTATTCCAAGACATCACATAATCTTATTGACTAAATTTCTTTTTCTCTTTTTAGTTTCCTTACTTCTTCTTGCAACGAACCATTCTTTTGTAAGAGTTCTTTGATTGAATCATTTGCTTCATTTGGGCTGCTTGAAGAGAAAAAGTATTCAATTATTTCTTCAATGTACTAATGATCATTCATCTAATTTTTAAATTCCTTCCTTCTTTTTAGGGGTTGGAAAAGATGCTCCTTTGCTTTCTTGAGTTGGTTAATGACCATGTCTAGATCCAACTTTTCATTGTCAATGACTTTGTCAAGTCTGAATATGTACATTATCCTTGATCTTTGCTCAAGCTATCAAACTTTATCCTTAGAACCATAATGCTCTGATACCAATTGTTAAAAATATTCAAGACTATGATAGGTTACTAAGAGGGGAGGTGTGAATCATTAACCTCTAAAAAATTTATCAATTTCAGAACATAATTACAATATTCCAATCACCATTTAGTTCATCATATCTAATTTAATTGCATGCATGAGAAACTTGAAAACATAAAACATTCATAACACTTAAACATAATGATTTGGTGACCCAAAAACCTTCCAAAATAGAAAATAAAATTGGGGTGGGGATGATACCCAAAAAACTTCAATACTACAACATAAAGTTGGCTTGTTAAGGCTTACATTGATCACTTTTGATGATCTACCCTATTAAGAGCAATTAGGACTGCTAGGTCCACCTTGGTAGAGGATTTACAAACACACAATGAAGTATGTACTCAATAAAGAGATTTGAGAAAGACTATTAAGTCTACCTTGTTAAAGGATTTTGACGGGTTTACCTATTAGGATGAAATAGTAGATCTTTGACTTACGACTGAATTGTTGATAGAGATTCCTTGATGTATTGATCACCTTTCTATGATGGATATGTCTTTGCTGCTCCTTTTTTGATATGGCATTCACAATATACTCTTTATCTAATGCTTGTTCACATTCACATTCTTATACACTTATGTTCACATGTTACACATATGGATATGATACGATAGATTACATATATACCAATCTAATTTACAAAGTTACAAAGTTGGCCATCATACAAGTTAACACCAATATTACAAAGTTGGCCCATATAAAGACACTCAGGTTCTGAAGATTGACTTGGTGAAGTTCTAATACTCGATGCCCACTATCATTACTTGGCATTGTCATGCACTTGGTAGACATAGAATCTTGGTCCATATTAATCAACTCAAAGTAGTCTTGAACTCAATTTGCACTAGTGATTCGATAGATACTATGCAACTCAGCTTAAACTGGATTACTTGTTTACCATGACTATACTTGATAAACACTAATCTTTTTATTACATGAACTGCTAGCTCAATAGAAACTGTGATGCTTGGTAACCACTGAAATGCTCAGGTTGAACTGTTAGACTTCGCACTAACTAAATTCACTTGGTAACCACTAGAATGCTCAATAGCTACTGGAATTAGTTTGGAAGACTTAGTAACAATTGTAAAGTTTAGTGGCTATAGAATTACATGGAAAACACTATAGACTATTCAATGATCTTAGTAACCATATAAAATCTAAATAAGTGTTGTCACTAATAACAAACTTGACTGATATGTCAACACCTGATATGAAAATAGGTATATGATTAAGGAAATTTAATTTTCGTGATGGTTTTCAATGAATTTTATTTAAAATTATAATTTTTAATGAATCATATTTAAAATTAGGTTTTTTTAATAGAAACTCTTATTTTTTTATTTTATTTAAAAACTTAAAATGTGGTTTTGCAATTTAATAGGTATGACTGACCCAAATGATATTGATAACACTGAGCCATGAAATAATGTTCCTCAAAACTCTCCACCAAATGATCTAGTACCCCCTCAAAACCCTCCTCAAATTGAGTATTTGATACAATAAAATCTTACTAAACTAAGGGGTTTGAAAACCACAGATAACACTATACCTACATTGGCTCCCATGTTATCCATGTTAAACACCATAGTGGATAATATTCAAACACATTCTAATGAACAAAATGTTTCTCTTCACTCATGTGAGAAAATGCATGCCCTATTTGATGATGGGTTGGACTATGATGAGGTTGCATCCCTAAACATAAGTGAAGATGATATAGTTAACCTTTTTGCAAACCCAAAAATGGTAAAAAAGTAGACCGCACAAAGCCCAAATTATCAATTAAATGGTGCAAAAATGAGGCTATGTGTGTGAATTTTTGGGATCATTGCTGGATGTTTTTCGACAAACCTTCACACAATAATTTAGAGGTGCCATTCTATTTCATTAGAAAATTGTATGCTGAATTGGTGTTGGTGAAGGTGAACTATTGGAGCATGAGGCCAAACATGGGTGTAGGAGGAGAAATTCCTCATGACAGACCCTTTTCCCAACAAAACAAAGCTGGTGATGTAGGAGCATCCTCGATTTCCTTGAAATCCTATAGTTTTGTTCATTCTAGTAGTGTAGCTAAGTTCCAACTATGTTGATTGAGCTCTCCTATATTAACCAAGTTTGTATGTGCTTGTTGATTTGTAGTTCTGACCAATTTATTTTCCGAGTGCAATTTTGATTGAGTGGTTTAGTGCTAACTGAGTTGATCAATATTAACTGAGTTCCTTTAGGGTTAACTAAATTATTTAGAGTTGACTGAGTGTTCCTTTATGTGTTGAGTAAACCTCTTTTTTGTTGATGCTCGCTTCCTTCTTTGACCAAGTTGTTTGTGTTTTGGTTCCTAGTATGAGCTAATTCTTATATTTAATTTGGATCATGAATTTAATGATATGGTCTTGTCTAGGGTGATTTTTGACTATTTTGAGGTTGGCCTTTCTTTTATGTAATATTCTAGAATATTCTATAATTCATTTTGGAAAGTGCATGTAGAGTTATTAGGTTTAGCCTAGGGTATACTAAAGAGAAACATGGACTTAGAGAGTTTAGATCAGATGTTGCAAATTGGAAGTTGTATTGTAGATCTTGAAGTTGTATTTTTTGTATCTAGTTGTAACTTAGAAGGCCTTACAACTAGACATATGTGTTGAAAACGTGATGAATCAATAAAAGTTCTCTCTCTCTCTCTCTCTCTCTCTCCCCTTGGTGTTGTTCTTTGTGTGTTTTCTTCTATCTTTTTTACTCAATAAAGTGGCTGGATATCTGGGTGTGCCTTTGGCCCTACTTGTTTATACTCCTTCTTATGCCAACTGACACTTTTATCCCCTTTATTGAGGTCTCCCCCCTCCTTCAGTGCAACATCCTAATATCATTATAGAGGCTAGCTCTTAGACTATTAGACCCATCCATAGATTGAGTAGCCTATTGATATCTTAGCCTAGGTTAGTGTTCCCTCCTTATGTTGATGATGCTAGTGTGAGTTCATCATTGGTAAGCTCATCACATGTTTATGTGCCCCATACTTGAATAACATGCAAGAATATTTGTCTAGGTTCCACTGGTGATCTTTCTAAATATTAATTTCTATTTGAGGAGGATGATACAAAAAATGTGCCTACAAAGACTATATACGCTTATGCGAGAGAGGAGGGGCATGCAGAGCCATGGAATCCTTCTGTGTCATTACATGTATACATTTTTTTGTCATGGCATATGTGATTTAAAGTTAATCTTTATAATAGAATAATTTTAACCCATATTGACTTATACATGTATGTGATCATCATTCATGTTTAGTTGATGGCTGATGAGGAGCTCAAACAAGTTGATGATGTCATGCTCTCAACTATTTAATTTGGCCTTGATACATCTATGATACATTATGTTATGTTTTTATTGTTTTTCTATTTTATATTGGAACATATATGGTTTCTAATCTATCTTTTCTCTTACAGGTATCATCTATCAATGGGGGGCAGAGTGTGGGGTTGAGGTACAACCCATTGACAAGGGAAAGGTAATTAGGTTCTTTTAAAGTGATTACAAATTGATTCATTCTTTATAAATATCTTTTCTAATAAAAATTAATTACATTATTTATTGTACAAGATGTGGATCTTGGTGATGAGTCTAGGCATATTTGGCATCACAAACCCTCTGGAATTTCCATTTGAAGTGAGAGCCCCATCGAACGTATAAGTATCATTTATTTTTTATTTTCCTTATTTTGATAAATGAATTGAAAACTAATTTCCATGATATTGACATCTAGGCTTTTCTATCTTATAGGAATCACCTAGTGCATAGGAGGCTAGACATCAGAGTTTTTTATCTTTTCTCACACAACCATTATACATAGAGGAAGAGTTTGACAAAGGTAAGTTTTAGTTTGAATTCTTGATTATATGTTATAAATTTAGTATGTTATGAATAATAATGATATAATTTAATTTTTAGATCCATATGTCAACCATACTTGAACATATACAGGTCACAATTAATGAGGTTCAAGCATTACCAAGGACATATGAGAGGACTCCTAACTGACACAAGAGATTGATGAGAGAGATATTTATGATAAAAGGTTAAAACTATAAATCTTCATTAAAAAGTGATCATTATACATTGGATTAATTCACATAGAATCATATAAATTTAGTAGCCTAACTTTGCATTTCCTTTTTTGTTTATGTAGGAGGCATTCGATACACCTAGTTCAATGAAGAGGCTACATTTTGATGATCCATCAGTAGCATAGGATAGAATAATTGTCATAGTATGCATCATGAGACATTTTGAGATGACATATACCAATTTGTATACAAAAACATTGATATTATACACATTTTGATGGCATGATCAGCCACATTTTGTATATTGATCTATGTATTTTGATACATCTTTGCATAATTTTTCTATAAATACATGAACTTTGATATAAATTTGTGTAATTTTTCTATGGATACATTTATTTTGATGTGTGTGTGTGTGTGTGTGCGCGCGCACGCGTGTGTGTGTGCGTGCATGCGTGCGTGTGTGTCATTTATGTGCACAAGGATATAAATATTAATTAGTATACTATTATTCAATTTATCATGGATCATGTGTATTGATCATGATATAGAATATCATTCATTTTGATCATGTTTGCTATATTCAATTCAAATGCAATAATTTCTACAGAACATTTTAACAACCTTTATTACCAAATATTGATGCAATGTTTAATTTGTAATTATATCATATATGTTTAATTTGAAATGATCTCCACAATCCCTTAAGATGTCTATAATTAGCTTAGCAACCCATCTTTTCTCTTAGGGCACGCTTCAATATGTAGTAGCCACAAACATTATAGGGGATCTATGGCAAAAATAGGGGGTCTCAATAGGTGCCACTATGCTACTGTAGACCTTGACATCACCATCCTATAGCATTCAATGTTTCACCAATACCCCCCACGAGCTTAGAGTTATGACCCTCAGAAGATCAATCTCCAAACACTCTTAGAGCATCTTGGAGACTCTTCAATATAGCATGCTTATTAATGTTGTAAGCTCTTTATGGATAGAAAAAGGGTTTCACTAGGCATCATCCACCCATATGAAGGTAATGGCACTGAAAAATTTGATGCTAAGATCAATAGTTTTAAAGTTACATAGTGATGCACCAATGAACTAAGGAACATTGCAAATTTTGGCATTGAGCTAGATCATTGTGCCAACTCCAAATGAAATTTCATCTCTCCAAAATGAGATAGGTTATTTTAGACCTTGACATCATCATCTTGTAACATCCAAAATTTCACTGATAACACCCACGAGCTCTAAGTTACGACCCTCAAAAGGTTGATCTCCAAATGCACTTAGAGCATCTTATAGACTCTTTAGTATCGGGTGGCCATAATCATTGTAGGCTCTCTATAGATAGAACAAGGGTATCACTAAGGTTCACCTACCCATCCAAAGCTAATGGCTCTGACAATTCGATGCTAAGATCAATGGTTTCAAAGTTACATAGTAATGTATTAATGAATTGATTCACATTGCAAGTTTTAGAATTGAGGGAGATCATTGTGCCGAATCCAAATAGAAAGTGATCTCTCCAAAATAAGATAGGTTATTGTAGATCTCAACATGTCTATTCTATAGAATTTTACATTTCACTGATATCCCTCACAAGCTCTGAGTTACAACCCTCAAAAGATCAATCTCCAAATGCACTTAGATAATTTTAGAGATTCTTCAATATGGGGTAGTCGTGAATGTTGTAGGATCTTTTTGGTTGGCATTAGGGTGTCACTAGGGTTCACCCATGTATCTAAAGCTAATGAAACTAGTAATTTAATGCCAAGATCAATGGTTTCAAAGTAACAAAGTGACACACCAATGAACTAAGGCATACTTTAAGTTTTGGCATCAAGTGAGATCATTGTGCCAAATCCAAACATAATGCGATCTCCTCAAAATGAGATATGTTATTGTAGATCTCAATAAAAATGTCTTGTATCATTCAACATTTCATTGATAGCCCTCACAAGCTTTGAGTTATGACCCTTAGAAGATCAATCTCCAAACACACTTAGAGCATCTTGGAGACTCTTTTGTATGGGGTTGATCGCAAACATTATAGGATCTCTATGGCTAGAAAAAGGTTGTCACTAAGACTCACCCACCTATCTAGAGCTAATAGCATTTTTTATTCAATGCCAAGATTAGTGGTTTCAAAGTTATAAAGTAATTCACCAATAAATTGAGGCACACTTCAAGTTTTGGCATCAGATGAGATTGTTGTTCCAAATCCAAATGGAATGTGATCTCTTTGAAATAGGATAGGTTATTGTAATCAGCATGACCATCCTATAGAATTTTATGTTTCACTAATATCCCCCATGAGCTCTGAGTTATGATCCTCAAAATATTGATCTCCAAATGGACTTAGAGCATCTTAGAGACTCTTTGGCACAAGGTGGCAACGAATGTTGTAGACTCTCTATAGCTGAAAAATGGATGTCAATAGGGTTCAATCACCCATCTAGAGATAATGGTGTTGGCAATTCAATGCCAAGATTAATGGCTTTAAAGTTATGTAGTGATCCACTAATGAATTGAGTCTTGGCATCAATCAAGATAGTTGTGCCAAATCCAAATAGTATTTGATCTCTCTAAAATGAGATAGGTTATTATAGACCTCAAAATCACCATCCTATAGCATTTAACATTTCATTGATAGCCCTCACGAGATCTAATTTATGACCCTTAGAAGATCAATCTCCAAATGCACTTAGAGCATCTTAGAGATCTTTGATATGGGGTGGTTGTGAATGTTGCAAGCTTTTTGCAGACAAAACAATGGTAACACTAGCATTTGAGGTTTCACTAATATTGCCCATGAGCTCTAAGTTATGACCCTTGAAAGATTAATCTCCAAATACACTTACAGAATCTTGGAGACTCTTCATTATGGGGTGGTTGTGAATATTGCAGGATCTTCATGGCCAGAAGAAGGGTGTTACAAAGGTTCACCTACACATCTAGAGCTAATGGCATTGACAATTTGATGCCAAGATCATCAATTTCAATGTTACATAGTAGTACGCCAATAAAGTGAGGCACAGTACAAGTTTTGGCACCAAGCGAGATTATTGTACCAAATCCAAATAGAATGTGGTCTCTCTAAAATGAGATAGGATATTGTAGAGCTCAACATCATTGACCTTTACCATTCAACATTTTACCAATATCCCCTATGAGCTATGAGTTACAAACCTGAAATGATCAATCTCCAAATGTACTTAGAGAATCTTGGACGCTCTTCAATACAGGGTGGCTAAAAATGTTGTAGGCTCTTTGCAACCAGAACAAGGGTGTCACTAGTGTTCACTCACCCATACAAAGCTAATTGCATTGATGATTTGATGCCAACATTAATGATTCCAAATTTACCTAGTGATACACCAATGAACTAAAGCATACTACAAGTTTTGGCATCAAGCAAGATCATTGTGCCAAATCCAAATGAAATGTGACATCTTTGAAATGAGATAGATATTGTAGACCTCAACATCACTATCTTATAGCATTCAACATTTCACGGATACCTACCATGAGCTCTAAATTATGACCCTCAAAAAATTAATCTCCAAATGCACTTAAAGAATCTTGGAGACTCTTTTGTATGCAATGGATGAAAATGTTGTAGGCTCCTTCATTAGAACAAGGGTGTTACTAGGGTTCACCCACACATCTAGAGCTAATGCCACTAATGATTTGATATCAAGATCAGTGGTTTCTAAGTTATGTATTGATGCACCAATGAACTGAGGTACACAAAAAGCTTTAGGATTGAGTGAGATCATTGTGCCAAATCTAAATGAAATGTGATCTCTTCAAAGTGAGATCAATTATTATCAACATCAACATCACCATCTTGTAGCATTCGACATTTCACCAATTGCCCCAATGAGCTCTAAGTTAGGACCCTTAGAAACCCAATCTTCAAACACACTTAAAGTATCTTAGAGAATCTTTCATATAGGGTGGTTGCAAATGTTTCAGGCTCTCTTTAGTTAGAACAAGGGTGTTACTAAGGATCACCCACCCATTTATAGCTAATGGCACTGACAATTTGTTTCCAAGATCATCGGTTTCAAAGTTATGTAGTGATGCACAAATGAACTGAGGCATATTAAAAGTTTTGGCAATGAGAGATCACTATGCCAAATCCATATAGAATGTGATCTCTCTAAAATATAATATTTAATTGTATATGTCAACATCACTATCCTGTAACATTCAATGCTTTATTGATATCTCCCATGAGCTCCAAGTTACAACCTTTAGAAGATCAATCTCCAAATGCACTTAGAGTATCTTGGAGACTCTTTGATATGAGGTGGCCACAAAAGTTGTAAGGTTGTCATAACCAAAAAAAGGGTCTCACTATGGTTTACTAGCCCATCTAGAGACAATAGTGCAAATGATTTGATGTCAAGAGCAGTGGTTTCAAAGTTACATTATGATACACCAATGAACTAAGGCACATTGCAAATTTTGGAATCGAGTAAGATCATTGTGCCAAATCAAAACAAAATGTGATCTCTCCAAAATGAGATATGTTACTTTAGACCTCAATATCAACATCCTGTAGCATTTTACTTTTTCCCAATAGCCCTTGTGAGCTCCAAGTTATGACCCTCAAAAGATTAGTCTCCAAACACACTTAGAGCATCTTAGAGACTCTTTAGTATGTTATAGCCATGAATGTTACATACTCTCCATGGATAGAAAAAGGGTTTCACTAGGGTTAATATACCCATTTGGAGCTAATGGTGCTAAAGATTCGATGCCAAGATCAGTGGTTTCAAAGTTACCCTGTGATGCACCAATGAACTGGGGAAAACTACAAGTTTTGGCATCAAGCAAGATTGATGTGCCAACTCCACAAAAAATGTGATCTCTCTAAAATCAGATAGGTTATTGTAGACCTCAACATCATTGTCCTTTATCATTTTAAATTTCACCGATATGCCCCACAAGCTCCTAGTTACATCCCTCGAAAGATTGATCTCCAAATGCACTTAGAGCATCTTGGAGACTCTTTGATATAGGGTGGTCATGAATTTTTTATGCTCTCCATGGTCAAAAAAAGGGTTTCATTAAGTTTCATGTACCCATTTATAGCTAATGGTGTTGATGATTTTATACGAAGATTAGTAGTTCCAAAGTTACATAAGGATGCACCAATGAACTAAAGCACACTACAAGTTTTAGCATCAAGTGAGGTTGTTGTGCCAAATTCAAATAGAATGTGATCTCTCAAAATGGGATAGCTTATTGTATACCTCAAAATCATAGTCTTGTAGCATTTGATGTTTCACAAATATCCCCCACAATCTTTGAGTTAGGACCCATAGAAGATTGATCTCCAAATGCACTTAGAGCATCATGGAGACTCTTTGGTATGGGGTGGTCATGAACATTGCATGCTCTCCATAATTAGAACAAGGGTGCCACTAGGGTTCACCCACTCATCTAGATCTAATAGCACTGAGGATTTGATACCAAGATCAATGGTTTCAAAGTTATCTCATAACACACCAATGAACTAAGGCACACTACAAGTTTTGGCATCAAGTAAGATCATTGTGCCAAATCCAAATGAAATGTGATATCTCTAAAATGAGATAGTTTTTTGTGACCTTGACATAACCATCTTGTATCATTGAACTTCTCATCAATAACCCCCATGAGCTTCAAGTTATGACCTTTAAAAGATCAATCTCCAAATTTACTTAGAGCATCTTAGAGACTCTTTGGTACAAGGTGGTCGTGAACGTTGTAGGCTCTCTGCATCCAAAACAAGGGTGTCACTAAGGTTCACCTACCCATATGGAGCTAATGGAATTGATGATTTGATGTCAAGATTAGTGGTTTCAAAGTTATGTAGTGATGCACCAATGAACTAAGGCACACTACAAGTTTTGGCATCGAGGGAGATCGTTATGCCAAATCCCAATGGAATGTGATATCTCTAAAATGAGATAAGTTATTTTAGACCTTGATGTCATCATCCTTTATCATTTTACATATTATCTATAGCCCCTATAAGCTCTAAGTTATGACCCACAAAAGATCAATCTCCAAATGCACTTAGAGAATCTTGGAGACTCTCTGGTATAGGTTGGTCATGAATGATGCATGCTCTTCATAGCTAGAATAAGGGTGCAACTAGGGTTCTCCCATCTAGAGCTAATGCTTTTGACTATTCAATGCCAAGATTAGTGGTTTCAAAGTTACCTAGTGACGCACCAATGAACTGAGACACACAGTATGTTTTGGCATTGAGCAACATCGATGTGCCAAAACCAAATAGAATGTTATCTCTCTTTAATGAGATAGGTTATTATAGACCTCAACATCACCATCTTATATCATTTGAAATTTCACTGATAGCCCTCATGAGCTCCAAGTTATGACCCTTAGAAGATCATTCTCCAAACACACTTAAAGCATCTTAGAGACTCTTTGGTACAAGGTGGATGCAAATGTTGCAAGCTCTTCATGATTGGAACAATGGTGTCACTAGGGTTAGTATTAAGTAAAAACATTAAGTTTTAGCTCCCTCACATTTTTTGCATTGGTGACTGTGCAAGTTTGATCTTAGTATTAAGTAAAAAAATCATTTTTTAAGTCCCTCCACATTAGTTAGACTAAGTAAAAACATCATTATTTCTTACATTAAATCAACAAGTTTATATTTACAACATCTCAAGTGTTTCATCATTACTACATCAATACACAACTACCAAAAATCATAGTTTTAAAAATCGTAGTGTTAAAAATCATAGTATCAAAAATAGAATAGATTTTTCTTTAGTTTTCTCCTTATTTAGTTTTTATCTTTATGCATGACTACTCTTCATAATATAGCTACATTCCAATATCATAAAAAAATATCAATAAATAATCATATTAAACAAGATAATCATCAGTTTACTAAATCATTATGAACAAAAGAACATAATAAGTAAATATACCTAGCCAAGTGTTACTATAGGGCCCTCTCTCTGCTTTAGGGTATCCAATAGGGCTTCATGATTAGTATTAGTAATAGTAAAACAATTATTTTACCTTTGGTTTTCCTTGATGCTTCAACAACTTCACATTTGATTTTGATTAGATAAACAGGCTTTATAGGAACCCTAAAACCCAAGAGTTAAAATAGTAACAAGGCTGATAATAAGCATTAAAAGCCCAGCCTGAAAGTACAAGTCAAAAGGCTAATAATAAGCACTAGGCCTAGCCATACAAAAAAGGCCAAAGGAAAGGCCAACAACTAACTATTTTTAAAATGACATAGGCAAAAGCTAGGACAAAAAGCCAAAAAAGAAATAGCTAGAAACAAAAGAACAGAAAAAGAACTAGTCCTCATTCTTTTTTTCCAGCTCTTGCATGACTTGGGCAACCTCATAGGCCATCTAGTTCTCCTCAAATTTCTATTGTTCAGTCCTGTGCACATCCTAGTCTAGACTAGTGTAGGTGATATCTATGGCTATTTCATCTTTAGACCTAGCTTTTTCCCTATCTTTAAGCAAACCGGTTAAAGATAGGATGTTATCATTTATCGAGTTAAGTAGTGAGATCATCTGGTTTGACAAATTGTGGTTGTAATTTTCTAGGTTGAGAATACTCCTTCCCACTAGACTAATTCTATCATCCTGGTCTTTCTCAAGACCTGTCAAATTCCTAGTTCCTTCCATTTGGCCAACTTTCTTCTTAACCTCCTCCATCTCATGAAAAAGCCACTTGATTGATCTAAAATTATCAATCATGCTATTGTAGGCATTATTCAAGATATTCATCCTCGATTCCCTAACTTTATTAGAGGTAGCCACCATCATAGGGTCAATGAGCTCTTTGAGACGTGTCTCTTCCTGGTTATCCACAAGAATTTGGGGGTTCATAGCTTCTTTAAAGATGCCCATTTTCATAGTCCTCACATTAAAGTTCCTCCAAGCTTTCCTCCTATCTTTGACTAGCATTTCCCCCCTTCATCACCAATACATTCCTTTTTCTATTCCTCTGGTTGGGTTTGAGGATGGATAGGGGCAAGAGGTAGAGTCATCATATCCAGTTCCTATTGCATCCTCTCATTCTCCAAGCCCTCCCACGTGTGTTTCTTCCCACCCTGGTCATCCTTTTTATCCTCCTACTTCTCCTTGTCCTCATCTTTAGTCTCAATGTCATCCTCATCATCATTGTAGTCCTTCTCCTCATTCCCAAACATCTTTTGACCATGACCCCTAGGGCCTTTTCTACTAGGGGTAATGGGAGAGGGAAACTTCTTATCATGAGGAGTAGCTTTTTTACTCGAAGAAGTTATCCCCCCTTCCTCATAACTAATGCTCTGTATATCATCCAAGTCAGAAGAGTAACTAGAACTACCATTATCCTCTTCCCCAACCTGAGAGGGGATGTTGCTTATCATCTAAGACTTAAAGTGCTCATAGATAAGCAATAACAACCCCTCGTGCAAAGTGAGGTTAACAGTGGGCTTCTTCTTGAAGCTACACATTGCCTTGCTCATGGAATTCAAAAAATAGAATGGAAATGAAATTTTAATACCATAAAAATGATTCAAAACAATAAAATGATGCGTGTGAACATAATCAAACCTAGGGTCAAGAGTAATGTACTTGATGACGGTGCACAGAACATACCTCCATAGTTTATTTATGGATTCTGATTTGTAGAATGTTTCACTCTTTTTCAAGGCATTTAGCTCCTTAGTGTTCTTCATGAAGTCCTTCACTACATTGGCTGAGAGCTTTTTGTCCTGAATGAACTTAAAACCCTCAATCAATATATCAGTGACAGTTGAGATCACCTCCTCTATAATCAGAAAAGAGACCCCATTCACCCTAACTCTACCATCCTTCCACGAGATAACCATACTAGTGGTCACTTCTTGATCAAAACCATGAAGCTTCATGATATATCTAGCAATCCTACCCTATTTGAGCTTCTCCCACACTTTTTCCCTACTTCTCCATTTCTCCATTTCCCCCACCGGCTCTTTTCTACACCTTTCACCCACCATATCAGCACTTTGCACTCCCACAATTCTTATATGCATAGCGCACTGTAAAAAATTCATTAGTTGATAAGGGCCTCTGTGTTTTTGAAAAATGTCAAAAAAAATAACCTTACATAAGCATGGGCTGCATATGAAAAATTTGACCCCATAAAACATGTCAAATGGAAAGTAATAAATTCCACCTCTTGTGCTTTCCAATACAATCTTTATGAATTGTACCCTTTCCCCAAAAACCATTCATAGTCATAATTTCAAATTGATTTTCTCTAGACTCCCTTGGATCTTATCCAAATTGATTAGGCTCTTAGCATCTGCTAGAAAACTCTTTCCTCATTACCAAGTCATCTTTTGGTTAAATCCCACACCTTTATTTATGAACCAATCCATGACCGGATTTGCTTCCCTGAAAAATTTGTGTGACGTGGACTCTATTAAATTTAGCAAGAGTCTCACATGTCTCTTCAATTTGATTTGCAATCAACTAAAAACAATGAGATTTTACATTAATGCATTTTATAATGTTATTTGAATCCCCTTCAAGCCATAGATTAGTTACTCCTACTTCAAAAGCCAGTTTCACCACATGGCAAGCAGCACTTGCTTCCGCAAAGTGATTATTTTGGAAACCCAGCAAGAGAGAAAAGGCCACAACTCCCTCTCCAAATTCATTCCTTATTATGCCACCACATCCTAAGGAGCTAGGATTCCCTTGGAGGCCCCATCAAATTTGGCTTTATGCCATCCTTCAATGGGGAGAAGCCACTTGGTTTCCTATCTTTTTAACATTCTATCTTTTTCCTTTTCCATTTTTCTACCACTAGCTTCAATATCTCCCCCTTCCTTAGTTGTTAGTTTTCCTTTATATTTTTATAAATCTTCTTCTCGAGCACTAAGGCTTGCTACTCTCTATCTTTGAAGATTATATTGTTCCTCTCCTTCCATATGCTCCAGCAATAGTGAGGCAAGATCTAGGTGCTTAATTCCTACAAAATAGATAGATTGAATAAACTTTTCCATTCGCTGAAAAAATCTAGAAGATTATCCAGCATGCACCAGCTGATCCCTAAATCCTAGGTAAGGAAATCCCAAACTTCCCTAGAGTAGGAACAATGAATGAACAAATGATTACCTATTTCCAACCGATTCTTACATAAAATACATCTACTTGGCATAATCTATCTTCTTTTTATAAGGTTATCCTAAGTGAGGATTTTATTTAGAAGGGCCAGCCAATAAAATATATTGATTTTTGGTATGAGGCCAGGAAGCCAGGCTCTCAACCATGGTGACTTCTCTTTTAAGATCCAAAGAGCCATATATCTAGAAGCAATAGAGTAGTTACCATTGGAGTTGTCTCCCTAGATCAATTCATCCTTCTTGGTGCTAAGAACCATAGAGTTTAACATAATCATGATTGGATTAAAATCTTCAAAGATAATAGACATATCTTTCCAACATTGGTCATTCCTATAATTGTTGACTTTCAGCCCAAAATATTGGATATAGTCATTTGCCCAAACTTCAAAGACATGATTGTTCATAAGGGGGCCTTGTGTTAACTAACTATTAGACCAAAATAGGATATCCTCCCCATTCCCCAATTTCCATGAAACTTTTTCCTTTGTCAGGTTCCTGGCTTTCAGAAAACCATTCCAGATTGTATACCCTCTAGGAATATCCTCACTAAAAAGGGTAAAGTAAATTGAAGGTCTCTTTATATATATATATATTTTAACCAAAACGTCTCTCCATTCTCAAGTGTTAGTGAAAATTCACCATAATTTCTTTGCCAAAAGAGCCCTATTAAGATGAGTTAGCTTCCTAATACCAAGACCTCCATATCTCTTAGGGAGACAAACTTTATCCTAGGCAACTAGAGGATATCTTTTTTTCCCTTCTACACTAGTCCATAAGAAATCCCTCTATATTTTCTCCATCCTCTTAGAAAATTTCACTAGAATCCTAAAAATACTCAAAGCATACACTGGCAGGTTCTGAAGGGTGGATTTAACTAGTTGACATTTAGCAGCTTGGCTTAGAGAGGCTCCTTCCAAACCTACTAGCTTTTTACTAAATCTATCCATGATACCATTCCAAAAAGAATTAGGAGGGGTCATTCCCAAAGGAATCCCAAGGTAAGTAGAGGGAAACTTTCCCACTCCACAACCTAGAATTTTAGAAAAAAAATTATGTCTATGCTCTGGGGTATTAATAAAGAACAAGGAGCTCTTATCCTAGTTAATAAGTTGTTTGAACACTCTAGAGTAGATGTCTAGGATTTCCTTCATAGCTTTTACCTCCTTAACTGAAGCCTCCCCCCCCATGATTGTATCATCAATGAATTGCTGATGCGAAAAGGATCACTTTTAGAGGAAGGTTTTATCCCTTTGATTCTACCTTCCTTCCTTTTTCTCTCAATAAGCCTACTAATACATTCAGCCAGGATAATGAAAAGAATAGGTGAAAGAGGATCCCCCTAATGAAGACCTCTAGAGGGTTTGAAAAAATTTGAAGGAGCTCCATTAACCAACACAACAAGTGAGGATGTTGAAACAAGCTAAGAAATTATCTTACAAATTTTTAAATCAAACCCAAAAGCCTTCAACACCATATCAAGAAAAGACCAGTCAACTTGGTCATAGGCTTTAGAGAGGTCCAATTTAAGCAACATCCCTTCCCATTTGCTAGATTCCATAGAGTGAATCACTTCATGCACCATCATAATCGAGTCTAAAATCTATCTGCTAGGGACAAAACCCATTTGTTACTGTGATATGATCAAAGGAAGGAGCTTGAGAAACCTAGAAGTAAGCACCTTCAAAAAAATATTGTAAAAGGAATTGCATAAACTAATAGGTCTAAACTTGTCCAAAGAGTTATCCCCAAGGACTTTAGGAATGAGAACCAAAAAAGTGGAATTAAATTCCTTAAGAATGCTCCTAGCTCCAAAGAATTCTTGAACAACCTTCACCACATCTTCCATCACCACCTACCAATACATTTGGAAAAAGAAGGTAGGAAACCCATCTAGGCTTGGAGATTTATTAGTAGGCAAAGAAAAGAGAGCTTCCCTAACTTCTAAAGTAGTAGGAATAGCTCGAATTATTTTATTATGGTGAGGTTGAATGATCTGAGGAATGCAAGCAACAATGTCTTCTTGGTCCACCTTAGATAGAAAAGGATCCCAAGACAAGAGTGAGGAGAAGAAGGACACTACCTCAGCTGAGATATCATTCTCCTTAGTCAGCAGATCCTACACTTTCTTGATACCAGCAATTCTATTATTAGCTCTATGCTTGAGAGTGGTAAGATGAAAAAACTTCATATTCTGATCTCCACCCTCAAGCCAATTTATCCTAGATCTTCTCCTCTTTGCTAATAATATTATGTAAGTATGAAAGAATAGACAACTCAACCTCCCTATTTAGCTCATCATATCCATCGTACTAAATAGAGTATTGAATAGAAATAAGTTTTGATATGGCCAAAATCAATTTTGTTCCATACTTTTACCATCCTCTTAACATTACTCAGTTTCCTAGCAACTCTAAAAATACTAGTGCCTTCCACTTCTATTCCCCATGAAAAATTTACTTTATCTAAAAGATCATGGTGAGTAGTCCACAATGTTTCAAATTTAAAATGGGGGTTCCTTCTAGGTCCAATAGGAACAATCAAAAGGGAGATAGGAGAATTATCAAAACCAACTCTAGGTAGTAGAGCTAACTTACAAGAGGATGACTATAGCCAATTAGGAGAGATTAAAGCTCTATCTAATTTGACTTGAATACAATAATGCCCAATATGTTTGTTTGACCAAGTAAAGGCACCTCCCATAAGATCATCATAATATTAGTTTTTTGATCTTTGATCAAGTTCCTAATAATTTCCTATTTATGGGTGCCATTTAGGCCCCTAATATTCCATGAAATTATCTTCATTTTCCATTCTTAGAACACTCCTAAAGAGTTCTCTGGTACCCATTCGCCAAACATCTTCTGGTCTCCTCCTCTCTAGTTTGCCTTTCTGATCTTCTACCTCTTCTAGCCACTGTTCCCACATCCAATTTACAACTACTTTTGGTCTCCATGGTGAGGCCATTGAAGGTTCTCTAACATATTTCTTCCTAGGCTTTGGGGATAGAGAGACTTCTCTCTCCAATTCAATGTCTAATGACCTAGATACAATAAGAGCATTCTTTGGAGTACTTGGAAGATCCTCCCATTTGTTAGGATCCATCTCCAAAAAAACAACTTCACATTTGTTGCTATAATAAGATGTGAATATATGAGAGTTGTTTTGTACTTTCGATAGTGTTTGAATGCAAAAATTCCATTCCTTCTTAGCATGTATGTCTATAGCCATGTTCTAGAAGCAACAACTAACCAGTAGGATATGTGAATCCATCATCATTTGTAATAGGTTGTGAAATCTTATGTTTACCTCTTACACAATGTGCTAACCAATAATCTAATTTCTCATCATTCCCTTGTGGTGTAACCAATACAAAGACATGTCTTGGCTAAAGAAGATCTGATAGATGGTTATGCTCAACTGGAATTTCCATGTCATCATTTTTGATAGAGGGTATGATAGACAATGGAGTAAGATAATTTGGATCCCATGTGTATACCACTCGCTCAACTCATAGTGATCCCAATCACACTAAAAACAACTAGGACAAAAGAAAGCTAGTTGTTGTGTCCAAATGGTCCATCTACTAGAATCAGAACACCCTAATGAGTGCATTTTTTATGAATCTCTAATAGTTGTATGATCTATCACCTATGAACCTTTCCACAAACAACCAAAAGAACCTACGTACTATTGAATCAAGAGTCACCCCTATGATAATCCTAAACTACACAAATCAACAATGCTATGAGCATCAAGAAGCTCTAATTTTGAAATATTCAATTCCTCCTTAACTAGATCTCTCTTTACACATGTCTCTACTTTATTACACTGGTGCATTTTACCCTATTTTAAATGGGTTGGTTGGTCGAGTTATAAAGAAATTTTTTTTTTTTTTTATAACATACCCATGTTGGTAGCAATTGCGACAAATTATTTTTGTCACAATTGCGACACACACCGCAACATAAAACAAAAGAAAAAGGGAAAAAATATAACACATTTCATTTGGTGCAAGGGTTGTTGTGAGTCTAGAGAATAAAACATAAGGGTGGGCTTTCAATGGTTCACGATTGCCATATAATTTTAGGCATAGAATTATATGGCAATCACTGGAATGCTTCTTGATGTGTCGATGGTCAACCTCCATTGACCCACCACTTCAACTCCTTCACTTCCATCATTTCGCTCACAACAGGTTTTGAAAGAGAGGACTCGACATTGTGTAGGGACCATTGTAATAGGTAAGATTTTAGTGCTATATGGTTTTCTTTACCACGACATTGTGTAGGGTTGTAATATATAAAATTTTGGTTGATAAGGTTTTTTTTCTAGCTAATTATGTATAAAATGATTGTGTCTAAGGTGTAGGGTTAACCACTGATTACTTCCCATATATACCTGGGGCTAAACATAGAAACTTGTTTTGATTACATAGGGTTAACGTTATCCTGACAAGACAATTTTTTTACTGTGGCATCCTACTTTTGGGGAGCTAAAAAACTGACAATTCAGATCTTAATTCAGTGTGTTGAGCAAGTTCTACCAAAAAAATTTAGATTTTTTGAACCTACATTATGATTAACTTCATTGACTTCAACTATTTCACTATTTTAAGCTTCATGCAACAATTTGGCTCACATTTTGTGTCAGCTTTACAATACAATTTCTTTTAGACACTCCAATGGTTTAAATTTGTAGCCTGTGACCTTTTGTCTACCAATTACTTTGGTTATTGGTAAAACTGATGAATAATATTCTATATTTGGAGAAGTTATTATGGATTGAAGATATCTTAGCTTGTTTAATAATATTTTATAGAGGATCATGAGCTTTAGATTGGAACTTTTTATATTGGGAGCAACACAGTAATTATATTTGTTATTTGATATGGAAGTAGAATTCTTAGAGTAGAACTTTTTGGATTGACAATTGAGAATGATATATTTTTGTTATTGGATATAAGAGTATGAGTTCTACATTAATATTTCTTGGACAAATAATCAAGAATAATAATAACTTTTTATTGTTTGATATGAGAGCATGAGTCTTAGATTAGAGCTTCTTCAATTGTAAGCTAAGAGCAATAATTTTTTTTGTTCTAGTTTTTATGGGAGCAAGAGCCTTAAACTAAAACCTTTTCAATTGAGTGCTAAGGACAATAATTATTTTTGCTACTTGGTATGGAAGCCTACGACCTAGCTTGAAAAACCTCTTTGATAAGAACCAAGAACCATAATTGTTTTTATTACTTGATATGCGAGCACAAACCTTAGATTGGGATATTCTTAATTGGTAGTAAAGAACACCAATCATCTTTGTTACTTGGTATGGGAGTGCGAGCCTTGTACTGAAACCTCTTCAACTGAGAACCAATAACAATAATTGTTTATGTTACATCACTAAGGGAATTTCCCTCTCATTTTCTTATAGGCCCTCTAGAATTGGTGGAAATCAGGAAACTAATATGCTTACCAGTTTGAGATTTCTTTTCTTCTACATTAAATGGAATCTACTTGAAACTTAATGGAAGTTTGGTGCTTTCACTAATTGCATGTTATTTGCAGGGTTACAAAATAGTGTTAGCAAAAAATTTCTAGTTGCATTTGAGATGCACAAATCTTAATTTTTTCAACTAGTTATGGGTATTTGTAAGGGTAATTAAAAATTTCACATTTATCACTTGTAGTGGTGCATTGATCGGCTAGATTGGGGGCATCATAGAAGTTCAATTCATTGACTTTATTTTAATGTTCTCCATGAGCAATTTAGTGTGCCTATTTAACAATTTTCTCCTATACTTCTTTCCTTCTATTATGTGGCCTTATCTCACCAAGCTTTTCTTCTTTGCTTTTGCATTGATCTGTGTCTTATCAATACATCTATATTTTATTGATGGAAACTTATGGCTCAGAATTAGTGTTTTGTGTTTTAGTGAGGAGATAATGGAAAATGTAGAAGTATCCTTTTAAATGGAAATGTTGAAAATATGCTTTCAACATATACAACTAAGCTAGTATTGATACCAAGGATGTCTATGAGATAAGGTAATATCTTCCAAAACTCATAACACATTTGTACATGATCCATAAATAAGCATTACAACAAGTGAACAATAAGGTAAAGGCCATGTGAGATAAATGTACATTTAATATATAGTAGTTATTCTATTACAATTTGAAATGATTAGAACTCTTGAGTAGTAGTATATGAAATACTATACATCTCTAATGTAGTTTGTCTAGCATTTAGGAAAAATATTGGCATCATAGAATATCATTTCTTTAATATTTTGAGAGTTAAAAACTATGGTGAACTACTTATATATTTTTAATATTTCAAAAGTGTCATATAAATGTGGAACCAATTTTTGTTGTGTCTTATAAATGTGGAACCATGTTACAATGCGAGTTTGGTATATCCCTACCTTACCTTCACCCATTCTGTTAACGGATTTTGAGTGCAGTGAAAACAAAACCTTCCATAATTATTAATTATAAGTCAAGTAATTTTTTGAATCATAACAATTATGGGATTTATATACATAAGTTGTCTATTTTTATCTTTCAAATGTGCTTTACCTACTACAATTATTTCTATAAATTAGATTTTTTTGAATGTAATTTTTTGACATCTCTGGTAAAACTTAATCTTTTTTGGCATCCTCTTGGGTGATGGAGTTAAAAAAATCACAATATAGGAGTTATAAACTAGTATAGGAGTAGTTATGCATATAATTTCATACATTTGCACTATAATTTTTAGAAATGTGGAAGCACAACACTACAATCACAATACCAAATCCAACTCCATAACTTAATATGTCAATTTCAACAGCATGTATTGAATATGAGAGAAGTTCTCTATTAGATTTCAAGGGTGGCATTTTTCTTTCCTCAAGTCAGTTATCCTCTTGGCATGGATTGAACTGTTGCTAGTGGGAGGGTGCTGGCTGTGATTATCATACATCGCATGTGATTACCCTTGATCTAAGCAATCAGTTGAGTGGTGAAATTCATCCATCATTTTTTGATCTACAGCACCTACAGCACTTGGATTTTAGTTGGAATTACTTTCAAGGTATTTCTATTCCTCCACAATTCTCAAAACTACAGAGGCTTTCATTTCTTAGCTTGTCAAATGCTAGATTTGGTGGTGAGGTTCCTCTAGTGTTGGGAAATATGTCAAGCTTGCATCATCTGGATCTTTCATATAATTGGGAATTTAAGGGTGGTAAGTTTGATGTATGGGCAAGAGGTCTAAGAAGCCTTGAATTCTTGGGAATGAATGAAGTGAACTTGACAATGGGCTTAGAGCGCTAGGGTGAGGCCCTCAGTAGTCTTCACAATCTCACCCAGATTCAACTATCTAGTTGTGGGCTATCAGGTAATATTCCAGATCTATCAAATCTGACCTCTTTGTCCCATCTGCATTTATCATGGAATTCATTCCCGTCTAAACTACCCTCTTGGATTGAGAATGCATCTTCATTAGTTTCACTTGATCTCAGCTACAATAATCTAAATGGCTCCATCCCTTCCAATTTCATGCCTCATTCAAAATTGAGAAATCTTGACCTTGGTGGTAATAATGACTTGAAGGCAAACCTTTCTTTCATTTTAGGCCACTCCAACTCACTTGTTGCTCTATCTCTTTCTGGATGCAATTTAAGTGGAGAGTTTTCCCACTCTACTGCAAACTATTCAAAACTTGAGACCATGGATCTGTCCCATAATAATTTGGAGGGAACCATGTTGTCCTCTTTTGACAGCCTTTTATCCCTTGCATATCTGGACCTCAGTAAAAACTAGTTGTCAGGAAGAATCCTAGATTCCAATTCAAAGCTGACAAGTTTAAGAATATTGTTACTTAGCCATAATCATCTGACTGGCCAGATTCTACCCTCTCTATGTGAGCTTTCAACATTAAGTGAGCTGCATCTGGGTGATAACCAGCTATCAGGAATAATTCCAGATTCTCTTTTGAAGATGGCCAGTTTAAAAGTGTTGGCGCTTGCTTCCAATAGATTAAGAGGCAACATTTCATTTCAGATGCTTGAAAATCTATCTTGCTTATGAGACCTTTTTGAAAATCAATTATCTATTACTATATCTGCAAGTTGGATTCCACAGTTTGACCATTTGGAGTACTTGGCATTAAGGTCTTGCAATATAGAAGGTGTTTTCCCTGCATTTTTGTCCCAACAATATCAATTGAAGGAACTAGATCTTTCAAGTAACAATATTGTGGGAAATATTCCTTCGTGGTTGTGGGATCTTCCTAATCTTGATACGTTCATTCTTTCAAATAACAATTTGGAAGGTTCTCTACCCTGGTAGATATCCCATCGATTTTCTGTGGTGGATTTGCAAGGGAATATATTGTATGGCACACTTCCTACTTTGGATTTTTTTTCATTCCTATTAGATCTATCAAATAATATGTTTAATGGCTCAATTCCAAACATTAGACCTCCATCAGATATTTGGGCATTGATCTTTCTATCATTGTCAGGAAATAACCTCTCTAGAGAAATTCCAAGTTCTACTTGCACAAATTTAGATACAGTGGGCATTTTGGACTTGTCAAATAACAAGCTGACAGGCAAGATCCCTACAACTATTAGGTCATGTTCTCAATTAGTGGTTTTAAAATTGGCTCACAATGATTTGGAAGGGGAGATTTCGGAGGAGTTGGGAAATCTCAATGGAAATAGGTTTGAAGGTAATATTCCTCCGTCACTTTCAAATTGCACAGGTCTCAAAATATTTGATTTGGTAAATAATAAATTTGAAGCTAAAATTCCTATTTGCATTGAAAATCTGAAAGATTTAAAAATTTTGAGCTTAACCTCTAATAATTTCGAAGGTAAAATTCCATCCCAACATATGAGGTTGCAGAATCTCCAAATTCTAGATTTATCAAGTAATTGTTTATCAGAAAGTATGCCTCAAGATCTAAGTAATCTATATGCTATGGTCAATCAATCTTAAATTATTGATGAACAACTTACCTTCTCTTATTTCACTGATTTAAATTTGGACTCTCCTTATGAATCAGAGTTTGAGGATGAAGTAACAATTTGGATAAAAGGAAGGGTTCAAACATATGAGAAGATAATCTATGCAAACAAGTTCATGGATCTCTCACATAACAACCTCTTAGGCAATATTCCTCTAACATTGAGAGTCCTCCAAGGTTTAATTTCTCTCAACTTCTCAAATAATCAGCTATGTGGTTCAATTCCTAAATCCTTGGCAAACATGGCTCATTTAGAGTCTCTAGATCTTTCAGAAAACAAGTTGTCAGGAAAAATTACTTTTGAATTTTCAAATGTAAGCTTCCTCAAAGTATTGAATCTTTCAAACAACATGTTGTTAGGATTAATACCACAAGGAAAACAATTTACAACATTTGAGGCTTCCTCCTTTTTAGGAAACCCCAACCTTCATGGGTTTCCCTTTGAAAATATGACACTTAGTTGTGGTTCAGGTTGCAGAGAGCATCAAGCAGAATGGAATAAGACTATAGCTGGTAGCAGTAAAGATATAATGGAGACTCTATGGTGGGTAGTGGGATTGGGATTAAGTTATGGAGTTGGATTTGGTATTGTGATTGCAGTGTTATGCTTCCATAGTAGTTATAAACTAGTATAGGAGTAGTTATGCATATAATTTCATACATCTGCACTATAATTTTATTTTTATGCATGGTTAGAACACTAGCAATAGTTTCTTAGTTTAGGAATTGAAGCATTATATAAACAAGTATGTACAATGTAAATAATATTAACAATTTTTTTGCAATAAAGCTTTATGCAATTGTTGCTTCACTCATGGTGTGAGAATGCTTATATCTATGTCATTTGATTTTTTTCCACATCTTGTTCAAAACATATAATGTAGTCTCATCTATGAAGCGTATTAAAATCTAAGGATTTGGAGTGACTCATATACAATTCATTTTTTTTCATTTCATTATATGGTTTGAACAAGTGTGGAAAAAAATTAGATTTTTATTATGAATTTTTTGTTCACCAATCTATGTTAAACTAATCAGTAAGGTCACTTTCCTAATACTTTATGAATTGGATGCTATTTGCAAGGTTAGTTTCCTAATACTCATTATAGTACTTGCTATTCAATTGAGATAGACATGGCTCATTAGTTTGTTTGTATTCTCTTTGGATTTTGTTAAAGAAGAAAGTTGAATGCTATATGAACTAAAAGTTCTGTGGCATCAACAGGCTTGTGCATCTCTTGAGCCAAATTACTAGCCCCAGTGACATTTGTTGTTGTTCAAAAGCGGCACCATACTAGACTATTTGCAAACAATCATGCAGATAGGCATTCTATAGATAGACTTGGGAAAATCTTGCCAAGTCTTTAGTACATAATAAAGCAACTAAATTTCATAAATTGTTTTTTTGATAGTTGATTTGTTTAAATATTGCGCATCAAAAATTACCTAGTACATCTCATCTTTTTTCTGCATAGGAGCTTGCAGTTCTGAAGAATCTGATAGTGAAGAATTTGAAGAAGATATTGTAGCAAAGGCATATTTGGTGTTCTTTTTAAAGTGAAAATGTGATTGGAAATTTTGTATATTGTCATATTTCACTTACAAAAAGGTCAAACTATAAATAGAGGTGAAGTTGTATGAATTTAAGTTTCTTCTCCATTATTTATAATGCTCTGGATTCCTCCTTTGTAGCTGTAAAAATAGTTTTTTATTTTCACCTTTCCAGATACCCTTTACCAAGTTCTTCAAGATTCCAAAATATCTTGGGTTGAACCCACTCTAGCATGTCCTAACTCCTACTTGGTTCAAAGATGTAACTCATTTTTATATGTGTCTTCCTCTTACTACTCCATCTGTAGGTTGCAAACAAATTATCCTTCTTCCACCAACGAGTCATTCCATTCAAGAAAGACCATGTCTGATGATATCAACACACAAAAAAATAGGGAGACAATTGCTAGACTGCAGTCTAACTTAAAAAGAAAAGGTGATGGAAAATGTTATTGTCCTTGAAAAATGTGTAAGGGCTTAAAGACTCAAAGATATCTAATCACAACAACTGAGCAACATTGTAGGCAACATGGTCACATTGAAGGGGGAAATGAGTATGCCCATTCATATGTATTTTAATAGTTTATAAATTACATAAGACATGATTTGATGATGACATCATGGCCATGGTTAATATAAGGTCATCATTTTCATATAGGTCAACATCCCTAAGTTTCATGTTATGGACCATGACAATTTAGAGAATGCGGATTTCCAAACAAGGGAACATGGAGGTGTGAATATTGAAGTAGAAGGTAATGATACCATGGAAGAAGACCAGGATGATGAAGATCATGATGATCAAAATGATCATGATGATCAAGATGATGATGATGATGGTGATGATGATGACACAGAGCTTGATGTACCTTTACTTGAGAAGGCACACCAGTCCCTATATGAAGGCTCCAAAGCAACTCTTCTTGCTGATGTATTGCTATTGATGAACTTGAAGGTTATGAATGGTTTATCCAAAGTAGCAATGACATGTATGTTAAGGTATGCCATCTTCTTTCATTATTTTACTCATAGTTCCCTTACAATTAACATTAGGTTCATGTAGCAATTAATATTTTTTAAATAAAGAAATTATATTTTTTGTCATAGGTTGATAGGTGAGTGTTTGTTACCACCATCAAACATTCTACCTCACTCGTACTGAGAATTAGTTTCCATCATGAAAGATATTGGAATGGAGTATCAAAAAATACATACATGTCTGAACGATAATATTATATATCATAAATAGCATGAATTTGCAACACAATGCCCTACTTGTCATATCAGTAGATATCAATTAGATCGATTAACAAAAAAGGTGCCTCACAAGGTTCTTAAATATATTCCCATTATTCCATGTCTGCAAAAATTATTCAAGTGCAATAGCTTGGCACAATTTATGGATTACAATGCACACAATAGAAGTCAAGATGACATTATGTGAATGCCTGCATATGATTCAACATTTAAGGAAATAGAGGAAAAATGGCCACACTTTAAAGAATAACCTCATAATCTCAAGCTTTCATTGGTAGTAGACGGTGTCAATCCTTATGGAGAGATGAGATCTACTTACTTGGTGTGGCCTATTTTTATTATCAACAATAACATACCTCCTTGGTTGTCCATAAAGAGAGAGCACATAATGCTAACACTGATTGTTCTAGGTATTTTTTGATTTAGTGGTCATCTAAATTAATTTATTATTACTAATCCATCAAATGGTCAAAATAATTATGTAATGTTTTTGATCATTCAACTAGGTAATTACCAAGTTAAAGATATCAACGTATATATTGAACCCCTTATCAACGAGTTGGTGGTGTTATGGAATGGGGTGACTATGTATTATATTTTTAGATCAATAGAACAAAGAAAATTTCAATTTCATGCAATGCTTGTATGGACAATACATGATGCCCCTGGGCTAACACATTTTTGTGGTATGTTCTCTTCTTGACACCTCTTTTTTGGTATGTCAAAGTAAACACATTTAATCCAATTATACACGATCTTGTAGGTCTTCAAACAAAGGGTAAATTTGCATGTCCAGTTTATGGTCCAAAGATGAAATCTTGTCATTCAAAAAGTTTAAGAAAGTGGATGTTTGATGAGAATAAAAACTTTCTACATAGAAATCATAAGTACTAAATTACAAAAAAACATCTTTTCAATGGTCTAGAAGAGACTACATCAAATTCACAGAGAATGACACCTCGCCTATGGAAGTTGGGATACAATTAAATAAATCATCAAGGTAATGTCATTCCATTTGATGGTTTTTGTTTCAAATTTATATTTTGATATTGTGTTTTTTTTACTGATGATGTGATTGATACTTGTGAAGGTCATCAAGACATCAATGACCAACTTCCAAAAGGACTAAAAATTTATTCTACGCAATTTACTAGGTTGTTGTATTATGAGCAACTCCCAATTATGCATTTGTTTGATCCTATGCATATTGGAAAGAATGTAGCGAAGACATTATGGAAAATCTTGGATGGAAGGCATGACAAAGATCAAATTGTCAAAAGTTGTAGTGACATTGAAGAATCCAACCATGCAATGAAAAATTTTATTCGATCAAATAAAAATGGAGACCAGATTGATACAAGTGCCTTCAGTTGGTTATTGTTAGAGTAGCACGGCAATGCTATAAAAGAAGTCATAAAAAAAAAAAGATTTCCCATAGGATTTGTTGTGAACATAAACAATGTCATATCAAATAAAAGTGAATTTAGGCCAGGGTTGAAAACACACGATTGGCATACATTTATTAAGGTAATTCATGTTATTTTGTATTCACTATATATTTATATACTGCATGTAGTTTCAATTGCATTCTTTTATAAAATATTGACAAGATCATTTTACAAATATTACAGTATGTTCTACCTCTATCTCTCCCACACCACTTCACCAACAATGTCAAATAGGTTATATATGATCTTGGAAAATGCATGAGGTGGTTGTCATCTAAAGAAATCAATAAAGAAGATATAAAATATTGGAAGAGAAAAATTCCTCTTCTGATGTGTGAAATGCAAAAGTGTCTACCTCCAAGTTTTTTCAATGCACAAGAACACTACCTCATACATCAAGTTGAGGAGATTTAATTGTGTGGACCTGTACCAACCAAGTCAATGTGGATGGTTGAGAGGCACTTGAAATTTTTGAAAGGCTTGGTTCAACAGAGAGCACATCCTAAGGGTTCTATGGTGGAGGGATATATGGTATACCAGACTATGGTGTACATTAGTGAATATCTTCCTAAGTTTGCAGCAAAGATCCATGTAGATCGTATTTGGGATCCCAACTCAATTAACAAATTTGAAGGGGAGTACTTGATGGGCAAAGGTAGATCGAGGAAAGTGAGAGGTAAATCTAAGATGTTATTTTAGTTAATTAATTCTTATAAATCTTCAATATAAGTTATTTTTAATTGTAGTATTTTTTTGAAATAGGTGGTCAAGAGTGGGATGCAATACATTTGTATATTGCGAACAATCTTGATTGGATGATGGAATGGATTGAACGATGGCAAAGAAATGGTTGCTCATTAACATGGGAAGATGTTGCTTCATTGGTTACAAAAGCTCATCATAATGGAGATTCCAATGTTATGTTGATGGTAGTTGATCTAGTAAAGGGTTTAAGAGGTGGAGAGGTACATAGAAATTTATTAATGAGCATAACTTGACGTATGTTTCATATCAACTCATAATGCAAATAATTTACACACACTTCAAAAATTGCAGGTCAAGCACCACAAAGCTATGTACTATCATGGCCACAAATTCTACATAAAAAGGTTGGATGACACAAAGAAAACTTGTGATTCTGGGATAACTACAGTTTTTGAGGTCACCAATATATCATCTAGAAACAACATACATCCTCAACAATCTCAAAATCAATACTATGGCATCTTGGATGATATAACTGAGTGTGAATTTAACACCTTTAAAGTAGTTCTATTCATCATCAAATGGTACAGGTTATGACTAAATCAAAATGATCCAGATAGAATGGTTATTCAACATGATAATGGATTTACAATGATCAATACAAGGTCATTTGAGCCAATTGGAGATGAGCCCTATGTTCTTCCAAGCCAATGTGAGCAAGTGTTTTACTTAGAGGTTCCACATAAATAGGGTTGGTCATTTGTTGTTAGACATGATCCAAGAGGAAGGGTGATAAAGTATAATGTTATGGAAGAAGAAGATATTGAAGATAATGAAGAAGCAGATGATGAAGATTAAGATGATGGTGATGACGATAATGGTGATGGTGATGATGACGATGATGATGGTGATGATGATGAAGATGGTGATGGTGATGATGGTGATGATGATGGTGATGATGGCGATGATGATGGCAATGATGGCGATGATGATGGCGATGATGATAGTGATGATGGCGATGATGATGATGATGATGATTAATATAATCAATGACTACAAATGTCATCACCCCTTTTGTTGATGATTTTTCATTCCATATATACGATAAATTTGTTCATGTTTACAATGTTGCATATTGTTCATGTTGTCTTCTAGGTTATTTGTAGCATACATGTATCATGTAATTTTTAGCTAACTTAAGATAAATGATTAACATATGTAGGAAATTTGATTACATATTTATTGTGTTCATTTCTAATGATTACAACATATGTTATTTATAGTTACCAATGTTTATGTTGTGTCTGATTATGACCCTTTTTGCAAACAGTCAATTGACTACAGGTACATCATCACCCCTTCTATTGACGATCTTCCATTCCATATATAAGGGAAATTTGTTCATGTTTGTGATGTTGCCTATTGGTCATGTGGTCTTCTAAGTTATTTGTAGCAAACGTGTATCATGTAATTTTTAGCTAACTTAAGGTAAATGATTAACATATTCAAGAAATTTGATTACATATTTATTGTGTTCATTTCTAATGATTACAACATATGTTATTTATAATTACCAATGTTTATATTGTGTTTGATTGTCACACAGTCAATTGACTATAGGAAATTTGACCCATTTGGCGTGGATTGTGCACAATGACATGGATCAACAGGTATAAGTCAATAAATAGGCATAATTTTCTTATATTCTTCTTGTTTATCATTGAGCACGTATGTTATAAATAGACATATTATATAATCATATAATGTATATATAGGCAAAGAAGGTCCATATAGAAATATAATTGTATAATCACTTTCAACTTACTACATATTATATTTGTCACTTTCACTTTCCATTTGATGGATTGCAGGACCCACCAAATAGGTGCTTGTTAGATCTATCTACATCGAATGAGGGAAATGAGGAATTGGTAGATGAAAGATCTACATGTAGTACAGCTAAAATAGGGAGATCAACTAGAGGTCTAAAGAATAGAAAAAAATTGATAAACGCATGCATTTTTTCCTTGCTAATGGAGGGTCATGTTTTTATCATGATGAGACCAAAGGAAACATCAAGGTACCCTTTTGGTACTCACACATTGAGAAAGAATGCGTACCCAATGAGCTACCTCCAATTAACACAAATTTTTGTGTTAATGAGAGGATATATCACATTTCCCCATCCTCATTACATGGTTTGGGCCTATTTTCCATGGATGGGATAAAGGTATGTTATAACAAAGTTGTCGAATTGTTCAAGTATGTTGGTCCATGTTACAATTACAATGATTGGATGTGAATTGTTCAATATAAAAAAAGTATGCGTAGGTATGGGGTATCAACTAATTATATACAACGGAAAGAAAATGATCAAAGTAAAAGATTTTCTATGTACATTGATGGGAGACCAAAAGCAATAGGTAATATTGTAGGTTTTATAAATAGTACGCGACCTTCTTCAACTAGTAAGCAACCTAATTGCATATTTGAGGCGCATGAGGGGGATGAAGTTTTTGTTTGTGCAATAAAATTAATAAGTGCAGGGGAAGAACTGCTAATTGATTACCATTTAAATCACATAGATACAAACAAAGTTACTATCATAAGGGTTGTAAGTACTATTTACCATTTTGTTAATAAGTTTTTTTTTTCTATCTATTGCTTTCAGTTAGCTGAATTTTTTATGTTTAATCTTTGTGGCAGGACAATATGGATCCGACAGATGATAGAGGTCACTAGGATGCTACTCCCACCCCTTCTTCAGCGAGGGTAAACCTTTTTGAAATTGTACAAATTAGATAGTTGAAAAATGTTATATTATTACGTTATTTTATTTATGGTGTAAGTACTATTTACCATTTTGTTAATAAGTTTTTTTTTGTTATCTATTGCTTTCAGTTAGCTGAATTTTTTATGTTTAATCTTTGTGACAGGATGATATGGATCTGACAGATGATAGAGGTCACCAGGATGCTACTCCCACCCCTTTTTCAATGAGGGTAAACCTTTTTGAAATTGTACAAATTAGATAGTTGAAAAATGTTATATAATTACGTTATTTTATTTACGATTATTTAGTTTTTATGATAGTTTTACTGATATTCCTCTCACAATTTGATGTTCAAGATAAGGGTAAAGTAGCATCAGTAAGTACCAAGCCACTAGCTATGCCTTCTGATGAGGATATTGCTGAAACTCCTAATTTCATAAAAATGTTGAACAAAATTTTTTAGAAAATTAATTTAGAAGCAATGAAAATTTTGGATGAGGCAAATGTGGAATCCAAGGAGATGATGAAGAGGCTATCAGATTTGAGAGCGCAAGCTCGACATTATGAAGTCAGCTCCAATGAATATTTAGTTATAACAAAATTTCAATAAAGATTTATATTTTATAATCTTTTATGTTGTGAAGTAAAATATGTAATATGTGCAAAAATACTTTATTGATGCAATTTTTTTAAAAAGTTGTAAGAAACTTTAACTACTAAATTCTTGTTATACATGAATTTTTGGCAACTGATCCACAACTTGGTCAAGGACAACACGGTGAGGCTGGTAGTATCAGAGCTCCGACTTCCACTGGTAAAATAATCTTTTAGTTGACAAGTTAGAAGGAATTTTTTACTTTTAACGTTCAAAACTTCTTAACTCTTACTTTTATTATTTTAGAATGTCTTTGCTAACAATGTATTGTTCAAGTCATCCAGTGCAAGAGACTCCTACGAGGTTGACGGACGCTCATACGAGATTGTCGATTGCAATGTCGGCAACAAGGGGACATCCAACTGGTAAATCCTTATTTTTCTATATTTGGTTTTGTGTTAATTATGAGTTGATAATATGTACTTTAATCTTGGGTGCATCAAATAGTGTATTGTTTTTTTTGTGGTAGGAGATGCACTATCTGGTATACTGCCAAATGCGGATCATAGTGCATATATTGGTGATAATTCACCGTCATTTGCTAGAGCTACTCATATTTCTAGCACGAGGGCTATGCACACATCGTTGTTGATTGATGATAATGAATCAATGCCTTTGAAATGTCCTAAGATTCCAGGTACTTTAAATAATTGTTTTTCATATTGTAATAAGGATTTTCTTGCAAGACATAAACATGATAGGAAGTGGTGAATGCAAGGGCTTTTGATGTGGAGTGATGCCTCATGACCTTCTTTAGTATGTCGTATTGTGCAAGTTGTTTAATTAGTCTAGAATTCCTTTTTATTAGGGGTTTGGTAGGATCATTTGAATTATCAAAGACCTTTTTTCTATATCAGTAATTCTCTAGTTTAGTAATTTGATACATTGCAATTTCATGCTTTCAGTAGAAGATACTAACCAATTCTTCTATAAAGAACCAAAAGTGGGAGTCTTCTTTCATATTCAATGTTTAGTTTTCAATGATTTCCCAAATCATTGCTATTGCCTGTTAGAGTTTTAGAGTGCTCACTTTTAGCTTCACTATCTATTTTAGCAATATTTATTTTCCATAATATCCCAAGTATGATCAATGACAACATCAATTAAGAATGACAAAAAATGAAGGTCATGGCAAGTTATATGTATTATGCACTATATTTTTTTTCAAGGTATACTAATTAATATAGTCACATTACATTTTTTAGTTTCAGAACATCAGCAATAGAACCTTGGTAGAGTTTGGCTGGTTTTAGACATTTTAAATTTTTTTCAAAACTTCTTTTTTGGTCAATTTTGGTCAAGTTGATCCTCCAACCCTGAAATAGATCACTAAAAAGATGAAATGTATCTCATTTTATGTATTTGTTATTCACTATGAAAAGTATTCTTCACATGATTCATTTTAATGGTTCTTACTATTAATTATCCCATGACATTTTTTGCAGGAAATGATACATTTTATAGGAGGCTTTATGACCTCATGCTATGAAGATTTAGGCCCACCATATGTACAAGGTGCAACATCATAACTGAACTAATTTTATCCCACTATTTTTTTTCATATCATTAATTGGTGCAACTTTTTTCCTTTCATTCGGGTATTTTCTTATACTAGCTATATCTAACAATTTTGTGTTTTTTCTTGAAAGGTGGAACTACCAAGATCAAAAATTAAAAGATGAGCTCATCAAAGATATAGAGCATGAGTTTGGTAGTAATATTTTTTATCATAAGAAATTATTGCAAAAAGCTTCCAGACATCTTAAGGTTGTGAGGGACACATATAGAAAGAGCCTCATCCTAAACATGAAGTATGAGCATCCTCCCTTTGTTTCAGTGAGCGACTAGAATGAGTTCATTTTTTATGCAAAGGAGAAAGGGGAACATCCAAAAGAAAGTACACCAGCAAATCTAAAAAGGTACGCAATAGCATTAACTACTAATACATTAATGAGAAAATTTAGGGTTCAACTTCAGTATCAAAAATTTCAACTACCTCAATTTAATCTATCTATTGATTTAAGGTATGTAATTCATATGCTAACACAATTGCTTATAAATCTCAATCTCAATTTGGGTATAAATCCTACATAAGATATAACTGACACAACTGCTTATAAATCCTAAATTCATATGTTGACACAATTTCTTATAAATCTCAATCTCAATGCTAACACAACAGTATATATCTCAATTTGGGCTTTTTGTCCTACTTAAGATATAAATAGTGCACTTATAACTTCACATATAGCTATATTATGTCTTGAAAATATAGTAATGCTCAACTACATGTACCATAGTTGTATGTGTTAGTAGTATAGGTGATAAATGATATTCAATAATTTAATGAAAAGTATAATTTTTTTGAAAAACTTTGCAAGAATTTTACTAATGGTCAGTCTCCTAAAAGTAATAAGCATCACGTTCAATGCCAGAAACACAAGTTAATGACAACAATCATGTTCCTATCTTTGAGGACTGACAAAAACCCTTGTAGATTTATATTTATTGGTATTGTGGAGAGATGATCCAACCTACACTAGGTAAGACAAACTATTTGAGACTTCATTTTGATGACATGATGTATGTTACCTATAGACCATGGCTAGGCATAGAGCCATAAGATTATGTCTTCTCCTAGCTAGGATTCATGTTGGTATCTTATCCACTGAATGGCCATTCTTCATTGAAGATAGAGAGATTTATGCTAACCCATGTCTAGAGACAGTTTCACTATCAATACAGTATATCACAAGAGTACTGTAGTTACACCTACTTCACCAAGGAGGTAAAGAAAGGTTGTTCTCCTAGATTGGACCAATTAGATGTATGGAATATGTTAATGGCCTTACCATTTATAGGTGGTACTACTTTCTAGATGTCATGAATGATGGTGTCACTCCCTAGTACATAGAGCATCTGGCCACACATTCATTTCCTCATATAACTAATCTTATAGGGGTAGTTAGTCAAGCACCACACCCTGATGTTCAGCAACCACAAGAACATCCTTTGAGGGAGGAGAGACCATTATAATGGCCACTGGTATTTCTTGTTACAATTCCTTCTCATACTATTAGATTGGATCTTAGATCGAGCAACAATGAATAGGCACATAGGCCTACTCATGTGAGAAATCATAGAGACATGAGCACCATGGGTGTAGTAGGAGGTGATACCAGGAGACATAGGGTAGAGGAGTCACCACAATAGGATGTGGGTGGAGGAGGGGATAACGAAATGCCAAATTAGCGTCCACAGGTTTCACCCATAGGAGATGTATTAGCACAGACTCAATATTCTCTATGACATGTGAGGGAGAGATTGAGGACTTCTTAGAGGTAGGTGGGCAAGTTACAGGTGCATGTTATAGTTAGAGATGCATGACTAGCTAGAAGAGGGGAACTGTGAGACAACAGATCTATGGTCTGAGATCATAGAGCTAAAGATATAGATAGAGTTAGAGCAAGATGAGACTTGTCATCATACCTCTCGGGCTGCTCATTATTATGTAGTTTATGAAAATGTAGTACCTCTAGCTCAACATGTGTCAAGGTTCTTCAATTATGCTTGAGCTTCTGATGGTGTAGTGCCTCCTACACATGCAGATGTTACTCCTCTTCCTCCTCCTTGTGATGAGGGGGAAGGCTATAGTTAGGTCCATGCTATCTTTTGTTCCTTTTTGTATCTTTATATTGATCATGAGATTCATTGTATATTTGATGTATCATTTTGAGACTTGAGATATTGATAGTGCTCTGATTAGCACTTAGTTTTGATCTTTTGATTGTATCACCCCTCCGACACATCAATGATATATATGACATGTCAATGATATATATATGACACTGGATGCAAATTTTCCACTCTTAGAAAGCATTAGACTTATTGATTGCAATTTTCCCAGTAAGATAATGGTGAGCTTCTGTTTACCTAAATGTCTCTATTTGGAAACTGACACTCAACTTCTAAAACATTTTGCAAAAGTGAAATTGATCAAGAAAATCAATTATTCTGATGATGACGATTTTGCTAATGTCAAATTTCTACAATGCTTTCCTTATTTGGAGAAGTTGTGCATGCATTCTCCATTATTGGTCGTGTCCCCTACAAGTGTAAGCATTTATGTTATTTTAATCTGCATGAAAGCATTTGTTTGCAAGCATTTAAAGTTATGAATTTTTTTTTGGAAAACTCTAACCCAAATTTCATTCTTATAAATAATGCTGATAATTTTTGCTATTTCTTTCCACTCTATGAAATTTACTATTTCTTAAGCTCTTATACCTTATTTATAGGATCAAAATTATGTTGCATTATTAAAGTGAATGGTTTAAACATGATCACATATTAATCTTCTTAATTTCTATAGTAAAGGTGTTAAAGTTGACTTTTTATTTTTTTCTATCCTTAATTCTTCATTTATTGTGTGACTTTTAAGAATAGTTGAAGCTTATCTAAACATTTTTCTATCCAACTGTCAGCTTTGAAATCATCTATTGTGGATGTAGACTATACGAAACATCCTCCAAACTATGATATAACATTTCTGATGTTCTCAAACATTCTAAATGGTGCTCCACTACTAGAAGCAATGAAAATAAACATAGATTAAGACAAGTCTTAAGTTGTGAGTATTCTACTAGAACAATGCTAGGTAGTTCCTATTAGTTGTTAGTTATATTAGCAAATCAGTGGGGATTTTGTTTCAATTACAACCACCATTTATAAAATTAGTTCCATGTAGTGTGGAGGCTAAAGAAGCACTTGATGCACAAAGGTGATGTCTTTTAAATTGAAAACAAAAAAACCTTACTTTTCAGCTATGGGTAAAAAGGAATGCTACTAAAACAATCTGAAATCTAACATTCACCCTCAAGTTTATACCTGTTGCAGCCTTGGGGATAAAAACACTTTGAGTGTGGAACTTATGGATACTCTGCAAGACATCAAGAACCAACAGGATGCACAAAGGTGATGTCTTTTAAATTGAAAACAAAAAAACCTTACTTTTCAGCTATGGGTAAAAAGGAATGCTACTAAAACAATCTGAAATCTAACATTCGCCCTCAAGTTTATACCTGTTGCAGCCTTGGGGATAAAAACACTTTGAGTGTGGAACTTATGGATACTCTGCAAGACATCAAGAACCAGCAGGTAATGATACCAAGGTAATGCTACCAGACTCATGCCTTTCCACTAAGCATATAGACTCTAAACTGCAGTTTGAACCAAATATGTTCAAATATTTCACACATTACCAAATATGTTCACATTCCATTCAACTAAATTGACTTATCTTTGATGGAAAAAAAATTTAATCTATAACATCTACTAGCTGTTTGAACTTTTAGCTTATCATTTACTTTGTGTGACAATGGATAATATAGACTATCAAAATTGATGTGTAATTTTATGGAGAGGCATGTTAGAATATGGATAAATAGCATGAACTCCATGGATAAATAGCATGATTACACATGTCAATTAAATGTATGATGCTATAATTTCTTCCCTTTTTTTCATATTTTTGGTGGAACATGCTACTTTATGCTAAAACCTTCATACTGATATATAATAATCCACTATTTAGTACTGATCTTTATATCTATATCATCTAACATATTTCAAACTTTTCATAGGTTGTAGGACACATCAAAGGCAACAAACATGAGGCTGGAAAAGGTTGGGCAACATAGACTTGGTTGTAGGGCATATTCAAAAATCAAAGCACGTGTTATAAGTAGCAATAAATGAATTGCAAAGAAAAATTATTTATAAAATGCAAATAATTTTGTTAATTAATAAAAAAATGTAGGGCACTGATTTTAATCTAGAGGCCATAGAAGAACACAAAAAAATTTCCTTCAAGCAAGGTTATGCAGTGGTGGCTAAATGCCTATGGAAAACTTCCATTGCCCCAACCGAAAAATCTCATGCATCATGTGCATAGGTAAATATGCCAAAATATATATTATAAATTGAATACTTGAGCAACAATTTATTTGATAATAATGTGCATGACATTGCAATACAGCCTGTTAATCATGACACAGATCATATGCAGGATCATGAAGCCCCTGATGTGCATTGTACTATCAATGGAGGTGCTCATTTTTTATTTAAAACTAATTATATAATTATTAATACAATTTAACATCTTTAATTGAACTTGGTGTAACCTTTTTGTGTTGAGGATATAGAATCATGTCATGCTGAATGAGTGTCGGAGGATGTTCAGACTGATCAGCAGGTAGATCATGTCATACATTTAGGTAAATAAAATCTATATTTTGTTCTTTTAAATTAATTTTTTGATTTATAGTTCTTTTACTTAAATAAAAACTTGTAATTCACTAATATAAAATGGTGCAAATTTAACTCATGAAGTACTTGTTATTGTAGCAGACCCCCCTTTGGTGCAACGGCCTCATGATGTTCCTAAATGGATGAGGAGGAGATGTGTTAGAACCAGTAGAGGAGGCGGATGATGAGGACATTGGTATTCCTCTTAGAAATTTTATGAAAAAAAGAAACGGCAAGAAAGCAAAAAAGATATGATTATTCATGAATGAATTACTCTTGAATATTGTTAATGAATATTGTGTTAATGAATATTGTTAATGAATATTATTCATTAATGTTGGGTGTTAATGAATATTGTGTTAATGAATTATTCATGAATGACTTACTCTTGAATGTTGCGTGTTAATGAATTTTGTGTTAATGAATTATTCACGAATGTTGTGTGTTTATGAATTTTATGTGTTAATGAATGTTATCATGTGATTATAATGATTGAATGTTATATTTCAAAAATGGATGAATTGAATGTTATTAAATTTTAATGGGGATGACAAGGACATTGATATTCCTCTTAGAGATTTTATGAAAAAAAGAAACGACAAGAAAGCAAAAAAGATATGATTATTCATGAATGACTTACACTTGAATTATTCATGAATGTTGTGTGTTTATTAATTTTATGTGTTAATGAATGTTATCATGTGATTATAAAGATTGAATTTTATATTTCAAAAATGGATGAATTGAATGTTATTAAATTTTAATGGGGAATTTAGAGTGATGTTGGGGGGGGGGGGGGGGGGGTTTCCAAATGAGCTTCCACCTTCACGTGGTTGGCCCTATTAAGTAGAGAATATTTAACTATTCTCGAAACCAAGTGAAGCTCAAACTTTAAAGATAAGCTTATAGTTAATAGTGACAACCAATTAGCAAGTCAAAATGAAGTTCTTTGTTACAAGTACCTTTTTAGTTTTTAAAGCACGATATCATGTTTTAATATTGTATATTTTTTTTTCTTAAGTTAAAGTATTCTTTTACTATAACAACATAATTTATGACCATTTTAGTAACTATTCTAACATCGCTTTATGAAAAATCCTATTTTGGCAAAGATGGCGATATGTGGTGCTATCTATTCATTGGGAGATTGGATTGCATAGGTCTATATCTCAACATCAACATGGAAAATGGTGTGAAATTGCACTTTCCTTAGTCATGGTTGCATACCTACTACACTCTTTCATTTGAAAAATGAATAGAAATACCATATCTAGTAGCTTCTCTATGTTGTATTCATTTATTGGTAATGATTCAATGTCATGCCATTTGATGGTAGCTTCTAGAGTTTCATTTAGTTGTAAGGTGTGTCTTATATTTTCAAGTTTGTATACTCCATTTGATAGTTTGGTATTAATTGATGATGTCTAGGATCTTCTACCTTCACTGTAGTCTTCATCATCATCCAACTTGTTGTTTGGTATTTTCCATGTTATCTTCTATTTCCATGGTCTTCAGCATGGTTGTGTATTTTATCTATCTAGTTCAAAGACTCTATGTGCCTAAGGTGGAAGCCATTTAGAACTAATAGTTGGAGAGATTGTGTTTCCCCCCATAAAACTAGAAAATGTCATGAGTTTAAGGTCAAGAAGGAAGAAGTTGTAACGTTTTGAGTAGCAAAATATGCTTACAATTACATATTTAGTTGATTATTTGGTGAAGTTTCTTATTTCAATTCAATTGATTTTGGTTGTCAACCAAATTCCTAACTCCAATGTATATTGTATTTCAGTGCTACATTTTCATAGGGATCTAAGTAAAATGGTAGTTGACTATTATTTATATTTGAGAATTTGTGTTGTGCCTTACTATGATCCTCTGATAATAGAGGAGAAATCAATCTGAATTTATTTCTCATGTCCCATGTTGGATGCTTCTTCTTGTGTAACTAACCACTTTTGATGTGGGTTATGAACTCTGATGCTAGTATGCTATTACACTGCCATTTATTATAGAGTAGATATAATAAGTATCTTTGAATATACTATAAGGATCTCTAAACATGAGTAAAGTAGTATTACATAACATAGATCTAAACTCAAAATTCATGATGTTTTCCACTCTAGAGAAAGAGGGGAATTTAATATACTCATAACACACCCCATCAGAAGAGATCCATTGGATGGTTTTTGTTGGGGTTTGACTCTCCTAGTGTAGCGCTATGCTAGGCTTCTAGGTGCTAGGATATTTGCTCTTGTTGGTGGTTCTAGACCCGTTGAATGCTTTAGATAATTGTCTATCAAATTTTGGTTGAAGGACCTATGCTTGGGCTGTCAAGTCTTATGCAAAGTTTATCCTATTTTGTGGTGATACCATGGACTTTTATCAATGTAGAAGTATGGTCTATAAATTCTTAGAGTCTCTAGTGCCTCTAAGATTTACATTGTTGGGTGACTAATTCTTTGAAGTCCCTAATGTTTGGTGACATTGAGCTATACCTATGTGAGTTATGTTTGGGTTTTACTTCCTCATCTTCATTTCACTTTTGTGAGTTGTTTTGCCCGAGGCCATTGGAAATCCCCTTTGCTAGTTCCTAAAATTGGATGGATCTAGTACAATTTTGGGCTATTCTATGTTTGTATTCTAGTTGAAATAGAGATCTCTCCACTTCAATCATGGTTGATGAGAGGCCATGGGTGAAGCATTGAATATGAAGGTTTTCCATTTTTTTGTAGAGATTGCATCTCTATAAGATGCATGCCTAATGATTTCCATTTTGTGTTGGATAGGTGCTATCACTTGATGGAGGGCCGTGAAAAATGACCATTTGACAATTAGAGCTTCTAATTTTGTTTTAGATTTTCCTTTTGAGGACTTGTTTTCTAATGAAGAAGAAACTTTTTTTGATTATATTGATGCTTCTCATGCTGTTGGTCTGAGCTAGACTTCTATTGCTTTCATTCTTGTCACAATTTTGCATGTTAGACTATATTTCAAGTGCGATGCCCGCTAGCCTTTTGGCCTATGTTGTTGAAGTTACTGCTCCCACTTCTATTTTGAAAAAAAATCTACTGATAATATTGACTCTTAAATAATCACTCTCAGGCCTTGTTGATAGGTTGTAGTGGGGTTTCCTTTGTTGCAATCCTAACAATAGAATTGCTTAGGCTTTTGTCCAAGTGCATAGGAAGAGGTTTTTTTTGTTGTGTTGTTGATGCCCTATGTTTATGCTTTCATCCCTTGTTTGTGTAAAGGTTAACAACCCCTTGTTTTGGCTATTATAGAAAAACAACATATCAATATCATCCTTTCAGATTGAACAATACTAGATGAGTAATGATACTATCTTGAAAAATACAAGAAGACAAGACTACAATATACACTCGTTTGATGAAGCAAATAAAATCCTTCCAACAATAATTAGTCAAAACTATCAAAGTGAATTTTTGGGATTGTATAGACACAATTGGAAAATGGATCAAGAAGATTTCATGTCTTTCTCATGGAAACTTTGGTTATTATGTGTAAAATTGGCCTCATTCTTTTAACAATTATTTTCATGTTATCCGTAGGATTTTTTTTATCATTTAAGTTTCTTGTTCTTGCAAGATGAACTATGAGATGCAGTGTTACTGGTGTTTGCAAATAAGTAGGATATTGTCAATGAAATGAATGTTGTAGAGATCATGATAAACTTGGGTTGCATTCTCTTAGGTAGCGACACTTGTGAGTATTACATTCTTTATAATTTTCAATATTAAAAATTGTAGATACTAATCATCTATTATGCTGCACTATTTCTACTTTGCATATAGTTTATCATCACTCTAGTAAACAAGAAAAAAATTGGAATGTTAAGTGTTGCTTGTGAAACAACTTGTACCATGTCCTAAGGTATATACAAAGCATCTGTGATAGTTTTTTAGAAATAAATCCTTTTATTTTAGTTCTTATGGCTTTTGTTTTATTTTGCAAGTTTGAAAGATTACAGTGGAATAGGGTTCAAGAATTTTGTATTACAAAAATGTCTTATTTCTTTATTGATACAGATAGATTGAGGAGGTAAAAACTCAATTTTGATGCATACTCATATGTAGGATGAAAACTTATTTTGATGTGACATTATGTGTGTTCTCTTTCACATTTTACTATCAATTTTCTATCCAATTTAATGACCCAAAACTATTGAGAAAAACCGTGAAGGTCACAATTGCTATTAAAATCTTGTACTACCTTTTTATGTTTATCGCTTACCTATCTGCAACTCCACAATCAATATTGACAGTCTCTTGCCCTCACCATGCAACTGAACTACTTTAGTTTTATTGATGCAACTAAACTACGAGTGCCTTTTGTGTTCTTGACAAATCGTAAGCTTTCAACTTTTGTGAAGCCATTACGGATGCAAATGAAAACTGGTGAGGTGTCAATTTTAAGACAAACTACTTTAGTTTTATTGATGCAACTAAACTACGAGTGCCTTTTGTGTTCTTGACAAATCGTAAGCTTTCAACTTTTGTGAAGCCATTACGGATGCAAATGAAAACTGGTGAGGTGTCAATTTTAAGACAATTTTTTGTTTCTATAATGTATATCTCAATTGCTAGAAATATTTCATCTAGATTATTAATTGATAGATTGTTAACTTTTCATGTCATTTTTTACTTTGGTTGGGTAGTTCTCCTTGCATTTGTAAATCGTAAATCTCGCTGCAGTCTTTAGCCTAATGATAGTTTGGTATTACATCCAGGGCGATAACATAGTTGACTTAAAACTTTGCATTAAAGAAAAATCAAGGGATAATATTTGAATTGTGGATATTTGTAAATTATGTTGGTTTTAGACATAGTTATAGTTATAGTTATATATGTGCTCTTATGATGATGTGATTGGGACTGTAAGTTTTTTTGTCACGTTTATCTATTTGAAAAATAGATGAAATTATTGGCTTTCATTCCTGATAAATAATTCTTTCCTAATTTTATTCTAACCTGTAGGAACCAAAATTTAGATGCGGTGTGCCAATTATTGCAAAGGCTTTGCTCTCATAGGAGCCTTCTAAACTCCACAAAATTTGAGTTGTAAAGCATTATTGCTCAGTGGAAATAGGATATCATGCACATTTCTTCCTCCTTCCCATTGTTTTGTATAAAATAAATCATTTGATGAACCAAACAATGGTGTGCAGGTAGAAATGTGCATGATACCCTAACTCTCATGCATCAAGCAATTACACTTTGGAATTAAGTTTTGTGCAATTTTGAAGGCTCCTATGAGAGAAAAGCTTTCAAAATAATTGGGACACCGCGTCAAAATTTCTACATATCTTGGTCTCAATTGTGACACCAAACTAGTCACTTTTGACGTCATGAGTATGACATCAGTGTAGAAAAGTAAGGGGTTTTGGTCAAAATTTAGATGCCAAATTGATGTAGGTTTATGTTGCAATTACGACCACCTGCGCTCGCAAATGAGAAAATAATAGTTCAGGTTGACTAGAGAAATTGATGAAATTCGTGTCAATAAATCCACCTTTATGAAGTTGAAATTGTGACTCAAAATGAATGCAGCAAAAAACTGACCAAAAAAGATCGACAACAAGTTTCGTGGCTTTATCGACCTACTCTTGTCAAAATTGTGACCTTTTCGCATTGAAATTTAGCCCTAAATTTACTAGTGTTATGTCCCCCTTTCCCATGGCCTGACTCAAAAAAACTCCAAATATGAGGCACCCCAATCTCTATGTGCATCCTACACAACCAATAAAACATGTGAGCATTCTTGAATTGACCTGTACAATTATTTGACCAAATGATATGTCTATCCATAGCAATGTCACACTCATGTAAGAAATCAAAATAATTATTGAAACAATATTGCACAAACTTGAGAGAGTGAGATATATCATCACTCATATAAAAGTGGCACTCTCTAATAATCTTTTGAGTATCTTCCACACCATTAGGGCATGTTTATATGTTATATGGACAAAAATAGCAATTTGAATGGAGTTATAATACTGAGATTGTGTCTCATTTTGGGGCTGCAATGTGTAGTTCTATGCAAAGTCAATAATTGATATAATAATGCCAATGGAAAAAATCTACTTACACATTCTAAATTGTTTATCCAACCACTGAGACCTGTGACTATTCCTTGCATACTTTTAGAAAATATTTGTCTTGAAATCTGACATATAACTAGCCACACTAATTTCTTTTGCAATAAATTCATATCTATCACCCTCACCTCCACTCTTCAATGTGTATTTTCACCATTTCATATACCTTTTTCCACTATTATCTTCCCAAGATCTTATTTGCACCCCTCATGGAAATATGTGTCAAACTTGGATAAGTCACCATATTGTGAAAACTTCTCTTTTAAGCAAGCATTTCTATAAAAGAAAAACCCATCAACTGTAGGACATTAAGGTTAATTTTTCTATTAGTGACTCACACATAGTTAATAAACAATTGCTACTTTGTTTATTAGTTGTTACCGAGCTTCACAACCTATGTACAGTTTATGCTGAGTGTAGCAATGTTTACTAAGATGTTTAGTACAAGTGATGAAAACTCCAATATTAACCAAGTTCCATAGTATTAACTGAGTTTCATAGACTAACTGAATTCCATAGTGTTAAACAAGTTAACCATGTTCTTTAGTGTCTACTAAGCTAATAGTGTTAGCAATATGAATCTAGTGTTGACTGAGCCATGGAGTGTCTACCAAGTAATTTAGTATATATCAAGTTTCTCAGTGTTCACCAAGTCACATAGTGTTGATTGAGTTCAAGCTACATAGAAGTGATTAGTATGAACTAAGCTCTTCATCAACTGAGTGCCAAATGATGTTGAGTGTTGATAGTAGTTGTTGAGTATTAGAACATCACTAATTTTTCCTTTAGAATCTAAGTTAAAATAGTTGGGCTCACTTTGTGGATTTTGGTGAAACTTGTATTGTATCCAACTCTAGTAAGTTGTGATTGGGATTGGTATTTATGTAATGCAGTATATCATATCCAAACAAGTAGCATAAGCATATCATGAGAAAAAGCATTAATTAAAGAAGGCTACAAGAAGTATAAGGGACATCAAAGTATTATCTATCAAAATAAGGTGATGATTACAATTCAAGGAATCTCAACTAGTAAATTAGAGCTATAGATCAAAGATCAACCACTGGTTCATCCTAAGAGGTGCATCAGTCAAATTCTTTAACAAGGTAGACTTAACATTCTTTGGTAAACCTTTTTACTGAGTGCATATGCCATTACAAGGTGGACCTTATAGTCCTTATTGCTCCTAACAGGGAAGATCATTAGAAGTGATCAATTGTAAGCCTTAATAGGCCAACTTTATACTATAATACTAAATATTGTGGGTATTATCCCCACCCCAATTTTACTTTTTATTTGGAAGGTTTAGGGTCACCATATCTTGTGTCAAATTGTTGTGTATGTTTATTTTCTTTTATTCTTTCATGCATGCAATTAGATTAGAATATTGTATGAATAATTAATTAGTGAAATCATATTAAGTTTTATTGGTTCTTAATTCACCCCCCTTCCCACCCTACCCCCCTATCTCAATAACATTTCCTCTTGTTAGGAATAAGGTGTCTCAACCTTGGATAATTCCTATTCTTATTATTTGTTTTGTAATATATATTTCTTGCAAAGAATGTTGATGTATCAGCATCTTGAATTGTGTATAAGGAGATCATCACTAAAACAATTATGAAGGATTCCTATGACATGTAAGATCTATTTTAGGAAGATTCAATGACAGGTGAAGACATGTGGCAACTGATAAATTTGAGTACTATACACTCTACCCCAAGAGTGGGGTTCGAGGCATTGCCCCAACAAAAAATTTAGGGTTCCTATTTTCTTAGAGAATGGTAAAACCCTAAAACGGTTATTTTTGGGAGTAGCCCTAAAAATGAAGTGCATGTTATAAGTGTTTTCAAGGTTGTGAAGAGGTGGATGCGAAAAAGTGTATTGTTGGTACTGTGAGTTGCTACTGGAGTCTTCTGTTGTCACTATTGAACTTGCATTGCAAGTGTATTGTAACCTTTTGTTGAAGATAATACATTATGCAAGTTCTGGAGGGGTGGGGTTTTTTTTCTGAAAGGTTTTTTCCCACTAGAAAATCTTTGTGTTATGTGTTTCTTTCTCTATCTATTTTATTTATGCTTGCTTGGCTGAAATATTGTTGTTTACATGATATTGAATCTATAAGTGTAAAAGATTTTAATAGGATTTACACCATACTTCTCTTAAGAGATTAGTGTAGGAAGCTATTTCTGTACCTAAGTTTCCTTACACCTCTCACATTTTCAACAATTGTTATCAGAGCTTTTGTGGTTCTCAAAGAGGAAGTTTAAAAATTTGAGAAAAGATCAGAGGCAATGGAGGTATACATGCTAGATAAGGCTATTGAGAATAAAAACTTGGATCTTGAATTAGCTATTAGGAAACTAAAGAAAAAAAGGAGAAAATCTCTCAATCATTGAAAAGAAGGAAAAATATTGCAGTACAAATGAATGAAAATGTCTACACTGAAGAAAGGATTCAAAATATCTATCTAGAAAGAAACTCAGATGAAGCTGATGAAGCAATCAAAGACCTATTGAAAAATAATTTTAGTCTTCAAGAAGAAGTTAGGAAGATAAAGAAAGAACAATAAATCCAATCACTAAGATTATGTGAAGCCATGGAAGAAAAATATAAAGCCAAGGAAGAGATAGAATAAAATAAAAATGAAATTCAAAATCTATCCCTTCAGCAAAAAAACTTCATTGATCAACTCACAAATGAAAATGAAGACCTCACGAATCTAAGTTTAGAAAATGAAAGATTACAAAATGATCTAAACAAAAAAAAGAAAACCAATGAAAGGATATTGTAATCTCAAGAAAGCATGAATCAGTTTAATAAGAAAAATTAGTATAAACATAAAGGCAAAGGACTAGGATACGTAGAAGAAGGTGAATCATCCAAGAAACAATCTCAAAAGAATCAAAGGCCTACTTTCAATCATTGTGGTAAGATAGGTCATACATCAAAAAAATATTGGAGTAATGATAAAGAAAAATTAAATGGAAAGTGTGACAACTACAATAAGCATGATCATAGAGAAAATGAATGCAAGGAGAAACCTAAGTTTGAAGGTAAATGTCATTGCAAGAAACAAGGACACAAATCTTCTGAATGCAAAACCAAGATATTAAATCCAGCAAAATAGATTGTAAAATAAATATTTTGATGGGATTACAAGATGTGGTGTAGATGCCACTACTATGGTGAATTTGGGTACATTGGAGCAAATATGAGGAAAAGAGATACTACTAAAAGATGCTTTATTTTTATAGAATTTGGAGATCTTGCCAAGAACTATATGAACAAAAGAAGAATTGAAGTTGAAAAGAAAGCCAAAGCTAATAGTATCAGAAAGAAAATGAAGCAACACTGCATACCAAAATCTTCTAAGAATGCAATTTTGAGTCATGAAGTATGTCACTCAAGAGTTGGGTGACTCAAGCCTCAACTTGAATCCCTATGGGAATAACTGGAACTGAGACTTTGAAGTAGACATCTCTCATCAATTCTAGATAAAAAGAAGAAGAGGTTCATATCAGCATTTAAGATGCACAAGGATCACCAAGTGGTCTTGGAAATCATACACATTTCCAAGCTAGGTCAGGTTGCAAGACCCTACTGAGCAAGGTTGAGAGACACTAAAGTATTGAATATGGACACCGAGCAATAATGATTATGTCAAGCTATGAATGTCTAATAAGCATTAAAAGATAAACCAAGTCGAAGATATCCTATCACCCAAGAAAAAAAGTACCAAGAATTCATGGTGATGATAAAGAGGAAATTTTTTAAAAGGAGGAAAGTGAATGAATTATTTGACCATAAATTTTTAGAGCTAGTTGAGAAGAATGATTTTAGAGCTTAAGAATGATTTGATTTTTTTTTGTTGAAGAAATTTTGAGTTTTCCTAAACCCTATTGAGCATGGAGTCTTATAGCAGTAAAACCAAAAGGGGATCTAACATTTTGGTTTGAGAAATTGATTGCAAGGCACCAAACTTGAAATTTTGTTTGGAAATTGTAGAAATGCTAGACCCAGTTGGTACATAATTGTAAATTCCACCCAAGGTATTTCTTGTACATGATATCTATTCATGTTATAAATGTTCTATCCAAGAGCTAGGCACTCATGAGATGAATGAAGCATTCAATGAGTTATGTGTGAATGGCATTCTAAAACCTAATCATCAACATCTTGAAGCTAAGGGCTCAATGCATATTTCATATATGCTAAGGAAATTTCAGTCATAATGGATAATATTTATCCTGAGCCAAGTTCACAATGGAAAGTTATGGTTAGACCAACCCATTATAATCACAAGGAAAATGATTCACAAAATTACTATTCTTCTGATGTTGGACAAAGATAAAGTGACCAAAACCCTAGGTCAGATGCAACTAGAGAAGAAAACCCTTGTCAAGTGGGATGGTAGAGGAATGAAGATTAGCAATGTGTAAGTTTGGTTCACTCTCGACTTGTCTATTTTTCTTTGTTCAAAATTTTTTCCATTCTAAAGGATTAGTAGTATGGAGAAAAGATGTCCCTATTTTATATCAATTAAATTATTATATAGCATAAAAGGGTGACAACTTTGATAGCATCATGGACAATTACTTTGAAATATTTAAAGAGAAGATAGAGAATAGATATAGGATACCTGTGAAGCTTGTAGATGACTACAAGGATGATATCTATTTTATGGTAGATTGTGACAAGGTATATATTTAGGCAGTTAGGCCTAGAATAGGATGGGTTAAACCTCTAGAGTATGAGGTTAACATAGATGAAACCAGAGATATCATTGAGGCTTTGTTGAATGAGCCTGTGGATCCTAAAGCACCATATTTTGTGACTTATGAAGAAACAAGAAAAGAATAGAACTTGAACTTAAGTTCCTTGAGCAGTTATCAAAGGAAGAAAGAGGATAACTATGAATCTTAAACAAGCAAGTTCTACTCTCATGCTAATATAAGGAAAAGGTGACAATGTGAAAGAAGACAATGCAAAGGATGAAGATAAGGAATCCAAATCTAAGGAAGAACAACCTATAAGAAAGAAAGGTAAGGTTATCATAGCAACCTACCAAGTCATCCACTATTGTATTCACAAGAAGGGCACAAAAATCTAGAAAGAAATTGAAGTTAGGTTAGGAAGATGCCAAGCAGTTTATCTTCAAAAGACCTCCACCTACACTTCAAGAAAATTTAAAGGAATTGGAAGAAGGAGCAAGCATGGAAAACTTCAAATCTCTTAGATATGAGACTAGGAATGCTGATGAGAAATATTAGATAGAGGACATGATTATGTTGAAATTGGGATATGGAAGTAGTTACCAAATTAGTTGTACAAAAAATTCCTAATGAGCTTATGCAAGTAATCAAGCCTAGATGGGGGAATGCAAAGAAGACTAGAAAATAAATCTTTGAACAAACTCTAAGGCAACTCATGTTGAGTCTTAGTGAAAAGGAGGTGAAATAATCTTTGAAGAAAAATGAGGAAAAAATCACTCTTAAATTAAAAACATGTATAATATTGATAAATAACATTGAATATGTAGTGAAGGAAACCACAACTACAAGGAAGAATATTTTTAACCTACATAAACGTAGAGATTTTGTTGTTCATGTTAATGATGATGAGGAAGAGGTGTGGAAATAGAAGATGATGAAGTAGATTATGTAAATTTGGATGATGAGGAGGAAGAATATGAAGCTACTAGAAAAATTCTTCTAGAGATTCAAATCATTTAGGTAACTGATGCAAAAAAGATTTCAGCAATAGTAATGGCTTCATTTCCTCATTCTCCAAGAAAAGCCTCGGGGCAATCTAGCTTCAAGAAATCTTCTACTAAGTTGGTTGTGACTACCACTACAACAACATGCACCCAACCAATATTATGACCTATTCATTTAGGTATTCCATCAATTGAAGTGGCCAACACTTCACTTACTAAGTAGCAAATGCCTCCATTATCAAGTTTTATCACGCAACAATAAGGTATTTCTACTATTAGTTCCATATCTACATTTGTTGCTAGTCCCTTTGCTTCTACTATTTATTCTATTCCTAATATAGTTCTTGGAAATATAAGAGGAGTAACTAAGAGGGTAGGGGTGAATTAGTTACCACAAAAATAAATCCCAGATTCCTTACATGTCAATACAAATCAAAACTATGTGTAAACTATATTTTGTCATTACTTGGCAAACACACAAGCATTTGGTTAACACTAAGAAATGTTGTAACTCAAAAAATTCTTATCATGAAAATTGTAACATATTATCTATGATTAATCTTACTTTAACTTAGTTGCATACACATAAAAGAAATAATATGAACACAATTGACACCAATATTTAATGTGGAAATCCAATTTGGGAAAAACCACCAATTGCAACTAGTTACTAATTTTCACTCTTCTAAAGTGATCCTTGGTAGGAGCCAACCCTATTAATTGTTACAAAACACACTATTAGGTGTGACTGTGCTAGAGGATTTGATCAGCCTATTAGGAGTGGCCTTGTTAGAGGTCTTTAGACACTTAAATAGAAATAACACTTTTTTAGAGGATTTAAAAATAGTTTTTAAGAAAATTTTGTTAAGAAATTTAGATCACTACTATAATGGTTAGAAGGTAGAAATGAGATGACTTGATTTTTGATACAACTAAATTGCTGATTATAGATCTCAATTCTAGAAAGGATATTTTTCTTATCCTTCTAATTAACTTCTTCTAAGCATCATAAAATCTTTAATTGTGTTCCACACATTCAATCCTAAACTTGACCTAATATTTATATCTTACACATTGTCAAGTCAGCTTGAAAATAACTCAAAATAATTAATATTCATCTCCTAAGTCAGCTAGAACAAACAAACAATTAATTTGAACTCAATATGTCAAAACAAGAAAATTCTTCATTAGCCAACCCTGCTCGATAGATATTAACTCAAAGAAATTTTTCTATGTTAACCAAGTGAACTAGATTAACACTCAATATTCACAAAGTTCCTTTGGTAACCAAGTGAGCTAGATTAACACTGGTTCCATCCAACATTTTCTTTTAACCAAGTAAACTCAATTAACACTAAATATTCACAAAGTTCCTTTGGTAACCAAGTGAGCTCGGTTAACACTCATTCCATCCAACATTTCCTTCATTTATCAAGTGAGCTTGATTAACACCCAACTTCTACAAACTTTCCTTTTTCACCCAAGTGAACTTGGTAGACATTGTCTTCTGAACTAGGCAAACTCTAGAATGTTTGGTAAACATAAGAAATTGTCTTCAACACCTGAGTGAGCTCGATATAAACTAACCAAAAATGATATGAATTTTTTTGTAACATCAAAGACAATAAACAATTAATTTATTATTTCTAACAATCTCCTTCTTTGGCATTGATGGCAACACAACATGTCATAATGTAATGAAATTTTAGATCAAGAATAAAATAAGAAACATCTCCTTAGTTTCATTCTAATTCTCATCCATGAGACCTCCCTCTATTAGTTTGAACTCCCTCTACCTTCAGTTTCTTCCTCTATCACCAATACACTATCTTCAGCATCTTCTTCTAATAGAAAACTCTATCTTTGATATCAGACTAAGTTCATTCTCCCTCTTTTGATATCTCTTTTTCTAATGAATGAGTGAACTTTCCCTTTTAAGAAATTCTTTGTATTATGATAGTAAACTTCTCCCTCTTTAACATCTCATGCTAAAGACAATATTTAGTGAATTTTGTTGGTGTAAATAAGTATTTACTATTTACACTTACTTAAGTTTACTTAGGTTAATGCATATTCTAATATTTATTTATTAGTCACCTAGGAGTATGTGCACTCTTGTGACTTGTCATGTTGACAACACAGGGGTCTGCACCTCTTTTATGCACATGTTGTCTACAACATAGGAGTTAGCACACTAAATAAACACATGGCATCTACAACCTTCTCATTCTTATCCACTCATCTAGAATTTTGGATAACGTGTGTGCTTATTTTATCTCCTGGTTGTTTCTAGAGACATTCTAGGTGCTTCCTGAGAGGCCTTTATATATAGGCACTCCTAGTGTGTTTGTACATATTAAATAGAGCAACATATTAGGACATACTCTAAGTAATTAATCATATCCATTTTTGGTCTATAGTTGTGCTTGTGTTGAGTTCTACAATCTTGGGTGAATCTTGCCCTAAGAAAAATTCTTACATGGTATTAGAGCTCTTGGAGAATTCCTCTTCACAAAGATGTTTGAGACCATCATCTTGCTTCAGCACTGTAGCCCAACTCTAGAGTACTATAGAAATTGGGAATGTCTAGAGCCAAATCTAACCTTGCCATTGCATCAAAAATGCTGATTCGGTGCAAATCAGCTATAAGTTCGCCTACCCTAGGCCAAAGTTAATTGTGAGGCAATTCTTTTTTACAAATTAGCACCCAAAGGGCCGATTTATAATTTTGGTATGATTATTTCTGATCTTTATATTTAATTTTTAGATCTACATTTTTTTTATCTACATCTTTGCTAAAAAAAATTCAAATTTGCATTATTTTCCACATTTTTTTGGCCATCGGGCCATAGGTGAGATTTTTTGCAAGTGAAGATTGGTGCTTGTTGGTGCAAATCAAATATTTGCATCATAGTTAGAAGGTAAAAAAACCCCCAAATCAGATTTTGTTTCATCCAAATCAAACATTTGAGGTAAAATCTAAAGCCATTTGATTTTTAGAAGCATGGCAGCGATTCAGGGAATATAACAATAATGATTTTCAAATAGTGATATTTCCCTCATACAGACTCATTTTTTTGAGCAATTTTTTTTGTTCTGGGGTAGAATTTCATGATCTACACAATGGTGTAGGTTGTTTGAGATCTCTATTCCTAAATTTTTTGTAAGTCATAAATCTGAATTTTTTCCACTTCAAATGCTCAATACGGGCTTATCAAGACATGTCATTAGGTTCCATTTTTTTTGTAAGTGCTTTTTTTTTCGTCTACTTTCTAGATCTACAATTACATTATAGGTTCTATAGATAGAAATACTACTTTTATAAATAGGCCTTAAATTGACAAGTGGCTATAGAGTGCCCAAATCATACTTTAGGGAGGGTTTCATTGATTCACTTTGATTCTTTGGAGGTTACATTGATTGGTCCATCATGGAAGAGGAGTATTGTCCCACATGTCTATATGGAATTAGACCCAAGTTGACAAACTACAACTATTATACATGGAGGGGTACACTTCTTGATCATCTTAGAAGAGAACATAAGGAAGTATTTCCTTATTTATGTTCCAATGACTTGATCATTGATAAATCATAGGAACCTAAAGGTAGACTGATTGTTATCATTCTTAGCAATCTCTCTCCTTCTGATTGTCATAAGTTGATTGTCAAGATATGGCCACCACATGATTATTGGATGTATCTTTGGAAGAAGTCTGGAGATCCAAACATTCCTCCATTTCTAGAAGACATCCTACCTCCAATTGTTGCTACATCCTCTTCAGATGAGATCACACCTCCAACTCCTAGTGCTCCTATTGATCCTATTCTAGCCATATATGCTTTTGATTTAGTGCAGCAAGACCCTTCAAGTCTTCCTACTTTATCTTTATGCAATGATTCCCTTCTTTCCCTTGTAGGCCTATTTATGGAGTGTCACATTTAAGATGTGGGAGACATCCTAGATGATATTCATCTTCTTTTTTAGGAAAATTCTTTTGCAACAATCTTAGATTCATGTACTTTAGCACTACAGGGTACACTTTGTCTTCTAGGTGATGACTTCTTGCTAGACATTTCAGCTCTATTTGTGGAGTCACACACAAAAAATTTGGAAGACTTCTTTGATGATCTACCACTTCTCTTTGTTGAGGATGATCCTTCTACAGTTGTTGTGAGGGACCACTTTAACCCTCATGTCCATTCTCTACATGACCAATCTTTATAGGTTGGCATGATTGTGGATACTTATGTACAACATTTTTAGGAGGTCTCTTCATCAATTGAGAAGATTTTTGATTTCCTAAAGTAGGTTCAACATCACTCCTTGTTTGATTTGCACTTCTTCTTAGCAGTTTTGGAGGAAGCCATCATCAACATCGACACAAGGACACTTGAATAGATTTCAGCGACACCATTCAACATAGAGATTCTTTCTCCATCCAGGGGATGTATCTCATAGGTACCCTTGCATTTGTTTCTTCCAGAGAGGAACATTATCCAAAGGTCATGGATCAATTTCTACATCAGAGAATTTCTCACTAATCAACACACTGCTTTTAGTGGGGTAGACTACCTCATCTCCTTATTCTCCTTTTTTTTGGGGGGGGGGGGGGGGTCTTTTTCCTCTTAGGAGGTTTTTTCCTTCTCCTTCATTGCTTATGTATATATTGGATGTATGTAATAATGGTGGGGATCTTGATTACTCCATCCATCTAGGCATCCCCTTTCATCTGTCTTTTTGGGAGAGGGTTTTTCCCATGAGATTTTCCCTCTTTCCCTACTTTATGAGAGATTTGCATATTCATTATGTACATGGGTACCTAACATGGCCTCGTAGTCGAGACCCATCATGCATTTCATCCTAGCATTGGTAAGCTTAAGGGCATTCCCCTAAGTTGCACTTAAGGGGGGGTGTTGGTGTAAATAAGTATTTACTACTTACACTTAATTAAGTTTACTTATGTTAATGCATATTTTAATATTTATTTATTAGTCGCCTAGGAGTATGTACACTCTTGTGAGTTGTCATGTTGACAATACACGGGTCCACACCTCTTTTATGCACATGTTGTCTACAACATAGGAGTTAGCACACTAAATAAGCACATGGTGTCTACAACCTTCTCATTCTTATTCACTCATCTAAAATGTTTGATAAGGTTTGTGTTTATTTGTTAATGCTTATCTTATCTCATGTTTATTTCTAAAGACATTCTAGGTGCTTTTTGAGAGGCTTTTATATACAAGCACTCCTAGTGTGTTTGTACATACTAAACAAAGTAATGTATTAGGACATACTCTAAGTAATTGATCATATCCATTTTTGGTCTACAGTTTTACTTGTATTGAGTTCTATGATCTTGGGTGAATCTTTCCCTAAGGAAAATTCTTACAAATTTTAATGTACCTTATGTATTGATTCATTTGCAATGTTCCCTTGTCAATACTACATCAACTGATTGATCTTCAACATCTCTGGATGATGCATAACTAAACTTCATTTAGTGAGCTTCAAATAGGGGAATGACCCCTAACTTACCTCTTAGATACATAAATGCATCCTTAGGTAATGTCTTAGTGAATATATCCATAATTTATTCTTTACTATTAACATATTCCAATCTTACCTCTTTATCTTGTACAAATTCTCTAAAAAAATGATATTTTATAACAATGTGTTTTGTTTTGGTATGCATCATAGGATTGTTTGATATATTAATTGCACTATTGTTATCACAAAAGATAGCCACTAGACCCTTGATTTCTATCCTAATACCTACCAAAAATTTCTTGAACCAAACAACATTTGAACAATTAATTGCAACTACCACATATTCTACATCTATTGTGGATTGAGAAATATAATTTTTTTTCTTGCTTGTCCAAGACACTAGTATTTTACCAAGAAATAATGTTCTACCACTGGTGTTTTTTCTATCATCAACACTTTGTACCCAAGAAACATTTGTGAATGCTCTCAAATTAAAATTTCCACTTTTTTTGTACCATAAACCATACACTTCAATACCTTTCAGATATCTCATGATTCTTTTGATTGCCATCATGTGATTTTCTTTGATATTTTGTGAGAATCTTGCCACCACACAAACTAATAATGCAATATTAGGTTTTGTGTACACTACATACTACATTTCCCAATCATTGGTCTGTATGTGGCCTAATCTACCTCCTTGGAATTATGATTTTTTGAAAGCTTATGTCTAGTAGACATAGGAGTGCCAACTAGTCTTGAATCTTCCATTCCAAATTTTTTTAGTATCTCCTTGATATATTTAGATTGAGTAATATAGATACCATATTTCTTATACTAGATCTACAATCCAACAAATTATTTTATCTCTAAACATGTACATCTCAAATTCTTTACTTATTTCTTCTAAAAATTCTTTTCACAAGTCATCATTTTCTGTAAATAAAGTGTCATCGACAAATATCTTTGCCAACACAATCTTCTTCTCTAGTCCTTCTTTGATCTATAGACTTCCATTATCATTTGTTCTTCGAAAACCAATCTTTATCAAGTAGTTATGAAGTCTTTTATACCAAGCTCTAAGAGCTTTCTTGAGACTATATGATGCTTTTTGTAATTTGCAAAACATATCTCTTTTGCTCAAATCTATAAAACCTTCAGGTTGTTCTATGTAAACTTTCTCATCAAAATTTCCATTAAAGAATGCAAATTTTATATCCGTTTGATAAAATTTAAATCCTCTATGAGATGCATATAGTAGTAAAGTTTGAACACCTTCTAATCTTGCAACAAGAGAAAATGTTTCACCATAATCAATACCTTCTTCTTGAGAGTAATATTTACACGCTAACCTTGCTTTGTTTCTAGAAACTTCTCCATCTACATTTATTTCTAAATACCTATTTTGTGCCAATTACATTTTTATCCTTGGGTCTAGGAACAAGAGTCCAAGTCTTATTCTTCTCTATCTATTCTATATCCTCATTCATAAATTCAATCCAACTTTCACTATCCAAAGCATTTTTTATATTTCTAGGTTCAAATTCAATAAGTAAACATGTACCTTTCAATTTGTTTCTTGTCATTGTACCATATGACTTGTCTCCAATGATTTGATCAAGTGCATGATGTCTTTTGACATATCCTGCTAACACATGTACTTTGTATTTGGAGTTTGTTCCACTGACGTCTTCATGATATTCTATATTAAGCTTGAGTCCCACTATCTGTGACTCGGGTCCATCAAAATTGATTTGCTCTAGCAATAGCTCGGTAGCTTTTGACTATGACTTGAGTCCTATAATAGATTGTAACTTGGGTTGCACTAGATGTGACTCAATAGCTTTTGGAGATTTTGGGGACTAAGGAGGTGAAGCTTTCTGAATTTCAAATAGATTTGGTAATATATGAGGTTCATAGTAAACAAATCTTTTGTAATTCTCAGGTTCTTTGTTGCTCTCTTCTTCACTCTTTTCTACAAACTCATCAATTCTCACCTGTACACTTTCTATGATTTTATGAGTAGAAAAATTCAAATATTTGTATGCTTTACATGTGTAGGAGTATACTAGGAATATGCCTTTATCACCTTTGACATAGAGTTTACCTTTCCTAGAATCTTTCAAGACATAACATTTACTACCAAATACTTTCAAGTAACTTACATTAGGTTTATTGCCATACCATAGTTCATAAGGAGTTTGATTTAATTTTTTCTTAAATTGTACTTTGTTCAAGGTATGCATTGCAGACTGATTGCTTCCTTCTAGTATTTGATTGTAACATTCTTTTCTATCATCAATGTTCTTACACAATCCATGATGGATCTATTCATTCTTTCAGCTATACCAATTGACTATGGTCTACCAGGGGTTGATACTTGTCTCTTAATTCTTTTTTCAATGTAGAATTCATTGAACTCATTGGAAATGAATTCACCACCTCTGTTTGATCTCAAACATTTTATTTTCTTTCTAATTTCTTTCTCTACTCTTTCTAGATACCACTTAAGTTATTGAAATGCTTCATTCTTTTCTTTTAGATACATTACTCTCATTATTCTAGAGTAATCATCAACAAAAATAATGAAAAAATTATCTTCACTATAACTCTATATTCCAATAGGTCCACATAAGTTTGTATCTACAAGCTCTAAGACTTCTTCAAAATGATAGTTCTTGCTTTTGAAACTAGTTTTTTCTATCTTACCAATCTTTTGTTTGTTTTCCAGATTGTTTGCCAAACCCAACCAAATTACTTTTTCCATCCAGCACTTTGGTTTTCCCATCCATGAATTCTACCTTGAATCCAATGTTATTAAACTGTGCCACACTTAGTAGATTATGCCTTAGTCCTTCAAGCTAATAAGCATTACCACATTTAAATTCATTGATTAATGAGATACAACCTTTTCCCTTTATGCAACAAGGTCCATTGTTTCCAAATCTCACACTTGTATGCACCCTTAAATGGTTGCCTAGACTATGGGCCCTCATTATTCAATTTATCAAATTTCCTAAATCAATGGTTTGAAATATTTTATTAAATCAATTCAAATCAATTTCTTTGACCATATTGTAATTAATTCGATTATTTCAACATTTCCTAAAGTTTGACCATTTTAATCCTAAGCCTTATTTCATTAAAAACAACCTCTCTTTTAATTAAATAATTAATCCACATTTAATTAATTAAGATAAAACACCTCTTTTAATTTACTTAAATATTTTCTATTTAATTAAAAAAACTTGCTCCCTTTTAATTAAATAAAATCCCCCTTGAAAAAGGAAATAAATTAAATTAAAATTAAATTAATCTTCTTTATTTTCTCTACAATTAAATACACATATTTCTAAGTGAGATTCTATTTAATTTTCCTCCTCTTTCCTCATTGGTGGAATTTTGTCTCACGGGGATCATTCTTTCTCCACCTTTGATCAAATCTTATTGCCTCTTAATCTTAATCATCTATTCTTCTTTATAAAGGAGAGCCCTCTCCTCATTTTTGACATCCATGATTATGCTATTGTTATGTTGCATGTTTAGAGAGTGATTTTTGGAGGAGTTTGAGCATTAAAGCTTTTTGTGAAGAGCTTCTATCTTCTTTTTTGCTTCTCTCATGCATATATGGCCTCCATCATCATGATCCATGCTTGCATTTTTATATTACCCTAGATTCATATTTGTTTTCATAGATTAATATTGCATTGTTATTTCCTTTCATAGATTAGACTTCCTTTCTTGCATTGCTTTTTGCATTTTCATCATTTAGATTAGTTTGCATCTTTATTTGCATTCATATTTTGATATTTGAATCTCTCATTTTATGGTGTACTTGCATTGGCACAAACTAGGTCAAACTGAGGGCTTCCATCAAAAACCCTTGCACTCCATGAATAGAGAGCTACGAGCCACCATTAACCTCATTCTTGAGCAGTCTTGATTATAATGACTCATAGAAGTGTGCTCACATTTTAGGCATTCATCTTTGGCTCCCACCATTGGGCAACCCATCTTTCCTTGTTGGTTTTAGATATTTTTGGAGCTAATTCCCTTATGTGGATTTGTTTGGAGACAAAAAAATCTTAGATCTTAAAGATTTGATCATATCTCCCAAACATCTTGGTGTTTTGGTCTAAATTATTTTTTGTAGGTTGGCGACATATTAGAGAAGGTTCAGTGAAATTTTTAGATTTTTTTGAGGTATTTTTGTTTTTTATAATTTCTTCTTAATTTTTCATTAAAAAACATTTTAGGACACAAATTAGTGAATTTTTTGGAAAAGTATACATTTTTGGAAAGGGCTTTGAATTCTAAGTAGGGTTGGTTAGTACATTTGCAACAAGATCCTCAAAACTTAACATGGTATCAGAATAGGTTACAATTCCATAGGAGTAATTTTATATGTAGGCCCCATTGATAAAGTTTAAAATGAAATGGGAAGCATTCAAAAAGTTAGTGATTTTCAGTAAAAAGAATCTACTGTAGAATGGTGCTAGTTTCAAGTGTTTTTTTTTAAACCATGTGCTGATTAATATTGATTCCTTCTCTTCTCTTCTAAATTATTACAACTCTGAAGGTCATTTTTTGGAAGGGTCTAAATGATTGTTTGAGTCTCAGGGTTTGTGGATAAACTATGGCATAGATAGAGATGAGGGAAGAGGAGTTGGAGGCCGATGATGAGGAGAGAAAAGAGCCAATGAGGAACTGGACTAATGATTTGCTATGGTTTTTCAATCCATCTACAAATTTTAACAAGCTAGTCTTAGTGACATTATTAACATCTTCAGTAGTGATGAAAAGATTGTGCATGGTGACTTCATAAGCATATAAGTACACATAACTTTGGAATGAACTTGGAGATCAAACTGTGACTAAGCATAGTTCAGATCACTACACGTGCATTTCACAATGATTAGTGCTTGATCAGACTTTTTGTATTGAATGCTACTATTCAAGGGGTAGACATTCATGCCTTTGATTTGGCATTTTATCTTTGTATAGATACATGGGTATCAAATGGATTCCATCAAGGCAACTATGAAAAAAATTTGTGACTATTACAAAATCCTGACCCCAAATAATGTGCATAACCATCAATAGGAAGGAAAGTACATTAGGTATATATATTTTTATAAGGGTTATTGAAATTTATCATTACTACTATTTATAATATTATATGAACTTGAATATAATGATAAATATGAAAGTCATGTTTAATATAACCAACATAACTATTATGTTGAGGACAAAAGAAATATCATGTAAATTGTATTGTCATTAAATGACGAATAACTTGATTATGTAAATAACTATGTGTGTAATGCTTCCTTATTCATTATTTGAATAAGAGTTTCATAATCATAGTTAGTTATTTGATAAGGAAACAAAAATGATTGAAAATATGTATATTGAGATTAATTTATGTAGGCATATGTGATTATAATGTGTGTGTGTGTGTGTGTGTGTGTGTGTGTGTGTGTGTGTGTGTGTGTGTTATCATTAAATGATGAATAACTTGATTATGTAAATAACTATGTGTATAATGCTTCCTTATTCATTATTTGAATAAGAATTTCATAATCATAGTTAGTTATTTGATAAGGAAACAAAAATGATTCAAAATATGTATATTGAGATTAATTTATGTATGCATAAGTGATTATAATATGTGTGTGTGTGTGTGTGTGTGTGTGTGTGTGTGAAGATAAATTATGATGAATTAATTATTATTGAAAAAATAATTTTTATGATAGATGAGAGGAACATATCCATATATGTTTTATTGAGTAGTCTTATATTATGTGGACTTGCATATTATTCTTGAAAATTTTATTTAACTAATGAAGTCTCTCTCTTATTTGTATATATACTATAAGAGATACCTTGATCTTTTCCTCTGAGAATGTTCTTGCAGGAAGAAAGAGATTAAGATTCAGAGGGAGAAGACTAAGGATGCTATTTGGTTAACCTTCAGTGAACTCAATTTTATTGATTAAGCGGGAGTAGATGATGCTATGATGGTTTCTCTAATGTTTACTAAGTTTTCATAGTCAAGAGGATTGTGACCATGTGACATTTATATGGGCCTATCCCCTATGTATATCATGAGGAAGTGACGACTTCCAAATGGTCATCACTTGTATTTGGGAGAAGTTGTTGTAAAATGACAATCTTACAATCAACTTGTATTATGAGATCTAATAAACTGAGTAAATGGTGAATGTCTTGTATCTCAACATTCTGGGAGGCCATTACTTTGAGAGTACTTGGTCAATATCATTAATATTCTGGGAGGCCAATACTCTTGATATCAAATGTGGTATCTAAATTTTTTTTTTTGAGTAAGTGGTGAATATCATTGATATTTTGGGAGGCCAATACTCTTGATATCAAATGTGATATCTAAATGTTTTGAGTAAGTGGTGAATATCATTAATATTCTGGGAGGCCAATACTCTTTCTATTAAATGTGATATCTAAATGATTTTGAGTACTTGGTGACTATAGAATGTTGATATTTTGGGAGACCAATACTCTTGATATCAAATCTGATATCAAACCTTGTTTTTGACTACTTGATGAATATCGAATGTCGATATTCTGAGAGATCAAGACACTTGATATCAAATGTGATATTTTATAGTAAGTTTGAGTAATTGATAAATATCATATGTTGATATTTTGAAGATCAATACTCTTGATATCGTATGTGATATTAATGGTGGAAAACTTCTTAGATATTACCAATGGTGTAATATTTGTCTTGTGTTTATCCTCCCTTGCTAAGAGGGAGTGTTAATGTTTGGTAGCTTCTGTTGGATAACTTTATGGTTATTCATATAAAATTATATATGAGATATAATATTATGTGAGATATAAGCTTATATATATATATATATATATATATATATATTATTAAGTTCTTATTATAATTAATTATATGTTTATTGAAAAGACATGTCTATTCATTTACCCATGCTCAATATAAATGAGAGGATGTTTGATATGGAAAACATATGTTGGATACAATTATTAATTGTGTATTGTCTTTGATGTTACACAAATGTCATATCAGCCATCAGATAGAGTCTACCGAGCTCAGATGGTTAGCAAAAAAATTTATAGTGACCACCAAGCATTCCTAAACATTACAAAGGTAAGTTGACTTTTATCGAGCTCACTCGATAAGCAAAGGAAAGTTAGCTTTTACCGAGCTCACTCGGTAAGCAAAGGAAATTTAGCTTTTACCGAGCTCACTCAGTAAGCAAAGGCAAGTTAGCTTTTACCAAGCTCACTCGATAAGGGAAGAAAAACTAGCTTTTACTGAGCTCACTTGGTAAACAAAGGAAGGTCAGTATTTACAGAGTTAACTTGGTCTCCAAAGGAAGTTGCAAGGTTTGCAGTGTTTACTAAGCTCCATTTGATTAACACTGGGAAAACATTTTGAGCAGTGGTCACCGAGATGGGTCGAGCAATGAAGAATTTTATTGTTCTAAAGAATTAAGTTTAATGCAGCTGACTGATTTATGTTTTTCAGTTGATTAAGCCGACTTGCCAATCTGTAAGGTATATATGAAAAGTCAAGTTGTGAATTCAAAAGTAAGGAAGTGAATGGATGCAAAAAGTGCAAGCAAATACATGAGAAAATGTTGAGGAAGAATTTGTCATCCCTATGAAGCTGCAAAGTTGCATTCAATCAGTGAGGATTTAATGAAGCAGAATAGAGATCTGTATTCAGCAAAGATAAGTTGCATATATCTCAGATTACTTCATTGTTTCTTTCTAATCATTGTAACAATGATTCAAAATCTTTTAACAGATTTGGTTTGACAGCCATTTTGTAAATCCTCTAACAAGGTGACAATTCAGTTGAATTGTTTTAAAGACCTCTCACAAGGCCACCTCTAACAAGGTGATCAAATCCTCTAACAGGGTCACACCTAACAATGTGTTTTGTAACCTTTAATAGGGTTGCCTCCTAACAGGGCTCACTTCAGAAGAGTGAAAATTGGTAACTAGTTACTTGGTGGTTTTTCCCAAATTGGGTTTCCACATTAAATCTGATGTCTCTTGTGTTCATCTTATTTCTTTATGCATGCATGTTAATCACTTTAAATGCTTAATAAAGTTAATAGGACATCTATCAAGTTTCAACATTTATTTGTATGGTTACCAAGTGTCAGCAGTAGCTATATTTTAAGACATCTAAGGATCTGTAGAAATAATTTTTGTGGTAACTGATTCACCCCTCCCCTCTCAGTTACTCCATCTCTATTTCCAATAATTGGTATCAGAGATTTTGGTGCTTGTAGGATAAGATTTCAAGGATCTAAACCAAAGATCAGGATGTGTTACAAAAAGAAAATCCCAAGACTTAATAGTAATAACTTCTCAGCATGGAAAGGACTGATGAGACTTCACCTAGCATCCATTGGTGATATAGGACTGAAGTACCTTGATGAAAAATATGCAGAACCAACTGGTACACTATCTGTCAATGATATTGCTGAAAATAAGACTCACAACATTATGATGATAGATATAGCATCTGCTATGAGTTATGAAGAATTTGATGATATCAAGGACTGTAAATCTGCCTTTGAAATGTGAGAAAAGCTAAAAGAGATATATGGAGGAGATGATAATGTTAGAAGAGCCAAAGCAGAAATTTTGAGAGGACAATTTGATCAAATGAGGATGAGAGAGGATGAAAACATTGCAAAATATGTTGAAAGAGTTAAAGCATGTGTTAGTGTAATCAAAGCTTCTGGAGGAGATATCAGTGAAGAGATAGTTATAAGAAAAGTTCTTAGAACTCTCCTTCCCATTTATGCAATTAGAGTCTCTGCAGTTCAAGAATGAAGATGTGAAGCAAATCATAAGATAAATCTAGAGGCTATAGTTGGAATATTGACTGCATTTGAATTGGACAACTTTGATAACTATGTTCTAGCTTCCAAAAACATTGAATCAGCATTTGAAGCCAAACTTTCACTCAAGGAGAAAGGCAAAAAGAAATTTCAGTTAGAAAGTGAAGATGAATCAAACCAAAGTTCAGACAGTGATCTTGAAGTAATTGAAGCCCTTCTAGCAAGGAAATATTCTAGAGGCAGAGGAACATACAAAGGTAAAGTACTCCTAATCTATTTTTCATGTGAAGAAGTTGGTCATATTGCTACTAGATGTCCAAACAAGCAGAATAAAGATGAAAAGGAAGATAAAAAATGGATTGGCAAGAAAGATTTCAAATCATTCAAGGACAAAGGTAAGAAAATATGTTGTATGGCTAAAGATTCTAATGACTCTAATGATGAAGAAGAAGATGAGATTGTCTATATTACTGTAAAAGATGAATCTGATAGTGATGAAGAAATGACACTCATTTCTCATATGAGAAAAAATGATACATGGATCATAGATAGTGGTTGCTCTCATCAGATGACTGGCAACAAAACTAAGTTTGAATACTTTGAAGACTATGATGGTGGTAGTGTAAGATTTGGTAACAATGAACCTTGTTTTATAAAAGGAAGAGGAAGAATCCCTCTAACCAAAGAACTTATATGTGATAATGCCTATTGGGTAAAAGGACTAAATCATAATCTATTAAGTGTGGCATAGCTACTCAATAATGGAATCAAAGTAGAATTCATGCATGGTAAAACAAGACTATTGGATGGGAAAGGAAAGCTGATTGGATCAGGCACTCAAACTAAAGGTAACTTGTTCTATCTTGAACTAGGTGAATGTTCATGTTTCATTGCTCAAGTTGAAGAAAGTTGGTTATGGCATAAAAGGTTGTGTCATGTAAACTTTGATAATCTGGTAAAGATAAGAAAATTTAGAAAAGTAAAAGGCATTCCCAACATAAAGAAACTTGAGGTCGGTCTATGCAAAATTTGTCAAATTGGAAAGATGGAAAAGAATAGTTTTAAAAGTAAAAACTATCAGTCTGAAGACATATTAGAAATTGTGCATACTGATTTATGTGGACCTATTAGAATTGAAAGCTATACTAGAGAAAAGTTCTTCATTCTTTTTGTTGATGATTACTCAAGAATGATGACAGTCATGTATCTAAGAAATAAATTAGAAGCATTTGAAAAGTTCAAATGGTATTTGGCCAGAGTAGAAAAGGAAACAGAAAAAAGATTAAAATGCTTGAGGTCAGATAGAGGTGGAGAATTCATTTAACAGGAATTCAATAACTTTTTCATTGAAAGAGGAGTCAAAAGACAGGTATCAGCACCTGGAACACCCCAGCAGAATGGAATAGCTGAAAGAAGAAACAGATCCATCATGGATTGTGCAAGAACATTAATGATTGAAAAGAGCATTTCTATCAAATACTGGAAGGAAGAAATCAGCACTATAGTCTATACCTTGAATTGAGTATAGTTGAAGAAAGAGTCATTCAAAACCCCCTATGAGTTATGGTATGGCTATAAACCTAATGTAAGTTATCTTAAAGTATTTGGAAGTAAATGTTACATTTTGAAAGAATATAGAAAAGGAAAATTTTATGTAAAATGTGATGAAGGTATATTCCTTGGATACTCATGCACAAGTAAGGCATATAGATGTTTAAACTTGTCTACTCACAAAGTCATAGAAAGCACACATGTGAAAGTTGATGAGTTTGCAGAAAGGACTGAAGAAGAAAGAAAAAGGGAACTAGAAGATTATAAAAGATTTATCTTCAATGAACCTGATACAACACCAGTTACATCAGAGAATCAGGAAACTTCTACTCTCGAGTCATCTATAACCGAGTTACAGGAAGTTCAAATTGATCCATAGCAAACCGAGTTAAACTCAGTATCTACCGAGCAAGTATTTATTGAGAAAATATCTACTGAGCTAGAACAGAAAGAGCCTAAAGTTGAAATGCAAAAAGATAATAATGAAATCCATTCAAAAGGCAAGGAACTTGGATTAGCCAAGTATTTCAGAAGACATCATTCAGCAGATCAGATCACTGGAGATAAATCTGAAGGAACCATGACAAGAAATAAGCTAAAAGGTACTTGTTTACTTGCTGATTTTGAACCTAGAAATGTCAAATATGCATTGGAAAATGATAGTTGGATTGAGGCTATGAATGAAGAAATAGAGAAAATAGAGAAAAACAAGACGTGGACTCTTGTACCCAGACCTAAAGACAAATTGTAATTGGAACTAAGTGGGTATGTAGAAACAAGTTGGATGAAGATGGTAAGGTATCAAGAAACAAAGCTAGACTAGTATGTAAAGGATATGCTCAAGAAGAAGGAATAGACTATGGAGAAACTTTTTCTCTTGTTGCAAGATTGGAAGGAGTCAGAATCTTACTAGCATATGCTGCTCACAAGGGTTTTAAAGTTTATCAGATGGATGTCAAATTAATATTCCTCAATGATATACTAGATGAAGAGGTTTACATTGAACAACCTGAAGGTTTTGTTAATCCAGATAAGAAGAACATGGTCTGCAAATTACACAAGGCATTGTACGGTCTGAAACAAGCCCCTAGAGCATGGTATAAAAGATTGCATAAATATCTTATTCAGATTGGTTTTCAAAGAACTAATGATAACAGTAGCTTGTATATTAAGGAAGGACCAGATAATAAGATTGTCTTGGCAGAAATATTTGTAGATGATACTATTTTCATAGGAAATGATGATCTGTGCAAAGAATTCTCAGAACAAATGAACAAGGAATTTGAAATGTCTATGTTTGGTGAGATCAAATTCTTTGTTGGTCTCCAAATTCAATAGAATAAAAATGGTATCTACATTACTCAATCAAAGTACATCAAAGAGATATTGAAAAAGTTTGGAATGGAAGATTGTAAACTAGTTGGGACTCCTATGTGTACCGTATTAAAACTTACCAAAGAAGATGAATCAAAGGAAGTAGATCAAACATTGTACAGATCTATGATTAGAAAATTACAGTATGTAGTTCATACCAGGCTAGATATTGCTCTTGCAGCTGGTATTGTAGCAAGATTTTCAGCAAAACCAAGAGAAAACCACTTGATGGCAATCAAAAGAATAATGAGATATTTAAAAGGAACTGAAGAGTATGGTTTATGGTATAAGTTTGGAGGAAATTTAGATTTGAAAGTATTTACTGATGCTAATTGGGGAGGAAACCTTGATGATAGAAAAAGTACAAGTGGAGGTGCATTCTTTCTTAAAAAAAGGTTGGTTTCTTGGATAAGCAAAAAGCAGAATTGTACATCTCAATCAATAGCAGAGGTAGAGTATGTTGCTATAGCAGTAAACTGCTCTAACATTGTTTGGTTTAAACAATTGTTGGAGGGCATGAAGATTGAAATCAAAGAACCAGTTGTTATGTTCTGTGATAATACAAGTGCAATCAACATATCTAAGAATCCAGTGATGTATTCCAAAACCAAGCACATTGCAATAAAATATCATTTTGTCAGAGAATTGGTGCAAGATAAGGAGATTAGATTGGAATATATTCATAAAAAGGACCAAATTGCTGACATATTCACAAAACCATTACCTAAGGATGCATTCTTGTATCTAAAAGGTAAGTTAGGGGTCACTCCCCCATCCAAAGTTCACTAAAATAAAGTTCTAGTGATGCATCAACTCATACCAGATTGAAGATCTATCAGTTGATGCAACATAACTAGGAAACATTGCATATGAATCAGTACTAAAGGTACACTAAAATTCATTTGAGTTTGAATTGTTTTTGGCATGTGTTGTCAAAGAGGGAGAGTTTATTACTATCATATCTCTCTAAAATTTGTTCAAAATAGAAGGAGATTACTATAAGAGGAAGAGTTTTCTACCTTAGAGGGAGAATTGTTATATTGACATGCTATGTTGCCATATAAGTAAAAAACGTGTTTTTAAATTTCATTTCTGTTATGACATGTTGTGTTGCCATCAATGCCAAAGAGGGAGATTGTTGGATACAATTATTAATTGTGTATTGTCTTTGATGTTACACAAATGTCATATCAGTCATCAGACAGAGTCTACCGAGCTCACTTGGTAAGCAAAGGCAATTTAGCTTTTACCGAGCTCACTCAGTAAGCAAAGGCAAGTTAGCTTTTACCGAGCTCACTCGGTAAGCAAAGGCAAGTTAGCTTTTACCGAGCTCACTAAGTAAGCAAAGAAAAATTAGCTTTTACCGAGCTCACTCACTAAACAAAGGAAGGTCAGTATTTACCAAGTTAACTTGGTCTCCAAAGGAAGTTGCAAGGTTTGCAGTGTTTACCAAGCTCCATTTGGTTAACAATAGGGAAACATTCTGAGCAGTGGTCAGTAAGCTAGGTCAGGCAGTGAAGAATTTTATTGTTCTAAAGAATTAAGTTTAATGCAGCCGACTGATTTATGTTTTTTAGTTGATTGAGCCTACTTGACAATCTATAAGGTATATATGAAAAGTCAAGTTGTGAATTCAAAAGTAAGGAAGTGAATGGATGCAAAAAGTGTGACCAAATACATGAGCAAATGTTGAGGAAGAATTTGTCATCCCTATGAAGCTGCAAAGTTGCATTCAATCAATGAGGAATTAATGAAGCAGAATAGAGATCTGTATTTAGCAAAGATAAGTTGCATATATCTTAGATTACTTCATTGTTTCTTTCTAATCATTGTAACAGTGATTCAAAATCTCTTAGTAGAGTTGGTTTGACAGCCATTTTGTAAATCCTCTAACAAGGTGACAATTCAATTGAATTGTTTTAAAGACCTCTCACAAGGCCACCTCTAACAAGGTGATCAAATCCTCTAACAGGGTCACACCTAACAGTGTGTTTTGTAACCTTTAACAGGGTTGGCTCCTAACAAGGCTCACTTCAGAAGAGTGAAAATTGGTAACTAGTTACTCGGTGGTTTTTCCTAAATTGGGTTTCCACGTTAAATCTGATGTCTCTTGTGTTCATGTTATTTCTTTATGCATGCATGTTAATCACTTTAAATGCTTAATAAATTTAACAGAACATCTATCAAGTTTTAGCATTTATTTGTGTGGTTACCAATTGTCAGCAGCAGCCGTATTTTAAGACATCTAAGGATCTATAGAAGTAATTTTTGTGATAACTGATTCACCCCTCCCCTCTTAGTTACTCCATCTCTATTTCCAACAACATATACCTTATTATAGGCAATGTGTAGTACATTTGCAACAAGATCCTGGAAAGTTAACATGGTATCAGAGCAAGTTACAATTCCAGAAGAGAAATTTTATATGTAGGCCCCATCGATACATATTAAAATGAAATGGGAAGCATTTAGAAAGTTAGTGATTTTTAGTAAAATGAATTTGCTGCAAAATGATGTTGGTTTCAAGTATTTTTTTAAAACTACGTGCTGATTAATATTGATTCCTCCTCTTCTCTTCTAAATTATTACAAGTCCAGAGTTCATTTTTTGGAAGGGTCTGAATGATTGTTTGAGTCTCAGGGTTTTTGGATAAACCATGGCATAGACAAAGATGAGCAAAGAGGAGTTGGAGGCCAATGACAAGGAGAGAAAAGAATCGATGAGGAACTAGACTAATGACTTGCTAGGGTTTTTCAATCCACTACAAGTTTTCACAAACTGGTTTCAATGAAGTGGTGATGAAAAGACTACATGTGGAAAATTCAGAAGCATACAAGTACACATAACTTCAGAATGAACTTAGAGATCGAACTATGACTAAGCATAGTTAAGATGAGCGATCACTACATGTTCATTTCACAATGATTGGTGCTTGACAAAACTTTTTGAATGCTACTACTCGAGGGGTAGAAATTCATGCCTTTGATTTAGTATTTTAGCTTCATATAGTTATATGGGTATCAAATGGATTCCACCAAGGCAACTACGAAAATAATTTGTGATTGTTACAAAATCCTAACCCCAAATAATGTGCATAACCATCGATAGGAAGGAAAGTACACGAGGTATATATATTTTTATAAGGGTTATTGAAATTTATCATTACTAATATTTCTAATATTATATGAACTTGAATGTAATGATAAATAAAAAAGTCATTTTTAATATTACCAATAGAACTATTATGTTGAGGATAGAAGAAATATCACGTAAATTGTATTATCATTAAATGATGAATAACTTGATTATGTAAATAACTATATGTGTAATGCTTCCTTATTCATTATTTGAATAAGAATTTCATAATCATAGTTAGTTATTTGATAAGGAAACAAAATGATTGAAAATATGTATATTGAGATTAATTTATGTAGGCATATGTGACTATAATATATCTATGGATATATAATATGTTTATAAAGATAAATTATGATGAATTAATTATTATTGAAAATATAATTTTTATGATAGATGAGAGGAACATATACATATATGTTTTTTTGAGTGTCTTATACTATGTGGACTTGCGTATTATTCTTGAAAACTTTATTTAACTAATGAAGTCTCTCTCTTATATGTATATATACTATAAGAGCTACCTTGATCTTTCCCTCTGAGAATATTCTTGCAGGAAGAAAGAGATTAAGATTCAGAGGGAGAAGACTAAGGATGCTATTTGGTTAACCTTTAATGAACTTGATTTTATTGATTAAGAGGGAGTAGACCATGCTATGATGGTTTCTCTAATGTTTAATAAGTTTTCACAGTCAAGAGGGATGTCACCATGTGACATTTATATGGGCCTATCCATAGTGTATATCATGAGGAAGTGACGACTTCCAAATGATCATCACTTGTATTTGGGAGAAGTTTTTGTAAGATGATGATCTTACAATCAACTTGTATTATGAGATCTAATAAATTGAGCAAATGCTAAATGTCTTGTATCTCAACATTTTGGGAGGTCATTACTCTTAGAGTACTTGATGAATATCATTGATATTCTAGGAGGCCAATACTCTTGATATCAAATGTGGTATCTAAAAAAAGTTTTGAGTAAGTGGTGAATATCATTGATATTTTGGGAGTCCAATACTCTTGATATCAAATGTGATATCTAAACATTTTGAGTAAGTGGTGAATATCATTAATATTCTAGGAGGCCAATACTCTTGATATCAAATTTGATATCTAAATGATTTTGAGTACTTGGTGAATATCAGATGTCGATATTCTAGGAGACCAATACTTTTGATATCAAATGTGATATCAACATTGTTTTTGAGTACTTGATAAATATCGAATGTCGATATTTTGAGAGATCAAGACTCTTGATATCAAATGTGATATCTTATCATAAGTTTGAGTAATTGATGAATATCATATGTTGATATTCTAGTCTTCATATTGTATGTGATATTAATGGTGGAAAAATTCTTAGATATTACTAATGGTCTAATATGTGTCTTGTGTTTATCCTCCCTTTCTGAGAGGGAGTGTTAATGTTTGGTAGCTTTTTGTTGGATAACTTTATGGTTATTCATATAAAATTATATATAAGATATCATATTATGTGAGATATAAGCTTTTTATTTGATATATATATATATATATATATAATATAATATAATTAAGTTTTTATTATTAATTATATGTTTATTAAATAGACATGTCTATTCATTTACCCATGCTCAATATAAATGAGAGGATGTTGCATATGGAAAACATTTACCTTATTATAGGCAATGCTTAGTACATTTACAACAAGATCCTAGAAACTTAACATGGTATCAGAGTAGGTTACAATTCCAAAGGAGTAATTTTACATGTAGGCCCTAATGATACAGTTTAAAATGAAATGGAAAGCATTCAAAAAGTTAGTGATTTTTAGTAAAAAGAATCTACTACAGAATGGTGCTAGTTTCAAGTGTATTTTTTAAAACCACACACTGATTAATATTGATTCTTCCTCTTCTTTTCTAAATTATTGCAAGTATGGAGTTCATTTTTTGGAAGGGTTTGAATGATTGTTTGAGTCTCAAGGTTTGTGGATAAACCACAGCACAGAAAGAGATGAGCAAAGATGAGTTGGAGGTCAATGACGAGGAGAGAAAAGAACCAATGAGGAACTAGACTAATGACTTGCTAAGGTTTTTCAATTTGTTGCAAGTTTTCACAAGCTAGTCTCAGTGACATTATTAACATCTTTAGTGGTGATGAAAAGACTATGCATGGAAAATTTAGAAGCATATAAGTACATGTAACTTTGGAATGAACTTGGAGATTGAACTATGACTAAGCATAGTTCAGATAAGTGATCACTGTATGTACATTTCACAATGATTGGTGCTTGATCAGAATTTTTGTCTTGAATGCTAGTATTCAAGGGGTAGAAATTCATGCCTTTGATTTGTCATTTTATCTTCATATAGATATATGGATATCAAATGGATTCCACCAAGGCAACTATGAAAAAAACTTGTGACTATTACAAAATCTTGACCCCAAATAATGTGCATAACCATCAACAAGAAGGAAAGTACATGAGGTATATATATATATATATATATATATATATATATATATATATATATATATATATATATATATATATATATATATATAATGTGTTTATGAAGATAAATTATGATGAATTAATTATTATTGAAAATATAATTTTTATGATATATGAGAGGAACATATACATATATGTTTTATTGAGTGGTCTTATACTATGTAGACTTGCATATTATTCTTGAAAATTTTATTTAACTAATGAAGTCTCTCTCTTATTTGTATATATACTATAAGATCTACCTTGAAATTTCCCTTCGAGAATGTTCTTGTAGGAAGAAAGAGATTAAAATTCAAAGGGAGAAGACTAAGGATGCTATTTGGTTAGCCTTCAGTGAACTCAATTTTATTGATTAAGAGGGAGTAGACCATGCTATGATGGTTTCTCTAATGTTCAATAAGTTTTCATAGTCAAGAGGACTGTGACCATGTGACATTTATATGGGCCCATCCCCTATGTATATCATGAGGAAGTGACAGCTTCCAAATGATCATCACCTGTATTTGGGAGAAGTTGTTGTAATATGACGATCTTACAATCAACTTGTATTATGAGATCTAATAAACTGAGTAAATGGTGAATGTCTTGTATCTCAACATTGTGGGAGGCCATTACTCTTAGAGTGCTTGGTGAATATCATTGATATTGTGGGAGGCCACTACTCTTGATATCAAATGTGGTATCTAAAAAATGTTTTGAGTAAGTGGTGAATATTATTGATATTCTAGGAGGCCAATACTCTTGATATCAAATGTGATATATAAATGTTTTGAGTAAGTGGTGAATATCATTAATATTCTAGAAGGCCAATACTCTTGATATCAAATGTGATATCTAAATGATTTTGATTACTTGGTGAATATTGGATGTCAATATTCTGGGAGTCCAATACTCTTGATATCAAATGTGATATCAAACCTTGTTTTTGAGTACCTGATGAATATTAGATGTCAATATTTTGAGAGATCAAGACTCTTGATATCAAATGTGATATCTTATCGTAAGTTTGAGTAATTGATGAATATCATATGTTGATATTCTAAAGATTAATACTCTTGATATCATATGTGATATTAATGGTGGAAAAATTCTAAGATATTACCAATGGTGTAATATTTGTCTTGTTTTTATCCTTCCTTGCTAAGAGGGAGTGTTAATGTTTGGTAGCTTCTGTTAGATAACTTTATGGTTATTCATATAAAATTATATATGAAATATAATAATATGTGAGATATAAGCTTATTATTATATATATATATATATATATATATATAATATAATATAATAAAGTTTTAATTATTAATTATTAATTATTAATTATATGTTTATTGAATAGACATGTATATTCATTTACACATGCTCAATATAAATGAGAGGATGTTGCATATGGAAAACATATACCTTATTATAGGTAATGCTTAGTAAATATGCAACAAGATCTTAGAAACTTAACACTTTGTATTTTGATTTTAAAGATCATATTTAGGCTCAATAATTTGATTTGCAAAGATTGGTTTGCTTTGACAAAATGGCTCTCTAGGGCACAAATGAAAATATTTTCATAACTCTTAACATTGTTGGAAAGTTTTTTGATTTTCAATAGGGGTCTCTTTTCTACATTTAGGGTTTTGGATCTGAATTCATGGCATATAGGTTCAATCTTGTTGACTACGTTAACAATCATCATTAAATTGCACTTTATTTGTACAAAGTTCAATGTATGATATGAATTGTCATTTTTAATGGAATCAAATAGTTCAATATATTTTCATATGAATTTTCCTATTTATTCATGATTTCCTGCACTTGATTGAAGTTTTTGAAGGTAACTTGGAGGTCTAAAGAGAAAAAAATGGAAAATTTTGGAAAGCATGAAATCAAGATGCACACATTCCAAACCTTCTAATTTGAATTATAAAAACTTATCATTTTAAGATAATTTTGTTTCTTTTGTCAAATTTTTTGGTTTGTCTTCCCAACATTGAAAAAAGGGCTTAAAATGAATCATTCACATTTGGATTTGAGCTTTAAATAAATAAAAAACCCATTTTTTCATTTAATCCCCAAGATTTTCTTATTTATTTTTTCTTCTTGCATCCTTGTTAAGGAGTTTGAGGGAAACCTAAATAAGGTATCTTGATTTTTGTTTTTTAAGGGGTCCTTCCTAGAGAAGTGATCACTATAGGGGAGAACCTCAACTCTTGTGTTCTGGTGGAGTATAAATAATGTGACTTGAATCTAAAGTCAGGTCTCTTGGAAGTAGAAATATTACCAATCTTGGTTAAGCCCCAAAGAACTTTATACCTTTGGGAAGTGAAGGTGGAGATTGGGTTACTATTTCTTCTTGACTATTTGGTAGTGTTCTCTTTCATCTATAGATTTGGACCTCATGTACCTTGCATATATCAAGGACATCCCCTAGTTAGCTTGTGCATCCTTATAAAAACCTAAATAGGTTGTTAGTGTGTTTGATGTGCTTGAATGTTTAGAACCTTCCCCACTTTAAACAAAAGGGACACATCCATCAAATTGAGCCTTAAGGATTCTTTCCTTTTATATGCTTTCAAAACCACTATGGGCTTCAAATCTTATACTATCAAGCCTCAATCAAGTCTAGATGATTAAGAGTTCTCCTACATCATTAAAAGTATCTAGACTTACCTGCCAAACCTCAATCAAGTCTAGATGATTATGAGTTCTCCTCTGCCATTAAAAAGTATCTAGACTTACCTACTAGTATCTCTTTTTCAATGTCTACATCTTCTACTCCAATACATCAATTGTTTTAATCTTATAGATTCAAAGATCTCTTGAGAGAAAAAGTGAGTAATAACTCCTTTAAGAATATATCAATATTTCATGATGCACCTATCTTTGACTAAGATGAGAATGAAAAAAATGGTCCAAGATATACTTTTGAGAGAACTTTTACTCATTTGGGATTTACATATAACATGGTGCTTGAGACCTTAGTTGCAAAAGACATAATTACATTTCCATACAAATTTTCTACATCTTATGAACCTCATGTAAAATCTTATTGGTGGATAAATTATCATGATTGCGGCTACCATACATGCAAAGGTCATAAAACTAAAGATTGTATTAAGAAATTCGTAAAGACCTATGTAATGAAGATGATTCTCTTAAGAAAGATTATGTTGATGAACCTATGTCTAGTGATTGTTTCCTTGATACCTCCATTTCTTCCAATACTTATGCATCTTCAAAAACTTCAAAGCTATCCAACATTATTCCATTAAAAAAAGGTCCTAATTCTTTTCATGTAGTTCCCTATAGTTATCCTCAAGGGCTACCTCTTAAAGAAACTCAAGCTAATAAACACTTGGCTAAAAACCATTTTCATGTTTCTAAGACTAAATAGCCTCAACCTTCACGTGATGCTATGTCTACTATCCCCACTTCAGCTAGTACTTCATTGCCCCTTCAAGATCCTATCATGAAAACCTCATATATTCCCTTTTCCTTAGAAGTGGCTCCATGTCAAGAGGACTCAAAAAAGATAAAAATGTCAAGAAAGATCAAGATCAAGCACCCCTTCATCTCCTAAGATGTCACCCCTCCATATCCTATGTCTTATCCACCTTCTAAGTTTGATGAAGATGCTACTTCCACTATTTCTCTTGAGCTTACTAAAAATTGTGAACAAAGTTCTATGCCTATTATATCCAAAGAAACTTGTCAAGATCAAAGAATCCCTTCTTGTTCTACTTCTCCATATTCACTTCAAAACTAGGCTCAAGCTTCAAATAATCCTATCAAAGGTGAAAAACACCTCTTTTGGCACCTAGATAAGTACCATAATGAAAACCTACTGAATAGGCATTATGTGTAATTATTCCTTAATCCATCTATATGAAATTTCCTCTTTGATATTGACAATGTTGAGCTATCATTGCATATTGGCTATTTTAACTATTAAATTATTTATTGTGCTTTCTTTTTCACTCATAGCCTTCACATCTAGATTCATTCTTATTTATCTATCCTATCATTATCCTATCAATTTGATCCCTTGCTATTGATCACATAATGAAAAATATGGTTCTCAGGCCTCTTGACATGTCTACTTTTTTTGGACTACACGCTTTCATGCTATCTTGCTTATTAACTTCCACTACTTATCCCACATGCTATATCCTTTCTTAGATTTCTTGGCTTGTCCAATACATGCTTCATATAGCTATCTTTCCCTAGCTTGGGTACTCTTGAGGAGTTAGTCCTTGAAGATCACTTTCACTTGCTTCGTACACGCCTTACTTATCTATCATATCCACAAGCTTCTTTCTCCATCATGTCTAACACCTTCCTTAACATTGGAACAAAATGATGTAATCTCTCTTGAGAGTGAGTAATCTTTATGTCATTATAAAAATCCAAAAAAAAAATCATATATGATGCCAAAAGAATCCTAAAAAGCATAAAATGCCTTGAAAAAATGATCATCTTAGTAATAAGTGCTTTGATGTATCTCCAAAAATATTATATATTCTAAAAAAATAAAAATTCAACTAGTGAAAACTTGGAAATAGTCACTACTTGAGGCCTTTGCACCACTATTTCTTAGTGTGTGTGCTCGACACTTAGCCTTTCTCCATCATGTCTTCTCCTTATTGTCTTGGTTTGGAATTGGTCTTTATCTTGGGGGCATAGCTATGCTCACTTTGGTCTCTTGGTTGCATTAGTCTTTAGGACACCTCAAAAATGGTGTTTTTTAGCACCACCCCAACTCTATTTTTCAATACAACCCTTGACATTGAGTGTTTCTCAAAAATTATTGGTTTGGTCTTACCCATTTTTTTCATGTGATTTTACCTACTTGTAAGAATTTGATCCTTATCCTTAAAACTTAGTATCAATTAACACACCTCAAATTTTTAAACACAAGCACTTAATACTTGACCTATGTCATGATCTTTTCTTTGTGTGCTAGCTGTTATTGGTTTTCATTGTGTGTACTTGTCTAATAAGTCTCTCTAGGATGCATAGCTAAAGGACTTGGGGCATGAGCCATGTTTTTATTAATTTTCTACTTATGGGCATGGTCTTGAAACTCTAGAGTGTCTCTTGTTATCCCCTCGAAACACTTAGGAGATTTGAGGCATCATCCTTGACTATTTTTGCACAACCGTTCTTATAGTCATTTTGGCATCTATGCCTTAATGTAAGCATGATTTTGCTACATTAAATTGGGTAAGCTACCATCAAAGTCATCTTGACTTTTATGTATTTGATGCTTATGTTAGAATCTTCCCACATTCCAATCCGATACAAATCACATTCATATCTTCATAGTTACGCTTGTGACAAGTGATGATTGTGTGATTTTTTGATGTCCATTACTAATGGCCCAATGGTGAAAATAAGTTCTTTAACATGCACCTTTTTATTTTCATGTAGCTTGCATTATTAGACTTCATGTTAGTTTGCATTTTTAGGCTGCATTATAAGTTTGAGAGGGTTTTCCCTTCATCTTTATTGTGGGATTTTAATCAAATGTGGTCATGTTTCCTTATCTTCTTTCATCATCTCAATCAAAAAAATCTATCTTAAATTGTTAATTGATTTTGGGGCATTCTATGTATTATGAAAAAATTATCTTTCTTCTTTCCATTTCTTTCCATATCTTCCAAACTTATTACTTCCATTCACTTTCGTCCCAATTCTTTTCTTCTAGTTCAAATTTGGGGCATAATATTTCATGCTTGATGACATTCCTTCTTTCTCTGATTCTTCTATCTTTCATCGTACACCAAGAACTTTATCTTTTATTCGATTTGATCAAATTTATCAATATTGTGTTTCTCCTCTATCTCATTTCAATTTTGATCATGAGGGGGTAGCACCTATTAACTTCAACCCTTGATTTAGTTTTATCAATTTTATCCTTGACTTTTTAAAGTCAAAATTTATTTGTATTCTTTATCTTGATGTGTTCCTGAATCGACCACACATTTGGGTTGTTTTGTGATCCCAAATCAATCTCACCCTTCAACTTCTTTTTTTGACTACATGTGTTCCTAAATTGATCACAAATTATTCAAAGAAGGGAAAATGTATGCACCCTAAAATGATCACCTAGACTATGGGCCCTCATTATTCAATTTATCGAATTTCCTAAATCAATGGTTTGAAATATTTTATTAAATCAATTCATATCAATTTCTTTGATCAAATTGTAATTAATTCAATTATTTCAACATTTACTGAGGTTTGATCATTTTAATCCTATGTCTTATTTAATTAAAAGACAACCTCTCTTTTAATTAACTAAGTAATTGACATTTAATTAATTAAGAGAAAAATCTCTCTTTTAATTTAATTAAATATTTCCTATTTAATTAAAAGAGCTTGCTCCCTTTTAATTAAATAAAATCCTACTTGAAAAATGAAATAAATTGAATAAAAATTAATTTTTAAAAAAATTCTTACACTTAAATGCACATATTTCTAAGTGAGATTCCATTTAATTTTCCTCCTCTTTTCTCATTGGTGGAATTTTGTCTCACATGGATCATTCTTTCTCCACCCTTGATCAAATCTTATTGCCTCTTAACCTTAATTGTCTATTCTTCTTTATAAGGAAGAGCCCTCTCCTCATTTTTGACATCCATGATTATGCTATTGTTCTGTTGCAGGTTTAGAGAGCAATTTTTGGAGGATTTTAAGCATTAAATATTCTTGTGGAGAACTTCTATCTTCTTGTCTTCTTCTCTCATGCATCCATGGATTTTATCATCATGGTCCATCCTTGCATTTTCATATTAGCTTAGATCCACATTTATTTTCATATATTAATATTGCATTGTTATTTTCCTTCATAGATTAGATTTCCTTTCTTGCATTTCTTTGCATTGTCATCATTTAGATTAGTTTGATCTTCATTTGCATTCATATTTTGATGTTTGAATCTCTTATTTTATGGTATACTAGTATGGGCACAAACTAAGTCAAACTATGGGCCTCCATCACAACCCTTGCACTCATGAATAGAGAGTTATGATCTACCATTCAAGACCTCATTCTTGAGAAACTTTGGATATAATGACTCATAGAAGTGTGCTCACATTTTAGGCACACAACACTACCACTATCATAATGTTCAATGTGTTCAAAATGTGTTTTATTACCAGTCATATGATGTGAGTTGCTACTATCTATAATACATGTTTCATTTTTCCTAACATGAGAGATAAGTTTCATTTTATCTCCCTCATGATTAGATTCAGCTTTCAACACTATATACCATTTCATCTTCACTATTATTAGAATCTTTAGCTATAAAACAAGATTTCTTACCTTTGTCCTTGTAGTCCTTGTAGTTCTTGAATTCCTTCTTGCCTTTAAACTTGTTGTTCTTCTTTGCATTATATCTTCTATGTTTGGGCACCTTGTAGTAATGTGTCCAACTTCTTCACAAGAAAAATAGATTAAATAAATCTTACCTTTGTACTTTCCTCTGCCTTTGGAATATTTCCTTGCAAGTAGGGCTTTAACAACTTCAAGATTATTGTCTAAATTTTCTTCCTCTTCTTCACTTTCTAATTGATTGGCTATTGATTTCTTACTCCTTTTCTTGAGTGGAAGCTTGGCTTCAAATGTAGACTCAATACCTTTGGAACTAAGGACATAGTTATCATAGTTATCCAACTCAAAAGCTATCAATCTTCCAACTAAAGCATCCAAACTTATATTGTTATTTGGACCACATATCATCTCTTCAATAGTAGATACTTTAATTTCATACATAGGAAGAAGGATTTTGAGTACCTTACAACTTTTTTTCATCAATGTCTCCTCTAGATGCTTTGATTGTGCTCACACTTGCTTTAATTCACTCAACACATTTTGCAATGTTTTTGTCTTCTCTCATCTTTATCTGATCAAATTTTCCTTTGAGAATTTTGGCTTTAGCTCTACTTACATTATAATCTCCTCCATATATGGCTTTTAGTTTGATCCACATATCATAAGTTGTAGTGAAACTTTTGACTTCATCAAATTCAACATAATTAAGAGTAGAAGCAATGTCAATCATCATGATGTTATGATTTTTCTTTTTAGAATTTATTCAACTAATAATGTTCTAGTAGGAGTCTTGTATTCACTATCAAGATATTTACAATCTGAATCACTAATAATTTTCAAATTCAACCTCATAAGTCCTTTCCATGCTACAAATTTGTCTCTGTTCAACTTGAGAATCTCTCTTCTGTAAGACATCGAAATCTTTAGCTTAGGTCCTTGTAACCTTCTTTGTAAGCAATAAAAGCTCTGATACCAATTGTTAGAAATATAAGAGGAGTAACTAAGAGGTGAGGGGTGAATCAATTACCATAAAAATAAATCTTAGATCCTTTATATGTCAATACAAATCAAAACTCTATGTAAAAAAAAATTGTTGCTACTTAACAAACACATAGACACTCGATTAACACTATCAAATGTTGTAACTCGATAAATACTGAAATAACTCAGCAAATGCTTATCATGAAAATCTTAAGATATTATTTATGACTAAAATAAATAGCATGAACACAATTCACACCAAAAATATAATGGGGAAACCCAATTTGGTAAAAACTACCAAATGCAACTAGTTACTGATTTTCACTCTTCTAAAGTGAGCCCTATTAGAAGCCAACCCTTTGAAAGGTTACAAAATATACTATTAGGTGTAACACTATTGGAAGATTTAATACCCTATTAGGAGTGACCTTGTTAGAGGTCTTTAGACACTTTAATAGAAATGTCACCTTGGTAGAGGATTTACAAATAGTTTTTAAGCCAATCTGTTAATAGATTTAGATCACTACTACAATAGTTAGCAGGTAACAATGGGATGACCTAATTTTTTTATACAACTTAATTGCTAATTATAGATCTCAATTTTGGCCTATATACTTGATCCTTCCTAAATGAATTTATCTCTACAACTCAACAAGCATATTCTTCTTATCCTTCTAATTATGTTCCTTTAAGCATCATCAAATCTTCAATTATGTTCCACACATTCAATCCTCAACCTGGCCTTATATTTATATCTTACACATTGTCAAGTTGACTTGAATGAAACTTAGAATAATTAATATTCATCTCCTCAGTCAGCTAGAACCAACAAACAATTCAATTGAACTCAATATGCCAAAACAAGAAAATCTTTCATTAGCAGACCCTGCTCAGTAGATACTAACTCAAATTGATTTTCCCAACTACATATTCAAAAAATTCCTTGGGTAACTGAATGAGATTGATTAATATTCCTTCCATCCAATATTTCCTTCATTAACTAAGTGAGCTCGATTAACACTCAAGTTCTGCAAACTTTCCTTTTTCGCCTGAGTGAACTCGGTAGACACTGTCTTCTAAACTAGGAAAACTTTGTAATGCTCAGTAGACATAGAAAATTATCTTAAATGCTAGAGTGAGTTTGACATTCACTAACTAGAAATGATATGACACTTTGTGTAACATCAAAGACAATACATAATCAATCAATCATTTCCAACAATAGCTAGTACAATGATAGTTGAGAACAAGTCTCAACTAAGTACTGAAGTTTCAAATAAGGATAAGGGTAAAGAAGATATTGGTCTAGATGAGAATACAATTATTTCAAATTGGGATATCTCTACTCTCAATCCTAATCAAATGAGCAACATGGGTGAGTTATTTCAAAAGAGAGATAAGCAAAAAAAGATTAGAGAAGAGAAGAGAAAGAAAACCTAAGTGCTTGAAGATGTAAAGGACATATTTTTAAGTGCATTAAGTATTGAGGTTGATATTACTCAACCTATTTTTGATTAGTTAGAAAAAGTTGTCCATAAATTCAATGAAGAATTGAATGGACATGATAAGTTTCTATAAAGAGAAGAAAGAAAGTTTGAGAGCAAGGTATTGGAACAAGTGGCACAAAAAATTGCAATAAATCAAGTAGAATTGTCTACTACTCTTATTTTATTGGAGACATCTATAAATAATATCACTTCATTATTTCTTAAGTTGTGTGATACATCTATCTTCACACAAGACATTATAAATAAACTATCAAAGATAGATGAAGATATGAAGGTAAGTGCACACCAATTGTCACTTGACCCAAGCTATAGCCCTACTCATTATTCAAAGATTGGCTTTTTGACAAATTTACAAGCAAAATTACTAAAGGAAGAAGCTTAGATCAGGGCGACACTTACAAAAATCCAAGCCATGATTCTTCTAAACATTAATTCACTAAAAACACACATTTCACATGCTAAAACACTCATCCATGACAATAAATTCTCCATAGTTGATCACAACATGGAGCTATCAACAAAATTTCATATTACATTGCATGCAAGCAAGGTGTTACAAAAAATCTGGGACAAGAAAATGGCATTAATCCTGAAGGTACACTCTAAATTTTTGTCACTTTTTTGTATTAACATATAACATACACCATTGGAATTTATGTCAAAAAGGGGAAGAAATATATGTAAAGATATCATGGGGTAGAAGTATAGATGAATGTATATATGTATAAAGATGGAGAAGTATATGTATGGGGGAGTAGTACTCTAGGTATATTTATGGGAGAACAATATTGTATTGAATAGATAAGTAAAAAAAATCTTTACAAAAGCAATTTTGAAAAATATGAAAAAGTAGAGTATGTTACTGAGTTGTAGACACAGAATTGAGATAAAAGAATGTTTTTGGTTGTAATTTTGAGTATTCAATTTTTAAATGATAAGTGTTTTTTTCACTAATGCCAAAGGGGGAGATTGTTGACATTAAGGTCAATTTGTCTATTAGTAACTCATACTTCATCAATATATAGTTGCTACCGAGTTTCTTAGCTACTACCAAGTTTCATAACCTATGTACAATTTATGCCAAGTGTAGCAATGTTTACCAAGTTGACTAGTGCAAGTGATGGAAACTCCAATGTTAGCTGAGTTTCATAGTGTTAACCAAGTTTCATAGATTAAATGAGTCCCATAGTGTTGACTGAGCCATGGATTGTTAATTGAGTGATTCAATATATGTCAAGTCACATAGTGTTCACCAAGTCACATAGTGTTGACCGAGTTCAAGCTACTTGGAAGTGATCAATATGAACCAAGCCTCTTCATCAACCGAGTACTGGATGATGTCAAATTTTCATAGTGGTTTCTAAGTATCAAAACATCATTGAGTTTGTCTTTAGAATTTGAGTTTCAACAATTGGGGCAATTTTGTGGATTTTGGTGAAACTTGTATTGTAGTCAACTCCAGTAAGTTATGGTTTGAATTGGTATTTACATAATGCATTATATTATATCTAAATAAGTAGAGTAAGCATTTAATGAGAAGAAGTGTGAATTAAAGAAGGCTACAAGTAGTAAAAGGGATAGAAAAGAAATATCTATCATAGCAAGGTAATTATTACAATTCAAGGAATCTCAACCAGCAAATCAGAGTTATAGATTAGACATCAGCCATTGGTTCATCCTAATAGGTGCATCAATCAAATCCTTTAACAAGGTAGACTTAATAGTCTTTGATGAATATGTTTATTTAGTGCATACTTCATCATATGTTTTTTAAATCTTTTAACAAGGTGGACCTTATAGTCCTTATTGCTCCTAACATGGCAGATCATCAAAAGTGATCGATTCTAAGCCTTAATAGTCCAACTTTATACTACGGTACTAAAGCTTGTGGGTATCATCCCCACCACCATTTTACTTTTTTTTTGGAAGGTTTATAGGTCACCATATCTTGTGTCAAATTGCTATGGATGTTTATTTGCTTTGATTCTTTCATGCATACAATTAAATTAGAATATTGTATGAAGAATTAATTGGTGAAATAAGATTAAGTTTTATTAGTTCCTGATTCACACCCCCTCTCAGTAACCTTGTCTACCTCATATTTCCAATACCTATGACCCCTAGGGACATATGACAATTGACCATATGAGTTGAAGGGTTTTGTAGGCTAACATATGACCCCCTTTGACATATTTCAATATGAAATTTGTCCTATGGGTCCTAGGACCCCTAGGGACATATCATAATCCATCATAAGGGTTGAATAGAGTCCTAGGATAACCTATAACCCCATTCAACCCATTTCATCATGACATCTATTCCTAGGGGTCCTAGGACACCTAGGGACATATGGTAATTGATCATATGGGTCAAAGGTGGTTGTAGGATAACCTATGATCCCCTTTGACCCATTTCATCATTACATGTATCCCTAGGGGTCAGACATATGGTAATCGATCATATTGTTTGACTAATTTGTAGGCTAACCTATGAACCCCTTCGATCCATTTCATCATGACATGTGACACTAGGGGCCCTATGACGCCTAGGGACATATTGTAATTGATCATATGGGATGAATGGGGTCATAGGTCAAGTTCATCATGAGATGTGTCCCTAAGAGTCCTAGCACCCCTAGGGACATATCATAATCATCAATCATATGGGTTGAATGGAGTCATAGGCTAACCTACTTGTAGGGACATATGGTAATAAATTATAAGGGTCGAATGGGATTGTAAGCTAACCTATGACCCCTTTTGATCCATTTCATCATGACATGTGTCCCTAGAGGTCCTATGACCCCTAAGGACATATACTAATTGATCATATGGGTTGAATAGGGTTGAAGGCTAACCTACAACCCATTTCAACTCATTTCATCATAACATGTGTCCCTAGGGGTCAATTGTGATCCATCTTAAGGGTCCAATTGGGTCGTAGGCTAACCTATAACCCCTTTGACCCATTTAATCATGACATGTGTCCCTAGGGATCCTAGGACCCCTAGGAACATATGGTAATCAATCATATGGATCGAAGGGGATCATAGGCTAACCTACAATCCCCTTTAATGGATTTCATTATGCCATATGTCCATAGGAGTTCTAAGACCCCTAGAGACATACTATAATTGATCATATGGGTTGATGAGGGTCATAGCCTAACCTACAACCCCCTTTGACCCATTTCATCATGACATGTGTCCCTAAGGGTCCTAAGACCTCTAGGGACATATTGCAATCAATTATATGGGTCAAATGGAGTTGTAGGCTAACATACAACCCTATTTGACCCATTTCATCATGACATGTGTCCGCAAGGGTCCAAGGACCCCTAGGGATATAGTGTAATAAATCATATGGGTTGAAGGGGGTCGTAGGCTAAAATATGACACCCTTTGACCCATTTCATCATGACATATGTCCTAGGGGTCCTAAAACCCCTAGGGACATTTAGTAATCGATCATATGGGTTGAATGGGGTCGTAGGTTACCCATTTCATCATGACATGTGCCCCTAGGACCCCTAGGGACATATCATAATCCATCTTATTTGACCCATTTCATCACGACATGTGTCCCTAGGAGTCCTAGGACCCCTAGGGACATTTGGTAATCAATCATATGAGTTGAATGGGGTCATAGATCCCCTTTGACCCATTTCATGGTGATGTGTCCCCTAGGAACATATGGTAATCAATCATAAGGGTCAAAGGGGGTGGTAGGATAACCTACAACCTCCTTTGACCCATTTCATTGTGGCATGTGTCCCAAGGGGAGGGCCCCTAAGGACATATGGTAATCGATCATATGGGTTGAAGGGAGTTGAAGGCTAACCTACATCGTCCTTTCACCCATTTCATTGCAACATGTCTCTCTAGGGGTCCTAGGTCATCTAGGGACATATTGTAATTTATCATATATGGGTTGAAGGGGGTTATAGGCTAACTTATGACCCCCTTGCACTCATTTCATCATGACATGTGTCTCTAGGGGTCTTAGGACCCCTAAAGACATATAGTAATAGATAATATGGGTTGAATGGGGTCGTGAGTTAGCCTACAACCTCTTTTGACCAATTTCATCATCACATGTGTCCCTAGGGGTCCTAAGGCCCCTAGGGACACATCATAATCCATCTTAAGAGTCAAATTGGGTTGAAGGCTAATGTATAACCCCTTTCAACCCATTTCATCATGATATTTGTCATAGGAACATATGGTAATCAATCATATGGGTCAAATGGGGTTGAAGGATATCCTATGAACCCTTTTGACCCATTTCATCACAACATGTGTCTCTAGGGGTTGTATGACCCCTAGGGACATATGGTTTGATCATATGGGTCAAATGGGGTTGTAGGCTAACCTATGACTCCCTTTAACCCATTTCATCATGACATGTGTCCCTAAGTGTCCTAGGACATCTATGGACATATCATAATCAATCATATGGATTGAATGGGGTCGTAGGCTAACCTACCCATAGGGACATATGTCAATGGATCATAAGAGTCAAATGGGATCGTAAGGTAACCTACAATCCCCTTTGATCCATTTAATCATGACATGTGTCCCTAGGAATCCTAGGACCCTAGGGACATATTGTAATAAATCATATGGGACAAATGAGGTCATAGGCTAACCTAAGACTCCTTTTAACACATTTCATTGTGACATGTATCCCTATGAGTCCTAGGTACCCTAGGGACATATCATAATCAATCTTAAGGTTTGAATGGGGTTGTAAACTAACCTATGACCCCCTTCGACCCATTTCATCATGACATGTGTCTCTAGGGGTCCTAGGATCCCTAGGGACATAAGGGTTGAAAGGGGTTGTAGGCTAACCTATCAACCCCTCAACCCATTTCATCATGACATGTGTCCTTATGGGTCCTAGAACCCCTAGGGACATATGATAATAGATCTTATAGGTCAAACAAGGTCATAGGATAACCTACAACCCTCTTTGACCTATTTCATCATGACATGTGACCTCTAGGGAAATATTGTTATTGATTATATGGGTTGAATGTGGGCATAGGCTAACCTACAACTCCCTTTGACCCATTTCATCACAACATGTGTCCCTAGGACCCCAAGAGACATATGGTAATTGATCATATGGGTCAAACAGGGTTGTAGGCTAACCTATTACCCCATTTGACCCATTTCATTGCAATATGTGTCCTTAGGATCCTAGGACCTCTAGGGACATATCATAATCAATCATATGGGATGAATAGGGTTGTAGGTTAGCCTATGACCTCCTTTGACCTATTTCATCATGAGATGTGTCTGTAGGGTCCTATGGTAATCGATCATAAGGGTCGAAGGATGTTGTAGGCTAACTTATGCCCCCCTTGACCCATTTCCCCATTTTATCATGGTATGTGTCTATATGAGTCTTAGGACCCCTAGGGACATATAGAAATCGATCATATAGGTCAAATGGGGTTGTATGCTAACCTAGGACACCCTTCAACTCATTTCATTGTGCATGTGTATCTAAGGGTCGTAAGTCTCTTAAGGACATATTGTAATCCATCTTAAGTATAAGGTCATAGGCTAACCTATGACCCCCTTATACCCATTTCATCGTTCCATGTGTCCCTAGGTGTCCTAGTACTCCTAAGGATATGTTTTAATTGATCATATGACTTGAAGGGGTTTGTAGGCTAACTTACAACCCCCTTAGACCCATTTCATCATGACATGTGTCCCTAGGGGTCCTAGGACCCCTAGGGACATATCATAATTGATTGTATGGTTCGAATGGGTTGTAGGCTAACCTAGGACCCCCTTTGACCTATTTCATCATGACATGTGTCTTTAGTGATCCTAGGACCCCTAAGGACATATGGTAATCAATCATATGGGTCAAAGGGGTTGTAGGCTAACCTAAAACCCCATTCGACCCATTTCATTGTGACATCTATCTATAGAAACATATTGTAATCCATCTTTAAGAGTCGAATGGGGTTGTAGCCTAAGCTACGACACCCTTCAACCAATTTCATTGTGAAATGTGTTTGTAGGGGTCTTAGGACCCCCAGGGACATATGTTAATTAATCATATGTGTTGAAGAAATCCTTAAGCTAACCTACAACCCACTTATACCCATTTCATCATATGGTAATCAATCATATGGTAATTAGTCATATGGGTAAAGGGGGTCTTAGTCTAACCTATGACTCTCTCTGACAAATTTCATCATGACATTATTCCCTAGGAGTATTAGCACTCCTAGGGACATATCATTATCCATCTTAAGGGTTGAATGGCCTACAACCCCATTCAAACCATTTCATCACCACATGTGTCCCTAGGGTTCCTATGACCCCTAGGGACATATGGTAATCAATCATATGGGTTGAATGGGGTTGTAGGATAATGCATGACCCCCTTTGACCTATTTTATCATGAAATGTATCCCTAGGGGTTCTAGGACCCCTAAGGACATCTAGTTATTGATTATATGGGTTAAATAGGGTTGTAGGTTCACCTACAACCATTGTCAACCCATTTCATCATAACATGTGTCCCTAGAGGTATATATCATAATCCATCTTAAGGGTTGAATGGGGTTGTAGGATAACCTACAACCCCCTTTAGCCCATTTCATTACAACATGTGTCCCTAGGGGTCCTAGGACCCCTAGGGACATATGGTAATTGATCATATGGGTCAAATAAAGTCATAGGCTAACCTACAACCCTCTTCAACTCATTTCATTATGACATGTATCCCTAGGGGTCCTAGAACCCTGAAGGACATATGGACCTACAACCTCCTTTGACCCATTTAATTGTGACATGTGTCTCTAGGGGTTTGAAGACCCCTAGGTACATATCAACAATCCATCTTAAGGGTTGAATGGGGTTGTGGGCTAGCCTAAAACACCCTTCAACCCATTTCATCATGACATGTGTCCCTAGGGGTCCTACAACCCCTAAGGATAAATTGTAATCAATCATATGGGTCAAAGGGTGTCATTTGCTAACCTACAATCCCCTTCAACCCATTTCATCATGACATGAGTCCTTAAAGACATATGGTAATCAATCATATGGGTTGAAGGAGGTCGTAGGACAACCTACGATTCCCTATGACCCATTTTATTGTGACATGTGTCCCTAAAGGTCCTAGTACATCTAGGGACATATAGTAATCAATCATATGGGTTGAATGCGGTCATAGGCTAACCTATGATCCTCTTCAACAAATTTCATTGTAACATGTGTCCTTAGGGGACTTAGGACCCTTAGGAACATATCACAATCCATCTTAGGGGTCAAATAGGGTCATAGGTCAACCTGCAACTCTCTTCAACATATTTCATTATGACATCTATTTCGAGTGGTCTTAGGACCCCTAAGGACATATGGTAATCAATCATGTAGGTCAAATGGCATTGTAGGCTAATGTTCATCCCCCTTTGACCCATTTCATCATGAAATGTGCTTGTAGGGATCTTAGGACCCCTAAGGATGGATGGTAATCAATCATATGGGTCAAAGGGTGTTGTATGCTAAACTATGACCCCCTTTGACCCATTTCATCATGGCATGTCTCCCTAGGGGTCCTAGAACCCCTAGGGACATATTATAATCCATCTTAAATGTCGAATAGGGTCATAGACTAACCTATGATGCCCTTTGAGCCATTTTATTGTAATAGGTGTCTCTAGGGGTCCAAGGACCTCTAGTGATATATGGTAATTAATCATATGGGTAAAAGGAACCTAACACCCCCTTCAACCCATTTCATTGTGACATGTGTCCCTAGGGGTCCTAGAAAGCCTAAGACATGTGGTAATTGATCATATGGCTTGAAGGGGGTCGTAGGTTAACTTATGGGCCCTAGGACTTCTAAGAACATATCATAATCTATCTTAAGGTTTGAATGGTGTCATAGGCTAAGCCACGACTCCCTTTGACCTATTTCATCATGACATGTGTCCCTAGGGTTCATGGTTACCTAAGGGACATATGGTAATTGATCATATGGGTTGAATGGGGTTGTAGGACAACCTACAACCCCCTTCAACCTTTTTCATGACCACATGTATCCCTAGGGGTCTTAGGACCCCTAAGTACATATAGTAATCGATCATATGGGTTAAAGGGGGTCATAGGCTAACCTACAACCCCCTTCGACCCATTTCATTGCAACATGTGTCCCTAGGAGTTCTAAGACCCCAAGGGACATATCTTAATCGATAATTTTGTAATTTAATAAACTATATAATTCTATGTAATAATTTCTAATAATATGTTAAATATATATATATATATATTATAGTAATATATGTAATAATATATATTTTAATATTATATATAAAAATGATACTTGGCCAATAGTGGCATGTTGTGATGATTAAGTTGTGTTGTTATCCTTTCCATCAAGGTTCAAATCTAATGGAGATGAGATCCCCCGTTTGTGGCCTCACTGATTCATAGCTCAAGGTCAAAAGCGTTTACCCCTCTTTAAAAAAAATTTAAAAAAAAAAAAAAAAAAACACTAATACTTGGATAATATAGAATACTATATAATAATGTATAGTACTATAATCCTAATACACTATCTAATCATATTTAATATCATATATGATATTTGTTGGTGAACAGATTTGTTCTTTTTATTTTCTATGGGAATATGACTCTTAATGCCTAGATTACGAACAATATCTATTCTCAACAGTTGAAAAAATGTTTTATGGTTACTAGCTTTTCTCTAAATTGATAGGTACAACTCCCTGTATGAATAATCTTCAATGAATTATGTTTGTTCCTACTTATCTAATTCGGGGTATGCACTTAACTCGAGAGCAGGAGAGGCAAACCAAATTAAGCCTAACTAGATCTTAATTCAGGCAAGAAAAATTTCTCAATATCGAAACAAATTTATGTATCCACACTTCTTATGAATTCATAAGTCCATTCGTGCAAGACTCAAATAAGTTGAAATCTAAATTTGAACTACAACTGATAAATTGGGAAAACTAACAGAATCCTTTCGTCAAATGAAATATAACAATACCTATCGCATCCATTTGTATTCCAAAAAATAGGGGAAATGAAAATTTGTTCTTTCTTAGTTCTCTGTAATGCAGAAAGGAAATACTAACTAATCACAGTATCTACTAGAATGGAAAATGATTGAAATGATGTGTCATTCAATTGTCTTTGCAACAGATACTACTTCACACCAAAATTTTGCTGACCTTTAATTAATCATGGAATTTCATACATATAGGATTTGAGAGATGACCATTACAATGGGAATTTCAATTGGTTCATCTTCTAAATATGACAAATGGCAAGATGCTAGTTTGTTGGATTTCAAAATTTACAAAAATTTGCAACATTTACATCAGAGAATAGAAACGGAGTGTTAAATAAATCATTTAGACTTCTTTCCCTTTTCAGTTTTTGCCCTATATGTTTTGGCAACCTCTATAATTAGGATCATCTCCTCATGACTAGGCACATGTACATTGGTGAATCTTAAGAGCCACTTTGAATGCTCCTGAGCCAACTCCTTTACTGCACCTAGCTGACTTGTTAACTCTCCAGCTGCCACATGCACGCATCCACTTAGTGTCTGCAACCCTACCACTCTGTTTTGACTACTTGAAGTCATCCCAGATAGGTTACTCAAGTATGTGGAGAAGTTATTCTTCATTACTTCTATCTCAATGAGAGTCTTTCCTTGCCCACTACTTTGTGGGTTAGTGTGTAATCCTCGCATGAGCTCAAATGCTCTATCTTGGATCTTCTTCACCTTTGCCTTTGTTTCTTTGAGTCCTTCCTCTACCTCTTGAATCATCTCCTACTTGAATTGCATGTTTTGAAGCCATTCAAATAGAGGCTCAGTTCCCTTCTTCAAAATCTTTGCTTCAACTGCCTCTTTTTCCTTCATTTGGATGATCATATTTAGGACAGAAATGCATTCATCGCACCTTGCCTTTTCTGCGGCTAAAGTGTTGTGATTAGAAGTGATATTATCCTTCTCAATTTCTAACTGAAGGATAACATTCCCAATTTGATCAATTAGAATAGCTCCATTTTTACTAAGCTTCTCAATCCATTCTTTTCCATTCTGAACAAAATGCCTATCTTTCTAGAGCTGTGATATGAAGGCTTGTACCTCTTCTACTAAAGGATTTTAAATGGCAGGCACACCAGTGATAGTTGCCAATGGAACAACTAATTGCCAGATGAACCTTCTTAACTTCCCTATTTATGCTTTCATTCTGACCTTTGATGACTTGAGATCCTCCAGTTTCTCTTCTATCACCTCATTACTTGATTTCCATAGGCCTACTTTTGTATCATGTCTAGCTTCTTCAAGATCAATTGAGTGTAGAGTGAAGTCCTCTGGCGTCATATCTTCAATTCTCCCTGCCTTGTTTGGTTTTGTTACCTCCATAGTTAGGTGCCCTATTTTTGGATCTTGTCCCAATATTGACAATGTCTTCTACTTTTTAGTTTTTACTAAGGTATATCCTAAGTGAACCGCTTGAGATACAACATCTTTTGAAGGAAAATTTTCATCTTTTCTTTTCCTCTTCTTCTCCAAAGTATCCTCAAGCCAAGACTCTGTATTAATCACCTTGGAGGTTGTTCCAAGTGATTCAATGCTGAACATTTTCTTCTTTACTGGAGTCATTTTTTCTATAGCTGCAAAAAAGGGGGTCTTTGGATCTCGAGAAAGGAGCTAAGATGAACCTGGAGCTTTCTCTTCTTCTTGAGCTTTCTTGGCAACTTCATAAAACTTAGTGGATTCGCTAGTACTACTTTTATCATCTCCAATCTCTACTATTTGAATAGGAGAACCAACAAGCTTAAGAATAGGAGCACTTACAACTAGAGTAGGGCTATGATGGGGGGATAAGATAGGGGCAACATGAAGAGATGGAGTTGGAGAAGCTTGAGGAGATGGGGGTAGAGTAGCATGTGGAGGTGAGACTAGAGTGGGAGATCCATCTTTCTATTCTTCCATTTCTTTTTCAGCTTCAACTTGATCTCCAATGACTGGTAGTGATCCCCCTTGATAGGTTGGGGTTATTGGAACATTCCTCTCTAAGGGTTGATCACCTCTGCCTATAGATTGAGCTAGACCTTGAGCAGTTGTGGCAGTAGCACGAAGAATGGCACTTTGAGAGGAAGCTATGGTAGCTGTGGGTGGAGAAGCTTGAGTATTTTTACTCCTACTCTGACCTTTCTTAGTTGTCCATTCAACCCACTTCCCCGTCCTTTTGATTATTCTTGCCATCATGACATCAAAGTCTTCTTCTATGTCAACATATGGTTTGAAAATAATGGGAGTATTCCTCAACTTATTCAATTATGTATTGTTGTACATATTTTGACCATCATATTGCAATCCCTCCATGTCTAAATTTATACTGTATATCTTTACCTGATCAATTGTAAATCTAGCAAAGGCACGATCTCAACTCTCCAGTTCATTCTTACAATCTACCCAATAATCTTCCATGGTTGTCACATGTTTGATTATGCTTCCAATTTGGAACACATCTCTGGCATATCCATTAGGATCAAATAAGGGCCTTACTGCTTCATGCTCTTCCAATTTGTATTTACTCCCAAATGCTTTGAGTATATTCTTTGCATCTGATCTAGTTTCACAACTGTATGCTCCAACTTTTATAGGGAATTCATACCTTTTCTTCCTCAGGGTAGTGCTCAACACATTTACTTGGATTACTTGCCTCACTATCTCCACAAGCACGATCATATCATCTGGATGCCTGGGCAACTTTAGCAAAAATCCATCAAATGTTGCAAGACACAAATAAGAAAATGATGAGAACTGAATAAAATAACTACCAAATTGACCAATGGTCACCATCACTTCTGGACTAAATCTCCACTTTGGACACCCTTGGAGCTCCCTGCAAACCCTCATGGTGAATGCATCATTTACTCGGATGTATTCTGCATAACTATTTTGTAATTGCAAGCATGGATAAAACTCATAAATTTTTACATTATCAGGAAAATTCTCAATTCTAGGGAGTCCCAGCCACAATTGAAGAGAAACCAACATGTATATCAAGAAAGAGGACATATAAAATGAATTATAAAACTTGGCTACACTAAGAGCCCTAGAAAGCTATTCACTGACCTCATACGCCCAGTCAATATACTATGTGTCTGAGCAAATAACTTGCACCAAAAAGAAGTACTGCTCTACAAAATTAAAAGCTTCTACCTCACCTTTGAGTCAATGCAACAGAACCAAAATGTCAACAATTTTTGGTTTGAGGTCTGTGCCGAAAAGAGTTTTAGGGACTTTACTCTTAGCTCCCCTTGGCTTTTGAAACCAAGACTGCATGATATCCCTCCTCCAAACCATCTTCTTCAGAGAGAACTCATACATGGCTCCACTCATCATCAAATCAAAGAACTCCTCCCATTTTGGAATTCGTAAGCAATTCACTATGGCTTGATGATCAATTGAAATCAACACTATTTGATCAAGCAATAGAATTTTCTTTGTATCCGAGTTGTAATGATTGATGCATTCCAAAATCAACTCCAAGGCTTGTACTGCTATAGGAAACCAAGCTGCTTCCACTAATCCACTTCCTCAAAGTTTCTCTATTATGGGATGGATCTGCTCTACTCTCAATCTCCTTTGAAAATCTTGCATATCATAGAAACAGAGTGAAGTATTTGTGATAGTCAACCATGCTGACTTAATTCCACCCAATCCATCAAAACTCCCAAATCTTGTTGCCATTTTATTTGATGTATGATAGCAACAGTTCAAAAAATTGCAATTTATACAAGGAGCAAACTATGTTACTTTGAAAATTACTTGCAAGCACCATCCAGTACAACAGTATAATAGTGAAATGGTAGTTTGAAAATCTGTTACTTCCCTCTTTATAAAATAACCCTAGATTTTCTCGTTGAATTTCATAAATTGTGCCACAAGAAAAATTAATGGTAAATCTATTGGATTGGTGGATGTAAAGGTTCTAATGAGTTTATCTTTGTCTTTTCACTATTTTTGTTGGCTCAATTGTAACTCTCATTAATTACTAGTTTACTTTCCATTTCATCCAACTTGGGAGAAACAAGAATAGAGTACTTCCTTGGGAAAAATCTTCTTAACTCAATTTTGCTTGGAAAAACCTAATCAATCCACTGATTTTCTTCTATTTACTTGCCCAAAATAATCTGCAATCAAATCCCATACTTACCATGCTTGCAGGAATGACTTTCTTTGAAGTGCAAAAAATGGCCTTCGAGGGTAGAAAACCCACAGCGGAGAAGCAAATTTCAAATTTTCCTTTTAAGCTTTCACTTTTACCTTTCAACCTTAAGCACTTTACTAAAAACCTTCAAGAAACATAAATGAGGCTTCGTGATCAAAAAATGGGACCCACTTAGTAACTTTACCTCTCTATTTGGGCCTTTGCAAAAAATTTACCTCTTGGTTCGAAGTCCGCCAGAGGGGAAGCTACTTCTGAGTTTTCCGCCGATGCTTATCCTGCTCATCCTAATGAGTTCTAAGTAATTTCTGCTATGAAAACTCAATGATATCTAAATGATTTAACCATTATGTGACTTACATATCCTTGTTTCAGCCTACAAATAGCAGCCATGGATCCCTGCAGAGTTTCACCTTCTGGGTGCATAAACCCCCAATGGAGAAGAAGAAACTTGTTTTCCTACCAATGCCCATTGTTTCACTTCCTTTTCCTTATTCACTTTATTTTAAGCCTCCGAAAAACACAAAACTGACTTCAAAAGTGAGGGGTGGGGCCCATTAGCTTTCTCAATTCCTTTACATATACCTCTTTAGAAAATTGATTACTGACTTTGAAGTCCACCACGAAGAAGCTCTTTTTTGGTTTTCCACCGATCACTATTCTGATCATTTTCCAGACTTTAAAATGATTCTCGCTATGAGATCATGACATCACTTGGATGATCTTTTCATAACATGATTCACTTTACTTCAAGGAAGCTTACAAATAGCATTTGCCAGTCTTTGCAAAAATTTGCCTTTGGGGTGCAAAAACCCACCGAGGAGAAGCCGAAACTTGATTTTCTGCTGATTCAATTTTCTCTAACTCCAGATCAAATGAGTTATAGGGAAATCAAAAGATGTAGCACAAATCGAGAATCTCCATCGAGGATGGCTCTAAACTACCCCTAAGACTCATGAAAATCAAGAAATACCCGCCTAGGCTATATGTGACACGGGAGAAGGGAAAAGATGAAAACCCGATGGAGAAACTCAGCACCTAAAGAAGAAAGACCTATTGACTTGACTTGACAGAACATGACATTAGTTCACTCTCCACTTTGCAAAATTTGTATATGGTGAAAAGTGGGGCAACAATATTATAACAATAAAATTTATTATATAATATATAATAATAAAATATAATATAATAACATTCAAATATCATTATATCTTAAATGTAAAAATATATTTAAATATGTTTGCACTCCTTTTTGGCTTAAAACATACAATCAATTCCCACTATCTCAAATTTAAAACTTTATGTTTTGCCACCACATTTTTGGTGCCCAATTTTAGATTGTGTTCTTGATTAGGCATGGTATTTGCCAAACCTCTTTAGTCAACTAAAGAAACATGTTTGACACATGTTTCCCTTACATTTAGACTTCAATTGGCCAATTGACAATAAATTTTTGATCCAAATTCAATGAAACAAAAAGGGTTTTTTAAGAACACTCAAAATTCCATCGATATAACTGCTATCAAAATATGAGTGTGGGAAATATTTATTAGTTAACTTCTAATGAAGATGTTTGTAAACTATTGATTACATACTAATTGAAAAATAACTATAACTTTTAAATCATATGAAATTTTTGAAATCCAAAAGTTGCATCACATTCTATGCTTTGCCTAGTACAAGATTTTTTTTACTTTTTTTGTAAAGTTTTCAAGTAGTTAAGGTGGTCAAACACAAGATTTTTTTATTTTTGAAAAAATTATAGTGGAAAATTCATATTTATTTATATGTCTAGATTTAAAATACCCAAAAATACATGTCACATCCTATTATGCAACCTGATGTGGTACCTTGCTTGGATAAAGAGAAGGACAAAGTGATGAAGTTCATTAATAGAATTGCAAGAAGGGTTGCTACACAAATAAAGCAGAGGATGTCACAATCTACTAATAGCAAAAAGGAGAAACTTGATGATGTTGGCTACCACTTTTAGGTTTCAAAAATGAAGGATGTTACGAGAGTAGCCACAAAAAATATTAAATTAGTGACAAGGAGATTGCCACTGACCAAGGTTGAAGAGAAGTCTAAAACTACACATGAGGAAAGAAGTCACTACTTTAGAAAATGTTGTTGCCAAAGTGAGTAAAGATTGAATTCATGTTTAGAGGAGAGAAACTGAAGGCTATTATTGGGCATGAGTCTACTTTTTATATCTATAATTATATATACAAATATTATCTTTTTATTTTGATTAATGTGGTCAGACATACACCTACTTTTTATTTTTGCCCTAGAATTTTTTTAGTACTACATTAAAATCCAAAACTTTAACCAATCAAATAATTTTTTCTACAAATAACACCTAGCAGTTTAGAAGATGTATTCAATTTCCTATAGATTCTTTTGTTACAACTTTTTGATATAAAGTCCATAACTACTTTAAAATTACCTATCAAGTTAACATAACCCTAATTTGCTAAAATTTCACTGCCACATAAGGCCATAGATTGGTACATCACGATCCTACACATATATGGTATGTGATGACATTTAGCTTGAAAGTATGCTAGAATCCCCCACTCTTGATGTTGTTGCCTCTGGTAGTCCTTCATTCTTTATTATTATTATTTTTATAACCTTTTTTGCCTTATTTTGGGAATGAATCTATCACATTAGGAACATCCTAGTTGTCACCTCTTGTGTGGACCTTGGTTTCTATAACCTAGCTAAGGGGAGTGGACCTCTATTGTTCCACATGGTTGGGTGGTAAAAATTTATCAAGGTATTATTTGTGGTATTGTGGATGCTCTTTATTCATATTCCTCTCTAGATTGGTCTTTGAATAATTTTTTTTATTGAGATGTACTCATATACATTTATTCATGTCAAAGTATACTGACACAGTGATGTATTTTAATGTAATCCACTTTGAAAGACATGAAAAGGGGGAAGGATATACGTAGGAGAAATTAAGGGAAAATAAAATATGAATTGTGTTTAAATAAATTATTTGTCTAATTAGGTTGTTAACATGCATTTCCTTAAGTAAATAATTTGGATATTGGAAATAATGATAATATGTTGTGATGTGCCAAAGATCAATGATCTTTTCTAAAATTGATAGAGATGTTCTAAAATGAATGGTAGAAGTAATTATCAAATAAAAAATTGTTAGTAAACATGTGAAGTTAAGACTTGAGTTTACTCAATGTGTTACTAAAATAGATTGATACAAGTTAAGTAGGTTGTAAATGCATAGGATATATCGAGTCTTATACCATAGCTTCTAACTAGATATCATTAATATAATTATTTATTATGAGTTTAAGGTATGGTTATCACTCAAAATTTATAAGTGAAATAAATAGGGAAGATTATCTATATTTTGGTCTCTTACACAAACTCCTACAAAAATGGTTGTGGTTTTATTATAAATTGAAATGACTGAGTTAGAAAGTGATTGTTATTAACCTAAAGTTTTATGATAGTATGAATGTGTATAAAAGTAAATAATGAACAAAGTAAGAAAAGTTAACTAGATATGAAACTAAACAATGTTCTAATTTAAGTGTCCCTTATTCCATAAGGGGTGAAATTATAATGTTTAAAGGGAAAATAAGTAAATGATGTTTTAATTTTCTTACAAACTAGAGGTTAATTTTTAATTGGATAGTTCACATAATCTTAACTAAAGATGTCAATTACATACTCATTCACATTAGTATCTCCCCCATCACATATACCCTATCAATAGACTGAAATGATTTTAATGATATACATGATGATAATGTAGGTGGTATAGATGGGTTTTATCCTATTGGTGTAGATGATAAAGACAAGGTTGGTGTAGGTTTTGATGACCCTAATGGTGTATTTGATGGTTTTGGAGGTGTTGTAGGTGATGATTTATCAATTTTATGAGCTAATTATATTCTATGTTGAATGATGACATTGGTTAATGATGTAATTGCATGAATATTTTATAAATCCATAGACTCATTTATGGCTATTGGGACCACACCAAGAGATATGATTCCTGTTTTTGTATGCCTCCAATATTGTGGTTGTACCACCCTATGGGCCTCAAGTTTATCCTATGCAGAGCCTTACCATCAACCCTATAATGAGGTTGGTAAACTAAGTTGTGGTGCCAAAAACATGACACAAAAAAAAATCTAAAAATTCTTAAAGTGCAAACACGCTTGGACTTGGGCTCCACAATCCTTAGGCTTGTGAAGCCCAAGCCAAAGTGCATGTGCACTTTTTAAAATTACAATTTTTTATATATGGGCTGCAAACCTGTGGCCCATTCCATTCCATTTTATTTCTTTTTATTGTTGTCTTCTTTCTCCTTACCAACATGTATGCAGTTTGTAAAACTTGAAGAATTTTCTCACTAACCTCCTCAAAATGCCTCCTCACCACTAGAGATCAAGATCAGGATCACGTAGTATATTTTCTACTTTTGTTTTTATATTATTTTATATGTTTTTCATTGTTTTGTAGGTTATTACATTCTTTTGTAGATTTTTTTAGTTTTGCTTTAAAAAAAAAATTATTTATTTAGAATGCAATTATTTTCTTACTAGAAAATGTGAATAATCAACTGCCAAATCCCCAACCTAATCAAAAAAATCAAAATAAAAACTCTCCACAAGATCCAAATCAAAACCCTCCACAAGAAGAGCAAGAAATTCCACAACCTCCATCAATTGAAAGACCTCCTCTTGGTACCCAAGACAACATAATAAATGAAATAGAAAGAGGAAAAAATGAATTAGAAGCAATCATTGGTAGGTTGAGAGATTGTGGAAAAACCAATCCTATGAGATCACAATTGGCATCCTCCCTTCAGTCCATTATGAGTCATGTAGCTTCTGTTAGTAGTCAATTGTACATTTGGTGTATTAAGAGAGAAGAATAAAGAAGATATTTTGCAAATAAATTATCCTATAAAGATGTAAGAAAAAAGGACACAGCAAAAGGTAGCATTTGTGCATTGTTTAAAAATCCTAGAGAACAAGACATTGTTAAATATACAACTAAAAAGCTCCACATCCATTGGTCCATACATGATGATATTAGAAATAACTTTTGAGATAGGTGATGGGTGGTCTTTGATGCCCCTCACTACAATAATCACAAGGTTCTAATGTATTTCTTAAAGATTTTGTATTGTGAATTTGTCTTGGGGGAGATCCACAATTATTTTGATATGTTAGAATATCAGAATAGAGGTGGGAGGTCATCATTTGAAAGATTATGGGTAGTTGTTGCACATGTCAAGCCATAGGGTGAGCATGTGATTATTCTTTAATTGTGAAGGAACATGTAGAGACCAATAATCTAGGGACTATCAATTCTTTGACATAGACCCTCATTCATTGTGTCACATTAGTTGAGGAGGAGCCTTCATTGTGTCACATTAGTTGAGGATTAGCCTTCTTTGTGTCATGGTCACATGTGCACATCATGTAGATCCTTATGCACATTTGGTAGTCATGTTGGAGATACTATGGATGATGGGCTAGTCATTGATGAGTTCCTAAGTGACACATTTGGCATTGACACACAGGTAAATTACAATTATAATAAACTAATTTCATCAAATTTCTTATGAACACACTAGTACATTTGACCCCATTTTTAGACTAAAATTTTCAACCATCTATTAAAATGTTTTAGATTGGTCAAATTTTATAAGGAATTTTTTTTTATTTTTTAAAACCATGCATGTGTTGGTCAAAAATTCAACCAACATGGGCTTCATCATGTTAAAATGTAAAAAGGTTGATTTACCCTAATTCATTATTATTCGGCCATTGTGAGCAGTGTTTGGTACATGAATTTTCTTACTATTTTCTTTATCTTCTCTATGCACATGATTTTGATGAAGTTTGTTGATTTATGGCTTGTTATTTTATGATGAATAGATAACCTTGGTCACTTGTATAACCCTATCAGTCAACATGATTTAGCTTTCTTCCATGTTATACGATTTAAACATAAGAAGCATCATTGTTGTATATTCAACATTCAACATTCAGGAAAAGGATTGAGGGATTAGGATATAATTTATGAGGCAATTCATTGAATTTTATGGATTTCATAGCAATACCCTATATAATTTAATGCATATTCAACTCAAGGGTTTGTAGATTTGGTGTTAAGCTTAGATTTGTGGGTTGATGTTTCGTCTATGAATTTGATTGATAGTCTGGTATTTCTAATGCCTCTGGGGTTTAAGCTTCAATTAAAATATGTTTTAATCACCTTTACATTTGAAGAAACAACTAACATATTCAATGGGCTACTTGAAAGGGGAAAATATTTGAAGATGGAAAAATGAGTCAATCACATTCAACTTTGAGTTGTGCTCTTCATTCTTCAATGTAACATTTTTGATCCATGCCTCAACATGCTTTCAAGCTTCCATCGTCAAGGCTAAGAAGGTCAAGCTCCTTTCATTTCCATTGATATCCCATTTGGAGATGGAAAAAACTCTTTTTTTAATGCTATTTAGGACAATAGAAAAATCTTTGACTTCTCCAATTTGCAGATGAATGGGTGCACCCATAGATTGGGCAAGCAACATTAGCTAGTATCATTAAAAAACCTTGAAATGGTTTATCACTTTCTTCCCATTTGTGTTCCAATATTAATCTTTTTACTTCAATGCATACAATGATGTATTTCTTAAGTCCTTGTTCTTTATGAAATAATGACATCAATTGTAGATTCACATTCACCAGGATTGCTTAACACAAAAAACTCCACCTTAAAAAACATGTGTGATAGTAAATTCTTTGTAATGTGCTAAAATATAACTTTCTCCTAGCTTTTATATCAATGGTTTAGTTGTATTCTCAAGTTGGGAGTGGTATTTTTGGCAGTTTTTGTTTTTTCTTTGATGAGGTGGCCTCGAATCTATTGCAAACACCCATGCCAAGTCCCATATGGACTCTCCATGTGCATTTTGCACGATTTTTAGACCCGCAAGCTCCATTCCAATTTTTTTTTTTAAACTCACACATGGGCCTTGGTTTTTCTACTACATTGTTCAATGCCCACTCGTATGACCTAATTTGGTGGTGGGATTTGGAGCAATCTAAGTCCTATCCACATAGATTTTATACTTTGGACTCTATGCCTCATGTTATCTCTCATACATGCAAGCTTTTTTATGCTCTCTCAATAATTATTGGAGGTTACCAATTGTTTGGAGGTTAGTATTCCTTATGATCTAGAGTGTTTTCTTTTTCACTCCCATGAACACATGTCCTTAGAGAGCATCATCTTTGTTCCTTTCTTGGACTAGGATTTGGAAAAAGCCTTGGGATTGGAGAGCCATATCAATAATAATATGCTCTTATTGGAGGTTGGTGATGATTTCGTTATTTATAGTGATGACTATGCCATGCTTATTAATGAAGGCATTATTTTGGGGCTGACTATGTCTTTGTCAGCGCACAAATTTTATGGGCTTGTTGCATCATGCCACCCCCATTTTTGGGATTGATATCCACATATTTTGTGGGAAACACCACTCATGGCCTTGGGAAGGCCATGTGGAAGCACTTTTTTGTGGTCCACACTCTCCTTTTATTGTCATTTTTTTGATTGGTGCTAGGGTTTTTTATAAATTAAATTTATCTCCCATTTAAATTCCCTTGAGCAGTTGGGAATTTGGACATTTCTTAATTCTAAAGAGAAGCAACTTGGAGATTCATTTCCTTTCACTATTTAGATAGCCATTTGCTCTGCTTTAGTCCATGTAGCCATCATTTCCAAGGGATATACAAACTCATCTTGGTGTTTGGATGAGTTGCTTCTCATGCAAGAAAGTGAGGCCAAAATTATACCCATGTTCTACCAAGTCAAATGTTCTGATCTCCACTACATAGAAACAAAAAGATACGTTGAAGCTTTCATTAAATATAAATAGAAGGGTAGATACTTGGAGAAGCTTAACCAGTGGAAGGAAATCCTTTGATCTCTTTCACTTATAGTAGGGGAAGAAATGAATAGGTAATATTTTTACAATTAATATAGTCTCCTAAATTTCAACAACAAAATCTCCAAACAACATTTTTGCATTCATTTTTTGATTTTCTATGGAATCATATTTAGACACAAATCCAAACATCGTAATTGTCTTTGTCATGTTGAAAAGTAAAAAAAATGAGTATATAAATCAAGCAAAGCCTTACAAGTCTCATTCAGATCATAAGACACTCCACCACTAATCTTAATTTCCTCAATCTTCTCCAATTTCTACTTATGTCTGATCAAATTGAAAAAATAGTTGGTTCCTCTATCTCTCTCTTTTAACCAATTCATCTCAACCCTCATTCTTTGTCCTTTATGTTTGAAGTTTGGAACCTTTTTGAGCTCCCCTTTAGTCTTTCAAAGCTAATCCTTTATCATAGTATCATGTCTATCATCTTACGAAAAGCCCTCTAATTTGTATAACTTCCTTTGAAATGCCTCCTCTACTTTGTTCATATCACCCACAAATTAAAATATCTTCTTTCACACCACAAATTGAGTCGACATTTTATTGCAGACGTTAGTCATGAAAGTGGCCATCTTGATAATATCTACATCATCCTTATCTTTAAGCAAGGAAGAATTCAATTAACTTCTCCCCCCAGCCTTCAAAGAAAATAGAGACACAATTTGTATTGATATGCGCATAATAGGGAGTGTTTGGATATGACAATATTAGCACTCATTTATCATTGGGTGTTTTTTTCTTCCAACTTGCAATATGGCAATATTAGCACTCATTTATCAATGGGTGTTTTTTTCTTTCTAGTTTTCATGAAGTTTTGTTAAAGCATTATGGAATCTCCCCTCCTTTTCTATGAATGGTTTTAGTCTCCATTCGATTGTGAGAGAGGATTCCTATCATCAATTTTTATTTTTTCCTTAACATTTCCAGTTGGAAAAGAATCCTTTGTTAATCCGGTCTTTTTCATACTTAGTTCATTGTTAACTATGACTATCATCTTACAATATCCTCATTATTTTTTACTTAAAACACATTTTACAAAGTTCCAGTTAAGTTTCTTATGTACTTTTTCTGTTTTAGTAATAGTGGCCAAGGCCAATTTTTGAGCTTTAAGCCTTTTCTGAGCATTGTCATCATTAGGGGTTTCTTGGTGATTAAACTATCTATTTCAACTTTGCATCTCATTATCAATTTCAAAACTTTTGTACACATTTTTTGCAAAATGTCATCTGGACAATGATTAAGTTATAAGTTATTATAAATAATACATTAACATAAAAAATTTTCAGTGTTAGTGTTCTAATATATTATAATAATAATGTGTTAGTGTTCTTAAGATAGTTTTAAGTTTTAGCCTCTCAATGAAAAAATCAAGAAAAAAATAAACCTAGTGCTAAATAGGCTTGGTAGTTAAACAAACAAGATTTTAATATAATCGTGTATCCATTGTAATGATGTTCATAAGTCTAACTAGAGGTAGTTTTTCCAATAATATTATGAAGGTGAAGATTTTTGATGAAGATCCCCTAGTTTTGGAGGCTCTTGTGGGCTTTGGCATTTAGGTCATGGTGGGCATTCCAAATGACATGTTGAGGCTTATGAGCATCTCTTTGGTAGCTTCAAACATGTGGGTTCATGATAATGTCACTAGATATGCCTTTAGGGGGGGCATTCATATTAGGTAAAGATTTAAAGATTTTCTTTCAATGAATGTTTCTGATTGGATATTTTACCTCCAAAAGCTATTTAAAAAGGTGTTCGGGATCATTTTTAGGATATGTTGAACAATGTTATTGTTACATTGTAGGAATGAGCTTGGATTCTTCCACAATATTTTGAGGATGAAATCCCTCTCAAGGTTTCTATTTTTAGGGACAAAACCCCCGTAACTACTCTATTATTTATGAATATTTATGTCATAGATTATTTGCAAATTTTCTATTTGTGGGTTTAACTCTAAATTTAATTGCTTGATTTATCTACTATTTGGATGCCATTTATTAGGTTTTTGCACATTGTACATCATTGAAGGGTGTGGAAACCATTTAAGCTAGGTAATGCCATTTTACTTTGTTGGTTGTCCCATGGCTGAGGAAAGGTATGAGCTTGCTCAGGCAAAGTGCCCAAGCTTAAAACTATTTTCTTAATGTATGGAGTCACCTAGGCATGGTAAAATGTTTCCATGTAGTTTAGCATAGAATAAATTAATATTGATGTTTCTATATGTTTTGATCATAATTATCAAAGTAATATTACTTATTTCCAATGATATTTAATGAAGTTTGGGAATGTATAAAAGAATATTCTAAATGTGTGTTGGTGAACTATCCAAGTTGATATCTCACTGTCTAGGCTATTACAGCATGTTTCCAGTCCCTTTGCAAACTTGTGATGGCTTCCCAGTTAGTAAAATAAGGTAAACTTGTTATTTCCAAATGGGTGAATTGGTTTCATTATTTTGGGTTCTTTTAGAGAGGTGTTTAGTATTTGTTTTGTATCAGTACTTCATTACAACAATTATTCAAGGATTATAATGAATGTGGAGTAAACTTATTACCCTTTGGAATGTTATACCATCAAAGATATATTTTTCTAAGATATTCAAATTTTGACATTGGATGTTAATGATGTCATTGAGTTGATTGATTACTATTACTCCCTAGCTAAATGATTCATTAGATTCACCCACCACTGGATAAGTGGAAGGAGTTTACTTTGTTCTGAGCAATGAATAAGCTTTCCCACTAAAAAGTGAATGTGCCCCTATATTTTGAAATTTTCCCACTATAATTAGATGTGTCCACAAACTCATTATTTACTTTAAGACTTGTTTAGGATTTCCCATTAAACAACCATATGTACCTCTAAACTTTCCTAGTGCAAGTGGAAGTATCATTGTGATTCCCATTGAACAAGTAGAAGATTACTTTCTTTTAGTATTGCAACACATCTCATTGAATAGGTGGCCATGGGGAGCTCTCCACCTGATGTAGTGTAATATGATCCATTTACATTTTGATTTGTTTACATTGCTCCTGTAGCTACACTTACAAAGGAAAAGTATTGTGAATGGGAGAAAAAGTTTGGGAAAGGTCTAGGATGGAAAGTAGTTGAACTAATAAGTGAGACTATGACTGATTTGAAGCTACTTGAGAAAGGTAAAATTTTTATAAGTACACCTGAGAAATGGGATTATCTATCTCATAGATGGAAACAACGTAAGCAAGTGCAACAAGTTAGCTTATTTATTATTGATTAACTTCATTTAATTGGTGGAGAGGGTGGTTCCATATTGGAAGTAATTGTTTCTAGAATGAGGTATATTTCAACTCAAATTGAAAATCATATTCGCATTGTTGCTCTTTCCACTTCACTTGCAAATGCTAAAAATCTTGGTGAGTGGATTGGAGCTACTACACATGGCCTTTTTTATTTCCCCCTGATGTCCATCTTGTACCATTAGAGATTCATATCCAAGGTGTTGATATAGCCGACTTTGAACCTCGAATGCAGCCAATGACCAAGCCAACTTACACATCAATAATTCAGCTTGCATAAGGAGCAAAACAAGAAAACATGCCTAGCTTACTGCCATTGATTTATTAACTTATTCAAACATAGATGGTGGGGAAAGATCCCAGTTTCTTCAATTTACTGAAGAAGATTTGAAACCTTCCATTGCTAAAGTGAAAGAACCTACATTGAGCCATGCAATATCTAATGGAATTGGGTATTTACATGAAGGTCTCACTTTGGTAGAATAGGAACTTGTAGCCTAGTTGTTCAGTGCAGGGGCAACTCAAGTGTGTGTTGCAAGTAGTTCAATGAGTTGGGGATTTTCTTTGTTAGCTCATTTGGTTGTTGTCATGGGTACACAGTATTATGATGGATGAGAAAATGCTCAAATAAACTATCCTATAACTAATCTTCTCCAAATGATGGGGCATGCCAAAAGACCTCTACTTGATAATGCTAGAAAGTGTGTAATTTTATTCCATGCACCTTGTAAAGAATATTATAAAAAATTCTTATATGAGCCATTTTCTATGGAGATTCATCTAGATCACTTTCTGCATGATCATATCAATGGTGAAGTTGTCGTGGGTACTATTGAAAGTAAGTAGGATGATGTAGACTATCTTACTTGGACATTCTTCTACCAAAGACTCACACAGAATCCAAATTACTATAATCTTCAAGGTGTCAGCCACAGGCATTTGTTAGACCACCTTTTTGAGCTTATAGAGTACTCTAAGTGATTTGGAATCAAGAAAATGTGTTTCCATAGAAGATGATATGTATCTTTCTCCTTTGAATCTGGGGATGATAGCATCTTACTACTATATTAGCTATACCACCATTGAACTCTTAAGCTCAAAAGCTATATGAAATAATGTGGGGAGAGAAATAGAAAGAAGATTGGATGAGGTCATGTGCGAGAAACCAATCTTGAAGCACTTGAGATGGTTCACAATACTCCTGATCTACTTCCATCAATGCATGCCATTTATAATATGTATTTCTTTGAATACTATCTCCCACTAGGGTAGTTTCTGTAGCTTTATGCAATTTTTAATTGGTTTGACCCTATGAGAGTGACCTCTTTATTCTACCCACCTAATGCTATTATGTTAGAGCCTATGATAGGAAGCAAAAAAACATTTATCTTGCCTTCTGAACTATGGTGCACTTCATTTTAAAACATTCTAGACATGCCTACCTTCAATGCTCATGAGAGAGAATTCCCACTTGAGAAATTCCATCAACCATCATTTAGTGATAACCTTTAAGGTTACCATGGCTACTGCATTCCAACAAAGTGCATGCTACTACTAGAAAATGTTTCTCTATCCTTCATTCTTGACCCCCATCTAACTTCTACCTTCTCTAACCAAAGTCAAGATGAAAAAAATATTGTCAAAGTAGAAAGATTTTGTTTGAAAAAAATATTTATAATGATTATTCTACATTTAATCTATATGTTGGAGATCTTAAAGGAATATTTGGACTTTTAATGGTCTAGATACATGTCATATGGAGGTGGAATAGGCTAGTTCTTTAACTTAGGAACCATGTTGTGGGTGGCATTTTCTTAATGCATGGTGATATTCTTTCTTTTAATATTTTATAAATGTGTCATTAGTTATATATTGCTTGTTGTGAGAGAAATTTATTATGTTGGTAACAATTGATATTTTGGCATCTGCAATCTTGGCTCTTCATTATATTCTTTACTCTATTAATCTGAGTTTTTCATATTATGCAGCCAACACAACACTTATATATCATCATGGGAAGCTACTTGCACTTTCAGAGGTAGATAAGCCTTGTAATACTTTCTCTTTCTTCCCTTTGTCATTACAATATTTCTTATTGGTCAATTTTACTTGTTGCTATCTCAGGATATGGTAAAGGATGGAAAATTCATTACTTCTTATGATACTACAATAAAAGTACATTTTGGTATACTACCTTGATATGCCAAAAATTATCTTTAGATGAGATGGTTTGAGCTACCAAACTGCTACATCTTTCATAATGGTAATGTTAAGACACAAGCATAATATTTTAGTATTGTCTTGATAAATTATAGACCGTTTTGCCTTAAGTTTTCTTGAAGACTCTTTTTTCCTTGCATTTTTTAATGTTATATTTAATAAACTTGCATTTTTCTCTTTTACAACTAGTAGTGGATAAGCTCATATTACTATTGTCAATTCTATGATTATCCTACATAGGCTGGTCAATCACTCTGAAAACAAGCTGAGATATCTCTTAGGAGTCTTATATATCTCTAATTTTGTCTCCATTTCTGGTCAATCTCTAATTTTTTCTCCATTTTTGGTCAATATTATTGCCTTGGATACAAGGTTGATTGTAAAATATCTAATTCTACTTTATGATTGAAAATGCACATAAAAAATAGTGTTATGTGTATGGTACTACACTAGATTCAGTAGCTAAGGTCAAGGGACTCGTAAAGTTTGATCTTCAAGCAGAACCTAAGGTGGGAAAGTTTTAGATTGAAGTTGGAGGCAATGTGCTAGGGGTTTTTGACTTTGGACCTAGAAGATTTGGTTCTGAGGCAATATTTATACCCAAGGATATTGGTTTAGATCTAGAGGAGGATGATGGTTACTTGATCTATTTTGTTCATGATAAGAACACTGGGTATGGTTCTAGCTTACACTCAATTTTTTTGAGTCCTAATTTGGCTTACATTTTTCTCTAGAGATGATAAGAAGAAACTTATATTTATGTGAAGGCTATTGTCTCTCAAATACATGATGAATAGGTTGTCTAGTACATGCCACTATTTTGAGAGATATAGTCTTTAACAAAATGGCACAGAATAATAACAATACCATAGCCAATACTAAAACTAGGATCTAGATAAATCATAGTATTTACTATTAATCACTATATTAGCAGGTGACATGTCAGGAAAAAAATTGATTATGTTAGAGAAATTAGTAGTTATGAGAAGATCAATCAAGAGGAAATAGTTGAGAGCTTAGAGTGACACAATTTTCAGATGATCATATAAAATGAAATGACTGTTGGCGTAGAAAGAAATTAGAAAGACATTATGTATAGATGAAGGCATGAAATGGATGGTTTTGGAGCATTCAGCATGGACACTCAGCATTCAATACATATCATCATTCAAGATCAAATGGGTGTGTGGGATTATACGCACAGTGAACAATAAAGGAGGGAATTGAATCCTTCCTAAGGCCCACACTTGTTGAGGCCCACTTCAGCAATGGACCTTCCTATGAAATTGTTGTCTAAAACCTTTCTAATGAGATAATGTGTTATGAGCTCTTCATTAGTGGGATGGAACGTGAATCTACGAGGCAATTGTGCATCACCCATATCATGACTATAACTAAAGTTAAGAGCCTCTATTATTGAATTCTCTTCCCTATCACCCATATTCATTTCCTTTTCTATTCATAATTCACATGATGCATTTATTCTATTTATTTTTATTTTCTCAATATAATTTATGACTATAATTAGAGTGAATTCTATATATAGGACATTTATTTGAGGAATTCTATAAAATAGTTCACATGCCTTACCTATGATTTGACATTTTTCATGCATCCTACACTCTCTCATCTAGCTAATGATGGATTACAAAGAGTGATATAAATGATGATGCTAAAAACACACACAATCAAATCCAAAATGAACTTGCATTACAAATGGATTGTGGAAATCTAATATTATTAATTTTGCATGCATGTTTATCGGGACAATCACAACTTAAACATATATATCAATAGATTTGATTTATTATATATGTTTAAGTTGTGATTATCCCAGTAGACATGCATGAAAAATTAACAATATCATATTTCCACAATCCATTTTTAATGCAAGTTTGTTTTGGATTTGATTGTGTGTGTTTTTTAGCATCATCATTTTAGATCACTCTTTGTAATCCATCAGCCAAATGAGAGAGTGCAGGATACATGCAAAATGTCAAATCATAGGCAAGGCATGTGAACTATTTTATGGAATGCCTCAAAAAAAATTGACCAAGCATTGGTCAAAATTTCAACCAATGTGTGGGGGTTTTGTACCAAGCATTGGTCAAAATTTTGACCAATGCTTGGCAGTTTTCCACTAAGCATTGGTCAAAATTTTGACCAATGTTGTGTAGTTTTCTACCAGCATTGGTCAAAATTTTGACCAATGCTTGGTAGAAATTATGCCAATAATTTTGAAATTTTTCAACCAATGTATTGGTCAAAACTTTGACTAGCCAGTAAGTTAGTCAAAATTTTGATGGAAAAACTTTTGACCAATTAGTTGGTCCAATTTTTGACCAACCTTAGTCAAAAATTTTACCGATAATGGTAAAAAATGAGCCCAAATATTCTAGTGATAGTGAATTACTAATTAATTAGCATATCTTAACATTGTTAAAAATTTAGGGTAAGAGTGTTGATGGCCCTAGTATAGATTACCCAACCCCATTTTATGCCTCACTGAAGAGACAAGAGATATGTATCGATTTAATCATTTAAATTAATACATATATTTGTAAAATAAGCATATGAAGGATTGACAAAAAAATTAATGCATTAGGTCTCTACTAGACCATCGACATTCAAAAGGGACTTTGAGCCTAGGCATGATACTTACATGGAAATTATATTATATGATATGTAATTGTTGACATCTAAGACTCCTCATCTTCTCTGGTCCATTGATCATGGAGTTGTTGTTGCAATGGCTAGTTTAGAGCCATTTGAAGGATTTGAGCAAATATGCAAATCAAATCCATTAAGCCCTCAAATACCTACATGCAAAAAATTTGTCATGGAGAAGAAAAAGATAAGAAGAGGAAAGAGATTTCTTTGAAAACATGCAAATTGTATATTCAAATGAAGAAATATAATGAAATGCAAATAGATCAATCCTTATAAAAGGAGATCAAAACACAAAAAGGGTAACCTAATAAGTTACAAAGGGTAACCTAAAGGTGAAAGATTTTTAATAATTACTAAATAATTATTAAATAGAGAAAAAAAATGCATAAAGTGAGATCTTAAGAAGGAAGAAAAGGTAATTTAATAAATGAAATTAAATTAACCTTTTTCTCTAACACCCCCCCTTAAGATGAGCAACAACGTAGTTACAAAGAATGTAGAAAGAGTAAGGAAACTACAATGCAATGCTGAAAACAAACTTGGGTTCTAGAAACATGGCCTAATGAGGTACCCAATCACAAAAAAATCTCTATGAAATGGAGAAATAGAGAAAACATAGTGGGAAAAAATCTACTCCAAAAAGAGATAGATGAAAAATCTAGTGAAGGACTGCAAAAGCCTCCAGCAAGAGGAATGTTTCAGAAAATAGGTACAAAGAGTGATAATGAAGAATACTAGTGGAGCATGAAGAAGGTGAAAAGCTCTATAAAAAACTAATGGTTGATCTAAAGAACCTCCACTAAAATAGAACCTGACTAGGTAGAGAAGACTATAATCGACATTGAATCAAGAGGCAAACAAAGGCAAACAACTAAACTTGAAAATCCATATGGCATAAAATACCAAAGCCTGAAGAGCTTTCAATTGAAACAAGGAAGGTTGCAACTAGAGCAGGAATAAAAAGAAGAGTATCTATATGGTAGATTATCCATCTCACCAAAATGTATAGGTATCTAGCCACTAAAATCACCTGGTACATAGAATCAAATACTAAATACATAGCTCACTCCAACAAACCAAGGAAGCATGAGAAAAAATAGAAGGATCCCTCTAATGTAGGCAAGGGTGAGGTGACATGCAATTAAAGAAGTGGGCCAAAAAGAGCTACAAGTTAAGGAACTATGATCAAGATGCTCAAAAGAGTACATAAGTGTGTACTAAGGTGATCAATCTCAGACACATCATGAGGCTAATATCAGGAAAGGGAAACTCACTAGACAAAGGAAGATGGAAAACAAAGGAAAATATCAACCCCCCATGGCACTTTATCATAGTAGTGCATATACAATAGGGCACAAGACATAATAAATCCCAAGAATATAGTAATCTATACAAGTCTCCTTAGATGACACTACTTGAATCAAAAGGCAAAAATAAGGTAAACAACTAAAATGAACGATACAGATGCAGTATGACACTTTATCTTAGTGTGTTTACATAAAAATGCTTACAAATGATATCACCAATGATGAGAAAGGGCAAAGAGCTAATACAATAGATAGTAAAACCCAAATGAAGAGATCTCATGCCATCAAAATGATCCCTCGACCTAAAACACCCAAGATATCCACCATAGTGCAAAAAAGAAAAAAATATGATAGGAAGAGCATGAAGAAAATCTGGAAGAAATTATAGCATTTCTAGAAAGTAGACAGAACAAGCTTTTCAAAAATATAATGTTTTCAAAAAATGAAGATGGGATGCTCAAGCTATGTCCTCTGGAGTTAAAACCTAAAGATTTAGCTTTCACTACAAAAATAGGCAACCAAATTGCATTAAAACCAAAAAATACCTATGCCAATATCTTTGTCTTAAAACTAGCTTTTTGGGACTTTTTTTAATTGAAAATATGTCTATATACTCAAGTTATGACCAAAAAACCAATAGTAGGTCAAAAAAGGACCTGAAGGTCATCGTAGATAAAAATGACTGCCATGTGGTAGTGCCACGTCTCATCCATGTGGTAATATGGCTCCAAAAAAGGTGATGTGGCACTTAACATGTGGTAGATGCTGACAAGGCACCTTGGTAGGTGCCCAGGACGCCATGTGTGCGATGCAGGTTGTGGGGATATTGAGGTGGTAGCGAGTAGCACCACTGGTAGCTGACGATAGCATGGTGATGAGCGGGAAGCCACAGTTAACAAAGGTGGCTAGAGGGAGGCCCATAAGTGGCTAGCAATCGTGGTACCACTAGTGGTTTACCACAACTGCAAGTGGTTCTGGTGACTCCTAGTAGTTTTTAATAACTGCAATAGCTAAAAAAGTTCATTTTTTTAGAAAAAATTGTAATTTTTTGCAATTTTTTGTTATTTTTTTGTTTCAAAGTGTGTGTAGAGGTCATACTACCCTATCAGGCAAAATGTTTTTGCCTCTTGTATGAACATTGTCCAAAACGGACAAACTTTATATGAAAATAGGGGTTTTGACACCTTCTGGATCCATTCATGAGGTCTGTTTGGCCTCAACCAGATTTGAAAATTAGTGATCCCCTATTTTCTAAGGAAATACATGAAAACTCAAGATTTGATTTGTCAAACCCTTGTTCTTTCTTTTTCTCCAAATATCAAACAAGCTACAATAGATCTGGCTCTGATACCATGAAGGATTTGAGAAAATATGCAAAGCAAATCCATGAAGCCCTTGAATACCTACATGTTTATGAAGCAAAAAAAGACAAGAAGAGGCAAGGGTTTACTCTGAAAATATGCAAATTGTATATTCAAATGAAGAAGAGATAATGAAATACAAAGAGATCAATCCTTATAAAAGAATATTGAAACCCAAAAAAGGGTAACCTAAAGGTGAAGTCTATTTAATAATTACTAAATAATTATTAAATAGAGAAAGCAAAAAATGCATAAAGCAAAATCTTAAGAAGGGAGAAAGGGTAATTTAATAAATAAAATAAAACTAACATTTTTCTCTAACACCATTGATTGAGGTATGAAAGAGTATTCTTAGTTTTAGTTGTTATTTATAATAGCTTGTATTGAAATTTCAAATCTTACTTATAAGTTATTATATTGATTGAATTGTTGTAGGGCTTTGTTACACCCAATCATTAGCAAGCATTTGAGGTGGATCATCTTGTGACTATTTGATGGTGGTAAGAAAATAATTAATTTTGTGTGTACATATATTTGATTTTAATGTATTATAATTATTTATTCATATCTACTTTGTTTGTATTAGCTCTAGTTAGAGAGGAGCCTAAATAAGAGGATGAGCGAGTGTGTGAGGAAGATTCAATCATCCTCATCATCTCCCTTTAGGTAATGATCAAAGACCTCTAGGAATTTGTTCCACAACCCCGCCCCCCCCCCAAATCATGGGAAGGAGGAGATATAGGGATAGACACACATGTATAGGCATTAGTGGAAATATACATTGTATTTTATGTTAGTGGACATATTCAACATAGATTTGATGTATGACATATATTTGATGCATGACATTATTAGACTTATGACATTATTTGTTATCATAATATATGATATGTTTGTTCATTTATGACATTATTTTGTTATCATAATATATTATATATTTGTTCATGTATGACATTATTGGTTATCATAATATATATCTTGTTTTTTTTGTTTACTTTTTAAGTATATTTCATGTTTTTTCATTTTAATGTAATTTGCATCCAAAATGATGTAGAGTTCTCATACCAAAAGCTATTGGATTTCTAAGAAGAATAATTTTAAGGAAAACTACCTATTGCAAATGTCTCTACCTAATCCTTTACAAACTCAACCAAATACCTCTCACAATACCCAACACCTCCACTACCTTACACCCACCAAGATCTTTCACAAAACCATACCCAATGAGATTCCAAAAGGCTTAACTCCTTTCCATTTGAGTTGTTTCAACATTTATAAGGTGCTATACACCTTAGTGGACTTCAAAACATCAATTCTCACAAACAAACCTAAAGAGGCTCTTTCTTGTAGCCCTTCCTTGGGAGTCTTAAGGTAAGAAATAAAAATCTCTCCAAAAAAATACCAAAACTAATGAGGGATTAAGATACACAATACTACACTTGACTGAATTGTTAAAATATAGACTCCCAACTATTCAATAAAGCATATAACTTGCAAGCCTGAATCTAGACAAATAGGCTTAAAACATACCTTCTAACTCCCAACTCATTAAGCTTTCAAATAATAATAACAAATGAACTTGTTTATAGTTTTACCTTATCAAGCTCTTACCAACTTCTGACTTTCAAAGTCCTAATTGTTAAAGAGATACATAAACCTTCAAACCCTTGTTATAATGAAGGTTTCCTTGCTAAATAAGATAACTATCTCACAAAATTCAGTCACTCATCTATTATATCCTTCCAAGAGATTCTTCAACTATTTGACAAAGTTCTTTGTATTCATATATTGAGAAGTAAACTACATGCTTCTTTAGGTTAAATGAGCATAGTACCTACACATTATCTTTACATAAAGTGGAGGAAGATTTAAAGGTTCCCTTGGTTTTTTTAGATCACCATCTTACCTTTGTTTCTTATTATGGATATGGTCAAGAATTAGTAAATACCTTCTGATTGCATGGAAAATATAGAGAATCAACAATTGGAAACATGATGGTGGCTTGGTTAGAGTTTGCATGTGTGTTGGAAGGATTTCAAGATAAGGGTTTGAAGAATCTTCCATTTACTCAATGACTAAGAGCCTAGAAGTTGGTAGTTGGAAAGGTTTTGATAAGGTAATGGAGTACTAGAGTTTTTTTGTTTGAGCTCTTTGAGAGTTTTGAGAGTTTATAGTTTATAGTTTAGTATTGATAGGTCATTGGAAGATTTTCATACTTTGCACAAGCTCTAAGATATGCCATGTCAAAGATCACATCCCTGTGACATTTAGTGACTCTTAGGGTCAAATTAAGTTTGGTGTGCCTGAGAACATTTGAGTGATCAATGAGATAGGACAATCTTTAGACTAGGGTTTACCTGGCTACCTAGAGCTAACAAAATAGATAGTTTGATCCCACAATGAATGGTGAGAGAGATTCAGTAGTTGGAAACTTTTTACTAGCCAACAATACAAGTTTTAGCATCACTCGAGATGGGACCACAAAATCAAAATAGAATCTAGTCTCCAACAAGAGAGAGATATTATTGTCAATCCTAGCACATGGTCATGTAGCACCCAAAATTGCATCCATACCCTACACGAGCTTTGAGATATGCCCCATCAAAAATAGTTTCCCTATGGCATTTATTGACTCTTAGGGTCAATTTGGTTTGGTATGCCCAAAAATGTTTGAGCACTCAAAAAGATGGGACAAGCTTGGGACTAGGATTTACCTAGACACCAAGAGCTAACAAAATAGATAGTTTGATCCCATGATGAACGGTGAGAGAGATTCAATAGTTGGCAATTTTACATTGGCCAACACTACAAGGTTTAGCATCAACTGAGATGGGGCCATAAAATCAAAATAGAATCTAATCTCCAAAAAGAGAGAGAGGTTATTATAGGTCTCAAAAAAGTACTTTTGTAGTACCTAGAATTGTATTTATATCTCGCACGAGCTTTGAGATATGCCCTGACTCTTATGGTTGATTGGGTTCAGCATGCCTAAGAAAGGTTGAGCACTCAATAGGATAGGATGAGTTTGGGACTAGGGTTTACCTAGCCACTTGGAGCTAATAGAACAAATAGTTCAATCCCGTGATAAAAAATGAGAGAGATCCAATGGTTGGCAACTTTATATTGACTAACAATACAAGTTTCAACATCACCCAAGATGGGGCCACAAAATCAAAACGGAATCCAATCTCTAAAAAGTGAGAGGTTATTGTAGGTATCAAAAAAAATTCTTGTAGCACCCAAAATCACATCCATATCTCACATAAGCTCTGAGATATTCCCTGTCAAATATCGTTGCCCTATGGCATTTAGTGAATCTTGGGGTCAATTCAGTTCGGCATGCTTGAGAATGTTTGAGCACCAATAGGATGGGACAAGCTTGGAACTAGGGTTCACCTAGCCACCTATAGCTAATATAATAGACAATTTGATCTGATGATGAATGGTGAGAGAGATTCAATAGTTGGCAACTTTGTACTAGCCAAAACTATAAGTTTTAGCATCACCCAAGATGGGGCCACAAAATCAAAATGGAAACTAATCTCCAAAAAGTGAGAGAGGTTATTGTAGTTCTTAGAAACATATTCCTATAGCACCTAGAACATCTATACCTTGCAAGAGCTCCAAGATATGTCTCATCAAATATCACTACCCTATGGCATTTAGTGACTCTTTGGGTTAATTTGGTTTGGCATGCTCGAGAATGTTTGAGCTCTCAATGGGAAAGGAAGATCTTGTGACTAGGGTTTACCTAGCCACTTAGAGCTAATGGAATAGATAGTTTGATCCCATGAAAAATGCTTAGAGAGATATGAGCAAGATATGTATGCCTAGGCCACTTTGTGCAACATATGAGCAAAAGTTACTAATTAGGAAAAATTGAGTTTTTTTGAGTTTTTGGGCAAGATAGCCATTGTAAGTTGCTTTTTAATAATTTTGAACCTTTTCCAAGCCCTTCAAGTTAAATCTAGTGAACTTTGAAAAGGATGCCCTATTTGTGTTAAATTACAAAAGTTGTAAAAGTTGCTTTAAAATGCAAATCTGACTAGAAGCCTTCTAACCTTCCAAAATATGTTTTCCATGCTCTTATACCCAAGCATGGATAGTTACAAATTTCCAAACCTCCATTTGCAACTTTTGCAAAAATTGTAAAAGTTTCTCAAGCAATGTTTTGAGCAACTTTGCAACTTTTGCGCAATTTTTTTTCTTTACATATTTAGTTTGAGTCCATCAAGGACTATTATAGGACTCTAGTTAAGATTCATAGGACCTATTATGTAACCAAATACCTTAGTTTCCCATGAATATTCAAAGGTAATGAATTGTTAGTAACTGTAGAATGAATGGTGAAATGAAATCTCACTTGATATTTATCTAATGAAAGAAAAAAATAATTAAATAAGAAATTGGGTACTAGCCATAGATATTTCAAAGACATTGAAAAAAATATATTATTATTTCAAAAAAAATGAGGTGTTGAGTCTGAAAATAAGATTGTAAAGATTCTCATCATTGGCATGGCCAAGAACTACTTTTTCAATATAGTGACTAATAGTTGGCCTAACTCCTAATGCCTTCTCATTCCTAAGGAGGAAATCTTAATATATAAAGGAATATATACAAAATAATTGTAGAGATACAGAAAACTTGCTTAATAGAGAGATTCATCTAAGAGAAAAAGACATTTTAGAAGAAAATGGTTATCTTGGTGCCATCCAAGGTATGCCAATTACTTAGGATGAAGAGACAAAACCTATAGCTATTGGGAAAGAGTGCACATGTACATAAACACAAAAATTTTAGATAGAGAAGTAACAAGTTCTATAGAATTATCCATAGAGAAATGTGAAGTGAAGCCTCAAATTGGCTCATTAGTAGGCAAAGTATCTAATCATGCACTTCATTCTAGCACCAAATATGTTTCAATTAGAAATTCCAATTCATCAATGGCCTTGGATTTATAAGACTTGGGAAGCTAGGATACTCAAGTTGGGCATGATCCCTCAAAGTTCTCATCAAAATATATTAATTACCATAACAAAACAACAAAAAGCTCATTGCCACCTTTGGTGAGGTAGTCTCACTCCTTTTACATTAAGTTCATCCATCTATAATCCAAGGTTTTAATTCACCTAAAAAATAGAAAGCTTCTCAAGGTACTGATTTCTTTTATGAAGTTCCTAATAAATATCAAGGTTCTCATTTAGGCGACCAAGTGCCATGAGGTCCACGATCAAAGACTATCCCAATCAAAGAGAAGTAGGAATCCTAACAAATTGTCATCTATCATTTTAGTGACCAACTTACATCTATAATTTATTCTAGAGACTTTAGTTTAAATGGAGATTGTCAATTCCCAAACATGTCCCAATCAAGTAGATGACCAAGATGTTGTTTGACTAAAGGTAATACTAGTTTATTAAGGTATCGTTATGATCCCACTTCCATTCAATTACTATTTTTTGAGAAACTAGAAAGCTACTTCAGTGTGGGATTTTTATAATATAAAATGTCCTCTTACAAGTACATGCCATTTGTTGGAAACATTTTCTATTGTAAAAGATTAGTGAGAAATATATGTAGTGTACCTATTTGGGACTAAAGAATATAACTTTCAAAATTGCAAAGCTTCAATGCTATTATAATGGAGATTATGTGCAATATTATTTTGCTAATTTTGTTTTGGTCAATATTATTGTATACATATGTAAGAATAATCTAGTTCTTATTTTTCTAACTATTATGAATGACTTATTGCTTTTGATTTGGAAAAATCTTTAATTTATACAATACTCAATATTAGTATTCCTTAATATTTTTTATTGGTTAATTTTCATATATGTAGATATATCCTTCAATGATGTACCTTTTCCTTATTGGATGCACTTGCTTCAAATTCGTAGAATGATTTTTTATTACCTACTAGAGGGTTGTATCTCTTCGGCATCTTATCAAGAGTAGCATCTCTTCCATGCATCCCCTAATCTCTCTCTCTCTCTCTCTCTCTCTCTCTCTCTCTCTCTCTCTCTCTCCCCACCCCCCCCCACCCCCCTTGCCATTTCTCCCTCCCTCTCTCCTTATACAATTTAATGAACCAACTAGATATGCTTTACATATTAATGTCTCAAGTATTTCTTTGTGGTTTGACTTGCATACCTTTGAAAGAGTCTTATTATGTGGTTTTCCACCATTTTTTATCGCGTGGACATTTGATGCAACAACAAGGTTCAAATAATGAAGAATCTTCCTCTCTGTTTTTCAATCCTCGAATAACCACAAGTTAGGGTTATTCATAGAATATCATCTAAGCCATGTGCCAGTTACAACAACCACACTAATATGGTACTCTAAACCTTCACCATTTAAAATTGAGTGATCTAAAAAAATTTTGGCTTGGACACAATGATGCAAATAATAATTTTTCCCTTTCATTGTCTTTAGGTGCAATAATAGAAAAAACATGTCCCATAGTGATAATTGTATAGAATATGGTCATTAATTCAGTAAATACTTAGGTAAAAGTTATAAAGTTACATATTGAAATTACAAAGATATATATTAGCAGGTTGCACTAGATCATACAAGTGGTCAAAATTAATGGATAAATCCATCTCTACCATTTCTAGTGCTTGTGGGGGATGATAGCTGTCAATTGGGTCCAAAACCTATATATCCCATTTGTCCACCCATTTAGTCAACTCACACTCATCCCAATTTTCCTTTGTACATAATGGATAATAGCATGTCATTTTTTGTGTGTGAATACTCCATGAACCTAAATTAGAGCTTCTATAAGAGTATAACTCACTTGGTCCTATTAGTGTGCAAGAATCCTCATACGGTGCAATGTTAGTATTATCTATCAACCAAAAAAATCTATGAACCGTAGACTTGCCTTCTTTACGTGGACCCATTGTAGCATTACACTACTGGACAATAAATTTTGCATCTATCAATATTGCTTCATCTTTTTACTTTCATTTTTCATGAGCTAAGGCTATTTTGATGCATGCACTTGCACCATCATGCTCTCCCTTTCCATGACCATCCTCTATGAAATTCCACATATATTGAATTCTAGACAACCTATGCATCACACTCAACCAATAGAACAGCTGTGCATTGTTGAATTGAGATGCAAAATTGTCTGACCAAATAATGTGCTAATGATATGGTATGTCACTGTTAGTCAAATCTCTATAAAATAGTTTAAAAAAACCATGCACAAACTCTATAGAATTTGATCAATCATCATCATTGATATAAAAATGGTACTCCCTCAAAATCTTACTATCATCCTTTCTACTCGTAGATGAATACATGAATGTTATATGAACAAATATGGAAACCTCTTGAGAATTATAATACTTTGCTTGCACTTCATGTTGTGGTCATAGTGTGTAGTTCTCTGTGAAGCCTACAACTAAAATAATGGTATCCAATGGAAATGTATCCTTGCACAACATGAATTGCAAATCCACCCATCGAGTTCTATGTGTATGCCTTGCATACTTGTAAATAATCTTTTCACAAAAAATCTTCATGAAGTCATACATTGAAATATTTCAATGACTAAATCACATCTTTTATCATGTTTCCCATCTTTTAGACCATATGTCACTATCTTACATTTTCTATAATCTACTATTTCATTTCCAATTGCATGTGTACTATTCATATGTTCACAATTTCATAAAAGTTGCAAAGACCCACAAAATAAGCATGTACTATCCAAGCATGATGTCTTCTAAAAAAATTGGCCTTCCACTATTTCACATAAAATGTTGGATATGAATTCTCTTGAAGATTTAGGTAGCTCATTCATGTCACAATCCTATAAAACAAACTTAAAATGCAAAAACACACATATATGCCTAAAAACATCAAAATGGTTAGGAAATTCAATATGTATCCTACAACAACAAGTTGTGTGTATGTGATTTATCTTCACATAAAAAGGTCTACCCATCTCAAAAAAAATTGACTTACTTGAATTTGAGAATACATACCAATAAATTTTGCAAAAAATTGTGTCTGAGTTGAGTCCTAAAAAATTTTGCATGTGGGTCATGATTTCAACTACAAATCCTCCTTCTTACTACATCTCTTTGATTAGGCAAAACACATGTTATTTGTCCAAAAATCTTCAATCAATGATTTCAAAGCTTCACTAATTTCTTTATAGTTTTGTGATAATCTATTACTAAATTTCCATAACTCATTTTTTGTTGGATCTTCCAATCTCTCACACCTTAGCATGGCTCTCCTTAGAGTACCTCTACCAATTTTTAATTTTTTTCTTGTCTTTCTCATGAGTTGAGCTTTCTTCATTTGAGTGCTTATTATTGTTGATGTAAGTACTCATCTTGTGATATTACTATCTTTGGTACATGATTTAGAACCCACTTTATCATATGCACTCATTAGATTCTTTACAATATTTTTTTCATTTGAATTGTCCATCATTCTTAGCTCAAGAATCTTCATGATAGGCCTAAATTTCAAATTTCTTATCATTTCAACAAATAATTGGCATTGACCTATAATATTCAATTCTTCAAAGAATAATCTCCACATATGATTAACTTTTCTTTAATAAGTATGCTTTCTAATCTTGTTAGGTATTGATTTCAAAGTGTTAGTATCAATATCAATCAAATATTTTGGTCTTCTAAAATAGATTTTAGAAGGTATTATAATATCTTCCATTCCCTCAACATTTTGATCATCAACATAAGGTTGAGTGTTTTTCATACCTTGAATTGAAGATGATATGCCTTGGCAATAAGATGCAAAAGATGAAATATCACTTACTTGATATGTTGATGTTGTGCCTTCAACATGCATGATGGAGTGTGTACATTGTCAGATGTACAATTAGCATCTCTTTAACATGAAATAATGATATGACTCCAACATTGGAAGATGGTGTAGCTTAATAACTCCATTATCTTCTTGAGTGTAATAGAAAATGTACCCTTCTTGGTGGAATGGGGTCTCGAATAATCACTACTCATACCTATTGTCTATGGGGAGTGGTAACTCTTTGCAAGATACTTTGGTGGTGGACTCTACTACTATCTTTGATAGACCATCTTCTCCTAGCATCTTGAAGAAGGATCCTCCTTTGGTTCCTTCTATGGTAGCTCATTTGTCTCTAGATTCTATTATCCTAGTTTTTGGTGTGGATTCTATGACTATTGCTATTAGTCTATCCCCTCCTTTGGCTCACTCTCTGGTGGTAGCTAGTCCATCTCTAGATTTAGCTATCCTAGTTTTTGGTATGGACTCTACTACTGACTCTATTTATTTGTCCTCTAATGAATTCTTGATGGTGGCTCTACCATTGGCTCCTTCTGTGGTGGTTGCTAGTCTTTCTTCTAGTGTTTCCAAGGTAGTTTCTCTTGTGGTTCCTTTTCTGGGTGCCAATATTCAGTCTTAGGCTTCTATTGTCACTTCCTCTTCTACAACCTTTTCCCTAGCTTTGGGGGTTTCAGGTTCTAGCTATGATGGTGCTGATTTTTAGTGGTAGAAGGTTGCTAGTTTGGTGGAGGATGGATGGACTATAGCAAAAGGAAAAAGGAAAAGCCATCAATTCCCTCTTTTGATATGGCACTATGGTCAAATAAGAAGAGTTCAAAAGGGAAAGTTTCATGTGGTTGGCCTTTCTCCTAGCTTTTTTCCAGTTATCCCCTAGCTCTTTTGGCCTATTGCTCTTTGTAGTGTGTTTCACCATGGGGTTTCAAGAACCTGGTTAAAACCTATTTTTGTGGCTATTATGTTCTTTTTTATATGTTGCCACCTTGGTCATCTTTTTCTTGGTGACATGTTTCACCTTGAGTAGTTGATTTGTATAGGGTTTTAGGTACGCTTCAAAACCTATTTTGAGTTACAGGTGCTTGTTCAAAACTTGTTTGTGTGGCTGATGAGTATTGTGTTATCTATGATGCCACTCTAGTCACTGTGTCTTGTTCAGCAACCTATTTCAACTTAGGTATGATGTTTTGTCTGGTTTGGGTTTCATTGAAAATTTCTTGATTTGTAAAGGATTTTAGAGTCCCTTCAAAACCTATTTTTCTTATAAAAAATAGTCTCATTCATTCTCTTTGTCTTTCCAATTCTTCCTGCTTGTTTCTTTGTATCAGTGATTCTTGTTCCTCTTGGAAATACAATTCTTCATTATTTCTTTGTAATTTTCTTTATGTACGTAGTTGTTTCATTTTACCTCTTTTAATTGCAAAACCTCTCTCCCTCTCTTCCATTGTTTGAGCTTTTGGTTTCTTCCTTGGCATGATGATGATTTCTATATATCAAGTTATTCAAACATCTAAATTAATTATAATTTGAAAATTACAAATCATTCAAATACATATATAAATTACAATTATTTCAATGAATACACAATATATATCAAACAATGTGTTAAATTTCTAACCATTTCCAAATAACAATTCATTCAATCATACAAATTTCAATGAATTCACTATACATTAAACAACTTGTCAAATTATAATCAAATTTCTCTCTATAAATTAATAATCAAATTTGTCTCTAGAGAGTGTGAAATTGACTGAGATTCATGATATTATTACTAAGGAGGAGATATTCTAGAGGCAACAATCTAGAAAAAAGAAATGAAGGAAGGGGATCAGAATACTAAGTACTTTTACATGACCACTTTGAATCATAGGATGGCAAATAGAATTTCTAGACTCAATACTAATGGAGGTATAATAGACGGTGAGGACATCATAAAGAGGGAAGCCATGGATTTTTCTAGCAATTTACTACAAGGTGATCCCAATTTGGACAAGGAAAAATAGAATATGTTTCTGAATATATCCCAAACTATATATTAGAAGATCATAATAAATTCCTAACTTCTATTCCATCTAATGAAAAAATTTCCAAGGTTGTTTTCTCTTTTGATGGAGACAAGGCACCAAGGCTAGATGGGTTTTCTTTCTTTTTTTTCCATAAGTATTGGTGTATTATTAGTGATGATGTTTGTAATAGGGTTAAGTAATTCTTTGGCTCTAGAAATTTTCTCAAAGAATTGAATAGTACCTTTCTTGGTTTAATCCCAAAGAAACCAAGTGCTGATAGAATGGACTAGTTTCGACCTATCAGTCTTTGTAATTCTTTTTATAAAGTTATTTCTAAAGTGCTAACTCTCAAAATTTTGTATCTTCTCCCTAATTTGATTTCTAGGTAGCAGAATGGTTTTGTTCTTGGTAGGAACATTTTAGATTCAATTATTTTGGTGCATGAAAATATCCTCTCTCTCACCCTATCCAAGAAAGAGGGATTTCTCCTTAAACTTGATCTATCCAAAGCTTACGATAGAGTGGAATGGTATTTTTTACAAAGAGGCCTCAAATCTTTTGGTTTTAATAAGAGAGTTAGGTTTTTGGTCTCTATACTAGTTTCTTCTACTACTTTTTTGTGCTAGTGAATGGTTCACCAAATCCTTTTTTTTGGGCTTCGTGCAATTTAAGGAAAAGGGGTCCACTTTCACCTATCCTATTCATTCTAATGGTTGAATGTAAGGGAAGATTTGTGAAAAAAATGGTGAATGTGGAGGATTTTTTTGGTCTAAAACCCTCATCCAAGGTGCTGATTTGTTTGCATCAACAATTTTTGGATGATTCTATAGTGATGGGAGAAGCTTCAGTTAGAAATGTTAGAAACATTAAGAAGGCTTTCGAGAATTATGGGAAAGCTTTGGGTCAAATTATTAACTAGAAAAAAAGTGAGATATATTTTATCAATGTAAATGATATTAGACAAAAAAAATAAAAAGGATTATTGGTTGTAAGATTGGCACATTACTAGGTTCTTATCTAGATTACCCCTTTGTATGGACCCACCTAACATCTTTTGGAGTTTGATGATTGATAAAATTAATTTTAAGTTAGCAAGGTGGAAAGGTTTCCTCCTTAGTCAATTTAGTAAGGTTATTTTCCTCAAATCCATTATATAGAATGTTTTTCTATATGCTTTGAGTGTTTTTAAGATCCCCAAAAAATTTGTGCTGACAATTGAGAAAATTCATAAGCTTTTCTTATGAATGGGTATGGAAAAAAGAAAAGAGTGCCCCAGATTGCTTGGGAGAAAGTTTGCATGCCTTTTAATAAAGGTGGCCTTGGCCTTAGAAGACTTACCACTATGAATGATTCCTTTCTTGCCAAGTTTTTATGGAGATGGCATAAAGAGGAAGGTGAATGGCATGATATTTGGAATGATAAATATAATAGGGAGAACCAAGATCTTAAAAAATTTCTTAATAATGAGTTTGTGCAAGGGGGTTCAATGATTTGGAAACATGCTTAGAAAAATAAATAGATTATTAAGAAAGGGGTCAGAAGGAAGGTGGGAAATGGGAGGAAAGTTCTTTTTTGGGAGGATATTTGGATTCTTGATCATCCACTCAATGTTGATCAAAGGTGGAATGGTTTTATGAAGTAGTGTAAGAATCTCTTCAAGATTTTTGTAGAAGACTATTGGGAGGAGAATAAATGGTTGGATTTCAAGAGAGTGGATAAAAACCTAATTCATCTCAATAAGATCCTGAATGCTATCTTTTTAAGCCATGAAGAGGATGTGCTGATTTGGAAATATAATCCTAATGGGTTCTTTTTGTTTCCTTGGTGTATGCTAATGCTTTTGAAGAGCATCATGAGTCTTTTTGGGCTAAAGCATGGTTTAAAGGTATGACCCACCAAAGTTAACATATTTTTTTGGATTCTTTTTTAGTATAAAATTTTGTCAATGAATAATTTATTGAAGAGAGGGTTCAAAATAGTTAATAGATGTTACCTTTGTAAGAATGATGTTGAACCAGTTAACCATATTACTATGCACTTTTCTTATACTAATACAGTATGGGAAAGCATCTGTGGTTTGTTGAATATTGCTTGGGTTTTTCCTTCTAGAATTCAAGATTTTTTCAATGGTTGGAAGCCACCTTCTAATAATGCCTTAGTTTTGAGATTATGGGATTTTATTCTCTTGTTCCTTTGCTAGGGAATTTGGAAAGAATGTAATGATAGGGTGTTTAGGGGTGTTGAATCTAATCCAGATTAAGTATTATGTAAAATAAAGAATATGGTGACTGAGAATATCAAATCTAGTGGAAAAGGTCAACAACCTTAGAATGATTGGGAAGAATCGGTGATTCAAAATTGGAATTTAAATGGTAAAATTTTGATGCAAATTGGTCCTAACCTTAGGGATATAGCTAGATGGGATTGTCCCCCGATGGACTAGTATAAGATAAATTTTGATGGGCCTCAAAGGGAAACTAAGGAATTTTTGGTTGTAGTATCATTATTGGGAATGTGAATGGGGATAGAATGGATAGAATGGCCATTCCTATTGGAATTCGAACTAACCATGTGGTAGATTCTAGTGAAACCCTCTATGGTCTTAACTATGAAAGGAGTTTAAATTTGAATAAGATATGGTTTGAGGGGGACTCCCTTAACATAATTAATTTCCTTAATAAAGTTACCATTTCCCTCTAGACTATTAATAATATTTTTAGTCAAAATATAGATCTTATCAATTTTGTTGAATTTGTGTTGTAACTCATAATTATAGAGAAATGAATCAAGTTACTGACTAGGTAGCTAATGTGGCATGTAAGAATGATGAAAAGTTAATATGGAACCATGATGACATCATACCTATTGAGGGGTACTTACTGATCGAACATGAAACAGTTTTAAGTAAGCAAAAGTGCTTCATTAATGATGAATATGCTAAGAAGATTTCATTATTAACTGTATAGAATTGGGAAGTAGCAAGATATTATGAGAAGGGCAATGTATTACCACTCAATACCACATGGATTGTAGGTCAGATTTACCAATTTTTCCCTTAGCTACGATATTGACTATGATTTTTAGTTGCAGAGGGTTTTTCTAAGAAGAAAGGAAAATAATCTTGGAGATAAGAAGATGAGAGGAAAGTGGAAAATAACTGAACTAGCTAGTTGTAAAGAGTGGAGGAAGAAGAATGAAATCTAAGAAATTCTAGAGCAAGGGTACTTTACAATTTTTATGGAAAAGTTAAAATGAAAGAACCCTGCCATTACCCGACAGTTCATAAAGATTTGGAAAGATGGGATTATTCTAGTGGGAAATTATATGATGGAGTTCTCTGATGACATCATAGTTGAAGCTATAGGGCTAGAGATGGAGGACATTAATTTCTATTGGGATAGGAAGCTCTTTGATAGGGTAACTGATGATTTTGTAGATTTAGCAAAAGAATGCAACAGACTAGTTAAAATATGTAATTTCTACTTTAACCCAACTTCCATTTTGCGCCCTTGGAGATTTTTTGTGTTTTTGATCATTAAGTATCTTACTTTGGGTGTACACTTCACTAAGATTTATGGTCAGCATTTCATGTTAGTCAATCATTTTAGGCATGGGGTTAGGATAAATTTTTCTTTTTACCTTAGACAATCTCTGGGTAATTCTATTCTTGCCTTTCAAAATGACCCTAATGGAGATCATGCATTTAATGGTTCTCATTATGAACCTTCTAAAGAAGAAAATGGTGGATAGGCCTAGGTAGAGTAAGAAATTTCTTGATTATCAGATGGATGATAGTGATTATGAGTAGGAATTTGACAAGGTTAATGAGGATGAGGTTGAAGAGGTGGATGTAAACAAGAACATGAAAGGGGATCTAGGAAGAACCTCGAAGAAGAAAAGGAAGGAAAAGGGGAGTGAGTTGGATCAAGAAAGTGATTAGAAGGAGGTGCAAAGGAAGGACTTTCAGAAGAGAGGAACCACAAGTAAGGTTTTGGGTCACAAGGGAAAGAATCTACATAGGGTCTCTAATCCCTTTGATGATGAACATTTAATCAAAAGGATAGAAAGAAAAATAAAATTGACATCTACTCAAAATGAGGGCAATGAAAATGTTCCTAAGGAGGTGGAATTGGGAAAAAAACAAACCAGGGGAGCAAGAGTACTATTTTGAACATAATAGGGAAGAGGATGAGAAAGGGTTCCTAAAGGGAATCATGGGTAACCGAAGGTCAATTTTGAAGGATTTTGGGACCCTTAAACAACAAATGTAGGAGATTTCAAATGATTTTGATTAACTTAGTAAGACAGCAAGGGGGGAGCATATGCTAGGCCAAGACATTGATAGGCTTTCTAAAGTCCTTGGCAATGTAGAAGAGGTCAAAAACATGATCTTGTAGCACCTAGAATTGCATCCATACCTCACATGAGCTCTAAGATATGCCCCATCAAAGATCGTTTCCCTGTAGCATTTAGTGACTATTAGGGTCAAAGTTTGTTTGGCATACTTGAGAACATTTGAGCAGTCAAAAAGATGGGACAAGCTTAGAACTAGGGTTTGTTTGACCACTTTGATCTAACAGAGAAGATAGTTTGATCCCATGACAAATGGTTAGAGAGATTCACTAGTTCATGACTTTGTACTAGCTAACACTACAAGTTTCAGCATCACCCAAGATGGGGAGACAAAATCAAAATAAAATTGAATCTCCAAAAAGAGAGAGGTTTTTATTGTAGGTGTCAACAACATGATCTTGTAGCACCCAAAATTTCATTCATACCTCATATGATCTCTAAGATTTGCACCATCAAAGATTGCTTCCCTATGGAATCTAGTGACTCTTAGGGTCAATTCCATTTGGCATGCCCAAGAACTTTCAAGAAGTCAATAGGATAGGATGAGCTTAGGACTAGGGTTTACCTAGCCACTCAGAGCTAAGGATGAAGACAATTTGATCTTGTGATGAATAGTGAGAGAGATTCACGAATTGGTGACTTTGTACTGGCCAAAACTACAAGTTTTAGCATCACCCGAGATGAGGCCACAGAATCAAAATGGAATCCAATCTCCAAAAAGAGAGAGAGGCTATTTTAGTTTTCAACAATATGATATTTTAGCACCCATAATTGCATCCATACCTTGCATGAGCTCCTAGATATGCCCCATAAAAGATCATTTCCCTATGGTATTTAGTGACTTGCAGGGTCAATTTCATTTGCTATACCCAAGAACATTTGAGCGATCAATGGGATGGGACAAGCTTGGGACTAGGGTTTACCTAGTCACTTGGAGCTAATAAAGAAGAAATTTTTGTCCCATGACAAATCGTTAGAGAGATTCACCAGTTGGGGACTTTGTACTGGTCAACATTACAAGTTTCAGCATCACATGAGATGGGGCCGCAAAATAAAAATGGAATCCAATCTCCAAAAAAAGAGAGAGAGGTTATTATAGGTGTTGAGAACACAATTTTGTTGCACCCAAAATTGCATCCATACCTTGTACAAGATCTAAGATATGCCCTATCAAAGCTTTTTGTCCAATGGTAGTTAGTGACTCTTAGGGCCAATTTTGTTCAGCAAGAATGTTTGAGTGGTCAATTGGATAGAACAAACTTTGTAATAGGGTCTACCTAGACACTCAAAGATAACATAGTAGATAGTTTGATGTCATGATGAATGGTGAGAGATATTCACCAGTTGGTGACTTTATACTAGCCAACACTACAAGCTTTAGCATCACCGAAGATGGGGCCACAAAATCAAAATGGAATCTAATATCCAAAAAGAGAGATAAATTAATGTAGGTTTCAATAACACAATCTTCTAGAACTTAAAATTGCATCCACATGACACAAGCTCTAAGATATGCCCCATCAAAGATTGTTGCCCTATGGCATTTAGTGAGTCTTAGGGTCAAATTCTATTTGGCATGCCCAAAAATGTTCAAGTAGCCAATATGGGATGAGCTTGAGACTAGGGTTTAATCACCACTTAGAGCTAACAAAGTAGATATTTTAATCCCATGATGAATGGTGAGAGAGATATGAGCAAGATATGTATGCCTAGGCCACTTTGTGTAAGATATAAGCAAAAGTTGCTAATTAGCCAAAAATTGGGTCTTTTTGAGTTTTTGGTCAAGAAAGCTTAGGATTAGGTTTTTTTAGTTGTTTTTGAATAATTTGGAACCTTTTCCAAGTCCTAGAAGTGAAATCTAGTGAACTTTGCAGAAGTTGCAATTTGTGTGCAAAATTGCAAAATTGAAAAGTTGTAAAAGTTGCTCAAATGTACAACTTGGTTGGAAAGGAGTTATAACTATTCAAATAATAGTTGTAACTATTGTAATATGCCTAGGATGGATAAATACCTAATTTTTGAGGTCTAAAGGGGCATATTATATAGATTTGGAGAAATTGTAATAAAGGATTTTGAGTTTTTGAAGCCTTTTTCACTATTTTCTATATGTTGGTCATATTGTATGGATTGGTAGGTTTGATCTAATGATTTTCTGAGAAGGAGATTTGACTTACCTTTTTTTTTTCATTTCATCCTTCTAAGTGTAAAACAATTCTGAAGTAGTAGGAAGAAGTAAAGTAAGAAATAAAACAAGTAAATAAGGTTGTAAATTCAGATTTTGGATCATAACAATCATATCCTAAATTAGGAGGGAAAACAAGTATTTGAATGTTTTAGCCTTGTTAATGGATTCCACTTGATGAAATATAGTTGGTGAATTTTTAATTCATCCTATATAGCCTAGTAAAGGCATAGGATTAGCAAGTAGAGCATTGTATGGATTCCATTAGCAATTCTACGACCTTTTGGTGAAGAATGCGACAAAACTCCATTTTTGAGATTTTTTTGTGTATTCTCTTGATTCAATTGGTTTCTTAGTGATGTAAAGGTTTTTTAAATCTTTTAGCATGATATCTAATCCATTTCTAGTGCATGTACACAAGTAGGAATCCATTTTGCCAAAAGTGTTGATTGCAAGTAACTTTTCATCAATTTTTGCAAGATTTGGGAACTTAGGGAGCAGTTGGTCATTCCATGGATGTAGGAATATTATTCCCATGGAATGAACCTATATTACTATGTAAATAATCCTTATAACAATTTCTAGAGAGGAATTTTCATGGGTGGAGGCCTCTAATGGAGTTTAGGTGGTTGTAGGTGCATGAAATGCATGCCTAAAGAGAATCAATAGAAGATCTATCCATTGGAAGGGTATTTTATGGTATATTATGTCTACATATTCCCTAGAGATGGTGAATAAACCTCCAATTGATTGAAGTTGGCTTGGAAAGTCATACATTGAGAAAACCCTAGGTTTGAGGGTTTGTAAGAGATAGTTTGGGGGTTTCTTACTTGTAGAGGTTTGAGCATTATATTCCTTTGATTAGGTCCATTTGAGGAGAGTTTTGAGAGTTTGGAACATTGGAAGCAAGGGAAGCAGGTAGCTTCTTTGGAAAATCACCCTATTTTATCTTTAAAAGGGTGCCTAGTTGGAGGATATGTTTGTTGGTCTGAAATAACCTATACTAGGCTAAGATATGTTAAAGAAGGTTGAAATGAATATATAAAAACCTATTTTATTTGAGAAGTCCTTTAGAGAGTTTGGAAGAAAACTTAACATCTTTCTCACTGGAGACCTAGTTGGGGGCAATTAGGCCTACTAGGTAATTTTGAGAAATTTGAGTGCTAGGATTGGATTGAGGATCTAAAACCACTTGAATTCTCTTCAATCCATCTTAGATAGGTGAAATACATCCACCATATCCTTTGGGATGGTGTTGGAGTTGTAGAAAGGATAGTTGTTATTTTGTGGGTTTGGGGAACATTACCTTTCCCTTGCACATTTTTACACCGTGAACTTGGTTGGCCCCCATCATACTTGTCCACTACATCAAAAATCTTGTGAGAAGGTTGGAGATTTTGAAGTGTGTTGGTTGGGTGAAAGAGTAGAATAGTCCATTTGAAGCTACCTAGTTGTACACTACATCACAAAAAGTGAGAGAGGTCCATGTTTTTGTAATTATATTCAATCTAATGAACCAACTATATTTGTTCTAAATTTTAATGTATGAAGTATTGCCTCATGGTCTAACTCACAAACCTTCCAAAGAGTCTTATTTTGTGGTTTTCTACCATATTTTATCAAGTGGAAGTTTGATGCAACAATAAGGTTTGAGAATGAAGAATCTTCCTCTTTGCTTTCCAATCCTCAAATAACCACAAGTTAGGGTTCTTCATAGAATATCATCAATGCCATGTATTGGTGACAACCACTGCACCTATATGGTACTCTAAACCTTCATCATCTAAAACTGAGTGATCTAATTTTTTTTGGCCTGGACATAATAACAAAAATAATAATCTATCTCATCTTCATTGTCTTCATGTGTAATAACAACAAAAACATGGCCTACAGTGATAAATGTACATAATGTGGCCTTTAATTCAAAAAATACTAGGATAAAAGTTATAAAGTTACATACTAAATTTACAAAGATATATTTATTACCATGTTGCACTAGATCACACAAGTGAATAAAGTCAATGGATTAATCCATTTCTAGTGCTTGTCGAGGATGATAGGTGTCAATTGGGTCCAAAACCCATATATCATATTTGTCCATGTATTCAGTTGACTCACACTCACCCCAATTTTTCTCCACACACAATGGACAAAAGCATGCCATTTTTCCATGTGTGGATACTCCATAAACCTACATCAAAGCTTCTAAAATATTGCAACTCACTTGATCCTATTAGTGTAACAATCCTCATATGGTGCAATATTAGTGTAGTGCCTACCCCTGGTTCGCATTTTGTTATCATTGTTGAACTCTTTTAGAGCTAGTTTCATGTTGATGGTTAGTAACATTATTATGAGATTATCAGATATTGTGCTATGGATTCAGTTGATATGTGATGAGATTACTTAGACTCTACATTTCATGTACGTATGAAGATTATTTTCAGTGTTTGCAGTTATTAATGATGATTAGTAAGATGATTTATTATCATATGTATTTTCTTATGGATACTTACCCCATACTTGCATGTATATGGTGTGCATGTTTGCTTTGTGTGTTTTCTTTTGTATGGTGTGTCTGATGTGGTTAAGGAAGGGAGTCATAGTCACCTGCTAGTTGGGATCTACATGATGCACCACTTCTTGCCATTGCCTGTTTAGTTTAGTATATATTGTGCTTGTACATGCATGATTTTTATGTAGGTTGCAGGTACCAGGTATCGACTTTTCTGAATTGCCAGAATGAGCGTACCCTATCACATTATCTCAATGATAAGAGAGGGGAGATAAATTCTCAAGTCCAAATTCCAAACCTAAAAAAAACCATTTGTCCTAGTGAGTTAGGACAAATATCAAAGTTGAATACCCACCGAATGTGTCAGATGACATATTTCGTGATTTTTAACCCTTTAGATTTATTTTGTATGATTTTTTCTATTATGGGTTTTCATATTTTATCTTGGAGGTCTATGGTGAATTTTTCATTAATTAAGTCTTAATAAATAGATTTAATTAATAAATTATTTATTTGAGAAACTTAATAAAATATCATGATCTTTGATATTTTGATTGTAATTAATTAAATGTGAATTATTGGGGAAAAGGAATTAAATAAAAGAAAACTAGAAATTAAAATTAATAATAATTATAAAATAAAATAATAATAAAGTAATAAATAAAATAATAATAATAAAAGTTATAAAAATTAAAATGAAAGTTATAAAATTTAAATAGAAATTATTTAAAAAGTAAATTGGAGTTATAAGCTTGCATGGGAATTAACATGTGTCAACAACACGGGGGTTAGTGCATCAATTAAGCGCAAGGTGTCTACAACTCTATGACTCATCAAAAAGGTTGGAAAAGACCCATGCTTAGTTGGTGACACCTTCCAGCTGTTTCAAGAAGCATTCCAAAGGTTTCTTGAGAGCTCTTTATATTCAGGTATTCATAGAAGCTTAATGGAAGCTGAATGGAAGCTACAAGCTACAAGCTTAAAATGGAAGCTTCAAAGCTTACATGCATTGGAGAAGTTCATATGCTCATATATTTTCTACATGCTTCTATGCTTCTTCTAGCACTTCTAGTCATTTGGAGGTTTTCGGTTGTCTTGGATCTTGAAGGAATTGCGAATGGTGGAGAAGGAAGGAATTTTCTATGGACTTCTGAAGCATGATGGATTAGCATCAGTGTCCAGGTGCACTTGTGATAATCACATATTCTCTTTGCACTATTTCTCTTCCTGTCTTCATCATGTTTTTTATGTGTCTGAATACTCTTTGTGATTGAATCTACAATTAAATTAGAATCTAGATATGTATGGTTGCAAAGAAAACAATAGAAAAATCTTAGATCCAATTAAGGAAGAAATTAGATCTAAACGGGTTTGGGTTCGAATTAGAATCAAATTGAAATAGATTTGAAAATAGATTCAATATTTATGGCCAAATCCATTAGTGAAATTATTGGATAAATTTAGAGAACAATTACATTTTAAGAGGAAATTCTTACTTCATCACAAATTGTCCTGTCGCTGCCCCTTGGATAGACCCGAACTTAGTCATTCTTAACTTTTTATCATGATCAAATTTATTTAATCGCTCCACTCAAAATTGGTGCAACTCGGTCCTCTCTAACATATTTAAATTTCAGCCCAGTCCAACAGTTCATTTGGGAGATATGGCCGTCGTACTGAGACTGTTTTATTCAAAGACAGATATTTCTCCATTTCCCATAACCAAGAGTTCCTTAATGCTTAAACTTCACAAAAATAATATATCAAAGAATAGAATGAATTAAAGATATTATTGCAATCTTCCCTTATTATAATCTTATTAATATGCATTAGTTTTATATGGTTTATTATCTAATCTAATTAAATCAAATTTAATTAAGATTAGTTAATAGTAGAAGAAGTGTAATTAATTATTTGTCAATCTAAGTAAATAGATTTTTAAATGAGAGAAAATTAAAAGAAAAGAGATTTTAATATAGTTTTAACGAGACTAATTGGTCGAGATAGAGGAAAGAAAATTCATTATACTACGATTAAATCGGAATCATCTCTTAAGAGAACATTAAATTATAATGATTCAAACATTTACCCTTAGTTAAGTTTAGAACGGTTGATTTCAAAACATTACTATGATTTGAGTTATTATGTTATTATAATACGTTATGTATTATTAAATAAATTATTGATATATCTTAATGGTGTTAAGAGTTAGTTAAATATTAACTAATGAAGTTTATGGAGGGATTCTCTAGATCGATTATTTATAGTTTGATGAGTTTATTATTTATTAATGTTTGTTGGGTCTAACAAACTATTAATAAATAATGGTTTAAATACTTATCTACAAATTTGATTAGAGATAATCTAGTGGAGATTATTTAATGATTAAAGTTTTGTAAAAAGATATTAGTTTTAGATTTGAAGTATGATTGATTTTTAATCAATTCACATTCATTGAGTTGTCAATATAATTATATTATGCGATTGAGGTTTATCTTGAAATGACTATCATTAATACAAATTAATTAAGGAAACATTAGTATTCATAAAGAATGATGAATGCGATCTATTAATAAGATTTTCAATATAGCTTGTCATTAAATATTAGCAAGTTGTTATTATTAAACTATGAACATGAACATTTGTGTATGGTTGACTTTTAACTTATAGAATTCTAGTTAGTTAGTTAGTCAACTGATATTAATTGAAACGTTGCTATGGTTATGCAATTATTAATTAAATCAATTAATGAGAGTTAATTAGATTTAATTAATAATTAAGTTATGTAATAAAGATTTAATTAATAATTATGTAAAATTCTTTTAATGAGATTGTAGAAATATTGATATCAAGTTGATAGGTATTATTCTTATGACTTGAATTATGACTTTAGATATTATATGGTTGTCAACGATGGTGACGATTAAATTAAAAGACTCAAACTTTAGTAATACTTAATTAAGTTTCTAATTGAAAACTATTAGAATGTAATAGGTCATGGATGGTGTACCTATGTTAATTGATCATTTTAATAAAGTTATAATTTTCTTATTTGAAGACTAGTAACTGGCTTTCTTATAACCTAAACGAATAATGATCCTAGAAAAGTTGAAAGGTTAATCAATTAGAATATGGATCATGGTTAAATATAAAGAGATCAATTTAATTAAAGGTCAATGATGATCAGTTTAGTGAACACTTATCCTTAAGTTATTCTTAGAATGTAATTCTTAATAATAGAAGAATAATGTTATCGGAGAACAAATGGGTTGACTTGTAGGTCAAATGATGAAACTTAGACACTTGAGGTATACTTGCAAATGGAAAACTAAAACTCCACACATCATTCAACTATGAGATTTTAACAAAACCAAAACATGTGTTTGCATCGTGTATTCTATATGCTTCTTGTTTTGGGTTTTGGGTTAACTAGTGTTGACTAGTCCTAGGTTGTTACTAGAGGCTCAAGGGTTATGAGATGTGATGGCATATTGATTTTATTTGGTCTCGATCTTTATAAGCTCAACCATGGTAATGTGATCATATGCTCTATGAAATTTTTGTATTTACTGATTGTTATTGTTCATCAGTCTTCATGTGTGAAGTTGAGATGTATCTATCTGGGACATTTGAGCTAATCATTTTGAGTCATCGATCAGTTATCCCTAGTTTACTTTCTAGTTGCCATGATGGGACTAAAGTATTGATTTATTTCTTGATGATGTCATGTTGTGACATGTTTGACTCAACCATTTTGGAGTCTTCGATCAGTATGATTTTGAGATATTCTTGGTTGCTTATTGAGAACCAATAGATATTGTGATTTATTTTGAGATATATTTTGGTTATTGAGAACCAATGGATACTTATGATTATCAGTGATGCCTTCAGTTGCCAATAGAGAACTGTTGTGGTCATGATTTTCTATGGATGCTTTTCGGATGCTCATGGAGATTTGATGATTCTTATCTTGGTGATTTGATTATTCTTATTATGGATTTTTGATGCTTTTATCATGGATATTTGATGATTCTTTTTATGGATTATCTTTTGGATTTTCTGTACAGTTGCTTGTACAGGACTGTGGTAATTTATGATTCCATGAGCTTAGGGTAGGTAATCTACTTGTAGTGTCGAAAAGTGGCTTGCAATGGGGGTCGGGGCCCTAAGTGGTTGCCAGGGTAACTCATTGTAAGTTTGGTTGATAAGTGATAACATTTACACACTAAATGGGGATTAAATGAACCTAAAAAGATAATTGTTTTGATTCTCACCCATGCCTTGAGTGCTTGTACAGGCTAGGATGGGAGTAGTGAGAACGCATGGTTGCGACCGTGCATTTCGTAGTATGCCTCGTCAGTATGAGAGGATACTAGTGGCCGCATGAGATCAATATGGACCCATGGAGTTTAGCTAACTGCCAAGGTAACTTGTACGTGATAATTGTGATGACACTTTTCCACTTGCATAGTAGGTTCCTACATGTCATTGTGTGCCTCTGGGATTAGATGTCAGTTTGTGATTGGAACCTTTGAGTTAGTATACTTTTAGGATTCCTGGACTATAGAGATTTGTGCTATGTGTTATGGATAGCCTGTTTGGGACTTGAAATTATCTCCTCAGCACAGTGGGAGTGGACCACTTAGGTACCATGCAGTCGGGTGGTAGTGTATTTTCCACTCTTATCATTTGAAATTCATTGAGACATTGTGGCTGATGCGTCTTTCGTGATGGTGGATATGTATCCTTTCATTGATGATTAGCATATGTTAGATGATGTTATCTTATGCTTATATTTGCATGTTAGATTACTTTTTACATATGATATGTTAGGAGTGACATTCCTACTATGTTAATATCGATGATCTCTTCGGTGATTTGGGATGTTACGCATGGAGGGATGGCTAGGGCCCATGATGGTCTAATGATGCTATTAATGGTTGGGAGGAACCGTGCACTTAGTTTATTTTGTTTGATCTTTATGATGGATGTATATGTCTTCTATGATGATGTATCATGTGATTATCTCTACTTTGATGTATCATGGATTGGAATAGGATGATGTACCTTATCTCACATATGTATATTCTTTTAAGCCTTCATACCCTGTGACATGTACAATGGATGATTGAGAATTTTAAAATGTAATGTATGAACATTGGACTTATCATTATTATTCATGTGGATGTTGTACTAGATGGATTCATGTATGTTAGTTAGTTTAGATGTAACTCAATGTTAAGGGATTCTTAAAGAATGAAATTGGTTATGTATGTTATGTTTACTTTTAGATGGACATTGCTATTGCTTCCATTATTATGTACAAGTTATATGTGGTATTTACTTTCATGTTATTAAAAAAAAAAAAAAAATTTACCAAACTTAGTGAAATTCTAGGTTAATTCTTTGGATCCCTTGGTGGGGCATTACAATTAGTATTATCTATCAACCAAAAAAATCTATGGACCATAGACTTTCCTGCCTTACCTAGACCCATTGTAGTGTTACACGACTAGACAATGCATTTTTCATCTGTCAATGTTTCTCCATCTTTGTACTTTAATTCTTCATGAAGTAAGGCTATTTTGATGTATGTGCCTACACCATCATGCTCTCTATTTCCATGACCAGCCCCTATGAAATTCCACATATATTAAATTCTAGACAACCTGTCCATCTTGCTCAACCAATAGAACATTTGTACATACTTGAATTGAGATGCACAATTGTCTTGCCAAATAATGTGTTGGCAATATGGTATGCCCTTGTTAGCCAAATCTCCATAAAATAGGTGAAAATAACCATGTACAAACTTCGTAGAATGTGATCAATCATCACTAATGTAAAAATGGCACTCCCTCAATATCTTCCTATCATCCTCTATACTTGTAGGCACATGCATAATGTTATGTAAAAAAATATGGAAACCTAATGAGAAGTATAATATTTTTCTTGCACCTCATTTTGTGGTTGTAGTGTGTAGTTCTCTGCAAAGTTTACAACCAAAAAAATGGTATCCATTGGAAATGTATCCTTGCATAACTTGAATTTCAAATCCAACCATCGAGCTCTATGTGTATTCCTTGCATAGTCGTAAATAATATTTTCACAAAAAATCTTCATAAAGTCATACATTGGAATCTTTTCAATGACTAAATCACATATTTTACCATGTTTCCCATCTTTTAGAGCATATGTCACTATCTTATATTTTCCATAATCTACTATTTCTTTTTCAATTGCATGGTACTATCCATATGTTCATGAGTTGGTAAAAGCTACAAAGAACCACAAAATAAGCATGTACCATCCAAGCATGACATCTTGTAAAAAAATATATCATTCCTTATTTTACATAAAATATTGGATATGAATTCCCTTGAATATCTAGGTGGCTCATTCATGTCACAATCCTACAAAACAAACTTAGAATGCAAAAATGCACATATATGCCTTAAAACATAAAAATGGTTAGAAAATTCAATATATATCCTACAACAATAAGTTGTGCATGCTTTATTTATCTTCACATAAAAAGGTTTACCTATCTCAAAAAATCTTGGACTTATTCAAATTTGAGGATACATACAAAAAAAATTTGCAAAAAAATTGTGTCTAAGTTGAGTCCAAAAAATGTCTCGCATGTGGATTGTGATTTTGGCTACCAATCCTTTTAATATTAATTTGATTAGTGGAAACATGCATGGTATTTGCCCAAAAATCTTCAATCAATGATTTCAAAGCTTCACTAATTTCTTTATCCTTTTTTGGTAGTCTACTGATAGATATCCATAACTCATTTTTTGTTGGGTCTTCCACTCTCTCATGCCTTATTATGACTCTACTTAGAGTACCTCTACCCATTTTCAATACTATTATTTTTTTAAGTATGCATCTTGTGATATTACTATCTTTGGTGTGTGACTTAGAAACCAATTTGTCATATGCACTCATTGGACTCTTTACAATGCTTTTTTTATTTGAATCATTCATCATTCTTAGCCCAAGAATATTCATGATGGGCCTAAATTTCAAATTCCCCATCATTTTAACAAACAATTGGAATTGACTTGTCATATTTAATTTTTCATAGAATAATCTCCACATATGATTAACTTTTCTTTGATAAGTACACTTGCTAATCTTGTCAGGCATTGATTTCAAAATGTTAGTATCAATATTAATCAAATATTTTGGTCTTCTAAGATGAATTGTAGAAAGTGTTATAATATCTTCCATTCCCTCAACATTTTGAACATCAACATAAAGTTGAGTGTATTGTATACCTTGAACTGGAGATGATGTGCCCTAGAAATAAGATGAAAGAGATGGAATATCACTTGCTTGATATGTTGATTTTGTGCCTTCAACATGACATGATGTAGTGTGTACATTGTTGGATGTAGAAATTAGCATCTCTTCAACATGAGATGATGATATGACTCTAACATTAAAAGATGGTGTAGCTTTACAATTCAATTTTCTTCTTGAGCATAAGAGTCTCATTCATTCTCTTCATCTTTCCAATTCTTCCTCTTTGTTTCTTTGTATTGGTGGTTCATGTTCCTCTTCCAAAGACAATTCTTCATTATTACATTACAATTTTACTTGTTCACATAGTAGTTTAATTTTATCTATTTTAATTGCAAAATCTCTCTCCCTCTCTTCTGTTATTTGAGTTTTTGGTTTCTTCCTTGGCATGATGATTATTTTTATATGTCAAGTAATTCAAACATCTAAATTACTTACAATCTATAAATAAAAAATCATTTAAATACAAATACAAATTATAATTATTGAAATGAATACATAGTATATATTAAACAACTTATCAAATCTCTAACCATTTCCAAATAACAATTCATTCAACCTACAAATTTCAATGAATTCATTGTATATTAAACAACTTGTCAAATTAGAATAGAATTTGTCTCTATAGTAATAGAGAACATTTAAAAAGGACTACACTAATATTTTCTATAGAAAGAATGTTCAAAAACCCTTCAAATAGTGTATCTAATGATTGAATTTGGTGTTTGGTAGCTTCTAATATGATGAAAATCATGTTTTCTATTGGAACAAAAAAGCAAACAACAACAAAAAAAAGAGAATATGGGTTAGTAGGGACCCAAACTTTCCTTGTAATAATTTTTTGGTGTTTTTATATAGTGTCTATGCACTATAGCACGTACGCACTATAAAGCATGTATGCACTATGTGAAAATCTTCCTCTCCCTATCCCACCCTCTCCCATCCTCTACTCTCTCTCAATCTCTCCCCTATCCCACCCTCTCCCATCACCTACTCTCTCCCTCTCTCTCTTCATCTCACTGCCTCTCCCTCTCTCTCTCCCTATCCCTCCCTCTCCCATCCCCTCCCTCCCTCCCTCCCCCCCCCTCTCTCTCTCTCTCTCTCTCTCTCTCTCTCCTCCTCCTCCCTCCCTCCCCCCTCCCTCCCTCCCCCCCTCCCCAAACCCTTACTCTCCCATCCCATGCTCTCTCTCTCCCTCTATCCCACCCTCTCTCTCTCTCTCTCTCTCTCTCTCTCTCTCTCTCTCTCTCTCTCTCCCTCCCTTTATCCTACCATCTCCCATCCCCTAGTCTCTCTCTCCCTCTCTCTCCCCCTCCACCACCCCTTACTCTCCCATCCCATAATCTCTCTCCCCTTATGCTACCCTCTCTCATCCCCTACATACACACACACACACACACTCTCCTACCTCTACTCTCCCATCCCCTACTATCTCTTTATCTCCCCTATATCACCCTCTCCTATCCCATACTCTATCTATCCCCTATCTCACCCTCTCCCATCCCCTAGTCTCTCCCTCCCTCTCTCCCTCTCTCCCTCTCTCTCTCTCACCTCTACTCTCTCATCCCCTACTCTCTCTTTATCTCCCCCTATCCCACCCTCTCCCATCCTTTACTCTCTCTCCATTTCTCTCTCCATATCTCTTTTCCACTCTCTCCCTCTCCCTCTCTCCCTCTCCCTCTCTCCCTCTCCCTCTACTCTTCCATCTCTTACTCTCTCTCCCCCTATCCAGCCCTCTCCCATTTCCTACTCTCTCTCCCTCCCTCTTTATCTCACCCTCTCCTATCCCCCCCCCCTCTCTCTCTCTCCCTCCCTCTCTCCCTCCCTCCCTCCCCCATCCTATACTCTCTCTCTCCCCCTCTCTCTCATCCCCCAGTATCTCTCTCTCCATTTCTCTCTCCATTTCTCCCTTCATTTCTCTCTATCCCACCCTCTCTCATCCCCTACTTTCTCTATCTCTCTCTCTAGCTAATTTGTTCTTCCACTCCTCTCTTTTACTATATATTTTTTTCACACACATCTCTCTTTCTCCCCCTATCACACCCTCTCTCATCCCTACTCCCACTCTCTCTCACACTCTCTCCCTCTCCCATTTCCTACTCTCTCTCTATCCCTCCATTTCTCCATCCCTCTAGATCCCTATCCCACCTTCTCCCATTCTGATACAGAGTGCTCATACCAAAATGTTGGTAGAGCCACAAGTACAACACTTAAGGTAACTTTATCTTTCTCAACCTTCTAGAGCCCTTAAAGATTCCTCCCAACAAGTTTTAGCACAATGCCAACCTTCCACAAAACTCTTCAATTTTTCAAGATATCTTTCTTTATTAGTAACTCTAGGGATCAACAATGGTAAAATGCACTAAAACTAAGAAATGGACTCCAACCTATTCCTTGGGTCAAACTACACCTATAACCTTTCAAGGAACACTCAAGGATTTAGCTTCTACAATTATTTAACTTTCCCAACTTCTACTCTACAAATTTTCTCTCAATAGGCCTAATTCCCCTTGTAGCCCTTTTTAAAGGTTTTAGGAAAGAAACTTGATTTTTCTCCACTAGACTTGGTAAACAAACTAGGGTTTCAGATACCCTTTTGAAAGTTACACAAATCCTCAAAGCACCAACACTCCAACCTACTCCAGAACCCTTGAACCTATGCAAGCTTTATAGGCCAAATTGGTCAAATCAAGCCTAGACTACTTGGAAATGAGCAAGGATGGGTACTTAGGATTGGTTTTTTGTTGCAAAAGTTCTTACCTAATCTTTTCCACCAATAAATGACCACTTGCATTTTTATGACTAAAAGATAGCAATATTAGTCTAGGGCATGTTCATTTACCCCTTGGATCACTTGAGAAAATCTTACAACTTTGAAATCTGAAATTGCATACCCTAACCTTGCAAATCCCAAAAGGCCATGAAAAAAAACCATAGAATTGCAGGTTAGGGCCACATCTTTCTTGAAACCCTCAATTTAAGTGTTTGTAAACTTACTTGAAAATTAAATTCTCTAACTTTCTTCTAAATCAAATCAAATGCAATGTAATCTAGACTTAGAACATTTTCAATTCATGCAATTAGATTTGGTCTCCCAATCTACATAGTTTTGTACAATGGTTAAATGCTCATAAATTCATATATTTGGTATGAAAAAATTGTTGAATGTACACCTCCTTACACCTCTAACTTCATATAGTTTATTATTATCCAAATAAATCATTCCCAACTAATATCTAGTTGGTTTGAGTAGTTACAAGACGTTTTGTAATGTTTTGCAAAAAAATGTCAAATTGACAAAAAGTTGTCTGCAACTTTTCTTGCAAAATGGATTTTTCCATTAATATTTCCTAGAAATTAACCACTTGGTCATTTGTAACACTTAATACCTAAATAAGATGTAATGACTCACACAAAATTCTTAGAATCAATTTATTAGCTAAAAACACCAAAAAGAAAGATCCTTAGGACTAAGGTAACTTAGGCTTATATGGCACCTTAATTTCCTTGACCTCACAAATAAGGATCAATGATATTACAAAAAAAAAAAACTAATACACTAATGAGGTGAATCATCACCCCTTGTATTCTATCATGAATCTCCTTCAATTTGATGAGATGACCTATCATGTCACCTAGGTGCCCTGCACCATATTCCTCTTGCCAAAAGAGACTCAAGTCCCTTGAGTAGAAATAACTAAAAGCTTTACACCAATTTTCTCAGTATCCTTTGGACTCATTAAAGTGGCCTCCTCTAAATTTTTAGCCTTCCATTTAACTAAGTACTCATTATATGTATGCCTCCTAGTTTTCTTGTTGATCCTATTTTCTAGTATGCCTTCAATGCTTGGGTTGACTTGCTTTGGTAGATCCTGAAGTATATCTACATTTAGACAATCAGTAGACCTTGCAAAACCAATATCACTAATTTTAGAGGGTTTATATGCATATATCTGATAAATTAAAAATAGGAGAGAGGTCTATGTCAGTAGGCAATGTAATTTTGTATGCATTGGGACCACATTGCTTGAGAGTCTAAAAGGGACCAATCTTCTTCATGTGTAACTTGGTGTACTTTCCCTTAGGAAGTCTCTCCTTGTTAAGATGTAACATCACCATGTCCCCAAAATTTAAATGTGCTTCTCTTCTCCTTACATATTCTACTTTCTTATGCTTTTGTGAACTCTATTGCAACCTTTCCTTAACTTGTTGGTGAGTATCCCTCATAACCTCTGCAAAGTCATCAGAAAGGGCACTCCTTTGACCAATATTTTCTATAGCGCTAAGCTCAAAAAATCCCCTAGGATTAGAGCCATACACAATTTCAAAATAACTTAGGCCTATACTTCTATTGAAGGAATCATTGTAGGAGAACTCTACCTGAGGTAAAATAGTATCCTATGTAGCACAATAGTCCTTGGTATGACATTTAAGAAGATTACCTAATGAACTATTAATAACCTCAGTCTACTCATCTAATTGGGGATGATAGGTAGATGACATTGTAATATTTGTTCATAGTCATCTCCACAAGGCATGCCAAAAGTGTCCCACAAACTTTGGGTCTCTATCTGACATAATAGAAAGAGGAAGTCCATGAAGTCTACAACCTCTTTAAAGAAAATACCTACTATTCTAGAAGCATCACGAGTGAACCTACAAGGAAAAAAGTCTACCATTTTGGAAAATATATGTACAACTACATATACACTATCGTAACTAGATTTGATCCTTGGAAGACCCAAATCAAAGTCCATGATGACTAAATCCCAAGGCTTTGTAGGTATAGGTAATGGAGTATAAAAACCTTGATTAGAACTTGTCCCTTTATCCCTTTGACAAATAAAACAAGTTTCTACAAATTTCCTAACATAATTGCGTTCTAGTCCAAAAGAAAATCCTCTTACCAACTCCAATATTTTGTCAAGGCCAAAATAAGCAGCTAGGATTCCACAATGTTTCTCCCTTATCATATTAGCCTTGATAGAACACTAAGGTGTACAAAGTTGAATTCCTTTGAACAAAAGGCCCTCTTTAATGATATAGTTTGCAAAATTAGTATGGTATTTGTCCCCTAGTTCCATACAAACTTGGTAAGCTTCATGAAAGTCTTCATTAGTAAGATAAATATCTTTCAAAGTAGAAACATGTTGGTAAACATATTGTTCTTTTTAAATAAACTCCCAAATGCCCAATTCTAAAAGAAATGATCATCTACTAATAGTTGGATAATCTATCATTGAGTTGATAGATTTCCTCTAAATTGAAAGGTATATCCCCCTTATGAATAATATGCAATGAATTTATTTTATTCCTAAACTAACTGGGTACATTCTTAACCTAAGAATAGAAGAGGAAAACTAAGCCAGCCCTAGACAAAACTTACTTAGGAAATGAAATACAATTCTAAACCTAGCCAACTCTGAGAATTCACAATACCTATGACTCCTTGGCATTGGTGATGCAATATGAGTACTACTTATGCAAATGCAATGTAGAAAGAAGAGAAATTTGATCTAATTTCTGTGAAAGAAATCGATGCAAATTCTTTGATTCACAATAGATTCAACTTTTGACTCAAGATACAAGAAAGTGCTCAAAACTCAAATACATCAATTCTTTGATTGATTATAATTAGAAAGATAACATACAAATACTCAGACTCAAAAATGAAATCCTTCTTTATTTTCAACATACAAATACAATGCTCTGATTTTATTTGCCTACAACTTATGTCAAATCTATTATAGAGATCAAAACATAAAACTCAATACATAAAGAAATGCCAAAATAAAATGGTTTATCACCTCTAATCTAGATCTTTGACTATTTATAAAAGAAAATTCCCCTCCTCTTTTCTAACAAAAAGGTTTTACAATAAATGCATTCTCTAGCAGCTATTTGGTTTCTTCTAGTGACTTTTTAGTTAGATGTAACGGAATCTTGTCTCTTTGATTTCTCATCTTTTTCCTTTTAAAGTTGATATGATTATTAAATTTAAAATTAATAATGATATATCTTAACATATTTAAATTATATTTTAATAACTAACATTTAAATATGTTAAATCAATATCAAAATATTTCCTTTGTTGGGTGAACAACAAAATGAATATTGCTACCAGTAAAAATGGGTCATGTTTCGGGGGGTATATCTCTTTTTTCCACTGTTTGTGTAGACACCTAAATTTGATTACACTATTTTTGTAATCCTATTTAGTTATCTAAAAAGGCATTATTAATTAAATTTCAATTTAATTAATCCTTTTTCATCCCCTAGTTGATTAATTTAATTAATCATCTATAGTCCTAATTGATAAATCAAATAATCTATTATTTATCAATTAAATCCTTTTCTCCTATCTAATTCCAAAAATCCCCATTTATTAAATAAATCTATTTGATAAATGAAATCCTCAAATTCAAAAACCCCTAACCTATCCCTAATCCTCCATTTAGCCTAATCCACCCCATCCACCCATACTAACCAAGCCTAGCCACTAACTCACCCACCCTCATTAATGCCATCCACTTGCACATCTCTAACATCTCTAATCTAATCCTAAACCCAAGCCTAATCCACCCCCTAATGTTGTCACATTCCCTAAACAAGTTTAAGACTTTCCTAAACCAAATCAAAGTCTCCCCTCAAAAATCCCAACCACCAAGTCATGAGTGCTCTTACAAAACATAAAAGACTCTTACAAGCCCACTCATGACTCTTACATCCATCTTCCACACTCTTCCCTCTTCCACACTCATTCCTCTTACACCTCTCTTACATACTCAACATATTAAAATATTTAAAATTAATAATGATATATCTTAACATATTTAAATTATATTTTAATAACTGACATTTAAATATGTTAAATCAATATCAAAATATTTCCTTTGTTGGGTGAACAACAAAATGAATATTGCTACCAGTAAAAATGGGTCATGTTTCGGGGGGTATATCTCTTTTTTCCACTGTTTGTGTAGACACCTAAATTTGATTACACTATTTTCGTAATCCTATTTAGTTATCTAAAAAGGCATTATTAATTAAATTTCAATTTAATTAATCCTTTGTCATCCCCTAGTTGATTAATTTAATTAATCATCTATAGTCCTAATTGATAAATCAAATAATCTATTATTTATCAATTAAATCCTTTTCTCCTATCTAATTCCAAAAATCCCCATTTATTAAATAAATCTATTTGATAAATGAAATCCTCAAATTCAAAAACCCCTAACCTATCCCTAATCCTCCATTTAGCCTAATCCACCCCATCCACCCATACTAACCAAGCCTAGCCACTAACTCACCCACCCTCATTAATGCCATCCACTTGCACATCTCTAACATCTCTAATCTAATCCTAAACCCAAGCCTAATCCACCCCCTAATGTTGTCACATTCCCTAAACAAGTTTAAGACTTCCCTAAACCAAATCAAAGTCTCCCCTCAAAAATCCCAACCACCAAGTCATGAGTGCTCTTACAAAACATAAAAGACTCTTACAAGCCCACTCATGACTCTTACATCCATCTTCCACACTCTTCCCTCTTCCACACTCATTCCTCTTACACCTCTCTTACATACTCAACCCCACTCATCATGCCCTTAACCAACCCTTTACCCTACCCTCTCACACTCATCCTCCTTGTGACAAGTGTCACCTTCCCATTGGTGCTAAACAAGCACAATACATGTGCTCTCCTTTGAGTGCATCCTAGCCCTCCTTAAGCCTTCATCCATCCTTGCATCTAAGCCCTCCATCCCTCTACCCCTTAACCTATAAATTGAATCCCATCCCAAGCCGTTTCATCAACAATCTTGGAGCTAAAGTTACCATGCCCTTTTGAGAGCCAAAACCATCAATCTTACCCTTATAATGCCAAATTGAGAGCTCACAAAGCTACCAATTTTCTATTATCCATCTCCACCATTGAAGCAATTTTGAGAATTTGAGCATACATCCACATCAAAGGACACATCTACAAAATCAAGGAAGCATGGAGCATTTCTTTTTTTGGGTTTGCATTCCTTAATTGTTTCTTTTGTCTAATCTCATATGTGAATATAGTTTTAGTTTGTGAATGTTTGTTTTAATGTTAATGTTCTTTGCACACTAAAATTCTTGTTCTACAGTTTGATTGAGCTCATTTTGGATATGTTTTTCCAAACCTAATTTTCTACATTTTGATCAAAGCGATTAGAAAAATAATCACTGAGTCAAAAGATATGAGCTACTAAATCTTGGTCTATATGATTATTACAAAATCAGGATTGATAAAATAAAGTTTTCAACCACTCTTCTTTCACATGCTTTGTAACCCAAATGTCTTCAATTTTCTAGTATGTTACCTTTCATACTTACCATGTTGATTCTCTACTAAATTTTGGAAGTGAGTCTTTGGAATGCCTATGGCAAAAAATCCCAAATGGAAGTTGAAAAGCATACAAAGTTCTCAATTTTTTGCTTCCTTATTGTAGATGAAATTTGCACATTCTAGTAACAGCTACACTTTGTAAATAATTAACAATTAATACTTCTTCTTTTCTATCAATTCATTGTTTATAGAACACTACAAATTATTCTTGGTGAAAATTTGACTTTTGCCTTCTCCCTTTTGTGGAAAACTCAAACCTGACTATGAAAGGCATAGCAAAAAATGAATTTTCCACTTCATTTTTAGTGTCATGTTGATGTCCAAATCTTCAAGGGATAAATCATTATTAGATTATCATTCTTTATTTAATAAATTAAGATCTCTTTTCCATCTCTCTATTGTTGATTTGACACTTGGTGGAAATTCCTTTTTTGAGTGCAAAAAGAGCACCCAATCTTAAATTTTCCACTTCCATGTAGTGGGCACAATTTTGATGTAGATTGATTCATAAATTACTTTTCTAGAGTGATCTTGATACTAGATCCCATATATCTTCATTATGGATTGAGATTTTCCTTTTCTCTCCTCATGTGGAAAACTGAAGTTTGACTATGAAAGGTGTAGCAAAAAATGAGTTTTCTGCTACATTTTTCCCTTTGGCAAAAAATGACACATTTGCTTTTGCAATGAAAAATCTGAAAATGATTTCTCCATTGTAGAAAATATTTCTATATTTTCTTGGCATAGATTTATTCTTCTATTCATCTCTTCACATGCTTTCCTTCTAATTTTAAATCTACATTTTTGGATCTTCATTTGTTATGTTTCTCGACCCTTATTCAATCTGCATAAATAATAGATCTTCACAAAACTTGTGTTTTTAGCAAAACTAAATTTTCTAATAGTCAAGACCTAAATCTATGAAACCTCTACATCAAATACTTTAGAACATTAAAAATTCCTAGAAATATGGTTCGCAAAAACCATAAACATTTGGGGAAACTCTTTATGAGGTTGACTTTAAAAGTTTGAAAATGGTGTACCAAAAGTATGCCTACAAAATACCAACACTATCCATCTGGATCTCTTGAATGGATAGATTCCTCCTACTCAAGGCATCATCTACCTTGTTAGCCACCCCTTTCTAATGCTTGATAGAGAAGATATATGACTACAATTACTCCATCCATTCAACATGTCTATGGTTCAACTTCTCCTATCTATTTAGAAAACTCAAAGCTTGATTTTCAGTATAAACAATAAATTCTTTAGGTAACAAGTAGAATCTCCACTTTGTAAGGAATTGAACCATAGCATAGAGTTATACATCATAATTAGAGTAATTTTTTTTTACTCATTAATATTTTCCATGAAAAAGGCCACAGGCCTTCCATCTTGACTCAACATACCACCAATCACTCTCTTACTTGCATAATACTCAATAGTAAAAACCTTGTTAAAATTAGGTAAAACCAAGATTGGTTTTTGTGCTACACTTGTTTTCAAGTATTTAAATGACTTAAATTTATATTTAGTCCATACAAATTGACATATCCTTCCCCCCTTAACAATATCAATCATTGATGCACTTATCCCACTAAAATTCCTTACATTTTTTCTATAAAGCTAGCAAGATCATGGAAAATTTGTACCTCACCAGTAGACTTTGGACTCAACCAATCCAATATGGCTTCAACCTTAGAAGGATCCATCTTTAGGTTGCCTTTAGAGATGAAAAAACCAAAAAACACAAGCTCATCCTACAATAATACACATTTTTCCAAATTGATCTTCAATTGCTCCTCATGTAGCCCCCTCAAGACCATATCAAGATGTGTTAGATGTTTATTCCTATTCTTTCTAAAAATAAAGATATCATTAGATAAAAAAAAATATTAAAATTTATGAAAGGTTTAAGGACTTCATTCATTAATCTTATAAAGGTTCTTGGAGCATTGGAAAGGCCAAAAGGAATCACAACTCATTCAAACAATCCTTTATTGGCCTTGCAAGGGTAATCATCCATGTTAGGAAGATAATAATCAAGATAAAGGAATTAAATGAATTTTTCTAAGGAAAAATTCAGTTTATCCTAGGTAAAATGAAGATAATTGCCATGGGTATTCCCAATTTTATTCCTAGTATTTTAATGGAGTCATAAAATATTGGCAAGAATAGTCTTCCTCTTTTGAGGATATTTTGAGGCATCCATGGTTTGTTTCTTACTACAATAATGAGATAGATGTAACGGTTGTCTATGATATGATTGATTTTCTATTTAGGATTGAATCACATATGAGAAAAGTTACTAGATAATTAAAAGCAATCACTGATACTAAATGTAACAAATGCATAATGAGTTAAACACCATCTGGGATGCCACATAGCCTAAAGTGGATATTGATATTGATATTTGGGAATTTATAGCAGATATAAAGGCCATACCATCTGCTAAAAGTGATTAGGTAGTTAAAGGGTACAGTAAATGGTAGGAGGGACAAAAAGGATAAAGAAGAGGAAAAGCAAGAAATAGATAGTTGAAGACAATGTAAATTATTGAAGAAGACAATTTTGTAACTGCATCCTAAATTTTGATCAAAGTACAAAGAATTTTTTTAATGTAATTGTATATGAAATATTTTTATATTTTCTTTCTAATGAATTTTTGACATCTCTCCTCCCATATGAAGCTTGTTGCAATCCTTCTTATAAAAGGATTTCCAAGATGTGGAGTGAGGCTCAGAAGTCTATATAATTTTAGTGTTTATGCTATTTTGCAATCAGTCTAGTTATCTTTGTGTCAATTTTATGTATTGTATTCAATTTTGTGATTCTGAGAACACAAGTGAATCTTAAATGCTATTTTTGTCATGTCTTGAGTTATATTTTGAGTGTTACACTAGTGATGTATTATTTTCAAGGAATATTAATAAAAAGATGGAAATCTGAATATCTGTCTTTAAATTCTATCTCCATTTTCATATGTTTGTTATTTTGGGATTAAATGAGTAAAGTTCATGCCATTTAATGTACCTAGGATAGTTTATATGTCAATTTTTTATTTCTTTTAATTTAAGAAAGTAAGTAATTACTTCCATAAATTGATAGGTTTTCTAAGAATATGAGAGGGATATTATAGGAATGGAGTGTAGGGTTAATAGTTGATGAATTTAATTGCAAGTCAATTAATAGATCAATTATTTCTATCTAGTAATAGATAAGGCATTGATAATCAATTTAGATACAAATTGATAAGTTCATGTGGTAGCACAAAGTACATTGAAATCAAATCATTATTTACTTTCTGTAATGAACAATCAAATTGGATTACTTATTTTGAATAGCTTTCCTCTTAATTATAGTAAGCTACTATAATCAAGGATTTAATTGCAAATCTAAGAAGATTGTTGACCATTTGCTACTATAGGAGATAGATCTAAAAATAAGAGTGTGAGTGAATGAGTTCTAAAGAATAATATCAAATAACTAGTCATTTTCATCACTATGATGCACCCACCTTGGCCCTGTAAAGCCTAGAGTGTAGAGAGTCCTTTACTCTATTATTGTTGGTCCAAATCTAAGATGAATTCAGTTAAACATATGAATTAGCTAACCCTTAGACTAAGTTTTGTCTTCTATATCTTGGTATTGGATATTTTTCAACCTGGTAGTTTTAAAATGCCAACAAAATGGTGACTCTATTGATTTTTGTTATCTTATAAACCTATGATTTGATATTGGCTCTTTTTAAGAGACAAACCTTAAGGATTTGTAAATATCCTAATACCATGGAAGTTATATGATGTGTAATGTGCTTGCAAGTGCCTTCTTTTCCCAATAGAGTTGCATTATTGAAATATACAATATTAGGGTCATCTGGGTTGGGACCCTTTGTATGATATGTTTTAAGAAGTATTTTTTTCCTGTGTATTTCTTGTCCTTTAAGCCATTATATAAAAAATTTCCCCTAGTGGGTGGCAATTTGGTCTTAGATTTTGTTAACTATTGCATGTAATAAAGTAAAGAATGGTTGATAAGAGAAATAATATGAGAGCATATTTGAGGTAAAACCCAGATGCCCCTTTGTATACAAAGTTACCAAAAGGTGGAAAGAATAATTTTCCTAAGAAGAAAGGAGAAAGAAGTCATGATTGGAAACCCAAAGATAATTTCTAGTTCTAGCCTATAGTTGACAAAGAAGTCTTATCCCATAGCTCAGAATCTAGGAATACTAGACTTCTAGGAAATCTTCTTGTTACACCTTTTCATGAAGAGCATCCCTATCAAGTCCAGATGGTGTCATCTATGGGGATACTAGTTTTAGGTTTGGTGATTTAGGAAGAATAAATCAATATCCTATACTTAGAAGTCTTCAATAAAATATATCTCACCCTCTTCATGTTCCTTTCACTAAGAGAAACCTCATTTATTTTTATTGATCATGTAGAATCAGAAGCAACAACTATGGATCAGGATGACTTGCTTATTGAGGTGGAAGTCCCTAAAAAAAATATTTCTAAAAAAGAGGCCAAATGCATATGTTTGGAGAAGGAGAAAAAAAAACAAATTACTTTGAATATTCTAATTGAAAGAGATAACCTACTTAGAAGGATTAATGCTCTAAAGAAGCAATAAAAAAAGATAGAAGAGAGATCTCATAAATTACACCCAGATGTTTTTTGGGACAATGATGAGTTGAGATTGAAAATTCAAGAGCAAGAGTGCCTTCTTAAAGAGAAGGATGAGCCTGTTATCTTAAAAATCTAGCCTACAGCCTTGTTGAACCTAAAGTCATAGATCTGACCATGAAAAATATTGACAAAGAAAAACATAAAGTTGTAGGGATATGAATGAATGAGCCCCAAATCACTTCTAACAAATCCATAAGTCATGTTATGTCAAAACTTGACTTAGATTTAGGAAAGGCTAAAAACAAAGAGAAGACTTAGCCAAAGAGCTTGAAAAGGTTAAGAATGAGGCCCAAGTAGCTGAGACTAGAAGGGAAATATAGTTTATTAAATCCAATTCTGCCTTAGTATCTTGGCCAAATTTATCTTCACAAGTGATACCCTTTTTTCCTACTTGTGGACCAGTAGTGGCTAACCAAAACATATCTCAGTCAGCCCTTATCACATCTTCTACTACAAGTAGTCAACTAATTGTTACTTAGCAAGTCCAATAGCTTCAAATCCCTATACAAACTCAAGGAGCTAGACCAAGCATATCAACTACTATTGGTTTATAAAGAAGACAAACTGATATGGACAAATACAAGGAGATACAATTTGTAGGCATTCCTAGCTTTCCCCATGCTATTTTGAACGAGCTAAGATATAAGGTCATAAAATTTTCAAGCAACTATGCCATAACTAGTGAAGAGCACCTTAGAAAGTTCATTGAGATGCTCAATGATTACAAATTAGAACATGAGGATGTAGCAATGAAGTTATTTGTTTAGTCATTGATAGCGGATGTCAAGGATTGGTTTAGAAGATTTCTTGATGATAGCATCAGCTCATGGGGTGATTTGGAAAAGATTTTTAAGGAGTAGTGTGATGATCATACCAATGTTGGTTTTATGCTAAATTATTTTAATAATATTTAAAATATCCCAAATGAGTCAACCTTCAATTTTAATGTAATGTTTGAAAAGGGAATGTAAAAATTATTCCAAGTGATGAGACTTGGTGAAGATGTGTGTCTTACAAATTACTTCCATGCATTTGATAGTAAGATGCCCTATACTCTTAGAGATAAATACCCTAAGACATTGAGGGATGCTTATAAGGTGGCTGTGAATATTGAGAATAATAGGAAAGCCTCTAGCAAGTTGGGAAGAAGGGATGACCCAAAAAAATTTAATCCAAGGAACAATAAGAAAGAAGGTGACAAGATTGCTGCAGTTAAGAAACTTGAAGAGGATACCATGGGTCAATTTTTAAATCTACTTAAGAACATGAATCTACCAACATACAGTGTGAATAAGTCCAATACTGCTAAGAAAGTCCCATTTAACAATAATTATAATAGGAAAAATATGGAAAGATGGCAAGACTATTGTTCCTCCTACCAAAAATATTGGTGAGAAAACTACAGTTGGTCCTTTACAAAAAAACATCTATCAACATGGTTGAGGACCCTCAATGGTGTATGATCTATCAATTTCCTCATGCACCATATTATTGTGTTCTTGCATTATCGTTTGTTGTTGATCAAGAAAATAATGAAGAACTAACGGGTTATGATGGTGGTGTTGAAGATGTTAAGTGCCATATGGTTGGGTCATATTCTGATGATGCTTTTGAATTTGATGATAATGATAATGATCTTTAGGAAAGAAGAAATTTAAATAGTACAATACATCAAAAAATATTCTTAGAAAAATTTGACGAAGAAGATACTACTTGTAATATGGTGTCATCAAAAAATGAAGTGACCTTAAGAATGCCAACTAAGGAAGAAATTGATCAGATCATCATAGACATGGTTGCTCAAGTGTAGACAAAAGGTATGATACACAAGGTTGAAGGAAACAAGATGTTTGGTGTTTTTATCAAAACTATTGATCCAAAGAAAATAGAGATCACTAAGCCAAAGGATAAGAGTAATATCAAAGTTAAGACTGGTAATAAAAAAATGGGAAGCCAAGAAAGAAGATATTGCAAAAGAAACTAAAGTTCAAACTAATGGTAGTAAGAAATAAAATAGATCATTGGTAATCACTAATGTGAGTGATAAATATAAAAATCAAAATAGTCCAAGTTCATTTGACAATAAAAAGGAGACAAAAGATATGTCAATTGATAATTCTATTGCTCCTCATATTGATATGTTTTCATTGTTATCACAAATCGTAGTAAAGGTTCCTCTATCAGATTTGTTAAGAATCCATGAGCATAAGAGAAAATCCATAGCATGGACCAAAGGTGTAGATAATAAGGTGATTCATGATTGTAATACCAATAAAATCCCTGATGAACCTGAGAAGAAATTAGAAACTGAGGTTGTTGTGTACCAAATTCCACCTATGTATTTAGATGATTTAGTGAATCGGTGTCTAGGGAGTGTAGACCCTTTCTTCCTAAGTATTATTGTCAATGGAAAAAATTTGAAGAATTGTATGATTGACTCTAGATCATCTAATACAGTAATGTCTTTTGAGCTAATGAAGGAATTAGGATTGAAAGTGGATACTCCTTAGGGTAGGTCTTCTGATATGGATAAAAGGGAAGTTACTATCATAGGGACAATAGATACAATGCCTTATAAAATACTTGCCTATCCTAAAAAGGAACAAACCATGAGTGTGCTAGTTGTAGATATCCCATCCCAATCTAGCATGTTATTATCTAGAAAATATAGTGCAGCAATGGGAGGAAGTCAGCAATGTGATCTATCAATTGCAACTTTTCAAATTGATGACAAGTTGGTGAAAGTGAATAGAGATCCCAAAAGTATCTACATGATTGAGAAAGTAGTTGAAGATGATATGACATGCTTTGTAGATATTGATGTCAATTCTCTTAGGGTTATATTTTTGGTACGTACCCATTGGAAAAGAAGTTGAATAAAAATTTAAAAAAAGGAGATCTCTAGATGATGCACTTTGATGGAGCTTGTTGCAAGGAGGGATTAAGGGAAGGTATTCTTTTGATTTCTCCTTATGGTTGCACTTATAAGTTCTATTTTACTTTGACTTTTCTATGTAAAAATAGCATAGCAAAGTATGAGGCCTTATTGCTAGGATTGAAATTAGCTCATAAACATGGAATCAAATGCTAGTATGGCATTGGTGATCCTGAACTAATTATTTCTCACGTAAGAGGATTATATTTTTCAAAGAATAATATATTTAAGCCATATAGGAATGTTGTCTGGGGTATGATTGAATGTTTTGATTCTTTTTGGATGGTCTAGAAAGATAGGAGTAACAATAAGATGGAAAATATGTTGGAAATATTGCTATTAAGCCTAACGATGTAACCTTTTCTAGTCTATCAAAAGTGGATGTATAGACTAGACCCTTAGTCCCTGACAACATCCAAAACTGGCAAGTCTTTGAAGAAGACAAATATATAATAAATTTCTAAATTGTGAAAACCAATTTTGGGGGCAAGAAATTGAATGTGCAGCTTTTGTAGATAATATTGATCATAAGGAAATTGCATTTGGAGAGAAGGTTGTGCAATTAAAAACCAACAAGATCCCAAAAGGGTTGTTTTTTGGAGACAATCTTTGATAGTCATTAAATATTTGAGGAAAACAAAGAATCTAGTGTTAAGGATCTAGAAGAAGTGAATCTAGGGACTAATAAAGCACCTAAGAAGGTATACATAGGGAATAAATTAGCCCCAAAAATCAAGAAAACTTTGATTAAATTATTGAGAAAATATAGACATGTGTTTTCTTGGTCTTATGATGGCTTAAAGGCCTAAAGAGAGGGTCTATTTCAATATCAAGTTCTATTGAAAGAAGGAGCCAAAACTTTCAAAAAAAAAAGGCCTATTAATCCAACTTTGGCACCAAAACTGTAAGAGGAATTCATAATGCTAGGAGATGTTGGAATTATTAAGCCAATAAGGCACTCCTCTTGGGTGTCAAATTTAGTTCTTGTGAGAAAGAAGAATGGTGATATGAGACTTTGTGTTGACTTCAAAAATTTGAATATGTCATTATTAAAGGATAATCATGGATTGCCAAACATGGAGGCCATGCTATAGAGAGTTATTGGATCAAAACTTATGTCCATGATGGATGAATTCTCAGGCTATAACCAAGTAGTTGTAAAAGAATCATAATAGTACAAAATAGCATTTACAACACTTGGGGTACTTAAGTTTATAGAAAAATGCATTTTGGCCTAACTAATGTTGGTGCCATTTTTCAGAGAGCTGTGTATGTATCCTTTGTTGATATTATTGATAAATTCTTAGTGGTATATTAGGATGACATGAAAGCCTACTCAAAGGATGAGAATGATCATTGTATGCACCTAGAAAAGGTATTTATCGGAGCTTTAAATTTTGGTATCTCCTTGAATCCTAGGAAGTGTGCATTTTTTATTACTGAGGGTAAGTTATTAGGCCACTTGGTTGGAAAATAAGGCATTAGAATAGATCCTAAAAGAGTTCAATCCATAGAAAAAATTCATAAGACTAAAAATGTAAAGGGTATTTGGTCATTCTTTGGGCAAATAAACTTTCTTAGAAGATTTGTCACAAATTTTGCTGAGATAAGTAGGCCCATTACTAAGATGCTAAAGAAAGGTTCAAAGATCAAATGAGATGAAGAACCAGGTATGGCATTTCATAAGATAAAGAAAGCAATCAAGGATGCTCCTATTTTGAGAGCTCCTAATTATTCAAAGCCCATACACATTTTCTCCTTTGCCTCATTCCATATAGTTGTTATTTTATTGCAAAAGAATCATGATGCTTTTGAACAACCAATTGCATTTTTTAGTAAATCTTTGCAGGATGTAGAACTTAAATATGACATAAATAAGAATAAGGCTTATGCATTGGTCAAAGGTGTAAAGCCATTTAAATGTTACTTAATGGGAGCTACTATAATTGCATTTGTTCCAAGTGCTATAGTAAAAGACACCTTCTCACAACAAGAGGTTTCAGGAAGAAGATGTAGGTAGATCAATAGGATCCAAGAATTTAATATTTATATTCAAATTACCAAGTTGGTTATAGGTCAAGGTATTTCTAAGATGATGGAAGAGGCTAACCTTGAAGAAAACTAGATAAATCAACTTGATGGTGACTATAGGAGTAATTTGTGTGATTTGGACATTTCTAACTAGTACAAAGGTGTAATTTTCTACCTATATCATTGTTGACATTATGGTCAAGTTTGTTTATTAGTGACACACACTTAATCAAATGGTTAGCAACTATCAAGCTTATCTTGTAGTTTATTGTATTAACCAAGTAATTTGGGTTCTACCAAGTTATACAATTGCTACCAAGTTCTAGAAATAGTATATAGTTCACACTGAGTAGTATCTATCGAGTTGATGATTGTTAGTGTAAACTAATATTCATAGTATTTACTAAGTTGCACAATGGAAACTAATTTCTCCAGTGTTTATTGAGCTTGTAGCTATTGATATCAGTTTGGTTTTGACCAATGAGTGTCAACACACTTAAACCATTTACTTAGTTCATGACGAACTAGTAATACATGTCGAGCACATGTAAATATTAAACTATACCAAGTTGCAATGAGTGTTGAGTCACTCAAGTGTCGAGCAGATAGACCATGCCGAGTAATTCAAGTGTTGAGTAAATAATTGATGCGAAAAAGTTCAAGTGTCGAGTCAACAATAGAGATACAATACATGTTGAGCTGCATCAGTAACTCCATATGCCAAGTGATACAATTTGGACATATTTGTTTGTACTAGCACAAACAACTATGTAAACTATTTTCAAGCCAACTTAAGGATAGATTTTGGTCTTTTGGAGCTAAGGAAAAATCTATATTTGAATTCAATATGCAATTGCATGAAACCAATTAGAAAATAGGAAGGTTTGAGAAGAAAAATGGATGAATCTCATTCGTAGATTCATACCTAACCCTAAGCCACCATAGTCTTCTTAAGGAGGACAAAGCCCTAAACTTTTGATAAAGTGTACAAGGGATAAAAGACATAATTAAAGGAAGGAACAAGATAGTTTGTAGAACATTCATGGTGACTTAGTAAAAGTGTATTGTAGAATTAGTTAGTGAAGAACAAAGGATATAGAAGGATACAACATTGATACATCAAATCATGAAGGATCAATCATAGATTGTGCAGAGGTGATATGTTATCAAGCAAGCAAGTGTTAATCGTAGGATCTATGCTAAAACATTCTAGCAGGTGATTACAGTTAAATCTCTTAACAAAATAGTCATAACATGTATTAAATCCTTTAATAGGGTGCTTACTTAATTGTAATTTTAAGTCCTCTAACTAGGCACACTTCTAACAAGGTGTTGAAATCCTTTAACAATTTGGGACTTAACACTCCTTGTAAGCCTTTAACAGGGTAGATCATGATTCATGGTCAAACCATTGTAACCTTAATTGGCTACACTTTATTGTTGTAGTAGTGAAGATGTATGGGTGTCATCTCCACCCTAGTTTTACCTTCTCACTTAGAGGGTTTCTAGGTGATCATATCAGGTGTTATGTGTGTGTTTTCTTATATGTTTGTATGGTTGATGCATATTCCTTACATATTATTTCAATATGTTAATGCATGAGATTTATGAATGGTGAAAAATTTTATGGGTTAAAGTTTAAACTCTTGATTCATCCCCACCCCCTTCCCCCCCACCCCTAGAAGTTTACCTTTCTTACTTGTAATTCCAACAATTGGTATCAAAGCACTAGATCTCAAAAGGAAAAGCTTTGTAGCTTTGAAGAAAAGATCTTGAAATGGAAGTCTACAAATTGGGAAAGATTATTAAGAATCAAGGAATCAAGATACAACTCATTCTACATCAACTTGTTGAATCCAGAGAAGAATTAAGAAAATCCTTAAAGAGAAAGAAAGAAATTGTCATTGCAAACAATGACACACAATATAGAGAAATCAACACTACCAAGCTATTTGTGAATGGTGACTCTAATGAATTTGATGTAGCAATTTTATAGAACTAATGGAAAAGAATAGAGTACAAGTTGAGGAAATTAAAACTCTCAAGCTAGAGAAAGAATCTCAAGCAATGATGCTATGTGAGGTAAGTAAACAAAAGAAGAAAGCCACAAAAGACAAATCCATGATTGAAGAAGACAAAATAATTATGGCCAACAGATTGGAAGAGAAGTCAATAGAGCTAACTAAGATTTCCAACATGCAATTAGATACTCTAAGACAGATGATGAATGCTCATCATGAGTTGAATGTCAAAGACATTGAGATAACTACTTTGAAGTTGCAAAATGAACAACTACAGAATGATTTGAAAAGATAAAAAGAAATTGTTGAAAGTCTCAATAAGCCAAATGAAGCCATCAATTACTTTGAGAAATTATTGAAATCCCCTAGATCCAATAATGATACATAAGGATTAGGCTATGCAAGTGTAATGCCCCGCCAAGGGATCCAAAGAATTAACCTAAAGTTTCACTAAGTTTTCCAAACAATTTTTTTTTTTTTAAACATGAAAGTAAAACCTTTCATAACATTCATACATAACAGGTTACATTCTTAAAGATCCCTTAATGTGGAATTACATCTAAATTAACTATTCATCTAACATGACATCCTTATGAAATAACAATGATACATCCAACATTCTTAAACCATATACAAGTGTCCTTTTAATAATTACATTTTAGTTTAGCTCAATCATCCATTGTACATGTTATAAGGTATGAAAAGCTTAAAATAATATACATTGGTAAAAATAAAGTACATCATCATACTAACTCTAATCCATGATGAAATAACATAATGAAACCACATGTCATACATGATACATCATCATAAAAGATATAAACATCCCTCATTTTTAAAAGATAACCATATATCACATACATAAATAACTAAGTGCACAGTTCCTCCCAACCGTTAATAGCATCATTAGACCATCATGGATCCTAGCCATCCCTTCATGTGTAACATTCCAAAGTACCAAAGAGATCATTGGTATTAACATAGTAGGAATGTCACTCCTAATTCATACTACATCATATGCAGAAAGTAATCTAACATGCAAAGTAAAGCATAAGATAACATCATGCAAATCATCAATGTAAGAAACATACCAATAAATACATCCATCATAAGGTATATCATCTATCATAATGATCCAAGAATAGAATGAAGATAAATACCAACCAAGAATGCTCCAACCATGGTGTCTCAGATGGATCTCAAATGATAAGAGTGGAAAAACACTACCACCCGACCATGTGAAACCTAAGTGGTCCACTCCCACCGTGCTGAGGAGATAATCTCAAGTCCCAAATAGGTTATCAAAACCACAAAGTATAATTACTTTCTAAGTCCAGGAATCCTAAAAGTATACTAACTCAAAGGTTCCATCACACAAAACTGACATCTAATTCCCAGAGGCACACAATGACATGTAGGAAACCTACTCTGCAAGCAAGAAAGTGTCATCACATATATCACGTACAAGTTACCTTGGCAGTTAGCTAAACTCCACGGGTCCATACTGATCTCATGCGGCCACTAGTATCCTCTCATACTGACAAGGCATACTATGGAATGCAAGGTTGCAACCATGCGTTCTCTCTACTCCCATCCTAGTCTGTACAAGCACTCGAGGCATGGGCAAGAACCAAAAAAATTATCTTTTTAGGTTCATTCAATCCCCATTTAGTGTGTAAATGTTATCACTTATTAACCAAACTTATAATAAGTTACCTTGACAGCCACTTAGGGCCTCGGCCCCCATTGCAAGCCACTTCCTGACACTACAAGTAGATTACCTACCCTAAGCTCATGGAATCATAAAATCACCATAGTCCTGTACAAGTGACTGCAAAAATACCAAAAGATAATCCATAAAAGAATCATCAAATCTCCATGAGCATCTGAAAAGCATCCATAGAAAATCATGACCACAACAGTTCTCTATTGGCAACTGAAGGCATCACTGATAATCATAAGTATCCATTGGTTCTCTAAAACCAATATATATCTCATAATAAATCACAATATCCATTGGTTCTCAACAAGCAACCAAGAATATCTCAAAATCATACTGATCAAAGACTCCAAAATAGTTGAGTCAAAACATGTCACAACATGACATCATCAAGATATAAACCAAAATTTTAGTCCCATCATGGTGACTAGAAAGTAATCCAAGGATAACTGATCGATGACTCAAAAATGATTAGCTCAAGTGTCTCATACGCATACATCTTAGCTTCACACATGAAGACTAATGAACAATAACAATCAATAAATACAAAAATTTCATAGAGCATATAATCACATTACCATGGTTGGGTTTAGAAAGATCAAGACCAATTAAGATCAACATGCCATCACATCTCATAGCCCCCAAGCCTCTGGTAACAACATAAGACTGGTCAACACTAGTCAACCCAAAAAACCAAAACAAGAAGCATAGAGAATACAAAATGCAAACACATGTTTTGGTTTACTAAAATCACATGGATGAATTAAGTGTCGAGGTTTTCTATTTCTGTTTGCAAGTATACTTCAAGTGTCTAAGTTTAATCATTTGACCTACAGGTCAACCCGTTTGTTTCCCCGATAGCATTATCCTTAATAATATTCTAAGAATAACTTAAGGGTAAATACTTTACTCATTAAACTAATCATCTTTGACCCTTAATTAACTTTTTCTCTTTATTTAGCTATGATCCATAATCTAATTGATTAACTCTTTTAATGTTGCTTCAACTTTTCAACATAATTAGAGGATCATTATTTGTTAAATTATAAGAGAACCAATTATCAATCTTTGAATAAGAAGAATTATAACTTTATTGAAATGATCAATTAAATCCATCAATTAACCTAGGTACACAACTCCATGACCTTTTATCATTCTAATAATACTTAATTAAAACTTAATTAAATATTACTAAATCTTAAGTCTCTTGATTAAATCATCACTAACAACCATTAAAATATCTAAAGTCATTATTCATATCATTAGAATAAGACTTATCAACTTCGATACAAATACTTTACAACTTTGTTAAAAGAACCATATCAATTAAAACTTTATTTCATAACTTAATTATTAATTAAATCTAATTAACTCTAATTAATTTAATTAATAACTACATATCCATGGCAACGTTCCAATTAATATAAGTTGACTAATAACTAACTATAATTTTGTAAGTCAAAAGTCAACTATAATTCAATACACAAATAATCATATTAATAGTTTAATAATAATAACTTGTTAATGTTTAATAACAAACTATATTGAGAATCTTGTTAATAAATCTATAATAACCAAATTCGTCTTTCTTCAACAAAGTACCCATTAATACTTTTAATAATAACGAGTTATAATAGAAACCCCAAAATAGTTTTCCCCTATGTATGTTGGTTTATAATTCAATTATTTACTACTCCTCCAACTATTAACCAATTCAAATTGATTAATATCTTCAATCATTAAATAATCTTTACTAGATTAACTCTAATCGAATTAATTGATATCTATATAAACTATTTATTATTTATTAATAGTTTATTAGACCCAACAAACATTAATAAATAATAAACTCATCGCAACTATAAATAATCGATCTAGAGAACCTTTACATAAGCTACATTAGCTATCTCTTAATACCATTAAAGTATATCAATAATTTAGTTAATAATACATATCATAACAATTCAAATTATAGCAAGGTTATTAAATGTTATAACAATGACTATGACCCTTTAATTAAATCTTAATCCAATATCATTTAAGTCTTCTTAATAATCATCATTAAATATCTTTATAAATTACCACCTCTTAACTATTTAATATATACTAAATAGTATTTAATATACATTAAATAATTAGTATTAAAAGTTTGCTACATAAACTATATTAATATCTCAAATAAATTCCTCCTATGTACGTTGATTAATAAACCAATTAATTAATACCCCCTTTTGACTCCAAGAAATGATTTCCATTGTTCAAAATTATTAAATTAAGACTTTACAACTCTCAAATAAATAATTTTCAATTTTCTTAAAATACTCCTCAGATATATATATATATTGAATCACTTAAATCATTAACTCAACTAGTTTTCAATCTCCATTATCACCAAATTAATATTTAATAATTATTAAATAAATTGATTAATCAACCGATAATAAATTTCCTAATAAATAATACGTATATATTTATATCATTAATTAACTTAATTAAATAATGATTAAATCATAAATATAATAAAACTTAAATTATTACAAATTAATAATAAAGCTATTACAGCTAAATAACATTAAAGTTTTTATATGATAAACATAAATCAATTTATAAGAACAGATATCTATACTGGCTGAATCATAATGGCTGACGGCTTAATAATCATGTGGCCTTACAAAGGGTCATTGCAACTAACACAGGGTATAGTACTCTCGCGCAGCAATTAGTGAAGCACTAAGTGGTAAGTCGAGGACTTAAGGTGCTATATATATTTTTTAAAAACAATGACCCTATCGCAAGTACCTTGCATGGAACAGAGGTACGATGGGGTGGGGGTATATCGTATGTATATGATAATTTATATAAGCATTTTTTAATAAACGCTTTTCAAAAGCGATTCTCATTCTTTCCAATAATTTCAAGTGGCATTTTCACAATATATATACATATATATATATATATATATATATATGTATGTATGTATGTATGTATGTATGTATGTATGTGTGTGTGTATATGTGTGTGTGTATGTGTGTATGTATGTGTATATGTATATGTATATGTATATGTATATGTATATGTGTATATATATATGTATATGTGTATATATATATATTTGTATATATATATATATATATATATATATATGTATATATATACATAAATACATACATATATATATATATCTGCAAAATTTATAAATTAATAAGCAAAAGAAACATTTACAATGATGTTTGTGAGCATAAATTTTAAACAAATTAGGACTTTTCAATTCTATAAATTAAGAATTCTTCTTATAATAATTAATCTTTAGATTTACCTATTAATCTCTCTAATAGGTTTGCCTATAAACTTTTAACTTAGAATTCTTCATTTAAATACAAACACTTGTCTAATCAATTCCTCAATTCTGCTACAATTCGAACCCGAACCTGATTTAAAACTAATTTCTCCTTAATTCAATCTAGGGTTTTCTATTGTTTTCTTCTCAATAAAATATCTAGGTTCTAATTTCAAAATTGAAGATTCATTCATAGAGAGTATTTAGACACATACAACGGACACGATGAAGACAGGAAGAGAAAGAGTGCAAAGGAAATATGCGAATATCGCGAGTGCACTTGGACATTGATGCTAATTTTCCATCCCTCAGAAGTCCATAGAAAAATCCCTTCCTTCTCCAATATTTGCAATTCCTCTAAGATCCAAGCCAACGAAAATTTCCTAGTGATTAGAAGTGCTTAAAGAAGCATAAGAGCAAGTAGAAACATATGAGCATGTAGAAGCATATGAGCTTCTCAAATGCATGTAAGCTTTGAAGCTTCCATTTTAGCTTGTCCAAATACACTAGGAGTGCCTCTATTTAAAGGCCTCTAAGATGCATCTAGAGTGTCTCTAGAAACAACTAGAAGATAAGCATGACAACCAAGCATGAGTCTTCTCCAACCTTCTAGATGAGTCATAAGGTTGTAGACACCATGTGCTCAAATAAAATGCTAACTCCTAAGTGTAGACAACTTATGCATTCTTAGAGTGCAAACTCATGTGTTGTCTTCATGACAACTCTCGAGAATTTGCAAACTGCTATGTGAGCAAATATTAAAATAATGCACATTATTTAATTTAATATTTATGTTACTCTTTCCAATTTAATTTATTTATTATTAAATCTCATGCACTAACTTTAATAATTCCACTTTTGAATCTTAATATATTTATATTTTAATCACATGAGATCTAGAATCTTTTAATAATTTTAATATCTTTTTCACTTTTAAATTTCATTTCCAAAACTAATTGCTAAAATATTTATTAGCTTTAATAATAATATTATTTAGTCATTTATTGAAAAATGAACTCCAAATATATTATTATTAAAATAAATATTGTCACATTCCAAATTTAAACTTATAACTTTTATTTTCAAATTTAATTATTTTATTTAATTAATTTTCCAATTAATTAAATAAAATAAATATTAAAATATCATATTAATTTTCCATTAAATTAAACCATTAATTAAATCTTTCAACTAGGCTTTAATTAATAGAAAATACACCAAAGACTCACAAGGTAAAATATGAAAATCCATCATAGCCAAAATACATACAAAATCAAACCAGGGGTTTATATGACGAATTATGTCATCTGACGCATTCGGAAGGTACTCAACTCGGATACTTGTCTTAATTTCCAATTAAAACAAATGGCTTAAAGGGTTGGGATTTGGACTTGAGAATTTATCTCCCCTCTCCTACCATTGAGATAATGTGATAGGGTACGCTCATCCTAGCAATTCAGGGAAGTCGATACCCACTACCTGCAACCTGCATAAAAACCATGCATGTACAAGCACAATATATACTAAACTAAATAGGCAATGGTAAGAAGTAGTGCATTGTGTAGATCCTGACTAGCAGGTGACTACGACTCCCTTCCTTATCCACATCAAACACACCATACAAAAGAACAAACACGCACACCATGCACATGCAAGTATGGGGTAAGTATCCATAAGAAAACACATGTGATAATAAACCATCTATCTAATAACCATCAATAACTGAAATCACTTGAATAATCATCATGCAACCATGAAATATAAAGTACCAAGTAATCTCATCATATAATAAACTAAATTTGAAACAATATCCGATAATCTCAAAACAATGCTACTAACCATCAACATAAAACTAGCCCTAAAAGAGTTCAACAATGATAACTAAAATGCGACCTAGGGGTAGGCACTATAGCAAGCACTAAAGAAGGAGAATCATCTAAAGCTACTAAAGAAAGAAACATCAAAGATAAGGACTCAAAACCTACTTGTCATTTTTTTGGTAAGAAAGGACATACTACTAATGTATGTAGGAGAAAGAATGCAAATTAGAATGTCAAGCCTAAGAACATGACTCACTATCATAAGTGCAACAAAAAAAGTCATTAGGCACATGAATGAAAAATCCTAGACCATGCATGTACAAAGATTTGAAGGATATTGCTACAATTGTCAAAAATATGGACATAGGGCTTTTGAATGTAGATCCAAATCCATGTGGTCATCAAACAAGTCAGAAAAGGTAAGAAGCCGTGGAATCTTTTACAATTGGGATTATAACACAAGACAAAGCTATCATTATTGTCAAGAATATGGACATATCCCTAAGAATTTCATTAAGACATACTTCAGTGGTAACTACAATAGATGGTTAAGTCAAACTACATGTTTTAGCTACTTGAAGACTGATCACATTAGTAAGCATTGTCCAACTAGGTCAAAGACAAGGCAAATGTTGAATACATTAGAGATGAGATGAACAAGACATGGAAAAAGAAAGATGTTTGTAACACATCAAATGGAGTAGGGATCACTTTACCTAATAAGTCAAGTGGTCACACCTCATCAAACTAAGCAAACAAGAAGTATGTGGGACTAATACTCAAGTGTTATATTAAACATAATTTCCAAAGGAGATAATAGCGAATAGACTACATTAGTAGGAATAAAGATGCAAGATGTAAAAAATTCAAGTTAAAACTTTAAGTCTTTCATGTCGTTGTCAAGCATGACATGTTTCATATGTATGTCGAGTCGAATGCTAGTTGATACCAAGCTACTAGACCAAGTTGGTTGATGTCAAGTCTATAGTATCTATTGAGTGATGGTAATATCTATAGATGCTAAGTGATTCTAAAATTGTGTTGATGCCAAGCTTGCAGTTGTACAAGCACTAAGCATTAAATGCAAGGTTTTTGAAGGACATTTAATCAATTTTTTGCTCATTATTCATCACTTTGAATTCAAGAAAAGAGTGAATAGAGCTAAAGGTGATTCAAAAACTTTTTCACAACATTTGCAAAGAATTTGACAGTGATCTAACACCAGTTCTCTAGTTTTTATAGGGTATTTATCATAAGTCAAGCTACGTAGTTTATTTTACAAAAAACCTAGTTTGACAGAATGTCATCTAGCTCAAAAAATGTAGAAGGGAAAGAGGTTTTCAATGTTCAACTTTTTACTAACAAATTAAAATAGCCAAAATTCAAGGCCATACCTGATATAGCTTAGAAAGAAGATCCTTCTTGCACTTTTTCAATGATCTTGCCAAAAGTTATTATGATACAAGATGTTAGGAAATGTTATAATTACAAAAGAGAAGGAATAGGAGACATGGAAATTAAAGAAGCATATGATAGGTTATGTGAAAATGGTGTTCTAAAGGAAGAATACAAAATCATTGAGAAGAAGGGTTTAACATGTACCCTAGATTTTCCCATTGTATTTAAAATTGAATGGATTAAAATTGTGTTCGGCCTATTACATGATGGATCCTTATGGATAGAGGGTGGACCTATTATGATTACCAAAAGAATAATTCATGGGATTATTGGTTACACAACCCTAGATTGGCGTAAGACTCTGAGGAGTGATTCTAAGGAAGTGATAGAGAAAAAAATAGAGCAAAATGGAATAAAAGAGGCATGACAATAGATACAGTTACTGATCCATTATTAAACTTTATTGTTAGGGTAATCTCTCATAAATTCTATTAACTAGTATATTGAATAGCATACCCTATATTGTTGTGGATGTTGGCTATAAGATTGTGAAGAAAGGTCATACTTATGATTTGGCTAAACTTCAACTACAACAATTGATGGAAAATCTTGGGGCAATCAGAAAAACTAGGAGTACTCAGTGTAAATTTGGTTCAATCATTGTCTATATATTCTTTTAAGTACAAAATGCATTCCCCTCCTTTGGTATAGTAAGCTAGAAAAAAAAAGGTTAGTAGTAGTATAGATCAATGATCTCATTGAATAGATGGGGGAAAACTTTGAAACCATCATGACAAGCTATTTTGAAGACTTTAAGAAATCAATGAAGTAGAGACTTAGGATACCTATTTCCTTAGTTGAAAGATATTATAATGACATATTTTTTCTTGTTGACATTGATTATACATATGTGCAAGCTTGCACACCAAGTGTAAGATGGCTAAGACCCTTAGGATATGATATCAATGTTGATGAAGCTTCAACAACCATCACAACACTCCTAGCATAGGAAGTTGACAAAAGTGCAAAGACCTTTAGAAACTATGATGTGATGAAATCAAAAGTTGAAATGGAATTAAAGATAGCCTCTACACTCAAGAAGAAGGATAGGCTGGTAAAGAAGCTTAAAGAAAAATTTGGTGAAGGTGCAGGTGAGGAAGAAGAGGAAGAAGATAAAGAGGACAAAGAGGAAGAACAAGAAAAAACTCAAGAACCTCTTGCATTGACTCAAAGCATGAGAGAGGATAAGGAAGAAGAGGAAACAAAATTTGATGAGAGAGAAGAAGCTAAGGAAGCATCTACTCAATCTGAGCCAAAGAAAAGAAATGCTAAGGTGAAGCCAATGGTTAAGGCAAAGAAAACTATAAAACTAATTCCAACCAAGCCAACAACACCTTGTTGGATACAACTCTCTAAATATGTGTTGTCTTTGATGTTACACAAATTTCATATCAGTTGATAGTTAGTGCTTACTAAGCTCACTTGGTCAGCAAAGATAGTTTTTATTATCTAAAAAGAATTCTTGGAGATTACTCTATGAAGATAGTGTCTACCGAGCTCACTTAGGCATCAAAGGAAATTCTAGTAGGAAACAATGTTAACCAATTTCTCATGGTTAATGAATGAAAGTTGGTCAGAGTTAGTGTTAATAGAGTTCACTCGATTGCCAAATGATTTTGCAAGCTCACAATATTTACTGAGCCTCTATTGGTTAACACAGGGAATCATTTTAGGACCAATGTTTATTGAGCTAGGTCAACTAATGAAGGATTTTGTTAATTTGGGATATAAAGTTTTAATTATTTCAAGTATTAATTCCAACTGACTATAGTAATGATTATTGTTCATTGTCATTTGTATTGAGCCGACTTGACAATCTAAAGTATATAAATATAAGGTCAAGCTATGATTTTTAGAGCATGCAAGTGTATTGATTGATTGAGAAGGAGAATATGTGAGTGAACTTGAAGGATGGTCTAATATCCTTGTGGAATAGCAAAGTAATATTCGATCAAGAAGGATCTAGTGTGAAGCAGAACAGAGATCTATAATTAGCAATTTAGTTGCATCATATTTAGGTCATTTCATTGTTACTCTCTAACCATTGTAGCAGTGATTCAAAATCTCTTAACAAAGTTGGTTTAATAGCCATTTGTACATCCTCTAGTAGGGTGATAGTTCCATTCAATTATTTTAAAGACCTCTTACAAGGCCACTCCTTATAGGGTGATTAAATCCTCTAACAAGGTCACACCTAACAGTGTGTTTTGTAACCTTTAACTAGGTTGGCTCCTAATAGGGCTCACTTTAGAAGAGTGAAAAATAGTAGCTAGTTACATTGGTGGTTTTTCCCATATTGGGTTTCCAAGTTAAATCTTCTCTTGCGTTCATTTCTTTTCTCTTATGTTTCCAAGTTATTACTATTGATGTTAGATCTACTAAAGTTAGACATACTCTACATTTACCAAGTTATAGCATTCTCTATATGTTTATTGAGTGATAGTAGTGATTAGTTTTGACAGACATCTAAGGGATCTATGCATTTATTTCTATAGTAACTAGTTCACCCCCTCTCAGTTACTCCATCTATATTTCCAACACACCTACCACCAAAGCAACCACATGAGCTACAACATAGAAGGCCAATGAGAAAATCAACAAAAGTGAGTAAGGTGGTCAAATGCAAAAGAAACAAAGAAGGAAATATGTTGCACAGCCTAACTCAGATGAAGAAAGACTTAATCAGATGACGTAAGTCAATTCAAGGTGGTATGTCACAAACCACTCATTGATCTTAAAAATTCGTGTGAGAATATTACGAATAATGCAGATTTATCTAGTTTAAAGCATATTAATTTTTAGAAACTTGGGAAAGAAGAGAAAAATCTAGTGGAAGAAGAATTGTATACAATGATGTCTAAATTTAAGAAGACTCCACTTGAATTTTCCAACACTACACTGAAGAGTTTATATGATATTGTTGAGAAAAAGTGGCATTACTATTTGAATTTGGAAAAACAAATAAGGGATTCAAAATTAGCTCAAGTGATGCCAAAGCTAACCAAAGGGTAGATTACCAAGGAAAATAATAAATATGGAGGAAGGTTCACACAAAAATATAGAGCCTTCAACATTCTTCAAAACAACATTAAAGATGTGGTTAGAAAGTCAACATAAATGTGGAAACTTATTTATGGGTTGACCACTATGAAACAAGGAGAAGTAGACCCTTTTGAGGGTAGGAATGATGATAAAGAAAAAGATGACAAGGAAGAAGAAAATACAGTTGAGAAGGAAACTAAAAATAAATATGATGACATGGTAATAGCTGAACAATAGGAAGATGAACAAAGTGTACAAGACACACAAATGATGAGTGTCAGTCCCCCTCATGACACAAATGTAACTGTAGAAACCATAATTGTCAAAGATGTTTCTGATGCATCAGCTTAGAACATCAATCCACTAATAATAGATGATTTAAAAAATATTCTAGATCAATCTACACTCCAAGCCAAGCTATGTGATAATCCAATTTTGGTTAGTGTAGAAGAACTCCAAAAAGTAGTAACTGAGGTCACAAGGAAAAAGGTGAAAACAAAATAACCATCTTCTAGCATCCCTTCAGTTACTCAAGAACAACCTTTGACTCAAACAATAGTAGATACATCTACTAAGGTTAATACATTTGTTAAAGTGGACACAATTGAGTAGAGGTGGACTACAAAAGAGATAGGGACAATAGTAGAGAAAATAGGACTATAGATTCTTCTACACTAGAAGTACAAAGACCATATGCCAATCAAGTCATTGTGATAGACAAGAGAAAATCTGAATAATATGAGAAAACACCATAGGTAAAGGAGCAAGAAGCCATCTAGGCATTGGTAACCCTACCAATACCTAGCACTTCTACAAAATTTCTTTAGAAGCTAAGCACAAAAGCTATACCATTGCAAAGCTCAGTGCCAGGGTCTAGCTCTTCAAAAGTTGAAAAGGTAATTCACTATGGAGATATTACTCTAGATGAAGAAGTAATGATTCCTAAATATGACAATGACACAATGACAATAGAGAAAATAGGCATTTTGCAAAAAGCCTTAGAGAAAAAGAAGCATCAAGAAATTCTTAGGAGAGAATATAGGAAAAAGAAAGCTCTTCAAGACATTAAAGAAATCATCTTAGATGCATTCAGCCTACCAAGTCCTAAAGAGACCAAGCCACTGATAGAGAAACTCACAAATATAGTGCAAAAGGTTAGTAACAAAGACCTTGATTCTACTACAAAACTTTTAGAATAGTCTAAAAGAAACTTTCAAGGAAAAGTGAATGAAAGGATATCTAGTGAGATAGCACTAACTCAAGTTGCATTGGCAAACAATATTGAAGAGGTGAAGAAGGTACTTGATAATATATTCTCATTCTACACCAAATTGTGTGACCCTACACTCTTCACCCAAGAGACTAGACATCAAATTCTGAGCTTGGAGAGAAACCTAAACATATTAGGTACTCAACTACCTCAAAAATCAGCTCAAAGTCAAAATCATTTTCATACATTGCTTCAAACAAAAATTCAATTAATTTTGTTAACAGCAGAAGAGGCTAAAATAAGAGCCAAATTAAAAGTATATATGCATCTCTCACCCCACACATGGAAATATTGCACAAGGAACTAGGTTACATAGAGACTTTACTAAAGAAAGACCCCAATCTTTCTACCCTAGATGACCTAGTACCCCTTGTTTCCAAGCCTGCTATCCAACTCAAGTCATTGGATGTTGCATGTGACAATTGGGATGCATCTCTTAAAATCATAATGGAAATCCATAAATCATTTTTGGACAAACACATTATATGTGTATAACCCATTTTCCATAAGTGTCAAAAAGGGCAAGAAATATCGAAAGGGGAGAAATATCAAAAGGGGAGAAGTATCCAAGGGGGAGAGATAAACCGTTGGGGAGAGCTAAAGTAAAGGGGAAGCTAGAAACAAAAAAAGGGGGGGGAGCAGAGAAAGGAAGAAACAACAAAGGGGAAGCCTTGTAATAAAGTTATATCATTAGGGTGATATAAATTTTTGAGATTCATTTTTTAAAGAAAAGGTAGTTAAAAAATATAGAGCATATCAGATGAAAGAATATTAGTTACAATGCATTGAATTCAGAAAGGAGCACATATTTTGGACATAAAATAGACACATTAACTCAAGGGGAGCTATTATTTCTTGAGGTATATAGGTTATTGTAGAATTTTGAAAATTTTGAAGTTTTGCATATAAAACAAGTCATGGATATATTATGCTTGAGGAAACTAAGATTGATTATGTATATTTAAATTTTTTTGACACTCATGTCATAGGGGGAGATTGTTGATCTCAAATTGGTTTTGACCAATGAGTTTCAACACACTTAAGCTATTTACTTAGTTCATGTCAAACTAGTAATACATGCCAAGCACAACATGTAAATATTAAACCATACAAGTTGCAATGAGTGCCAAGTCACTCAAGTGTTGACCAAATAGATCATGCCAATTAATTCAAGTTTTGAGTAAACAATTGATGTTGAGTAGTTCAGATGTTGAGTTAAAAGCATAGATACAATACATGTTGAGCATTAGTAACTTCATATGTTGAGTGACATAGTTTGGACATATTTGTTTGTAATGGCACAAACAACTATGTAAAACTATTTTCAAGCCAACTTAAGGATAGATTTTGATCTTTTGGAGATAAGGATGAATCTATATTTGAATTCCCTATGTAATTGCATGCAACCAATTAGAAAATGGGAAGGTTTAAGTGGAAAAATGGATGAATCTCAACCATAAATTCATACCTAACCCTAAGCCAATAGAGTCTTCTTAAGGAGGATGAAGCCCTAAACTTTTCATATAACATACAAGGGGTGAATGATAGAATTCAAGGAGTGAACAAGATAGTTTGCAAAACATTCAAGGTGACATAGAAATAAGAGTGTATTACAAAATTAGTTGATGAAGAGAAAAGGATAGAGAAGGATACAACATTGATACATCAAATTGTGAAGGATCAATCACAGATTGTGTAGAGGTTATCTGCTATCAGGCAAGCAAGTGCCAATCACAAGATCTATGATGAAACATTCTAGCAGGTGATTCCACTTAAATCTCTTAATAGAGTAGCCCTAATAGGTTGTATTAAATCTTTTCATAGGGTGCTTACTTAATTTTAAGTTAAAGTTCTCTAACTAGACACACTTCTAACAAGGAGTTGAAATTCTCTAACAAGGTGGGACTTAACAATCCTTGTAAGCCTTTAACAGGGCAGGCCTTTTATAGGGCAGATCATGATTCATGGTCAAACCATTATAACTTTAATTGGCTACACTTTATTATTATAGTAGTGAATATTTTTAGGTGTTGGAGGGTTTTTGCGTAATCATATTAGGTGTTATGTGTGTGTGTGTATTTACTTGTATGTTTACAAGATCGATGCATATGCTTTATATGTTATTTTAGTATGTTAATGCATGAGATGTATGAATGGTGAAAAATTTTATGGGTTAAAGTTTAAACTCTTGATTCACACGCCCCCACCCGCCTCAAATGTTTACCTTTCTTAATTGGAATTCCAATAGTAGCATCAGTGATGTGAATCTAGTGTTGATGAAGCTAAGATGTTTCAACCAAGTGATTCAGTTTATGTGTCAATTTTTGTAGTTTTCACTAAGTCACTAGTGTTAACCAAAAGTAATTAGTTTGAACTAAGCTTCTACATCTACTCAGAGGATGATGATGTTGAGTGTCAAAAATGGTTGTTGGATATAAAAACCTCACTAAGTTAGTCTTCAAAACCTAACTTCCAACAGTTGGGACAACTTTGTATATTTTGGTGAAACTTATATTATAGCATACTTTGATGAATTGTAATTTGGATTAGTATATATGCAATGTATTACATCAAATCCAAAGAATACAAAAAAGTAGAATATGAAAAGATATGTGTAAGAGCATAAGTGTGAAGTAAGAAGGCTACAAGAAATATAAGGAGAAGCAAAGACTTATCTATTATAGAAAGGTAATCATTATACTCCAAAGAAATCTCAACCAACAAATCAAAGTTTCAAATCAAAGATCAACCACAAGTTCATCCTAACAAGTGGAGTAGTTAAATCCTTTCATAAGGTAGACTTAATAGTCTTTTTCAAATCTCTTAACCAAGTGCATACTTCATTTTATTTTTTGTAAATCCTTTTACAAGGTGGACCTAACAGTCTTTATAGCTCCTAATAGGGTAGATCATTAGAAGTGATTAGTTGTAAGCCTTAACCAGCCAACTTTATTCTATAGTACTAGAGATTGTGGATGTCATCCCCACCCCAGTTTTACTTTCTATTTGGAAGGTTTGTGGGTTAGCATATCACATGTTAAAGTGTTATGAATGTTTTAATACTTTCAATTTTTCATGCATGCAATTAGATTAGAATACATATGAAGGATTAATTGATGAACTAAGAATAAGTTTTATTGGTTCTTGATTCATCCATCCCCTCTTAGTAACCTAGACTATCTTATATTTCCAACAATTGGTGTTAAATCTTTATGGTTCTCATAGAATAAGTTTAGTGACTTGAGAAAACATCAGAGATAATGGAGGTATTAAGACTTGATAAGGCTATTGACAATGAAAAGCTAGATTTGGAATTGGCTATTGGGAAATTTTAAAAAGAAAAAGAACAACTCTCTCAATCCTTGAAAAGAAGAAAAGATCTCACAATACAGATGAATTACAAACTCCACACTAAAGAAAGAATTGAAGATATCTATTTAGAAATTAATTCAAATGAAGCTAATGTGGCAATCAAAGAACTATTAAAAAATAATGGTAACCTTCAAGAAGAAGGTAGAAATCTGAAAAGTGAACAAGAAATTTAGTCAATAAGATCATGGGAAGTCTTGGAAGAAAAATACAAGGAAAAATAAGAGATAGAAGGAAAGAACAATGAAATTCAGCATCTATCCCTTCAACAAATAGACTTCATTGATTAGCTTACTAATACAAATGAAGAAATCATGAATCTAAGATCAAAGAATGAAATATTGAAAAATGATATGAACACTAAAAAGAAAACCAATGAGAGGATGATCAAATCTCAAGTAGATATGAATCAGTTGAATAAATAAAGTGAATACATCTAGAAGGGAAAAGTAGGGATAGGATACACAGAAGAAAGTGAGTCATCCAAGCAAGGAGCTCAAAAGAATCAAAGATCTACTTACAATCACTATGGTAAGTTAGTTCATACATCAAAAAAATATTGGAGTAATGCTAAAGTTAAACTCAATGGAAAATGTTACAATTGCAAAAAGCATGGCCATACAACTAATTAATGCAAGGAGGAACCAAAAATTAAAGAAAAATGTCACAAATGCAAGAAGTGTGGGCACAAATATTTTGAATGAAAAACTAAGATATTGAACACAGTAGAATAATTTGTGAAAGCTATATTTGGTTGGGACTGCAACACATGGTGTAGATGCCACTACTATGGAGAATTTGGACACATTGGAGCAAACTGTATAAAACATCATATTAGAAAAAGAGACACCACTAGAAGATGTTTTATTTGTACAAAACTTGGACACTCACCATGAACTATATGACCACTAGAAGAATTGAAGATGAAAATAGACTGAAGGCTGACAAAATCAGAAAACAAATGAGGTAGCAATGAATTCTAAAATCTTCTGAGAATGCAAGTCTGAGCCATGAAGAACATGTCACTCAAGAATTGGATAACTCAAAAATTCTACTTGATCTCCCAAAGGGACAAATGGAACTAAGACTCTAAAGCAGACATCTTACATTAGTTCTAGTCAACTAGAAACAAAGATCTATATCAACATTCAAGATGCAAAGGGATCATTGAGTGTCTAGAGAAAAACTAGGCCTTACCAAGCTAGGTCAAGTTACAAGACCCTACCAAGAAAGGTTAGGATACACTAAATCACTATGTGGACACTAATTCATAAATGAATCTACTAAGAACTAAGGTCAAAGTAAGTGGAAGATAGTTTTTCACCAAATAAGTTATTGTGCCAAGCATTTATGGAAATCAGAAAGTGAAAATTGTTAACAGGAATATAATCGAATTCACTTATCACCATGAATTTTTGAAGAGCTATTTACAAAGAGTGGTCTCTATACTTCCAAGTAATCTATGCATTTTTTTGCTGAAAATTTTCATGTTTTCATAAACTCTACTAAGAATGGCATTATCCAACAGTAAAATCAAAAGAGGATTCAAGATGTTGGTTTGAGGAGTTGATTGGAAGACACTAGACTTCAAGTTAACTCTGATAATTATGGAAATGCTTGATCCAACTAGAGCTTAGTCACATATTCCATGAAAGGTACTACTTATTAATGATATTTTCTTTAATTTTTTCTATTTAATCTAAGACATTGGAACCCTAGAGATGGATGAGGCTCTAGAAAATTTATGTGTCAATGGTGCATTGAAAACTGAGCATCAACACTTGGAGACCAAGGGTTTAACCAACATTCCACATATGCCCTAAGACTTTCAAGTCAAATGGGTAAGCTTTATCCTTAGCTATGTACATAATGGGTAGCTATGGTTGGAGTAGCCAATTCCAATAATGAAGAAAATGATTTATCAAATCATAGAGATCCCAATGTTGAACAAGGAAAAGACTACCAAAAACCTAAGTCGGGTAGAATTGGAAAACAAAACTCTTGCTAAATGGAATGGAAGATGTATGAAGATTATTAATGTGACTAACATGGAGCTGAAATCTAGAATTCATGTGATCGCACATAATATCTTAGCTCCAATCATCTCAACAATGTGTCATGTGAGGTACTTGATCTAGCTCTCAAGGGGGTGAAGAACAACGTGTCCTTTGACCTTGCCAAGTTAATGTTAATTCAATTCAACAAGAACATGGAGAGCATCAAAAATTCAAAGAGTAACCCATGTAAGTTTGGCTCACTCTTAACTTGTTTATTATTCTTTGTGCAAAAGTTATTCCCTTCAAAAGGTCTAGTTGTATGGACAAAAAATGTACCAATATTATATCATATTAATGAGTATAGAGAAAAGACGGGTGAGAACTTTTCCAATATCATGGACAATTATTTTGATTCATTCAAGGAAAAGATGAATAATAGATTTTGAATTCCTAATAAACTTTCTGAATATTACAAGGATGGTGTATGTTTCATGGTAGACTATGATAAGGTATTCATTCAAGTAGTCAAAACTAGAGTGGTGTGGGTTAAGCCTCTAAGCTATGAGATTAACATTGATGACACCAAGAATATTATTGAGGCACTACTAAATGAACCTGTAGATCCCAAGGCTACACATTTTAGTACTTATGATGAAGCTAAAGATAGAATAGAACTTGAAATTAAGCTTCCTCAAGTAGTCAGCTGAGGAAAGAAGAGGATAGAAAAATTGAGGCAAACAAGTTCTACTTTCCTATTGAAAGAAGTAAAAGGAGATGATGTGGAAGAATATGATGCAAAAGGTGAGGTAGAAGAAACTAAATTAGAAGAAGAAGAGCCAATCAAGAAGAAAGGTAAGGTTATCATAACTAGACCTACCAAGTCATCTATTGTAGTATTCACTAGAAGAGCATATAGATATTGAATGAAATTGAAATTAGTTGAAGAAGAAGTAGAGGATATTATTTTAAAAATACTTCCACCTACATTTCAAGAAAAATTAAAAGAGATTAATTCAGGAGCTAGCATGGAAAACTTTAAATCTCTTAGATATGAAACCATGAATGCAAATGAGAGGAAGCAAGTTGAAGACATGATTATGTCCAAGCTGGGTAAATGGAAATATTCACCTAATCAACTTGTACAATGAATTCCTAATGAACTTATAGACAAAATCAAGCCTAGATGGGAACATGCAAAAAGACTACGAAAGATATATTTAAATAGACTTTGAGGTAGCTCATGTTGAGTCTTAATGATAAAGAAGAAAAAGAGTCCACATAGAAAAATGAAGAAAAACTTACTTTGAAATTCCACACTTGCATGATATTGGTCAATGACATTGAACATGTGCTGAAGTTAGCTACTAATACATAGAAAATTATCTACAATCTTCATCAAAAGAGTGATTTTGATGTTCATGGCAGTGATAAAGATGATGATGAAGATGAAAGGAGGAAAAGGAAAATAATGATGAGGAAGATATAGAAACAAATGATGTTAATCTAGATAATGAGGAGGAAGAACAAGAAGCTATCTAGGAGAATCTCCCTAATATTTAGAGTATTGAGGAAACCAACCCAAAGAAGATTATAGCAACGATTATGGCCTCATTTCCTCACTCTCTGAGAAAATCTTTAAAGTCATCAAGCTTAACGAAAGCTTCTATTGATTTAGTTGTGGCAAACACTAAAATTCTAAGCACCCAACCAATCTTTTCACCTATTCAGCTAAGTACTACATTGATTGAAGTGATCAGCACTTCATTTATTGAGTAGCTTGTACTTTCTCCTTCATCTGATTCAGCTACATAGCAACTAGTAATTCCTACTATCAGTACAATATCTACTTTTATTCCTAGTACTTCTATTTCTACTCTTCTTATAATCCCAAGTGTACAAATAGAAACAAATAGTCAGTACAAGGACAATTGAGAGCAAGCCTTAACCAAGTACCAAAGTTTCAAGTGAGGACAAAGGTAAAGAAGAAGACATTGATCTTGATGAGGATATAGTTATCCCAAATTGGGATATCTCTACGTTGAATCCTAATCAAATACACATAGTAGGTGAACTATTGTAGAAGAAAGCTAAGTGACAGAGGTTTATAGAAGAGAAATGCAAAGAAAACCAAGTGATAGAAGATGCAAAGAACATACTTGTAGATGCACTCAGTGCCGAGGTCGTACATAACCTATTTTAGTTCATTTAGAAAGCATTGTTCAGAAATTCAATGAAGATTTGAATAGGCAAGAAAAGTTGCTATAGAGAGCAAAGAAGAAAATTGAGAATAAAATATTGGAGCTAATTGCATAGAAAATTGCTATATATCAATTAGATTTGTTGACTATTCTTAGCTCATTGGAAACCTCTATGAATAATGTTAATTTTTATTTAGAAAGTTCTGTGATACATCTATCTTCACTCAGGGAATAAAAGATAAACTATCTACGATAGATGAAGTCTTGAAGGCAAATGCACACCAGTTGTCACTTGACCCAAGCTATAGTTATGCTCGTTATTCAAAGATCATATTTTTGACTAATATGTAGGCAAAATTATTAAGGGAAGAAGCTAGGATCAAGGCCACACTTGTAGACATTCAAGGCATGATTCTTCAAACATGGATGCACTACAAAAACATTTTGCACATGCCAAAACTCTCATCCATGATAATAACTTCTCCATAGTTGATCATGTGATGGAGTCATCAATAGAAGTACAGACCAAATTACATGCAAGCAAGGTGTTACAAGAAAATTGGGACAAGGAAATGTCATTTATTTTGAAGGTACATTCTAATGTCTTGTCACATTTTGGCATTACCTTGTTCTAAAAATAGTATTCAATTTGCACAGAGTAGTATCTACCAAGTTGATGATTATCAATGTAAATTGAGCTTCATAGCATTTACTAAGTTTCATAGTGCAAACTAAGTTCTCTAGTATTTATCAAGTTCACAGCATCAATGATGTGAATCTAATGTTGACCAAGCTAGGATGTATTAACCAAGTGATTCAATTTATATGTCAAGTTTCATGGTGTTCATCAAGTCACCAGTGTTGACCAAGTTTAGACTACTTGGAAGTAATTAATATGAATCAAGCTTCTACATCTACCAAGAGAATGATGATGTTGAGTGTCAAAAATGGTTGCTAAGTATCAGAACCCAAGTTCCAATAGTTAGGTTGACTTTATGTATTTTGGTGAAACTTGTATTATAGCTAACTTTGATTAATTGTAATTTGGATTGGTATATATTTAATGTATTGTATCACATCCAAAGAATATGAAATTATATGTGTGAGGGCATAAGTGAAAAGTAAGAAGGCTACAAGCAATATAAGAAGAAGCAAAGATTTATCTATTATAGCAAGGTGATCATTACACTCCAAAGGAATCTCAACTAGAAAATCAAAGTTGTAGATTAGAGATCAGTCACTGGTTCATCCTAATAGATGGAATAGTTAAATAAGTTCACAAGGTAGACTTAATAGTCTTTTTCAAATCTCTTTATTGGGTGCATACTTCATTGTATTTATTGTAAATCCTTTTACAAGGTGGACCTAGCAGTCTTTATTGCTCCTAACCAAGTAGATAATTAAAAGTGATCAATTGTAAGCCTTAACTATCCAAATTTATACTATAGTACTAAAGCTTGTGGGTATCATCCCCACCCCAATTTTACTTTCTATTTGGAAGGTTTCTGAATCACCATATCTTGTGTTAAAGTGTTATGATTGTTTTAATACTTTTAATTTTTTGTGCATGCAATTAGATCAGAATACATATGAAGGATTAATTGGTGAATTAAGAATAAGTTTTATTGGTTCTTGATTCACCCCTCCCCTCTTACTAACCTAGCCAATCTTATATTTCCAATAAGCATATGAATGCTCCATTAGAAATTACTAATAATCAGAAGAGGGCTTTGAAGTTGTAGGCCATCATATATATCATCATGAGAGGCCAATTCTGGTGGATAAACATGGAAGGTGTTCTATTGAAATGTGTAAATGAAGAAGAGTCAAAGAAAATCTTGAGTGACATGTATGAAGGAGTATGTGGGGGTCATTATATGGAGAAAACAACTGCCCATAAAGTCCTTAAGTTTGGCTTCTAGTGGCCTACAATGTTCAAAGATGCATAGGAGTTGGTAAGAAAGTGTAATGCATGTTAGAGATTTAGTGGAAATTGAATTTTTTTTGGGAATCTTCCATTGAAACCAATGAAGGTGCAAGCACCTTTCCACTAATAAGTACTGATTTTAGTTGTGAGTTTTCAAATAAGTCTAGTGGAAGGAACTCTTGGATTTTGGTTGCCACAAATTATGTCACAAAACTGGGTAGAAGCTATTCCTATGAGGATTACAACAAGTAAAGTGGTAATAAATTCCATATTGAATAATATCATTATCAAATTTGGATGCCGAGAAAAAATTGTTACTGATAATGCCATATGTTTTAGATCAGATAAATACAAAAAAAAATTGCAAGAAATATGGTTTCAATGAATCTACATCATCACCTTATCATCCCTAGGGAAATGGCCAGGCTGAGTCTAGCAATAAAAGTTTGCTCAAGATTATCAAGAATATTTTAGGAGAGAAAAATAAATCCTAGGATTCTAATTTTTCTCTAGCACTATGGGAATAGAGTAACAATAAAGAAGGCTATTGGTTGTGCCCCTTTTGATTTAGTGTATGGGATATGGGCATGGTTGCCTCAGAACAACCTAAATGAAATGTATAAGTTCATCCAAGTTTATGATAAAGATATTGATGATGAGATGCAAGTAAGAATGGATGATATCTTATAGTTGGATGAAATAAGGAAGGATTCTTATGATAGAATGCAAAGTTACAAGCATAGATGAAGAATCTATATGACAAGAGAGCATCAAATTGGAAGTTTCAGCCTAAGGATTTGATATTATGGAATGCTAGATTAGAAGACAATGTCAAGCATGGAAAAGTTGATCTCATCAGGCTTGGTTCTTTTTTAATCCATGGTAATAAAGGTGAAGATTCCTATTTCTTAAGAGAATTATCTAGTGATATTCTTGAGGCCAGTTCATGGACAATTCTTGAAGAGGTATTTTTGTTAAAATACCTATTTTTCCATAAATAGTAGTTAAGTCTGTGCATTGTGTAATTTCTTGTACATATGTGTGTTCCCTTTGTATATATTTGTTGTTTATGTTGTTTGTGCATTGCTCTCTCATATTTTTCAAAGTTTTTTGTCATGTGTATGGTCTACATAACCCAAAAATTCTAAATTCTTGCACTAATACAAGTTATCCATCATCCCCACACTGAGCCACTAATAGCCCAAATTCTAAAAATGTTAATGTGAAAATGTCTTGAGTTATGTTGTTTAGCTATGGTTTGTTATATCATGTAATCAATCCACGAGGAAAAACCCTGATCTGATAAGTTTTCTCATTCCTAGATATTAGGCTTCCCTTGAATTTCTTTTTTTTTTTTAAATTCCCTAGCAAACCCTTGGTCTTAACCCTCGTCCTTTATAAACTTTTGAATTTTCAAAATCAATTGGTTTGTCTTGTTATTATAGCATGTGTACCCATTTTAATGTGAACTTGAAATTTTATAAGGTGTGACCATGTGACCAAGCTGATCATATAGTCAACGCATATCTCTGGATTGTAACACCTTATGGTATGGTCTAGCAAAGTGGCTAAGTTTATTTTTTTCTTTTTAGTCATGGTAGTTAAGCACCTAGATACTTTTTTTTATTGTAACTAAGTGAAGCAGTCAATACAACCTTAGTCATGTATTCACCTAAGTGGAAAGGATACTTTGAACTTCAACAATGACTACATGAACTATTGTGTTTATATGATCAAGATCTTAAAGACTAGAGAGTTTGAGATGACCATGACTGGGAGAAAGTGGTGAGAAACACTTAAAGAAAATGTTTGTTCACATGGTCACAAGGGTAAACATATAATCAAGATATTTAACTACAAAGCAATAATAGGGTTAAAATATCCAAGATTACCTTATGTCATGTGGTCAAGGCAATTAGGCCATAATATACAAGATAAGTTGTGACCTAGTGGATATAACTACAAGATGCATGAAATTTTTTATTTGCTTGCTTGTGTAGTTGAAGTGAATAAGAGTGATAGAGCTAGTGACTAGGTGAGAAGATAGTTTGAAGGAAGAACTCATTTGATTGCATTGTTGCAGTGTTGAGAAGGAATTAATCAAGACAAGTTGCAACCTAGAAAAAATAGCTAAGAGATTCTTCTTTGCATGGTCGCATGGTAAAGAATGGTAAGAAATGTTTAGGCTGTGATCAGGTGATATAGCCAAATGGAAAGAAGAAGATAATGAGTCTTTTTGTCATGCTATTAAAAAGATTTCAATTAGGATAAGTTGTAAAGTAATGACGAGGGTAAGAATGCATGAAGAATCCTTTTCTCACACATTCATGAGGAAATTTTGTTATGAGATAACAAAAGTTGCAACCCTACAAAGTCTTGAATAAATTATAAGTAGGAGGTGATCATATGGTCATAGCAAGGAAGATTTAAAAGTAGGAAAAGTGCGTGAAGCCACACCTTTGTGACTATTAAAGGCATTTTCATGATAGAAAATAGTGAGTGCAAATATTAATAAGATGGAGCAACTACATAATTGAAGATCTAAAAGGGGATAAATCCTTAAGGCACTTAGTTGCATAGTTAATTGTCCAAAACATTAACTAGACAACAAAGTGGCGATGAAGGTGTGAAGCTATGGTTGCCTGGTCATTGGTATTAAATGGTAAGGAAAAAAATTACCCTAGAATGATGAAAAAATGAAGTCATTGTGTTGCATGCATGATTTTTAAAGAAAAAAACATTGTTAAGCCTAGTCGTTATTAAAAGGCAATCTCCTATCAAAAAGTTCGTTAAAAGATTTGAAAGGCTAGTAGTACAAGTCAATTTTGGCAATTTTACAAAATTTGAGAATTTTCATTTACATTGACATAAAGACACATAATGTCTTCTTTTCTTCTTATTTCTCTATTTGATAAGTTGACATAATGATTTCCTAAGTTACAACATTTTGCACAATCTAGAGATAGACGTTTGAGCGGTAAGAAATTTCTAAAATTTGTAGAGATGTTTAAAGTTTTTAGAAGTTTATCTTGACAACAATTTTCTTGAAAAATTGATTCCAGAAGTCGTGAGACAAGATGTAATGCCCCGCCAAGGGATCCAAAGAATTAACCTAGAATTCCACTAAGTTTGGTAACATTTTTTTGTTTTTTTTACATGAAAGTAAATACCATACATAAATTATTCACAATAACGGAAGTAATAGCAATGTCCATCTGAAAAGTAAACATAACATACATAACAGATTACATTCTTTAAGATCCCCTAATGTTGAATTACATACATGAATCCATCTAGTACAACAACCACATGAAATAATAATGATAAGTCCAATGTTCATACATCACATTTCCAAATGCTCAATCATCCACTGTACATGTCATAGGGTATGAAGGCTTAAAAGAATATACATATGTGAAATAAGGTACATCATCCTATTCTAATCCATGATACATCAAAGACAATCACCTGATACACATGATACATCATCGTAGAATACATATACATCCATCATAAGATCAAACATAATTAACTAAGTGCATGGTTCCTCCCTACCGTTAATAGGATCATTAGACCATCGTGGGCCCTAGCCATCCCTCTGTGCATAACATCCCAAATCACCGATGAGATCATCGGTATTAACATAGTAGAAATGTCACTCCTAACATATACAACATCATATGTAGAAAGTAATCTAACATGAAAATATAAGCATAAGATAACATCATCTAACATATGTTAATCATCAATGAAAGGATACATATCCACCATCACGAAGGACGCATCAGCCACGATGTCTCAATGAATCTCAAATGATAAGAGTGGAAAATACACTACCACCTGACTGCGTGGTACCAAAGTGGTCCACTCCCACCATGCTAAGGAGATAATCTCAAGTCCCAAATAGGCTATCAAAATCACATAGCACAAATCTCCATAAGTCCAGGAATCCTAAAAGTATACTAACTCAAAGGTTCCAATCACGAAACTCACATCTACTTCCTAGAGGCACACAATGACATGTAGGAACCTACTATGCAAGCGAAAAAGTGTCATCGCAATTATCATGTACAAGTTACCCTGGCAGTTAGCTAAACTCCATGGGTCCATACTGATTTTATGCGGCCACTAGTATCCTCTCATACTGATGAGGCATACTACGGAATGCAAGGTCGCAACCATGCGTCTCACTACTCCCATCCTAGCCTGTACAAGCACTCAAGGCATGGGCGAGAACAAAACACTTATCTTTTTAGGTTCATTTTGTTAGTATTAGGTGTGAATGTTATCACTTATTAATCCAACTTACAATGAGTTACCCTAGCAGCCTCTTAGGGCCCCGACCCCCATTGCAAGCCACTTCCCATCACTACATGCAGATATCCTACCCTAATGCTCATAGACTCATAAATCTCAAAATCACAAAAGATAATCCATAAAATCATCAAATATGCATAAAAGTATCAAATCTCCATGAGCAAACATCCATAGAAAATTATGAACACAATAGATCTCTATTGGCAACTGAAGTATCACTGATAATCAAAGTATCCAATGGTTCTCAATAACCAAAATATATATCTCAATCTTACTGATCGAAGACTCCAAAAATGGTTGAGTCAAATATGTCACAACATGACATCATCAAGAATAAATTCACATCTCAGTCCCATCATGGCAACTAGAAAATAATCAAGGATAACTGATCGATAACTCAAAAATGATTAGCTCAAGTGTCTCATACACATACATCTCAGCTTCACACATGAAGACTGATGAACAAATACAAATAGTAAACACAAACATTTCATAGAGCACACAATCACATTATCACGGTTGGGCTTATAAAGATCGAGACCAAATAAGATCAATATGCCAACACATCTCATAACCCTCGAGCCTCGGGTAACAACTTAGGAATGGTCAACACTAGTTAACCCAAAACCCAAAACAAGAAGCATATAGAATACACGATGCAAATACATGCTTTGGTTTTGTTAAGTTTTCAAATTTGAATTTAAAAGTCTCAGTTTACGTATTTCCAAATTATATTAAGTGGAAAAATTTCACGTTTTTCCTAACCCATGTATTTGTTTGATAGATAAAAGTTTCTCCTCAAAACTATTAGACTCCATTTGCTAATTGTACAAATAATATTTTGTCTATATAAACGTTGTTTGAAAAAGATCCCTATCACAAACCAATAAGACTCATTGTAGATTTTAACATGAATAATCTCCAAATTCTTAACATTATCATCTTCATTAAACAACTCTAAAATTATTTAATATATATTAAATAGTATTCAATATACATTATAAAAATTTTACTATATAAACTATATTAAAATTTCTTTTCTTTTAATTTTTTCTCATTTGAAAATCCATTTACTTAGATTGACTAATAATTAATTACACTTCTTCTACTATTAACTAATCTTAATTAAATTTGATTTAATTAGATTAGATAATAAACCATATAAAACTAATGCATATTAATAAGATTCTAATAAGGGAAGATTGCAACAATATCTTTAATCCATTCCATGCTTTGGTATATCATTTTTTTGTGAAGTTTTAGCATAAAGAACTCTTGGTTATAGGAAATGGAGAAATATCTGTCCTTGAATAAATCAGTCTCAGTACGACGGCCATATCTCCCTAATGAACTGTTGGATCAGGCTGAAATTGAAATATGTTGGAGAGGGCCAAGTTGTGCCAATTCTAACTGGAGCGATAGAATAAATTCGATCACAATAAAAAGTTATGAATGACTGAGTTAGGGTCTATCCAAGGGGCAGTGACAGGGCATTTTGTGATGAATTAAAAATTTCCTCTTAAAATAATTGTTCTCTAAATTTAACCATAAAAGGGTTTATTCATACGCATCTAAAAATATAATTGATAGAAAGATTACATCTAATCATTCGAATTTTCACCATAAAATTTCTATTTTAATTCCAAATCTTGTCTCTCTAATTTAATATAAATTCAAACCCAAACCCAATTCATATCTAATTATTTCTCCTTAATTGGATCTAGGGTTTTTCTATTGTTTTCTTCTCAACCAAATAGCATATCTAGATTCCAATTTCAAATTACAGATTCAATCATAGAGAAGTTTCAGACACATATAACAAACACAATGAAGATAGGAATGCATGATGCAGAAATAGCATAAGTAAAATCACAAGAATCTACCTGAATTTTTGATGCTAATTCGCTCTTCCTCAGAAAACTCACAAAGCAAGCTCCCTTCTTCAGAGTTCTTGAGTCCTCCAATGCTCCAATTGCTCTCCACCCTCTCTAAGCTTCTATGAATGCCTGAATACAAAAAGCTCTCAAGAAACCTTTGGAATGCTTCTTGAAACCGCTGAAAGGTGTCACCAACTAAGCATGGGTCTTTTCCAACCTTTTTGATGAGTCATAGAGTTGTAGACACCTTGTGCTTAATTGATGCACTAACCCCCGTGTTGTTGACACATGTTAATTCCCATGCAAGCTTATAACTCCAATTTACTTTTTAAATAATTTCTATTTAAATTTTATAACTTTCATTTTAATGTTTATAAATTTTATTATTATTATTTTATTTATTACTTTATTATTATTTTATAATTATTATTAATTTTAATTTCTAGTTTTCTTTTATTTAATTCCTTTTCCCCAATAATTCACATTACAATCAAAATATCAAAGATCATGATATTTTATTAATTTTCTCAAATAAATAATTTATTAATTAAATCTATTTGTTAAGACTTAATTAATAGAAAATTCACCATAGACCTCCAAGATAAAATATGAAAACCCATCATAGAACAAATCATACAAAATAAATCTAAAGGGTTGAAAATCACGAAATATGTCATCCCACACATTCGATGGGTATTCAACTTTGATGCTTGTCCTAACTCACTAAGACAAATGGTTTTTAGGTTTGGGATTTGGACTTGAGAATTTATCTCCCTTCTCTTATCATTGAGATAGTATAATAGGGTACGCTCATCCTAGCAATTCAGAGAAGTCAATACCCGGTACTTGCAACTTGCAGAAAAACTATGCATGTACATACAATATATAATGCTAAGCTAAACAGACAATAGTAGGAAGTGGTGCATCGTGTAGATCCTGACTAAGCAGGTGACTACGAATCCCCTCCTTAACCACATCAGAAATGCCATACAATAAGAAAAAACACACACCATACACATGCAAGTATGGGGTAAGTAACCATAATAAAACACATGAGATAATAAACCATCTAACTAATCATCATTAATAACTGAAAATGATGTAATGATCATCATACATACATGAAATGTAAAGTCTAAATGATCTCATCATATATCAACTGAATCTTTATCATAATATCTAATAGTGTCAAAACAACACCACTAAACCATCAACATAAAACTAGTCTACATAGTCTGATAACAATAAGTCTAGAAAAGATGTGAACGAGGGTAGGCACTACACAAGAAGAAGGAAAAATTATAGCCTAGGCTAACATATAAGAATCTTCACAAGCCACTGAAGATGACAAAACAAAGTTGGCAAGTTTATATGTAGAGGAATGGGTACACTTCCTTTTAGGATCTTCTCATGCTCAAACCATGAATTCCCATATATTCAAAGATGCCTACTCTTTTTGCAAAGGTGCTATTGTGCCTTATACCAATAGCCATGAGGTTTTCTAGTTTTTTATAATAATAGGTTTGAGAAATCACCAATTTACAACCCTTGGATTAGGAACATGGAAAAATTGATAATGCCAGAAGTAAAAATATATGTTGGTTTGATGAAGGCATTGATTAAATCATACAATCCTACAACTAAAGGATTTCATAGGAAGGATATGGGTGTCCTATGTATGCTATATAGGGAGACTTTTATTAAAGTTTTTGACCTAGGGGTACATATGATGAGGCCAATGGAGAAGGAAGAAATGAATGAAACATTCAAGAGCTAGAAAAGTTTCTTTACTAGAAAGGTTGTGAGAAGACACATCCCCAAAGAAAAGAAGGAAAAGGACGAAATACCAAAGAAGGTAGGAGATCTTATGCCACATGAATTATTTTGAAAATACTTTAGATATATCATATTCAAGATCAACAAATTGGTGGGAGTAGATGGCACCATGGATGCCTCTAGGTATATGTACATTATGGCTTTAGACATCTAGGACCCAGTTCATAATGTTGGATATGATTTTGTTGAGTATATCATTAATAGAATGCATGATGAAATTGTGGAAGCTTAGAAGGGAGAATTCTAAAAAAATAGGTTTTTCTATTACTCATTTTTTATGCACATTATTCTTTATAAGAATGCTACCCTTCTTTTAGCACCCACATTCTAAACCTTCAAGTTAGCTTCATAGAGGAACTCTTTTTTGGGTTGAATTGCTAATGATTATTTATAAATTGTGAATTGTGAAGAAGATAGTGTTGTTGGGTATGTTGAACTTGAACCATCAAGTTCATAACTTCAAGTCCATCTTCAACTTCAACTTCAAGTCAAAAGTCTAACTGATGGAATAGTTTTGGTCAAAAAACTAACTCTCTATGGGTAAATTCTTTTAAAAGATGATCAGACATGAGCATTTGAAAAAGTTGAAAGGGTTTCCAAAAAAATGAAAGATAGCATCCCAAGTTCAAGTTGAACTCAAACTTGAGCCAAAATTTTCAAAGTTCAACTTCAATTTCAAGTTCATATCCAAATTCAAGATCAAGTTTCAATTTTCAGAAGTTTGCAGAATCAAGCCTCAAGCTCAGCAATCTACTTTGACATGTTTTGAAATGCAAACTCAGAAGCCCAGTGACTCAGAGTTCATCACTATGCTCAAATCTAGATTTCAATTTGAACAAAAAAATTTCATGGTTCTACATCCAGGTTTAGAAATTTTGAGGTTTAGTCCAAAGTTTATTTTCAAAGTGAAAGGAATCCAATAATGCAGATCTAGGGTGAGGTTTAGACACTCAAACTTGTTCAAAAGAAAAATTATCAAAAGGGTCAAACTATTTTCAAATTGATGTTGGACCTGATATGCTTCACAAATGATCACCATAGACATTTTGTCCAATAGTTCACATGTGCTCTCCATGCGGGTTTTGGCATTTCAAGATATCACTGTGCAGAGCAGTGGAATTGTAACCTTCACCCACACTGTCAACTATTAATGGAAAAAAGTGGCTTATTTCTAAAATATCTTGGGTTACATACATGTCCAATCTATAATTAACTATCCTCAAAGCTCTTAAGCTGCATAACTGAGTTACCCATCGATGCATCTTTGACTTTTGGTAGGATTCAATTCATGTTTCCTCTGAAACTTATGAGGTGTCAATCACATTGCAACTTCATCTTGTTCTTATAATACCTCACTTTCATCCTCCTAGTATTCAAATCAATGGAAAATTTGATCATATTTTAAGTTTTTGTGTGAAGACCCACATCTGAAAAGAGCCAAGGTTTTTGAGCTCATCACATGGCACCTCACTCTAGTGAAGAAGAAGATCATGAAAACAATGGTGGGCATAGCATTACTCTTCATTGATGGAGGCTTGTGGGTGTTGGTGAAGGTTCCTATGTAGGTACACAAGAGAAGGTGATATTTGCTAATCATTTGACAAGATGCATGAGCCATGAAAAGGGTAAATGGTCAATTTTTCAAGACCCAAAGTTTCATGTTTAGAGGTAATATGAATTTGAATACACATGCACCATGCCATCAAAATATTTGATAGAGGAAATATTGGGAGTTACAAGGGAAAACTGATATGCAAGCAAGACAAAGCATCATGCATCAATCCACACCATTAAATCCAAACTTGATAAAAGTGACAGGTTTTTATTCCTCATGAGGCCAAAGCTTAGAAGGAGCTATCAATGAGAAGTACTAGTGAATATGGAACCAAATATATGGATTATTGATTCAAAGATAAGCACCACTTCATACTAAAACATATAGACATAGATAGGAATCATTGTTGCTTCATTGACTAAGGGAGTCAAAATTATGTAGATGGTTGCTTATTATTATCAATTGATGTCAATAGGTGTGAAAGGAAGGTGCATCTCATGTCTTAATATTTGTAATTCATAAAGTTTACAAAGAATTTGTGAGGGGTCCTTTTAAAAAAATCCAAAGAGCAATAGCCTGAATGAATGTCATAATGGATATTGGCATGCACGAGGAGATTCATATGTAAATAATCAGTGTGGAAAACTAGGTAACATGCTATGTTTTCTATCTAAGAGATCAGAGATTATGAAAAGAAAACACAAAATTTGAGTGGCAAAGGAAAAACATAAGGTCCTTGGTAATGATCAATAGTAACAAATTCAAGAAATAGAGAACCTAACTCCCCATGGTTAGAACACCAACAATACATGTGAGCCCATTTTAGCTCCATTTTTTTTCTCCTCAATTGATTCACACTCAATGGATATTGCAGTAGGAACCAATTTTTAATGATGACCTAGCATAATTAGTGATAGGTGTCTATAAGCAGAAACTTGGGGGAAAGTAAGCAATATCATAATGTTTTATTAAACATTATGTTTATCCTTAATAAATTACTCTTCCTCAATAATAGATAATGAAATACATAATTATTTAAAGATCATATAAAGATAGAGCAAGCGGGTAAATATTTGGAGATGCGAGTAGTTTCAAGAAATGGTTATTCAAATTGAAATAGAACTGATATGAGTAGAGGTTAAATAGATTGCAAATTAGTGTAAAAGAGGTTCTACTTTTCTAGGGAGGATTTCTATAGCTGATACAACAAGGAGAACATAGTTCTATTTTGCAACAAGGGAAGGAGCATGGTTTTATGCAGATTGATTGTAATTGAGGGACAAAATAATACTATTGTTGTTTTGTAATGTCTCTGAAATGAAGAGGAATATATGTGTGTTTGATCCTATGGTCTATAAATTTATATTTCTACTTTTGAAGAATATTGTGTTCTTTATTTCCCTTTTTCAGATAAAGTCTTTTATTACAAAATTGAATGTGATGCATGTAGTTGAAATGTCCCTTTTCTGATTTTTCATGATATTTCCAACCTTTAATCAGATCTTTAAAATCAAACAACTGCTATCACAAAGATCCACCAAATTCCTTAAGAAACCCCAAATCGGGTATGTTGAAAATAGTGCTAAAAGCTTCACAACTTCACAAATTATTAATGAATCTGAAAATGGAAATTTTTACAGAACTTTCAGCAGCATAACAGCCTACAAATTGATATTTCCAGATCCGTATAGCCTTTACACAACAGCTCGAAAATGTAGGACCAAAACTATGCTCATCGGGCTCCCGAAATAGCACAAAATATGCTCGGAAACACCACAAGAACACTAATAATCTATCTCAGAAGTTTAATCACGTCCCAATATATATATTCAGCTCTATTTTAACAGCTTAAAGTATAAAATACAGCAGCAACCAAAACTGATATGAAATACTCAACCGGAAACACCAAACTCTTACAAAAATACACCCGGAAACTCACAAATCTGCACTGTTCAGCACAAAGGCAAACTCTGTATGAGCATGCACATGGAATGGCTTCAAACTCCCGTCCTTAGCCTTCCTGGAAACCTGCAAACTCCCGTTCTTGGGTCTCCTTGGAAACCTGCAAACTCCCGTTCTTGGGTCTCCTTCTCCACAGGTTTGGCAGCCTCTGAAGAATAACAAAGAATGAGTGAAAATCAAGTCTGGAATCCCCCCAAAATGCCTCCAAACCTCTTTAAAAAGGGCATAACTGTAACTCACGTCCAAGAGAGGTTAATGAAACATATTTTAATAATAATTATCATTTATTAGTCCAACGGTTTCCAAAGATTAACTCCCTTTTTCCGAAACTTCACTTTCTTGGGCCTGCCTGTCTTAGCAAAGATTATTATTTTTTAATTATTTGAAAAGGGGACATGACAAGTCCTCCCCTCCCAAACATTGCTTGTCCTCAAGCAATGGCTGAACAATAAACCAATCAATCCTCCTGGATCCCAAATGTAGTCATGAACTATACTACTACCAATTAACACAGACTCCTACAAGATCCTCTGCAATATGACCAAGAGGAATCCATAATCAAACTGGCAATTATAGCTCAACCAAACTCCAAAATCACCATTACCACAGTCAAAAACCCATGAGACACAAACTCTTAGAATATCAAAACCCAAGTAAAGTGGACTACCAACATAGTAAATACCATCAATGCATTCCACTGGCCTATATGGAATGTACAATCCAACTCTGCAACAATGGTGAATGCTCTCAAATGAAACTATACCAAGTATGGAGAATCCACACACTATACAACTCCTGCAGTCAACACAACTCTGTAGATCATTGGCCACTGTCTCATAACCATAACTCCCATGCACCCCTGATGGTGAAAAGCCATCACAAGATAAACAACAAGAAATGGAACCCAAACCAAATTTTCCTGCCATCAACTCCTCAGCATAAGGATCAATTGTTAACTGATGTACATACCTTGCAATATAATGTTGATTAAAAAAACCAACCTCAGTCAACAACTCACCATGAACAAGTGATACAACCCACTGTGACTGATCACTAGCTAAGTCAGGAGATGTCATAGCCAAAGGAGTAGAATCAATAACAACACTTGCTGAAGCATCACTCCAAAACTCCTGCTCTAAGTCATGTATTATCAAGCTATCAACTACAAAACCTGTTGCCATGTCGTGCCCATCACAACTCTCATCTCGAGGCATCAAACTATTCCATAATTGATGATAAGCACTAGGAACCAAAGTACATCTCTGTATCATAATCTCATCAACATGGTCATCAAAGGTAAATTGATGAGCGTACCTCACAGTGTAATGCCGATAGAATGCGCCAATCTCAGTCAGTGGCTCAGACTGTAATCTAGATGAAACTAACTGCAATTGATCATCAACCATGTTGGAACTGACTACTACCTCCAAAGATATCACCAAGGGAGTAGTATTACTATCAGGAACCATGCCAACTGTCGACTCACCAACATCACACATGACCTTTGATACATCTCTAGTCTCTGTGCCTTCAGTACTAGAGGCCACCACCCTGTCAGGCATACAATAATCTGCTACAATACCCAACTCAACTAAACCTGACTCTAGTGGGAATGAACCTGATATGCCAATGTTAGTATCAAGGATGGAGCATCCCCATCTCCATTGTCTCTGACAATCTCAGTCATGGACATCCTCGAATCACCAAACACCATAGCTTGTGACTGTATAGAATCAGATAAAGACTGTAGTCGCTCTAACTCCATGGTCACCTTAGCCAAATGAAACTGTGACTCCTTGAAAGCCAACTGTGTACTCTCAAGAATCTCAAAAGTCACCTCAAGCTGCTCAGTAAGCTCACTCACCTCATCTTCCTTGGCCAACAATGCATCATATGTTGTACTACCCCACTCCATAAGATAATCTCTATCAGCTACCAACTGCATATAATTCTGTCTCAAAATCTGAATAGCCTCCCATAAAGAGTGGATCTCTGTCAAGGAAAGATAACTTCCTTCCTGCTCATCACTAGTAGGAGAACCCCATCCATAAACTGCTAATAATTGACGAGCAGCATCAAAATGTTGGCAAGTGATAGCAATGTCTCGGTCACTAACTCTCAACTGATTAGACACATGATGGCATTGGCTTGACTATCTCCTACAAACCTCCTTTGATGCACTGTCTAAAGGAGTATCCTCAAAGTTACTAGTCTCTAGAGTATTACCATCCATGTCTTGTGAATCAACTCTAAAGCTCATATCAACATACAGAGTATCAAAATTTGTAGCACTTCTGTCCAACTCCTCTGTACCCAAAGAAACTAAGTCTTCAAAATTGCCCACTACATCCTCCTGGATGTCATCGATGGCAATATGATCCTGGGACTCATCTGTACACACTGCCAAATATGAAAGATCATCAACACATTCCAGCAAGTATGGTCGACTGGATATATGAACAAAGCCCAACACCGATGTATAAAAACTAATACCAACATCAGACAAGATACTGGCACAAGAAAAGACAACACCGTGTAATCTGCTAATCAAATCCATGATAGCACCCAAACAAACACTGCGACCAAAAAGTGTTAAAGATCTCTAGTCAACTGAATCCCAAACACCAATATAACAATCTCGTGTCCATATCCGTAAACTAGAATCAACTGGTAACTCAAGCAAACTCCTCACCTGAGTAATATGACCAATACCAACTAACTCCACATACCTGTCATGATAAGGTAATGAAGTCACAATACTATCTTCACTCACCTTCAGCTGGCGGGATAAATCATGTGAAGTACTACCTGCCTCAACCTCATGTGATGAAGCATCTAACTGCGCTTGGTACTCTTTCTCAGCAAATTCATGAATTCTCAATGTCTGCTCATCTCTACTAGGTATCTCACCATCCTGCACAACAACATCCTCATAATCATCATCTGAACCCACTACACTGTAGTCACTGCCTGTTGTAACTATACCATCCTGAATACCTGTGGCATCACCCTTTGACAACCTGTAAACAATTGTCTCAATTTGAGTATCAAGTTGACTGTTACTATCAATCTGTGTAATATCCTTTCCCACCACCTCCTGTGGCAAAGTAGAATCTGAGACCACTACCTGGCTATCAGCTAGTTTCTCAAACTCCTCATGCAAGTTCTTGGGAATTGTGTCATCTGTCCTGTGAGAAAATCTGCCAAATAGAAATCCAGTCAACTTATCCACCTTAGCTGGGTCAGATAACATGTCATTTATACGGTGGTGCTCAACCAACTGTTTAGACATGTCATGGCTTATTTTCATAAGTTTATCTCGAATGTCTAAATAACCATCCTTTCTACTATTTTGACTCTGGCTATCAATTGTCCAAGATCGTTCCCTCTGAGACTCTGTACTATACCTGTCCATTCTGGATAAAGTAGAGTGTAACCCCAATAGGATATAACTTCTTCAAGCACCAAGAACTAACATGCAAATGATTAGAAGTAGCATGCAACCATAGATTTGGACATGCAACTGATTAGAAGCAACATGCAACCACCAAATTATGACATGCAAGATCTGGGTAGTTGTCAAAACTGACATGCAAACTTCTACAACCGCCAAATTCACCAAGAACTAATAGGAAAATGATTAGAAGTAGCATGAAACCATATATTTGGACATGCAACTGATTAGAAGCAACATGCAACCACCAAATTATGACATGCAAGATCTGGGTAGTTGTCAAAACTGACATGGAAGATCTGGGTACTTGTCAAAACTGAAATGCAAACTTCTACAACCACCAAATTCACCAAGAACTAACATGAAAATGATTAGAAGTAGCATGTAACCATAAATTTTTACATGCAGCTGATTAGAAGCAACATGCAATCATAAATTATGACATGCAAGATTTGGGTAGTTCTCAAAACTGAAATGCAATATCTGGGTAGTTGTCAAAACTGACCTGCAACTTCTACAAACCCTCAGGCTGACAAGATCATGGCTCTGATACCACTGAAATGTCCCTTTTCTGATTTTTCATGATATTTCCAACCTTTAATCAGATCTTTAAAATCAAACAACTGCTATCACAAAGATCCACCAAATTCCTTAAGAAACCCCAAATCGGGTATGTTGAAAATAGTGCTAAAAGCTTCACAACTTCACAAATTATTAATGAATCTGAAAATGGAAATTTTTACAGAACTTTCAGCAGCATAACAGCCTACAAATTGATATTTCCAGATCCGTATAGCCTTTACACAACAGCTCGAAAATGTAGGACCAAAACTATGCTCATCGGGCTCCCGAAATAGCACAAAATATGCTCGGAAACACCACAAGAACACTAATAATCTATCTCATAAGTTTAATCATGTCCCAATATATATATTCAGCTCTATTTTAACAGCTTAAAGTATAAAATACAGCAGCAACCAAAACTGATATGAAATACTCAACCGGAAACACCAAACTCTTACAAAAATACACCCGGAAACTCACAAATCTGCACTGTTCAGCACAAAGGCAAACTCTGTATGAGCATGCACATGGAATGGCTTCAAACTCCCATCCTTAGCCTTCCTGGAAACCTGCAAACTCCCATTCTTGGGTCTCCTTGGAAACCTGCAAACTCCCGTTCTTGGGTCTCCTTCTCCACAGGTTTGGCAGCCTCTGAAGAATAACAAAGAATGAGTGAAAATCAAGTCTGGAATCCCCCCAAAATGCCTCCAAACCTCTTTAAAAAGGGCATAACTGTAACTCACGTCCAAGAGAGGTTAATGAAACATATTTTAATAATAATTATCATTTATTAGTCCAACGGTTTCCAAAGATTAACTCCCTTTTTCTGAAACTTCACTTTCTTGGGCCTGCCTGTCTTAGCAAAGATTATTATTTTTTAATTATTTGAAAAGGGGACATGACAGTAGTCTTGTGTTTATGTACTCACATTTTTGAATAAGGATATCTGTAACTTCTCTCTTTTCCATAAAAAGCAAAGATTGGATGGGTAGTCATATGGCTACTTATCCATCTTTCCCTTTTATTTAGTTTATAAACCCAAGCAATCGCATTCATTTCATGTCTATCAATGAATGCCAAAACCTTAGTATCTTTAGGTTAAATATATATCTTATTATTTAAATTCATTGCAAATCTATAAACAAGGGAGCTATACCTCTTAATTTAGAGGATATTTATCAATCAATGATAATTGATCTAGCTAGTAGTATGTTTTGTCCTTCTTTTTAGGCATAATGAGTTATGTTTTGCAATTCTTGTTGATGGAAAAAAACTATTTACTAACAAAGAACATAGAGCATATCAGTCCAAATTTTGTTGAAGCCACTGACGAGGATAGAGAGAACCTTCCCATGTAGATGTGGACTCATTTTTGGCAAAGGTTTTATGCTTATGCTAGTGCTATTGCTTTTTATAATGATTTTGTTTTTCCAATTTCAAAAATGCTAGCTAATATAACTAAGAGAATACCTAGAGGAGTAAGAGTGTTGATAAGACCATCTACTTCTCCAAATGGGGATAGGGTAATGAGTCATGATTGGGCTAGTCAATTTATTTTTGGAAATTCTTTAATAATAATGGTTTTTAGGTTTCCTCATCCCCCTCATGTGCTATTCAAATATGTCTTAGAAAGATTAGGTTAGCTAGAATTCTTCTAGCAACTACATATGATAAACAAGGAGTAGTTATGTATTGCTGTCAAGAAAGGCTCTTTTGTAGCCAGAAATACTAAAATAGGGGATTTTGTAATAGGAAAAGATGTAATAGAAGAAATAGAAATTTTTTTTGTTGAATTCATGCTTCCTACAACCATTTTTGAGCCCTATAATCCAAATGATTTGGTGAGGCATGCTCTCAAGAAGATGAGAAAATATACTCTTCCTAACAACAAGCCAAATTGTGAGGAAGACTATCTAATGAATTATTTAGACACAGAGGTTTGTAGGGATAGAACCTATAAATGGAGAGAGATAATGAGGATAGAAGAGGCCATGAATGCAACGAATCCATCTTTCTATGGTTTCTATCATGAAACAAGATACTTGGATAGGTAAACTAAGTACCTTGATAATTTTGATTAGATAATGGAAAATATACCTATTGAAATAAGAGACAGAGAAGAACCTCAAGCCCCTTGGCATGAGGATGTTATAACTGTTGAGGTAGAATATGATCACTCATGGGGAAGAAAAAATAAATATGTTGGAACAACAATTGTATCAAATATACAACATATCCATTGATTCCAAAAAGAAGTATGAAGAGGAGCTAAAGAGGACTTATTTCTTGGAATAGATATTAGCTAGCTTGGATGAAGAGATAAAAGGCCTAAGGAATGTGGCTAGGCCCATCACAAAGGTAAAGGATCAAGAATCCTAGACACAATTTGATACAACAAATGTGGGAGAAACCTAGCAAATAGATATTGATCAATGGGATGGTGCAAATGAGGTAAAATTTGGGATATTTCGAGGCCTAATAATGCACAAGATAAGTTTCTTTCAAATCATATCAAAAAATGTACATAACAAATATATCTCTATGCAAGGAGCTGAGTTTCAATGCTTAGATGCACTAGATTTTGTATCCCCTTTATTAACAACATGTAATGCCCTGCCCAGAGATCCTTGGAAACAAAGATGAAATACAAGCAAGATAATTTATTTTTTTAAATAAGTGTAAGTGCACATGATAACAATATACATGGATCACAAAGATTGCAATGGAAGATAGTCAAACATCCAAACACCAACAGATCTTCAAATGCCACTACCAACCAAAACACCAATAAGAAAACATAAGAGATCAACCAAGTTGAAAACAAAAGTTGACTCCTAAAAATTGGCTAAGTCTAAAATCCTGAAGCCCTAAAATATGGCTAAGTCTGAATTTCTAAAGCTCTAAAATTTCCTAGAATTTGTATCTTAGCTCGTAGAGATCTGGAACCTATCTCAAATGAATTGTCACATATATTAAGATATATCTTAAGTATAAGGAATTAAACTTATACTTAAATGATATATTTTAAACCCCTTAGGAAATATTTTTTGAACTAGGAAGGTGAAAAACCCAAAAGGGTATCCAAAACCAACTTTCAATTTTTTTCCTGACAAGCCTAGATAGCCCCTATTTCCCATGCAAAAACCAAAGAACATCAAAATTTCATGCAAAGAAGTGCTAGAGCAATGTGAAGAATTGCCTTCTCATATGAAGAAGTGCATAGTGTCATGTGAAGACTTGCATCCAAAACACCTAGATTGGTGTAGGGTTTCACGCTAGGAAGTGTTCAACTACGTGAAGAAACCCACCACATCGTGCAAAGACTTGCATCCTTGTGCAAGAAAGTGAAATCTCGTGCGAGAACTTAAATTAGCATACACACACAAAAAGTAATAAAAAGCTAAGGAAACTACAAAACAAAGTTCCTCCACACTAAGGAGTGCCAGATCCACATTTTGAGCTAAGAACACTCAAATCATATCTAAGAGATGAAAAATAGAAAGAAAAGTCTAACCATCTAAACAAATAGCAAAGGGAAGAATAGAAAGCAAACATCTCAATAAATGGAAAATAACATCTTAGTTAAACAAGAATAACATCGCAATGAGAGAAATAACCAAACTAAGTACAAGGTTCCTCCCAACCATCAATGGCATCATAAGACCATTGTGGGCCCTAGCCATCCCCGACATGTAACATCCCAAGCCACTAATCAGATCGTCAATACTATCGTAATAGGGATGTCACTACTAAAACATGTTGCAATATAAGCAAAGGAAATCTAACATGTTAGTAGTAAAGCATAAGATAATCCTACAAGGTAGATAACATCACCTACCACATGCTAATCATCATAATAAGGAATGTGTTAAAATTAACATCATCTAAACATGATAAAAAACATCCCAATGAAAGCATAAATCACAAAGAAACATACTCCATAAATAAAAGTACCAAGTGAACATATCTAGCAATGGTCACACTAGGATACAAGACCGTCTCTATACACCAGTCCCTAGTAGTGGTGAAGGTAGCTATGCCTCCCAACCACATGGCACTCATAGGTCCACATGCATCATGCTAATGGAGATAATGGTCCAACTACAACCACATAAAAGATACATCCATGGCTAACACACATGCCAAACAGTATGATGACTAAATCCAAGATAAAGACAATGCATAACTATAAGTTATGGTCAGACATCTCAATGGTTGCTATGTAGGGATTGACATCATGGAGAGTTTCTTGGTATCAAAGATGCTCAAAGCTCAGATCATTTATGGAAACACTCTCAGGGGACTCCCTTGGAACCATCACACGTCTATGAAACTTCTCATTATCTTAAATTTTATTACCACCCAATGTTTTGTTTAGTTATCACTTATATAAAAGCTCCCTCTACTATCCTTCGGTGCCATTAACACTGAGCTATGAGATAGAAGCCCCCTCTATATGCTACCTTGCCCTACCCATGCTCATCTAACAATGTGTGCTTGTAGGCATGCAAATTCCCAACCCAACCCCAATGATCAAAACTTTTGAGTTCATGGAAGGTCAAGACCCGCAAGTACTCTAACAATCATACATGCACGTACTCATGTGTGGCACACCACCATCACGAAGATCATAACACAAGGATAGGATGAAAACACAAAGTAGAGAGTCCCTCAATCAAGATAGAATCAAGAGGACATATGCATCATGCATCCCAATGCAACATAAAGTGCAAAAGTGGTCTAATAGATATCCTAATAGATCATCTAGGTTCATGAACCACATTGTGTCAAGAAAACCTGAGAAAATAGGGTGGTACGCAAAATGAGGTAAAAACTCCAAATTTTGGAAAAAATTTGAAATTAAAATCCATTGGCCTTTGGGTGCAAAAACCCTAAAAATCAAAAAATAAATGAAATTGGACACCATATGCAAAAAGGGCCAGCATAATGGCTCAAAATCCCAAACCCCCATTTCAAAAATAGGGAAAATGTTCATACCTAACCAACTAGGCAAAACCAGCAAACAAAAATCAAGGGAACTCTAGTTCTCAGCCTCCTAACATACTGCTACAAGAAATAGAAGCAGAAATGAAGAAAAAATAGTAAAATGGAAAGGCCCTACCTAAGAGCAAGAGGGGCCAAAACTGAAACCCGTAGAATAAAATAAATAATCTGCCAAAACTGTTGAAAATGATGGCAAAGTAAGAACTCTCTAAGATGGATCCAACAAGACTAACCTAGTGAAAAACCCATGCTCATAGCTCCTAGAATGAATAGAACAAGAATCCTTCAAATGAGGATTTTTAAAATAGCTCTCAAATTTCTATTTCTGAAAACTGAGTAGTCAATAATGAATTCACTTTTCCAATACTTATTCATTTTTGAGTGAATAGTTGATTATGGAAAATAGCTAGCTAGAGTAGTTAACTCCAAATTAACCTAAACAAAAATAGGTTATTATCCATAACGGAAGTTCACCTAAGGCAAAGCTACCAAAAATTAAATCTGAAAGATTTAAAACCCAAAAACCTAAAATTACAAAAAATCACATAACATTTTCACAACAATGCAAACTTCTAAATGCACAGACATGCTCACTAGTCTAGTCATATAATGCAGATGAGTTCAAATTTACTAACCACCAAAAGGTTTTAATTAAAACAATTAAAATAAGGATATGTTGAGCATATAGGGATGACATTGGTAAAATATGAATAGTTGAATCACTAACTCCATGTGCCACTGCCAGGGATATAATTCATGCACACTAAAATACATGATCAAGTGTAATTGCATATAATATCATAGCCAAAGCAACATGTATTAAAAATACCTATTTAATCCATTTACATCACTCACATTCACAAAAAGCATAAAAATACATGAATGAGGTAATTAACCATGACATAAAATTCATCTCATAGCACAACCAACAAATATGTCCAATAAACCATATAACCAAATATCATCATAGATCTACTATCATCTTAAAATGGCATCAAATATGATAACTGAATAGCATAGAAGTAAAACATCTATGGTACCGAATCAAGTATACATTTGACCCTCAGGTCATCTCAAAATACAAATAACAATAAGAGTAATAAGTATCTCTTGAATCCATAAAAAACAAAAAGGTATAGAATGAAAACACGAGAGGCACTACACAACATGGCAAACATACACACAATTTTTTGATAGCTTGGTCCCTCAATTGTCTCCAAAGAAAGAACTACCCAAGGTGGTAATTAACCATGCTAGGAAGATGAAAAATATGGTAAAGAATTGAATGGATTTTTCTCAAGAAAAATTCAATTGATCCAAGGTAAAATGAAGATAATTTCCATGGGGATTCCCAATTTTATTCCTAGTATCTTAGATGTTAATGGAATCATAAAATGTTGGCAGGAATGGTCTTCCTCTTTTGAGGATATTTTGAGGCATCCACAGTTTGTCTCTTACTATAATGATGAGATGAATGCAATACTTGTCTATGTTATGACTTATTTACTATTTAGGATTGAATCAAATATGAGAAAAGTTACTAGAGAATTAAAGGAAAACATAGATACTAAATAGAACAAATGCATAGATGAGTTAAACACCATCTAGGATACCACCTAGACTAAAGTGGATATTGATATTGCTATTTAGCAAGTTATAGCAGATATAAAGGCCATACCATCCGTAGAAAGTGACTAGGAAGTTTGAGGGTATAGTGAAAGTCAAGAGGGACAAAAAGGATAAAGAAATAGAAAAGAAAGCAACAAATGGCTGAAGACAAATGAAAATTGTTGAAGAAGCCTACAAAAAGTGCCACCTACCAATTTTGAAACTGCACCCTAAATTTTGACCAAAGTACAAAGAATGTTTGTAATGTAATTGCATATGACATATATTTGTATTTTCTTTCCAATGACTTTTTTACATTTTTCAAGCTTGTTGTAATCCTTCCTATTAAAGGATTTCCAAGATGTGGAGTGAGGGTCCAAATTTTATATTATTTGAGTGTTTATGCTATTTTGCAGTTGATCTAGTTAGTCTTTGTATCAATTTTATGTGTTATATTCAATTTTGCAATTCTAAGAATACAAGTGAATCTTGAATGACATTTTTTTCATGTCTTGAGTTATATTTTGAGTATTACACTAGTGATGTATTATTTTCAAGGAATATCAATATGAAGAGAGAGTTTTGAATATTTGTGTCTTTAAATTTTTCCTCCATTTTCATATGTTTCTTATTTTGGGATTGAATGAGAAAATTTCATGCAATTTAATGTAGATGGGATAGGTTGTATGTCAATTTTTTTTTCTTTTAATTCAAGGTATTAAGTAATTTCTACCATAAATTGATATGGTTACTAGGCATATGAGAGGGATATCATAAGAATGGAGTGTAGGGTTAAAAACTGATAAATTTAATTTTAATTCAATTAAATGGATCAATTATTTACTAGTGTGACTTTGTATGGAAATGGATAATGCATTGATCTTGAATTCATATGCAAATTGATAAGTTCATGTGGTTGGATAAAGTTCATTTAAATCAAATCATTGTTTACTTTTTGTAATGAAGAATCAAATTGTTGGTCTTACTTATTTGTAATAGCTTTCCTCTGAATTATAGTCAACTATTGTAATCAAGGATATAATTGCAAATCTAAGAAGATTGTTGACCATTTTCTACTATAGGGGATAGATCCGAAAAGAAGAGTGTGAGTGAGTGAGTTCTAAAGAATAATATGAAATAACCAGTTATATCCATTCCTAAGGTGTAGAATAAGTTCTAAAGAATAATATCAAATAACCCGCCTTGGCCCTACAGAGCCTATAGTATAGAGAGTCCTTGATCTCTATTATTTTTGGTCCATATCTAAGATGGATTCAGTTAAATATAGGAATTATCTAGCCCTTAGAGTGAGTTTTGTGTTCTATATCTAGGTATTAGTATTTTGCAACCTAGCAGTTCTAAAACACCAACAATAGGTAGAGTGGACCCAGGAATAAGGTCTATACAATGGCTTATCTCCCATTTAGGTGGCAACGTATCTATGGTCTCCTCAATAATTATCCCCTTATACTAATACAATAGGTCTACAACTTCTTTTGGGCCAACTTTCCTTAAAGTCTCTTGTGTTCCCTTCTCTTTCCTAGGTGTATCATCCTTAGGTTTCACTACAAGAGTAAAGCATGGCATTTTTTCCTATTTTAATCCCTTTAAGATCTCCTTCTCACCTACTAGCATGACTAAACAAGGTACACTCTTATCCTTAGGCTCTCCTACTAGTAGTTTTATGGTGTAGGTTTCCTCATTTTTGGTCAAGGTATATACATTAGTCTTTCCTTCATGTTCAGCATTTTGGTCATATTTCCAAGGCCTACCAAGGAGGGGATGACAAACACCCATATCCACAATCTCACATAGTACTTTATCCCTATATTCCCCAATCTAAAACTGAACATAACACTACTCATTTACTAAGGTTTGTTACTCCTTACTCACCAAGAAACCTTATAAGGATTAGTGTGTGGGGTTCTTTGTAAACTTAGTCTATTCACCATTTCACTAGAAGCTATATTTTCAGTAGAGCTTGAATCAAATTGACTTTACATACCTTTCCTTTCACCTTGCAAGTTTTCTCAAAGATTTATTTTCTTTGAGGAGGTTTTTGGTTAATTGGCACCAAAAGTGATATATTAAATATCAAACTCTCTCCTATCTCAAGGCTTGCATGTTTTAAAGAATATGAAGTACTTTGGAATGAAGTTGTGCTTTGGAAATCTTCATCTTGGAGCAACTGAATCCTACTTTCACCTTGGTTGTTTGAACCTGTCTTTTTTGGACATCTAAAGGATCAATTTCTAACTTGGTTACAAAAGAAGCATCTTCCAATGAACATACTTGTTCCTCTACCTTGTTCATCTTTAATGTTATATTTGAGCCCATTAATGTACCTTGCTAGTTTTTGTTTTTCATTCTCATACAATTTAGACCTAAGAGTTAAGGTATGAAATCTTTGAGTGTAGATACTTACATCCATGTCCTTCTACTTGAGATTATGTAGCTTCTTATGGAGCATCACTTCATAATCCTTGGGTAAAAACTACTTCATAATTTATGCCATCATTCTCTTCCATGTAGAAAAAGGTTTCTTCTCTTCCTCTACACTTTCATTTTGGAGAAAGTTCCAACAACTTAGGGTTGGATCTTTCAATTTAGGTTTTTCTACATTCACTCTCTAGTTAGCAGGTATCTCCTCAGCTACAAAATGGTTCTCAAGAGCTTCTAACCATTCCATGCATGCTTTTGGTTCCAACTTCCCATCAAACATGGTTGATTCTCCTTTGTTTTTTCTTTCTACCCTCTGATGGGTTGTTACCATGATCTTATGATCTTTAGGCATTTAAAGCAAGTTTTCTCCCTCTTCTTCTTCTTTTTCTTCTTCTTTAGACTCTTCATTCTCTCCTCTTCTTACTTGCCCCTTCAACTTATCAAATTCTCTCTTCATTGCCCTATTTTCTTCTCAGACTACCCTTCTCTCAATCATTTTTTCTTTTACAATCTTTTCCAAACTCAATGCTAGTTATTATTAAAGGAATGTCATCTCCTTCTACCATCTTTTTCTTCCAATTAGATTCTAAGTGTCTCTGATACCACTTGATGCAGAGTTCTCACACCAAAAGCTTGGTAGAACCACAACTATAGCACTTAAGGTAACTTTACCTTTCTAGATCCCTTAAAGACTCCTCCTAACAAGTTTTAGCACAATTCCAACCTTCCACATAACTCTTCAAGTTTTCAAGACATCTTTCTCTATTACTAACTCTAGGGATCAGCAATGGTAAAATGGGCTAAAACTAAGAAATAGTCTCCAACTTATTCCTTGGCCCAAACTCACACCTAGGACCTTTCAAGGAACACTCAAGGATAGGACTTCTGCAATTTTTTGACTTCCCCAACTTCTACTTTGCAAATTTTCTCTCAATAGGCCTAATTCCCTTTGTATCCCTTTTTAAGGTTTTAGGACAATAACTTGATTTTTATCCACTAGAATTGGCAAAAAAAACTAGGGATTTAGATACCCTTTTGAAAGTTGCACAAATCTCCAAAGCACCAACTCTCCAACCTACTCCAACACCCCTAAACCTATGTAAGCTTCACAAGCCTAAGTGGCCAAATCAAGCCTAGACCACTTGGAAATAAGCAAGGATGGGTACTTAGGACTTTTTTTTTTTTAGGAAGTCTTACTTGACCTTTTCCACCAAGAAATGACCATTTGCCAAGTTTCATAGCTTCCTTCCAAGTCTTGTCCACAAAATCAACATGCTAATGACTAAAAATATAGCAATTTCAGTCTATGGCATGTTCACTTACCCCTTGGATCACCTAAGAAAAATCTATAACTTTGAAATCTTAAATTACATACCCTAACCTTGCAAATTCTAGAAGGCCATGAAAAAACAACTATAGAATTGCAAGTTAGGGCTACATCTTGCTTGAAACCCTTAATTTAAGGGGTTGTAAACCTACTTCCAAATAAAATTCACTAAATTACTTCAAAATAAACCAATAAAAATTAAATTAAATTAAATCTACTCTAGTCTCAGAATGCTTTCAAATCATGCAATTGGATTTGGTCTCCCAATTTATACATTTGCATACCATAGCAAAATACTAATAAATTTTGTATATTTGGTATGAAAAAATTGTTGAAAGTACACCTCTTCATAGAGGGTATTATCATCCCAATACAACATTCCCAACTGATATCTATTTAGTTTGATTATTTCAAGAGCAGTTGTAATGTTTTGCAAAAAAATGTCAAAATTGACAAAAAGTTGTCAACAACTTTTCTTGCAAAATGCCATTTTTCCACAAACACTTCCTAGAACTTAATCACTTGGTCATTTGTAACACTTAGGACCTAAATAATGTTTAATGGCCCAAAAAACATTCTTAGAGTCAATTTATTAGCTAAAAACATCAAAAAGAAAGATCATTATGACTAAGGCAACTTAGGCTTATATGGCACCTTAAGTTCCTTGACCTCACAAACAAGGATCAACCTTATTATAGAAAAAAAAAACCAACACACTACTAAGGTGGATCATCACCCTTTCTTTTCAATCATGGATCTCCTTCAGTTTGATGAGATGACCTATCATGTCACCTAGGTGCCATGCACCACATCCCCTACTCTTTCTCTATCTCTCTCCATTTCTCCCTCCCGCTCTCCCTATCCCACCCTCTCCCATCTGCTACTCTCTCCCCCCATCCTCTACTCTCTTTCACTCTCTACCCTCTCTTCCTCTCTCATTTCCTCTCTCCTTCCCTCTCTATTGAAAATTAGGCTTACCAAGTGTATGCACACTGTAGTGTGTATGTGCTATAATGCATGCACATTGTGTAAGCATGAACTTTTAAATGCTTTAAATAGCATGCATGTGCTATGGTGTGTACATGTTATTTAAAGCTTTGGATTATAACAATCCTAAGGCTTATATTTTCCTTGGGGATCCAACCCAAAGGTTTGCAGTCTCTAAATTGGTCTAAGACATGTTTTGTAGCAAGCATACAAAAAATGATCGATTTTTCTTCTATGATCTTCTTCAAGTTTCCTCATGCTTGAGCATCGATAAAATCTAGTTACATGATATTGTAGATCTCTATGTTAGTTATATACCCATATAATTTATTTCAAATTTGAACTATTTCAATGCTTTCAACTATAATTTCTTTTGAATGTATGTCCATTTTCTCTCAAAAACCAACATGTACTAATTGGGGTGTAGATTTTAGCTCTTTCATCAAATTTTGCAACAACTTATTTTTTTGGAAACTAAACTGCATTCTACATACTTTAAATAAAATAAGTTTTGATTTTATATTAGTTTTCAATCATTTCAAGGTGGCACACATAGATATTTTACATTTTTGGGATGTGTCCAATTACAAATTTCAAAAATTAAAAATACACATTATAAAATTACCTTAAAATCCTAGGATAAACTACATGGTGTTGTAGATGCTCAAAAATGGTTTGTGTCTATGATTTAATCACATTTTCATACTATCTTGTCCCATTTTCTCATTCCACTAATTATGATCTTTTGGCCAACTTCATTATATCTCAACAATATCTATAGTCATTTGTATCCTCTATTGCATCAATTGCAAATCATTTTGGAACTATTTTAACATCATCAAAATCATATTAAAACAACCTAGAATCACCTCAAATCTACTTAGAATCACCCCAAATCTACATGGAATCACCTATAATTAGTCTTAATCAACCTAGAATGTGTCAAACATTTCAAATCTATCATCATTTGTCCAACCCTAGGCATTGTGATGGCTCTCAGTGCCTTGGAAATCTATCAATCTATCAAACCTATCAATCCAACCTTAGTGTTGTCATGACCCTTAGTGCTAGTTCAAGCTGTCATTCACCTCATCTGGTCTTTAACATTGTTAAGTCTCTTAGTGTTAGATCATTACATCATCAAATCAATTTAATAGCAATAACAATATTCATCAATGTTATTAAGATCAACACTACCAATGAATCTCAATCCTATAGCATTTACAATATCATTTAAATGTTACGTGTCCTTAATTCATGTCATGTGTCCTTGGTATGTTATCAATTTTGACCAATTAATCAGTTAGATCATGGCTTTGATCTATCCACCATCATCCTAAGTGATCTATACAATCGTCACATTTTCATTAAAGGATATTGCTGCACTTATTTAATCAAATTGGCCAATCATCTACTAAATTTCTCTATAGGATTAAATAACCCATAATTTAATCCTATGTCACTTCACTATTTATTCTTCCTAACTAGCATCCTCAATTAATTAATTTAATTAATTAATTAATTCATCTTTTGCAAAACCATGGAAATTTACAATTTCTTATTTTTACTAATTTCTATTTGTGTAGATATATGGATTTTTAATTCAAATATTCTGCATAATCTTGATCTCATCATGACATGTGGACATGACACATCATGGATTCTCCATTTACACTTGGTTATAGAATTATCATAATTCATATATTATTATTCCTTATGAATGACTATATTTGGCTTCCATTGTCATGGATTCTTGGCTTTAAGTGGGTTTGAGGTGTCACATGATGCATCATAGATCCTCTTCCATTTATAGCTATGTTTGACTTCCAAGCATCATAAAATCCTACATTTGGCATCGTGTGTCATATGTGTCATTAATTCTCAAAGGAATCTCTTGTGAAATAGCATTTCCAAGGAAACAAGTCCAATTCTCTCATTTCCTAGTTGTGTGCATTATAGGCAATTGGATCTACATCATATGGAGAAGAAAGAAGGACATGGGAGCTACAAATGAAAGAGGAGATTTTTAACTTTATTTTTTTGGGTATGTGTAGGATCATGGTCAACCAAACTATGCCCTGAAGTGGCAATGAAAAATTAGTAGATTAGGGTTATGTCAACTTGATGTACAATTTTAAACTTGTTGTGAACTTTCAATCAAAAATTTGCTAGAAAAGAATTTGTAGAAAATTGAATTTAGTTTTTGAACTACTAGGCCTTATCTAAAGAAAGAAAGAAATGATTGGTCAAAGTTTTGAATATTAATGCAATAGTACAAACATTTTAGGACAAAAATAAGAAGTAGGCATATGTCTGACCACCTTAATCAAAATAAAATGATAATACTTTTTAATAAGATTCTAGATATAAGAAGTAGACTCATGCCCAAATGTGACACATATATTTGGGTATTTTTATTCCAAATAAATAAATAATTATGATTTTTTTACTATAGTATTGTTAGCATAAAAAACTCATGTGTCTAACCACCTTAAATAATTCAAAACTTCATATAATTTAATTTAATTTTTATTTTACTTATAGTAGAAGAAGTATATAATGTGATGCATCTTAATGATTTCAAAAATATTATACCATTTGAAAGTTATATTTATTTTTCAATTAGTGTTTCAATTAGAACTTTATGCGTAACTCCATTAAAATATGAATAATAATTACTAACTGAACTCATAATTTGGTGAACATTACATTCATAGGAAGATAAGAGCATACTTAAGAAAAATTTTTCATTTCAATTAACTTTCTTGGAAAAAAGTAATTAGACACATGTTTGAAGTGAAAAATACACAAGAATAGGCCAAAAACATGTTTTTGAGACATTTTTAAGTTGACCATGTAGGGTTGGTGTCCAAAGCAATACTAGGCCTTATAAAGGTATCAATATTTTGGTTTGGTATTGAGATTGGTGGGAAAAAAGTCAAAATAGATTTTAAAATGCTTTGAGGCATTTCAAAACTACATAATTTTTTAGATCGCCACTTTTTGGCACACCATGATCTTGCACATACCCTATTTTCTTTGTTTATTTGGATTTCATGGTAGACTAGAGGGTATTAATGTATGTTTATTGAGTTTTTGATTTTCTCATAGTATGTTAGATATTAACCCATTTTTTGGTCCTACAATTGGTGAACCCAACATGATGATCATGCAAACTAACTTGGGTTTCTTGTTTTTGTGCTTATAGGTGCAAGGAAGGAGCTCACTTGGAAGGGTATAATAGATATCTTCTCTTCCTTATCATGTCTATTTTAATTAGGAGGACTAGTAACATGATTTCAGGCCTTCATTTATTTATTTATTTAGCTTGTTTTCCTAGGGTGCACTCTGCTCTATCATGGTACACTTGGGACCTCTAAGAAGCAATTTTAGGGGCCTATGAGTCACCATAACCCCCATCTACTACTCATAGCTTACCAACTACACTTAGAAATGACCAACTGCACCCTTTTGGGCCCCAAGTGCACCATGGGTGTAGTCTACATTTTATGAGTGCACTTGGTAGGGTAGATTTCAAAATTTTAGTTTCTAAGTATTATTTAGGGCTCATTTCCCCACAATTTGCAAATGGTCTCCCAACTGCACACCAAAACTACCAATTGCACCTTTCTAGGCTCCAAGTGCACCATCAACACAATTATCACTATTTGAGTGCACTTGGAGGCATCCTAGGTTATTCTAGTCTTGGGGCATAGTCTATTCTATTAGACCATAGTTGGTTCACAGAAAGAATACATTTCACTCAAAATCTGCATCTAGGGTTTTTGTTTCTTTCTATGACCAAGATTAGATGTTTTCATGTTACTAATGATCTATTTTTACATGTAGTGATCATTGGATGAAGACATAATCATGAAAAACTACTAATTCTTGTTTGCAAGATGTTGTCAAAGACCCTATCTGCTTATATATACTATGTGTGTGGATTTCCTAAATTAGATAACACTTCATTTAGTGCACGAAAATGAACTTTATATATTCCTTAATATCCATGCATTATTTAGAAACCTAGGAGTTACATGGATGTATCTTCTCCCCTCACTATTCATGGATCTTGGGCGTAAGAGAAATTCATGTGACTTCTATAAAGAGGCATGCCTTGGACCCAAGACTCACCACTTGGTAGCCCTAGGGGATGACCTTGAAGTAGTAACAAGCTTAATCTAGGTCAACATTCTAACACCTATATAAAACTTGATATGGTTAATGTCATGTAAGTTGTATTGTTATATGATAGCTCTCCTTTAGTACCCTTGTGGTGGGTGAAACCCAAGTTCTCAAGGCTTGGACACCTTCTGAGAAAGTTTATCATTCACTTGCCAAATAGAGTGGATACACTAAATAGCTTGTTTTAGAAGCCAAAAACCTTTATATCCACTAGCTCAAGGGATCATCCATGTTCGTGAAGACATCCCACATTCATGTAGTCCTTAGTAGAGACAACAGTCCCTTGGGAAGAAGATCTTGGTAGTCCCAAGAAGTGAGTGTGTTGTAAGGGGGAGCCTATGGTTCCAAGATTCTAAGTTGTCTAATCTAGATAAGCTTGACTAAACTATAGTTCAAGTGGGAATTCAGTGGATATGATCTTAAACCCTAGGTTGTGGTGTCTTTTTTACTTTAACAATAGCTATTCGTGTCTTATTGTTTCCTGTGTGTAAAAAACATTAATCAAGCTAATATCCAACTTGCAAATTTACACCTTGGATACTATTCAGACCTTGTCAAAACTTCAAACATTGTCAAAACATTACAACCTTTATCAAAACTTTACAAACTTTGGTCCAAAACATTCAAGACTTGGAAAATATGGCAACTTATAACACTAGACATGATTGGCATAAATTAGATTTTGTCTTTGCGTAACATCCACTTGCATTCACCATAGTTTGAGCATCATACTTGCATCATCTAGGCTTCATTTTTCATCTTTTTAGTCCTCATTGTACATCCCTTATCTTTCATATTGCATTCATTAGGGTTTAGTTTGCATCCCTTAGTCTTTGTATTGCAATCTCAAATCTACATCTTGCATCTCTCATTTGCATTCTTGCATTACCCAACCTCTATCTTGCACACATTAACCAGCATTCTGGGTGTCCTAACTATCATTTCACAACTTCATTCTAGTCTTAACAATGTCCTCTACTATTTAGCTCACTATCACATTGTAATGTCCCGATGTTTTTAGCATCTTAGTGGAGTTCTTAGCCTTTAAAATGTTGGAAGGCTAAGTAGAGAAATAAGGAGAAATTGATTAAATTAATTTCTTGTAAATCCATTAAATAAATTAAAATTGAAAGGTGACTTTATATTTAATTAATTTAATTAAAAGTGACTAAAGTTAAATAAATATACTAAAAGAATCTTCTAGGAGGAATTAAATATAATTTTATTTGTTCTAGAAGGAGGTTCATCTATTAGAGAAAAAGAGTAAATAGGGAGGGAAGCCTAATTTGTGAGCATCGAATGTATTTCTTTCTACTCCTCTAGATAACTTCTGGAGCCAACAATTTCTGTAGTTGCTACATTAATCTTTGGCAATAAACATTCCCATTGATTTGGATAACTGATGTGGTGAAATATCTTTCAAAGGGTTGCAGTTTTTGGAGAAGACAAATTAGTCTTTCTATTGTGCCAAATTTGTGGCCTAAGGCCAAATTTGTGGAGTAAGGATTAAGTTGGATATTTCTACAATAACTCTACTACAGTAACTTGCTATAGTACCACTATTATAGTAATCTTTCTATAGTAGCACTACTATAGTGATGCTACTATAGTGTCATCACTATAGTAATTTTCTACTGTGTCATTGCTATAGTAATATTTTATAGTAATCCACTATAGTGTCATTTTTTATTATTAGATAAACAGGTTTCACTATAGTGTCATTGTCACTACAAGAACTTGCTTTTCCATATTTCCTTGAGTAGTTTTCCAAGTTCCTATCTATTTCATTTGTATTTCATGGAGGATAGATTTAAATATTTTAGGGTATGTGAAGAATTTAGAAATAATTTATAATCTGATTTATATGAGAGTTTTACATTAGAATTTTTTCCTTAATGTCTTAATGATGTAGATGAAGATTTTCTCATTTACAGTCAATGCTCTATGTTTCAAAAAAATACAAAAAACATGTGTTGTTGGTTGATTGGAGATTTGCAAGTGTATCAATTAAATTTTGGCATTTAGAATGAAATTAGAATTTAGATCTACAATATATATATCCCTTGTGTACAAAGTGTTTGACAAAATTCTTAGGTTAGAAATCAGGAAATTAAAATTAGAATTGCAAGGGATATTACATTGGTATCAGAGCATGCTTGGAAACTGTTTGATAAAATTTCAAACAAGTAAATTATAAAAGAATTTGTTGTTTGTTGAAGTTATAAGTGACTTGTTTTATTACATTTGTATCATAGCTTTGATCCCACCATCCTGGAGGGTCAAAGTTTCATATGTAGCCACAACAGCAAGGTCACCTTAGGGTTTTCACTCATAGGAGATCATCGATCAGAACAAGAGAAAAATCAGTTTGAGAATATACCCATAGAATAAATGGGTGACAAGGGAGGAGAAGAGATGATAGTAAACAAAGGAAAAGATGGTGGAGACAATGAATAAAGAGAAACATAGGAGTTCTTTACACATTTGGAAGTGAAGCATCAATGAATAGTTTAAGTTTAGTTTTACGAAAACTTACTACAAAAATACAAAAGATGAATCCACATATCAAACAAAACCAAGTCCTAGATTTTAATAGGAGTATAGTACAAAGAGCTTCCTCCTAGACCATTCATTGGCCTACACACCCTACCTTTCTCAAGAATAAGCATGAAGATGAAGGAGAGGAAATATTTGTAGATCATCTTATGGTAGCAAATGTTGAATGGGAATCATTGACACTAGAGGTTAGGGAACACTTGAGCTTTATATATTGCTAAGTCAAAGGTGAGATGGAAGACCAAGTGACCAAAATAGAGGTTTGAAGCATGCATCACACAAATTCACTTTACCTATGTTTGATTTTAATGGGATAGTTACAACTCAATCTTGGACACATAAGCTAGACACTTTCTAGAATCTTCGACCCATGATAGAGGAGAATGATTTTATGTCTTCTACTTCGAATAAGATGTGTAAAAAAGAAAATGATGAATTTGATGGACATGCAAAATTTGAATCAGCAAAATAGTATGATAGCCTTGGGTGATAATTTGTCTACATCATCCTTACAAGAAGTTTCACAGGAGGTTATGAAAGTGACCGTGATGTTGACACTCAAGATACTAGTACCTTGAATGGAGATTGCATAAACACTTTTGATTTTTATGAGATTGGTTATGAAATCTTGTATCCATAAGGGCCAAATGCTATCCTTGAGATATCACTTGGTAGTACTCAAGAAAGGGGTATGAATGGCACAATGTATGATGTAGATTCATGAACTGATGAGTCTGATTCTTACAATTAGACCTTAGGAAATGAGTTGAAGACTTAGTTTTTGACATGGATCCCTAGGATTGCAAGCTAGAGGAACATGTAGTTAAGTTATTTGTTGAAAGACATAGCAATAGTACCTTAGATGTTGATGTGCATAGGGACAATAGCACACAATACAATGCATCTAATTCATACTCATTTTAGTCGAGGAGTTTACTTTCGAATGGGTAATTACAAAGACTTCGTCATTTGATTGAGCCACTTTAGGTGGATATGAAATTTGATCCTCTACATAGTGGAGAAACCTCTACTATTTTGATTACATATGTTAAAGGTAAATCTTTACAATGGCATGATATCACTACTGATTTGTTTAAGCAAAATTATGTTATGCACCACCATTCTCCATATAATGAAAATTTTAACACTATGATAACATCCATTGATGTCATCCTTGTACCTAGTGGTAAAGTAAAAGATATCAATTATACAAGAGTGAGTTTAACATACTTTGGCATTAAAGAGGTGAGGAAGTTTAAAGAAATGAATGATGAATGGTCGCAAAAAGCTAAAAATAATAAGTTGTTGGCTACCAATACAAGACAACATCTTCAAGAAAGGTCAATCTCCTCAACATAGCAAGGAAAAGGATGGATAAAATTAGAAGAATCTTATTTCAAATAGAGAATTAATCTAAATATGTACCTGGATTCAATGAGAACAATGAAGTTGACAAGTCTGATCAATTAAAGGATTTGGTACATATTACAAACATAAAGGAACAAGAACAATTTGAGGGTTCTTCATGTGCAACTAAAGTTGCTCATAACTTGGAGACTCAGTTCAAGGTGAAGAAGGATGCAATTATTGTAGCATTATCTCATCATGGCATGATGAACAAAAAAATTGAGGGTCATATTTGTGCAGTTCAAAAAAAATTAGATCCAAAGGGGGAACCGGTAGCACCCCTAGATAGAGAAGCTATTAATGATTTGAGAAGAAAGAAGTTTTGTTTTTATTACAAATGGGTGCATGATGCAAACCATGATTTTTAATTAAGAACAATTTGAGGGTTCTTCATGTGCAGCTAAAGTTGCTCATAACTTGGAGACTCGGTTCAAGGTGAAGAAGGATGCAATTATTGTAGCATTATCTCATCATGGCATGATGAACAAAAAAATTGAGGGTCATATTTATGCAGTTCAAAAAAAATTAGATCCAAAGGGGGAACCGGTAGCACCCCTAGATAGAGAAACAATTAATGATTTGAGAAGAAAGAAGTTTTGTTTTTATTACAAATGGGTGCATGATGCAAACCATGATTTTTAATTAAGGTGTAAGGGGAAGATTGACTATGTTATGTGGTCATATAATGAGAATTCTAAATCTAAAAATTTAGATCAAAAATTTGATTAAAAAGGGTCTAAGCTAGCAGGATCAGAACATGAGGAAGAAAGGGATGAAAGGGAAGAGTTAGTGTTAGTTTAGCTATAGGAAGCACATCTCTCTAAAATACAATGTGAGGGATCCTTTAGGATGCATGGAGTTTTAATTGGGTAGAAGATCATCACCTTGCTTTATATAGGAGCCATGCATAGCTTCATTGATGCTTGGTTGGTTGAGAGATGCAAAATATAGATGGAATTCTTTGAGGGTATAAGAGTAAAGGTTACAAATGGCTACACTCTTAGGTTGGATGGGGAGATTTCATTTCTGCCCATGCATTTGAATAGCTTTGATTTTAATGCAAATTTTTATGTGGTAAACATGGGAGATGTTGATATGGTATTATGGATGACATGGCTTCATGACATAGATTGTGTTTTGATGCCAATAGTTGAGGAGCAGCAAAAACATGCTTATTATCTAGACATACAACAATTGAGGCAGTTTGCGTTAGTTTTATGTACACCAAATTGTGGAGGGATCATATTCCACATCTTGATATAGGTTTAGGTATTCTTGGAAAAGAGACCTTGCATATGAAGGAATTCAAGTGTGAGTTAGTTTCTAGAGATTTTGTGTACTTAGGACACATCATTATTACATAGGGAGTATGCCTAGATCAAGACAAGGTCAAGACAATAATTGAGTGGCCTATACTTGAGAGTCTCACACAACTAAGAACAATTTGGGCTTATGTGGTTTTTACTATAGATCGTTTAATGGATATTCACAACATGCAACACCACTTTTGGATCTAACCAAGAAGGGATATCTTAAGAAATACATTGCATCATAGAAGAAGGGATTGGTTAAGTGGATATGTCTTTGTGAGTACTACTATAATACCACCTACAAACTTTCTATTCAAATGACACCATTTGTGGTCTTGTATGGTTATGAGGCACCTAACTTTCATTATTTTTTTATGAGTGATAGTAGAATGCTTAGCGTTGGAACTTTTTTGCAAGAAAATCAAGATATCATGAAGGCTCTTAAGGAGAATATTCAAAGAGCACAAAACTAGCAGAGGTAATTTGTAGATCAAAAAAGAGTTGAAAGTTCATTCAAGGTAGGAGGGATGGTGTTCTTGATGCTATAACCTTATAGATAGTCTAGTAAAGGAAAATGTTGCAAGGAAGCTAAAGCCATGATACTATGGACCCTTCAAAATCATTAGGTGTGTGGTTGAGGTAGCTTATGAGTTGAAGTTAGCAACTAATAGCAAGGTCCATAATATTTTAATGTGCCATGCCTCAAGAATGTGCTAGGACATCATGTAGTCCTTTCCACAATTCTACAACCCTTAGATGGTGAGGGTAAGTTTATTTTGGTACCCAAGGCTGTAGTGGATGTTAGGGAGAAATATTTGAGTAGACAAGTTATCAAGGAAAATTTGATCAAATCTAGAAGGACTTTTCAGTTGAGGATGCTACTAGGGAAGGTGAGGAAATTTTGCAACATCCAAAGTTGACATTGCTTGAGGACAAGTAATTTTAGGGAGGGTGGATTGCAATGTTCCCATCTTTTTAGCATCTCAGTGGAGTCCTTAAGCTTTACAATCTCCAAAGGCTAAGTGGAGAAATAAGGATAAATTGATTAAATTAATTTCTTTTAAAGACATTAAATAAATTATAATTAAAAGATGACTTTATATTGAAATAATTTAATTAAAAGTGGCTAAAGTTAAATAAATAAATTAAAAGAATCTTCTAGAAGGAGGAATTACATATAAATTTATTTATTCTAGAAGGAGGTCCATCTATTGGAGGAAAAGAATAAACAGGGAGGGCAGCCTCATTGTTGAGCATCAAATGTATTGCTTTCTACTCCTCTAGATAACTTGTGTGCACTTGGTAATTTGGGAGTTCATTCTAGGTTCCAAAACCATAATCTACGCTTTCATAGTCTGCATTGCATCCCTAAACCCTAGAAGAGACCGAAAAACACTCAAATCATTTACATTTTGCATACTGGTCACCCTAACACCTCTTTTTACCAATTACACACCTCTTTTTAGGTTTGCACTTGGGAGGTAGAGAGTCCATTTAGGTTTCCCTCCATTGCATCTACATCCTTAGGTATCATGTTAGCACTTACAAGGACATAATCAGCTCAAAGACCTGAAGAACTATATCAACCCTTATTTTTTGGGGTACAAACACAACCAAAACCTCATGTGAGACCAAAGAAGAGCAAGAAAACCCAACAAACATTTGATGAAGACCAAATTTAAAAATTACAACCCTTACTTGTGGACCCCTTAAACTTGTATCTACAAGATCACAACAATCAAGGGATGACACAAAAAATCCTAAATAACACACTTACTATGAGGTTTCCTTCAAAAACTTCTCCTACACATTGAATGGTTCAATGGAGCTCTAATTTTGAACCTATATTTGTACTAATACCACTTGAAGGTGGAAGTGTACCAACCACACCTAAGGATGATAAAACACACTCCTTTGAATTCAAAAAACCCAACACAAGTACCTTCAACCCTAACATCAAACACACAACAAGGTACTATACACCTAGGTGATGACTTTGACATTGATTATGACATCATTGATGAAGAAATGGCTAAGGCATGTCAAGATAAAACCTTTTGAAAGAACTTTAAACTTTTGGTAGCCCAAGAAATTGCCAAGTTTAATCCAAACTTAGAGAAGCCTAAGTCTAAACATCAAGATGTTCCCACATTCAAACACATCCAGCCTATGATCAATTTAGACTTATAAAATGGTAAACAACCTTCAAAATTCTCAAACATAATGATGACACCTATAACATCCCATCAAGAATCAACCATTGAAATCCTCCAAAGTACGTTTGAACACATCAACATCAATCCCTTATTTGACAAACCTCCATCTATAAATGGCAACAAGACTCTTCCCAAATATATTAAAAGGATGTTAAGGCTTGATCTTAATCACATAATGCAACAACAAGATGTGTCTAAAGGGACTTATACTCTAGGGATGCCAAACATACCTCCTTTGGAAGAAAATCACCAAAGCATAACCTTGCTCCTAACTTTACCAAATGTTATGGAGCCTCCCATGAGTATACCATTTGAGACATCAATCGTAACAACTCCTATTGACATACAAAGGAAGATCCTTATTGACATTTCACCCATTCCCTAAAGGAACACATCTCATTACCAAATAGATATGATGTCCCAAGGAGAAACATCTAAAACACAAAGGTATCAAAACAAAAACCCAAACATGATGTTCAACTTTGTTGTGATTTGTTATCTGGATTTGATTATGTGAACAATTTTTTACATCAACATTTTGTATCACACTCTATGATCCATCATTAGGATGCATACAAGAGAAGAGAAGGAGATAGAAAAAACCTACTTCGAACTCTCAAGGGCATAACCAACTTCCAAGACAACAAAAAACCTATAGTAGTACAGGGACTTAACATTTCTAATTCACAGCCAAGTCTAAACCAATTTAACATGCATATAACATATCAACAGCAACATCAACCACAACAATAATCTCAAGTGGTGCAAGGATATAATGTCCCTAACACAACCCAATGTAAATCCAGTTGACTTACACACAATGTATCAAAAACAATTCCAACAACAAGCCATGTTGTAATGACCCCTTTTAATCCTTTGACTTTAATTTCAAATTTTAGTATAATTTTAGGAAGTCATTCCAGTTAACATGCCTTAGATTCTTATTATTATTCAAATTAAGGGATTGAGCAATATAATTAATTAATTTAATTCATTTATAAAGTTTCACTCTATAGCACCAGGCAAGCTATTTTCTCAGGGTTATGACTATCTGGAGATGGTAGATTGACGGTGCAAAGGGCACATGAAACAAGCTATAAGCGGCTCCTTGGAGGATATCGTCAGGTTCTCAAATTTACTTCACCTCTCCCTCCACCCACTCCCTATCTGAAGATGTCATAGTTCACAAGAGAACAAGGTTTCCTGAACTATAGTTTGAAAGGTCATCTTTAAGATTATTGTTAATTATAATGTAACCATATTTCTTTATTATCCTAGTTGTTCACACATTATTATTATATGAAATATTCATAATTGTGTACGTAAACATACATACATACATACATACACACACACACACACACATATATATATATATATATATATATATAATGTATGTTACATATTTGTATTGATCTCATATTATGTTATGTATATCAATTTAGATGGATAGATGAAGAAGCTTCAAACTTTACGTAATACATAAAGTACCAACTCACGGTGCGAGTGTCAAATACTATTATTAATAATAAAAATACTGAACATCAATGTTTATTTACAACCTAATAATGTGTAATTAAAATTTTGACATCGTACTTGAAGATATAATCTTGCGAATGATTCACGGTACCGCGTGAGCCTATGCTACATGTTCAGTGATCGCAGAGGATATTCCATGTACTATGTAGAGAGTATACGTGGCTTGGTATTATTATTTCCTTTGCTTATTTCTTGGTTGGTACATAGCATTCCACCGCTTTGTTCCTCTTTTACCTAACCCTAATAACGGGTATTCATATGCCTTTTGGGAGCCACATCTGTAAAGTCGTGACTTATAGTTTTAACTTTCCTTTTTGTATATTTCAATGCTTGTGTTATGCTTAAGCATTATTATACCCATGTAATAAGCGTTGTGTGATTATATATAAATATCAAAATAATAACAGTTTAGCTGATTAGGGTTTTCTTTATCTTTTCAAAGAATGATTATAATAATTTTATTTATTAAACATAGATAATATTTGTAATAAAAAACCTATATATTAAAAGTTAAATATGTAATAGTACACTTATAATGTAAATTTTCATATTATATATTTATAATGTGAATGTATATATGAGACTTGGAAAACGTGAAGTTAATATTTATCACAATTAGTATGAAACAAATTAAAGTAGTGCTATCATAGAAGTAATTTTTGATTAAATAAATATGTGAATTTGGTACATAATATCTCTGATAAAACAAAACACATTAATCTAGGTCCATTACAGTACACATTAATCTAGGTACATTACAGTTCCCCCTTTTTTATTTTGCTTGTCCCCAAGCAATGCTGTATGAGAAAGGACTTCTTCTCCAACCCAGGAAGCATCCTCTTTGGGAAGATTTTTCCATTTTACCAAGTATTCTTGAATAGTCCTACTCGTTAATCTCCTATCCTGCTTTTCAAGAATAGTCTCGGGCACTAGAACAAGCTTTCCTTCATTGTCTAGTGGTGGTAGATCAACACAGGGGTTTATATTATTTTCAAGGACCCTTTTCAACCTAGATACATGGAATGTGTTGTGGATTTTGCTATTTTCAGGTAGCTCTATCTCATATGCCACTTCTCCTATCCTTCTCAGGATCTGGTATGGCCCATAGAAATGGGGTTTTAGTTTTTCTGCTCCACTAATCTTGAGTGAGGATTGTTTGTAGGGCTGCAATCTTAGGAATACTAGATCCCCGACTTGGAATGACCTTTCTACCCATTTCTGATCAGCATAAACCTTATCTTAGTTTTGAGCATGGCAGAGATTATCTTTGAGAACCTTAATAATATTAGTACTTTGCCGAATGAAGTCCTTGGCTCCTGGTACTTTGCTTTCTTGAATGATTAGATCCCCAAATGTAGTGGCTTCATATCCATATAATTCTTTAAAGGGACTCATCCCAATTGACATGTGATGGGTATTATTATAACAATATTCTCCCAGGTACAACCATTTGACCTAGGTATTTTGTTGTCCTGTCACATAATTTTTGAGGTAACCTTCTATCCACTTATTGACAATTTTGGTTTGCCCATCGGTTTGGGGATGATAACTAGTGTTGGGGCTTAATTTACTTCCTGCTAACCTAAAGAGTTCTTTCTAGAATAGGCTAAGGAATTTTCTATCCCTATCACTTATGATATTTCTTGGCAATCTGTGAAGCCTGAAAATCTCTTTAAAGAATAATTCTGCTATCTGTGGTGCTTTATAATGTATGGATATGGGAAAGAAATGTGCAAATTTTGTTAGCCTATCCACCACTACTTGGATGGAATCTTTTTCTTGCACTTTAGGTAAGCCTGTGATGAAATCCATAGAAATGCTCTCCCACTTTTGATTGGGAATAGGTAATGGTTGTAATAAACTAGCTGGGTAATGCTGTTTAGATTTATTTTTCTAACATGTTATGCATTCCTGGACATGCTTTATGATGTCCTTCTTCATACCTTTCTAGGAGTACCTTTCTCTTACCTTTCTGTAAGTTTTATAAAATCTAATGTGACTAGATAGGGGGTTGTCATGATACTCCTTCATGTTCTTTCTTTTAACTTTGGAATTTGCTACTAGCAATATTCTTTCTCTGTATAGTATGAGCTCCTCCACAATTTTGATTTCATTATTGGTTATATTTCCTTCCATGATCTCATTGGTTCTAGGATCTTTAACATATTCTGCAATAAATTCATTTTTCCAATTATCTGTGATACTAGTAATAGTATTCAATTTTCCTTGCCTAGATAATGCATCAGCTACCACATTATGGGTGCCTTTGACATACTCAATATCAAAGTTATAAGCTTGGATTTTACTTATCCATTTCTATTGTCAATCATTAAGATCCTTTTGACTCATGAAGAATCTTAGGCTATTGTGATCTGTTTTAATGTTGAACCTTCCACACAATAGGTATTGCCTAAATTTTTCCAATGCGTGCATGATAGCTAACATTTCCTTGTCATAAATTGAGTAGTGTCTTTTTGTCTTAGAAAGTTTTCGGCTTTCAAAAGCAATAGGGTGTTTGTTTTGCATCAGCACAACCCCAATTCCTTCACCGGAAGCATCACATTGTAATTCAAAAGGTTGTTTAAAATCTAGGATAGCTAAGACTGGGCACGAATTCATTCTTTCTTTTAACTCTTCAACAGCTTCTTGTGCCACCTCATTCCATCTAAAATTTCCCTTTTTGGTCAAGTCTATCAAAGGAAATCCTAATTTTGAGAAATTCTTCACAAACCATCTATAGTAGTTGCATAGGCCCAAGAACCCTCTGAGTTGAGTTAGAGTTTTGGGTTTTGGCCATTCTCTTATTGCTTTAATCTTTTCCTAATCCATGCTTACACCTTTGGCACTAATTTTATGACCTAGATATAGAATTTCTTCTAATCCAAATTCACAATTTGATGCTTTTGCAAATAGGGATTTAGATTCCAATATACTCAGGATTTCATCAATGTGTTGGAGATGTTCTGCCCAATTTTTGCTATGGATAAGGAGGTCATCAAAGAAAATAAGAAGGAATTTCCTGAGTTGTTTTCGAAATATGTGATTCATACATGATTAGAAGGTGGCTGGAGCATTAGTTAGGCCAAAGGGTAGAACTAGAAACTCAAAATGCCCATAATGACATTTAAATGTCATCTTGGGAACATCCTCCTTCCTCATTTTGATTTGATGGTATCCTGAACGTAAATCAATTTTTGAGAAATATACTGCTCCATGAAGTTCATCTATAAGTTCATCCACCCTAGGAATGGGATAGTGATTTTTTATAGTCTTCTTATTTAGGGCTCGATAATCTATACACATCCTCATTGTTCCATCTTTCTTTTTTACAAGTACTACTGGTGATGCAAAGGGACTGGAGCTGGGTTGAATGTGTCCCATTGCTAAGAGTTCTTGAATGGCTTTTTCAATTTCATCCTTCTACTTTTGAGGATGTCGGTAAGGGGTGGTGATCACTAGTTTAGCATCCTTTTCCAATTCTATAATGTGTCCAAATCCTCTTTTGGGAGGTAATCTTGGGGGAATCTCTTCAAACACTCTCTGATGTTTCTTAATGATAGGTTCAATGTCAATATGGATGATGGATTCCTGTGGAGTTGATTTATTTAATACTAAACATTGTGCAATCCATTCTCCTTGATCATGTCATAGTATTCTTTCTATTCTTTTGCAAGAAACCATTTTCGCAAAGTCATCAGGTATTCCTTCCAATGTTATTTCTTCCCCATTGTGCTCAAAATGGACTTTTAGGTTTGGAAGGTCAAACCTAAAACATCCCAGGGAAAATATCCATGGGCTGCCCAAAATTATATCTAAGTCTAGTGGAACCACATGTAGGTCTTCTTTGATGGTGTGCTTTCTTCCTAAGGTGATTTCTTGTTGTGGAATCACTTTTGTGCAACGCACCAATGATCTTGTGGCTTGAACAACAGTAAAACCTTTGAACTTGTTGCAACTATGGCCTAGCTCCCATGGTTCTTGGCATTTAAAGTATAAATTCTTTTTCTTTAATTCTTCTCATTCCTTAGATGGAATGAAATTTTTGTAGGATTTATCTTTTTTGTGATTTTTAATAGTGGGCTTATTCCATGATTTGTTATTTGTATTTGAAACTTCCAATCTGAGTGCTATTTCAAAGGCATCATCTAGAGATGAAGGTTTCAAGGCACTTACTAGACCTTTTAGTGAATCTCTCAATCCTTCTATGAATAAGTAAGTATAGCATTCATCATCTACTCCTATGACTTGGACCGAGATCTTTTGGAATTCCTTAATATAATCCTCTACTATTCCTTGTTGTCTTATTTGAGTTAATTTCTTAAAGTTTTCTTGAGGATGCTTTCTATCAAATCTCTTAAAGAGTTTATGAGAGAATTTTTCATAGGAGGTAATATTTTGGTTCCCTTGAGTAATAAGACCGTGGTGCCACCAATCATGTGATCTTCCCTCTAGGTGGAGGATTGCAAATTGGAGTGCATCTTCTTCTATCATTGGACTAAGGGTCAAATAGGTGTTTAATTTTTGTAACCAAGCACGTGTAGTGAATTTTTATGACACATCAAAATTTGAAGTGTCACTTTGTTTACTTTACTTCTAAAGTCTTGGTTTTGAAGGCTTCTTTCTCTCTTATGTGTTTCATGTCTGTTAGCTTCACAAAATTCTCTGAATGATATTAACTCTCTGATTTATGGTTCAAGGTTGGCATAAGCTCTGGCATTTTCAATAGAAGTATTGGTTGCTTGACCTTCTTCTTCCTCGGGAGGGCCTTCCTTTGATAAAAAAGGGGGTTTGGGTACTTGAGATGGTGAAGCTCTATTATTTTCTGAATGGTTTGAGTTTATGTCTCTTCGACCAGAATTTTGGTTTTTGAGATTGTTTATGGAATTTCCCATATTTTGCAAGGCTTGAAGAAGTGCTTGATTTGATCTTTCTATTTGTTCTGCTAAGGTTTGGTTTGTCTTTTCCATGACATTTCTAATTTCATTTGATAATTTCTCACTCATCTTTGCTCCTCTTGTCATTTACTATTTTTCAAGATGGCAGGATCAGGCTCTGATACCAATTGTAATGACCCCTTTTAATCCTTTGACCTGAATTTCAAAATTTAGTATAATTTTAGGAAGTCATTCCAGTTAACATGCCTTAGATCCTTATTATTATTCAAATGGAGGGATTGAGAAATATAATTAATTAATTTAATTTATTTATAAAGTTTCACTCTATAGCACCAGGCAAGCTATTTTCTTAGGGTTATGACTATCTGGAGATAGTAGATTGACGGTGCAAATGGTGTGTGAAACAAGCTACAAGAAGCTCCCTGGAGGATACCATCAGGTGCTTGAATTTACTCCACCTCTCCCTCCACCCACTCCCTATCTAAAGACGTCATAGTTCAGAAGAGAACAAGGTTTCCTGAACTATAGTTTGAAAGGTCATCTTTAAGATTATCGTTAATTATAATGTAACCATATTTCTTTATTATCCTAGTTGTTCACACATTATTATTATATGAAATATTCATAATTGTGTACGTAAACATACATACATACATATACATATATATATATAATGTATGTTACGTATTTGTATTGATCTCATATAATGTTATGTATATCGATTTAGATGGATAGATGAAGAAGCTTCAAACTTTATGTAATACATAAAGTACCAACTCATGGTGAAAGTGTAAAATACTGTTATTAATAATGTGTCAAATACTATTATTAATAATAAAAATACCGAAACATCAATGTTTATTTACAACCTAATAATGTGTAATCAAAATTTTGGCATCGTACTTGAAGATATAATCTTGCGAATGATCCACGGTACCGTGTGAGCCTATGCTATGTGTTCAGTGATTCCAAAGGATATTTCATGTACTGTGCAGAGAGTATATGTGGCTTGGTATTATTATTTCCTTTGCTTATTTCTTGGTTGGTACATAGCATTCCACTACTTCCTTCCTCTTTTACCTAACCCTAATAATGGGTATTCATATGCCTTTTGGGAGCCACATCTGTAAAGTCGTGACTTATAGTTTTAACTTCCCTTTTTGTATATTTCAATGCTTGTGTTATGCTTAAGCATTATTATACCCATATAATAAGCACTGTGTGATTATATATAAATATCAAAATAATAAAACTTTAGCTGATTAGGGTTTTCTTTATCTTTTCAAAGAATGTTTATAATAATTTTATTTATTAAACATAGATATTATTTGTAATAACAAACCTATATATTAAAAGTTAAAAATTGTAATAGTATACTTATAATGTAAATGCTCATATTATATATTTATAATGTGAGTGTATATATGAGACTTGGAAAATGTGAAGTTAATATTTATCACAATTAGCATGAAACAAATTAAAGTAGTGCTATCATAGAAGTAATTTTTGATTAAATAAATATGTGAATTTGGTACATAATATCTCTGATAAAAAAAAACACATTAATATAGGTCCATTACAGTACAATTAATCTAGGTCCATTACACATTTTTTCCAAACAAAAAGAGAAACTAAAACAATAGTTGGAATATCAAAGATGCTTGAGCAAAAAAATTCCTATCAACAACATACACTATGACAACCTCAATAGATACCTCTACAAAAATAGTCACACACATGGTCTCACATGCAACCAACAAAGATATCTCAACAACAACCACATCAAATGGCACAAAAACAACCATAACAAGTGATGCAACAACAACACATGGTACAACAATTGCAGTCGATACCACAACAAGTACCAATGCAAATACCACAAGAAGGAACCTTTTGTCTTTGATGTACTAACATACCTCCACCACCTAGCGACACATCACCTGACTCTTCAGATGCAAAAATGCCAGAACCAAATAGATATAGTTCTTACCATAGCAAACAATCTACTCATAAACACAAGGGACTTGAAGAGAATACTATAATGCAAAACCCTAGGAATTACTATAACAATTCAAACAAATTTCCAAACAAGTTGAGGCATTGGGAGTCCAGAAGAAAGGGGCCTATATACACAATGGGACTTATATCCTAATCCATTTCATAAAATTTTGTATCTACCTCCATTTCCAAAACACTTTGAGGCTCCAAGATTTGAAAAATACCAAGGAAAAGGCAATCTTGTTGATCACATCAGGGAATTTTGTGCCTCTCATACCAAATTTAGTGATAAACCCACCTATCTCATGAGACTATTCCCTCATTATCTAGGTGGACCTGAACTTGAATGGTACTCCAAACTTCTCGATACCATAAAATTTTGGTCAAAACTAGCAACAAAAAATCATCTCACTTTGCCTTCAACATTACAAATGAGGTTACACTCTTTGATTTGTGATCATCTAAACAAAATATAGGAGAACCATTTATCACATTCTTGTTATGCTGGAGAAATTTAGTTATTCAATGCTCACTAAACAGTCTTGAAGAACAACAATTTAATCTATGCATTGAAAACCTAGTCCTCAACTTAATGTACAAGCTCAAGATCAAAAGTCTAAGCACCATTTTCAAATTGATGAAAAAGGGGTCTAGTATTGAACATTCCCTTGTCTGTAAGGGAATCCTTAAAAAGCCAAGGAAAATTGAAACACCATCTCATCTAATGACAAGGCAAAAAAAATTTCAAAAAACAAGAATGTAACCAATGATGGCATTGTAGATGCACAAACAATCAATGTAGCACAACCTCAACTAAATCTAAAAAGTGAAAACCCTATAAATTCACAAACTCCCAATCAAACACCACCTCAAAAATAAAAAAATAAAAACTTCCATTCAGGATAGACCTCAGAGACATCTTAGAACCAAAGATAGAAAAATTATACCCTTGGGGATACCTCTTGAGACTGCACTACAACAATTACTCAGTAATACGTTCTTGCAGTTACCCTCGATCAAAGACAAACCATTAACTAAAATAGAATGAAAGTTATGTGATTACTACGGCACCAAAGGATATAAGACCTCATCATGTTTCTAGCTAAATCATGCAATACAAGACCTTATTGATGATGATATAATTACTATTGATCCTTTACTACTAGTGTCAAACTTTGATAACACTATCTTTAAAGATCCTTTAGTTAATCATGAGAAAGAAAAGGCCTCTAGTTTAAACTCAAATTCCTAAGCTAATGTAAACTACACATGCATGGTATATGACTATACCATAAATTGCTTTAATGAATTTGACTCACACATATCCACATTCACCTTAAAGGCTGAAGACCATTGTCGTGTTGTCACTATGCATCATACCAAGATCATCCTACCTGGAGCTCCTTCTAGACATACAGCCCCTGTTAGACTTACACAAACTAGTAGACCTAATGATCATACTTCATCTTATTATAGCCTTGTTGGCCAACTTGGCAAGACCCTTGTGCAAATATTCATCTTGGACCTACTGTGTGTATCCCCCCAACATCAGAAGATCTTGGATCAAGACCTCAAAAAGTCAATAGTCACAGATAACATTGATGTTGCCCAATTCTATGCCATGGTGTGAAACCTATCTACATCACAACATGTCACCTTTTCCCCTCAAGATATTCCTAAGGAATGTTGAGATAATGGTTGTTGCACACATTGCATAATATTGTTATATTTTATTATTTTATCTTATTATGTAATGTTGTGCCTAGATGGACGTGCAACATGTAAAGATTCTCATGGGATATACTTGATGAGTTGTATTGTAACATTGTGATAATATTTCATGTAATTATTTAATATTGAAGAAAACAATTAAATGCCCAATATTAAATGTGGGGTCAGTGGGTTAGGTAGCACATGGTTTTAGCACATGGTTTATGTAATACCACTTAGTGGTTTTGTGGGACTTGCTACTATATAAGTAGCCACAAGGGTAGTTGTTGTAGAGAGAGTAAGAGTCAAAAATGCAAGAGTCAAGCGGGACAAGGCTTGACAAGTTAGCCAAGGGAGCATTTGTGAAGGTTGGAAGCATGGCATGGGATGTGTGGATTCATGCTTATTCACATAGTTTGCTTGGTTGTGGCTATGGCCATGAAGGCTTCCATGGTTGTATGGAAATGGTATTTTTTTGTTGAATAATACATGGTGATGGATGCTTTTGGAGGCTGGGTTTTTCCCTCAATGAGGGTTTCCCAGGGTATATCTTGTGTCACAATTTTGTGGGTATGTTGTCTATTCTCTTGCATGTGGATTTTAATTCCATGTTTATTTCAAATTTATTATGGGTTATGTGGAAACAATTATATTCTTTGTTGCCAAGTTTCCTTACAAGTGGTATCAGAGTTTGGTTTTGACCTAGTCATGGGTTCAAATCTCCTTGGTGCCTTCCCGACCCGCGTAAGCACCTGGTATGCGCATCGAGGGGGAGATTTTGGGGTGATGCGATGCGCTCCCTGCCCACAAGTGGTTAATTATGTGGCATTCCATGTTCACTAATAGTCATGGCTTTTGGTGCAATGGAAAATGGGCCCTACAATTGGTATCAGAGCTATGGTTTTATTATTGTAACCCTAGATTAAATTCATGGGAATGCATGAGAGGATAAAAGAAAAGGGCAAGATATATGAATGATTTATTGTAGATCTAAGGGCTTTGGGTTTGCTGTTATGATGGGATGTTAAAAAAATTTGGGCATGTGAAATTTTTGGACAAAAAATTTTTTCGGATGTTTCATTTAAAATGAGGGTTTTGGGGGGTAGCTTGCAGAAATGACCTCCTGGGTAAAAATAGACCTACCATTGGATCCAGGTCAACATTTCTACAAATTTTGATATATAATATGCCCTAGTTTGGCCATGTTCAAAGGAAATGAAAGAGTTTTTTGGTTTCAGCCCATGATGGCCATCAAATTTAATCCCGTTGGAATTTTCGTCACAAGAAAAAAATAAAAAAATGAAAAATCGCAGTGAAAATGGTAAAAAGACTGTCTTAGTAAAATGGCCATAACTTTCTCTCAGAATATCAGATTTTAGAGTTCTTATAGGCATTGGAACGCTAATTTAGAGCACTACAACATGGTGTAGGTTTGGTTTTATGATTTTGAGAGTTTGTTAAGTTTTAAGAGCCCTAAAGTTAGATATTATTTATTTTGAGCACAGATTAGGGCATAACTTAGGCATACGGAGTCAGATTTTGGACTTCAAGTAGTCAACAGAAAGCTCTTGGAGATCTCTACACATTGGTTTAGATTTGGTGTAGGTTTGGCATGACTTATTTGATGATATATTTATCTAAACAGTTTATGGTATATTTTGACTATGGTAACATTATGAGTTTATGGCATTGGAGATTTAAGTTTTGATGTCATTGTATACTTAGTTCATATTTTAGATTGGTCTCATGATGATATGGTTATCAGTGTTTGGTTTGAATATGTATGATGACTTGTTGGATCTACAAGTTGTGCAGTGTTGTAAGTGGTCTATACTTACAGGTTGCATTTATAGCTTGGTTATGAGTTGTCTTTGCCCATTGATCTTTCATTATTGATGCATATTCAGATTGGTGGCTTGGATTTGGGTTTTCTATGCCCTAAGTCACATGATTTTTTGATTTTATTCTTCATGTAGAAGGGATGAGATGTTGTTACCAAGTACAATCATGGTGGAGAATTGTGGTTGACTATTTTATGCTGACAGGTTAGACATATTGAGAGACAAATGCTCGGTTTATGGATGTAATCATGGTGTCATAGATTTTGGCATGACATGATTGGCTATACAGGTACATCCTTGATGTTCATTAGCTTGGATTTTTGATTTGGTTATGGTGGTATATCTTCTTGGTTTGAGGATCATGGTTATTTGGTTTCTTTTGAGGAGCTCATGATGTGCACTTTGAGTTCTTTGATGGTTTGATGCTTTGGTTGATTCTCATGGTTAGAGGATGGTTTTTCATCATGATGTCATGGATAGCTTGGATACATATTTTAGTGGGAGCTTGTGACAGTGATGGGGTAATAGTGCAAGATTAGTTCTTGGTTTGATTTGGTTCTTCATGGTATGTGGAGATGGTTTTCTTCATGGTGTGTGGAGATGGTTGCATTTTGAGGACTCACAGGGTTCTTGGTAAAGGTATGGTTTATGCTTTTATTTGGCATGTTATCCTTGGTGTGAGGATGGTTTTGTTATTATGTCATGGTATACTCTTGATACGCATTAGAGTTGTGACATGTTATAGTATGTTCATGTAGAGCATGTTATCTCTTTGGTTGAGATGGTTAGATCATGTTGTCATGTTTATGTTCCTGAGGCCATGGTTGGAACTTTGACATTGATCTTGATTTAGTTTCTTGGTATTGATTACACTGATCATAAGTTGGATACTTCATGATATTGTTATGTTGCATTTGGAGTTGGCATGGATTGATTGGTTATAGGTGCTCATGGATACTTAGAGATGGTGGTGATGTTGATTTCTCTTGGATTAGAGAAGTATTTGTTGGGACGGTTAATGGTTTCAGCAGGAAGTCAGAGGGGCAATCACCTAATATGGACTTGAGAGGAGATTGTTCTTAGATGAGTCTTGGTTGGAGACTTGGGTATCTTGATGAGCACTCTCATTCCCCACTCTTGGTCTACTTGACGGTTTGCTACTTGAAAGGTATAGCCCATTATTTTTTCTTAGGTGCATTATATTTATGCTTGTCTTTCATGGATATGGATCTTGAGCTATGATACATGAGTTAGTTCTGGAGGGTTCATTTGAGAGATGGTTTAGCATTGGTTATCTCCATGTGCATATGTTTTTATGCTGGTTGAGTTTGGGAGATGGTTTCATATTGGGCATATTCCTTGGATTAGGAATGGTTTTATTGAGTTTAATTTTCTTGTGAGAGGCTTTACATCCATGAGTAGTTATATGATATGGTTTGGGTGTTGTTGAGGCTTCTTGTTGGGGTTTTATGGAGGAGATCATACTTGCACAGTTTACATCTAGAGGTGTGTGTAGAAGGACATGATACAGGTTATGATTTGCATGGTTTCTCCGGTCTTGGTTATCTTCCTGGATGTTCAATTTTTCCTACATTGGATTTAAGATTGGTTAGAGATTGTGATCACTGGTTTGTGCTCATGTATGTCATGTGAGAGATGGCATGGTTATTCCTTGATCTCTTTCCTCTATTGGTTGTGGAGAATTTGGGAGACTAATGGAGACTTGTTACAAGAGTTTTTCTTGCAGGATATCAATTTATGTACTGTGGATGTCCTTGATACTACATGGATTCACTTCTTTGAGATGTGTTGAGTGGATTGGTTATAGATTTGACATTATCTTTTGCAGTGGGAGCTTCTTGGTATATATGTGGCAAGTATTGTTCTTGAGGCTTGTGATTGTAGGTTGCAGATTGGATATGTCAGTGATATGAGATTCACTTGTTATACCTTTGAGGTATGGATAGTTAGATGGGTTTGGCACTTGCTATGGGTGCTATTTCAGCTATGGATATTTTGACAACTATGGATACATGTGATTATCTTTGGATCAGGTTTTTGTGCTTGGAATTTCAATTGGTAAAGGATTTTATGATCTTCTAATGCGACAAGTTGGGTGGCTTTCTCTTTGGATGGCTTCTATGTATGTCCAATGGCACTAGCATAATAGGAGGCGAGATCATTCATGTTTGAGATGCTGGATACTTTGATTTTTTTGCGGGTACCAAGATGGAGTACTTGGTATATTTTGATCCATGATGGTGGATGTGCTGGGAGGGATTGTTCCCTTGTTCATTTATGTGGCTACAAATTGACCCTATGCAATGTATACAACAAGTGGGAGATTGTTGAGATAATGGGTGTTGCACACATTGCATAATATTGTTATATTTTATTATTTTATTTTATTATGTAATGTTGTGCCTAGATGGACATGCAACATGTAAAGATTCTCATGGGATATAATTGATGAGTTGTATTGTAACATTGTGATAATATTTCATGTAATTATTTAATATTGGGAAAAGAATTAAATGCCCAATATTAAATGTGGGGTCAGTGGGTTAGGTAGCACATGGTTTTAGCACATGGTTTATGTAATACCACTTAGTGGTTTTGTGGGACTTGCTACTATATAAGTAGCCACAAGGGTAGTTGTTGTAGAGAGAGTAAGAGTGAGAAAGGAAAGAGTCAAGTGGGACAAGGCTTGATAGGTTAGCCAAGGGAGCATTTGTGAAGGTTGGAAGCATGGCATGGGATGTGTGGATTCATGCTTATTCATAGTTTTCTCGGTTGTGGCTATGGCCATGAAGGCTTCCATGGTTGTATGGCAATGGTATTTTTTTGTTGAATAATACATGGTGATGGATGCTTTTGAAGGCTGGGTTTTTCCCTCAATGAGGGTTTCCCAGGGTATATCTTGTGTCACAATTTTGTGGGTATGTTGTCTATTCTCTTGCATGTGGATTTTAACTCCGTGTTTATTTCAAATTTATTATGGGTTATGTGGAAATGGTTATATTCTTTGTTGCCAAGTTTCCTTACAAGTGGTATCAGAGCCTAGTTTTGGCCTGGTCATGGGTTCAAATCTCCTCGATACCTTCCCGACCTGCGTAAGCACCTAGTATTTGCATCGAGGGGGAGATTGTTGGGTGATGTGATGCACTCCCTACCCATAGGTGGTTAATTATGTGGCATTCCATGTTCACTAATAGTCATGGATTTTGGTGCAACGAGAAATGGGCCCTACAAGGAAAAACCCAACCACAATGACCCCCTTCATCTCAAAGTCTTTATACATAAAGCCAAGGTTTGACATGTCTTGATAGATGGCAGAGTGAGACTAAATATATGTAACCTTAAAGTTGTCAAGGATCTGGGTTACTCTAAAGAAGATGTAGATCCTTCTTGAAGAATCACAATAAAGGCCTATGATGATGGTGAATGCTTCTCCAAGGGCATCATCATATTACCCATCAGAGTTGGTCCAACTACTGAGAATACATTCGTTCAGGTCCTAGATATCGAAATGAATTGCAACATGATACTAGGATGCCCTTAGATCCATAATATGAAATAATTTCCATCTACATATTATCAATGTCTGAAGTTTTCCTCTGATAATGTGGAGGTTACCATCCCTAGTGATCCAAATCCTTTCCAGTTTTGTGCTAATCTAAGAGATTCCACTACATAAAAAGTCCCAACAAACAATGAATCAAAACCCAAATATTCCTCTAAATATGTGGATATCGATATAATCCTTAGTAAGGCCAAGGAAAAGATGAAGATTGAAGATAAAGTATGTGGAGAATACTTTATGTCTCAAGTATCCCACATTAGGGAGTCATTAGTTTCTCCCCAATCTAATGGTAAATCACAACTATTACAAGCACAACATTCTAAGATCAATACATGAAATGCCACCTCTATCAATTTTCTTATTGTTGGTGGCTTACATAAAGACCATGTCTATGAGAATAACTCTATCTGTATTGAGAAAGAAAAAGTAGAACAGGAACCCACTTTGATATCTCCTAAAAATTATGCACCTAGGTTTACTATCATGCAGAAACAAGGCCATGATGGACACAATGGTCTTGGATCTCAGAAAAAAGGAATGCTTGAACCTATCACTACAAAAGGATGACCTCCTAGTTTGGGGCTTGGATTCAAACCATTGTGAATAGATCCTCTTAGTACTAAAGTATCTATGTGTGAGACTATGCATGTTTTGAATGATGAAAAGGCATGTAATCCTTGTGCACTGAACCATATTTTTGTTCACCCTAATAATATAATTGATTTAGATATCCATATATATACCTTCAATCAAAGTCCATTCTACACTAATGATGACATCCTCTCAAGTTATCTAGAACTTTTGGATTGGGACTAGCATGGACCAATGATTATTGATTGATTCAATAATGATGATGCTCATGTAATAGGCTTTGACATCTATGAAGGCATTATAATTTAAAATCATAAAGAAGTAATTTCTCCTAATGTGAACAGATTGGCATATTTTGGGGAGCCAACTCCATTTTCCTACTACAAAATTAAAAATAAAGAAAACAATGACAAAAGTAAATCTCTTGGTGAAAACCAAAAGGCACCATTAGACCATGAAAAACCAAAAGCTAAATAGCTCCCAAGGATACAAGATGAACAAGTTGATGCCATGAATAGCAGTGTTCTACTACTCAACATGCCAAGAAGGATTTTTGAGCTCTCTCAATTAGCCTTCATGTGGGAAGTCGGTGGTCTCAATCCTCCTAGTTCTTCCTTATATCCAACTACTTATACCCAAATCCCACTACCTACCTTACCCAACACCCAAAATCAAGCCTCTACCTAGCAAGTCTTGGGGCATGTCAACATTAGTGACATCTTATATCAAGAATACTTTGACCCAATTATCCTCGTATGCCTTGATTCGTGAGAAGTAGACACTATCTTACATAAGGTACACAATGGTATATCTCGAGGCCTTTCTAGTGGTTGGATTTTAGCTACGGACTCAAAACAAATCCTATGTAGTTATGGTCAGTTGTGGGTCCAGATATTATCAACTAGCAGCACCAACATCAAATTTTCTCTCAGCATTTCTCAGCAACATTTATGATTTTGTCTAAAAATCCTAAAAGAAATATTTTTTAAAAATGGCAAAAGGTCCTAAAAAATAATAAAAAATGGCAGAAAGTACTAAAAAAAAAAGTTTTAAAAGAAGTCATGAAAAAATGGGCGCCTTGATGAAAACCTAACAAATAGGTGTCTTGGCACAAAAATTTGAGTGTTGAGAAAAATTTCATCCATAAGTGAAAACCTAACAAATAGGCACTTTGGGCAAGTACCATGGTCAAAACCTGACAAACAGGTGCCATGTGTAATTAGTTGTTGCTCCTATATCTATCAAGATTCCATCTAATTTTTACCCCTTCTATCATTCCTTGATCACATCCTTCATATTGCAAGACATTCCTCATCCTTGACCATGGCCCATGAACTAGTTAATATCCCTTTTTATCTTACTCAAGCATCACTTGTCTCTACACACTCTATCTTTGGCCTTTGTACATAGCTTGCATCTTGTATGGGGTCATATTATCTACATAGTGCATGAGTTTGAACTTGAACTAGGGGAATGCCCCTAAGCACATCTTATCCATTGAACTTATCGCATATTGGATTGGAGCTAACACTTGGAATCATTTATGATCCTAAAAATATCGTAAAAATTCAAGAATGATCCTAAAGATATTCTAAAAATTCAAAATTGAGTCTAAAAAATCTAGAAAAATAAATCAAATACAATCCTGAACAAACTCATAAACATCATAAAATGTCAAAGAGATCAGATTTCCACAATCCATTAAAATTGTTAGTATTGTTTCTAGATTAGATTGTGTTGAAATCTTTTTACCATCAATGTTTGAATCACTTTTTTTTTGCAGCTCTTTCTCTCTCATCCTAATGATGAATCACATAGTGTGATTCGAAATGTTGATGGTAAAAAAAATTCAACACAATCTAATCTAGAAGCAATACTAATGATCATAAAATGTCCTAAACAAATCACTAAAAATCATAAAATGTCCTAAACAATTTGATAAAAATCACATAATGTCCTAAAAAAACACTACAAATCATCAAAACATCTTAAAATAAACCCTAAATTTTTTTTTTAAAATGTAGTAAAGAAACCAGTCAAACAAAAACATCAAATTTCCTCAAAAACAATAAAAATCACAAAACCCATCAAAATTTTGTAATAAACCTTGTAAATAGTCATTATGGATAACCACCCCCTTTTTCTTAAACACATGCATTTTCATATACTAGCATTCAAAGCACTACACTTCAATGACAAATCACACTATTAGAGAAATGTGAACCAACAACCATTCCAACATGTCATCGTTAACCTATCAACATGAACCAACAATTAGACCTACCACATTGTCAACAGTATCTACAAACCTAAAACACTAAAAGGAAAGTAATAATGGACAAGAATAGATGTTGGCTCATGTTGTTTACTGAGTTATTTATTTTTTCTTTATTTTTCTTTGATCATGTTCCTATTCCACTCAATGATATAAACTAATCTATGAGAGTGGTCAGGATGGTTCATGGTCATTTTTTTTTTTGTCTATTAAACATATACCTTTGAGAGTCTAGGGCATGTATTTATTCCTTAGGAAGGACAAGGTCATTTTCTATCTGCATTGTGCTTTTTTACACAGAAGGTTTGCATTTTCAATTTGGCCCTTTATTCCATGATGTATTACATTCCATCTGCCATATCAAAATAAAGCTCAAATAACATATATTGCACTTTGTGAAAGCAAAAGTCTCCACCTCATACTAACTAGTCCTCATCACATCTCCTTAGTCTTCTATCATTCATATTTTCATCCACCACTATTATTATGTAATCCAATACACCAAAAATCATCTTCTTCATGTATTCTTGCATTCTCACATCAACCTACACTATCTGTCAACATTTTATGGCTTTCCACCAAGTCTAGCATTGGTTTGACCCAAATTTGACCATTATGACTAATTTTTCCCATGTTTTGACCTCTTTCTATCATTTTGGGCTTGCACACAAAGTTTTAAACATTTTGGGTCTAGTCGGGCTGATTTTACTCCCCGGAGCATTCTTGAGTGTAGTTTGCACTTTCATAGTGTGGTTCGACTTCCCAAGTGTGCCTAGAGTGCACTTGGTACTATCATAGTGCACTTGGTGCACTTGGCATGACCAAGTGAGTCTTAGGTAAATTTGGGTGCATTTTGGGTGCACTTGGGATAGTTAAATGCTAAGAACTGCTCCTAGAGTCCCTATTTTGCACTTTGGAGCCCATAACTTTTGTGTCTCAACTTTGATTTACAATCTGTCAATTGTGATAGATGTTTATCTTTTTTTTGAACAAATTGATCTATCATTTTCATTATTTGGTCACTTTATTGAGTGGTAACCTATGAAACTACTCTTGAGCCCCTGATTGGCCCTGCTTTGCAATTTGGACCCCATAACTTTCACATTTGAGCTCTGATTTATGATCTATCAATTCCTATGGATTTTTCCTCTCTTTCTCATTAAATTGACCTATTATATGCATATCTCAGTCAATTTCTTAAGGGGGCAGCCATACATATATCATCCCTATTGGGGCATGTTGTCATGGATTTCTCCTTAGTTATTGTTAATGTTTGGTAGTTTTTGTCGGATAACTTATGGTTATATATATATATATACATATACATATACATATACATATACATATACATATACATATATATACATATACATATACATATATATATGTATATGTATATATATATATATACATATATGTATATGTATATATATATATATATGTATATGTATATGTATATGTATATGTATATATATGTATATGTATATATATATATATGTATATGTATATATATATATATATATATATATATGTATATGTATATATATATATATGTATATGTATATATATATATGTATATGTATATATATATGTATATGTATATGTATATATATATATGTATATGTATATATATATATATGTATATGTATATATATATGTATATGTATATATATATGTATATGTATATATATATATGTATATGTATATATATATATGTATGTATATATATATGTATGTATGTATGTATGTATATATATATGTATATGTATATATATATATGTATATATATATACATATATATATATACATATACATATATATATATATACATATATATATATATACATATATATATATATATATACATATATCTATATATATACATATATATATATATATATATATAATTTTATATAAACTAATTATTTGATAATTGAATAGATATGTCTATTCAATAACTTATGCTCAATATAAATATGAGAGGATGGTACATATGGAAAATATATATCTTCAACAAGCAATGCTATTACATTTGTAGTAGATCTGAGAAACATCAACATAGCATTAGAGCCATCTACATATGTAAAATTTTGAAGATTCTCATGTTGAGTCATAGAGTTTTAAATAAAAATAATGTTTTGAGTGTGAAAATCCTTTGTAAAATTTCAAAGGGGTGAGGTATTAGACCCCAAGGAAATAAGTTACAAAGATAAGGAAGCCTAATTGTGAGGACCAACTCTGGCTCGACACCTTCCCTAGAATTGAGGAAGTTGCATGTGCATATGTCTAGGTTGGTAAGATGCATTATGTCACTTCCATTAGGATTATTTTTTCTAACTCCAGGACTACTAGTATCGCACAATTATATTTCGACAGGAGCATGGTGTTAAAGAGGAATGGGTTCCTAATAGACTCGACTCGACTATATTGTCTCTATCGAAAGGACAAAGCCATGGAATAGACTTGGCTTAGCCTTCTCTAATGTGGTGATATACATTTATTTAGTATTAGCCTATATATTACATAGAAAAGAGGGAGGAAAACATAATTTGCAAAGGTTATAAACTTTACACAATAGCCCAAATGATGTATAATAAATACCATGATTATAACATTAGCCGCCGCCTGTGATATAGTTGGTATAAAAATAGAAGACTATGAGTGATACTTTGGAATCAACCTTCTAATATATGGAAAGAAAATTTGATTATAAGACATGTTCCTACGTGGAACCCGGAGGGGTGAATGACCCACCTAGGTAGCTTTTCAACATTGACCAGGTCAACACCCATACATTGAGAGGATAGTTTTATGCGCTATCGTACAGATTTTTGATAGACCCAACTCTTGTAGTAGACTAAGATTCATTTAGATGGGCATGGAAAGAAAATTGAAAAAGAAATCAACAAATTTTTACTTACCTTAGCTTAAACAATTTGTTGAGTTTTAGTGTTTATGAGAAAGCACACATTCATGGCTGTTGAGCTTTTGTTCACCATTTAATTAAATCCCAAAAAATAGAAACTTGACAGAGATAACTATGAGCAAGAAACTTTATTAGAATGTGTCTCCTTCAATAGTTACAGTGACTTGATGTTGATAAAGGTAAGTTTGACACCCTATAACCCTTTTTTTGGTTATTTGAGTCATGGATATTATGAGTTTAAAATGTGTGATTATAATATAAAATGTTAAATATATTTTAATATTTGTTGATATCTAAATTGTACTATATGGGGACCAATGTTTCCTTTGAAAAGGGAAATAACTATTTTCAAATATTAGGATAATTTATAATATTGTTATGAAAGATAATCTTGATTCTAATTATTATCTTCTAACATGATTATAGTTTGTTCTCTTGTAAGGAGTCTAATATAGTAATTAATATTTATATATTGAGAAAGCATCAAGGGCGTATATTTATCGATGATAAAATAGTAAATAGGAGACAGATTAAAATATTGAATATATATGTATGTGTATATGTGTGTATATATATTATTATATCTTTATGTAAACTATTTATTATTGTAGTCTCTAATTCATTTTGTTTTTAGAAGAGTTATGTTCTTTTATCTTTTCCACTAAGAATGTTATTATAGGAAAAAGAGGGAGATTGAGAGTCAGAGGGAGGTTGATATTTTAGGCAACCGTGAAAGAGAGGAAGCATATAGATGATAAGATTTAGTCAACCTTCAATGATCTTGATTATATTGATTTAGAGGGAGTAAACCATGTTGAGATAGTTTCTATAATGATCTATAAGTTGTCACAGTCAAGAGGACTATGACCATGTGACTTTTATATGGGTCTATCCCCTATGTATATCATGAGGAAGTGACAAATTCCAAATGATCATCACTTGTATTTGGATAAGTTGTTGTAAGGTGATGATCTTACAATAAACTTATATTATGAGATTAAATAAATTGAGTAAATGGTGAATGTCTTGTATCTCAACATTCTAGGAGGCCATTACTCTTAGAGTACTTGGTGAATATCATTGATATTTTAGGAGGCCAATACTCTTGATATCAAATGTGGTATCTAAACATTTTGAGTAAGTGGTGAATATCATTGATATTCTGGGAGGCCAATACTCTTCATATCAAATGTGATATCTAAACGTTTTGAGTAAGTGGTGAATATCATTAATATTGTAGAAGGCCAATACTCTTAAATCAAATGTGTTATCTAAACCTTGTTTTGAGTACTTGATGAATTTTCGATGTTGATATTTTGGGAGATCAAGACTCTTGATATCAAATGTGATATCTAAACTTTGTTTTGAGTAATTGATGAATATTATATGTTGATATTTGGGAGATCAATACTCTTGATATCGTATGTGATATTAAATTGAGGAAAACTTCTGAGATATCTTTATATTACCAATGGTGTAATATTTATTTTGTATTTATCCTCCCTTGCTAAGAGGGAGTGTTAATGTTTGGTAACTTATGTCAGATAACTCTATGGTTATTCATATAATTATTTAAACTTAATAACTGTTATATATATATATATATATATATAACAATTATTAAGTTTATATAAATTAATTATTTGATAATTGAATAGAAATGTCTATTCAATAACTTGGGCTCAATATAAATATGAGAGGATGTTGCATATGGAAAACATATACCTTGAATAGAAAATGCTATTACATTTGTAGCAGATCCGAGAAACATCAATAGTTATTCTTTGACACAACACTCTAACTCACATTGTATCAAAGAGAGGCAAAATGTAGGTGCTCAAAATAGTTTGCATCTATGATTTAATCAAATTTTCATACTATCTCATTCCACTAATTTTGATCTTTTGGCTAACTTCATTATATCTCAACAATGTTTGTCATCATTTGTATCCTCTTTCACATCAATTCTAGATCATTTTAGAATTATTTTAACATCATTAGAATTGTATCAAATCAACCTAGAATCACCCCAAATCTACCTAGAATCACCCCAAATTTACCTGAAATCACTTGAAACCAGTATTAATCAACCTAGAACATGTCAAACATCCCAAATCTATCATCTTTTGTCCAACCCTAGGCATTTTTATGGCTCTTAGTGCCTTGGAAATATATCAATCTATCAAACCTATCAATCTGACCTTAGTATTGTCATGGCTCTCAATGCTGGGTCAAACTATCATTCACCTCATCCATCATATTTGTAGAGCTTCCCATTATACTATCATTTTCCAAACCCTATATCTTCATGGTTATCATGATACTCTCTCTTAATGTTTAGACCAAAATGAGGTTGCAATGGATCTCAAAGAAGTACACAATGGACTTTGTGGTGCTCACACTAGCGAGATAGTTCTAGCTAAGAAAATTTGTTGGGCTGGGTATTATTGGCCTACTCTAGAGCATGATGCATGTGAGTTTGTAAAATGATGTTTACCTTGTCGACAACATGCTAATCTAATCCAGGCCCCAGCTCAAGACCTGCAACCTATAGCACCACCATGGCCTTTTTCCTGTTGGGGGTTTGATCTTGTTGGTCTTATTGCATTGCTTTCTTTAGAAGGACACAAGTGGATAATCACCACCATTGATTATTTCACTAAGTGGGTCGAAGTAGTTCCCCTTGTCATTGGCATGGAAGTTTAGGTGTCCAAATTTATCTTATATCATATCATTTGTCACTTTGGCATCCTGGTTACTATTTTTATTGATCATAGAGGTAATTTTGAAAACCTAAATATGGAGGAATTGTGCACTTCCCTTCACATCCATCATTTCTTTTCTAGCCCATATTTCCCACAAGGTAATGATCAGGCGGAGGCAACTAATAAAGCCTTGCTTAAAATCCTAAAGAAAGTTGTCAATGATTATGGTTGTGATTAGCATTTGCAAATGAATCTCACCCTATGGGCATACCGCACGTCATTTCGTACATCCACCAGCACAACCCCATACTCCTTGGTCTATGGTACTGAAGTAGTATTACCTATTGAGGTTGAACTCCCATCCCTTTGCATTTCTCTATGGGGCCAAATATCTAATGAAGAGTATAGAGTGGCTTGACTTACTCATCTTGATTTACTTGATGAGAAAAGGAAATAGGCCTATGACCACCTCATGGTCTACCATAATTGCCTCATGCACAATTTCAATAGGAAAGTCCATCCACACAATTTTCAAGAATGTGACATGGTCCTCAAAGAGAACATGAAGGTTCAGACTAACCGAGAAAAGAAAGGCAAGTTTGAGCCCACATAGCTTGGTCTTTATGTGGTTACAACATCTTTTGGCTCAAAAGCCTATCAACTATCTACGCTTAAAAGTGAAGTCCTACATGATCCTACCAACATCATTCACCTTAAGAAATTCTATGCCTGAAAACAACATTCTCAAATCAAAAACTAGGTAAAGAAAAATGAGTGTCTAATGGCGAAAACTTGGTAATTCAAGCACCTTGGATAGGTACCCTGGTGAAAACCTAGCAAATAGGTGCCAGGTGTACTTAGCCTTTTTATTATCTATTACTGATGCTCATCTCCCACATCACCACTACATATCACATCACCAATCTCACCATTTTCCATCATGTTCCTCATAGCTTTACTATTCGCACTCTCACCATGCCTCGCAACACTACCTTCCACCACTTCACACTTTGCAACATCTCACCTAACTCCTATATTATAGATCTCATTTATATATGTTCCATGTATCATATCCGATGTACTCTACCACATGTATCTTATGAGGTGTTTTTCATCCTTCTACTTCACGATATGTATCCTACTTGGCAAGTAGTTTTCTATATATCATATCCTTGAACTAACACTTGTATCCTATGTATCATAATCTTGTAAATATAACAATATCATAATCCTTGTAACAATAATTACGCTTTTACATATTGCACCTATAACAATACTTGTAATATAAAAATGCTATCTCCTCATCTTGAGCTTTCCCCCTTCATCTACATACCTACTACTGTGTTTTATCATGTGTTCTCAAGTTTCCAGTCATTGTATAGTCATGCATGTACATATTGTTTAGGTCTTATTGTGACACCTTGTGTCCCTTTCCCATCATCTATAGAAAGAAGTCATTGTCTACTTTTGTCATTATCCTACACGTCTTAGTCTTAAAGTCCTTTCCAAGTGTTTCTTTCATGTTTTTCAGCCCATCAGTAGCCAATCATCCTGATCTCTTTAGCAAAAGGTTTTTTTTTTTCACTTTTGTTCTTTATTTTGAATCTTTTGTCTTTTTCTATTTTGATTGGTCACTTCCATGTGATTTAGTTGTTCCCTCCTTAAGGTTTCCATGATCATTTCATATCATGGTGTGTTTTGACTAGGGCAACTTAAAGGCATGGTTTTGATCACAGTCTTTTTCTTCTTGTGAGTCAGTCGAATATTGCCCTTGCATATTTCAACCATGTTTTCATTTCTGATAATATGATGCACTTGGGTGATATCATTTGCTTGTGAATCCCCCAACATTGTTCCCACATTGATCTCTCTGAGACTCATGTGTGATGTTGGGGCAATCCTTGCGTGCTTGTTTGCATCAATCCTATGTAATATTGGGGAAAAGGCCATGATGTTCTTAGTAACCTTGGTAGATCCCTAATATTCCTATATCAAATAAAATGCTCACACTACATAGTGGTACTTCCTTATGAAGTACCCCATGCTCAAGCTTCCCATACACCTCACATTTATTTTCTTGTTACTTTCCTATCATTTCCTATCATAACCCATGATATTCTCTTCCTTTACATCACCTATCTCTCTCAAACTTCAGCTTTTTCCACTATTAGAATCTTTTGATTCAAATCATCAAACATTGACTCCTATTCATTATTTTACTCTTACAACTTCTCATCCCTTAGGTTATGATTTCACCACCATCATGATGTGATCTTTATCATAAGCCACTATCATAGCTCTAATCTCTCCTATCCTCCTGACTATGAGTTTGTTGGTCACTCATGTTTCAACATCATTCTCCTTAGAGTCAATATCTCCTATGTTTTATGATCACTTTTTATATCATAGATCACTATCCTAATTCAAGTATTGGTTATCCTATTCCACCATCATAGTTTGTCTTGTATCTCAATATTGTCATCATTGCCTACATTTATTTTCTATTCCCCCACCTCCTAGAATTTAGCATATTGTATTATCATAGCTTATCCCCTTTTATCATACCTTGGCTCTCTCTTATATCCTAGCATTCAATCTTTCATTCACTATTCACTATCGCATATTTTATCATCAAACACTTATCACCAATCTCACATTCATCTTGTAGTTTGTGTCCATTTTAGCATATCATAAATTTCCCATTCTTTTTTTTGTTTGTTTGTGTTCCTTTTCAAATTGTGATTCATTTTCAAGTTGTAATTCATCCTTAGTTTTTGCTTCATTTTAGAGTTGTAATTCATTCTTAGTTTGTGATTCATTTTCAAGTTGCAATTCGTCATTAGTTTGTGATTCATTTTTAGAGTCGTAACTCATCCTTAGTTTGTGCTTCATTTTAGAGTTGTAATTCATCCTTAGTTTGTGATTCATTTTCAAGTTGTAATTTATCACTAGCGTGTGATTCATTTCAAACATTGTAATTCATCTTTCATTTTGTGATTCACTTTCAATATGTCTTCCATCTTTAGTTGTGTTCATTTTAACATATCATAAATCCCATGTTTATTCTTTAGTTTGTGTCCATTTTAAAATCTCATACATCTCATATTTATCCTTTAGTTGGTGATTCATTTTAAATTTGTCACTTATCTTTAGTTTGTGTTCATCTTGTGTACTATATATACACATTCAAGTCATCATACAACAGCATATCAAATACTATCAATGGAAATCACATCATCAATAATCACATCAAAACATATCACATTTGCAAAATCATAAGGAAAATCACATCATCAATGATCACATCAAAACATATCACATTACATCTGCAATATCATAGGGAAATCACCTCATCAATGATCACATCAAAACATATCACATCATATCTGCAATATCATAAGAAAATCACATCAAAACCTATATCACATCATGTTAGCACTATCATAGTAACTCACATCATCACAATCACATCAAAAACATATCACATCATATGTGCACTATCATAGAAAATCACATCCCACGCTATTAACAGAATCCATCACATCCTGCATCATAAATTGTCAGCAAAATCATATCTCTCATCACATATAATATCCTACATCACAAACCGTTAGCAATATCATCCAAAATCACATCCTGCATAATAAACATATCAGTCTCTTAGCTACATCTAAACATACATAAAACTCACACCATAACCATACTCATGCCATCATAAGTCTATAACACATATCCTGCCCCAAAGAATGATCCACTCTATATATATCTCCTCTGCAATAAATCAATGAAAGAATAAAAAAATACAGTCCATCAAAGTCCAAATATACAATATCCATATCATACATATCGCTACAATAGGCTTGTGCCCACACAAAATATACATATATCTCAAAATTGTTGATCTGTACAACAAAATGCTAATCATACAAATAAATCCAGCATATCACTGGCCTTCCTAATTTAATGCCTCCACATATGGATCCTCCTGTATGCCCCTCCCTACCCTTGGTGATGGAGGTGGTGGCCTCATTAATCCTCCTCCTATCCCCAAGCTCTCTGCCTCATCCCTCCTCCCCCTCATCCCTGTCTCTCACCTCTGGCTTTTCCCTGTCTTGCGACTTTTCCCAGTGTGTTGAGACCCACCTATACTCTCCCCCAGTACTCCATCCACTCTCCCCCCTCCCTACATCATTCTGTGGGTCCCAGTTGTACCTAACCATGTCATTCACCCATACTACTCGATTTGAGTTATTGGGATTGTTGCATGATACCTCCCCTGATAGAAACTGACCCTCTCCCTCAGATCCTCCACCTCAGCCCACAATCTCCTCAACTCCTCCATCCCTCCACCCACCACCACCTACGCTTGTAGGGTCACCACCTCCACCACTAGTCTATCCTGCTTATGTTGTATGGCATTTATCCTCGCTTATGTAGCTTGCCTCTCTAGGCTCACCACATCTAGCCTCCCTTCCATCTGCCCCAACTCCATCTATAGCCTCCCCACCTCAATCCCCACCTTGTCTACCTAGCCCTATGCCACATCTCACTCTTGCTACAGTTGATCTTGCTCTATCTTGAGCTAATCTTGCTCTTGTTATGTGTCACAGAGTAGCTAGCTAATCACATCATGCATCTGTTGTAGTGAGGTGTAACAGCTTGCCCATCCATCATCCCCTCCCCTTGTAAATGACCCTCCTCCATCACCCCCTGCTAGCCTCTGTAGCCTCTACTCCCCCTCTCCTCTCCTCTCCTTTGCTCTCTCCTCTCCTCCTCTCTCCTACGTCCCTACCCTCCACCTCTGTCGAGCTGGTCCCTCCTCCTAAGTAATGGCCTTGGCCTGCTGTCGTAGCCCTCTAGCTACATATCTCCCTTGCCTCACCGCCCGAGCTAACTCCCCTACCACCACCACTACCCTTGTAATTTGTGCCCAACCTACTAGTCTTAACCACTAAAAATTTTCTTGGTACTCTTGAGTAGAGCCCTCATCTGCCACCCCACTGAACCAATCCCACTATTGTGGCTCTAACTCTAGCCAAGCCCACAAGAAACCGTCTCTCCATAGTGTAGGTCCATACATTGATACTAGCTCGCGAGTCACTCACTGATACTAGTTTGGCTCTCCTGGAGCTAGCTACCACCACCCAAACTACTGCAGGACCTTGTCTAGTTGGTACTGCTCAACAATGTACTCCCACCGTCCAAAAATAAAGCAAGGGGATATGGTATAGGACAACTACTATCCCACCTCCGCCCATGGCCCTAGACCCATGTAAGGTCTCCATACTACTACTGCAATCTCATCGATTCAGACTCTCCAGTAGTCCACCTACTCTATATGGTGGTATGTAAGTGGCTCCACCCAGCTATAGGCCACTAGCTCCTCTACCTGCCTATCTCTCTACCCAATCAGCTTGAAAACTATAATGTGCTCCTAGGCCCATACCTACAATAAGGTGGGGAACCCTATGCTCCTCCCCTATCAGCTAACCCCTTGGTACACTATCTAGGGAAGATCTCTATACAGCTTGGCCAACATCAATGATCCCCATGCAATGGGAACTCCTATGTCTACTATGCGCATGATCATCAAAATTAGTGCTAATGTCACTATAGTCCCACCTATGTCTGGGGCAATGTAGGCTGAGACCAGCCCACACATGTAAAAGTAAATGTGTTTCTTAGGGGCCACTCAATCCAAATGCTCATCTAATGCAAACTATCCCCTCCGGATCCGGTATGCAACCCCTAGCCCAACCAATCTCTACATTGTAGCCTCTGCCATCATCTCTCTAGTCGCCATCATTGGTGTCCCCTATACTAGTAGTCTGAAGATCCAGTATACATCCTCCAGAGTAACTGTCATCTCTCCAGTTAGCAGGTGGAAGGTAGTTGTCTCGCTATGCCACCGCTTGCACAATGTTGTCACCATCACCATGTATGTGGCAACCTCGCCAAGTAGCTGAGTCTGATACCTTCAATCCTCGTGCTATCTGCAGCCATCAATAAGTCTCCTGCATGTAGTACTACTACTCATCGTTCACGTGATACCAAGGCATCTAGTGACCATTGCACACCAAAATACCTAATCACACATCAATATTCTTTACCACACTTTACTTACCCTAGCTTCCCACCCCTTATCTCACCCAACCCCTATCTATTTTTTGCTTTTTTCCTAGAACTTGAATCCTCGCGAATGCGTTCTTGCAAAACTTAAACCTCGTGATCCCGCAAAGATATGTTCCTGCGCGATTGCACCTTTGACCTTCCTTTCCTTTGCTAGTTTGACCAATGCTCTTATGACCGCTTTTTTGCGAGCCTTGACCCTCGCAATCCCATGGAGATATGTTTCCATAGGATTTCCCTTTGACCCTTGCCCACCCTTGGCCCATTTGACCAATGTTCCTATTGTGGTGTCCAAAACACACGCCCCATTCCTCACTAGGAATGGGGACCCCCTACTTTTTTTTACTCCTGGACTCATAGTTCGAGAGTTGGGAGAAGAATTTTTGGTTAGAAGTTAGAATTTTAGAGTTAATTTTTTTAAAATATATATATAAATATTTTTTTCACCTCTCATGGAGGCACGCACACGCGCCCTCCATGGAGGCGCACCGCATGCACCCTCCATGGTGGCACTACACGTGCCTCTCATGGAGGCACTGTATGTGCCCTCCATGGAGGCACGCACGCCCCTCATGGAGGTGCACCGCATGCACCCCTCATGGAGGCATGCCACACGCATGCCCTCCATGGAGGCGCATCATGCACACGTCCTCCATGGCGGTGTCGCCCCCCCATGAAGGCACACCACATTGCGACCCTCATGAAAGGTGTCGTGCATGCCTCCTGGTGCGGGCGCCCAAATAAAAAAAATAAAAGGTCCAAAATTTTCCTTTCAAAATTTTTTTTCTTAATCAAGTATTTTCAACTATTTGGACTAATGTTTGCTTCTTTTTGTAGGTAAAAAGGGTATCCTGAACTTGTCGAGGTCATAACTTTTGACCTGTAGCTCGAAAATCAAAACTATTAACACCGTTGGAAAGAAGAACTGAAAATCTAATTTCAATCCCTAAAATACCAAGCCTTTGATTGCCTAGTTTTAGGGACTGATGAAAGTTTCAACTTGAAATTTTGAGCAGAAGACCTCCGAAAAAGCTATTTAAAAATGCCTAGAAAAATTTGCAAAAAAATATGAAAAAGTTTCAAACATTTGATCACCTAGATCACTGGGTTTATTATCAAGAAGGATAGGGTAGTTGGAGAGAAGCCAAAGGTCGAAGATACAGAGGTTGGACGTATGAAGTGGAACAAGTTCCTCATGTTATGTAGCTATTAATGATAAGATTTAACACAAGTGCCTTGGGATTTTAGATTGAAGAAATAGGAGTACAAGTTTATGAAAGTGATTGGCTATAAAGAGGGTGTAAATCATCAAAAAAAAGGCAAAGAATGTATACAAAAAAGATCTAAAACCCCATTTGAGCAAAACCCAGAAACTGTTTTCAAAATTGAGAACTTTGATTTTTTGGCAAATTGAGCTTCCGAGGTTCGCAGGTACACAGGTCTATAGCTCTGCATTTTTGAGCTCTACAACTCCACAATTTAGAGGTGCATCGACAGTTGACTGCTAGTTCCAAAAATAGCACTTTCCATGCATTAAGAGCACATTCTGATGGCAAGTTAACTCTGACACATGCCTAGTGAAGGGCCAATTTCCATTTTTTATGCCTCCAAGCACTTTCACTTCAACTAATGGCTTCCTCCTACTTTCTCTCTCATGCTTTCTCTATTTTTGACATGTAAAGGACTCATGCATCCAATTAATGAATAAAATATGGACGGAGTCCCTCTAAGCACCAATTAGATTGTCAATTTGTATATATTTAGTTTGTTTAAATGTTTTAAAAGCATTTTATTGCATCAAGATATCTCTCACTCTCAACACAAATTGAGGAGACGATTTCTTATAAATACCCCATTGTAAAATGTAAGAAGGGTTGGCATTATTATGCAATAAAATTATGCTTTTGGTGCTAGCATTCAGAGTGTAGTTATTCTTGCCTGAATGTGTCATTGTTTTGTGGATTTTATTCATGAGATTGTGATTGAGCCAAAGGTTTATTGCGTTGTTTCTGGTTGTGTGATCTTTTAGTTCTGGTGCTTGCTATAGATATATGAATTTTGCTAACATAACGAGCTTGAGAAGAGATCACCCGATTGTGTCTACATAGCTTTTTGTCTTGCATGAGCGCACTTTCCATGGCCTTGCGATTTGATGAAGAGTGAAACATCATTCAATTTATTAAAGATTCTCACCGACGATTGCATCAATGGATTCTAGGAAACACTACTCCTATTTTCATTGGTTTCCTGCCGATTTCTTTGAAGGTTTAACTCGCAACGTGTTGTGTTTTGTAGCTTATGTCCATTTAGGAATTTCAATTTCAAGTCATTTGATTTCATGTTATTTTCTTTTAGTTTCGTTATTTTCTTTGCTAACCCCCCTGTTAGAGTAGGACCTCATACTAGCTACATTGTTAGAATTGCATTAATTGAAAAATAGAAAATACAAAAATATTGTTCTTTTGGTGTGATATTTTGAGACAACAAATAGATTTTACTTCAATTCCAAGATAAAAGGTTTTTAGAACTAGCAAAGGCCTCCTTGTGAACACTCACATTTATCTTCTACTAAGCAGATTTTGGTACGTCGCAAGACAAATACTAAACCTTGGAGTGGGTCCTTAAAATTATTTTCTTTTCAAGAGAGGAATTACACTATGGATTCCTGCCATTGACCTCATGCAAAATGAATTCCCAACAGTTCCCACATACGCATACTTGCACAAGCTTATCCTGGTGATCCTGTGGATCCTTGTTCCCATGAGATCATGTTTTACCCTTTCTTTCCCCCAGTCAACCCTATCTCGTTCCCACATTGACCTCATCCCTACCACAAGATTGCATCCCTACAGGGTTATTCGTGTTTTCACTGATGGGATCGTGATCCCACTTAGTTACCCTCGTCCCCGCGTAAAATTCCTTCCCCAAATTTATCATCCCACAATTACTGTTTCTCAAACTAACTTTGACCCTTAACCTCACTAGTTTTGTAGGATCATGATCCCACCAATCTTGTACGCATTCCCACTAGACCCGAGTCCATGGGATTGTACTTTCACTTTCATGGGAATGCTATAACCTATTGAAAAATAAAAAAATTACAAAGAGGTTTTCAACCCTACCAAATGATTAGACATCCACTGCACTCGTACTCATTACACAACATCAACTCGATGCTCCAATTGTCCAATAGTTGTCATCGTAGAATCCAACTTAGAGCTCCTAGCAACAATGTCTCCTTGTCCATCTGAAAGGAAATGACCCTTTCTAGCCCTCTTCCAACCACTTATAGCCCCCCCGGTACCCTAACTACCTCTCCAACTCCTCTAGCAACCCCCCATTGCCCACCACCCTTCTTCTTCCTCCCATTTCTTCTCTTTTTAACTTGTTTTTCCTTCTTCCATGTCATCTTGTCCCCCACAGCTTACTACAAAAAAATTTCAAGAAGCTATCATGCCTCATATTCTTTTGCCACCATCTTCTTGAGGGGGCATCACCTAGTCCATTGTCTTCTCCTCTACTTAAAACTGGAGCAACCATGTTCCTTTAAGTAGTCTTCTACGTGTTGTTTATATTTGAACTTCTTTGAAATAGTGTTATTTCAACACTATGTTAAAGAGGGGCAAAATGTAGACACCTAAATCTGATTACACAAATAAGTAATCGTATTTAGTTATCTCCTAGTACATTATTGATTGAATATTTACTATTTAATTAATTAATCATCATCCCCTAATTAATTTATTTATTTAATTAACTATAGTCCAATTGATAAAACCAAATGATTACCCAAAATCAATTTATCAATTAAATCCCTATTCCTCTATTAAATTGAATAAATCCTCAAAACTATTTAATTTAATCCCATACCCCCATTTTATTAAATAAATCATTTAATAAAATATCTAAAACCCTAACAACATCCCTAAACCCTGTCCTAACCCCTAATCCAACCCATTCACCCATACTAACCTCACTTAGGCACCTAACTAACCCATCCCATCAAAGCCAAATCACTTACCCCCTAACCCCCCTTCTAATCTAATCCTAATCCCCCTCCTAAAAATGTACCAAACTTTAAGCAAGGGTTAAGACTTGCTAACCCAAGCCAAAGTCCACAAACTCACCCTCATCTCTTACATCCCCATTAATGACTCTTACACCTCTTACACCTCCCTTTATGACTCTTACATCCCTCTTACATACTCAATCTCCCTCATTACTCCTTTGACCAACCCTTATCCTATCCTCTCACACTCATCCTCCTTGTGACAAGTGTCACCTCCTTATTGGCTCTAAACAAAGCACAATCCATGTGCTCCCTTTTGATTGCATCTTGACCCTCCCTCACCATATCATCATCCTTGCATCCTGACCATCCATCTCTATACCGCTTGGCCTATAAATAGAACCCTCTTCCTTCACAAATATCATCCACCTTTCATGCAATGTTACAATGCTATTTGAGAGCTTGAAAACTACCAAAATACCATTATAATGCTGAAATCTCTCTACACCTCCATTGTTGAAACCATCCTCCATGTTTACCATCCATCCACTTGAAGCTTGACCACAATCATGAGCACACATCTCTACTAATCAAGGACAAATCTAATTCACCATGGGTTATGCCATAAGGAGCCTAACATTCTTGGTTTGCTTCCTTTGGTGGTGATAACCATATAGTCCTATCTTAAGTGTTAGATTTGTTTAGTTGTGTGAATGCTTTTGTTAGTATTAGTATTCAATTTACACTACTAGATATTAGGTGATACACCGATATCATCCACAAAATGAAGATGAGAGTGTGAAGAAAGGTAATTTTTCTAGTGCCAACCTTGGATAAGACCCTGTCGCACTTGAGCTTTTAGAAATCTACCAAGACTCTCCACCATGTTAATGAATAAGTAGGGAGATAGAGGGTTACCTTGCCGAAGTCTCCGAGAGGCACCAAACAAACTTGAAGATTCTCCATTGATAAGAACTAAGAAGGAGGATGAGGTCACACAACTAAGAGCCCAATTGACCCACTCCTCAACAAACCCAAAAGTCAAAAGAATTTTTTGTAAGAACTCCCAACTCACTTGATCATAAGCTTTGTCCATGTCCAGCTTAATGAACATAGCTTTCTCCTTAGAAGTAGCCATAGAGTGGACTACCTCCATTGCTATCACAACCCCATCCAAAATTTGTCTTTTGTCAAAAAAGCCACCCTATTCAGTAGAGATCAAAGAACCAAGGAGTGGCTTGAGCCTCTCAGCAATCAATTTGGCAATGATCTTGTAGACAACATTACATAATGCTATAGGCCTAAATTAATCCAACCAATTAGTCGCTTCCTTCTTAGGTATGAGAGCCAAGAAGGTAGAGTTCAAAGACTTCAAAATCTATTTATTCCTATATGATTCTTGGACCACATCTAGGAGATCATACTTTATTATCTCCCAGAATTCTTGGAAAAATTCAATCAAAAACCTATCTGGACCTAGGGCCTTACCTTTCTTCATATTAAACACAACTTCCTCCAATTTTGGAAGCAAGATAGGGCTTAAGAGGGTGCCATTCATCTCTACAGAGACTAGGTGAGGGATACAATCTAGGATGTCTCACTCCTCACGCCCAGCAAAAGGATCCTCCCTAGAAAAGAGATCAGAGAAGTAATTGACTGCTTCCCTAGAAATATCTTCATAAGAAAAGATTTGAGTTCCATCAGTTAAGACAAGAGAGGAGAGAGAGTTCCCATGCCTTCATGCCTTAACAAAGTTGTGGAAAAAAGTAGTGTTCATATCCCCTCTTGAAGCCAATCAATAAGAAATTTCTGCTTCCAAAAAATCTCCTTCCAAAGCTCCCATTCTTCCAAATCCTTAAGAGCTAAAGACTCAACTTCACTCAACTAAGAGTTACAAGATTTGGAAGAATACATGGTCGTACCATGATCAGGCAACCCCTTATACCACCAATCCACCATAAGATTAGGTAAAGACAAGTCTCTAAGCCACATCAACTAGAATTTGAAAGAGGGATTCTTGGTGACTGTATATGAAGTGATGGAAAGCTTAACGGGCTAGTGATTTGATCCCCTCCAGTCAAGAATTTTAGAACTGGTGATCCACCTGTTGTTCATCCAATAGTAGGAAACCAAAAATCTGTCAAGCCTTTCTGAGATAGCCTTACCACCACATCTCCAATTATTCCATGTAAAGACACCATTAGTTGGCTTCACATCAATGAGAAACAATGAGCCAATCATATCTCTAAGTAGATTTTAAGATGGGTCCAACCTAGCTAGTCCACCTCTTTTTTCCTCCAAACTAGTAACTACATTAAAATCTCCCACCATAATCCATGGGAGAAAAGGGTCGAAGGACTGAATGAATCTAATATGAGCCCATAACTGGGATTTACCTAAAAAATCCATAGGAGCATAAATATTGGATAAAAGGAACCTTTCACCATTCTCTGAAGCTAGTGGCAGTCAAAGAAATGGAGAACCAAGTGAAGATCCACCATAATGAGGAGACTTTTCTTGGGTCCCAAAAGTAAGCCACCCTTCTTGAAATATTCAAGGCACCCACCCCCTGCCAAGAGCCCTGAGGCTAGATACACGCAACACAATTAGCCAATCCATCCAATGAAAATTTAGTTTCTTGAAGAAAGACCATATCAGGAGATTGAGACTCAATTAATTTGTGAACAACCTTTTTTCTGGGGATTTTGTTCAATCCTCTTACATTCCATGATAGCATAATCAATTATGGGGGTGGGAGAAATGAGAATCAATGGGTTTCACAGACCTAGACTCAACCAAATTTTCACCCGTTATCTTCACTTTCTCTTGATCAGTCTTCCTAACACTTTTTGACGATTTATCTAAAGGCCCCTTTTTGAAGGATTTATGTTGTATGCCTAAAACAAAATGAGCCTTATTACTCTTTGTAGAATCAGAGGTCCCCTTAGGCATAAGGGGGTCAAAAGCCACCAAGACTGGGCCCTTCGAACCCTATGATCCACGAAGATCCCCGATATCCTGAACAGGAGGGGGCAAATCAATATCCAATTGCCTAGCCTATAGGTCCCCTGTAAATATAATCCGATCCTCTCTCTACATATCCCCTACTTGACTCTCATGCTAACTTTTGGCCTCAGAAGAGAGCTTAGCTGGGATACCTTCCTCTTGGACCATGTCTCCAAGAGCACCAAACTTGTTAAAGGTGTCATCAGTTCACCTATAAATCTAGGTCCTCTTCTTACCTTTGCCCTTGTTACAAGATTTAACCTGAGTAAATCCCTCGCTATCAACAGGTCCATTAGATACCATAGCCTTTCCCTTGTCCTCCCTAGGGGGACTAGGAGCATCCAAGGAGGGGTTCTTATACCTGAGACATCTGCAAAGTAGATGCCCATATTCATGGCAGATTCTACATCTAAATGGTAGGGTCTCATAATCCAACTATTGAATCCAGAAAACTAAGCCCATACAAATTTTCATAGAATTTGGTAATGGATTATTTAAATCAACTTCTACACAAATACGAGCAAAATAAATTACCTTGAGTCTATGTAGCCGATCCCATAGGTTTTCCCAGAAGAATTGAGCTTGAGTGAAGAATATCTTCCCTCCAGAATTCCAAAAGAAGTCTCGACAAGCGAACCCACACTAGAACTCGATAGGGGATTTCCTCAGTAGAATTAAAGCCCATGTGCCAAGGCTTGATGAATAGCCCCACCTAGTTAAAGAAATAAGAGCCACGTTCAAAAGATTTATTTCTATCCGACATGCTTGAGAAGATAACCATAAAATAATTATTAGCTGCTAACATAATCTCCATATCTCCTTCTGGGCTCCACACTCGACGGGCCTAGGAATCCAACATGGGAAATGAAATGCGAAGGCCCAGAAATTTGCAAATAAGAGCATGATTACTCCAGTACTCGACATCCTCCAAAACTTGTTCAGGTTGAATAACCAAAATTGGCTGGACCTCGACTTTTTGCAAACATCCATTAATTTTTTGTAATTGAAGCTTCCCATTTGAAGAAGATTCTCCTTCCCCCGATTGGGGTTTACCATTCAGAGCCTTACTACTGGCATGCACCACTGAAGCTGGCTCACCCATCTTCAAATCTACACCAGAAGGTAGGGGGAAGGTGGCACCGGGATTCCCCATTCACCCCAAACCTGGACTTAGCAAGCATAAGAGGGAAAGACAAGGTAGAAGGCCCTCAACCCCACACCCCCGTAGACCCCCACCAAGGACATGAATGGAAAAAAAATGGGCTACAAGCGATCACCCACAACCGAAAGAGGATTAGGCACCCAAAACACCAACGTTTACCCCAGCAAGTAGCGGCCCCCGAAATAGAGGACAAAATAACCTCCCTTTTCATAAATCTTTTTGACATTAATTTCATTTTATGTATTTTTTAAAAACAAACATTAATTTATAAGTTCTTTTTACAATTTCATTGTATGATGGAGGGGCCATACAAATTTGAAGAACTAATATTTTATACATCATATTTACTCTGTGTTGAGACAATGGGTGTTTGCTCTTGCAATCTATTTTTTTTCTTTATCTCAATATCTTGTAGGGATTGTAAGAATACATGAATATAGGTTTGTATCAATTTATGCCAATAGTGATATGCTATATTTTACTTTTTCTACTCTTGTCTTTAACTTTTATAAAAAATATGTCAACATAGAAATACAAAGTGGATATGATTACAAGAATCATGCATATGTATGAATAAAGTTCTTTTAACAATGGTTGGAGACATTACATTTGATAGTACCTTATTAAAAAATTTCAAATAAAGTAGGTTTGGTTTTTAATCACCTCATGCTAGATTATTATATGAAGACTTTATTTATGCCCACTCTTTAGTACATCCTTTCAATATACCTTTATGCATATGAAAAGTGACGTTAAAGCATGTAAGATTATATATGTACAAAATATTATATTAGGATTTTCTCTATGAATGAACCTTTGTTACTATTTATATTTTATTGCATTAATGGATAATCTAAGGAAACAAAGGAAATATGAAACTCAAATTCTCCTCAAAAATTAATCGAGCCGAAGCTACATATGTCATTTTTGCAACTATGGTAAACATTAGATGCAACACTTTTGTTATAATGACTTAAGTTATATATGTGTGTGTATTTGTATGCATGTATATATTTATATGTGTAGGTGTATACTAATACATCTAACATACACTCATGTGTGTGTGTGTGTGTGTGTGTGTGTGTGTAGATATCTATGTGTTGTTATATGCATATATAATTACACACGCACGCACACACGCACATATTTCATCTTGAAGTGGGGTCATTTTCTATAGGATTGAGTAGGAGCAATACTATCACCATCTATATGCACATGCAAATTTAAACACACAACAACACGTAACACGTGCATGTATATAGATTTGTATACATATTCACACATGTATATATAAATATATACATATAATATACACACATTATATGCATACATAAATGTATAGACAAACATGTATCTACATATAAACATATGTATTTATGCATGCATGTATATGTGTGTGTGTGGGTGTGTATGTGCATCTATACAGACACATATACTTATATATTTATATACACATGTATGTATATAATGCAATTTTCTTGAATTATCTAAGTTTATTTAAAACTTTTAAATTTTTAACATAATTTTAGTTTTACTTCAAATATTTAACTATCCTAGAGTACATTTATGTTTGAATTTTAATAAAGAATTAATCTTTTTTCTTAAATTAAATTAGAATTAACCATTTGTTTTTTTAATTGGTAAGAGGCTCACAATTTACCATTATGTTGTAGGCTCTTGCCAGAGAATTGACCATTTTATTTTAGTTTTAAAAAATTAAATTTTCCACAAAAAGGATGAATTCCATAACATAAATACAATTATAGACATAAAAAAATGGGCTATAAAGCACCACATGGGGTTTTTACATCACTTTTGGATCATTTATACAATATATACTCCTAAACCAGCCTCAATATACCTCTAATATGCCCAAACAACTTGTAGAATGGTAGTTAATTACAATTTACATCACTTTTAGGTCATTTATGCATTGTATACCCTTAAAATAACCTTAATGTACCTTTAATATGCCTAAACAACGTGTAAAATGAAAGTTAATTACATAAAGTAAGACAATTTTGAAATTTTAGATTTTTTTTTTTTAGGTTTTTAAATTTAAAATGTTGGTGTCTTTTCAACTCAAAAAAAGAAAAATAATTAAAGATAAAATTAAGATTTAAAAAAAAAACCTTTATATGCTTTATAACTGAGAACATTTGAATGTGATATATTCCATCTTTATGTTGTTGGCACTTGTTTTTAGCCTAAATACTTAATTATTCTTCTTTGCATATACTTTAGTGATTTTAGTAAGTGATTTTAGTAAGCATGTGCTAATAAGGTCAAAGGGGTGTGGATTGTCATGAAACTTATTAGATCGATTTTAGGTTTTTAATGTGGACCTTTAGATTTAGATGCTTGAGAATCAAAGAATTAAGGTTAAATCATTTTTTGTGCAAGTTATTATATAACATTATATGGTTCTTCTAAAGTTCATTATGTTATTAGTATTTCATCTGGTGTTGTAATCTTTGGCTTGATTCTGCACATCATTTTCAGAATTACGATTCATCGTAAAGTTCAGAGGTCATTTTGTCAAAGTGAAAATCAAGCAATTGATGTAGACTTGAGTTATCCTCAACAAGGTGCCTACCGATATTGAGCTTCATTAGGAATAACAAGGACAAATGGTACAAACTGAGCTCTCATTTTCTGAATATTTTGACATGTCAGATCTGAAGATGTTTATGAGGTATTTGCATCTAAATCTCCACACTCTTAATTATAAGAACGTCTTATACAAATAAAGTAAGTCAATGCAAATGATTTTTGAGATCTTATTTACAGATCTATTATGATTTTACATACTTTTTCAATATTCTGAATTTTCCAGAAACTTACTTGTTAATATAAATCTTCAATAATCTAATTACAAATATAATTTTGTGCAAGAATTTCTTATACTAATAAAATTTCAGAATTTTATGTCCCGCTACTTAATAATAATTATTGTTGTTCTAAAGTATGGAATAATTATTGTTGTAGATATTCCATGCCGTAAAACTTCTATTAGATTCCTCAGAATGGTCTAATAAAAATGGTTGGTTGAACAATTGACAGAGAATTTAATGTAGAGCTTTATAGTAGTCCATTCTACAAGACCCCGGCGCAGAAAACCGGCGCAGAAATGCTTGACAGAAGGACACGAGCCATGATCTGGTCGATCACAATTCGAAATGGCCGCGATCTGAAATTTTCACCTTATATTTGTTGTAGATCTTGCATTATTATTTGCAGGCGGATGTTGCCCAAGCGAAAAAAGCTCGACATCGACTAGGCATATTACCCTTTCAAACTGCAAAATGCGGGGAAATCAACGCGGGTTGTTGCAGGTCTCCTGAGTCTTGTACCCGGGAAAAAAATCTGACATCGACATCCTTAGCCTAACGCGGAGAAATGGACACGCAGATTGTTGCAGACAGGTCTTGCGGGTGTGTTGCAGACAGGTATGCATTAGGCAGATGCAATGGCCTCCAGAAGCAGCCTCTTCCTCTTCCTGGTGATTGTATCTCGACATTTTAGACGTAACCCAACTTGAAAGAGAAAAATTACTTTGAAAGAGAAAGTTGCAGTAAATTGTAAGAAATTATGACTTTTTAAGGCAAAGACAAAAGGGGGCGGAGTAGTTATTACCTGAACAGGGTTCACAGAACGATACAGCGATGTTGTGGTGGCGCTGAATGTGACAGGAGGCTCCGCCGCCATCTTTGGAAAGAGACGATTACCCGAATTCCATTTTTCAATAACATAGATCTGCAACTTACTTGCAATATGCTTTGCTTGAAAACAAAATGAGCGATTGCACATTGTATTTATAATAGACATTCAAATTAAGATTGATGATTCGGGAATTGTGCAAGGTCCGAAGATATCAGAAGGGATGAAGTTGGGATTGTGCTTCCGACAAATTTGGCAGCGTGGATGTTCCTTAGTCCTTGACTCCTAGGCGAAGAGGTTTCAGGCACGTGTGAGCCTGTATTGAATACCTAAAACTTGTTTATGGATGACCTCCATAACAAAAATAAATAAAAATATTAAGATTGAATGTGCTTAAAATTTGGCATATGATTTTAAACTTCTGAGGCAACTTTGTTCTCCAACCTTATTCTGATATTGATGTAGGTCTGTGAATGAAGTGCAAAGAAATGATTGATAAAACTCAATATACAGTACATTAGAGTATAGGAAAGTGTTTAATGAAGCTTTTGTGTCTATTCATCCAAACTTTGCATACTTTGATGAAATGACTTATCGGTTCATCTGTTCAACCTTGTTTTGATATCAATCTCGACCTGATCATGAAATGTATGGAAAAGTGACGAAGTGCTATATACCTGACATTGGAAAAGTGACAAAATTGAATATACATGAAATTAGAGAGTAGGAAAGTGTTTGATGAAGCTTTTATTCCATTCATCTAAAATGTGTTTACTTATATAAAATCACTTATGAGTTCCTCTGTTCAATTTTTAGTCTTTATAATAAATATAAAATCATGACCATCCAACCTCGTTCTCATATCAAAAATAGCCCTGCTAATGAAATCTAAACAAAAGATTGACAAAGTGTAATTTACAGGGAATTACACAATTGAAAAGTGTTCAACGAGGTTGTTATTCCATTAATTTATTGTTAATACATAGTTGAAATATTGATCAATTCATCTGTTCAATTTCTTAAGAATTATATAACGTTATTCTATTGCATCTAAGATTATATACATCTAAATTTCCTCCATTAATCGTCATAGTAAACGTAGATTCTTTATACAGCAGGTAGAGGTTGCTGGAGGGCAATTTTGAATCATTTATATGCTGAGAGTCTTTGTAGTTATTGACTGATTTTGATGAGTTTGAGTTTTGTTGAATAGCATGGTTGTATCCCTTTGTAAATGTTCCAAAACAACTGTCATTACTAGCTTAGGTTATACTTATTAAATGGGTAAGAAGTCCCTAACCTGAATTTTGTTGAGCTAATTGTTTTTATCTTCTAGAACCGTTGCTTGTATTAGATAACTGTGATTATGAATATATGATAAAATGGCAAGAATTAATACCAGAGGGAGTAGATTTGTGACCAAAACAATAAGTCATTCCGAGCTGAAGGGGAACCAAAAGGTACAAGCAGAAGCGTCATAGTAATCATCATGTTAATCCCATTAGTTTTTGTGCGCACTGATAGGCTGTGAAAGAATGCCTTAGTTGACTGCACTACCTTTAAGATGTATTGTTCTGTTTTCTTATTGCTGTTTCAAGCGTCTACTACTTGCTTGTGTTTTCTATCTTTGATATTAAATGTGTATGCAGATAGGAACAATGTATATGTTTTTGTGTTTTTGTAAGCTTGAGTTTGGCCAACAATACCAAATGTTTTTATATTTTATAGAAATTGTCAGTATTAGATAACTATTGGTATGTGCTCAGCCATGTTCAGAGTCACCAGAAAACTTAGCAATGTGAAGAGGATGATTAAAATTTGGAACAAGTCTGATTTTGGTCATATCTTCCATGAAAAGAAAGAGTTATTTGATAATCTAACTATTATCCAAGATTGCATTCAGAAGGAAGGTTACACTGAGACCAACAGGGTTTCGGAGCTCAAGACCCTGTCTAAAATTCATAACATTATTAATAAGGAAGAAAAATTTTGGAGGCAAAGATCGAGGATCACCTGGCTAAAGGAAGGAGATCGGAACACTAAGTTTTTTCACCTAACCACCCTCAAGCACCGTGCTAGTAACAGGATCTATGGTATCAGAAAGGGGCAGGAGCTGTTAACTGAAGAATCTGTCATCTCGGAAGAAGCTGTTTCCTTTTTCTCTAGCCTTCTCTCTGAGGACCCAATGCTTTCCAATTTGGACCAGGAGGATTTGTTACACTGTATCCCTCAGCTCATTCAACCTATCCATAATAAACAGCTCTGTGCTATTCCTAATGCTTCGGAAGTTAGAGAGGCTCTCTTTTCTCTGCCTGCTGACAAGGCTCCAGGCCTGGACGGTTTTCCCACTTTTTTCTTCCAAAGGTTCTGGCCGGTGATCATGGGAGAGGTTGTTCAGGCTGTCCAGGAATTCTTTGGAGCCAAATCTATTCTCAAGGAGCTAAACTCGACTTTTGTGGTTCTCATTCCTAAATCCCCTGGGGCGGACTCGTTGGACAACTTTAGACCTATTAGTCTGTGCAACTCACTCTACAAGATCATCTCTAAAGTTCTCACTTTAAGAATGCTCAAGATCTTGCCCATGATAATCTCGCAGCATCAATCGGGTTTTGTTCCAGGGAGACAAATTTTGGATTTTGTCCAGATGGTGCACGAAGTCATCCACTCTCTTGAGGCATCCAAACGGGAAGGTATGTTTCTCAAACTGGATCTTTCTAAAGCTTATGACAGGGTGGACTGGTCTCTCCTTGGGAAGGTCCTCTCGACTTTTGGCTTTGACAGTAAAGTTTGCAAAATTATATCTCAATTGGTGTCCACCTCCTCCTTGGCTGTTCTAGTTAATGGAGTCCCTTCTAATATTTTCAAACCTTCCAGAGGCCTCAAACAAGGAGACCCCCTTTCGCTCATTTTGTTCATCATTTTAGCTGAATGCTTAGGAAGGATTATAGACTGTAGAAAGCGTGAGGCTTGTATCAAAGGGATCCTTCCCTCCTCTTATTGCGTTCCCTTCACTCATCAGCAATTTGTTGACGATACTATCTTGGGGGGGAAGCTTCTGTCAAAGAGGCCAGAGCCCTAAAGAAGATTCTTGATACTTACTCCAGTGGGACGGGTCAGCTGATTAATTGGAACAAAAGCTCGCTCTTTTTCATCAACACCTCTGAGTTTAGACAAAGAAAAATCGCCAGGATTCTGGGTTGTGGGGTAGGCTCTTTCCCCTCTACCTATCTTGGTCTCCCTTTGGGATCCTCACCCCCGGAGTCTTTTTGGAATGGTATTTTGGACAGATTCAACAGGAAGATGGCTGGTTGGAAAGGGGTCTCTCTTAGTCAAGCGGGGAAATGCCTCTTAGTCAAATCTTCTCTTCAAAATCTGCCAATCTACGCCCTGAGCCTCTTTGGAATTCCGGGGAAAATAGCTGAAAGAATGGAGAAAATCCAGAGAGACTTCCTTTGGAATGGTAATGAAGGGAAGAAAAGATACCCTCTTGTTGCTTGGGAGAAGGTTTGCCTCCCTAAGAGGTACGGAGGTCTGGGCATTAGAAAGATCACCCACCTCAATAAGGCTCTCCTAGCTAAACAAATATGGCGGATCTTCAGTAGCACCGGTGAATGGAGGGACACCCTGGTAAACAAGTACCTTAGAAGACCCACTCTTCTTTTCACCCTTTTTAATGAAGATATCCCAAAAGGATCGAACATTTGGAATGGGATCATGAAAGCCAGGGACCTGGCTAAGGCCAGGATATCATGGAAATTGGGAAATGGGAAGGACATCCAGTTCTGGTCGGATAGATGGCTTTCCCAAGATCCACTTACCAATAACCCTGTTTTTGAGAGATGGATGCAAGCTTGTACTGATCAAATTGGGTCCAAAGTTTGTGATTATTGGAATGGCCAGGAATGGAGTGACCTATCCCTCATCTCTGAGGACTTGACTCCTATAATGCTTATGCTCAATTCCATGATTCCTATCAATTTGGGGGATGAGCTGGTCTGGAGGGATAATCCCAATGGAAGATACTCTGTTGCCTCAGGCTATAATTCCCTTTGGAGCTTAAAAGAGAAGGCCCCTTGGGCGGAGGCTTGGATTCCGAGTCTCACTCCAAAGATCAACATTTTTTACTAGCTGGCTCTTCAGAACAAAATCCTTACTCATGACAATCTCATGAAGCGAGGACATGTTATGCCCAGTAGATGTCCCTTGTGTAAGAATCAGGCTGAGACCGGAAATCACATTTTCATCTTATGTGACTATGCCAGGGAGGTGTGGAATGTCATCACACATGATAATGATACCCTCTGGTGCAAACCAGATAATCTCATGGATTTTTTCCATCAGTGGAAAGGTCTTTGTAAGATTGCTGGTTGGCAGGATCACTCGGACTGGATTTTACCCCATTTTTGCTGGGGAATTTGGAAGGAAAGGAATAATAGAATATTTAGAGACAGAGAGGAGCCGGCTATAATCCTTGGCAGGAAGGTCTCGAAGAATATAAAGGAAAATCTCCAAGTGCTGAAGGAGGAAGAAGAAGAAGAAGGGGACAGAAAGATAGCTAAAGAAAAAGACAGGAACCTCAAAAGGCAGGATGCTAGCTGGCTTCTCCCCCCAGATGGTTGGTCAAAAGCCAACTTTGATGGGGCTTCTAAGGGTAACCCAGGCCCTTCAGGTTGCGGTGGAATCATAAGAAATAGCTATGGGGAGGGAATAGCTGCCTTTGCTTCCCCGCTGGGAATCCAGACTATTCATCTGGTTGAAGCAAGAGCTGCGAGTAAGGTGGTCAAGTTGGCTTTTGAAGCCGGGATTACTAAACTCTGGCTTGAGGGGGACTCCAAAAACATTATTAATACCATTAATGGTATTTCCCCTCCCTCATGGACGATTGCGAACATAATTGCTGAGACTTGCGCCACTCTCACAAAGTTCGATAAGGTCCACGTCACTCATGTTTACAGAGAGGCAAACCCAGTCGCTGATTGGTTTGCTAATAAAGGGGTTAACGCCACCAATAATCTGACCTGGCATGCCGGAAAAGATTTTCCGGCGGAGGCAAAGTTGCTTATCGACCAAGATAAAATCTTGGGAAGGACGGCTCAAATCCAATGCAATTATGGATAATAAAGATTGCTTAATAAATGGTAAGTGCCATTATTGGCATCGTGATTTTCACCAGCAAAAGGGGTTTCCTCTGACATTTCGACACATTCGAAAGGACGATACCATTATTTCAGAAAGGGGTATATTCATGGGTATCATAAAAGAAACATCACCATTTTTTCGAATGCAAATAACTTGCACAGTTCAGAGTTCATGAGAATTGTGGAAGTTGATCAGGTAAACATGACGGGTGAGAGGAGCAGAAAGGAGCCGGTGGGGGAAGTTCAGAAGTGGAAGAACAAGGCCAAAGTTTGGAGAGAGCTGGAAAAGGGTGGGGTTACTAATTTCTTCGAGAAACTTCATGGCTCGGATCCTGAGATCACTAACAGCATGGTGAATTCGTGGAATAATGGTAAGGTTAAGGTGAACGGGGTCTACTTTCAAATTACTGAGGATGTGGTTGCTGAAGTCACGGGGATTCCGATGGAGGGGCATAAATTCTTCAGAGACAAGAAAATGTCTTCTAATGCAATCAAGGATTTTGTGAATAACACTGAAGAGCTGAACAAGCTGGGCAAGAAAGAGACGTTTTTTGTAACGGATACTATAAAGAAGCTCTGGAGGTATGTTCTCTACGCTGTCATTGAATATATAACCCTAGACCCCAGGTTTGATAGGGTTAGGATTCACCATTTTGTGATTCTGAATCATTTTCGCCATGGTAGTAAGATCTCCTTCCCGTATTATCTTTTTAACTCGATGAACAAGGCCATTTCTAGTTTTAAAAAGAAAGCTACCGTCAACCCGGCTCTGCATGAGGGTCTTCTGCTTCTGATTCATGAGCATTTCCACGCTCAAACCATTAGCAAAAACCCTATCCAGGGGGCGAATGTTGACAAGAGCAGCTCCAATTTTTCTTCAAATTCCGACGATGTCGAGAGCATCAGCTCTGATGAGGTTTTTGAGCATTCAGGTAAGAAGACTAAAAGCCAAAAGAAGGATTACCCCTCTATCAAATTACCTAGCAGAAAGAGCCCTAGAGGTCATACCCCAGCTAAAACTGGCTCTGTTGAGGTGGAGGAGGAAATGGATACTGATGATTCTGACAAGGTTTCGAAGGAGGAGCTGGATGAGGAGAAACTGAGAAAAAGACAGAAGAGGGAGGGAGAGAGCATGGAGCGCTCCAGTAGTCAGGGAAAGGATTCTCTGCCCATTCCCCTCTCCCCTATACATCCTCAGCCTCCTTTGGAGGAAAATGACAACTCTGGACAGATTGAGGGGGAAGTGCAAGTTAATAACAGAAGGAAGGCTTGGAAGAACTTCAATGTGAGAACGGCCACTATGGGAATCTACAGAGAGGCGATGAACCCCCAACTCCTGGTGGACGACCTCGAGAAGCCTAGACTCAATGAGCTAATTGACTCGGCTATGGTGGCTATTTCTGATAATGCAAGAGAAACGGGCATGAATCTGTTGAACAATGCCCGCAATAGCATGATCGACAACTTCAGATCAATTAAATGGCTTTTCCATGAGCTTGAGGATGTCAGAGACAGGGTTTCCCAAATGGAAAAAATCAAGAGCAAGACAGGTGCAGAAAGCCAAGGCGACCGGAACAGCTGGGAGACTCTGATGGAGAGGAGAGTAAAAAATATTGAGAACTACAATCACAACCTGGCAAGTCAAATGATCTCCCTCCTCGCTTCGATCAACGACAACATCCTCTCTCTCTTGGAAAATCTCAAAGACAGGAACCAGATGGAGGAAGATGATAAACAGAACAGAGACAAAGATAGGCTGGATGTGGATAAAGCCAAGGACAGCACTATGGAGCAGGATTTGACGAACGCCCAGGATCATAAGGCAGAAGAGCAACAAGAGTGCGCTGAAGCTGCCCAGACCATGCTCGAGATGGAGAAGTAGTCTGCTAGGTTGGGTCTCTGTCCTTTGGTTTTTGTTTCTCCTGGCTTTGACTTTTTGTCTAGTCTCTGTTTTTCTGGTTGGTTCTCTGGCCTTTTTAGTGGGCAGTTGTTTCGGGCTGGGCCTTTGGGCTTATTTTCAGCCGTAAGGATTATGTTTTGGCTGGGCGTTTTTGTTAGAATCTGAAAAGATTAATAACCCAGAAAACTAGTGCAAAGAGTAAATATCTAAACTATGAATGCAAATGATACAAAATCAAAATAGCATCATAGAGTTAGTCTCCAAGAGAGTAATGCAAATGCTGGAAGCAAAATAGCATTAAGAGGATGCAAAAACAAGAGATACAAATACAAGCCAGGTAGCATGCTTATATAGGCAAGAAAGAGAGAGGAGGTGGCAACACCAACCAATGAGGAGCAACCATCTATCGGACTAAAGATAGCAAAGTATCTTCCCAAGATAGCTAATGGATGCTCACATGTAGGAAGGTGACACCTCACAACCATTCACCTAATAAGACATGCTTTATTAACCTAAGCGAGATTATTAAAAGTGTAGGAAAAACCTAGCAAAATAGGAAAAAATAAAAAACTACACTAACACCCCCCCATAAGAAAAGCTTAGGTGGATGTAGAAATGGGTCCCGGCAACGAGGCCATGTTAGGTACCCAAGTACAATGCAAGAAGATGCAACCTCTGAAAGCGGGGAAAGAGAGAAAACCACAAGGGAAAAACCCTCCCCCAAAAAGAGGTAAGAACCTAGTGAAGAACTGAAGAAGTCTCCCGCTAGGGAAATTGTCCCCTAAAATAGGAACAAGGAGTGATCATGAAGAAGCAGCATCACTGAAGCATGAAGAACCGCAAAACTCTGTCAAAATGCTGATCTGTAGAACCCCCATGGAAATAGAAGGCACGAACCATCAACCAAAGAAGCATAGAACAACAATATAACCTCCCCTTAAGGTAGGTGAGGTGACAGGCAGCTGAAAAGATGGGCCAAAAATCTCCTACAACACAGGAGCCAAACTCATCGAGAGTGAGGTACAAACACAAATAAAGGCATGTGTCGTTGACACTGCATGAGGAATTAGAGAAAGAGAGCCTATAAGCGGCAAACAACTATCCCCCCCATGGCACTTTATATAATAGTGCGAGTACAACGAATCACAATGATGAAAAGGATCCCAAAACGCAATAGTGGCACTTTATCTCAGTGTGTTGCATAAAGATGCTTACAGTGAATATCAACAATGATCAGAAAAAACATAAGCCTGAAACAACAGAAGGTAAAGCCCAAAACGAAGCAACTGAAGCAACAAAATCGATCTCCGGAGCTGAAACAAACAGAATATCCACCAGAATGCTAAAATGCAAAAGACTGAATAGGATGTGTCTGGAATAGAATCTGGAACAACAGCCAGCATCATTGGAAAGAGCATAGAAAGAGCTTTCCAACGATATAAAGAAGTCCAAAATTGGAGATCGGAAGCTCAAGATACGCCTCCCGGAGTGCAAAATAGAACATCTAGCTTCGACTGCCATAATAGGCAACCAAACTACATCATAAATCAAAAAAACCTGTACCATTACCTCCGTCTCAGAACCAGCTTTTTGATGCATTTTTCAGATCGAAAAAATACGTCCGTATGCTCAAGTTACGGAAGAAAAATTGGCAGGGCCTCCTCATGAAGAGCATATGCTAAAAGTGAAACTTGGGCACAATAATCAAGGAAACATATAGTACCACTGCGATCTACTCGAAAAATCATGCACTTTCAAAAAAAGAATCGCCTCGATACGAGGTCGTATGAGAAAGTTATGATCCTCCGAAGTTTCCAAAATGAGAATTGTGCACAGTCACGGCTGAAAATCTACAATTTCTGAAGAATTCATGCATGAAAATCAAAAAATAACTCCACTAGTGGATAGAGCACAAAAAAATAGCCAAGTTCATAACAAGAATCATCAAAATCGGAGTCCGTATGAGCAAGAACGAGATATTTGAAAACTGCATTCAAATCTGCGGCTGCCAACGGAGAGGGGTATGGCTGTAGCTTTGCATGCTTGATTTTAAAAAATATACAGCTTGCATGCAAAATCTAAAAGATACCCAGATAGTTTTTCGGAGCTGCGAACAAAACCCAGAAAGCGTTTTTCTTGCTGATGAACAGAAAATGTTGCTGTAGTATAAATCAGACGCCTTTAACAGTAAAAAACGGCTCCAAAAATCAGAAAACGGCCCCAACAACCAAAATATGACATGCAAATGCTGGATCAGCTTCTTAAGTCCATCAATGGCATGCTGGAACCTGCAAAACTGATTGAAAACTCCAAATATGCAAGTTGGTTGTCAGATTTGAGATTGAAACCCCAGAGAAAAACTGTTTTTGTCAAAACTTTTCTGATTCTCAGGATCATCCAAAGATGCAAGAGAAGAGCATACTTCGTTTTTCAAATAACTACAATAAAGTTTATTTGCCCTCCCAAATCTCTCAAATAAGGAAACTAAAATCTACTCTTGCACATAGAAAAGCTCTGATACCATGTTAGAATCTGAAAAGATTAATAACCCAGAAAACTAGTGCAAAGAGTAAATATCTAAACTATGAATGCAAATGATACAAAATCAAAATAGCATCATAGAGTTAGTCTCCAAGAGAGTAATGCAAATGCTGGAAGCAAAATAGCATTAAGAGGATGCAAAAACAAGAGATACAAATACAAGCCAGGTAGCATGCTTATATAGGCAAGGAAGAGAGAGGAGGTGGCAACACCAACCAATGAGGAGCAACCATCTATCGGACTAAAGATAGCAAAGTATCTTCCCAAGATAGCTAATGGATGCTCACATGTAGGAAGGTGACACCTCACAACCATTCACCTAATAAGACATGCTTTATTAACCTAAGCAAGATTATTAAAAGTGTAGGAAAAACCTAGCAAAATAGGAAAAAAATAAAAAACTACACTAACAGTTTTTTCGCTTATTTTCAGCCTTTCTTGTTGTTAAACTTATGGGTTTCAGGACCCCTTAAAACCTGTTTACCTTATCAAAAACTATTGGTATGTTCTAACTCTTGGTTAAAACTTTTAAAAGTGAAGTTGGTAAACTAGTGAGTTAACTATTTCTTTTATTGTTGTCTGATATTTATTATTGATCTTGTAAGGATCTATTCCTTACAGCTCTTAGTGGGTGGAGCGAATTACAATTTTGATGAATTATCTTTGGTGTTTTCTAGGTTATTGCATATATATATCATGCAGCTTCACTCTGGCCAACTTGATTTCTATTTAGTCATTGACTGTGCTTTACATATTAGCATCATTTTTTTAATATAACTGATTATTGTGACTTTATTTTAGTGTTTGTCATTTTGTTCGGGTAGGAATTTTTGGCAGCGACTATTGTTTTTGAAGGGCTCTTACTTAGTGAATCCTTTTTGTTCTTGAAGCTAATATGCTACTGGTTTGTTTCTCAGACCTTGGTTATTGCTTATTAAGTTGCTGACAGAGTTGTAATTTTGATAAAAATGTCTTCGGTGCTTATCTTGTTTATACTTGTACGTCTCTACAGCTTTTGTACAAATTTGGCATTGTAATCCGTCACAAGTTATATGTCAAAGAGTTGTTATACTTTATTGATATCTGTGTCTCCTATTGGGAAGAAGGAAATCCACCTTGTGTCTCTATAATGCTTCTTTATCTAGATATACGGTGACTAGCTGCAAATCTTTGAATTGTTTAGTTTTAGATGTTGGCTTAGAAGCTTGTGAAATGGACCTTTGTTTTTCATCAAGCTCTAAAATGCATAAGGTTGGGAAGGGACATATTTTAATATTTGTTTTTTCTGTTCTTTTTATTGAAGGTTGGGAAGGGATATGTTTCCGCGTTTGTTTAAAAGATCTACCTTTTAGCCAGGGAAAAATTCTTTATATGGTAACAATTCCAATGAAGCACTTGGTGGAAGCTCATGAAGAAACTGTGACTGATGGCATGCCTCTATCTTTCATTTCGTTTGGTGTATGATTCAAGTATCATTATTTTTCATTACATTAATTAACTTTTTTAATCCTTTCATTATTTTTCATCACATTAATTAACTTTTTTAATCCTTCTGCATTTGTGTTTGTGTATGTGTTCCTGTAGAGTACTATTTAAATTTGTTATGATATATGTATCAGGATTGAACTATGTAGTTTTTCTTTTTAGTCAAATTCATTGACTCATATTTAGGCAGTCTTACCCAGAAGATTGATACATTTTAGACTGAACAGCCTATCTTAGAACTGCATTTCAGTCATAGTAACACGGGGACGCGTCCCCCCCCTTTTTGCCTGACGTCTCGGAGACTTCAACGCACCGGAGACTTGGGGACTCCGTCTCCCCGTCCCCAGCGGTGCCACTAGATTCCACCACCTCCACCGAGGATGGGGGACATCCTGCTATTCACTATTTGCAAATTCGACTATTTATGTTTAATGTTCGATGTTCCAATTCAATGCAATGTTTCAAGTATTCACTCATTTACATCTTTACATCCTATATTGCAATACATATTTTCATAACTAACATTTTTAAATACCATATGCATAGATATATACACCGCTCTTGTCCCCTGTCGCCGTCCCCCCACCGTCCCCCCGCCGTCCCCAAATTAAGGCCCCTCTGTCCCCCCGTCCCGGAAACTTGTCCCCTCGTTTCGCCGTCCCCTCGTCCCCCAGGGTGGTGTAACTATGATTTCAGTTGTCTTTGGCCCTCCTCTGCATAGAGAAATATGTGGGCTAATGTCACAGGACTTGGTATCTATCTGATTATTATGATGTTGACTAGATTTAATTAGATCCTTTAGTTAGATGTTTTCTTGGATGCAGACAAGATACGTTTGAATGATTTAGTCAAAGCTTTCCTTGAATGAAGCCCTAGCTATAAAATTATGGCAACTACTTGCTTGGTGTTCAATCTCTGATTTTATGCAGTATAAACTAAAATTTGAGGATGCTGAGTATTTGAACAGATCAAAGAAAAATGGAAATCAAACAAGCCAAGAAATGAGCCTGGACAAACAAAATGAGCTAGAACTCCAAATCATTGGACTTCAAGATGCAGTGGTATTTTTTATAATTTAATATTATCTCTATTATTGTTTATGGAATTTTTTGTATCATTTTATGCATTAAAATTACTTTCCTTGAGGTTTTTAGTTTCCATGAGAATTTTCTTGTAAGACACTTCAATTTCCCTTCTTCAGCCAGACACAGCACGGAATGAAGATGAGGCAATAAAACTGGAGATGTGTAAGCATAAGGATGAGCTACAGTACCATGTGATTTCCATCAAAATTGTTTCTAGTGTGTCCATATTATTTTCAGTGTTGTCAATGTCACTGATTTCATTATTTTATACACTATAACTAAGTGAATTTTGCTTTTATATATAATGTCAGTTGCTTTTATGATTTTAATCAAGAGAGTTAACATTAGATGTGCCATTTGAATATGATATATATTATCGGAGTTGGCGAAAAGCAGAACAAATATCTTACCAATGCCTTGTTGTGATAGGCATCAAAAAACAAACGCCATTTTTAGCAAGAGGAAAATGCTGTTTTCAAAAGACTGTATAAGTAACCCACCTAGTTGTACTTCCAAAGCCACCATCTATTCTTGTGAAGTTGCATGCTGTATCTGGGGCTGCCCCAATGCCCTGATCTGTGGTCCAGGCAGCTGACTAGGGACCTCTGTTACAACTCCTCCCTGTCCTCAATCATTGAAGAGATTTTTAGGTGTCTATAATAGCTAATAACAAATTCTATCTAGAAGATTTCATAAATTTTGATAGACTGAACAGCTCATTTTAGAACTGCATTTGTGTTATCTTTGGCCCTTGGGAGTGTAGTCCTCTGCATCGAGAAATATGTGAGCCAATGTAGTGTAGTCCTCTACGTGGAGAAATATGTGAGCCAATGTTTCAGGACCAGGTATCTATCATATTGATTATAATTAATAATGAGGCGGACTAGATTTAATTACAATCTTAAGTCAGATGTTTTCTTGAATGCAGATAAGATATTAATTAAACTATTTAGCCAAATGATTCCTTGAATGAAGCCCTAACTGTAATACCATGGCAGCAACTTGCTTGGCATTCAATCTCTTAAATTTTATGGTATAGATTAGAATTTGACAATACTGAGATCTTGAACAGATCAGAGAAAAATGACAAGGAAACAGAGGTTTGAATTTCTTTGAAATTTCATCTACTGGCCCAAATGTTTCAAACTTTCCTAGGAGGGTTACATCATTACATACAGAGGATCCATTTTCAAAATGCTTTCGGAAGCAAACGAATTGATTGTTTTGAAACGACCTAGTTTTGTTCAAGGACCTAGTAACTTTCATTCATTGAATGTCTTTTTTTTTATTATACGTGAGATTCTGAGTTTTAGCAGACCATTAAAAACTATAAAAGGACTCATTTACTTTATTAAATATTGTTTACTAAGTTTCAAAGGCTCCTGCTGAATGCTGTAGAGCTGTAGAATTATTGTGGTCTTGCAAGTGCTTTGATTAGTATTGATTTTCTTGTACGGAATATTTTTTACCTAAATTTTGTTATTACTATCTTTTGATAAATGGTTTCTCCCTGCCAGGTGAATCTTATGCAGAGTAACCAGAAACTTTCTCGAATTTTGTTTTCAGCTGTTATAGATGAAGAAGATTCCAAGGAAACAAGCAGAGAAATGTATGGTGGACCAGAAGATGTATTTTTCATTGCACATGTGAGGATTCTTGTTGTGGTTATCCTTGGAAAAATCCTCCTCTCGAGGGAAACAACCCAGCCCACAAAAGATGATGCCTTTTTATTCAAAATCTTAGAACATTACAAGATGCTTGCTCAAGGGTAATGTCTCAATCTCTCTCTCTCTCTAATTCTCAAGGACTGCTCTACAATACCTAGATTGATGGAATAGACAACATAAAAAATATGTCTCCGAACATATAGAAAAATGCAGAACTCAAATACCCTGAAAACATAATAACAGAGAAGTCAACAGCCATACAAAATGTTCGAAGCAATAACTTGATGTCGATACCCAAAATTCCAACTGATCATTGCCCTAAGCCATACCTGGCAGAAGATAGGTAATAAACGGTCACTAACAAGAAGTTGAATTGGCAATCATAAATGAGAACGAACAATGCCTGTTGTAAATGAGTTGACGCCTGCAAAGAGAGAGCACACACATGATGCCAATTCGGATGCCAAGACAGAAATATGACAACAAAACATAAAGACAGTGAAATGCCATACAAGGAGGTGCCGTGTCATATATTCTTACAATGGTCAAAGGTAGGATAACAGAGAAACTCAAACACATAAGGAAGAATAACAGTTCAACACAGAACAACTACAAGCATCATAATGACTCAATGAATTTCTAAGATTGCTTACGACATATTGCAAAAGATCTTTATCACAGCTATTAATTTCAACACTACCTCTTAGCAAGAGATCTTCAATATGTCATCACATGACAAATGCACATAGTTGCAAACAAAAGGAATGCCAACAAAAATCTCATCGCAGATTTTCTCAATGTAAAATTATTATCTCAATGTAACAACATTCACCATAGTAATTCCATTTTTAATCAGCTTTTGTATCGCCTTTGTAATTTCATTTAAAAGATTATTTCAAAGGTGCTTACTCTGAGGCTTTTGAAGTTACTTGCAGTTTTAATAACTTCTCAATAGAGTGGTTTTATTTCTAGGGTACAGATTTTGGATTCTGTTATTATGGTCCATGAGAATATCCACTCGCTGGTTTCTTCTTCTAATTAAAGTTTTGTAATGAATTGATTTGTTTAGAGCCTATGATTGTGTGGACTGGAGTTCCCTGTTCAAAGTCCTGGAATCTTTTGATTTTGGAGATCTTTGCCTCAACTTATTTCTCAGTTGGTTACTACTTCTGCTTTGTTATTTAGGCCCTCTAGAGACCTTAGGCAAGGGGATCCTATTTCTCCTATTTTGTTCACCATTATGACTAAGTATTTGAGGAGGCACATTTCAGCTTTATCCAGGCATGGGAGCATTCATGGTCTTTCTCCAGCCTTCAACCCTTTCTCCTGCACCCACAAATAGTTTTTGGATGACACAATTTTCATGGGGATTGCATCTATTAGGGCCCATTTGATAGTGGGAATATGACTTGAATAGGAATGGAGAGTTAGAATATATTTTTTAATTCTTTGTTTTGTGTGCAGAATAGGAATGGAGAATAAGATTATGTATTCCCATTATAGCCCAAAAGGATTTTTTATCTATTCCCAAAAAAACTAGTAATTGGAATGGCCATTCCAATTCTCAATCTCACTTTGCCAAATTTAATAATTCTGTCAGGTCCGTAGGTGCAGGTATTGTTTTGGGGTCAAAATTTGAACTCTTGCTCATTGATGGAAGAAGGTGCAATGTTTGATGGGAGCCATTTCATAGTGTTCTGTAGTATTTGACAGGAGTGATTCCACTTTGGTCCATAGCGGTTTGCAGTGGTCGATTTGCCCTGGGTGGGAGCAATTTTTCACAAGTATTTGGTCATTTTATGTTGTCAAATCTATGCCCTATTCAATCTTTGGTTGTAAAATCCTAGCCCTATTGTAATAAGCATTGTTTGGTTGCTGCAGGTTTGCGTTGTGTTTCCTTTGCTCATGATTACATCCTTTGAAAGGTATGCAACAATGTTGGATATTATGCTCCTCTCCTTCAAAATAAATGTTATTTTCTTCCTTTTTTGGGCATTTCGTCCCATACATATGGCTGACAATATTGCTGTTTGAGCATTCCATTAGGTTTTCTTTTGTTGGAAGTTAAATCTTAGGTGGGTGTAGTAAAATGGAAATCAAAATATGTAAGATAGTTGTCCTATAAGATAGTTCTAAATGATGAATATGCAATCGATTTGCAAGGGTAGAGCTATTGGGAGGTAGATACTCACTTGAGTTGAAACCTATCTGACTCCACATCTCTCTTTATTAGACCACTTTATTCACTGCATCCCAAGAAAACAAAAGGAAATCTTCATTGTGTTTTGAGAAAACAAAAGGAGGGTGGGAGCACAAATGGCCAACCTTTGTAGTTACTGATTGATCCTGTTGTTCATTTTTGTTGCAGCTATGTTGTTTGGTTGGACAATGGGAAGGGACCATGATGTGTGTTTTAATCTTTCATATGTAGTATGACCTTTCTTCGAAAAATTAGTTCTAAACGATTTTCCTGAAAGCCAGAGATATGATAGTTAGCTAGCCAGAGATATGATAGTTAGCTAGTTTTCCTGCAACACATCATTAAGCCTTATTATAGTTTCATACCCTGAGAAATGTGACGAGGCCCTAGACTACAATTTATTAGTCATTTGTCAAATATCTTGGTACAGGAAAGGTCGAATGCAACAAGATGAGAGACACTTCTTTTAGGGGGTAGGACACACAGTGGCTTGGCTGTTCTATGTCCGCAAACACCTTCTTTGTTTATGTCAAAAGGTTGATTAAACTATCTTTAATGGAGTTGAAATGGCTGTGCTTTCACACCCTTGTACCTAAAAGTAATGAAATGTAATGTCCCCTTTTTAGACTACCCTAAATCTTGCCCTAAAATCACAAACTCCATTCAGATAAGAACTCTTAAGATCATTGGCAATATAAACTTACCATTTAAAATGCCTTTTAACAAGGTAAACCCTCATGTAAGTCTTGCCACCATACACACACATATCAATTTTTTCCATTAGGGCTAGTAATCACACATATAAGTACAAAATTATATAATTATCGTAAGTCAATAGATAGGTCATATAACATCTTTGTTCATTTTTAATATTCAATCACAATAGAGTTTGAATATGGGAGCATGATAAGTTTGGCTTGAAGCAATCTTCTCACCAAGTCCAAGAGGAGACACTCACCTTCTCGGCCCCAAGTGGTAGGCCCATGGGACATTGAGCATGAGTTATCTATCTGGTGGGATGCTTATATTTGAACTCCCTTTTTGAATTTTCTTACTCATTCTCTTATGATAGAGCATTGTAGGTTGGTCCAAAGCCCTCACACTAGCCCATGAGAGGACAATTACCCTTTTGGCCCCAAGCAAGCACGATGGAAATCTGTCAGGGGGTGGTATACTTAGTGGGGTGCTTGAATTTGCAGTCCTTATTCATGTCTCCTTTGTCATCTTCCAAATTCAAACATTGGTGGAGGTTGGAAATGAATTTGCAATATGGTGCCTGGAAATCCTCCTAAGCCCAATAGCAGACAATAATCGGCTGTTTTTCCATGTTCATAAATAAATGCATGTAAATTAAGTAATGGTTTGTTAGTGATGTAATGAAAATTCTACTTGAAAGGTAGTTGTTGGTAGTTGCTGGTAGTTGGCAGTCTTAGCCAACCACGAAGTAGTATCTATGGTAATCATTTTGTGTATGTGGAACCAGTTCCAATTTTGTATGCATTGCATGTGGTAATAAATGGAATATCTCTCTAAGACTATATTGTGTTGCCAATTATTCTGTTCCGTTATTATTTGTTGTGTACTGCAAATGATATCTATGTTTAGTCTGCATAGTAATTAATCTAGTACCCTACAAGAGTTATACATAAACACCCACCCTCTTGGCCCCAAGTGGTAGGCACATTGGGAATCCATCACAGGATAGTCTACCTAAATTGTCATCTCTGTCTGCTTCTCCTCATCCATTTTCTTTATCATCTCCATTTCCATGTCCATGTACACAACCATCTATCCATGACAGTGATAATGGGCACAGTAAATGGGGTCACTTGAAGGAGCAGAGGATTCAGATGGGCAATAATTGTATTGAAATCAACTGCTCATTCTCTCGATTCAATGCAATTACAATTTGGTTTCATGTCCATTCTTTTTCACTTCTTGGGTCAGGAACAACATGACATAAATTCATCTCTTGACCATCGTTAGAAAAAATAAAACAAATATTTGCATTCTACCAAATCAGTCGCAACTTGTACATTGCATAAGTAATAGAGTTTTAGATTGGAGGAAGGAGTCATAATAATAACAAGAAGGGTGCCTTGGAAATTACAATACAACTCTTGTTTCTGTCCCATGCTCATGTGAGGAGCTATAGAAATACATGGCTGGCATCTCTTTCTCTTTACTCTCTTCCCCCTACAACAGAAATTTGAACCCCCCACCTGCAACTTCCCCTGTTCATGGAAGCTCTACTGAATTCAAAAAAATGCAATCATGATGCCATATTTTTAGTCTATTCACTTGACGCCATATTCGTCAGCCATTGATTTGACCTTAGAGGGCTACACTGTCTGAAAGACTCTTTCAAGGTAAAAAGCATCAATATATGGTCTATATTTTGCATATGTACTTAAATTGAATCTTTTTTAATGATGGTGTTTTGGAGGTGCCTTGTCTTGTAGATTGGTTAAAAATTGGGCTGGACTTGTGGGCTACAATTGCTGAGATAGAGTAAGCTATTTAATCGTCCAAACTCCAAAAGATAAATTCTATTTCAATGCATCTGTTTATTCATGTTGTATTCTACTATGAAACAAATCAATTATGACCAAGAGAACCTAAATATATTTGATGGATCATTCAGATATACAACTAAGAGTATCTATATGAAAGAATGTCTTCTAGCTTGGAATGACTTGAACACTAACTTGATTACATAGAGATATCATTATTTGTGTCTAATACCAATCATAAGATACAGCTGCAACTAGGGAGGAAATTAGCACAACCAACTCTAGCAAGATGTAAAATGTTGGATTCTAGATTCTTTATACTTTTCTAGCAAAGATTATTAAGCATCATCACTCTCGTGAGTTAAAAAGTCAAACAATGCCCCAACATAGACATATATGGTAAAACAGCTTTCATCAGATATTTCTTTCATATTTTCACCTAAGAATATGACAAAACTATTGAACCTAAAGCAAGTACTAAATTTAGTACTTATTAAGCTATTTTTATTGATTGGTTCTGATAAGTGAAAACTATAGAGAGTTGTTTGGGTCCTAGTTACATATCAAGGAGTCAGAGCAGACAACTTCCAAGAAATTGCCAAAATAAGTTTATTAATAATAGATAGAATGCTTTCTGAGTATAAAAAGTGCAAGCTGCACTTGATTGCTACCAATCATTACTCCTTCCCTTGTTGGTCTAAATGTAATAATTCCACACATATGCTTTAAACAATGTTCTCTTGTAAGTTTTAATTCTATTTGTTTCCTTTTCTAGCCATATATTTCTTTCATATTTTCTGTCATATTGCTGATTCATTGTTTTTGGTCAAATTTTGTTGACAATTTTCTATTGTAGCATATTCTCAAACTATTGAAGCATATATGCATTAGGACTTTTCTCCACTATTTCATCTCCTTAATGGATCTTATGTGCTTCCATAGTCAATAATAGGTTTTGTACTACATTAGCTACACTAATAATATATATATATATATCTATCTATGTATATATATATATATATATATATATATATATATATATATATATATATATATATATATATATATATATATATATATCTATGTATATATATATATATATATATATATATATATATATTTTTTTTTTTTGATTACGCCAAATAGTAACTCCATCATGTGGATGTAGGTCATTCAATGGATTTTATTGATGATATTGAAGTTCAAGGAGCCATAGTTAGGAAGATCAAGGTCATGTGAATGCTTGTTGTTTTACTTGTCACAATTGTAGTACTCATAATTACATCTTCCCAAGAGGCTAGAAAACATAGGCGTAAGCGAAGAAGAGTTGCCTATCCTTTTTATAAGAGTATTATCCATTCCAATAACACAAATTGCCATGACCAAATGTGCACAAGTAGAGTAGCCTTCTTTTGCTTGGTCAAAATTCTAAGACAAAAAAGGAGCATCCAAGATACGACTAAGATAACATTGGATGAACAAGTAGTGATGTTCCTCCACACCCTTGGCTAGAATCTAAGGATTTGAAAGTTTGGCCATAACTTTGGTCACTCAGAAGAGATAGTGAGTTGACACTTACACAAGGTCTTGAAGGCTATCTTAGGGCTTCATAACTATTATCATTTACCTCCTCTTGCAACCAATCCTAAAATTGCTGGGAAAGACCATTTTGTTCCATATTTCAAGGTAAATTTCCTAGTGGCATGTATTTCGTTGGTACAAACTTAAGTATATTAATTTATATTTGATAATAATATTTCATGTTAGAAGATTGTATTGGTGGGATTGATGGAGCCCAGTTGCCTGATATTGTCGATGTGGACATCCAAGAAAAATATTGCGACAGAAAAGGCAATTTATCACAAAATACTTTGGGTATTTGTTCATTTGACTATAAGTTTCAATATATTCTTGTTGTTTGGGAAGGGTCTGCTATAGATAGTCGGATGCTTGCTTCAGCTTTGTCTAGAGTAGATCCACTTGTGGTTCGTCTTGGTATTAGTTCATATTTTATATGATAATATTGTCATTATATTAAATCAAAATTTGTATGATCTATTTTAACTATAATTTTATTTCTATTTCTATTGGCAAATTCTATTTAGTTGATGCCGAGTATCCAAATGTCCCAGGATTTCTTGCCCCTTATTGGTGTACGAGTTACCACCTAAAAGATTTTTGTAGAGAAAACTCGATCACCACTCCTGAAGAGTTATTTAACCATCGACACTCCTCTCTTAGGAATGCGATAGAGCGGACATTTGATATCTTTAAGCAATGTTTTCCTATCTTGAAGCATGTGACATCCTATAGTATATTTTCCCAAGCAAAGATTGTCTTGGCATGTGGCATACTACACAACTTCATTACCATGGAGGATGGTGCTCCATCCGAAGTGAATATTGAAGAGGATGATGATCGTGTTGGAATAAATGTGCCAATTTTTGAGACTTATGGAATGAATGAAAGAGATAGAGATGATTGGGGGAAATTTTGAGATGAAATAGCTCAAAGAATGTGGGAAGACTATGACTCTTGAACTTAGATGTATTGCAAAACATGAACATTTATTTGCACTTTGTAGTAATTAGGAATTGCACTTTTTAGTATATGGGTATTGCACTCTTCAACAAGTTTTGTTGTGGTAATATTAGTTTTAACATTTTAGAGTTTTTCTAGTATATAGCTCATCATATAGCAGTTATGAGGTTTTTATAATTTATGTACTTGGTATTTCTATGAATATGGCATTGTGGCTTTGGTACATGTCTAGTACAATATGACTTTTTATGAACATTTGTTATGATTGATCTCATTTATTTTGAGATTTTTGATTGCAATGGGAACTTCATGGTTATTATGAAGGGTTAATTCACATGAGATACATCTCTTCTGCATTTTATCATATGATTTAAATAACTTCATCAAACTTTTCCTTTTTCCTATGATGAGTGTTCAAACCCTATTTTGAGGCTAATGTATTGTTATAGAGCATGCGTATGATGCTAAAAATGGGTTGGTGAATTGTCTTGACAGATCTGACATTCTTGAATGTCCCTACATCTTTACAACAAATCTCTTTGTATATACTCACTTGTCAGCACAAACTTCAGAAGCAATTGTGGTCTTCCACACTAGACGAACAACACAAGACTCGACTCCTACATGCATTGGCAGTGATCTTCTCCATTCACATTCCCCTCTATTTGAAGCATTTTATTGAACAATTATTCTTGAGGCATTTCATCAAATGGTTTACTACCATATACACATCTTAAAATCATTGCGCTTCATGAGATGTTATCACAATTTGCATATCCCCTGCCAAAGCCTTTTTCCATGCACCAAGGATGCCCACACAAACTTCTCTAAGGCATTATTTGAACACATTGTGTATTTTTAACCATGCATGCAACTTGTTGCATTGGTGTTTCATGTGCTTCACATACTAAGGTGCCACAGGTTTGAGAAGGTATTAGTTTGTTTCATTCCTATCATCTCTCTTGCTTGATCTGTCTGAAGCATTCAATCTTTAAAGTATGTAATCTGTCCTTTTGAAGTGATGAAAAGTCTCTGAGTAATTTCGTAGAATCAATATCATGTACCTAGGCTCTGCACTTTGCATTCAGGATTTGGGAATTTTTTCATATGATTGTCATGCTTCCTGAGCAGTTCATGTACCAACCTTTGGAGTGACATTACCATGGAAGAATCTTGCTTTGGAGTTTGGCTTGACAGATAGAAAAAAGCATTTGAGTGAAAATAATTCCAAGAATAACCATATGTGCATGTTACTGGCAAATAAATCTGTTTTGACAAAAGTAAAAACATCATTCTTTCCAATGATGGTGTGAATAATCATTTATTGATTCTAAGACATTCATCCTTCATTTATAGTTTATTGTCAAGGATTTTACAACAGCCACAACTACTACATCAATACTTTTTCATTCCCATTCCACATGCTTTATGTTGATAATTAAAATGTAGTTTCAACTGGACTTTCTATCATTAATATGTTATATTTTATGGTTATAACTTGGTTATGCTTTGCAAACTCTAATAACATCCATAACATTATGCCTTGGAACTTATTTGTGCAATAGATATCCATTGCTCCTTGCATTCAGACTTTAGGTTAAAGTCAACATTTCAATTTCTACAACATTTTTTGTAGTTTCCAATCAAGGATATGCTACATTTCATGTTGTGTACATAATCATTTTATGCAAAGTGAATTTCTTTTTTTCCCTAAAATATAAAACTGGAAGTGTTCTTGTATAAGCTTCCATTAGTTGCTTGAACACTAAAGTTTCAATGATAGATGTAGAGTGCAACCAGCCAAGATAGGCTAAATACTCCGCATTCTAGAATTTGTACAAAATATTTGACAAAAATTGAAGCTGATTTCAAGAAAAACATTTCAACAGTTCTATTTAAAACATATTATGCAATCTTGCATTCCGTGTGACCAAATCATTTTGAGGCATTCTATCAACCAACTTGCCTACTTTGTATGTTCTCTACTTTTGTATTTCTATCCAACAATTCACCTGCTTTGTATGTGTTCTAGCTGGATATTTGTAGGTGTAGCATCTGATCTAGCAATGCCCAAACAAGACATCTTGAATAAAGTATTCCATCCAGCAACAATGTTATTGTAATTGATTATGTTAAACTTAAACTATGTCAAAAGCATGAGGGAGAATCACAAGATTATGTTGTAAGACCATTTCATTTCAGTGTGTGAGGTGTATGTAGGACCAGTTCAGTTTATTTCATTGTCATGTTGGTGTATTTCCAAGGCTATATATTGGATGTGATAGTTGCTAAGAGTTATGTTAGATGCTGATTGTTTTTTGGAAGTTTTGCAGCTACACATTGATAACTACAAATGTCATTCACCAATATTTTAATAAGAATGGATGAGGAGTTATGTGTGATTGCGGTTGCTACTTCGGCTGAAAATGCTAAAGTGGTGTGGACAACAGAGATGGAATGGAAATTGCTAGATTTTCTATGTGAGTAGATTCAATTGGGAAGACAAGGTGATGCGGGCTTTAAAAAAGAAGCTTGGACAACATTACAAAAGAAGTTCAATGACGATATGCATATGGATCTTAGAAAGGTTAACTTTAAAAATAAGCTAAAAAAGTGGAAGCAAGGTTTCAGAATCATGAAAGAGTTGCAAAACATGAGTGGTTTTGCATGGAATGAGACAACTCAATATGTGGACGCTAAGGATAGTGTATGGGATGAGTTTCTAAAGATAATCTTTTGTAGACAATATTTTTATATCAGTAAAATATCTCTCAATCAATTGTTACAAAAGACATCTAATTCCTTCATTTTTCCATCATGTAGAGAACTTGCTTAAAAAATGCTTGAGTGTAAAAGAGGCAACCTTTCCTCTACTTCAATTAGTTAGCAATCATTTTTGGGAACAACATAGCTAAAGGAAATGCAGTAGCAACAACTACAGAGATTGAAGATGGGCAGCTTTTTGAAGAGGTTGTTGATCTTGACGATGATGGGAGCTTCAATATGCCTATGGATGGGAGCTCTAATACTCCTTATTTTGATGAAGAGTTTCTTCAATCAAACAATTCTACTACATCCATAAAACAAAATCCTTATACGGCAATAGCAAGGAGGCAAAACAGGAAGAAGCCAAGCATGGCTACTTGTTTGGATGTCATATGTGAGAGTATCCAAAACATAGATCGGGGCATGACTAGGGCTCACAATATAAATGCTGATAAAAAGGAAATCAAGCAAGATATATCAAGTGCATATGCTGCCCTCAGGAGCATGCCTCAACTTAATAGGGAAACTTTGATTATGGCATATGACTATTTTACTTCTGAACCTACAAAAGCTTGGGGGTTCATAGAGATGATTGTAGAGGAGAGGGAAGAATACGTTAGATTTAAGTTCGGAGGAGTTTTTTGATAAATTACAATCTTTTATGAACTTGTAATTTTTTTAAAGACTGTATGAACTTACAATCTTTTTTCAAGCAATGGACAAATTGTTCATGTTTATCACAATTGGATGGGATGTAAAGCACTATCAACTTTGTTGGATTTTTTATGTTCCTAAAATGGATGAACAATACATGTTGTTTACCTTCATTTTTTTTGGCATAACTATTTATAGTTCCACTTAATTATGTTTTATGGCTTACTTGCAATAGTTGTTTGTATGTGTTTATAGTTCCATTGATTACATTCATCTTTTGAATGTATTGACTTGCTTAATGATGTTCAATGCTGATGTGATTTATGGTTGTATGTACCTAATTGTTGGGTTCCCCTCTCTCTATCACAATAGCCTAGAATAACCCTTTTATGTTGTATGCACTACTTTATGTACCATCTTAAGTTGTGAATACTTGTGACTTGTCGATTATTTGTGGTCTTAGATAAATTATGCAAACCTTTGGAAGTGTAGTTGCATTCTGGCTAGTGCATATTGCTTATGCAATTTTTATAATGAATTTTAAAACTTATTAGCTCTTGGTTCATCTAATCTTATTATATTTATTCATCATTTATATAGGGTTGTTGGCTTTGGATACTTTGTTGTTGTGTCACTGTAGTGCGGGGATTGTATAAATGGAGACGTCACGCATGTAGCGTAATTGTGGGCATAATTTTTTATGTTGTCCAAATAGTAGAAAGGTTGTTACTAACTTTTTTAATGTTTATTCTATATGTACTAAATTATTGTAGCAAGCTCTTATGTAGTTTTGGAATGTAGGGGGACAATGGCTGCAATTTCTTTCAGTAGGCCAATGATGGCCCATCTACATCAACTACATCTAACTATATAGCAGATGAAATGAATGATTGCAAGTTGTGCAACATTTGAGATATTGCTGCCAAGGAGATTGCTTCTATGGAAAAATTTGAAATCATGTTTGCATGATGTGTTCTAATTGCTATAATCATAGTATTGGTTATGGTGGTCTGGGACCAAATGTGTAAATATGGTTAAAAGACAAATATGAGATGTAAATTTTATTATGACTGTGTACACTTGATTGTGGACAAGTTTTAGTTATAACATGTCCATTTTGTTGTTTTGAACTTAATTATGATCAGGGATACTATTTGATTTACGCTTTTGTATATAAATGGTAAATATATTTTACTAGTTTCACAATTATTCATTGCATATAACATTTTCATGATGTTATCTATTTTTTAAAAGAAAGTTGAAATTATTTAAATTTGTAATTAACTTCAATGAATAAAACAAAAAAAAAAAACATTCTTCTTTACAATTATCGAAAAAAAAAAAATAGTTATAACATGTCCATTTTGTTGTTTTGAACTTAATTATGATCGGGGATACTATTTGATTTACGATTTTGTATATAAATGGTAAATATATTTTACTAGTTTCACGATTATTTATTGTGTATAACATTTTCATGATGTTATCTATTTTTTAAAAGAAAGTTGAAATTATTTAAATTTGTAATTAAATTCAATGAATAAAACAAAAATAAAAATACATTCTTCTTTACATTCTTCATAGTAAAGTTTGAAAATGCTAAAGATAGGAAGACTATTATGTGTGATAACAGTTTTTTATGGTAGGACAGATATCCACTTATGGCCAAACCGTGGCATATGGGTTTTGATCCGCTTATAGAATCCTTTAATAGGGTTTCTATTTGGGTCCAGCTTCCGAATCTCCTAATGCATCTATGACTAGATTCTATTGTTGAAACTATTGGGGATGCTATCAATGATTTTTTATATGTGGACTCAGACAATTCAGATATTTTCCATTCGACGTGTGCACAAATTCTTGTAGAGATGGATGTTTCAAAGGGCCTTCCGAAGAAGATTTGTTTGGAATCCTTGAGGGGTTCCTAGATTCAAATGCTAGATTACGAAGGTATCCCTTTTCACTGTAGAAAATGTCAGATGACAGGTCACATTGCTCCTCGTTATGTTGTTGTGAAGACCAAATCAAGGTGACCACCTTCTTGGTGGTTAGGGGCCTCTTCTAAGTACTATATGGTGCTTAAGTCCATGGATGCACCCCAGGAACCTATGGATGACTCTTCCCCTATGGGTGCTGCTAGTGATCATTCGATGCCAATGGTAGTGGAGGAAATTCAAACTTTAGGTCTGGACCTTGTTCCCTCTCCATTCCCTACCCTTGTATTAGATGCTCTTCCTAGTCTTGTTGGGGCCTGGTCATCTACAAGCTCTCCTAGGGAGATTGTTGTTGCTTCTACTTCCCCTGGGTTCCACTGTTCAGCTTCTTCTGGGGATTGGGTTACTGAGGAAACAAAGGTGGAGGATGGTTGGATTGCGCTAAAAAAAAAGAAAACTAAGCCCCCTACTCCTTTAGAAAAGAACCTCTGGTCATGCAAGGGAGGCTCTAAATCAAAGGGAAAATTTTGAGCTCCCTTGTAGTGACTAGTTTTTTTGGAGGTTGATCTTTGTTTGGTTTTTAGCCTCCTAGCTAGATGTTTGGTTTTGGCTGGTGATAGGATTTTCTATCATCATGGGTACCCTTTGTTAGGGGGGTGATCGATTTCTCTTTTATCTATTGTTCTTTTGCATCTGTGCTTATTGAAAATCTTTAGACTTGTATAGAGTTTTAGGCACCCTTCAAAACCTATTTTTCTTAATCAAAAACATATTCCCAAACAAATTCCAAGTGAACCAAATGAGATTGGAATACATATTTTCCATTCCCATACCCATTCCCATTTTCCATTATAATCTTCAATTTGTATTCCTGCAACCAAGCTGGCCCTTAGGGAAGCCACTAATTTTAAAGAGGCTTTTAATCTCTACTCTGCTATTTCAGGACAATTAATAAATTGGGAGAAAAGCTATATTTTCTTTATCAATACTCAAGATCATAGACATATGCTTCCTTTCTTGAGACTTACCTAGGTCTTCCATTGGGGTCAAAGCCCCTTGCTTCCTTTTGGGTTTCATTGGTGGATAAATTTAATGCTAAAAATGTTGGTTGGAAAGGAAATCTTTCAAGTTAGGTTGGCAAGGTTCTTCTTCTCAAAAGTCGCCTTCAAAATTTGTCAATGTATGCTATGACTTTGTTTAAAATTCAAGATAAACATGTTGATAGTATTGAGAGGATTCAGAGGACTTTTCTATGGATTGGTATAGAAGATAGAAGGATATTTCCTTTAGTAGCTTGGAATCTTGTCTACCAACCAAAATGCATGGGGGCCTAGAGATCAGGCCTATTAGGCTTATGAACAAAGTTCTCTTGGCTAAGTAGGGTTGGAGAGATTTTGAAGATGGTAAGGGATGGAGCCTTATTTGGAAACAGAAATATATTTTTCATTCCCCTTCTATTCATGATTTTGTATCTTTGCCTCCTATTCTCAATGTATCTTCCATTTGGAAGTCTGTTCAGGATACTAAGGACATCATGGCTTTAGATAGGAGATGGAAAGTGGGGAATGACAAGATGGTGAAGTTTTGGGAGGATTTCTAGTTGCTAATTGTTCATGTGGATTCTTTCTTTGTTAAGCAATAGGTTATTGAAAAATGGAATAATTCTTTTGATCTTTTTATCAACGACAATTGGAGGAATGGTAGCTAGGTGATTTTGAATTTTTTTGACCAAGATTGGCTACCATTCAGAAGACTCTGAACTCTGTTAGCATCAAAGATAGTCATCACGATTCTTTGATTTGGACCCTTCATCTCAATGGTTATTCAAGGTTTCTTCATTTTTCATTGTTTTTGATTAGATAAATAGGTTTTATAGGGATCCTAAAACCCAATAGTTAAAACATATAAGGTTGATAATAAGCGTGAAGCCTAGCCAAAAAAGTATAAGTTTAGAGGCTGATAATAAGCATAAAGCCTAGCCAAAAATTAAAGTTCTGAGAAAAGACCAGGAAAAAAGACAAGTATTACCATGACCTAAAGCTAGAACAAAATCCAAAAGACATAGAAAAACAAAAGAACAGGCGAGAATTATTCCTCGGTCTTTCACTCTAGCTCTTGCATAACCTGAGCAGCCTCAAAGGCCAGTTGATTCTCCTCCACTTCCAACTATTGCGCCCTTTGGTCCCCCTGGCCTTGATTAGGAATGGTGTTGTCCTTTGTAGAGGTGTCCTCCATTCTGGCTTCTTCCTTGTCTTTTTGTTCCTCATCATCTTGCATTTCTCTATCTTTGAACCAGCCCATAAGAGAGATGATGTTGTTGTTAATGGAGCTTAACAAAGAGAATATCTGATTCACAAGGTTGTGATTGTAGTTCTCGAGGTTGTGCATCCTTCTTTCTGCTAGACTAAGCCTGTCAGCCGAATCCATCCTCCTATTAGCATCAATCCCATTCCTTGTTGCCTCAATATGTCTCACCTATTCTTTGACCTCCTCCAGCTCCTAGAAAAGCCATTTGATTGATCTAAAATTATCAATCATACTGTTACGAGCATTATTCAAAAGGTTCATCCCTGTCTCCCTAGCTCTGTCTGAAATAGCCACTATCACCGGGTCAATGAGTTCTTCCAGCCACGGTTCATCTTGATTTTCCATGAGGATTTGGGGATTCATGGCTTCCCTAAAGATGCCCATCTTCGAAGTCCTGATATTAAAGTTTTTCCAAGCATTACTCCTATCATTGACCTGCACTTCCCCTTTCGTATTTCCTGCATTCTCCTCTTTTTGCTCCTTAGGTTGGGCTTGGAGGTGGACAGGAGATAGGGGTAGCACTGACACCTCCTCAAACTGAGAGCACACTTCCTCCAAATTCTCCCTCTTGCGTTTCTTCCTTTTTCCTTGTTAAGGCTGATAATTCTTCTCCAATTTGGGCAAAAGCCTGGACTAAGCCTCATTCCAAATTATTTATTCATTTTTTCTAGATAGCCATACAAAATAAGAATTTGACTATTGATAACTTGAACAATAAGGGCTTTCAAATCATTAGTAGTTGTTTTCTTTCTAAAATGGAAAGTGAATCTATGAACCACTTGTTTCTTCATTGCCAATATAGCCATGATATTTGGAAGATTGTCTTGGAGTATTGGTCCTTATTAAGGAGAATTTTATTGTTTCAAAGGGAGATAGTCATAATTTTGATATCAATTTTCCTCAAACTAGTCGACAAATCCACATTTCTTCTTTAATCATTGATGGCTCCAATTGGAGTTCTCCAATTGACTGGATGAATGCTAATTTAAATGGGGCTGCAAAAGGCAACCCTGACAAAGCTAGTTATAGTGGGGTTCTTAAAGATTGTTATGGCAGATTTATTTGTGCCACTATGGTGCCTCTTGGTGAAATTGCTAGTCATTTGGCTAAAGCGTTTGGAGCCCTCTATACAGTTAAACTTGTTGAGAAATTAGCTTTGTACAAACTTTTGGTTGGAGCCCTCTATATGGTTAAACTTGTTGAGAAATTAGGTTTTACTAACTTTTGGTTGGAAGGAGTTTAATGAAAGTTTTAAAAAAATTAAAAAAGGTTCACATTTCCCATAACTTTAGGGAAACCAATGATGTGTCTGATAACATTATCATGTGGATGGATGATGCATGTCTCACTTTGACCCTTGAGGTGATTATCAATTATGATATGACAAATGCTACTTTTGGGAGGATTTTTTTCATATTTTTTCATATTAATGATGAGCCTCAAAAATAATGCTATTAAGTGATTGGGCTGGATTATGCACTGAGCCATTATTACCATTTTCGTTTTGTATAGGTGGTGGGTTTATTTGAAGGTTGTCTATATTTTTGTATCTTATTGTTTCTTTCAGACCTTTCTTTGAAGACCTCGGTTTTCTTTGTGTGAATTTCAGTATGGCCGATGAGCCAAAGAAATAAGATCTTGATAATTATAGACCTTGGAAGGAGAAGGAGGAGGTCTGGGAGCAATTAAAAAAAGGAAAAAATTCCTTCTATCTAGATAGGATTCATGGTTTCAATTGCCATGTCATAGAGGTTTTCTTTAAGAGCTATAATGTGGACAAGGTTACACATTATGGGGTCACTGTGACTACTAATGTTGATTTTATAACTGAAATCATGGGCCTACCAAAGTCTGGGATGAATTTCTTCAAGGAAAGGAAAATCTTTGAAGCTAGTATTAAGCATTTTCCTAAAACTAAGGTAGAGGAGGAAAGGCTTGTGAAGGTGGAGGACTATTATGAAATCAACTAGATAAAGGGTATTTGACAGGAAGTTGTGACCATAATTATGGCTTGCTTCATGCTGGATGGGTGTTACTGGAGGGTACACAATTATCATTGTGTTCTTCTTCATCATTTTTGTGATAAGAAAAGGATTTATTTTCCTTTTTATTCTATGCTTCATGGACTTAATGTGAACCGTAAAAAGCCTAAAAGGCCTATTCCACATAAAGGTCTTATCATGTTAATTGTAGAGTATTGTAAGGCTAGGTCTCCTTCAACCTTTGTCCAATCTTTGAAGGGTGAGAGAAAGGTAGAAGGAAATATTTATGAGTGCCTTTGGAAATAAGGGTAGGAAGGCTCTCCCCCCTTAGAAAGATAAGAAGAATAAATATGAGATGGAGAGTGATTCTAAGATTGATTAAGGTAAAAATAGGTTTTAAGCTGACCTGAAACCCCTTTGATCAAGATACAAAAGATATTAAAAGTTTCCATGTTGTCTCTATCAGGACCAAAAAAAAAAAGTTGAGGGGACCCAAAACTCCAAACATCACATTACAAAAGATATTCAAAGAAGACTAGAACATCCCCAACGGGGCCAACAATCATGAAAAATAACAAAATAAGTCATTGAGTCTCAGATATGACTTCCGCCATGGTTACTCCTAGAGGGTGGATCCCCCATAGTTACTCCCAAAGGGTGGAACAATGGCTTTCACTTCAAAATTGTCCCATAGAGAAGCATGCACTAGGAAGGGATTGGAACTCACACTTCTTTTTATAGAGGAACTCATTAACAAGGGATTGCACCTTGCAGTTCTCTCTCATAGAGAGAACTCATTAACAATATGCATGTGATTACTGAAGCTATGGCTCTCTCAGCAAGAGCATCATTCTCCACAATATCAAGCTTATCTCAAACGTAACAAAACTTCACTCTAAGAAGTGACTTGGTGAGAATGTCCCTTGTCAGCTCCTTTTTAGAAATATAATTGAGTTGAATTGCATTTTGTTGAACTATATCTCTCAAGTAATGATATTTTATTTCCACATATTTGGTTCAATCATGGCAAAAAGATTAATTGAAAGCTTACCACAACTTTGGTTATCACAAAGAATTACTGTAGGTTCCAAAGGATGCCCAAACAATCGCACAAGAAATTTATGAAGCCACACAAGCTCTCTTGTAGCCACACAAGATCCAACATATTATGCTTTAGTTGTACTCTATGCAACCCATTATTGTTTCCTATTGCACTGGGAAATCATAGCCAAACCTAGGCAAAAACAATATGTTGAAATGCTCTTCCTATCAGGTACAAAATCAACCTAATCTGAGTCAAAGAATCCGTATAAGTTCAATTCTACATAAGAAAAATATTTTAAACCATATCCCACTATACCACAAACATAATCTCAACATGTGTTTGGCTTCTACAAGATGAATATGTCTTGGTTCACACATGAACTGACTTAAAGTGTTAACAACATAACATATATTAAACCTTGTATTAACCAAATTCATAAAAAGACTAATTAACTTCCATTGCACAACATGATCAACTAAATCTAAAGAGGTTGTAACATCATGTAACTTTTTGTAATACCCACCCATAGTTCACTTTCTAGTTTATGTAGTTGTACTCTTTTAAACTGGTTTTCATGTGTGTATCAATTTAATTAGTATTATTGAAATTTTATCATATGACATCACACTATGGATACATTTATATTATGAGACTTTTCTTATATAATATGTTTTCATTGGTTGATTACAAATGTTGTCATGATGTAGATACTTTTCATACTTTAATTTAATGATTGCAATTGTTATCATGTACATGCATGGTTTTATTAGTTATTAAATTCATACTTGCATATGTGTGGTTATATGTATGTTTTACTTTTTTGATTGACATGTTTGCATGGTTGAGGGAGAGACTCGTAGTCACCTACGTGAAAGATCTACATGATGGATCACTCCCCTTCATTTCTTATTATATATGAATATATGTATTTTTATGATCATCTCTTACGTAAGATTTTAGATACTAGACATTGACTTCCTTGAATTGCCAAGATGATCATGTCCTATTGTAATAACTTTATGGTAATGAAGAGAGATAATCAGGTCTGATCACAACCTAAACCTCAAATTATCTTGAAATAGTGGACAAGTATTGGGTTGACTACCTATCAGAGTATGACAAGTGACATAAATTCAATAGTATTTTCTCGTTAAATTTATTTTTACATTGTTGGATTTGGTTGACTTTCTTTCTTTTGGTTTGTTATGTGTTGTAGTATTTAATATAAGATTATATTTATTATGAGATTTAATTAAATATTTATGTTTAGGTAAAAACATTGGGTGATTTATTTAATTATAGAATGGGGAAATTTAAATGCAATATCAAAAATTTAAATTTAAATGCGTAGTTATTTTAATGAGTAATATAGTGTATATTACCTATTAATAGCATATCACAAATATTAATTTATAATACAACAAAAGATATTTTTTTATGAGATTGTAAATTGTAAGTATATAAAGTTAAACAAAAAAAAATCAAAATATTATTAAATGAGACATTTTGGAAAATTAAAGTCAAATTTCATCAAACAAGATATTCTAGGAAAAAAAAAAGTCAATAACGAAATAAATGAAATGATTATTCTATGCATAGTTATTTTAATGAGTATTATCGTGTATATTACCTATTAATAGCATATCACAAATATTAATTTATAATATAACAAAAGATATTTTTTAATGAGATTCTAAGTTGTAAGTATATAAAGTTAAACATAAAAAATTAAAATATTATTAAATGAGACACTTTGGAAAATTAAAGTCAAATTTCATCAAATGGGATATTCTAGGAAAAAAAAGTTCAATAACGGAATAAAGGAAATGATTATTCTATGAAAGTTATCCACTTAGGTTTGAGGAGAGAAAAAAATTGCAAGGAGAATTTTCTTAGAACTGGGCTTGAAGATCAAGAAGAGTCTTCAAGTCAATAAATCATTAGATTTTGGACTTGGAATTTTTGTTGTCATAGATTTTCAATTGGTGGTTTGAGGCAAGATTCTTTTTGTTGTTAGTCCCTATATAGGCAATGAACTAATGTTCTCGGATGCATCTGATAATTGATTTTTGTAATCAAAACCAATGAAGTTCCAAGGTTTAAAAATCAATTTATTTTTCAATTAATTTTTTTTATTGACTAATAATAATTTTAGCAAGGGTCTGTTTGATTTTTTTCACCAAAATTTCTAAAAAATAAAAGTACGAAAGTTTCTTCCACATTCTTTCTGGCAACTAAAAACTAAGTACAATAACTGAATAAATGCTTCCTCAAAAACATTAGAAGGCTCCAAAACTATATTGGAAAGTATCTTTCGAAGCAATTGCGTCCATCAAATTACCATCATAGTTCCTTTTTGATACCATGGCATCCTTAGGACCTTCAATGATGACAATGAAGATAGAGCTAAAGTTACCCACAAATTCCTGTTGGCAAATGTTGTCAATTGGTTCAAGCTCAAAATACCATTTAACAAAACACACATCCTCTTTCATCCCTCTATCACTTGTAGAGTGGTTTCATACCCATTAACCCCTCTATGTTGGTGTTGAGAATACTATAACAATGATCAGTGCAATCAATCGATGTGAGTTTTTTTTAGGCCAAGAAACTTGACCTGGTGAAGAGGGAAAAGAAACATAGTGAACAAAGTCATGACCTCTAGCATTCCCTCCACTCTTTCACATACCAAAAAAGTTGGGCTACCTTTTTTTCAATCAAAAGAAGTCATTCAGAAAATCCTACAAGTGTGTGCAGAGGCTATACTAGGAATATTAATAGAGCCTTGCCACTTTAAGTTGTCTATTTGTTTTTGTTTTCTTCACCTTTTTCACAACTTCAAGAGAGGCTAGGATCATTCTGCTTGCAACAACACTATTAGTCTATTGTATTGTCACAAGTGCAACTTTTTCTTCTATTGTAGTAGAATCCATAAATTCTCAATATATATGCTATTTAAATTGACAATTTATTTTTAAAAATATTTGATATAGTCTAGATAATTGATGGGCTTCAAGAGAATTTTTCCCAACATTTTCATTAAGTAATATCAACCTAATTTATCTTCAGTAATCAATGGCTTCTTTTTAGATATTGGATCTTACATGGTGTTAATTGAAAATGTGCACAAAAGTTGAGAGAGATTTGTTACTTAAATTTGTGTAAAATATTGGATGGTGGCCCAAATTCCATATATACAAAATAAGACTATTAAATAACAACCTCAAGTTATATGTAAAATATTACAATAGTGCTATCAGTAATAGAAAATGACAACAATCTTGGATTTCGTAAAAATATATTACAAAAGCAGTGGAAAAGGTGTTAGGGGAAGCTGTTTCATGAGCTAGTTATTCAGGTAGAACAAAGGTATTTCAAGAATGAATGACCATCATGAAATTAATGGGTGAAGTAAGTGATGAAAAAATTATAGACAATTATTTTTGTTATTAGTTTAATTGTTTTAGATATAAGTATTAGAGTATCTATATAAAATAAATATTAGGGCCTCCATGGACTCATCCAATAAAGCAACTAACTTGCTCTACATAGAAGTCTACACTTTTGTTGGAATTTGAGTCTATAAAATTTAGATTCATTCAAATTTATATTAATTAAACATAATAATAATAAATATGATTTATTTGGGTTCCAAATCATCACTAAAAGTTGCTACCATTTCTTCTTCAATAAAAAATAAAAAATAACAAACTATTTGAAATATTGACAACGTGTATTTTTTTGCCTTTTTTCTCAATATTATTATTTTACATTGTTTTACAATATTTAGCTTATCTTACTTATTTAGTTTTACACAAAAATTAATTTAAATTAATATTTTTTCTTATATGACATTATTGTTGTCAAGGAGCATGAAATCAAATCATGAACATTAATCTATCTTCCATCTTCAACAAAAGGTAGGGACTCCAGCTCCCCTAAAGCTCTTGTCAAGGTTTTGAAATCTAGAAAATTTTGTTTTCATTGTGTTTGTTAAGATTTTGATAGACTTGATTGCAAGTTTTCATTTATGTAATTTAGTTTGTAAAATTTGAAGAAATTAGTTTGAGATTTTATTGTATGAAGAAATTTTGGAAAAATCATTCTTTTAAATGAATTTAAAAGAATATTGTTTCCTTATGAAAATACCCTGTGATTTGGTTATTTAAACCATAGATTATTCTCAATAATTTAGGAAAAAGAAAAGTGGGAAAAAATTATTCGTCTAAATTTTTATATGAAAAAAGAGCAAAAAATCATCCTTCGAGTTTTAAAGAAAAATCAGTAAGAAAAAATAAATATAAAAGATTTATATAATATTAAAATATCTGCCTCGAGGGCTCTACAACTCGATGGTATGTCACCCTCCAAGTGTATGACCACCCTGTGGTCTTTAATGCAAGGGTGGTGGAGGTTTTATTATAATGACCTCCAAGTCTCTAGGTTTCACTTGATCGTTTGCTTCTACAAAAACCATTATTGCTCCATTGGTGATAATAGTTAAAGGCACTGTTTCTTTGAACAAATCCTTTACGCATGTTTTGAGCAATGAACCAAATGTCCTTGATGGAGCTAATTTCAAGCATGAGAAGAAAGGTGATGGCAACGACGATGGAAAATAGGGAGATACAGGTAAGAACCCATCTTTAACTTCTTGTATCCTCATTTTTGATTTGCAGACACAATCTACCATTAAAGATGATATTTTTAAACTACACAACACTGCCATTTTCCTAGCCACACAAGACCTTGATAAACTTCCTTTGAGAGCCTTCCTTAATGATTCACTCCACAATAATTGGATAAAAAAGCTATCTTTTCAATTTTCTTACCTTTGTATGATTCAGAAAGGGCTTTTCTTGATGTTTCTTGATGACTCTAATACCCCAAAATGTATTTTGGAAAAACTAATTTGGAGAATTGGTTTGTCTACTTTTAGGGTCATTCGCTAGTTACTAGAGGTTGTCATTGCTAATGTCCTAACCTCTCCACTCCTCAATGGGTATCTATAGGAAATTTTCTTATATTTTTGTTGAACCTTAATCATCTAAAACTTGAACCACTTGGAAAGGTTATTAGATTGTATAAGTCATCTTCTCTTCTTCCTCACTTTGATGCCAGAATCCTCATTGCTATAGATCTAGGTAAGGATTTCCCTAAAGAAGAGGTTTTTGAGATTTTTGATAGTTAATACCCCTATCCAATTACTTTTATTTGTGGACTTAATGCTTTCTTTCTCTATGGGCAAGTGCACCAAGTTGTGGTAGCAAAGGGGGGTATAAATGACCACTTTTTTTTTTTCTTGAAATCAATAATTTCTGAACCTCAACAAGAATTTGAAGATAGTTACACTCAAAATTTTGATATGACAAAAACAAAAGTAGTAGTCATTTGAATCTAATTTCTAAACTACTAAATTTTTTTTCAAAATGTTTTAGTTTTAGGTCCTCAAAAATGAGGGCCACAGAAAGTGGTACTATTTTTTTATAGAAAAAACATAACATAGTGCAAAGTGTGGCCCCCCTAAAATTTTACTTTTTTATTGAAATTCTTTAATTGTTATGGTCAAAAGTTACCTAACACCTATAGGACTCTAAAATGAGCTAATATGTAACATACTATGAGCAAATAAAAAACTCAATAAACTTACATTGATACCCTTGAGTCTACCATGAAAGCCAAATAAACAAAGAAAGTAAGACAAAGTTAAAAACCCCCTCTTTGATTTTTAGCTCCCATGTCCTTTTTTCTCCATATGATCTAGCTCCAATTGCCTATAATGCACACAACTAGGAAGCAAAAGTCTATGATAATGATAGTGATATGAGAGTACTATAATAAGTGATTTGAAGCATAAAGAGACTAAGAAGTTCAAACCTCAAGACTTAGGACTGGAAATGAGAGGAAGAATGCTCAATTTATAATCAACATGCAAGATGAGAGCATTGGACTTGTCAGCTTGGATATGTGACTTGGCAAGAGATTCATTTGAGAATCCATGACACATATGACACAAGATGCCAAATGTAGGATTACATGATGCTTGGAAGTCAAACATGGCTCTAAAGGGAAGAGGATCTATGATGCATCATGTGATACCTCAAACCCAGTTAAAGCCAAGAATCTATGACAATGGAAGCCAAATATAGTCATGCATAAGGAATAAGAATATATGAATTATGACAATTCTATAGCCAAGTGTAAATGAAGAATCTATGATGTGTCATGCCCATGTGTCATGATGATGTCAAGATTATGTCAATATTATGCAGAATATTTGAATTAAAAATCCATATATCCACACAAATAGAAATTAGTAAAAATGGAACTAATGGTGGAAAATATGACTCAGGAAATTGTGAATTTCCATGGTTTTGTGAATGATGAATCAATTAATTAATAAAATTAATTAATTGAGGATGCTAGTTAGGAAGAATAAATAGTGAAGTGACAAGATTAAATTATGGGTTATTTAATCCTATAGATAAAATTAGTAGATGATTGGCCAATTTGATTAAATAAGTGCGACAATATCCTTTGATGAAAATGTGGTGATTGCGTAGATCACTTAAGATGATGGTGGATAGATCAAAGCCATGTTCCAACTGATTGATTGGTTAAAATTGATAACATGCCAAGGACACATAATATTTAAATGATATTGTAAATGCTACAAGATCGAGATTGATTAATAGTGTTGGTCTTAATAAAAAATATAGAAATTGTTAATGTTATAAAATTGATTTGATGATTCCATGGTAATATAAGGATATCTCGGAAGTTTTCCACAATTTAATATTGCATACAATATCAAGAGTATTGATCTCCCAAATATCAACATATGCTATTCATCAATTACTCAAAACAAAGTTTAGATATCACATTTGATATCAAGAGTCTTGATCTCCTAGAATATCAACATCGGATATTCATCAAGTACTCAAAACAAGGTTTAGATATCACATTTGATATCAAGAGTATTGGCCTCCTAGAATATCAATGATATTCACCAAGTACTCTAAGAGTAATGGCCTCCCATAATAATGAGATACAAGACATTCACCATTTACTCAATTTATTTAATCTCATAATAAAAGTTTATTGTAAGATCACCACCTTACAAAAACTTCTCCAAATACAAGTGATGATCATTTGGAAGCCATCACTTCCTCATGATATACATAGGGGATAGGCCCATATAAAAGTAACATGGTCACAGTCATCTTGATCGTGGCAACTTATAGATCATTATAGAAACCATCTCAGCATGGTTTACTCCCTCTAAATCAATATAATCAAGATCATTGAAGGTTGACTGAATCATATCATCTATATGCTCCCTCTCTTTCAAGGTTGCCTAAAATATCAACCTCCCTCTAACTCTCAATCTCCCACTTTTCCCTATAATAACATTCTCAGCGAAAAAGATCAAGGAAAATAACTCTTCTAAAAATAAAATGAATTAGAGACTACAATAATAAATAGTTTGCATAAAGATATAAGAATATATATACACACATAAACACATACATATATATTCAATATTTTAATCTGTCTCCCATTTATTATTTATCATCAATAAATATATGCCCTTGATGCTTTCTCAATATACCAATATTAATTACTATATTAGACTCCTTACAAGAGAACAAATGTAACAGCTAGTTTCTACTAACTACTTTTATCATTAAACTATCTAATTTATAACTCATATTCACATGACATAGAATTCTAAAATGGTTTAAGAACTAAATTTAAGTCTACATTGCTTTTCTATTCGAACAAGTTTATAATTAACTAATAATTGATATATTCAGCTAAAAATCAATCTAAACTAATTATAGATTACTAAAATGAAAATGCAGTTTAATATGCTCATGAACAACTAAATAAATTTTAAGATAATATCTAATTCTTCAGTAATTGTAACTTACAACTTGAAAGGAAAATACTAACTTACAAGTTAAATAGAAACATACTGTTTTTAGTTGAGATACTTTCTAAATTGGTTGTCCAAGCTCTAACTTTGGTGAGAGGAGAAGAATTATCATAGGCTTAATACTTATCCTTATAGGTTCTAAATTAATAGAATGACCCTCCCTACCCTGAAGTTGGGCATGGGATGTTTATTGATCCAACCATCGAAGTAATCAGGTGGGTTAAGGTCCAAATAGTTATTCAAAAGAATAACTGAAGTGTCTGGACAACAACATGATCAATTTGTTATGGCAAGTCTGCCTATTACCACCTTGGCCAAGGATTTCAAAATGTGGGTTTGTAACCTGATCTCCACCACTTAGCTTCACAATCAATTTCAAAAGTGGAATTTGCATGAGCTAAATGCTTTAGATTTTATTTATATAGTATTAGTTACTGATTTCATTCTTGTTTCTCTTTTCAATAGGTTCATCTACACCTCATCACCATAATTTAGGCCATCAAGCCAGTGACTTCCTGGTGCCTGAATATTTATCCTTAATGTATAATTCACACCTTCATCACCTCATTCTAGCATTAGCTAGGTGATATCCTTGGTGCTCTTATTATCGTTATTAGATATTATAACATATTTTCAAAGAATAAAAGTAAAGTTTAAATGAAGAACTTTAGAGATTATTCGTAAGATTGGAAATCATGAATATATTCTATCCTTTCAAGGCATTAGACTAATTTGAAAATATTTCTTGGATAAACAATTATATCCAACTAAGATTATGCTTAAATGCAGTGGACATAATTACAGACTTAAAGAGTATTTACATATACTCCATAACATATGAAAGATGACATGTTCTAATACTATTTGGAAAAACTTGGAAGAAGACTTAAAAGCCAACTCAACTTAATAGGTTTTAAGAATAAAATAAGGAAGAAAATGCAAGATGTCTCCTTACATGACTCACTACTCTGCAATTAAATTTTCTTTAACTTGGACTCAAATGCCTCCTTCAGATCTCCATGGGCAAGTAGTTGATTATGGGAATGCAAAAATGTAAAAATTTGGGTGCTAAGGGCACCATAATAGAGAAAGGGAAATCAAAAAAGAAATGGTAGAATAAAGAACAAGCCAGACATCTGTCTATGCCGAGATATGACAAGGCCATCATATAATACTTTGGGAATGACCTTATGGTTTCTTGCCATTGCAAGATTCATATTTGATTTCTTATTCAATCGGTTTGAAAAAGAAGAAATAAGAGAAGAGGGAAAAATTGAAATGAAAAGGAAAGATGAAAATTTTATTTATTAATATTATTTAATATTATCTTATCATCTTGGTTAAGTTTATAAATACGTATTTGCAAGGTGGCATTATTGGATTAATAATTCTAATGTAATGGTGCCACTTTGTATTTATTTATTTATGATTTTAATCAAGAGAGTAAAATAATATTAAGTGATATTATTATTTGATAAATTTAATAAAGGTAAGAACTTTTTTTATTTTTATTATTATTATTTTATTTTTAGCTCATGCAGTTCCACCAAGAAATTTATTGTCAAGTCCTAATAACCTTGCGAGGGTGATTTTTAGGTCAAACCTGTCATTCCTGATAATTGAATCTTATGACCATCCCATTCCGATGACCTCGTTTCATAATGCTTCCCCTCTCTCTTTGGTCTTCATCCTACAACCTTTAAAACAAAATTCTTGCCAAAAAATTAATTCACAATTCATTGTTTGGTAGATAAAATTGTTAGGGAATTTCATTATAAATACTAGCTAATTCATCATAAACATATAATGGCTAAAATTAACTGAATCCATTTCACATGAACACAATAGCTAGATTTAACTAACTCAAATTTGTATGATAATTAGATCGATGCAATGGCTAAAATTAACTGCTTCAATTTCACATAAACATGAATAAATAAACAACGGCTATAACTACCATGATATAACAACGACTATTATGAACTAACTCAATTTCACTTGAACATGATAAATTAATTTGGTTCAACGACTATATTTAGCTTAAAAAATTTAGGGCAAAAATTGGGATGTAACAAACTATAATCATGTTAGAAGATAATCATTAGACTTAGGATTATCTTTCGTAACAATATTATAAATTATCATAATATTTGAAAATAGTTATTTCCCTCTTCAAAGGAAATATTAGTCCCCATATAGTACATTTTAGATATCAACAAATATTGAAATATATCTAACATTTGATATTATAATAAAACATTTTAAACTCATAATATCCATGACTCAAATAACCAAATAAGAGAGTTATAGGGTGTCAAACTTACCTTTATCAACATCAAGTCATTGTAACTATTGAAGTAGACACATTCTGCTAAAGTTTCTTGCTCACAGTCATCTCTATCAAGTTTCTATTTTTAGGGATTTAATTAAATGGTGAACAAAAGCTTGAAAGCCATGAATGTGTGATTTCTCATAAACACTAAAACTCAACAAATTTTTTATGCCAAGGAAGGTAAAAATGTGTTGATTTCTTGTTTAGTTTTCTTTCCATGCCCATCGAAATGAATCTTAGTTTGCTACAAGAGTTGGGTCTATCTCAAATCTTTACAATAGTGCAAAAAATTGTCCTCTCAATGTATGGGTGTTGACTTGGTCAATGTTGAAAAGTTACCTAGGTGGATCATTCACCCCTCACAAGTTCCACGTAGGAACATGTCTTATATTCAATTTTCCTTTCCATCTATTAGAGGGTTGATTCCAAAGTATCACTCATATTCTTCTATTTTTTATACCAACTATATTGCAAGTGATGGCTAATGTTATAATCAGGTTATATATTGCACATCATTTATGCTATTATGTAAAGTTTATAACCTTTGAAAATTATGTTTTCCTCCCTCTTTTATGTGGAATCTATAAGATAATACTAAATAAATGTATATTGCTACATTACAAAAGGTTGAGCTGAGTCTATTCCATGTCTTTTTCCTTTTGATAGAGACAATATAGTTGAGTCGAGTCTATTAGGAACCCATTCCTCTTTAACACTATGCTCCTATGGGAATATAATTTCACGATACTAGCAGTCTATGGAGTCAGAAAAATTAATCCTAATGGAAGTAACATAATGAATCTTATCAACCTGGACATATGCACAGGCAACTTCCTCAGTTGTAGTGAAGGTGTCGAGCCAAATTTGGTCCTCACAATTAGGCTTCCTTATCTTTGTAACTTATTTCCCTGAGGTCTAATATCTCACCCATCTAAAATTCTAGAAAGATTTTTTAGGCTCAAAACATTATTTTTATTTAAAACTCTATGACTCAACATGAGACTCTTCAAAATTTTACATATGCAAATGGCTTTGATGCCATGTTGATGTTTCTCAGATCTGCTACAAATGTGATAGCATTGCTTGTTCAAGGTATATGTTTTCCATATGCAACATCCTCTCATATTTATATTGAGCATAAGTTATTGAATAGACATGTCTATTCAATTATCAAATAATTAGTTTATATAAACTTAATAATTTTTACACACACACACACACACATAATTATATGAATAGCCATAGAGTTATCCAATAGAAGCTACCAAACATTAACAATAACTAAGGAGGAATCCGTGACAACATGCCCCAGTAGGGATGATATATGTATGGGTGCCCTCTTAATAAATTGACTGAGATATGCATATAAAAGGTCAATTTATCGAAAAAGAGAGGACAAAGCCATAGGAACTGACAAATCATAAATCAGAGCTTAGATGTGAAAGTTATGGGGTCCAAATTGCAAAGAAGGGTCAATCAGGGGCCCAAGAGTAGTTTCATGGGTTACCATTCAATAAAGTGACCAAATAATAAAAATGATAGATCAATTCATTCACAAAAAGGATAAACATCTAGCACAACTAACAGATTGTAAATCAGAGTTGAAACACAAAATTTATGGGCTCCAAAGTACAAAATAGGGACTCGAGGAGTAGTTCTTAGCATCTACCTATCCCAAGTGCACTCAAAACACACCCAAATGTACTTAGGAATCACTTGGTCACTCCAAGTGCACTATGATAGTACCAAGTGCACCTTGGGCACACTTTGGAAGCCCTACTACACTCTAAAAGTGCAGACTACACCCAAGAATGCTCTGGGGGGCAAAATCAGCCTGACTAGACCCAAAATGTCTTGAAAATTTGTGTGCAAGCCCAAAATGATAGAAAGAGGTAAAAACATGGGCAAAATCAGCCATAATGGTCAAATGTGGTCAAATTTGGGTCAAATCAAGACTAGACTTGGTGGAAAGCCATAAAAGGTTGATAAACAATGTAGGTTGATGCAAGAATGCAAGAAGAAGATGATCTTTTGGTGTATTGGAATACATGATCATGGTGGTGGATGAAAAGACGAATGATAGAAGATTGAGGAGATGTGATGAGGACTAGTTAGTATGAGGTGGAGACTTTTTCTTTCACAAAGTGCACTATATGTTATTGGAGCTTTATTTTGAAATGGCAGATAGAATGCAATACATCATGGCATAAAGGGCCAAAGTGAAAATGCAAACCTTCAGTGTAAAAAAGTACAATGGAGATAGAAAATGACCTTGTTCTTCCTAAGGCATATATACATGCCCTAGACTCTCAAAGGTATATGTTTAACAGAAAAAAAAAAAAGATGACCATGAACCATCCTGAACACTCTCATAGATCAGTTTATATCATCGAGTGGCATAGGAACATGATAAAAAAAAAGCAAAAATAAATAACTCACTAAACAATGTGAGCCAACAACTATTCTTGTCCATTATTACTTTCCTTTTAGTGTTTTAGGTTTGTAGATATTGTTGACAATGTGATAGGTCTAATTGTTAGTTTAGGTTGATAGGTTCATGATGACATGTTGGAAAGTTCATTTGTTCACATTGCTCCAATAGTGTGATTTTTCATTGAAGTGTAGTGCTTTGAGTGTTAGTCTGCAAAAATGCATGTGTTTAAGAAAAAGGGTGTAGACCACTAGAAAGGCCTCAAGATATACCATTGTGTACCTTATGTAAGATAGTGTCTGCTTCTCACAAATCAAGGCATACGAGGATAAATGGGTCAAATTATTCTTGATATAAGATGCCACTAATGATGATGTGCCCCAAGGCTTGCTAGGTAGAGGCTTGATTTTGGGTGTTGGATTAGGTAGGTAGTAGTATTTGGGTATAAGTACTTGGATATAAGGAAGAACTAGAAGGATTGAGATCAATGACTTCCCACATGAAGGCTAATCAAGAGAGCTCAAAAATCCTTCTTGGCATGTTGAGTACTAGAACACTGATATTCATGGCATCAACTTGTTCATCTTGTATCCTTGGGAGCTACTTAGCTTTTGATTTTTCATGCTCTAATAGGGCCTTTCAATTTTCACCAAGAGATTTAATTTTATCATTGTTTTCTTTATTTTTAATTTTATAGCTAGAAAATGGAGTTGGCTCGCTAAAATATGCCAATGTGTTCACATTAGGAGAAATTGCTTCTTAATGATTTTCAATCATAATGCCTTCATAGATGTCAAAGCCTATTACACGAGCATCATCATTGTTGAATCAATAAAAAAGCATTGGTCCATGCTGGTCCCAATCCAATAGTTCAAGATAACTTGAGGGCATGTCATCATTAGTGTGGAATGGGCTCTAGTTGAAGGTATATATATGGATATCTAAATCTATTATATTAGTAGGGTCGACAAAGATATGGTTAAGTGCATAAGGATTACATGCCTTTTCATCATTCAAAACATGTATAATTTGACACATAGATACCTTAGTACTAGGAGGATATATTCATAATGGTTTGAATCTAAGCCCCAAACTAGGAGGTCATCCTTTTGTAGTGATAAGTTCAAGAATTCCTTGTTTCTGAGATCCAAAACCATTATTTCCATCATAGCCTTGTTTTTGCGTGATAGTAAACCTAGGTGCATACTTATTAGGAGATATCAAAGTGGGTTCTTCTTCTACTTTTTCTTTCTCAATACAGATAGATGTATTCTCATAGACGTGGTCTTTATATAAGACACCAATACTAAGAAAATTGATAGAGGTGGAATTTTGTGTATTGATCTTAGAATGTTGTGCTTGTAATAGTTGTGATTTACCATAAGATTGGGGAGAAACTAGTGACTCCCTAATGTGGGATACTTGACATAAAGTGTTCTCCACATCCTTTATCTTCAATCTTCATCTTTTCCTTGGCCTTACTAAGGAGTATATCAGCATCCACATATTTAGAGGAATCTATGGGTTTTGATTCATTGTTTGTCAAGACTTGGTATGTAGTGGCATCTCTTAGATTAGCACAAAACTGGAAAGGATTTGGATCACTAGGGATTGTAACCACCATATCATCAAAGGAAAACTTCAGGCATTGATGATATGTAGATGGAACCTAGATCCTTGACAACTTTAAGGTTATCAATGTTCAGTCTCACTTTTCCATCTATCAAGACACATCTTACCTTGGCTTTATGTACAAAGACTTTGAGATGAAGGGGGTCATTGTGGTTAGGTCTATCCTTAGGAATATCCTGAGGGAAAAAGGTGATATGTTGTGATGTAAATAGGTTTCCAACCATGGCCTATAACTGGACAACATCAATGTTATCCAAAACTATTGACTCTTTGAGGTCTTGATCCAAGATCTTTTGATGTTGTGGGGATGCATGCAGTAGGTCCAAGATGAATATTTGCATAGTGGTCTTTCCAAGTTGGTCAACAAGGCTATAATAAGATGAAGTAGGATCATTAGGTCTACTAGGTTGTGTAGGTCTAACAGGGGCTGTATGTCTAGAAGGAGCTCCAGGTAGGATGATCTTGGTATGTGCATAGTGACAACACAATAGGGGTCTTTAGCCTTTAAGGTGAATGTGGATATGTGGGAATCAGACTCATTGAAGAAATTTATGGTATAGTCATATCCCATGCATGTGTAGTTTACATTAGCCTAGGAATTTGAGTTTAAATTGGAGGCTTTTTCTTTGTCATTATTAACTAAAGGATCTTTAAAGATAGTGTGATCAGAGTTTGATGCTAGTAGTAAAGGATCAATACTAATTATACCATCATCAATAAGGTCTTGTATTGCATGATTTAGCTAGAAACATGATGAAGTCTTATATCCTTTGGTGCAGTGGTAATCAAAAAATTTCCATTCTATTTTAGTTAATGGTTTGTCTTTGACTGGGGGTAACTATAAGAAGTTATTACTGAGTAATTGTTGTAGTGCAATCTCAAGAGGTATCCCCAAGGGTGTGTATTTTCTATCTTTGGTTCTAGGATGTCTCCAAGGTCTATCCTAAATGGAATTTTTAATTTTTATTATTTGTGAGGTGGTGTTTGATTGAGAGTTTGTGAATTTATAGGGTTTTCACTTTTTAGATTTAGTTGAGGTTGTGCTACACTAATTGTTTGTGCATCTACAATGCCATCATTGGTTACATTCTTTTTTTTTGAGAAATTTTTTTCCTTGTCATTAGACAAGTTGGTGTTTGAGTTTTCCTTGGCCTTTTAAGGATTTCCTTATAGACAGGGACTTTTTATCTTGAGCTTGTACATTAAGTCGAGGACTAGGTTTTCAATGCATAGATTAACTTGTTGTTCTTCAAGAATGTTTAGTGACAATTGATTGACTAAGTTTTTCCAACGTAATAATAATGTGATAAATGGTTTTGCTGTATTTTGTTTAGTTGAGCACAAATCAAAGAGTGTCACCTCATTTGTAATGTTGAAGGCAAAGTGAGATGATTTTTTTTGCTAGTTTTGACCAAGATTTTATGGTATCAAGAAGTTTGGAGTACCATTCAAGTGTGGGTCCACCTAGAGAATGAGGGGATAGTCTCATGAGATAGGTGGGCTCATCATTGAGTTTGGTATGAGAGGCACAAAATTCCTCGATGTAATCAACAAGATTGCCTTTTCCTTGGTATTTTTCAAATCTTGGAGCCTCAAAGTGTTTTGGGAATGGAGGTAGATGCAAAATTTTATCAAATGGATTAGGATATAAATCTTTTTGTGTATATAGGTCCCATTTCTTCTGGACTCCCAATGCCTCAACTTGTTTGGAAAGTTTTTTGAATTGTTATAGTAATTCTTCATTAGGGTTTTTCATGATAGTATTCTCTTCAAGTCCTTTGTGTCTAGGAGTAGATCATTTGCTATGGTGAGAACTATATCTACTTGGTTCTAACATTTTTGTGTCTAAAGAGTCAAGTGATGTGTTTCTAGGAGGTGGAGGTATGTTAGTACCTCAAAGACAAAAGGGTCCTTCTTGTCATATTTGCACTGGTACTTGTTGTGGTATTGACTTGTACCCCATGTTGTTGTTGCATCACTTGTTATGGTTGTTTTTGTGCCATTTGATGTGGGTGTTGTTGAGATACCTCTATTGGTTGCATGTGAGACCATGTGTGTGACTGTTGTTGTAGAGGTATCTATTGAGGTTGTCATAGTGTATGTTGTTGTTGTAGCAAATGTTGTTGATAGGCAATTTTTTGCTTAAGGAATATTTGGTATTCCAACTATTGTTTTAGTTTCTCTTGTTGTTTAGCAAACATGGCTTGTTGTTGTTAAAATTTTTGTTGGAATTGTTTTTGATACACTGTGTGTAAGTCAAGTGGATTTACATTGGACTATGTATTAGGGACATTATATCCTTGCACCACTTGAGATTGTTGTTATGTTTGATGTTGCTATTGATATGTTGTATGCATGTTAAGTGGATTTGAGCTTGATTGTGAATTAGAAATGTTAAGTCCTTGTACTACTGTAGGTTTTTTGTTGTATTGGAAGTTGGTTATGCCCTTGAGAGTTGAACATCATGTTTGGGTTTTTGTTTTGATGCCTTTGTGTGTTAGATGTTTCTCCTTGGGACATCATAATGATTTGGTAATGAGATGTGTTCCTTTAGAGAATGGGTGAAATGTCAATAAGGCTCTTCCTCTATATGTCAATAGGAGTTGTTATGATTGATGTCTCACATGGTATACTCATGGGAGGTTCCATAACATTTGATGTCATAACATTTGGTAAAGTTAGGAGCAAGGGTACACTTTGTTGATTTTCTTCCAAAGGAGGTATGTTTGGCATCCCTAAAGTATAAGTCCCTTTAGACACATCTTTTCATTGCATTATGTGATTAAGATCAAGCCTTAACACCCTTTTGGCATATTTGGGAAGAGTCTTGTTGCCATTTATAGATGGAGGTTCGTCAAACAAGGGATTGATGTTGACATGTTCAAACATACTTTGGAGGATTTCAATGGTTGATTCTTGATGGGATCTTATAGGTGTCATCATTATGTTTGAGAATTCCAAAGGTTGTTTACTCTTTTATAAGTCTATATTGATCTTAGGTTGGATGTGTTTGAATGTGGGAACAACTTGACATTTAGATTTAGGCTTCTCCAAGTTTGGATTAAACTTGACAATTTCTTGGGCTGCTAGAAGTTTAAAATTCTTTCAGAAGGTTTTATCTTGACATGCCTTAGCCATTTCTTCATAAATGATGTCATAATCAGTGTCAAAGTCATCACTTAGGTGTATAGTACCTTATTTTGTGTTTGATATGTTAGGGTTGAAGGTACTTTTTTTGGGTTTTCTAAATTCAAAAGAGTGTATTTTCTCATGCGTAGGCATGGTTGGTACACTTCCACCTTCGGGTGGTATTAGTACAAATATAGGTTCAAAGTTAGAGCTCCTTTGAACCATTACATGTGTAGGAGAAGTGTTTGAAAGAAACCTCATAGTAGGTGCATTATTTAGGATTTTTTGTGTCATCCCTTGATTGTTGTGATCTTGCAGATCTTGTAGATACAAGCTTAAGGGGTCCACAAGTAAGGGTTGTGATGCTTCAATTTGGTCTTCATCAAATGTTTGTTGGGTTTTCTTGCTCTTATTTGGTCTCAAATGAGGTTTTGGTTTTTTTTGTACCCCAAAAAATAAGGGTTGATATAGTTCTTTGGGTCTTTGAGCTTATTATGTCCTTGTAAGTACTGACATGATACCTAAGGATGCAGATGCAATGGAGGGAAACATAAATGGAATCTCTACCTTCCAAGTGCACACCTCAACTACCAACTATGCTCCAACAATTCCAAGTGCATCTTTGGTGCACTTGGTGACCTAAAGGTTAATAGTTGGTAAGAAAAATGTGTGTAATTGGTAAAAAGAGGTGTTAGGGTGACCAATATGCAAAATACAAATGATTTGAGGTTTTTAAGGTTTTTTCTAGGGTTTAGGGATGTAATGCAGACTATGAAATTGTAGATTATGGTTTTGGAACCTAGAATGAAATCCAAAATTACCTAGTGTATTTTGAAACTACTAATTGCACACTAAAACTATCAATAGTGCACTTGAAGTGTGCAGTTGGTAAAATAGAGGCGCAGTTGGTAAAATAGGGCAAAACATGGAAATATGGAAGTAGTTATGCAACATATGAGTATTTATTGGATTTTTAGGTATTTAGGGATGTTATGCAACCTAAGGAAGTGTCAAATAAACTAGGTTTTTGATATGCAAGGTGAAAATGTCCTAGGGAAACTATGAAAATACAAATATAAATGACATTTTGGATTTTTGACTAAAGGGGATGAAAATGACTCTATGCTATAGTTGGATTCTGGACTTGGTAATGATGTTGGAGGTTGATGTATACAAATTGGATTATGCAAAGGATGATACTTAAAGGTTGATAATGATGTTGAGGATATGCAATATGAGGACATGAGATCAAGAAAATCAAAGGGTTTGACACAAGATTTAGACAAGATGATTGTTGGAGTTGTTGATGGGATTTGATGTTTGGAGTTGAATTTTTAGGGTTTTAGACTATGCAAAATGGAGTGATTATGCAACTAGGGATAATTTGAATGATGTTTAGGGAGCCTAGGATTATGAAAATTCTATGATAATGGTATATACAAGGTTATAAACTTAGGTGAAATCTTTGAAAGGTATTAACCTAAGAGTTTAACATTTTGACAATAGACTTTAGATCTTGACCAAAAAGAGATAAAAGTGAAAAGATCAAAATGAAAATGTCAAATCCATCTTGAAATAGATAAATTTTGGCCAAAGAAAATGATAAAAGAAAATGACAAAACAACCATGGTCAATATCCATTATCCATTATCCATTGACATAATGAAATACTCTAGTGTCCATACTTTTGTTTAGATTTTAGACTAAATTTAAAAGTTTTGGGTTCAAATTGACATTTAGGGTGATCAAAATGATGATTATGCTGATTGGACATGCAATATGCAAAGATCCTAAGATGTAAAATGATTTTTGGGGTGAAGGATGAAGTTTTGGGTCATGTACACGATGAGGACCTACAAAGACTTATAGATGTAGTTTTAGGGGCCAAAAATGGTCTTGCTAGTCACCAAGTATGCTTTGACAGCACCAAGTGCACTCTAAAAGAACCAACTATGCCTATCGTGCACTTGGGGCTAGTTTAAGCATAGTTGGTAGTTTCATTATGTAGTTGGGAGACTAGGTTGAATGTTTGTTGAATCTAAGATGGTTGATTGCCAAGTTGTTATATCAGAGAGCTAGGATACTAAGGATGATGTTATGCTTAGATAGGAGATGTACAATGAAGGTTATGACCTAAGGAATGAAATCTCTATTGTTAGGACATGTAGATGTTGGAAATGATTGAAAAGATCTTTGATTGAAGAATGATGGAATTGGTAAAGAATGTTTTTCAATCATTGTTTTGTCATTGATGTCAAACTTGCTACTTGTAGGAATGAAAATTTCTTAAGTGATCCAAATACTATCACTTAGTTGATTAACAAGGAGGAGTTAATCAATAAGATATAACTAGAGCACCTAGAGAAAGGTAAAAGTTATGTTGTTGTAATGAAGTATAAGGATCAGCTAAGATATTGATGAAATAGTGCATTGATGACATATTCTAAGACACAAAGGTTGGACACACTCAAATACATTAGAAGTGTAAGGTTTAACTAAGTCTATTTGTAAAGCTTAACTAAGTTCATTTGTGAGTGCCAAGCAAGCTAGTTGAAACCGAGGAAAATTCTCAGTTGGAGTCCAGAAAATCTAGAATTCAATGTGTGCTGAGTGAAAAGTCTTCAGGTGTTGTGTGATCCAAGAACATTCATGTGTCAAGCAATACAGGATACAATAGGTGCTGTGAAAACTAGAAATGTAGTGGATGCCAAGAAAAATTGTTCAAGTGTTAAGCATTAGTAAAACACAGTTGATTCTAAGTAACACAATAAGTGTTGAGCATCAGTATTCTAATGGTGTCGAGTTGCTACATTATTGAAAAGTCAAAAGATTTTCCAGATTAGTAATGATAAGTTTGTTACATTGAATTTTGTGAACTAGTTGGATGATAAGGATGATGAGTTGGTGTCATAGAATTTTATGCCAACTAATTCTAGGCAAATACAGATGGATTTATCTTAATGTTTGTAGAAGAAAAAAATTGGAAGAAAACAATATCATTTTCTCAAGTCAATTCAAGATGAAGAGCAGGAAGAATTGAGCGAGAAATGAAGAACATAACTTATTTTTAAGGAGTTATAGGTCAGAGATCAAAATAGGAAAAAGTAAGTGGTCAGAAAGAAGCCAAGAGAAGGCTAGTATGAAGTGTCAAGAAAAAGACATGGTGAGGAAGAATAGAGAATTGTAACTCTAAAA